>JAYMDH010000002.1:1325976-2651952 GCA_036872985.1 Pleurotus tuoliensis
TCTTGTACTGTTACCCTTACCAGCTCCCTAATACACCCCCCGCATTTGATCCTTTCACCTAGTCCCGCCTTGAGTGTTGTCGCCTTTGGGCTTCTTCCACAGACATCCAGTGCAGGCTGACATTTTGCGATACAGGCTGATGCTTTTAGCCAGTGAGTAGTGTGCATGTACTGTATTGATATAAATGATACCCAGACCAAAGCACCAGCCGATGTAGGCAAAACATCGGCACATTGGATGTCCGGTACAGGCTGACATTTTGCGAAACAGGTCGACACTCTCAGCAGGTAAGTAGTGGGCATGTCCGATGGTGTAGTATATAATAACTGTAAGGGGACACTCCTATTTTCTCCTTTTCCCCTGTCTCTTTCCCTCTCTCTTCATTCCTTTCTCTTTTCTTCCACTCCACAGACTCTTATTTACTTCCCTTTCGCTCCCTTTCCTTCCTACCATACATCCGAGCCACATCCGATGCATCTGACACATTCCCGCAGTCCGGATTCGCTCGGCCGCACTTGGCCGCACTTGCACATCCCTGGACATGCTTCAGACGCACATATACACTTCAGGGCACGTCCCTGGGTAACCTATACCTTCTTCCCCCACTTCATTACTTCCCATTCCCACTTCCCCAGGTCGCCGGCACGACTCTTGCATATTTCCTCCACCTTTCTATCACATTCACCTCCTTGTATCTTGTGATATTCTCCGGACTTGTGGCTGGTGTACTATACAGTTCTCCCATCTTTCTCCCATGCTTCTACAGTATGTACTTCGCCTTCTAGCATGGAGAATCCTTATCTTGTTCTCTTTGGATTCTCCCTCTGCTAGGTGAGCAGTCTCTCATGTATTGTAGTAGCTCTATTCATATCTTTGGATTCTCCCTCTGCTAGGCTTGCGCTGTCAGCCATCTTGAGGTTGCCCTTACAATAACAATCCCAAAACATCGGCGCATCAGCCATCCAGTACTGTTAGGGCAACACAAATACTACAAGAGTAAACGCAGGCTCTACAAGATGTCGAGTGAGTAAATTGATATAGTGAAAGAGTAAGGGCTTAGGCTTGGAGGAAAGAGGTGGAATGCGAGTGAAGATGCTGACTAGGGCACTGTATAAGTGGTAATCCCAAGAGAACAAGTTAACGTCTCTGGGTATGACATTCGGTCTTATATACTATGTTACATGCATAATCCTCATGTCTACATACACGCCGTAACCTGTCAGCTTTCCATGGAACGATTAGCACATCATCACGAGGCATGATGTCATGTACTGTGCCCATGTGTTTACGGTGAGGTTCTGACTAAGGGTATTATAAATACGGGCTGGTGAGTAAGCGTAATATCGTAAGCTAACTACGTGTTCGTCATGTGATACATAGGGGAAGAGAGAATGAAAAGTTGAACTGTAACATCACCCCCCTTCTAAGACCTGTCAACTCCGTTTGACGACCTTCCAACTATGAGTACTATTGATTCCAACGAAGGTGCCTTCTTTTCATTGTGGTCCTCCCTTCGTCGGTTCTGGTTTGTTTTCCTCATCGTCATTGGAGTTCTGGTGGTGGGGGTTTGTGTTATCGCTCTGGTCTGGCTCTACCGGTTCGTATATCTTTGTTAAAGTAGTGAACGTTGGCTCAGTGTACGTGTGCCGTGGTTTGAAGGTCAAGAGATTGAATGCCACGGCGGCGATCCTCCTGGGTGCTGCCCCATGTCAAGAGTGGAATGCCTGTATTCACTCCGGTGCATGTTCCAGACTGGATTCCGGCTCCCATGAGTCGTGCTCCATGGTATATCCTTTCCATCTAACCAAATATTCCAGCCATCCCCTTCGCAGTCGGCTGTCTAATACGTCTTCTACTTCGTATTCCTGATCGCCCTGGATTTGCACTGGTGGTGGTGGCGGCGTTCGCTGTCCCGGGATTGTAGGGGCATTTGCTTTCTCGGTGCGATGGGTCGATACAGTGGGGTGAATGGATAATTTTTTTGGAAGTTTCAAAGTTATAGCATTTTTTGTTGGTACTGCGATCACCTCGTACAGACCAATTTTCTTTTGCTCAAGTTTGCGTGACGGCCTGGTTGTGTTTAAGTTATCGGTGAAAATGAATGCCTTGTCGCCCACTCGATATTCGGGCATTTCTCCTACTTTTCTGTCTGCGTATTTTTTCATTTCTTCCCCGGCTTTCACCAGTGCGGATCGTGCCTCCTCCCAGGTCTGCTTCATTCGCTCCGCGAATTTATCGACTGCTTCCACCTTTGACTGTCTCCTTGGTTCCACCCCCATCCTCGGGTGTCTGCCATAGTTTAGATAGAATGGGCTCTGCCTGGAGCTCATTTGGGTTTTATTGTTGAGGGAGAATTCACAGATGGCCAACCATTCTGCCCAATCGTCCTGTCGGTGATTGACGAACATTCGGAGGTACGTTTCGATTTCTCGATTGGCTCGCTCCGTTTGTCCATCGGTTTGGGGGTGGAAAGCTATCGACAGTCAGGTCTGAATTCCCAATAATTTATTAAGTTCTTTCATTACTTCCGAGGCGAACTGTGGATCTCTATCCGAGATTATGGTATTGGGGAGCCCAAAGTCCTTCCAGACGTGGTCCCGGTATAACTTAGCTAGTCCAAGCGAGGATAGTTCTTCCGTTGTGGGTACTAGTCGGACCATTTTGGTAAATCGGTCAACTACTGTTAGAATAGCATCGTATCCTGACGACTTGGGGAGTTTGACGATGAAGTCTGCCAAAATGTCTGTCCAGGGCTCGGATGGGATGGGATTGGGTTGGAGCTTTCCCTGTGGCTGGTGAGAGTACGCTTTGCTCCTTTGACATTGGTCGCATCCCTTGACATATTCCATGATGAACCTGTTCATCCCTGGCCACCAGTAGTTACGAGAGATCAGCTCTATTGTCTTCCATCTTCCCGGATGCCCTGCTACCGCTGAGTCGTGGTGTAGTTTTGTGATTTCCCTTCTGACCTCAACGTCTTTTGGTACGTACACCTTTCCATGGTATAGTATGAGGTCCTGTTCTTGTGACCACTCCGCCTCTCTCAACACCTTGGTTGGTGACCTCTTTAGTTCTTCGACTGCCTTCACCATTGACTCGTCGTAGTTTTTTATTTTTCTGATTTTTGACAAAATGGGTGATTCTGCCCTGTCGATCAAGACGTGTCCTTGTTGCATGGCCTTGATTCGAAAGTACTCGGGTTTCAAAAGTACCATTGTATTGTCATCCTCCCCCCTGTCTAGATCCGGTTGTCTCGACAGGATGTCTGCTTTCATGTTTGAAGCCCCGGGCTTGTGTTTTAAGATAAAATTAAATCTTGATAAATATAGGGCCCAGCGTGCCTGGCGTCTGTTGAGTTTTTTGGTGGTCATGAAATATTCCAGGTTTTTATGGTCTGTCAAAATAGTGAATTGACAACTATTCCCTTCTAGGTAGTGTCGCCATGCCTCTAGGGCTCGAATAATGGCCAGCATCTCTTTGTCATGAATATCGTAATTCCTTTCTGTTTCGGTGAAGCCTTTTGAAAGAAAGGCGCAAGGTCTCCACTTTTCGTCATTGCAAAGCATGGAGAGCACGGCTCCTGAGGCATAATTAGATGAATCTGCTTCTATTTTCATCTCCTGATCCGTGTCTGGTAGCACTAGGATTGGTTCCTCCGTAAATGCTTCTTTTAACTTTTCAAAAGCTTCTTCCCTCCTTTTGTCCCATATGAACTCCTCTTCCTTTTTTGTGAGCTCGTGCAATGGTTTAGCGACGGTGGCGAAATTCTTGATGAACCGTCGATAATAATTGCTAAACCCTAGGAACTGTTGTACGTGCTGTATGTTCTTCGGGACCGGCCAGTTTTTTACCGCCTCTATTTTTGCTTCCTCCATCTGCACCTTGCCGTCTTTTACCACCACTCCTAGGAATTCTACTTCTTCGACTTCGAAGGAGCATTTTTCTGGCTTTATGTATAGGTCGTTGTCCTCCATGATCTTCAACGCTCTTCATACTACTTTCCTGTGTTTTTCTACATTATTGTCCGTGAATATAAGTAAATTGTCTAGATATATAACTACAAGTCCTTTGTCGATCAGGTCCTTGAACAGTTCGTTCATCATGGTTTGGAATGTGGACGGGGAATTGCTAAGTCCAAAGTACATAACCATTGGTTCGAATGCTCCTCTTGGTGTCTGGAAAGCGGCTTTCCATTGGTCTCCTTCTTTTATTCGTACATTATTATACCCCCATCGAAGGTCCATTTTCGTGAATAGTCTGGCCTTAGAGACCTTGTCCACCAGTTGCGATATTAGGGGTAAGGGGTAGGCATTTCATATGGTGTATTTATTTAGATATCGGTAATCCTGTACCAGTTGTTTCTTGCCATCCTTTTTTTGAACAAAGAACATGGGTGACGTTTGTGGAGATTTCGACGGTCGGATGTAACCCTTTTTTAGATTTCCATTGAGGAAGTCGTTCAGTTCCTGCTGCTCCGCCGGTGATAATGGGTAAACCTTCGAGGCTTTTGGTTTGAACTCTGGGGCTAGTTCGATTGCATGGTCCCATGGTCTTTCAATCAGCATTCGCTCCAAGTCTCGCTTTCTAAACACTTTCATGAAGTCGTGATAGTAATCCGGTACCATTTCTTCTTCCGTTTTTTCTTTTTTGTTGTTTATTTCCTCCTGGTTATGTTCTATGACATAATCATACTTTCCTATCGCCTTCAGGTGCATCTCCTCTTCTTTGCCTACTTCTACTTCTACTTGCGTGTGCGTCTTCCACATCCGGTCGATGTACATTCGGGCAACCGACTCATGGTATTGATTGGTCAAGTCGTCCAGATTTCGCAAGTATCTGCTTCTCAGGCGATTCCATTGCCTTACTCCTGCTACTGAGATGTTTCGCTTGCCTAGCTGATACTTCAGTACTTCTTCTGCTTCCTCAGCACCTTCCTCGTCGCCTTCGTCTATGCACACCTCCCATTCCTTCTTGGCCCACGTTTGGCATCCTTTCGGACATCGTGACATGACTACCTCTCCTGTCTTCCAATTGATCTCTGGGTTGTGTCTTTTTAGCCATGATAATCCGAGGATTACGTCGACATTCCCCAGGTTGGTAACATAGAGAGTCATTACTTCTGTGTGTCCTTTGTAGGTCACCCTTACGTCTACCTTCTCTGTGACTCTTCTCGCGTTGTTTGGTGTTCCATCAGCATTTCTGATGATGGCAGGATTTGATAGTTTTTTTTGTTTTTATGTTGTTTTTCTTTATATATCCTTGGTCAATGAACGAGTCCGATGCTCCACAGTCCAACATTGATTCCGGAGTGAGTGTGGTTAGGGTATCCTGTGTTTTCAAGCCGATTTCTACAGGGACATAGTTTTTGTTTGAAAAGGTCCTCTGCAAATAAATTTCCTTTGATTTTTTTGGGGTTTTTTGCGTCTTAGAGGTCTCGTCTGATGGTAAAGTAATAGATATTGTTTCGGTTACTACTGGTACATGGTTTTCGGTAACAAAGGTGGAGTCCAGCTCCGAGACGAGTGCTGAGAATTTGTTTTTGGAACTCAAGTCGATGCTTCCTGAGTTCCTTCGGAAAAACCCTTCTTGGTCAGTTCCTCCCTCCAGTACTCCTGCTGGTCTTCGTACGTCATCTGTCTGACGTCTAGCCTCCTTTTGCAATCTCGGGCCATATGCCCTAATCCTCCACATTTGTAACAGCAAATCGGCGCTCTTTGTGTTCTGTCCACATCCATCACGTTTGGGTCTCGTGTTGCGATTTGTGGGGCCGGGGGTGGCAGTCTAGCTTGTTGTTGTTGTTGTTGTTGTTGTTGCGGGGGCGGTACTTGTCATTGGTACACATAGGGACGCCACTGGTTTGGTGTTGTCGTTGTAGTGGTTGTGGTTTTGACCATGGGTTTAGCTGGTGCCGATTTTGAGTACGACTGGGCCTCCCTCCACTGCCTATCTATCACAATTGCCTCCTCCTGCCATCCTTCACAGTTTGCCGGTAGAGGCCTTCTACCGTATACCTTGTTCAATAATGCTGGGTTTAGCCCTTTCTTGAAGGCTTCGGTAAGGGCTACATCATTGTAACCCGTATCATCTTTGTACGCGTTGAACTTCATAATGAAGTCCTCCGCCGAGTCAGATCCCTGGCGTAAGTGGCCTAAGAATGTGATGGCCGTGTCCCTAGGGTTGGGATCTCCGAATGCCTCCTGGAGGCTTCGGCATATCCTTCGGAAGCTTGACACTTGTTCATCTGGCACCTGGGTCCTTACCCATTCCAGTACTTTTGTCGTCATGGTGTTTTTCCAGTTGTCCACCTTTTTTCCCTGGACGTAGGATAAGAGGTAAAGAACCTTGGTTGGTTCAGTGGGGAATTCGTAGGTGTTGACGTAGATATATACTTCAATGCTTCTGATGAAGCTTCGGCATTTTGACTGTTCTCCATTGAATGGTTCGGGTCGCGCCATTTTCGGGCCATTTCTGGCTTGGGGCAGTGCCTGGTTTTCTGCTACGGGTGCCAGAGGGATGGTTGGTGAAAAAGGTGGGGGAGCTGGCGCTCCATAGGGTGTACGAGGGAGTGGGCGGCTTGCCCGAGTGACCACACTAGCTGGCCGGCTTTGGGGAACTAGTGCTTGTTGTATCCGTGCTTCCATTCACGCCTCCATGTCCGTCATCATCTGTCTCATGGTGGCTAGGATGTCGTTGGTGTTGGTGGGTGCGGCGGATTGTTCAGTTGGAGCGGGAGTTTCGGTGCCTTGCGGCAGCCATGGGTACTGAGCAGGGTTTTGCGGGGTGGGCGACACAGTATCAAGGGCTCCCGCCCAGATACCGGATTCTGCGCTAGTGTCAAGGGCTCCCGCCCAATTACTAGGTCCTGCGTTGTCCCTGGATGTATCTCTGCCTTGAAGCACTGGCCGTCGCAGCCTGTCGTAGGGTTGTGTGGATGTCGGCCTGGCAGTTGAGTACGACATTGTCTCCATGGATGAAGTATCGGGCCGGGGTTTGGTGTGGGTGGTGATGGGGGTTGGCGGGTGTGACTGGGATGATGATTGTTTCGAAAAGTTGGGGAGTACTTTTCAAAATCTGGGTGGCAAGTTTCTTGTTTCGGCGGTTGAGGGTTGGGTCGGGAATGAGAAGGTACAGGAATACGGTGTAGATGTTTGATCGGGTTAAGTGCGAGCAGGTCGGGGGCATGCGGGGTTCCTGTCAACCAATGTTGAACTTCAAACTAGTGCACGCCGGCACCTGAGCGGACAACAATGGCGAGGTAGGGTTCTTCGGAAAAAGTGTAAAAAACGGTGTAGAGTGGGTGTTTGGTTGGGGAACTCGTTCTTCTGTTAGGGCAACACAAATACTACAAGAGTAAACGTGGGCTCTACAAGATGTCGAGTGAGTAAATTGATATAGTGAAAGAGTAAGGGCTTAGGCTTGGAGGAAAGAGGTGGAATGCGAGTGAAGATGCTGACTAGGGCACTGTATAAGTGGTAATCCCAAGAGAATGAGTTAATGTCTCTGGGTATGACATTCAGTCTTATATACTATGTTACATGCATAATCCTCATGTCTACATACACGCCGTAACCTGTCGGCTTTCCATGGAACGATTAGCACATCATCGCGAGGCATGATGTCATGTACTGTGCCCATGTGTTTATGGTGAGGTTCTGACTAAGGGTATTATAAATACGGGCTGGTGAGTAAGCATAATATCGTAAGCTAACTACGTGTTCGTCATGTGATACATAGGGGAAGAGAGAATGAAAAGTTGAACCGTAACAAGTACAGGCTGATGTTTTGCAAAACAGCTGACAATTTCAGCCAGTGAGTAGCCAGCATGTCCTATGATGTAGTACACAGTACCAAGTGCAAAACCTCGGCACCTCAGACGTCTGGTGCCAGCTGACATTTTGCAAAACAGACCGACACTTTCAGCCGGTGAGTAGCAGGTATGTACTGTATTGTTATACATGATACCAAGACCAAAGCCTTCACCGATTTAGGCAAAACGTCGCCACCTCAGCTGTTCAGTTTAGGCCGACGTTTTGTGAAACAAGCTGATGTTTTTAGCCAGTGAGTAACCAGCATGTCCTCTGATGTAATATATAATGGCAAGTCCAAAACATTCAGCACATCAGCCATCCAGTGCAGGCCAATGTTTTGCGAAACAGGCTGATGTTTTCAGCCGGTGAGTAGCAGATATGTACTGTATTGTTATACATGATACTCAGACCAAAGCACCAGCCGATTTAGGCTAAAATATTGGCACATCAGCCGTTCAGTACAGGCTGACATTTTCCGAAGCTGGCCGGCATTTTTAGCCAGTGAGTAGCAGGTATGTACTGTATTGTTATACATGATACTCAGACCAAAGCCTCCACTGATTTGGGCAAAATGTCACCACCTCAGCCGTTTGGTATGGGCCGACGTTTTCAGCCAGTGAGCAGCCAGCATGTCCTATGATGTAGTACACAGTACCAAGTCCAAAACATCTATACTACATCATTGGACATGCCAACTACTCACCAGCTAAAAACATCGGCTCGTTTCGCAAAATGTCGGCCTGTACCGAACGGCCAATGTGCCGATATTTTGCATCAATCGGCAGGGGCTTTGGTCTGAGTATCATGTATAACAATACAGTACATATCTGCTACTCACCAGCTGAAAACATCGGCCTGTTTTGGAAAACGTCTGCCTGCACCTGATGTCTGACATACCAATGTTTTGCTTATTTGGGCTGATTTTTCTACTGATGCATCATCTATAGCATGCTAGTAGGTCTCGGCTACATGCTGGCTCAAACCATTGGCCTCAATAGCAAACAATTGGCCTACATCGGCAGTCCGATGCTGGACTGATTTGCTGACATTTTAGCCCTGCTGCATTAGTGTACCTGTATAAGAATGATTGGAAACAACATAGCTACTTCTCTAGCCATTCTACAGCATTCTACTGTATTGCCGGTCAATCTCTCAGGCCTTCTGATGTGCGAGCTGCTCTGCACGGATGGTTCTTACTGCTACATTGTAGACTTACCATATTGGGCAATTTCTGCTGGACTCCATGCGGACTGTTCCTATCAATACAATGTATAACTCCGCTCTGATGTGTCTATTGGTACATTGTGACTCCGCTACCTGTGAATGGCAGAGTTTGGAAGGTTCGGTCTTATGTGGTGATAGACTTTGCCTTGAATAGCAAGGAAGCCTTTAGGACCAAAGTTCTTCAGAAATGAATGTGTTGATTCCAAGGATGCAAAAGAGAAGATGAGGTTGAGTTTGCGTGAATGGGAAGATATCTGTGGGTCAGTCAGCAATGGTTCAAGCTCGATTGGTAGCAGTGGTAAAGAATGGACATCATTGAAGCGACTGCCACCTGGGCTGCAACAAAAACCTGGTCTTTCCCCTGTGAGCAACTTGACTTTGCATGTTGGACAGGCATGGGCCTTGCCACCACGAACAGCACCCCACTTAAAAGCAGCACTTCATATGCCGCTGATGTTCCAACTAATGTGGAAGTGTCTGAAGCTGCCATTATGGAGGGATACAGAAAGTGAGAAATAGTATTGAGAACAGCATATTGTTATACATGTTCAGACACATAATGAGTGAGACATAGTGAGACAAAGTTGCTGTAAAGGATTAAAGATGGTTGTAGCGTTAGACACAGTTTCAGTTGTACAATAAGGTGTAAAATGGAATGTGTTGTCAAGGACAAAGGCATGGAGGCATTCAAGAGGTGAGGTTGAGAAAGAAATGCAATGACTTAGGCAAAGGCAACATTCACTCCTCACTCCTCTGTTTCTCCGCTGCACGAGAAGAGTCGGCAGTGGACACATTCAGGAGATAGTGCTTGACAGAGCCTTCGTCATGCATAAAGATGTCATGTGGAGGGTGGGGAGAGATGTCATTTGAGGGAGCTGCAAGTGATGTTGATGTGGAAACATCATACTGAGAAAAGGAGGAGAGCTCAGACATGGACAAAATGGGAAGTATGTTGTTGCCTGTGACGGTGCTAGAAGGGGAGAGAGAGAATGAAGCCCTGTCCAAGAAATAAGCAAACATTGACATCGTTTAAAATTGGAGCTTAGCAGGCAGTGGAGGCGGGTTGAGGGATCGCGTGAGCTTGGAACTTCTTGCACTTCGTCGGTGAACCTGAAGAAGAGGAAGGCAAACCATCATTGGGGCTTTGATTGCCACCCAAAGCAAGGACGATGTTGTCAATGGAGACACTGAGCAGTCCTCCCGTTGTTACATTGAGACAGATGCCCATAAAGTGGATGGTGGAGTTTTGACGAGGCATCAGTGTATTTGTCCAGCGGGGGTGGCTGGCATTGACGATGGCTCTAAGGTAGGTAATGCAGATGCGGAATGGACACAATGCTTGCGACTTACTCAATTGTGGACAACCTCATTGCGCCACGAATAAACTCTTGCGCTGTAATAGTGATGGTTTTCTTCTTGCCCTCTATGGTTGGCTTGGATGGGACTGGGCCAATAGTGGAAATGAAGGGAAAACAACAGTCAGTGAGGGACTCATCATAAGAATCAGATGCGGGATCACCAGGGATGGGGAAGAAATGAAGAGTGTCCAGCAATGTGATGTCACCAGGAGGGAAAAAACCTTGTGCGACCACAAAAGCAACTGTATCGTTGGGAAGGCTGGGTGCCAAGAGTGGTGCATACACGCGTAAATTTGCCTGGATTGTGGTGCCAGAGGAACATGCAATTGAGGTGGAGTAATGGGTATGATATGAACAACCAGAAGAATTGCTCCTTGCTGTCATAATGTGGTTGCTGTTGGCAAGGGCGAAGAAGCCATAGATAGTCAGTGCGGATATTGTCGGACAGAAAAAGGAAAGCCAGGAGGAGCAAACGTCAAGGTCATGGGCAGACAATAAATGGGAAGAGAAGAAAGGAAGTGAGACATAATGATCATATGCATGGGTTGGAGTCGGTCAGAGTGCAGAGAAGATCATGTGCGAGGTGACCAAACAGAAGCCAACAAAATGGGGACATAATTTTTATAATACAGTTAATACTGCAAGAAGTATGCTAACGCTACTAAGACGCAGTGTGGGTTGAGTACAGACAAATAACTACATTTCTGTCCAGAGGACTGAGCCAATCCAAACATTGGAAAAAGCTATGTGTTGTACCCGGTTGATACAGGTGGGGTTGGGCAAGTTGGGGTTGGGCTGTGTTTGGAGTAGTTCCTGAGGCGGGCAAGGATGGTGGGCATGGTAGTGGTTGGTTGAGTTGTGATGAGCATGGAGGCATAGCCTTAGCAAGGGAAGTTTAAGGTTGTTCCAGGACTCAGGCGTGGATACACCCACTTTAAGCTCCTTTACCAAGGGAGCACCAACAGTAGCAGACACTGGGAAGTTTTCAGTCATTCCAGGACTCAGAGGGCGTGAACACTCATTTAAGCTCCTTAAAGAAGGAGCACCCTTTGGCAGGAGACCGTGCTGCCTTCCCTCGTCGTCGTAGTGCAAGAATAGCTGTGGAAGCCTGTGCGTGGCTGACGACGAGCCTCGAGAACTGGGGATCAACCGTGGGAAACCACGAGATGGTGATTCGAGTTCAAGAGCGGCCTCGCCACGTGATCCATGCCCTTTATATACCGCACGCGATTCCGTATTCCGTGTCTTGGTTCTTGACTCTACAATTCGCCTGTGTCCCTAGAAGTCATGCAGTCAAGTCCAGTAGGCAACGAATATCATCGAAGAACTGACCACTTCTCACTACGATTTCAACCAATTAGGGAGTCACTACTAGAGCGCGCGGTAAGCGAAAGGTCACAGTAGATCTCTGCCATAGCAGTCCCGAGCCCTCGCCGAAATACAGTAAGACGAACTCGTCCGCAAGGCGCGCGTCGAAAGCGTCGGTTATTACTATCGAGGACTCTGACGACGACGAAGACTTCCAATTGATTCTCCAGCAAATAAAGGATCAGGAGGAGAGCGAGGCTCTGGCCAAACGATTGCAAGAAGGGACTGCTTCAACGTCTCTCATAAATGACAGTGAGATTGCTGACGCAGGCTGGTCAATGACCACAAGTGACCGTCAAGGTCATGGTGAAGAGTTTGAGGACGACGAGGCGATGGCACGGCGATTAGCTGCTGAATGGGCTGCCATGGATTCATCCGTTGAGGATAAAAACCATGCCCAAATCGCGGACACCGGCTCTACTTCAACACAGGAAGGCCCTCTCAGAGTTCCGAAAGATGCAGCGAATACGACCCCTCCTGACGAGCAGCTGAGCGAATACAAAGACCTGTTCACTGGTGAGCGCTCGTGTACCAGTTGTGGAGGTAAAGTTCGGTCTCCACAAGGAGTTGTATGTCTCTCGTTTCTTGTCTTTTGTACACATTTAGTGACGACGCGCTTAGATTACTTTCGAGTCCTCAAAGGTACTTCCCGCCAAGCTTCGATACCTTCTACACGCTTCTTGCCCATCGTGCAAAACGAACCACTGCAGGGGCTGCTTCAAACGAGTTCCGTGTAAAGTGGCTTGTGATGGTCTTCCAACGCCTCTTGTCCCGTCCTAAATTGTTGCGCTGAAGTCCGGGCCCTCGCAGTTTTTGAAACATTGGGCGCATTCGACCGTCTTGTCCTTTATGAGCGCGAAACTGCTGCTTCTCGAGCTCGGAAAATTTCCAAAAATACCGGCGGGACTGGCTCAGTAGGCCCAGGCGGAACAGGCTATGCAACAGGCTATGGCGTATTCGCACACCAAATGATTCAACAATCTCAACCTTACGCCCAGAAGCAGAATGCATCTGTTGTCAATTCATCCGAAGACCATGCCGCACATTCTGACCACATAACCTGCTTTGCGCTCGAAACGTTGATCAAACTCCTTCCTGCGCCATACTCCGCCGATCCGCAAACATACGACTTCCTCCCCCATCCGTCCCTCGGCCCCCTCCTCGCCCTTTCGCAATTAACTGAAGTCCTATCTAGCCTCCTGCGTAATGACAGCATATCAGATTGGGGGAACCGGTCAGGGACCTATCAAACGGTGTTGAGTTTGTTGAGGAGGATGGCCGATTCTGAGGTGACCTTACGGAGGCTAGTCGAGAAGAAGTGGGAAGTGAAGCAGAGTTGTAGCATAGACGAGTGGATGTGGGAGAAGGGAGAGATCATTTGGGAGCGTAAGGGAAAGGGCGGGGAAGGAGCGATCATCCGTGGCGTGCCACTATACCACCACTTCCAGAAGCTCACGAGGCAATGTGAGGCTTTCTTATCTGGTGCGCTCCAGATGATGGGGAACTCGGCAGAAGACGACGCAGAGGTCGACGAGGCTATGATGCAGACGACTTCCTTATGCGGAGATATCATTGCTGCCAGAGATGATATTCAACGGACGATGGCCGCCCTTGGTTCAGAGGCTGAGGGCGACGAAGAACCAGAACCAGAACCCATCGTTGAGACTTCGGACGTTGACGTCGATAAACCCAGAAAGAAAGTGAAGGGCAAGGGAAAGGCCAAGGCTAAAGGCAAGGCCAAAACCACAATCGCCACCGAAGACACGCATAAAGTCGATCAAGAGTACGCGCAGGCCTGCGAACGATTGTCATTCAAATATGTCAGACTTGCCGACGGCGAAGATAGTGGCCGTAGCGGTTTAAAATATTATTCGTTCAACTTCAACGCCGCACTCTCGTCGTCCTCAAATGAAACAAGGATCCCAAAGGACCGTATGCATTTAGTGAAAGAACTTGCTGTTATGGCCACAAGTTTACCTCCCGGCATATGGGTGCGTGTAGATGAAGCGCGGAATGATGTTATGTGCGTCTATCCTCCTTTCAGGATTATAATTTATACTTGATCTAACGCACGATTCGTGTTTCGTTGACGATACTTTACAAAGCAAAATCATGATCGCTGGCCCAGAGGGTACGCCTTACGCAAACGGCCTTTTCGAATTCGATTGCTTCATGCCTCTCGACTATCCGAAATCCCCTCCTCAGATGCACCTCCGCACTACTGGCAACGGACGTGTCCGCTTCAACCCGAATCTCTACTCCTCTGGTAAAGTGTGCTTATCGCTTCTGGGGACTTGGCCTGGTGGACCAAACGAGGGGTGGGCTCCCTACAAGTCCACGCTTCTTCAAGTCCTAGTAAGTATCCAAAGCATGATTCTGATCGATCTACCGTGGTACAACGAGTAAGTCAGCACCACAATTTCGTGGCGCCGTTGCTCTCTTGCGTTGCCATCTTACCCCTCACATCTCATTTACAGACCCGGCAGGGGCAAAGCCAGTGCAAAGTGCAAAGCTTCGATCGATTACAACAAGGAACTAGCCAACTCAACCGCCGTGTGGGCCATCCTTGACTGGCTACGCGACGAACATCGGAATGGTATATGGGCCGTGCGTCGATCCTCTCTTCTTGTGCCTTACTCCAGAACTTCTCTTTCCCTTTCATTTACCGTTTGTTCCTTAATTGCCTACCCACCTTTGACGGCGAAGCGTCAGGGGTACCAAGGGGAACTCTACCTTCGTATCGACCAAGTGTTAACTTCTGTCGCCATATAGGACGTGATCGCCTCCCACTTTACGATTCGAAGTGCACAGACGCGGGCACAGTAAGTACCGCCAGCCCTCCTATCCACTTCTCCCATCTGGCACCTAATTAATGGCTGATTTTGATCCTTACTACCTTCTCCCCCAATTAAACGCTAACGTCAACGCCAAATATAAATTACCCCAGTATTGCCGGGGTTACCACCGGCAAAAGCGGCGCTGAACTGGTCAGAGACTTTGACATCGGCCTCGAGAAGTTGAAGAGGTGGGACCTGAGTGGAACTGATACGTGAATGGACTTCCGTGGATTTTCTTCGAGCATCAACTTATTTAACTAGAAGGTATGCATAGATTTAGGGAGCTATACAGTAGAACTACGTCATAGAATTCTTGATCATCTTTGCATGAAGTCACAGAGAAAGGGAGAGATCACATCCACTCATGTCAAGCGAACACAGAGTACTATAGTACATATTACAGTTTTAAATACATACAGATCAGACCGAGAGATAAGTTAGATAAAGCAGAGCAGAGCACATATGTACCCCCTTGACTCCTGTTGATCCCCTGTTTCACTTACCAACGCACCATCTCAAGTGAATATTAACGAGCACACAGTACATTGCAGGTAAAAGTACAACAAATTGAATAGAGCTACAAGCTTACCGGCAAAGAAATCGAGGATATGTTGTATAGCGTTCCGTATTTTGGACTTCGTTCACTAACAACTGGTGTCCCGTACCTCCCAGACACCCCAGATACCGTGGATACCCTGGAGAAGTGTTCAATGAATTGGTAGTCATAGTGGGCGGTGGAGTCACGTACCCAGTTAGCGCAGTGAGTAGGGCCATCGAAGTGGTGTTGCAAGAAGTCTGCAGGTGTCGTCGAGCACATAATCATCCAATCATCTGAGTCTCTGAGGTTCTCTAGATGGGAGTGGTAGATCTGGAAAGGTGGTATTGGTTTAACGGTAATGATGATAATAAAAGATAAAATACTAACCCGAATTCCGGAGCCGTCATTCAAGCATCCCTACACGAAGAAGGCGGAGTCAGCGATATTCGCGTTATAACATGAATACTGTCTGACTTTGTCGTCGAAAGTAGAAAAGCTAGGCTTGCAAGCTGCTTCTTGAAAGTCTACTCTCCAGTGGCCAAAGACGCCTGCCCATTTGCCCTAGATTCAAAGGCGGTACTATCAGACCATGATCTGAAAAGAAATATCAGAATGCACTTTATCCTCGCAATAATCAGGCTGTTTCATAACGTCGTGAATACTGCCTTCCGCCTCATAGCAAAGCTCCAGAGCGTTGAGATCGTCAGGAACGTTTAGCAGCTGCGCAGACTATTTCCTTGTCCCATAGCTCAAGCAAGACTTGTGCGGGGATGGTATTTCAAATTTAACATGAGCCCGCCGAATCGCTTCTTTCCTCTTCTTCTCCTCCATTCGTCGACGACGCTCTTGCTCCCACTCGTCTCTCTCTTTCTCCCACTTTTCTCTCCTCTCCTGCCACTCGGCTTTTTCGAATTCCCACTGCCTTCGCTGTTCTTCCTGATGCCGTATCTCCATCTCCCGCTGACGCATGAAGGCCGCCCGGACGGCGGGATTGCAGTAACTATTCAGTCCTGTCGTGTAGCCTGCAGTCATCGACCCGATGAACGACGCGATTAGCGCGAAGCCGACTCCAAGGACAAACTTGTACGTTATTCTTCTGTCTCTACTAGCTTGAATCAAAGGCGTCGTCTCTCTAGAGGGTGGCGGCGGCGGCGCTGGCATTGAAAGCGTGCCGAAATCGGATTTCTTGAGAGTGGAGGGAGTGGAGGGAACTACCAGACCAAGGAAACGAGGCGAACCTGCAAGGAAAATGTAGGTCCATGTTGATCATTGCTGACTCCTATTGACCCTCTGTTATCCTCATCGTCCTGCTGTGCGAAGAGGTATATATATATACATAGTAGCTGCGAAGTGTTCTATCTCTGTTGCTGCCATAGGATTCAGTAAATTTAGAACCCCCGAAACGATATAAAAGGCGTCGACCTGGGCCCCAGGGACTCGAAATAGGGGCACATAGAACTGAACCCAGACAGTGCTAGACTCACGGGGGCACTATATCAGAATGAATATCACAAAGAGCTACAATTGCACATGTATCTACTGAGGAATGCGAGCGCAGCAGAAATCACAACAACGGAGAAACTGACAGTGGATCGTGTATAGGTCGTGCACCGTATTCTGGGAGTCGTCCGATCACTGACAGTTGGCATCAGATACGTCCCAGATGCCCCAAATGCCGTGCGGGGACTAGAAGGTACATGCATTAGCTTCGTTGATAATGAGCAGTGAAGTTACGCACCCAGTCAACGCAATGAGTAGGACTGTCGAAGTGGTTCCCTAAGAAGTCTGCGGGGGTCGTGGAGCACATGTCTTTCCAATCGTCGGACGGTCTGAGGTTCTCCAGGCGCGAGTGGTATGTCTTAATAAAATGATGAACACGAGTTAGTAATGATGCTAGATGCGATTGATGGGAGATATATATGTTTCACTGACCCGAAGTCCGGAACCCGCAGTCGAACAGCCCTATATAAGTGAAGGAGATGGAGTTAGCGACACGCCCCGATGACGAAAGAAAACTGACCTTGTTCTCGAACTTGGAAAAGTACGGAGCGCACGCCGCTTCCTGGAAGTCCACAACCCAGTGACCGTACACGCCTCCCCATTTCCCCTTGCAATCGGACGAGTCAGCAACTACCTCAGCAGCATCTTTGGTAAGGGTAAACATACATTATCCTTGCAATAGCTGGGCTGCTTCATAACCCCATGAATACTAACCTCCGTTTCGGCGCACAGCTCCATCGCGCTAAATTTCTCGGGCACGTTCAGCAATCGCGCGGAATACTCCCTCGTCCCGTAGCTCGAGCACGCATCGCGGGGGATCGGAGTTTCGAACTTGACATTGGAGCGTTGAACGGCCTCCTTCCTCTCTTTCTCCTCCGCCCGGCGTTGACGCTCCTTCTCCCATTCGTCCCTCTCGTCGCGCATCGTGTCTAATTCAAACTGCCATTGATGGCGTAGGTCGTCGCGGCGCCGTGACTCCATTTGCCAGGCGTGATCATATGCATCACGGACGCTCGGGTTGCAGTAGCTGTTCAGACCGACAGTGTATCCGGCCGCCATCGCAGCAAGGAATAGAACGGCAATAGACAAGGTCACGAAAAATAGCTTCTTTGGGGTTGATGACCGTTTTTCATCTGGGGGAGGCGGGGATGAGAGTGGGGGCGGCGGTGGGGGTCCGCGCTCTGTCCGATCCGACGGTGGCGCTTGCCCGTGCATCAAGGGCGTATGTTCTGTATAATACGGTAAAATAGGCGGTGGGGACTTCACAGGCGTAGGTACACGCCTTTGCCCCGAGAACGTGCCATGGTCACTGTAGTAATTGTCAAAGTTATCCCTATGGCTAGTAGGAAGCATACCTGTACGATCCTGGAGACGGAACCGAGCTACTCGATGGATACATTGACATATTTGGGTGCGTTGAGGGTGTCTCAGCTTCTGGTGCTGCCTGGTAGGAACCCTGCTCTAACCAAGTCATATCGTCTGGGTGTCTGCTTTTTATGTTACTGAGCGAAGGCAGAGATGGTTATACCCAGCGTCGAGTGTGTCTATGTTTGCAAACGCGTAGTCTGCGAAGCATGATTTATCCTTCACCGTAGTCTTCATCAACTTTCGCTGGTCACCGCAGTCTGCAGATATAGGCGATAACTGATTAAACTTCGTATTCTCTCACCGTAGTCGGGCATGAGGCACTTACTATTTCCCACAAAGGTGCACGAGGAGATCGCAGCCTTTTAGCACTCAGATATCAATACTGCTGTCAGTATATCCCCAGTCCAGTCGAGGCCTCTAGCGTGGATGCGGAGCGACAACGCGCAAGTGTCAACGGTGGTGACCCTGGAAACCAGCGCTCGACGTCGAGCGTCGGGATGGGACACAGACCGTTCGTCGATGATTGCCCTTCGAATTGCTGTTGGAATTCCAGGGCAGAGAAGGCGGTAAATTCTCAGCAGAAGAAGGGGGACTTTCTGTCCCCTTAATTGCCCCTGGCCCCTAATGCTGACAACCCCGTTGCCCCTTCATGGGTGTGGTCGGTTCTCTGTCAATCTGCGCTAGGCCTTCTTCCGTGGCTTCGGATGGCTCGTTTGTCTCGTGCGCGCAAAAAGATGCAGGACACAAGTCTGGAAGGCGTCGGATGAAAGAGGATAGATTTCCGCCACAGCTGAGCTTGAGTGAAAAGCTAGAACGCTGAAATCTTCGAATCGCCGCCAACTCGCCGTAGCTTGCGGCGTCGAGAAACGATAATTGGAACTAAGACTGAGTCAGTGATACTCATCGATCATCTCCGTTGGAATCTCCATTGTAGACTATCGCAAACGGAGAGATCTAAAAAACGCAAATATAAGGCGTTTTCATCCCGCCTCGCGAACCTGAGGCAATTACGCAAACGACTTGGCGATATTACAGCATTTCTGCTGCAAGGCTCATTGTGCAGTGCGCGACTGTGGCCCAAAGCAGCAAGCGAGTCGTCGTCTTCGTGAAAGCCTCCGAGGAGAGCCAGCCTTCGAATTCACAGACGCCTGATGCGGTGCCAGGACTCGGACGAATGCCAGAAACCTTGTCAGACTCGTGAATTCTGAATTCCTTTGTTTCTATTGTTTGGGCAGTTTCACGTCATTCGCTCGCCGATGAAACAGGCGGCCGGCCCTAACCGGAGGATATTTCAGTGGATATGAAAATGGCATGGTCCGTGGTATATATATTGCCTGAGGATGCGATGAGCCCGGCCACTGCTGCACCCCAGACGACTTCGACATGGCCCACTACACCACAGCAGAGGCTCTCATGCACGCCTGCCTTGCCCATGCAGCCCCCGAGGTCGGCGTGCTCGACGGAATAATAGCCTCCTCGTCGCCCCTGGCGCTGCCGCGGGAACTGCTGCTCATAATCAGAACATACCTCGTGCCCGCCATCGCCTCAGACCTCGTCGACGCCTCGCGCAACGCCCTCCATGAATACGAAGAATCGCTGCGATCGCTGTTGTGTCCAGAGTGCAGGCAGTACAATGAGGAGATATACGGGGGAGACGTATGGGAGTGGGAGGGATTTACAGGACCGTGTGGGTGCAGGGACGCGGGCGACATCCGGCGGACCAACAACGCGATGCTTAATTCTCCGACGCGCTTCAGAGACCCCCATCACTGGCTTGAACATCACTTGTCGCAGTCTGTCATGGCGGCGGCGGCGGCGGCCTCTTCGTCGTCGCCGTCGACATCGCAGACCGACATCTGGTCGTTCGCTACCGCCGTATTCGCGCAATACGACTGTGAGCTCCTGCGCCACATCCCCGCGACCCACGCGCACTTTTCTAACCTCACCGCCTGGAACAACAAGTACGGCCTATCCCCGTACTCTAGCCCGCTCGAGCCCCTGAGCAGCTACATCCTCATACGTCCCATAGGCGATCCAGCCGAGACCGACAGAGACGATCACACTCGGAGATGGCGTGATCGGCTCACCTTGCAGCGCCTGCACAGAAACCTCGGAATTTCCTTTTTCACCTCCGCCGCCTCACTGGCCTCCCCGTCCACAAAGTCCGAGTCCGTGGTCGAGTCCATGGATTTGCGCTTTGGCTCTCCTCGCAGCCAACTTTCTTTGACACGACATGATCACGATCTCACGAAAGCATCTTATTCGACCGGCATATCATTGCACCCAGTTCTTCTCAGCCATGTCCTCGCCAGCACTGCAGCACTTTTCTTCGGCGCCCCCGTCGCACTCTTAACCGTTTGCGCAAAGGTGCTGTGCTATTACACCAGCCCTGGGGCGCTGAGGGTCTTTTGAGCCTTTACACACCCATTACGATTCACGATTCACGAAATACGAGTTCGGACTTCATTTGTACACACTTTGACATCAATGACAATCATCATCACTTGGATGCAATGCACTGATTTACGTGACGCATGCTCTCTGGACATCCCTGGCGCTCGGTAGTTTTTAAATGGCCGCGTCTGATTGCGTGAGTGACGGTTGATTGTACGACCATAATGCAGCGCGGGCCTGGCACTTCGCTGAGTAAACTCAATACCAGAATCGTTAACGAACTCCGGGAGGCGAACATCCTCCCTGTAGATGGACCTCTTGCCAAGCTATGTACTGGTTGCTCAGGAATCACCAATCCAAAGATGCGCCAAGCCAGCGGTTACAAGCACCCAATCAATGTGTACGATCTCCCGAAATCTGCAGAGGAATGCGCTCTTTGCGAAGTGCTCGTCGGACAGATCAGTACTAGTCTAAAGGAAGAAGAACAGCGAGGTCACCCAAAAGCCAAAGTCGAAGCAGAAATCGGATACTCGTAGTCCGTTAGATCTACCCCGCGATGAGCAATATGCCCTCGCACTGGAGAAGCATGGTTTCAAGCGGGGGAAGAAGAGTACATCTTTTGTGACGCTAGTGCAATGGCCATTCCCTGGGATGGAGCATGTCGTAGCGATTGAAAAGTTCACGGGTGGTGCAGGAGCGCCAAAGGCCTTGTTTCTGTTGGCAGGATCTACACAGACTCTGGTGGGCTTTCTCGTAATCCATTTCAGTTTTTGATTCGTGCTGACTGATGCTCGCCAGCTGTACGATCACGGTCTCCGGCAGGCAATGTGCTTTTATTAGCCCTCAAAGTCCCTGCCGAAGTGGATCTGGCCATGTTTGCGATCCAAGTTAAACACTGGCGAAGGGCGTGCTGCGCGAACCACCAAGTCTGCAATAGCCCGGCCGACGCGCCACCCAAGCCGCCTCTGCCCACCAGGGTCCTGGATGTCGAGAAGGAGCGCCTGTACGAGACAAAACATGTTCCTGGTCGATACATTGCTCTCAGCCATACCTGGGGAGGCCAGGTAGAAGGTCGCCCACTTGAGGAGAACATCGAAGAAAGACTCAAGGGGTTCTCCTTCGACACACTTCCCCTTAACTTCCGCGATGCAATCAAAGTCACCAAAGCGCTCGGAATGCGGTACCTCTGGATAGACTCTCTGTGTATCATACAGGACGATGCGGATGATTGGGAGAGGGAAGCCAAGACGATGACGGGATTGTACATGAATTCATGGATCACGATCCCAGCGACTAGAGCGCCAGACAGCGCGGCAGGCTTTCTTGGGAGGAGAGATGTACCAAAAGTGATCAAAGTGCCGGGCGAGGGCGGGGAGTACTTTTACGTCTGCCCGGATATCGCTCCTAGTTTCAACGAAACTGTTTTTGGCGCGCCACTGAATCGCCGTGCATGGGTTGTGCAAGAACATGAACCACGAAGCTAACCTCGACGATAAGCTTTCGACAACCCAAACACGCCTCGCCCTCTTTGATGGAGTCAGAGGGGAAACACCACAAGCATGGTGGGGTCTGCTGGAAACCTACACTGCGTGTGGTTTGACTTATCAGTCAGACAAGTTGATCGCCATCCACGGAATTGTTTCGTGGATGAACTCGGAGTTCGGGCTCAGGTTCCTTGCTGGAGTTTGGGGGATAGCACTTCTGCTGGCCTTCTCTTGGTTGCGGCGGACCACGATGGATTAGAGCCTTTACCTGAAAGCAAGGTTCCTTCGTGGAGCTGGGCGAGCAGAAAAGGTCCCATCAAGCATATAAAATGCTGGGCAAATACGAAGATAATATGTCTGCGTACATTACCGGAGGCTCGCCTACGTAAGAATCCCAGACCATGCAAACCTTCGCTCCCTCCACTTAGGGCTTCATTTCGGACCCTTAAGGACATTGTACCTCCCATCCGAGTTAGAAAAGTCCAACGCACGCTACCGCCACATCGAGTAACTGGGTAAAAATCTCGGTACATGTGGGTGGGCTGTTTTGGATGAAGACTTGGAGTCTCCATCGGAAGCGGGCTGAGTATCCAACTTGGACGACCTTTATTGGGTTGTTGTTCGTTATCAAACAGACACAGAGCCTGAACCAGAGCCGGGAACCAGTACTATGAAGTCACCTATCCATGATGCATGTACTGCCTTATTGTCCGCAAGGTGGAAAGTGGGAATGGTGAGTATGTGGGATCGGGGGCGATACTACTTGGTGCCAAGCGGCTTGAAGTAAAGCGCAAAGGCGTGAAAGTGATATAAACAAGGACAATTTCTCTATTTTATGTTCTTGTATATGGTGCTATCCTCTAGGTCAATAGCAATACTTGTTCCCAGTGTAGGATCTCTAGCAGATCAGGGTGGGCGGGGGTCTTCCAGGGGCGCTTGAACAACGTCTACGAAGAGCGCTGTTCTCACCATACATTTTTCTCAACTAGCGCTGTGTCTTACTTGGCATAAGATGAGATATGTGCCAGGTTGTTTACTTGACATCAACCGCGATGCTCAATATTCAAACGTCTAGTATCAACTCTTCGCCATCTCAACTGTCGATACCACGACTCGCGGCGCTTTAAAAGTGATCGATCTCCTAACCCCCTGTTCATCTACAACTACAACCACCATCTCATCTAAGAGCAGCGATAATGGTCAAAGCTGCCTGGGCGACACTGATTACACCCCGCGATCCTGCGTACCTTGCCGGTCTCGCGGTGCTTGCGGAGACTCTCAAGTCCGTGGGGTCGAAATACCCCTTGGCGGCCATGGCCACGCCGGATGTGGCTCCAGAATGGCGCGCATACCTCAAGGGACGTGGGATCGTCATCGTTGACATAGAATACATGAAACCGGCCGAAGGGGTCGACTCACCTTTCAAATTCGACCCCCGGTTCGCAGATACTTGGACAAAGCTGAGGTACGCCTCATCTGATCAACCCTGACGTCCTACACCCAAACTCAACCCACACGCCCAGGGTGTACGATTTGCGCGATTACGAGGTAAGGATTCCATTTAGTGCGACGTGATTGTTGACCATGAACTGGTGTTCTGAAGCGTGTTGTCCTCCTGGATTCTGACATGATCGTGATGAGGAACATGGATGAACTAATGGAGATGGTGTTACCCAAGGATTGGGTGGCCGCAGCCCATGCCTGCGCTTGCAATCCGCGCAAGTTCGCTCATTATCCCAAGGACTGGTGCGCAGAACTTCTCAGAGTGACTGGGAATGGCTGACTAAAACAACGTCCAGGATCCCTGAGAACTGTGGACATACAGCCGTCGAAAGTCCTACCAGTCCTCCCCCCGAAATAAAGCCAGACTCCCCTCGACCTTACGGACTCCTCAACTCCGGTCTCGTTGTGATCGCCCCCTCCTCAGAGCTCTTTTCAGGCCTTTCCAACTTCTTAGCTACCTCTCCTGATATCTCGACGTACAACTTCGCTGATCAAGACCTCATGGCGGCGTACTTCAAAGGGAAATGGAAGCCATTGAATTGGTATTACAATGCATTGAAGACTTTGAAGATTGTTCACAAGAAGCTGTGGAGTGACGACGAAGTTCGATGCTTGCACTATATCCTGCCGGAGAAGCCCTGGCATGAAAGGGTAGGCGCGCCAGGAACGGGTGGGGACTACGAGGAGGTCAACAGGTGGTGGTGGGACCGATTCGCGAGAGTGGAGGATCAGTTGAAGAGTTCCGGTGACGAAGCTGGGTTGAAATTACTTCAGTCCGTGGTCCCTCCACCGCTTTAGCTCAGGCACGCCAAGCGACGTGTACTTGATCTGTACGAAACCTAGAATATGTTGTCAGAAAGGAGGAAGTCCATGTAACAAAGCTCAACCTTACCTTTGTGTGCACGTGCTATCCGCTAAGTCTGTGCAATGACCCATTCTGAACGCGAGTAAGCCAGCTTGCGCAATCATTATGCCGTTGTCAATGCAGAACCTTGAAGCTCATCAGCGGCGTCGGCCACCTTTGCAGGCTAATCTTACCTTTCGTCCGTTGCAAATACTTGGCCACCCCTCTCCTTCGCCATTATGCCCATCATCTCTTGCAGCCGTTCGTTACCTTAGTCAGACCGCAACGCGTAAGCCTCCGGCACGTATATGTAAGGCAGAAGGGAAGAACGTACACCCTACGCCTCCCACAATTAGAACTTCTTTGCTGCCGATGTGGGCCATTGCACGTTCCGTAATTTCTACAAGCATCGAAAATATGGTCTCTTGGAGCGAGAAGCATAGATCGGCTGGGGTCACAGCATCCTCAGAATCCGATCCAGTCCCATCTAACCGGAATCGTTTATCTTGCGTATAGGCCTCGGTGGAGGTAAGTATACCCGAAAGACTAACGTCCATGCCCTTCGTCGTATAGGGAAGCGACAGAAGGTGCTTGCCTCTGGGAACGACTGATTAGATGAGGGACTGCGCATAAACAGAAGCATCACGTACTTCTTCGCCTCTTGTTCGATGTTGTAACCTGGGCTGGGATCATTGCTGAGGTTGATCACACGAGCGAACCGATCAAGGCAGTTGCCTACTGCGATGTCGAGTGTCTCACCGAATATCCTGTAGCATTGACGGGAATATGCTATAACCTGAGTATTTCCGCCAGAAACGTATAGAACGACTGGGTTCTGCGCTCCAGTGATCTCGCGACCCATTTCAATGTCTATTCGTAGATTAACAATGATTTAGGCAAAGGAGGGTTGTGAAACATACGACCAACGCAGTGGTTCACGCCAACAAGGGGTTTGCCGTATAGTTGAGAAAGCGTTCGCGCTACTAACGCTACTGACTGTAACGGTGCACCCATACCAGGACCTGAAATGAAAGTCGATCGCATCAATCACCCAAAGGGCTGAGCAACACCCCACACACCTTTGGTGTAGCAGATGCAGTCCAAATCATGGATCGATACTCCCGCTTTCTGGAGAGCATCTTTGATCACGCCCATGATCCACTGCCGGTGATGCAAGGCCGTGTCCCTGGGCTGAAATCCCTCCCCTGGCGGAGTAATATACGTGTGTCGGATGTTTGAGAGAACAGTACTCGATCCGTCCTTAGCATGCTTGATTATACCAGCACCGAGCTTATTGGCGGACCCCTCGAGGCCCAGGGCAAGGTATGGCCGATCTGCAGCTCGGATGTGAGTTTTCGGGTAGAGCGCATAGGAGAGGCTGCGATCATTGACCTGGCCGTTGGAGAGGGGTAGGCCTAGATGTACGAGCGGGCATGATCGTACTGTCAGTGTAGGCTTTTGTGAGGCCAAGAACAATCGGAGATGGGTGAGCGGATGAAGCGGTCTCCGTCTCGTCTCGGACACATTGAACATTGAACCTGTTAGTAACTCCGTAGGATTCTCACGGTCAGTAAATTTATCCCACAGTCATAGAGGACGGCCGCTTTGACTGAAATCGGGTTGGTGTGGGATGTCCGAATGTTGAATTGGGACATTACCAGGATCAGCGCTTCAGCACTACAACAGAAACGTCTGCTTCGAAAGATAGAATCCGGGACGTGGGTATATACTTCCAGTCCATCTCGGAATGGCGCGTGTCACCCGGCGGTAGGCCAGAGTGAAGCGTGTATTCATTTCTGCATCAATAGATGGAACAACGATAAAAATGAAACTGTTGCTAATGCAGACAACAAGAGTGACGTGAAATGGTAGGGAAGCGATGTCTGTCGACCTACTGAGTCGTGGACGCAGCATGCTAGTTGATGTGATGCCAAGATGGGCATCAATCAAGCTGGGTTGATCAGAATGAGGCCATTGGCAGATAGTCCCGGGCGTTTGCACTGAATTAAGGCGGCAATGTGTCCTGGACGAGGCCCGAGTCGTAGGGAAATGACCTGACGCGGGCCGTAGTGCCAGAGCTTCGAGCGGCGTACGACTCCGGATATCGGGCTGTGAAGTGGGGGGAAAGTGAGTCATCTTGCTCAGGAATTGCTGATGTGACGCTACTTTGACTGCTGAGCGCCAGGGATATATGTTTCGGCAATCTGAGCACCAAAGTTCTGGATTGGCGCAGGCAGAAGAAAAGCTGAGCCACCTTTATCCAGTGATGCCAGGACTGCCATGGAGTGTGGAGGGGGATCTAGTCTAGCCAGAGCACGTCCGAAAGCGAGCAAGAAGATGCCGGGCTCGGATAACTTTTTTATTTTTATTTTTTCCGCCAGAAAGTGAAAACACGCCTCGAGGGCGTGCAACCCGAAAACAAATGAGGCCGTTTCTTGATTGTGATTGGGCTGATTGTTGATGGTCGCGCAGGAAAGGAAGAAGGCCGATTATGTGAGCTGGAATATTTCGCACTCCGATGCCTGAGTCTCGCCCCCGCTTCCCACGGTCGCACTCTTTGTGTCCCCTCTCTTCTTATAAGCCGTTGTCTCCTCTCCACCACCTTCCCTACCGCCCTTCCCGCTCTGCTTTCTTCGTCTCTAATCTGTAAGTCGCTTTGCCCGCTCTCTGGCTGACGTTGGGTGCAGCTCGGGTCTTGCGGTCAGCCGTGCTTGTGGGCCAGATGGCGCCTCGAATCAGACCACCTGGAGGTCAGCCTGCGTGTTAGCTGTCAAGAACCTTTTCGCTTGATTTTTGCGGAATATGTTGATAAGCGGCTCGACTGTTGTGCTTGCTGCTCTACTCGTGTTGTCAACCACCCGACCTGTTACGTGTTCCGCAGAACAGCCTTGATCCACACGCTGCCCTGCCCCTTCATGCTACAAAACCCTTGCCGCCCACTTCATCTTTTCTCACTCTCACTCACCCCACTTCCCCCCCATTCAGATACTTAAATTCGCATCCACCCACCATCGATGGCAGACAGCTCATCACACAGACTAGACCTTCGTGTAGGAGGCAAATACCGCCTTGGCAAGAAGATTGGCTCTGGATCTTTCGGTGAGTCGCAATGCCCCCTTTCCCCCGCTGGTTGCTTACGCGGCTTTCACAGGTGATATCTACCTCGGAATCAACATCATTTCGGGCGAGGAGGTTGCCATCAAGCTTGAATCGGTCAAAGCCAAGCATCCGCAGCTCGAGTATGAATCCAAGGTTTACAAGACTCTAGCTGGCGGTGTCGGTGTGCCATTCGTCCGATGGTTCGGAACTGAGTGCGATTACAACGCCATGGTGCTTGATCTGCTTGGGCCGTCCCTCGAAGACCTTTTCAACTTTTGTAACCGCAAGTTCAGCCTGAAGACCGTGCTGCTCCTGGCAGATCAGCTGGTGAGTAATCGGTCAGTGGCAAAGGTCTGTTTTTAACCCTCTGTCAAGATTTCTCGCATAGAATATATCCACTCGCGCAACTTCATTCACCGCGACATCAAGCCAGACAATTTCCTCATGGGAATCGGCAAGCGTGGCAATCAAGTGAACGTTATCGATTTCGGTCTCGCGAAGAAATTCAGAGATCCCAAGACCCACCTCCACATCCCGTACCGCGAGAATAAGAACTTGACGGGAACTGCTCGCTACACCTCGATCAACACCCATTTGGGCGTTGAACAATCTCGTCGCGACGATTTGGAGTCGCTGGCATACGTCCTCATGTATTTCCTGCGTGGCGCTTTGCCATGGCAGGGTTTGAAGGCGGCTACCAAGAAGCAGAAGTACGACCGCATCATGGAGAAGAAGATGACTACTCCCACCGATCTCCTTTGCCGTGGATTCCCTAACGAGTTCGGGATCTTCCTCAACTATTCACGCGCTCTTCGCTTCGACGACAAGCCTGACTACTCGTACCTCCGCAAGCTCTTCCGCGATCTCTTTGTTCGTGAGGGTTACCAGTACGATTACGTTTTCGACTGGAGTGTGCAAAGGGGTGCCACCGACGACAATGGGGCTGGCTCAAGCTCGAAGACCACCCGTCGTAAAGTTGTTCAAGAGGAGGATGATCACCGTGCCAGTGACAGAATGTACGCACTTTACCTTCTTTTTAACCGCTGTATATTGACGTGTTCTTAACAGGTTGCGCTCTCATACTCGCCAAGCGCAGCAGGCGGCTCCCGGTGCTGTCGGTCAACAGCGTGGGGGGCGCAACCGTGACGATCTCTGGTAAATGAACTCGGACTTCCTGGTTTGTTTGCGCTGTGCGCTTCGTGTGGCCGAGCGAGGGGAGGGGCGGAGGGCAGGTGATAGGTCAGCTCGGTCATGACAGTCAGAGGGTTGATAGGTCAACCAATCAGCGGGTCGGAGGATATGCTCGCGAGTGGAAGGTGGTGGGTCGACAGCAGATGGTCCATTTTGGGACCTCCCCCGGTTTCTGGTTCCATACCCATTGGATTGTTTCCTTCGCTACCCACTCTCGCCCTTCGTATCCTAGCACAAGCAGCTCGACGGCCGTAGTGCTACGTCTTCCACATGTGCCGAACGATCAGACCCGCCACGTCCATCCCATGATTACTTTTTTCTCCAATACGGACGCCCTTTTCCTTTCCAAATTGAATCGTTTATTGCCTACGGACAGTGATGAAGATTCAATGCCCTTTACATCCCTTTATCACTCTGCGTAATATCGCACATGCATCTCCCCATCTGGCTCGCGCCCGTATCATTCTCCTACAGCCCGAAGGGACTGGCTCCTTCCCCTTGCCGTATATAACAAAGAGTTGCGTTATCTGTACACATCACCTTCAACGTTTATACTCCCCCACATTCCTTGGATTTCCCTTTATTCCTTTTGTTTCTCAGCACTTGTGGTCCTTCCATCCCCCACCTCCCCTAGTGTCTAGCATGTCGGCTAGATACGGTTGAGGGCGAGCGGAATGGAAGAGGGCGTCGCCTCTGGGCACCGATTAGGCTGCAAGCGTGTTGATTTTCGAGGGAGTTTTCGCGAGATTTCGGCAATGTTCACTTCACGACTTTGTTATGATCCCCTCATGAATTACCCCGCTGCACTCCAGTTCACTTCCACGACATCTTTGCTCAGATGCTGGTGTTATCCATGATCCATACATCCAATACTCCACCCCTGTACTAGTCTAATAACCAAACCCATTATGTGTCTCATTCTCGCTGTCGATCATAGTACAATTTGAGTCGTGGCATGAGTCCTCAAGTATACGTACGCTGCTTCAACTTCTTTAACGACTGAATTCTCTTCGTTTCGCAGGACGTCGCCAGTATGTTGTTGAGTACGATGGTATGGACGAAGCAGCCAGGGGCGTCTCCAGAGGACGTAGACCAACATGTACAAACAGAGACCAAACAGACATGGTCCACGTCTATCAACATCGCGACACACATCGACGCTCTCTACAAAATGTCCTCGCTCTCAATTATGTTCCCGTCGAAGAAGGAGGAAGAGAGCGGCCTCAGCTCCTACTATAATAACAAGACCACCATAATACAGGAGGCTCGCGTCTTCAATGATTCGCCAATTAGTCCACGGAAGTGCAGGGCACTTTTGACACGCATCGTATACCTCCTTTACATAGGAGAGACGTTCGGGACGCAGGAGGCTACGACACTGTTCTTTGGGACTACGAAGCTCTTCCAGCATAAGGACGTGAGTCACGCTACTTGTGATTTGAGATGGTGCATTAATGAGTGTGTGATGTATAGAGCGCACTTCGTCAGGCGGTGTACTTGGCCATCAAAGAGCTCGCGACGACGGCGGAGGATGTAATCATGGTCACAAGCAGTATAATGAAGGACATGCAGCCGAATTCTGAAGTGATATACCGACCAAATGCAATTAGGGCACTATGCAGAATTATTGATGTGCGTGGAATCTTGCACCCCTCATGGATTTCGACGCTGATTCGGGATGTAGCCATCAATGGCACAAGGTGTTGAGCGGTTCTTCAAGGCTGCGATTGTCGACCGGAATCCGTCCATCTCATCCGCTGCGCTCGTCTCCGCGTACCATCTCTACCCACACGCAAAAGATGTCGTAAAGCGCTGGGTCAACGAAGCGCAAGAGGCCGTAAATGCAAAATCCTCGTCAAGTTTCTTCGGTTCGGGATCAGGAAGTGGTTACCTTGGATTTGGCTCGTCTGCCCCTAGTGGTCCTCAGACCATTCCTTCTGCGAGCTATGTTACGCAGTACCACGCGCTCGGTCTCCTGTACTTGATTCGCCAGCAAGACAGAATGGCTGTTACCAAAATGATCCAACAACTCGGCGGTGGTAAATCTGGTAGTGGCACCACGCTCAAGAACCCGATGGCACTTTGTATGCTCATCCGTTACGCGGCGAAGGTCATTGAAGATGATCCTAAGTGCGTATTTGGCTGCGCCGCGTGGTGTAATCACTAACTGACGTCCGTTAGTACGCAACGGCAAATGGTAGAACTTCTCGAAGGATGGTTACGACACAAGAGCGACATGGTCAACTTCGAAGCCGCTCGCGCTATCTGCGAAATGAAGCACGTTACCCCGGTGCAACTCACAAAGTCCATATCAGGTCAGACGCGGAGTGTCGCGAAAAGTTACGTCCCGTTGTTAACTTTCTACAGTCCTTCAACTGTTCTTGTCCTCGCCGAAACCTGTTCTTAAATTTGCTGCAACACGGACGCTCGCTGCTCTTGCTCTCACCCATCCATCTAGCGTTTCGACATGTAACGTTGATCTTGAAGCACTCATTGCTGATCCGAACCGCAGCGTCGCGACCTATGCAATCACCACACTTCTTAAAGTGCGTTATTCGTTGACTTATTCAGACTGTCACTCAGACAGGACCAGACTGGTAACGAAGCCTCAGTGGATCGGCTCATCAAACAAATTACTGGATTCATGGCAGAAATCAGCGACGAGTTTAAGGTCATCATTGTCGACGCGATCCGTTCCCTGTGCCTCAAGTTCCCCACAAAACACGCATCGATGCTGTCGTTCTTGTCTGGTGTTCTTCGCGACGAAGGCGGCTACGACTTCAAGCGTGCTGTGGTGGAGGCGATGTTTGACATGATCAAGTTCATTGGCGAATGCAAAGAACAAGCTTTATCTCACCTATGCGAGTTCATCGAAGATTGTGAATTCACGAAGCTCTCGGTTCGTATCTTGCACCTTCTCGGTATGGAAGGCCCCAAATCCCCTCAACCGGCGAAATACATCCGGTTCATCTACAATCGTGTTGTGTTGGAGAATGCGACTGTTCGAGCCGCGGCCGTCTCCAGTCTGGCTAAATTCGGCGTCAACTCTGGTGATGGTGGCCTTCGGACCAGCATTGGGGTTCTCCTTAATAGGTATTCTCTAAAACGTGTTTCCGTATTCCTCGATTGACCGCTCGGTTAGATGCCTAGACGACGTCGATGATGAAGTACGCGATAGGGCTGCTCTATATTTGAAGGTGTTCCATGAACACACTCTCGCAGACGTTTATGTCAAGGAAGGTTGGTTGTATGTTACTTGACAGGCCTGACGGCATCTGACTTTGCCAAAAGAGTCCGTTTATTCCCTGGCAGCCCTGGAAGCGAAGCTCGTTACCTACGTCAAAGATCCATTAGCTTCGGGCGACGCGTTTGACGTTTCCTCAGTACCCAAAATTAGTCGGGCTCAGGCCGCCCAGGAAGCTGCACGTACGTTGCTTCGATGGGGTTGTTTGCCTTTGCTTAAACTTTTGCAGGACCGAGTACGCTAGATACGATTGGCATACCCACTTCGAAAGCTTCGACTTCTGATTCACCCGCGCCACCAACACAAGCTGAGCGCCAGTCGGCTTACGCAGAACAGTTGGCTGAAGTGCCGGAATTGTCTTCATATGGACCTGTCCTCAACAGCAGCTCGACGCCAGCGCAGTTGACAGAAAGCGAAACAGAGTACCAGGTCACATGCGTGAAGCATATTTTCAAGGAACATATTGTCTTCCAAGTAAGCCATCAATCTCATCGTTCATTTGTTGCTCCCGTCCAACCGTTTCTCTAGTTCAACATATCGAATACGCTTCCGGACACAGTGCTTGAAGGCGTGTCTGTGTTTATGCAACCTCAGTCAGACGATGCAGGGCTGACTGAAGACTTCATCATCCCCCTTCCATCACTGACTGCCGCCACTTCACCCGGAATCGTCTACGTATCCTTCACGCGCGAATCACCCGAGACCTACACCATCGCCTCATTCCAATGCACGCTCAAATTCGTGAGCAAGGAACTCGATCCATCAACGGGCGAGCCCGAAGAGGAGGGCTACGAAGATGAGTACCAGCTGGAGGAGGTTGAGCTTAGTGCTGGCGGCGATTACATTGTGCCCAGCTACGCCACATTTGGCGCAGAATGGGACAGACTTAAGTCCGGACCCAACGCCACTGAAACATTTGCCTTATCTGCTATGGAAAGCATCAAAGGTATGCCAGTTTTCTCCCGATGCTGTATAGTCGGCTGATCTCTGGTGTAGCCGCCTGTGATTCTATTATCGAGGTTCTGGGTATGGAGCCCTTAGGTGGGACAGAAAATCCTGCACCGTCATCTGTTCACACACTGCAGCTTTCCGGGTTGGTCGCAGGTGGAGGAGGCAAGGTTCTCGCTCGGTGTCGGATGACATTCTCCAGTGGCCAGGGAGTGACATTGGAGCTGGCTGTTCGCGCGGAGAAGCAAGAAGCCTGCGATCTGGTCCTTGCAGCTGTAGGGGGTTGATAGATGTTGTACCATTCTGGATTTGTTGAATTAGATTCTTACCACCAGCGCGGTTTCCATCGGGCAGCTGTAGTGATCAGTGGTTTTCCAACCCGGATCCGGGGTAATTTGTCGAATCGGAAAAGGAGGCACGCGCTCGGCGACCACAGACATCGCTTGCCGGTCACGGTTGTCTCACTTGTGAAACGTACGAGATTTGACGTTCAAATATATGAGGTTAATGTCTGAAAGGGCAGCTTCAACCGCTACAACCTCATAGAGCATCGGCCAACCAACCATGCCCGCTCTAGCTGCTGACCCTTCGCTTCCCACCGCACGAGTCATCCATGTCGACACAAGAGGCGCAGTCATTCTCTCGGAGGAGTCGCCAGAAGTATGTCTTATCACACAAGTTGGCGCGCTCAGTCTGCTGACCAGAGTGCTGTGCAGACACGGGACAGCAGGGGAATCTATTTGCCAAACCACATAGAGCCAGTGTCACATATCGCCGTCGACGTGAGTACAGGCACTATACCGCAGTCCCTTAAAACTCATTTTGGGCTGTAGGTGGGGGGCTCGCTAGCAAAGGTGGTCTACTTTACACGCTCTCCAGAACCGCCCTCGTCGCCGTCTATTGCCGCTACGCACGGATCTGGGCCACACAGCGCCATATCAACCCCTCGATCTCTATCACCCTCCGAGGATGGCAGCCACTCGCCGTCGTCTGCTAGCATCAAGCGCGGCGGCGCACTCACTCCGCTGGTGCTAGACACCTCTAATCACCTTGTAAACGGCCTCTCGGGACTGCATGTCGGGATGCTGCGGGAATCCGTGCTTCGGCGCGCTGCGCAACATTTCCCTGGCGGTTCCTTGAACTTTGAACGGTTCGAGACGGACGACATCCATGAATGCGTGGAGTTCATCCAGTCTTTGATCGAGAGGTCAGCCCAAGTGAACGGTGTGTCCATAGAGGAGATGAGAAACGGGGTGAAGATCATGGCGACGGGGGGAGGCGCTCACCGGTTCTATGAGCTGTTCAGAGACACACTAGGGGTGGAGGTGAGGCCAGAAGATGAGATGGAATGTCTTATCGAAGGCCTCAAGTTCATCACTCTCATTCCGGACGAAGTCTACTTCTTCTCCGACGAACTCATTCACAATGTCTCCCATCCGATGCTGGTGCTGGAACGACCAAGCCCCGATCCACCAAAGTTCCAAGTCACCTTCGAATCGAACCCAACGCCACAGCTGCCATGTCTGCTTGTTAACATCGGGTCTGGTGTGTCGATCATCAAGGTTGACGAGGACGGCAAGTTTGAGCGTGTCAGCGGCACGAGTCTGGGTGGGGGAACATTGTGGGGGTTGCTGAGTCTCTTGACACCTGCAACAACATTTGATGGTAAGCTAATGTTTGTCGATGTACACAAGGCATGCATGCTAACGAAGAGCTAGAAATGTTGGCTCTATCGGAGAAGGGAGACAATGCAACAGTCGATATGCTAGTGGGGGATATTTATGGACAGGACTACAGCCGGCTCGGCCTTAAATCGACGATGATTGCTAGCTCGTTCGGCAAGGTGTTCAAGAAGGGAGGAGAAAAGATACAATTCTCATCTGAGGATATCAGCAAAAGCTTGCTTTATGCCATCTCGAATAACATCGGTCAGATTGCGTGCGTATCACACCACCTTGCTGTATCTCGACCCCGTGCTAAGATATATCCATGCGATCTAGGTATATGAATGCTGAGAAGTATGATTTAGACAGGATATACTTTGGCGGATGTTTCATCCGAGGTAGGTGATTTTCATGTTATGACGTGACATGCATGTTGGGAATATTGCGGCTTATCTCTGGATCTTTTCTTCCTTTCATCTAGGACATGCCGCCACGATAAGTACACTCTCATATGCCATCCGATTCTGGAGCAAAGGCACAAAACGGGCGTTGTTCCTTCGCCATGAAGGATTCCTGTGAGTTTTCCTCCGCAGCATTTACCGTTCACGCGGAATTGCAGTCCTGATCAGTCATCCTCACCTGTTACTCACAGCGGCTCAATTGGCGCATGGATCAAGAACATTGTACCGGAAGAGGAGATAAACAGCCCTACCTCTCCATGAGGCATTGGTCGTTCAGCGTTGATGCTATCATGAAACTGCATTGCGCGTGCCGCGCAATGGCCAGGATCCAAACAACGGTCGATCACTTGCGGTATATGCAGTACTGATATCCTTTCTTTGATCAGCACGGATTTATATGTAGTGTACTTTAGAGTGTGCTGTCCAGACTCCACACGTAGTAGTATTTGTATTCCATACATACTCTTCACGTTCCCGTAGCTATTCTATCTAATTGTGTTGCTTGTATGGTGATGATGAGAACTTGAAGGAAACTGCCAGGGGGACGCCTGACACCCTTGTGACTACTATAGAACCTCAGCCAGGCTCAAACTCAGCCTTGGATCAACACCACAGGTCCACTAGCTCGTGTATTCGATCGTACCCATGGTTCCATAGATGGTGTCGATGAATATCAGCAAATTGACTGCGTATACTCGATAACAGTTCAATGGCCGGGACCGCCTTTGAAATTGGGGTAATACGCCAGAATTCGGTTTATTGCATGTGCATTCATTAGTGCAAGCGGAAGCAACTGTTACCATCCCGTGTGTTTGGAAATTGAAATAGGTGCGGTGGCCCAACAATATGGGTCCTTGTATTAGGTACGTCGAGTTCATGGAGTTCATCCTTAGTCTGTTATTAGTTTCGCCCGTCTATTTCGTGAACTAGAGCAATCATCATTGAACGTTTATTGCTAAATTGCAATTGACGTTGAGCGCATTTCCATGCACATTGCAATTGCAACACGACATCGCAATTCGCGTAGCAGCGTGTATTTCGGGGCATGTATGGTTTACGCCCTTTGAATATGTCCTCGGCGGGTCATATCATTATGGACGGCTAATTGCTATAGACTCGGAGGCACGCTCGGGGTGCTGTACTACATTGCTGCATATGATGAAAACTTTGGCGGAGTCCCAGGACTCGTGGCCATCCTGCAACTATCATTTCCTTTCCTGAGAATAACAATGTCTGTTGCTTCCCCGTTGCCTGGGTAAACACGAACTACTCACCGTCCAAGTGGCTAGAATCCAGACAATGTCTACGATATCAAAGTGAGCCTTTACCCACGTCGCCACCTAGTCTCTCTGACTAGTTATCTGGTACTACCGAAGGAGGCTATGATGGTAAGTTGGAACACCGGACAGTGACATGTTGACATATCAAACCGGCATGGGGGACCCCGAAGCGTAGTGATACTGATGTTTTTGTTTTGTAACAGGGACAGCCCATATGGAAATTGATGGGTTTGCAGGGATGCTGTCTCAGTGGTGGTGAGCTTGCGACCGTTCTACCTCCGACCTCCCGGCGGCGAACGCCTCGATAAATTGAAGCCAGCGTCGAGACGGCATGATGAGAATCTCGAATTAATTCTGAAGCATAATGGAGCTTCCCCCGATTACCTGCATGGCTGGTTTGTTTTATTTGTTTATACAAAGCAGTGGAGACGAGCAACGTGCTAGCCCAGTGCGACATCATAATCAGCGTCACTGTCATCCCAGCTGCTACACAGTATAACCCGATTCGGTAAACATCGTCAGCAAGGGAAGCTGGAGTTGATGCACACACCGTGTATGCTCCTCTAGTGCCCCTTTGTGGTCGTCGACGTCGTTTGCGACGATGAGGAGGACCGGAGCAGCAGAGCGGAAGACGAAAGAAATAAAAAGTCGGGAAATATAATATAACGGTAAATTAGCTATAAACGATCGGAGAATTAGAGCTGTGGGAAAGTGGGAGAATGGGATTGGACTTGACCCAAAAAAGTTGATGTCAGCTCATATAATGCACGGTTTCAAGTAACTGCTATTCCTTCCGGTACCACTATCACCTCTGTAATGGTAAAAAGCCCCCACCTCACCTGGTCCATGATCCCTGACGACCTCGACGTCGAGCCACACAGCGACCAGCCCTCCCGCCAACGGCCTGCTGCTGCTGCTGTAAATATCTGGAACGCTCCTTCTCAACAAAAGAAACCCAGGCACAGACATTCCCCAGCTGCAATAGCCGCCCTCAATGAGCTCTACAACAGAGACGAGCATCCAGCTCTCGAGCAGCGCACATCCCTGGCCAAGCGTCTAGGAATGTATGTCCTTTCTCTTTGGGCCCCGTATTGATTGCTGAGAAAGTCTCACTCAGGGAGGTCAAAACCGTCAATGCGTGGTTTCAAAATAAAAGAGCTTCATCAAAGAAACAGCGCAGCCGGGGTGGAGTTCCTTCCCAGCGTACGTCGAGAGGCAAGGGCGCAAATACCCCTCAGGACCTTCACAAATACGACGACGATCTCGAGGACGAGGACGATTATTCCCGGGCAGATAGTCCTTATTCGCTTAACAACAGTTCTGTATCTATAGCTGGTTCAGACAACCCCTCTCAGACGGTATCCCCTACCTTTTACGCAGGAAACCCCGACCACACTCATTTCCTCGTCGAACCCACCGATATGCCTCGCAAAATGCGCAATAGGCCCACTGCAGAGCAGACAGAAGAGCTTCGTAAGCTGTACAATCAAAACCCACACCCTTCAACGGAGCAAAGGCAAATACTAGCAGAACGTATCAACATGTGAGTAATACCTCCTATACCCTCGGGGAGTTTATCATCATCCCACGTTGTCAATGTGATGAACTGAAATTGACTTGACGATTGTCTCTCTACTTTTCGTCAATCCTGCAACTATTCCAGGCGATACCAAAGCATCACGAATTGGTTCCAAAATCAGCGCAGCCTCGCTAAAAAGAGGAGGGAAGACGACGGTGATGTCTCAACAGATTCTCCGTCTAATAGCCGGGAATGGCCAGAGCCAAATAGGACTTTTGCCGCTTTTCCGCCACCTTCTAGCCATCCTTCGCTCCATTTACCTCCTCCTTCCACACATCCTTCTCTCGGCCTCTCATCGGCCTCTGCCCCTCCATCTCGGCGCTCTGTCAGCGTAACACCCTTTATCATTGGTGACGAGCCTTCACCTTCGAAGAGATCTAGACGGAGCGGTACCCCATATAGTAGTTCTGCTCCTTCATCACGACCGAGACGGACCCGGCCCGAGCCTTATCAGCTCCATGCGTTAAAGGAACTGTCGGCAAAGACAATCAATCCATCCATTGAAGCACGCACGGCGCTTGCGCTTGAAATAGGAATGTGAGTGCAATTTCTATTGGCATCAGTCTTTTTAGGTGCTCACGGATCCTATTCGCTGCAGGGATCTTGGTAAAGTCACGAACTGGTTTCGCAACCTTCGACAGACGGCTAGGAAGCGTGCGTCGAAGAAGATGGGCAGCGGCGATGATGATTATGAGGACAACGACACAGAGGGTTATATTGCCCTCAGTCTTGCTTCCGTCTCCCGCGCGAACTCGCCATTCATTACTTCTTCATCATCGTCTAGTCACGATGTAGATGACCCTATGGATGTGGACCATCACCACCGGTCTGAACCTCGCCGAAGACGAGTCATCCGTGCACTCAGCGAGTTTGATATGGAGACCCCCAGCCAGCAAGCGTCTGATGATGGTGCAAGCGATGAGGACTTTGAAGAGGCGATCACGCCGTCTCCTGATCCATCTCCCTCCCCTCCATCACCCACAGACATCCCCATGCCAATGCCAATTTCCATGCCGATGCAGCTTCCCTCCCCACCCAACCACGGTCACACGCATGCTCATGTCGATTTGAGGATGGTCCTTGACCCAACATACCCTAGCGAGATGGACAACAAGTCCGCACACTCCTCAAATGTGACGATTGAAGACGCTCTTCTGTTATTGAGCTTCCATCAACGGGCTGTGCATTAAAAGTTCCCATCTGTATGTCGAAAGTATACTACTGGTGAGTGATTACGTTGTTCGTTGCTTCTCGCGGATTCTGAGGAAGGCGTTGTAGATTATAAATATATACATACGTGTCGGCCATCGAACATTCGCGGTCGGCGCTGTACCTTTGCCTTGTACTTCATAATACGCGATACCAACAGGTCAAAGGGGCATACTCACCGCTGCTGTCGCTCGTTTCTCGTTACTCGCTCACTGCTGGACACCACTCATTACACACTGTTTCAATACTTGCCACCCATGCATGCTCATACATACAGCTTATACCTTTGAGATAAATTCCGACCGGCTGACTCCTTTCTTTATTTGTTATTCAATGTTACTATTACTTACAAATTGCTTGACCCACCACTCATCCAGACACCCTCGTTTCGTTAACCGTACATATGCAGTACTTAGTTTGCCAAATTTATCTGATGCCATGTAGTCCGTGAGTGAGCATCGCTTCTAATAATGGAGTGTTTCAGAATAGACAAACTCCTATGCCCCCTCGGGAATAAGCGCCGCCTCTCGAGCGTGCTGTCGGTTCCCCACACTCGGGTATTGGCCCAACTGCGGACGGCTGCTGGCAGAACGCTAGTTGCTGTATTTTTTGATGTCGCCTAGAATATCTGGTAGCTCATCTAAAGTGAGGTGCTGAATTGGGGATTCACCTCAAGTCACGCGTTTTCCAAGTCCCAAGATGGGAACTGCCGGCCAGGGCACTCAGTGCTGGGCATCAAGTTCAAGTTTGAATCCTTCTCACAACCATCACCATCTCTTCCCTTCTCCCCGTCGCCAGCTCGTCGCTGCCACTCATTCTTTGGCCTTTTCTGTGAATTTCAGGCCGTCCATTCTCTTGCTGGCTGTACTGCACGTCGACAGACCCACGAATCTACAATCTCCGTGCATTTTTGCTTAGCTTTATTAGCAGAAGAATTCCAGCATGGCGTACCGCCAGACCCACGACCCTTACTACGGGGCTCAGCAACAGAACTACTCCCACCCAGGTCATGGTGCCACGGGACAGAATGACTACTACGCCGATAACCAGGCTTATCATCAGCAGAACTACGACACGCAGTCGAACTGGGACTCGAAGTCTACGAAATCGTACAATAGCTACGCCGCCAGCTCGCAAGCGCATCTTAACCCATACGAGATGAGCCAGGTGCCTTCGCACCATGCCCCGCCAGTCCCTACTATGCCCTACCAGCCAAACTACCCCCCAGCGCAACCCCGACCAGGTATCTACCGCGACCAGAGCACCGCCGGCTATTCAGTTGCTCGCGAGAAGATGATGAAGAGACGTTCGGTCCGACAAATCGAGCTCTACCAAGGAAATCTTGTCATTGATGTCGATGTCCCCTCGACTATCGTGCCAGCAGGCAAGCAAGACATCGAAGAATTTTCCAAGATGCGATACACCGCCGCCACATGCGACCCCGACGACTTCTTGCGGTCCCGGTACTCCCTTCGCCCGTACCTCGCTGGAAGACAAACCGAACTGTTTATCGTGATGACTATGTACAACGAGGATGAAGTTCTGTTCACCCGCACCATGAATTCCGTTATCAAGAACATTGCCCACCTATGCAGCAGGTCAAAGTCCAAGATGTGGGGTTCGGAGGGATGGAAGAAGGTTGTTGTCTGCGTCGTATCAGATGGTCGCAGCAAGATCAACAAGCGTACTCTGCAAGTCCTGACCGTGATGGGATGCTATCAAGAAGGCATTGCTAAGGACTCCGTTGGTGGAAAGGACGTCACGGCCCACATCTTTGAGTGAGTGATCATCTCTCTTCCGGCATGATATACCTGATCATTATCGTCGGTTAGATACACCTCTTCCGTTGTTGTCACTGAGAAGGGCGAGGTCTCGCAGGGTGTTTGTCCCGTCCAGATCCTCTTCTGCTTGAAAGAGCAGAACAAGAAGAAGCTTAACAGTCATCGTTGGTTCTTCAATGCGTTCGGCCCCTTGATCAAGCCCAATGGTATGCTTCCGGTCCTCCCTTGCTTATTATTATCTTTTCTAAATAATTGGTACAGTCTGCATCCTCCTTGATGTCGGAACTAAGCCTACTGGAACGTCCATTTACGAGCTGTGGAAATGTACGTCGGGTTCGGTATCTCTCTTCCGACGCTTATCGGCGTCTTTGCAGGTTTCGACAAGCACTCAAATGTTGGAGGCGCTTGCGGGGAGTAAGCCTCTATCACCGTGCTTTTTAGTGCCTAGCATGCTTATATCATGAACAGGATTTGCGTCGACACTGGCCGTGCTTGCTCTCTCCTCCTCACCAGTCCCCTCGCCGCATCTCAGAACTTTGAGTACAAGATGTCCAACATCCTCGATAAACCCCTTGAGGTATGTGACTAACGGTGTTCCTCGGCCCTCTGCACGCATTCTTATACCCTTCCCAGAGTGTGTTCGGTTATATCAGCGTTCTGCCGGGTGCATTCAGCGCCTACCGATACAAGGCCTTGCTCAACGGCCCCAACGGGAAGGGCCCGCTAGCTTCATATTTCAAGGGTGAAACCATGCACGGTGGTAATAGCAACGCAGGCCTATTCGGTGCGTCTAAGATCTAGCTCAAACTCAAGCATGTACTAACCTCACCACTAGAACGAAACATGTACCTCGCCGAGGACCGTATCCTTTGCTTCGAAATCGTCACTAAGAAGAACGAAGGATGGGTGTAAGTTGCTCCCCCAACATTACACTTCCTCTGATCAGACATGTAATCGCAGTCTCAAATACGTCAAGAGTGCCAAGGCCTCCACCGATGTCCCCACTTCCGTCCCCGAATTTATCTCACAACGTCGCCGCTGGCTCAACGGCTCCCTATTCGCCTCCATCCACGCTACTGTTTTCTTCTGGAGGATATGGACTTCGGGCCAAGGATTCTTCCGGAAGATCTTCCTCCAGCTCGAGTTCATATACAATGCGGTGCAATTACTCTTCACTTGGACTTCGCTAGCGAATTTCTATCTTGCTTTCTTCTTCGTGAGTTTGATCTTACTTCGTTTGCTTCTGGAGTGGAGTGTGGAGTAGAATACTGACTGTGCGTGTGGGTTATGTAGTTAGTTTCATCAGCAACGGCAGATTCGAAAACGGACGCATTCAACTTCCTGAGTAATGGTGCCGGCAAGGCCGTCTTCGAGGTGTTCCTCAAGGTAAGTTCGCCCATCTGAACTTTGTCCTAGCACCGCGGCTGAACCTTGGCATAGCTCTACATCGCACTCCTCTTCGTAGTCACTGTATGTTCGCTCGGTAACCGTCCTCAAGTAAGTTCCTCTTTTAGGCTAAGTCTCTCAGATCACTCTTTGATTACGAATTTGGTTAGGGTTCGAAATGGACATATACTCTCGCGATTGTTCTATTCGGATTGTGTAACGTGATTACGCTGTGGTGTGCTGGGTTTACCGTGTATCTCGCAGTTCCGAAGACGATAGAGGAATGGAAGGACTTCCCCACGTAAGTGCCTTTGCTCCTACCTGCCCGTCCGTAACATATACTAATTTATCCTGACTTCCAATGCAGCCTTGTTCAAAACAACTCGACCTTCAGAGAAATCGTTATCTCACTCGCGGCGACTTATGGCCTGTACTTCATCAGCTCGTTCATGCACTTTGAGCCCTACCATATGTTCACGTCGTTCATCCAATATATGTTCCTCTTACCAAGTTGTGAGTGCCGCGGTTTACTGTTACTTAATGCGAACAACAAACTGACGAATCCCCTTTAGATGTTAATATCTTGATGATGTACGCGATGTGCAATCTCCATGATGTTACCTGGTATGCTTATCCTGCCGGGAATTCCTTAAACGCTCGTTTCTAAAACACGTCGCGTCAGGGGTACCAAGGGTGACAATGGTTCGGCTAAAGACCTCGGAGGTGCCAAGAAAGTGAAGAACGATGACGGCAAAGAGTTCATGGAGGTCGAGCTACCAACGGCTAGGGAAGATGTCGACTCGCTATGGGCTGCCTCCCGCAGTGCACTGCGAGTTGTACCTCCTGAGGAGAAGGAACATCGTGACGCCGCCACCAAGCAGGCCGACCACGATCGTAACAGCCGTACCAACGTCGTTCTGGCTTGGGTTGGATCTAACATGGCCATGATCGTCGTCTTCACGTCAACAGCTTTCACCGACTGGGTGGCGCAGAACTTCTCGAAATCAACCGACGCCAACTTCAATCCGTATCTGACATTCCTATTCTGGGCACTGTAAGTCCATACCTTGTACTTCCGTAAATACATGTGCTAATTATTAATTTCTCCATAGTGCTGGCTTGTCAGCAGTCCGATTCATGGGCTCCTTCCTCTACCTCCTTTTCAGGCTAGTTGGCTTGTAACCACACTACCACCGCGCCAGCGCCACCTTTTGACTTATTACTATATTTCTGTATCGAGAATGATGAGGAATCGTGTCATTCCCGCCATACCTTTCCAACCCGTTTAATCTGCGTGTATCCTTATATCTCTCCAAGCCCAAATTGATTTTGGCATCTGTGAATAGCAAAGATGGAGCAACGGACTAAGACTACGAATCACCTATGAAATGGAATAACCTATAGCTAATCTCGAAATATGCCGAGGATGCCTCGAGCCCATGTCGCGTCGCCAGAGATCTTTGTTGCAAAAAAGTCGCCGAGTGTTTCGTGCAATCTGTCCCTCACTCGTTCGTCGGCTTGGTTCGTGAAGTCGAGGTTTTCTGGCATGTCGGATGGCGGGTGTAGCATGGAAAGAGCGTCCTGAAACCGAAGATTATCGTATATACTGATACTCATAAAAACGGTTATGCTCACGATAACACACTGTGCTAAAGCCCTCGAGTCCAGCCGGTTGGCATTTGGGCCTGAACACTCACTACCAACGACCCTCGCTCCTCCGCCTTCGACCAAGCCTTTTCGGATGGCCTCTTTCCCGACTCCCATCAAGCCTCGTATCGCACCTTCTCTTGTGCCCTTGCCCTTACCAGGAGCGACAAGGGCGAGAAGAAGTGTTTTCATTATACGAGGGGCGAGGGATGGGTATGTTGTTGAATGCTGTGTTAGGAGCCGAGAGAGCGTCTGTGCTGCCGCCGTGCGCAGATGTATTGCATGCGAAGGCGCCAGGGATGAATGGAGAAGGATGGATAGAATCGGGGGTAGGACTTGATGTAACTTTGGAATGGTTAGCACGAGATCTAGGCCAACAAATAAGAGGCTCACATATGGTTCCACAAAGAGTGTTGTGTTCTCCAACAACGCGCTGATAACATCCAGTAGAACCTCCAACACCTTGCCATCAGCCTCGCTCTGAGGGTCTTCCTTCAACGCCCCCACAACGCCTTCGCCAACCCATCTTATAAGATATGGTAAAAGCGCCTGCAGACCTGCATCTTGCCTGAGACTCGCCAACGCGGCTGTCCGCTTGGTAGCATCGGATGTTGGGGGTAGAAGGGAAGTAATGAGGCGATTGTAGTAAAGCTGCAGCTCTCGAGACAGCACTTGCTTCACGAGTTGCTGTTGCTGCTGTTGCTGTTGCTGCTGCTGCTTGATTGTGGTGCCTCGGTTCGGCGAGGAAGGTGTCAAAGGGAAGCCATTGCCATTGGGTAGTTGATTGGTCTTCGTGTCCGTTTGATCCGTTTCTCGGGGGATGGCAGGGGGATTTTCAGGGATTAAAGGTTGTACGCCCTCGACTGCGAGCCAATGTGCCGTCCAGTTGGCGCCTTTAGGTAAGTTGATCTTCTCGTCGCGCAGAACGCGGTCGAAGTCAATGTCTTCGTCCTCAACGTAGTGCACTGTTCCAGCAGCAGCAGATTGGGGGAATGGAGGGGCGCGTCTGAACGTCGGGGGATTGTATGGCGAGTGCCCGTATAATGGCTCGATATTGAGTACGCGCATCGCCTGCTCTATGTCCGCCGTGCTCAACGTTGTCCGCCGCCCGTGGCGCATGAACCGCGCCGCTTCCTGTGACCAGTCAGACCCGCGTCGGGCACCTAAGAGCGCAATGCGCACCTCAACCACTTGATGTATACGGTACTCTACATCACTCGCCAGAGCAGAAGCGACGGTGTCTGATATGCTGTTCAGACCATGCAATTCTGCGACATCCTGGGGGACGAGTATGTAGCGAGCTTTATAGATGATGTGGTCGAAACAAACCTTACTCTTATGGCATCCGGTTTGTATATGCCCGTCGTTTGGACTTGTGCGATTTTTGCCTTTGGCTTGCTCATTGGGCGCGCTAGTCAGTGGCTGTCGCTTGCGTCCATGAAGTGCGCATCCTCAGGGTCGCACAACATAAACAAACAGCGCATTACTATAATAGCAGAAGAGAAATTCCGATGTTGAATAATGCTTATACTAACGCATTGTACAGACGCAAAATATATAACAACCCATGAATAACGAGGAGCAACGTGTGAAGAACAAAGTCTACTCATGATCCAGACCATGATACGGATAGGAAAGCGTAGAGTTCATCTTGGGAGAAACCATCTCGAACTGGGAGACGTCGAAACTGGGCCTCGTCTCTTCTGAGTCACGCGAGGACGCCATAGAGCGAGGAGGGGATGTCGAGCGGACAAGGGACGATGTGTTGCTTCTCGGCCGTGTCTTGAGCGACAGACGGTGATCTTGTGGTGGCGGCGGTGGTGGCCCAGTGGGTGCACCATTAGGGCTGCTACGCATGCCAGCTAGAAGGTGCTCGGGGATGCGAGGGCTTGGAGGTATATCAGACGCAGGCATATTCGGGGTATACGAATTTGTACTGGCTACACTCCCCCTTCTGGAGCGTGTGCCAAGTCCTGAGCGATCCATGCTTGATCTTTGCGATTCGGTGGGGATAGAGTTACCGTTACCGCCAGATTGCAACGATTTCACCGCCTTCAGAATTGACTTCCGGACGCTTGTCTTCTCCGGTGCAGCGGGGGCTGCAAGCGTGCCTTGTTGATAGTTCTGCTGTTGAGGCGGTTGTGCGTAGGCAGGCGAAGGGGGCCGCGGGGAATATCGAGGAGCGGGGGGTCGATGAATAGGGTATGGCGACTCCTGGTCAAATCGTAGTTGCCCCATTGTAGAATCGCGTTGTGGAGGCTGCATCTGGGTGGGGAGGAACGGCGGTGCCAGAGACCCGCGAGGCGGAGGGGGAGCGAATCCTCCGCCGTTTTGAGGGGGAAGGTCAGGGCGATTCATGGGAGGAGGTAACATTGAGCCTGCTTGCATATTAGGAGAGGGCATCTGGCCGGGCTGCATCTGCATGTGAATGGGAGGTGGTAGAGGGAAGGAACCGACGGTGGGGGTCATTGGCAGTGCTGGCAACGCTGATAGATCCTCTGAAGGCCGAGCTGATTGCGAAAGCGAAGCCGCTGGCGATGACCGGCCGCTGGTAGACGCAGGCGTTGACGAGATCGACGATTTATTACTCTTCCTCCACAATTTTCTGAGACTCTTCACAGACATCAAACTATTAGAATTAGAGTTCTTGATAGACTTGGCAAGGACCTCCTCGTTGGACGTGGAATCAGCAGAAAAGCGGGAAGAAGGGGGTCGACCCGATTCAGTTGGAGAGGTAACGCTGTAATAATCGACTTCGTGGGTGGTAGGAGCCTGGTCGCTTCCCCAATACGACGAGGGATGAGAAGAAGATGCTTCATTGCTCGAAGGGTATCGTCCAAATGGATCGGGAGAAAGAGGTATTACGGGAGAATCAGTCGTAGAGGACGCTGCGGCATTGATAGCGGGGTACGTTATCTCCTGGCCTTCCATTTCGAGTTGCCTTTGCTGCGTCTCCTGAGATATCTCCTTAGAAGGCGATACGTTGAAGGACTTGGGTGCGCCAGTAGACACTCCGTTGAGGGCAAGCCTTGGAGGAGAAGGAGAGGCCAATGCAGCGGTTTGGGGGACGTCAGGCGCATCTTTCATTGCCGAATATGGCACCGATGGCCAGGCGCCACTAGTCGGCCTGTGTGAAAAATGAATACAATTCAAGGGTGGATGGCTCGGAAGTTCTTACGGAGTAAGGGTCGGGGTATCCGAAAGGCGAGATAGACCAGGAGTTGGAGGCAGGACCTCCGAGTTCAGCAGGACGCCCGATAGATTAGGGGACAGCGGGACGATGGTATCTGCAAGATCGGTCCTCAATGCCTTCGGCGAGAATTGAGCCAGATTCTATCCCGCCAGATAAGTACTAGTCTAGAAGAAAAGAGCGAAATTGCGGTGTACCTTCTCGATCTCATCGAGTTGGGCTTTCATCATCAGTTGACTCCGACGGCGATCGTTGGGGTCATTCTCATCGAACTGAACGGCATGAGAGTTTCATCTAACGTGAACGGCGCCAAACTACTCACCTCTTCCGTGAGGTCCAACCCAAGGTCAAGATCGTCAAATATAGCCCCTTCCCTCTTCTCCGACTCCGCTGGACTCTTCACCCTCGAGATCTCATCCATCATCAGGCCCTCATCCTCGTGCTTCGCACCCGGCGCGACAGGATGTTCATCTGCTAAAGAAGAGGATTCAATGTTCTCCTCTGAGGTATTGGTGAGATATGCTAGGTGGGCACTACCTGAACTTCCGGGTAGTGGGCTCTCCACTGGCAGACTTAGATCCGTCGATATGGGCTTCAGCACGAGGGGCGGGGGGACGTGTTTGTCGCTTCGCGGAGGGGAAGTCGGGATGGAGACAGAGAGGGCTGGTCGGGTCATCTGGTCCATCTGGTCAAGTAGATCTGCGACTTCGCCCTCTGACCGTGTTAAACCAGTGAAATCGTCCTCGTCGTCCGATGGCGGTAGCTCTGGAAGGTTTTCGAGGTCGGCGGCAGTTAATGCAAGATTGACCACGTTCGGATTTGAAGGGGGTCGCTTCGCAGCTAGTTGGGATTTGCGTAGCTCAGCCCATGTCTCTTCATCGGTCCCAAACACGTCACTCAAAGGATCTCTGCAACTTGGGATTGAAGCTACCCGAGCAGTCGCATCTTCTTCCTCATCTTCCTCGTCCTCGTCCTCTTCCCCGCCTCCATAATCAGAACCCGTGTCATCCGTTGTTGAGTCAGACAGCTGTTGATATCCACCTTCCGCCTCGCCCTTGTCTTTACTTGTCAACGATCTTAGCGAAATGGGACTTGTAGTCAAAAGGCGTTCGGTCAACTTCAAACCAAGCGGAGCCCTGCGCTCCTCGGATGCATCGTCGACAGTCCCTTTCCTGCTCGCTCGACTCTCCACCCTCTTGACTTGGTTCATCTTCCTGCTCCTCACCCAGGGATCGTACCATGGTGCTTTCCGACGGTCGATATCGAATTCCACTTTGGCCAGAATCGGAATGAAAGACGTGGAATTCAACCCAGGTAGATCGAGGCTGTCAGCGCGACGGGAGTCATGGACGGAAGAGTCGGGTGTCTCGGCCTCAGACTGTGATATAGAAGAAGTACTGGGATGGGTGTAATGCTGAAGGTCTGATGCTGAGGTTGTGGTGGTCGTTGATGAGGAAGGTGTCAGAGGATACGGGGTGGTAGTATTTTCGTTTCCATTGGGAGCCGTGATACGAAGATGGTTGAAGCCGCTGGGGTTTGGAGATGATTTTGCACTCAACACGAAACCGAGGGGATTTGGGCTAGCACTGCGGGGGACCAATTCATCACGTTGCTCAGCTTTCAATACGCGTACCCAGAGGTGCTTCCATATATCTTCTGACAAACGCGGCCCAAGCTCGTCTCCCGGGTCCTCCAATCCGACTGGTCCGCTGGAATTCTGAGGTACATTGGTGTTCACCAAATAGAGGATAAGTCCCATCGTACTCGGCAACGCGTATTCCTTGGCAATGGCGCCGAGCTGGAGTTGGAGGTTGGGGTAAACCGGTACAAGTGTCCCCCTCTGAAACTGAGTGTGGTATCCAGAAGCGGTTGCTGGAGGTTGATTCGTTTCATCCGAGACATCGAAGTCGTGAAGGAGGTGCAATGGAGGGATAACATGCAGGAGAAATTTAGAAGTGGGTGTTTGATACGTACTGACAACGGAAGAAGCAGACGGCGTTGGTGACCGTCGTAGGAATTCCGTAGCTGAGGATGGCGTTGGTAGAGAATTGGAATGAGACAAGTACGGCGAGCCAGAGCCAGTCAAGTAGGGTGAGTTTGGCTGGGTTGCTGGCATGGGCGTGGACACTCCTAGCGCATTCGCCAATTTTGCTAGCCTATGAGGAGGAAGAGGTGACTTTGGAGGCGCCCATAGCTGAGACGGTGATCCAGAGTCCAGCGGTGATCGTGGTGGTGCATTGCTCGTACTAGACATGGGAGTCGTTTCTGTTGACATGATATCACCTCGTGTACGCACCGAGTCGAATTGCGAGCGACCCGGAAATTAGACAACAAGCTTCTATGAGGATATGGCGTCTATGACATGAATCGTTGGCCTAGGTCGAACTTTGTGTCAGTTGGGAACAAGGCCGCCATGAAGCCGCAGCAGAATGGTCACCTTGGGCTCGTGGGGCGTGGGCGTGATGGTGGTGGTACGAGAGAGAGAGGTGAGTTGAACTCCTGCGCTTTGCTGCCGTCGACGACGATGACCTTGAAGCAAAAATCAAACAAGCGTCGGGGAGGAAGAACAAGCGTGGGAAAGTAAGTCCGTATCAGTTCCTCGCAACCCGATAAGATCTTGTACCTAGCATTCATTGTTTTGCATCAAGGGCGTACGTCCAGCACTTGGGTATCAGAATCCTTTCCAAACTTCATGAAGGGTCTTGCCTCGGAGCGGGAGGCAAGGAGGAAGCTTTTGAAGCTTGAATACAGCACTGACCGATTGTATACGAGCCTAATGATCCATCGACATCGATCATGGATCAGACTTGAGTAATAGATAGTGAGCCATAATAAACGCCTTTTGTATGAGCAAAGGGACACACCGCCTCTGCCACAGCAAGAGTAGACCGGGTGTCTCAAACCTTTCTCCGTCTGGGTTCTGAATGCCCCTATAAATGAGCCCCTAGATCCCAAATTCGAAGAGGGGACTGCGAAGGTAGTTGTTGCAACGCGTTGCTGAAAACGTGCCCGAGCACACCCAAGTGATTGAATCTGCAGACGATTGAGCCTACAGGATCTGCTATGGGCAAGAACCTTGTTTGACGTATAACTTCTTTGGAAGCTGCGGTGGCGTGCCACAACCCTTTACTTCCTGGTTCAAACGCTCATCAGCCTGGCAGCCGCCGACGATCATCTCTAGCATCTCCAGCACGGTAAAGTACGACATGAATAGTTTGACTTAGCCAAACGTCCTACTATCAAATTTCAATGTACTATTGGCACCACTCATCGGCGGATGTATGAAGTGTACGACAGTAACGAGGCAAAGAGTTAGCAGTTGGAGCCATGATAAAGCTCACCGCCCAGGCCCGGCGAAATGCAGGTCACCACGGTGTACGGTGATCCGGGTCGAATTAGGTTGGAATTAGGATGCAATATGTACTTCGATACTGTAAGCTCGTATCGACGCGGTGTGTAATATTTTATTTAATGTCGGTGAAACCGTGCAACCCGTGGATTCGTGCACCACATTCTAAAACATCTAATTGGGTTATATGGCGTGGAGTCATGGTGGCGAGCTAGCGAGCCTCTTTCTCGAAGATTAAGAGAAGAGAATTCTAGGACACGATGCCGAACACGCAGGCTTGTCGGATTCTCCTGGCAGTGGCGGTGGCTGTTTGATAGTCGTATAATACCAGCCAGTTGGTACCGACACAGGTATATCATGACCAGCGAACCATGGCGAGTCGGAACCAATGGGAGTTGGAGCGGTAGAAGTTAAGTTAGTGGATTAGCGAGTGTTCGAGTTAGAACTTAGTGAGATAGAGAGTGAGTTCGCGTGAATTAGTGAATTAGTACGGCATACTCCGATCAGCGATGCATCGATAATCCCAAGGCTCAAGCAAACTCGTGGCCTAAGCGGCGTGTCCTGGTCCATGACCCTTTTAATCAATCAATGTTTAGTGATAAATGAAAAGGTTGGGAACCGGGACGGTACACCACGTAGGCTAATAATACGCTGCGACGTCTCTGAGAAATCTCTGGGAAGCTGCAGTAAACCTCAACACCACTTTCCCTATTTACGAAGGACTTTGGTAATTATTCGGAGTATGCCAGTCGTTTGTTAGTCGAATTCCTCGGACAGCCGCTGCAGTGGGAGTCTGAGGTCAAGGCAACTGATTGGAATGCAATAAGCGACGATGGCGCTGCCAGCGGTTCAGCGGTGTTTACGACCGTTGTGCTAAGTCAGTAGTGATCGCCTTTCGGTGTGAATGTGAAACTGTTGCAAAGCACCCAATGCCATAGACCGGCTTCCCTCAGTGCCCTCGTACGCCGGCCGCGGTCCGCAGACGTCTTGAAATCCCCTGTCATCCGCCGTATCTAAACCCTAGTATGATCTATGTGTATCTATATGGGTGGGACTTCTCACTTCTCGAGTTCGCAATATCATCACGGCTGTATGTATGTCAAAGCTTCGTTCTCCGATTGCATTCCAATTCTCATGTCTTGAAGTTGAACATGCATTCTCATAGGACTACCTCATAGTACGCACATTTAGTCACTCCGATAGCCAGCACTTCCGAGTCTGCCTTTTAGCCTATCAGCGCACACGTTGTGTACTTTCATGATACTCGAAACACGAACCGCAATGCACGATTGTAAAGTCCATGGCATGTTACTTCTCTGCGCAGAGGTCAGCAGATTCAAGTCTCCCCACATGCTGATCTGTGTCACCTGCACAGTGCAAAGACTCCCCCGTGTGTCACCGTACGGAAAGAGAGGCTCTTCGAAACTCACACCACCCCGCTGACCTGACGATCTATCTAGCTGTCTATCTCCCCCGCTTCTCCGTCGTATCTGACGCCCGTTCCGTTTGCCGGGTGAACTTTGAAGATTGGGGTGAGTGGGAAGGTGCTTGTATTCCGTTTGTACCGTCCGAACGGCAAGAAGGCAGAGGAATGAAGGCGTGGCTCCGATTTCAGGAAGAACCTCCCTCCGTGACATGCACGTTTTGTTCCTCTGGTAATAGTCACAATGTGTATCCCCCTGGGTCATTTAAGTTCATTGGAACTTGTTCACCGGGTACGCGCTCCTATCAGAGAGGTGATTGACGCTATTTGCTGGCTGCTTCGGTAGATAATTAAACCGAAGTCCGGGGACGAAGTGGCTATTGATGAACGGACGTTTCATTAGAGCACTAGCTGGTCACAGTGTGGGTATCATCTGCTCGCTCAGCGTCTAGGACTACGGTCGATTGTACCGAGATTACTGGCATCGATATTGAAAGACGCCGGCCAGTGCTGAAGTCCTTGAGGGGTAGAGCTAGGGGCTTGCCGAAGAAATATGCCGTAAACGCCGTCTATCATTGGTCGCACAAAGGAAAATCGCCTATAGATATTCTCGTTATGCGCCAAGTGTCATGCAAATAAATCCCAGGACGTGAATCCGAGGAATGGGGACAATGCAGGATGTTGTGTACAAAGTTTGTTGTAGCCAAACAGAGAGTGACCTTTGGCCGGCGAGTGGACTGAGAGCGTTTCTCTCTTTTCTTCCTTTGCAGCGGGAACTGGCCGTTTACTTACTTCCCATTTCTTCTCATTCCACAGTTTTCATCTTTACGAAAAATTCACGACCGTGTCGCCCACGAAAAATGGATCACCAGCATCAGCAGCACGACGAGCACAATCAGCAGCAGAACATGCAGCAGCCCCCATATAATTTCTACCAGCCTGAGCAGGATGCGCCCTATGGCATGGCTTATAACCCGCAAATGAGTGCTTACCAGGTCGTGCAGCCAGGACCCCAAACTCGTGGGTGCAGCGTTCCAATGCTTCACGGTCTTGTTTCAAAACGCATGTCCATCTGATAATCGTCTCTACAGGACAATTATCGGTTACTGAGCTGCAGCAGCAAGGCATGGCATATCATAACATGAGCCTCATTCCGTCACATCAATATCCACCCGTTTATGCCCCTTCGCCTCATGGAGGCCTCGCGCTGTCTACATCGCCCCCTCCTCCCCCCTCACCAGATATGTACGACCCTCTGTCTCCCCCCATATCCGGCTCGGATACATCCGCAGACGGCATCTACAACCACTCCAACAGTAGCGGTACTGGTTCTCCTTCTTCCTCACGGGGTACAAGCCTTGTACATCGCCACATCCGATACAATCCCACATCATCTCCCACAAGCTCTTCTGGGCGAAGGCGAAGTCGTTCACAGGATTCCGACGAAGAAGACATGGGTGCACACTTCACCGAGAACTTGGCTCACTCGAGGAAAGAGGCAACGCGGCGGCAGAGGATAGAAGCAGAACAGAGGCGAAGAGACGAGCTTCGCGATGGATATGCAAAACTCAAGGATGTGCTCCCCGTGTCCAACCAGAAGAGCAGTAAAGTGTCACTTCTAGAGCGAGGTTAGTTTTCTTTCATCTTCTGCCTTTGAATGAAAGCTGATGGTCCTTTCAGCCACAAACCATATCGTCACCCTTGAGAATACGAATAAGGAGCTTGTTGCTCGAATAGAGGCTCTGGAACAGGAGATGCAGAGGCTTCGCTCTATAAACGAGAAGATATCGCTCACGGCATCGTCGCCATCCACCTTTGACGGCCGACCACTATCTCCCCCACCCGACCCTCCAGTCATCAAAGATGCCCCCTCCGACCACTCTAGTCCGTCGGCCTCAGAAGGCTATTGACTTTGCATACTCCTCATCTCTCTGGTCCCTTTCCTCGGTTGGTATTATATTTTTTACAGATCGGAGGTCGTTTGGACGATATACTGTGTTTTATGAAGCTACGGTGTTGGGGCATGGAATGGCGCAGTCGATGGAACGGATGGGTTTCGCATGCGACGCTAAAGGCTGGCTGTTTTTCGTCAATTGCACACTATACTCCTTCTGGTTACCATTGCACTTCCCTAGTCATGAGAGAGACTCCGCGACGACGACTTGATGTCTTTGCCTGGATCAGAAGCTGGGCTACGTTCATCCGAAAGAATGGCATCGTGCTTGATATCGCACGTTATCTCCTTGATCGATGAACTATCTTCTGCTCTCCACGCTTTCGTCGCCTCCTTCCCCCACCAATTATAACTCCCGGCGAGTTTACACTCTCACTTCCCCTACCCAGGCTTCGAGCAATCTTAACCTTGGGCCTCGTTCTTCCTTCGACTGCCGTCCTTCCTACCCCCGCATTTTTCCCTGGTCATTTCCCGCGACGACATTCTTCTATACGCCGAACGCCACATTGCACTACAAACTACCCCACGCACCATACAATTCCACGAACTTCACGAACGCCACAGAACCCCCTAACGGTAGTCGACATTCCAACGAGAGATTTTGACGATATTTATGATTCTTGACGAATATTAATACACGACCAAAACTAGTTGGGTTCGAGACGAGAAGGCAGGCGGCGACATGGCAAACACGATATCGATTTGATGAGGCACGTCCACGGCCAGCGCCATGCAGCTAGCTCATCGAGAGGGAGATGGTTTGATTGGCCATGACTCCCTCGATGATGCTCAGCTTGTGTGGCGTCTGATTGTTGCAAACAGCCTTTGTAGTTCGTCTCGACGACGGAGGCAAGGCTGGCGATGGATGTAACGACGATGTGGGAGGGGCTGGAGCTTGGGCTCGTCACCCTCTTCGTCCTGGAGTCTCGGATATATATGCTACGGAATCGTACACCTGTTTGGCCATCCCATTACCTTTTCTGCCCTCGACGAACTAGGGCTTTCCCAGATGCGCTCTCATATGTAACTCGCTAGCATTTTTAGCATATCCATTCAACTATGAACAAATTGTATTTCCACTGCACTTCTCTCTCATCGCGTGCGAGAGTTACATATCGTACGAAGCGCCTTTAGACTGAATGGTGGACGAATGGGGTGCTGTCTTCTCGAGCCCTGCAAGCTGTGAGCTTGAGTCTCGTACAGCATCTCAGATGACAATTCAAATCACTGCGCATCTTTGCTTACACGGTGCGATCCGTTACAGTATAAACACAACATGTGGCTCAAATGTTTTGATGCACGCATCACATCACAAAATGACTATCGCTTCTCCGGTAAATACTGATGCCTAGCCAGTGACATCTTCAGCATTGGAACCTCATGGCGAGGTAGTATACGGCGTATATTGAAACACGACTTGCTTGCAGGAGTTCCTTACTTACTTAACCAGACTCAGCGAAAGTTTGAGCCTACACCACGATGGATGAATATAGCATATAAGGTATTGTTTCGACCAAAGGTTGAGGGTGAATCGATGATAGCTCGGTGGGTCGGCAGCAGTTGCTAAGTCTGACTGACAGACTCCTTGAATGGGCGGCAGATATTCCAGAACGAATGCGGGGAGTGCAATTCGGCAGGTGTCTAGTGAAACAAGTTGACCTGGTAAGTGTTGAAATAGCCTCAAGGCGTCTCATAGACCCGCACCCCTGCAGTCACCTGTTCGTCTACCAGAAGCCACTAACGGTGTTATGGTATCACCCAATTCGACTTTCGCATGCCATACCTGCCCAAGTGTTAACCCCAAGCGAGTTCGTATTGGCAGGTCAGGTTTGACGGAGAACTTCGAAATGGGCGGACTATTTCTGTGTATACGAGAATGCCAGCTCATATTCCAAATGAGGAGACGAAGACTGGCTGACATCCGGGTCCCTTTGTAATCGGCGTTGTCGGTATTGTGGCACCGATTCCGTCCCTGGTAAGAGATCGAAGAGGTTTGTATTCCAAGAAGGGACAATAGAGTGACTCCCCGCGTTAGTGCCCGTCTAACATTGGTAGGGCGACCTTCTTTCTTGGTGAACGGAGCAATATACACCCTTCATGAGGGGCCTTGATTATCCACGGATCCGAAGGTACGCTGCGGGCGGAAGAGAATGGAATACCGTGACGAGGATCTGTTCCATACTGTTCATACCCGTTTGTATAGCTTACGGTACTTTGGAGGGTCCTGTGCTGCGAAGAAGCTTTGTAGCGCTAGACGGAGTTGATGATGGAATCACAAGTACGATAGTCGGGGGAATATTCCAGTGGCCAAGAGCCGGTGTCCATGACCATTCGACTGACTAACCCGAGTTCGAGGGACTGATAGCAGAGACCGCACGAGGCAAACGCAAGATCGATATCCGAGATTGAGATGAACGCGTGTTGGATTTAGATTTCTAGGATCCACTCCACTGGCGCGATATGGACAATCCGAGGGAGGGAGGAAGGATGAGGAAGCAACTTGATGCGCGATCGAGGCTGGTTTGGAATGGTGAAGATCAAGGCACCCAGAGGACGCCACAGAGTCACTGGACGATGTGGAATACTGCGTTTGAACGAGGGTACTCGGGGGTAGAACATCACTTGGCCGAATCGATTGGAGATTGGAGGATCGGCTGTATTGCGGATTTGGTGGAGGTTCGCGATCGGAAAATGGTGCAGAGATAGAAAGTCACCACAGAACGAAGTGCAAAAGGTTGACAAGAAAGACAGGCATCCATCGATTGCGACTCAGCGAAGACCTGGCGAAGTCGAATAGAAGAGAGGTAAGGAACTTTGGAAGACTTAGAGCGTCAATGGGTATGGGTGCGGAGAAACTGTGAAAGGTTTTCGTCCAACGACGAGTCCTTCCGGAGGAGTCCAGCACACTGGGAGTGCTTCGGATAACGGATCTATAGCGAGCAGGGATACTTGTTACTCGGGTAAGTGTCAGATTTTGGCAAGTGCCTTCGTCATCATCGATCCACACCAAGCGACGACAGGGTAGTACGTCGAACAGCAGCTACGCATCGATGGAGGCGATATGAATATGGATATTCCAGTGCTTGTCAGACGAATCCTAATAGAATTTTTATGAAACCGGTAAAGATAGCGGTCGGAAACAGCATCCAAAGCTGCACTTATCTATTTCGCTGCTTCGCGGCGTGCGTTATGGCCTATATTGATTTCCCAGCAAATAGACGGTCGAAAAATGCACCGCAGGTGGGACTGACTCGTGCTTCTTCACTGATATCATGGCAAGGTTTTGATCCACATTACCGTGGACGCCTGGACCCAAATAGTAGTGGGATCTGGCTGTAGCAGGTCACAGGTTCCCAGTCGGCGGTGATACCAATGCCGGCAGCCCACAAGCTCTCTTTCCGCAATGATACATGGACCTGAGTCGAAAATGAGCGTCGGGCCCCTCGAAATACAATACAGTGCTGCGGTCTGCAGCTGGGAGGAAGTGGCGTAGAGGAAACGCGTGCAGGGGTTTGTTTGAGGATGTAACTCTGTCGGAGTGATACCTGTCCCTTTGTTTGTTCCAGTCTAATTCTGAAGCCCCTGCTGTTTCCAAACTAGGGTTCGCCGCCTCGTGTCACGTCCCTCCCTCTCCCACCGACTCACCGACTCTAAAGGCCACCCCGCACAGGCGGCAGCGCCCCCATCATCAAGACCCCCACTTCGTGCTCACCGCAGCGACACCCCGTTTACGATCCCTTTAACCTTCGTTTGCTCCCCGCCGGAGCTATCACCTACACCGCCTGAAGCCGATCTTTGATTACGATGTGGTTTGTACCGTTATCGTCGCTAGCCGAGTGTACGTCCTCATGGTCAGGATCTTAGGTGTGATAACTGTCTGCTGCTTTTGCCGTTGGTCAGTCCAACTCTATTCGAAAAAAGCACTCGACGTTAACGATCACTGAAGCGTGGTGGTGCCATTGCGTGGGCTGTTGTTTTAGCTGTAAGCGGCTCCCTTGTTATCGATCATTGCATGAGCTTTGGCTCATTATTTTCTACTACAGTTGTACAGCATAGCCGGGGGAGTATTCTTGCTCGTCCTGGGTCAATATCTTTTCTTCACGTTTCCGGAATGGTTGGTCTCTCGGTGTAATTTTCTGACCCGAGACCTAACCATGACTCCAACCTACAGGCAAATATATGGGGGCATCGGTGTTGGTATTGGTGTCCTTGCCGTGATCAACATCTTTGCTTTATCGAATGTAAGCATTAAGACTTCTACTTCTTCCTTCTGGGAGCCTAGAATCCATCTTGGGTTTTCTGGACGGAGCGGGAGCTAATCTTGGCCTTCGCAGAGATCATACATCTGGATCCGAGTGTGCAAGTTCCTCTGGCCTTTTGTGATTGTCATATCCGCTGTTCGGGCCATCCTTATGATCGTGCAGCTCCAAAGAGGGTGGGTCATAGCTCTCCCACTATTAGCGAACCGAGCGGACACCACTATCGGTCGCTGTGGTGCCCTGTTCTTCTTACCCTTGCCTCTTGTTTTTTTATATTGCAGAAAGGACAAGATCGCCTGGGAGTGTAGCCACGGAGGACAAATGTGGACCGACGCAGTCGGGGCTGGCACTGAGACTTCGGCGCAAATGCCCGGCGGGTTTTGCACAGCCGGCTTTTCTAATTTGAATGCCGCATTCATAGTCTGCCTTTTGGTCGACCTAGTCTTCCAGGTGCGTAGGCCCTCTTCCGAATTTGTTTGGCAGGTGTCGGCTCGTTCTCCATCGTATCCTCCGTGATGCTGAATCTGTTTCACTGTTTTCTTTACGTATTTTTTCTATCCGGAACTAATAAATCATACGCTAAACAGTTGTACATGTACTTCCTTACATGGCGTTTCTCCAAGCGACTGGAGCACTACTCAACAATGAAGGGACCATTTCACGGTGGTAGGTACCTTTCTGCCGCAATCCGTTGACACCCACTGACGTAGGTCCACCCACAGGGTATTACAATGCCTAGGCGCGAAGATTGATCGGTAATTTCCTTGGTCCTTTACCATTCGTTGTTTCTCTCCCCATTTCCACACTTTTATCTTTATGGACTCGAGTTTCCTCTTCCCCTCTCACGAACTAGCTCTTATGACCTTTACGACATCTTAATGACGCGTCGGTTCGCTTTTGTGCCTCCGCTTGCTTATCACGACTTACGCCACGATTAACCAAATTTGTGATGAATTATCTATTGGACCGAGAAATGACCCATTGTGACTACTTGTCTTGCAGGCCGCGTTGATTGACATTTCGAGATGAACGTTTCAGGTCATTTTCGAAGGAATTTCCCCCGATGCCCAAGAACATAGGCTGGTTCCTAATAGGAACCCAGCGTTAAATGAAAGCTGCGCGTTTGATCAGGACGAAAACCGGCTCAGCTGTGTGGGTACGGAAAGGCCCCGCGAGCAGAATATCCCAAAGGAAGAGGAATTCCGGGCGAAATGAAAACAACGTTGCGAGCGCTGTGACCTGTGTCGAGTTTCATGCGGGCAAAGTGTGATAGCAAAGGGTATTGGGATAGTTTTGGTAGACTTGAAATGGAAGAGGGAATTGGGACCAAGGTTTGATGGGAATTGCCTTTGTAGGTTTCCACGGATCTTGATGAGATACCGATTATACGGCCCAACGGTACGAGGAGAAGGGCATGGATTTAGAGTGTCTAATTGGGCGAGGGGCAAAGTCTCGGGGAGATGGGAAACTGCGAGGTTAGCAGAAATAACCCAGCGAATAAATGCGAATAAACAACACGAGGCGAATTTCCTCTTTAGGGTTATCAAACATTCCCACTGACTATATAGTCCATCGCCGTTCCAGCAATCGACTTCTCTCCATCCCTTTCTCCTCCTCCTCCTCCTCCTCCTCCTCCTCCCTCCCGCCCTCCTCGACGTCCTCCCCGACGACCAAATCACTCTCGTCGGCGTAATCATTTTTCGATTTACCGTCTCGTCCTTTGTGAGTCGTTTCCATAACATTCCAGAGGCCTTGTATTTACTTCCCCTTGAACAATAGGCAGTTCTTCTCTAAGCTCATTTATTGCGAGCATTCTCTGTCTGCTTTCTTCCACTTCACGACACCTTCGATAGCAATGGATTTTGCCACCGAACCGTCCAAGACTTCCGCCTCGTTCATGGAGCCCATTGACCCTACGTTCTCGTACATGGACTCGGGTCTGGAGTTTATCCAATATCCTCAGTCGCCATCATTTGGTGTATCAATGACCCGTGAGTACAGAAGCTCCCTTTGTGAAAGATCCGCCTGCTCAGCCGTAATCGCAGTCCCAGGTCCTTCTGGTTCCCCAGCGATCGGTTTCAATTCCCTGAACCTTTCGAACGGACTCGGTGACTACACCTATTCGTCCCCCGCTACTTACGGCGCAGCTGCTTCTCCAGCTCGTCCGTACACGCCACCCGACGGAGCCAGTATCTCCCCGCCATCGTTGACCTATAACTTGAGCGCTGGTGAGCTCTCGTCCGACGGTATGGCATCGGGTCGACGCAGCCGTGGCAGCGGTACTCATTCTCCCTCCAACGCCTCGTTCCCTTCTTCCGTCCCCCGCTCGCACCGTTTCAACCCCATGGCGAGCCCAGCGACGAGACCCATCCACCGAAGGAAGAACAGCCGGGCGAATGATGACAGTGACGAAGAGGATGATGATTTCCAACCCATCGTAGCCAACTCCTCCGCTGATTCGTAAGTGATATCCATCAGTCATTTGACTGCAAATTAATGGTCGGTGATATCATAGACGCCGCGAGACAATCCGCAAGCAGCGCATCGAGTCAGAACAAAGGCGCCGTGACGAGCTCCGTGATGGCTATGCCCGTCTCAAGGACACGCTCCCCCCGTCCAACCAGAAGGCCAGCAAGGTGTCTCTGCTCGATCGGGCTACCAACCACCTTAGGTATCTCGAGACCATCAAGGACCAATTGGAGAACAGACTGAAGGCTGCTGAGGCCGAGGTTCACCGACTCCGAAGCGTCAACGAGGCGCTCATGCTAGGCACCGCTGGCCAGCGTCACAATGGCGTTGCTACTACCATGGTGCCCACGGCCTCGTTCTAAGCTTCTCGACTCCTCAATCAGAAAATCTCCCTCCTCGCAACACTGTATTTTTGGCTTAGACCTGCAGAGACAGGTATCGCACTATTTTGATTATTTGATGGACTATTTACACGCATATCTTATGACATCGACCACATCGCATTTCCCCTTCCCCTTTCCCCATTTCTTTGTCGCGACGTGCTCAAAGTCTTCCCGGGCGCTCTCACTCCCTTCCCGTCACCGGTCCCGTTCACGTGGCCGTGCCACGTCGCTCCCCTTGGCGAGCGGAAACACCGTATTGCGGCAAGATGAACGATAGACCCCATGGACCAGGTTGATACTCGCTGGCGACACGACACTGACGCAGGATCGAGGGCTAGTGCTTGAGGTGCAAACTCGTCCACATACGTGGCGAACGCTCACTTCGCCTCCCTCGACGCTTTCTTGCTTTTCAAACCCGTCGAATGTCCCGCCATCGTATCCCTGTCCTACGACTGTCTGTCCGCGCTTGAGGCGACGACCACTTAATTGTGGTTACGTGCCTCGCGTGTGGCGAAACAACGACCTTCATCGCAACCGCTCTACATCGTCTCAACGACCAGCGACTTCCACTACGGAAGTTAACCCCACGACTTTGTGGCTCATTCACGCCTGCGACAAGATATTCCCCTCATCATCACGCATCGCAATTTTTTATTTGATTAACTGTCTCCATACTCACACCCGACCTCTTCTCTCCGCCTTACCCTCGCACTGGAACAGAACGGCTGATCACCGTCCTAGTCTTGCGCGCCCCTTATATTCGCTCCGTTTCCATCAACATCTTTTCCCATCCTTCCGACGAGTCGGCTACGCTTGGTTCTTCGTAGCCTCGGTTCGTCTCCTCGCCCCCGAGCAGGTGTTCGTGCAGCTGTTGGATTCGTCGGCTAGGGAAGACAATTGATCGATTGGCGGCAGAGGTGATCACCGTCGACAACCCGAACTGCGTACCACCCTTTGGCCCTTCGCTCGCAGCAGCTCTCCCCTCCTAGGCCCGCTCTCCCACAGCAAACTGCGACCGCTGTGTGCTCTCGCCTTCCGGCGCCGGCAATGCCAGTTCATTGCCTGCTCCAGATGGGCTGACGAGTCTCTGGGTCGAAGCTTGACAGCTTGTTGTCACTGTGCCTGCCTGTCATAGGATGTGGTAGATGAGCGCCGCTCGAAGGCCTTGGGACTATCTGCGGACGCTTGAGGTGTCTTCGGGCGCGAACATAGATACAATCGGCCAGATCGATTGTCATTGGACGCACCCGTTCGATAGTACCGCAGTTCGACGCTCTCATTCACCGGCACGCTATCCGCTACAACGCGTTTGATGCCCCCCCAATCTCCATGCCATCTACGACGAGCTTGATGACTATGAACTTGTTCATGGTCTCGCTCCCTTACGCCATTGTCTACGGCAATCCAACGTACTTACACGACTAGCTGCCTCTCTTTACGAACTCCCTGTATCGTGTTGTCATGAAGCTTGCGCTTGCGCTCCATAGTTTCTGATACTAGCAGGTCTGATACACACACCCTCGTCCTCCCTTTACTCCCCACGCACATATCCTTTATCTTCAGTAGTTCTTAGTTATTGCCGGGTTGATGTATTGTCGTCTAGCGATCGTAGAATAACTGAATGGTATCCTTATGCCGAGTAAACTTCCCCGAGTGAGTATTTGCCCAAACCAGAGGTACTTCGATACATGGCAGCTTCGGCGACTTCACTGCGTAGTCTTTGCAATCCGTAACTGAGATCGGGTTCTGCCCTTATCAAGATTATCTGATGAGATACAAGTACAACGTCACTGTGGATCCTATGTGAGTGTTCTTTGGATATCCAGCGAACTTCACTATCGACTACCATGAGCGACGTACCCACCATCCGCAGAAGTCTGAAAATCAAGACCGGCTCAGCAAATAGGCAAGCTCATGACTCACATCTGCTCTACAGCTGTCCTGAACGAGATCGCAATACTTATATAGGCTGTTAAAGGAGCACAACCTCTACCGCAAAGAAGCCGAGGCCCAGCAACTTAAACTAGACAAATTCAAGGCTGACGAAAATTCGGAAGCTTGGGACATAAATAATGGAGTACGGCAGCCCCGATACATGTGTATATGATCAACGGAGGTTCACCTCACCCGTTTTATTAGACTAGGATGATGGGGGAAGCAAATAGGATGATTGCTGACTCGACCACCCGTCTTGGGAAGGCTGTTGCAGACCTGAGAGAGCTTGTGGTATGTGGCGCATACCGTACTCTGGGATTGCGAAGCTAATCGGACATATGCCTCATGTTCAGATTGCGGCGAAGAAAATCCCCGAATTAGCAGAAGCAGAAGAACTATTGAAAGCAGAAGAGACCCTTGAGTCAGCTAGCATTTAATGAATCCCCCTTATGAGCATGGGATGGTGCCTTAGGCCTATTACAACCCGGCCGCCGAGTTGAGCGGTAGCAAGAGACAACTCACCATAATTAGAATCCTGGACGTTCTTTGTTTTTCGGGGTTTTGCCCCAGATTCTATTTTCTTTGAGTGTCAGAAGCCTGTGCATCGTGGGTTGCGCTAGGTCTCTCGTTCCTTGCGGCCTTGATGCGAGTTAGCGCATCGAGCACCCCTTTCCACGCATATGTTTCAATTCTCTCCTCCTGGAGCCCACGAGGCTTCTTGGATGATTCATCGACAGAGGGCAAACCTACGCCAAGTGACGGAGGGACGAACCCAGGCGGTGGAGCATTGATAGCCGATGGCGCTATGCGTGAGTGTTTGATGTGCGCAAGAGATGAACGAAGTGCGACCTGGATGGACTGGGCGAAAGCGGTTGAGCTGGCGTTCGGTGATGGTGGCTTCAACTTACGTCCAGCCGTTCGAAGTATTCGCTGACTTCGAGCACGAATTGCTCGGAGCGCTCTTCTCCCTGTGGGAGGTTGTCATCGGGGCCATCGGTCTGTGGCAAGGTCAACAACGATATGCACGACGCCGCGAGCGCAAGGAGTCGCGAAATGTCCTGTCGCCACCTTCAGAGATCTCCAGAAGGCAGTGGGGCGGGAACTACCTTCTCTACTTCGCCCAGCGCGTAGATTTGCCTGGCCGTTCGACTTGTTGTCCATATTGGATCAATCTCGTCCGCTACTTGCTCATGCCCGACGTTGTTGGCGTCCATGATGAGAAGGGTAATTTAGACGCCGACGCTGCAGGCTCCAACAAGTTTAGCAAACATTACTTGTGACAAGTACAATTACCATACAAATGCAAAGTAATACATAGAGGATAGCTTGCAATATGAACTATTCAAACAGATCGTCGTCGAGATCCATAAATGCGCCTGGAATGGTTCGTTGCGAGCTTCCTCTCACCGACGTCGACAGTCGATTCGAACGGCGCCGAGACGGTGATGAGGCGGCCTCTTGCCGTTCCTTCTCCACAGCATCCTCCAGGCGCCTCAATTTTGACATGCCTTTCCACTCATGCCGGGCAAGGCTACTGCCACCTCGGCCTCCATCCCACCCAGCACTCATTAACACGGGTTCCTGGAACAATGTTCAGTGTCCTGTGTCTATGGAAGGGGAAGCAGAGGTACGTACATGGCTGTGCCAACTTACGTCGCGGACACAGATACTGTGTTTGCCCTTGGGACGCCCAAGCTCGGGCTCAGATGGGTCAAAAGTTATGGGATACGTAGAGGTGCGATCAAGCACTTGAACTATAGTCCCATCTAATGACCAAATCTTTGGGAGTCGAAGGTGAACTTTGTTCAGTAAGGTAGGTGGGGAAGAGTGATGTAGACATACATGTACTCTTCCGTCCGCTGAACCAGAGTATATGTACTGGCCGCCAGTCGTTTCCGATGGGCTGAAATGACATCGAATAAGAGTCCTCAGCACAGAGTGACCACGATATGTCATTACACTACAGTCCTTGGGATGTGCCGCCCGCCGCGGCTTGGGATAGTTGGGATATCTGACATTTCTGGATGAGAACTAGTCCGTTCGATCAAAGCATAATCCACGAACCGGTAGTCGAAGTGAGGTGCACTGAATTCGTTCCTACCTATACGGCCGAACTCTTCACTCGTGCGCATTTTGCGTAGATCCCACAGGCGCAGGGCTTGGTCTTTTCCGTTGGAGATAACATATCGTCCGTCGCCCTTAGCAGAAACATAGGTTATACCCTCAGTATGTCCAACTAGAACACCTGATGGCTTCTGTGAAGAACCAAGAGACCGTCTATCCCTATCATGGACATGAGCCTGTGTAGCCCATTACGTGCGGATCCTGTTACTCACCAGACCTTTAAGTATGTATCGTCAGAGGCACTGACAAGCACATTCCCAGACGCGGTATCAGCCCAACAACAGCTATTCACATCGTCGTCGTGGGCGTATATTTTGACCGTTCGCCTGTTCGCCAAAAGATCGTATACTGGAAACGGTTGTTACTTGATAGCAGGATGCGTGTACGTCGCAGTTAAAGCATACCAAAAATATAACCATTGCCCCCGGCAATAACTTCATTTCCGTCCGCCGAGAACCTACAACTCCAGATACCGAAATGATCGTCGGAATAATAGGTATCCCTCCTTCCAGGCCTAGGGTCGGAGAATGGGATCGGTATTTGGGCGGACGATTCATCTTGGATATTTGTCATGTATACGGTAGGTGCCTATAATAAAACTCAACAATAATCTCAACGTATGTGAATTCGTGAACATACTATTGAGGCATAAATCAACCTGACTGGGATGTCAGGAGCCTCGTAAGTATGTCACAAGGGAGAGACTGTACCTTTCATTATCTGGAGACAGATTCGCATCCGTAATCGTCCATCGCCCTGGGTGACCTTGTATGCTCTTCTTCACCCGCAGGGTGGTCTGGAGGCCAGGATCTGCGCTGCGGGCGGGCAAACCCCCGCCTACGTTGTTGGGCATGGCAGTTGTATCAAATACATGGAGCTTGAAGTCTATGACACACTGTTAGGCTTCGCAGAGTGTTCATTGGTATTACTGACCCTGGGCGCAAGTATAGAAAAACGAGGAATCTAAACTATGGTTAGGTACTCGTGGATCAACCATGCACATACGTAGTCTTACCCTCAGAGAACTGAGCAGTGTAAACATTAGCGTCGAAGGTAGCTACTACTGTGCCCGTGGAGTTTGGCACCAGATCCTGCCGTATGTGTGAATGAGTGATGCTCGTTTAAACGGTCTAACGTACGCGAGAGAATGTCTCCCTTGAGTGCAGGGGCCGAGAATTAAAATGACGATTACGAATTTGCTGGGCTATGTTTTTGTTGAGGGTTCGCCGGGACCCTATTTTATTCGCGATGGGCCCAAAGTCACCACTCATCAATAGGTGTTCGCCAGCTTCCTGAGGTTCCTCGTGGGATGGGTACCACTGGTGAGACGCCCTCCGCCGATAACCGAACTCGTCTTCGTCTTCGTCTTCGTAATCATCGTCCTCGTCCACATAGTCTTCGTCGTCGTCATCATCGTCGAGCATATGGTACCTAACTCTCCCCGAACCACGTAGCATATTGCCAGCGGACAACAGCCTTGATAGATCTCGGAGAGTAAGTCCATCTAGGCGCAGTGAACGCTGACCATTGCCGCGTTCACTGTCATCCTGTAAACTGAACAGGTCTATAACCGATAAGCAACACGGTCACTGTGAACAGGGGCCGGCGCTGTACTCACTGCTGAGGACGGTCGTGACTCCGTCGTCGGGGCCGTCGTTGGCATCGTTCTCATTTGTTTCTGAAACGCGGTCGGCCATGGTGGTCGTCTGAGGTGAGAAACGAATCTTCGCTTTCTACCCAGAGCGAAGCCTCCATGTCATTCAGTAAGCACATTCGGCGCCGGCAGCACATCGGCACAAGGAGTGGGCACTTGAGCACGTGACACCCCTATTGTGTCTATGAGGAATTTACTTCGGCGCTTCAAGCACTTGTACATTTCGACCACATCCTCCACACTTTTCTTCGCTTGCACAACCACAGGGGCGATGCTGGTTATGCCAGAAGGACCACTCAGCTTTACTGCGGATGATGTTAATATCCTGATTCATGCATATCTTCAGGACTCTGGTAAACACGCATCTCCTCTCGCGTAGAGCTGATGCCCATGTACCCACATAGGTTTCGAACACTCAGCTTTCGTAATTCGTGCAGAAGCCAAGCTCGATCAATCCCCTTCCTTCCGCAAACATATACCACGCGGGGAACTCGTTGAGCTTCTAGCGAAAGCACTACTCTTCGTCGAGGTCGAATCGCATTGGAAGCCCAATTCACAGGAAAACTGCAAGACGTCCTTTTCATTGCTCGAACCACACGTGTGCTCTCTCGAACCAAATATACCTCCAAATATGCCGTTTATACCTGTCCCCCTCGCGCCCCCGAAGAATAACGGAGTGGTGAACGATGTCCTCGATGCAAACGCGAAACGCAAGGCCGACACACCCAATGGGGACGATACCCGCGCGGAGAAACGAGCTAAGACTGAAGAGGATAAGAGGGCTGAATGTGCGTCGCTGTTATCACTCTGTCTTGTGTATCGCTAACTGCGTAATAGCAAAAACGAAATCTCTAACACTTGTGCCGCTGGATGGGAAGAGGACCCCACAACTACCGAAATCTATCCCAAATAAAAGTGTGCGGTTGCTCAAGGGTCACGTCAATGAAGTAACACAATAATTTGTACGTGATTGAGTGGTATTTGACTTAGTGTTAGGTCTTCGTCTGCGCATGGAATCCGGCCAAACCAAATATATTAGCAACGGGGTATGTCTCTATTGACTTGTCTGGCTCTATTCATCTGACAATTCCAAGTTCGAAAGATGCCGTTGTCAAAATATGGGACTTGTCAGTCGATGGCGATAGTCCGCCTTCAGTGACACGCGACTTTAGCAGCAGCGTACAAGCAGATCTCACCGCCTTGCATTGGAGTCCCGACGGCAACCTACTCGCTGTGGGCTCTTATGATTCGGTCCTACGAGTGTGTACAGCAACAGGACAGCTATACTTCTCGCATGCGCAACATAAGGTAAGAATGCTCCTTCATATTATGCAACACATATGCGAAGTACTTATACCTTCTCGCCGAGAGAAGGGCCCGATTTTTGCAGCACGCTTTTCTGAGTCCGGGCGGTGGCTGCTCACTGCGAGCCTCGACGGTACGACGTGTGTTTGGGATGTGAAGAAGAAGGCCGTCCATATGCTTTATCAAGCCCATTCCGGTAAGACCTCCCTTCCGTGTATGCTCCATGAAGTTGTTTAGTTGTCAGCAGATTGCTGTCTCGATATCGACTGGATAGACGATGAAACGTTTACGAGCTGTGGTGCGGATAATCTGGTGCACATCATGAAAGTGGGGCAGTCGCAACCCATCCGGACGCTCTCGTAAGGAAATCCTTCGATTGCCGTATGAGATAGTGCTAAAGATTCTTCCAGCGGGCATCAAAATGAAATCAACCAGATCAAGTGCAATCCCTCTCGCACATTGATTGCGTCGTGCTCCGATGACACAACAGCACGCATCTGGACGGTCGCCCCTCCCACTGCTCCTGAAGGAATACCCGGGCTTCCTCCAGTTGAGCAAGAGGTCTCACTCAGAGGTCACAAACATTGTGTTAGTGGTATCGACTGGTGCCCTCGGCCACCATCAGGTTCAAATGATATTCTCGCAACGTACGTTTAACGTTCAATACTTTTTCTCCTTTTAACGGTGCTGTACAGTTCCTCCTTCGATGGGACTGCCCGTTTCTGGGATGCCATAACGGGAGACTGTTTGTACACGTTCAACGACCACAAACGGCCGGTCTACGCGCTGGCTTTCAGCCCAGACGGCAGATGGTTCTCAACAGGAGGCGGGGATGGGTATATGTACATCTACAACACCGAGGTAACCTCCTCACTCCCACCCAACCTCCACTCTCTAACTTCTCTCCTCTTTTCCAGACGAAGGAACAAGCATTCGCATGGCACGCCGGATTCGAGAAACCCGGCGTATTCGAGATCGATTGGCAGCAAATGACTCCGTCCGCAGACGAGCCCAAGAAACTCGATCGGTTGGCCATTGCTTTGGAGTGTCGGCAAGTGGGGGTCGTCGATGTCACTCTCATACCGGCGATGCAATGATCTTGGTTATGGCAATTGATCATGGGCGTGGCAGCAGAGTACTATAGTTCATAGCATGTTTAGACTATATTATTATTATGTACATTACCATAGGCTGCGGATGCATAGGGATAATGCTGTATTTCCTTCAACAACGGATTTTCACCAAGTGCGTTAATGTCCCCTGAATCTCCTGACATTCCCTGAGGACCCCCCTGACCTCCTGTATTCTCCTATCCGCTTCAGAGGCCCCCTAAGAAAAGTTTATGCTGGCGGCGTACGTGCTGGCGGCGTACATGCTGGCAGCGTCACTGGAGTGATACTCTAGCTCATCAGAAGCTATACTGAGTCAAATCAATCATTAAGCTACTTATACTGCTTAGCCCCACAACATGAGGAAAAGCTATCCTACGAACAAGGACAGAGATGAAGCAAAATGAAAAATGTCATGTACATATGTTTTCCAATTAACTCGCGGTTTCAAATGAGTCAAGCTAAGCTGCTTTATGAGCTCTATAGCTATGGTAATAGGGTAAGCGGGAGCTACACGGTTCAAGTTCAAGTTCCGTTGACGCCCATCAACAATGCAAAACAAACCTTCTCAGCTCATACATAGTCTCTACCGCGGGCAGCGTTTTCTAAGCAAACTAAACTTCAGAAACATAATTATATATGTCTGGAGATGTTATGTGGTTCATATCTAAGGCGCCATGGCTACGCAGGTCATGCTAGTTGTCAAGGCTAGTGGTATAAGTAGTATCAGTAGTATTAGTATTTAAGAGAGTTCGGTAGACAGCTGCGGTAGACTATGTATGTATAAAAGGTATAAAGTATAAACAAGAAGTAGGAACTTCAGACGGACATGTATTGGTATCTTATGACGCGCACGGTCTCTGCCAATAAGTAGTAAAGCAAGTCCACTGAGTCTTGAAATTACGAAGGGAAGTTTAATAGGTATACGGGGCGGCGATGTGGCTTCTTGTGAGAAGGCTACTCCTCGCTAAGCTGATCCTCTTCAGATGCTTCTTCTGCGAAGTTCTTGCTAGCTTCGTCGAAGTTTGAACCATCAGAGTCAGTTCGACGGGTTTCCAGGTCCTTGGCACGGCGAGAGCTATTCAATGCAGTGGGCTTCAATACCAAAGGAATCTCGGTCAACCCGAGTTGCTTGCAAAGGTTGAGGCATCTGTGATCATCAAGAAAGGACTCAATCCCGGTGATTGCACAATCACCAACACCTGAATCACTGAAAGAATTACAAGTCAAGACTTGCTCCCGCATTCGATGATGTGTTACATACCCATCGAGAGTGTGGGTCATTACGTCAAATAGCACCAAGCCGTCCTTTCCCTTGATGCGAGTGGGTGTGCCTAGCCATCTCGGTCAACAACGATCCGATAAACCAATGAAGACTCACCTTGGATATCAGCAAAGACAAGTGATCGATTGCTATGACCCCAAACAAAATGAGCGAATGCATATATGGTTTGGCTGCTCATGTCGCGGCGCTGGGGGCGATGGGCGAGGGTACCACTGAACTTGGTGACTGTTGATGCCCGTTTTGGCTCTGCAATCCAAGTTATCCGCTCCGTGTTGCTTTCAACACCAGATGCAGGGGTTGGAGATGTAATCTCCTTTGCGAGGAAGGCATTGGTGAATATAATATCTATTAAAAAATATCAGCAGAGATGCAGGACTCGGAATGTGATTCAATTTATATTTACCTGTATTGACACTCACACCGGGGTAGGATGTCTTGCAATATTTGTAGAACGCTTGGAGGAACCAGTTTCCCCATGTGAGACGAGTGATTTCAGCCTTGACCTGAATCTCATTCTCGGCAGCTGAGACTGTGGACTGGTCAACATCATCAGAATCATCTTCACGAAGGCGAAAGAAGCGCTTGAGGATGTAGGGAGATCCATCTAGAGCGACAAGCTGGTACCAGATATTCCATTAGTAGTCATAAAGCAGGCATGACAGACCTTCGTGCTTACCTCGTATGCAACTTTCATTGTCCCAGTGGTGAAGATCACATTAGAAACATATCCGCTTAGCTCCAGATCAGCAACGGTGAAGATTGGTGTCCCTAATTCAGGATCCATCACGCAAGTTGTTTTCTTGAGCGTCACCATGCTTTGCTCCACGCGCTGGCTGGCTCTGCTAAGGTTAAAGCTTGAGGAAAAGTCTGCGATCATGGTATCAATCTCAAAGTAATGAAGTACAAAATGTTCACCTCGCTTTTGAACTTGTCGGGATCGCTCCGATCCACCAACCCGTGAGTCAGCACGCAGTCGCTTGCGCGATTGTGGGGCAGTGAACAACACAGATCCATCATTTTCATCTCCGTTTATTCTGCGTGAGTACTAAAGTAGAAATTAGAACAACAGGAATGATAGAAGCTACTATTACCCACCGCATCATAGTCAACATACATATCAAAGCATAGGACAGGATGCTTTTGCTTCGACTTGCCAACTTGTTGCTGCCAGAACTTAGGCACATTGTCAATGTAAATACTTGCATTGGCTGGAGAACTATAGTAGCCGTAGAAGTCGCCAACATTTAGCGTTAGGGTATCAGAATGGAGAAGCCGGTTACCAGCAAAGCGGTAGGAAACCTCTTCGCTAGGGTGGTTGTTAAGAAGTGCGTAGCATCAAGGGGATCAACCATACCTTAGAAGAGGGGAAGAGTGGACACGTGTCCATTCTGTGTTGATATTCTTCACAATTTGAGCTTTTGCGTCTAACAAACATCAAATTCAGTCACAGATTAGCGCACTCAGTTGACATGCATCACCAATCATTAGAACCGAATTGGCAAACTTGATTGCTGAGCTACCCAGATCATCGTTGATCTTCTTTGGGTTATTGCTGACCCGAACCTGCCAATATCCACACTGTAAGTGAATCGCCATGAGTAAACTATAAAATGTACCTGAAAACAAAACAATGTCTTAGGCTCGCCAGGAGCACCACCACCATGTTGATGTTGCTGTAGAGTAGCTGTGGAAAGGTGAGTTGTCGGGCCCAACGCGGTGGTCTGGGTTACATGCTTCAAGCGAGTCCGTGTTGCAGCAATCCGAGCTTGATTGGCATCTGAGATATTGGTGCTCCATGCTGCTGACGGGGTAAGAGGTCCTAAAATGAGCCTATGAGTGCCGCCTTGCATTCCAGCGTGGAGGGATTGACCTGCATGACCCTCATCGTTGCGAGCTACATCGAGGGTGTGGGACTGACGGTGGCAAGCTATGGCGCCGCAAATCTGGATAGCTCCAGTTGGTGGCATATTTCGCCGTGTCACTCCGCACATTTGGCACTGGGGCCACATCTAGAGGGATTATTGGATTAGGTAGAACAATAGCTAACGGAGAATATACCAGTAATTCTGTGTACTCCGGTGTTCCAATGGCATGAATACCAAGCTTTTGACATTTTTGGCATGGGCTGCCCTGCGTGCGCAGCGGAAAGGACACTCCGCAGTCTCCGCACACCTCATTGGCATCACTGATTGTCTCTGGCATTGGCTGAAATGGAAGGGAGCGTGAGCGTAAAGAAGAAACGAGTGTGAAGGTGTGAGTATAGATGGTGGTTGGAAATAAAGGAAAGTTGCGGAAACCCTAGTTGAAAAAACAAACAAATACTTACTGTACCCTTTCACGCATTTCACATTATAGCAGTGTAAAGGTTGCAACTGCTAGCTTACCTCGCATGCCTAACCCGACAGGAAAGAACGGTCAAGGGAAGAAAGAATGTAAGTAATAGCCTTTGACAGACCGTAAAGAGGATATGAACCGTACTCACCTAGATCCTCCTGACAATGTCTTGGAGGCAAGTCTCCGGAAGTACGTTACACGTGGTCTGAGTCAAAACGATAAACTGAAGAGGCTTGTCGATGACCATCATCTCTCTATCGGGTATGTGCCAGTCCGCAACACTCATGGTCACTGTCATCCTGATTGGTATAATTAGACTATCAAAGTTAAATCAATTAGAGCGGAAGTTCAACATACCTTCGCTTCGACGCTGTGCGCCTTCTGTTGATATCGTACGGCAAGCAGTGGTGGATGAGGTCGACAAGGATGTTGCGCAGCGTAACGGGCCTGCTTTTGTCACAGGGAAGCTTCGGCTCAAGGGGATTATGACGCCTCGGTAAGCATAAAACCGCAACGGGTTATGTCGATGGCTCTAAACAATTTAAATCAGTGATACTGTTCGTAAAATCATGCACGAATATTACCCTGAAGGCTTTGATGTTCGGTTTCCAGGGAAAGTGCGTCCCAAGATCCCCCGGGGCACCCTTACCGCCATTGGTCCATACCACGAAGTTTCCGCTGATGGACATGAGAAGATTGCGCAACAAGCATTGAAGATGGGCGAAGTTGGCATCTCGATCTATGGGTGGAAGGATAAGTGGTCGTCCGCAGCGTTATGGGTGGTAGCAGTTCCGGATTGCCGTAGCGCCGGAGCAATAGGGCATCTATACCTTGACTTCATTGAGCGCATTGGTGGTGGGTCCTGTGAACCATGTGTAGTTTACTAGAATCACTGATAACAGAGCGAACAGGCATACCTTTACAGATTACGGTTGATAAAGGCTCGGAGACCGGTTGGCAGTGTGCAATTCAGTATGCGCTGAGGTCAGTGACCGACTGAAATCTGAGACATGCTCTGACGTTTCCTCGCAGGGAAGTGTTTGCACCTGATGTTGACGAAGATACATACCCACCGTTTGTTGCCCTGAAAAGTGTTCACAACGTCGCAATCGAGGGGTTTTGGCATTGGCTGCGACAAGGGACAGGTCTATCCTTGAAGGAGATTCTTCTTCGAGGCAAAACAGAGCAGCTGTTCAGCCCGAGCGTTGGGCTTCACAAGTAAGCGGTGATTGTGTTGCAGTGAAAAGAAACACTCAGAGACGCGCCTAGGGATCTATTCAATTGGATATTCCCACCACTTGTCCAAGTCGCATTGGACGACTTCTGTACCGCGTGGAACCATCATCATGTCCGTCAGCAACCAGATAAGGACATGCCCTCTGATCACGTTCCCATTGATGCACTCGAACATCCTCAATATCTCGCCGGACTCGATTGCCGAATTCCAATACCTGCTGAGGTGATTGGCCATCTCCGAGAGTTTCTGACGGAGCAAGTTGGGCCGCGAGAGGCTTATTTACAGTGGGTTACTGAGGAGTTCAGCCAGCGCGCACATGAGGTCCATACTTCACTGAGAATGCCTACTATTACACTCGAAAATGCTTGGGATATATTTGTTAAGATGTCAGACGCAATGAGCTGACAGTACACAGCAATATACTATGTTTACCGTTATCACTCTATGCTTCTACAGTGTGCGTTGTTGGTTCATGGTTTACGAGTTCGTAGCGGAACTTGAATTCGAACCGTGTAGCTCCCGCTTACCCTACTATAGCTAAATTTCCCTCGTTTGCGCGCGGTTGGAGTCAGATCCATGATAGTCGCCGCTGGTTGTCGCTGTCCCCAAATGTTGGCAAACACCAAACATCACGTGCATTGCAGAATTGAATAAACGACGCGAGACGCGGGCCACACTGACACAAACAACTCTTGCCTCTCGACCACCATCTGCATCACCCGCCTCCACCGCGCGGTAGCAACCAACTCCTAAACGAACCCCCAAAGCTCTCATCTACTCGACATGTCTGGACGCGGAAAAGGTGGAAAGGTAATGCCCATTCGCCTTTGTCGGAGGAAGGAGCAATTTGCTTATTGAAGTCGGCGGACGGCGTTGTAGGGACTTGGAAAGGGCGGTGCTAAGCGTCACCGCAAGATTCTGCGCGACAACATCCAAGGTGCGTCTTTCTGCGGTTTATTGTGTTTAGCGGGTGTTTACAAGTGGCGTTGGTACGTATAGGTATCACTAAGCCAGCTATCCGCCGTCTTGCTCGCCGTGGCGGTGTGAAGCGTATCTCCGGCTTGATCTACGAGGAGACCCGTGGTGTCCTCAAAATTTTCCTTGAGAACGTCATTCGTGACTCGGTCACCTACACTGAACACGCTAAGCGGTACGCTTAAGTCTTGATTGTGTCTTCATCGGTGCAAATACTGACTCGATCAACTCTCACCGCAGCAAAACCGTTACTGCTCTTGATGTGGTCTACGCCCTCAAGCGTTCCGGCCGCACTCTCTACGGTTTCGGTGCTTGATTGCATTACCTCCACCGCTACTGCGATTGTCCTCTTTTGTACTTGTATCTTGTACTGGTCATTTCCCTCTCACTACCTTATTGCCGAATGTGAACACTTACTTGCCTGTGTAACGTGTAATCCACACGGTGGAAGCATTGAATCTTTACATAAGCATGCCCTGTTAATTTATGAGAGGTTGTGTGGCGAGATGCCTTGTGCCGCAACAACATCAGACATCGGCTTTAGCTGGATATATGGGGAGGTCTTGGTCCTCCTTTGCTGACAATAATCAACAATACTCCTCTCTGCGGTCGGGGCCGTCGATATTGATATTCGGATCTACATGGCGCGGATATGAGTAACACCGAAGATCCGAGCTGCATGAAACACGGGGCTGTAGCCCAGAGGAGGCCAATGGTAGCGACGGCGACCAGAATGCAATTGGTAGTGGGCCCAGCGCTGCACGATTGGTTCTGCATGTGATTTGGTGACGGACTTGGATCTGATCAAATATTTCCTCAGAGCCACGTGCTCACGTAAGTATTACTACCCCAGTGTTCCCCGCATCCAGCATTATGCCTTCTTCTACTCGCTTCTCCAATTAGACGGTGGCCGCTCGAGACTCTTGAACCATGACCGCCACCATCCCATGGCCCTTCTATCACTGCACACCCAGCACCGCCGCCGCAGAGCCCGTCGTCAACAAAGAATCGACCCAGGCTTCGCTGCACCATTACTCGACGCCAGGCGTATCACCGCCCTCTGCTCGTGTGGATCCGAAATTGAAGCCTCTACAGAGGAAACCAATCAGGCTCTGGGATGTCTGGAAATATGGCCTGGTCGCCGTGTCGAAAGGTGCGTAGGGATCGGCGACCCGATTATTACGGCCAAATTAACGGCAGCACGCGCGCAGTAACGGAAGTCACTATGGATGTCGTTTCGCACGGAATTTGGGGGCCTCGCAGAAAGTCGTGGGGCATAGAGATGACAATCCTGTCCAGTATCATGCGTGACGCTGGACAGCATTCGTCTTTGATCGACCTCGTACGTGCCACATAATCCCGTAATCTTGTGGTTTCGGTGCTAATTGCATCACAGAGAACACTCCGAATGCTGATGAGCATAGGTGGCCTAGTCCCTCTTCCTTCGGACGCACTTGTAACCCCCGTGACGTTTCGTGTGCGCAATCGACGTTTACGCGGTATATTATCCGAAATCGATTCAAAGGAGGACGGATCTCGCGAGCTATCTGGCGAATGGGTCGTTGGACGGCGGACATGGCTCAGGCTGCAGACAGAATGGAAGGCAAGCCACCAGAAATCGGGTTCCAAGGATAAGTCGCAGAAGGTGAAGAAGGAGCGCGTAATTATGTACATCCACGGCGGTAAGCAAGCGCATTCCGAGGAGGAGCGTTTCGTGTTTCGCGATGAGATCTGACATGGAAGTCCAGGAGCATACTATCTTTCAAGTGCAGCTGCCATGAGACTCGTATCGATACCGTTATCGAAGTACACTGACGCCCGTGTCTTCTGTGAGCTTCCCCACACCACATGGTCCATGGTTCCTTCTGACCTGATCTGATACTCAGCCCTGGACTACCGGCTCGCTCCCGAGTCGCGTTTCCCCGGTCCGCTGCACGATGCTGTCACCGGGTACCTTCGTTTGGTAGAGGATTTGCATATACCGCCGGAGAACATTGTCATCGCCGGGGACAGTGCTGGAGGCGGGTTGACGCTAGCGCTCCTTATGTATTTGCGGGACAATGCATACCCTTTACCAGCTGGTGCGATACTGATGTCACCCTGGGTTGGTAAGTACCAAATCATCTGCCGTCTTCAAATTTTTCCTCATCGGCAATCATTTTGCGTTTCAGACTTGACGATGAGCTGCGAATCATGGGAGTCCAACTCGCGGTACGACGTTATCCCTATCCCCAACCCAGGCGATCACCTCGACCCCGTCTCAGCATATCTCGGTGAACATATGGAACGGTTCCTCACGCACCCATACGCTAGCCCGTTATTTGGTGACTTCAAAGGATTACCGCCGTTGCTCATACAGTCTGGCGATGCTGAAGTGCTACGGGATGAGATCACACTCCTGGCACACAAGGCCACGCTCGCCGGAGTGAATGTACGACATGAATTGTACGAAGATGCCGTAAGTCCTCTCAATTATTTGATCTTCGCTGTGTTGATGATATGCTCACTTTGATGTGACTAGATTCATGTGTTCCAACTGTACCCCTTCCTCGATGCATCCCGCCGCGCGTTCATGTCAGCCCGCGAATTCGTCCGCAAGACCCTCCCAGATATCCAGAGCCGCTCGCCGCAGATGCTCGACAACAAGGCGGAAGACGTGCTTGAACAGGAGATCGACAATGAGAACGCCACCGTGGTAAGAGGGGACGGTGTCGAGACGGTGTCGGGCATGGAGGAAGTCAAACATGAGCTCGAGCGAGAAGAGGAGATCGAGGACAGTTCGAGGGTAGAGAGTTCTGATAGCGAGGAGGAGCGTGGGCCGAAGGAGTATCCGAGCTGGGGGAAGAGCCACATTTGGAGTTCATTGTCTTCAACTCCGTCGAGTATCGACGATCTAGAACTGGAGGACGCAGAAGAGGACTTGCTCGCGCAATCGGAACGCAGGGAGAACACGAATGCGGTAAAGACGACGTCTTCGCAAGTACTTCCAACGAGAACGCTTCGCCGTCGCGCTACGATGCCCACGTTAACGACACTGAAGCGTCTTTCATCTGCGATCTCGTATATCATGCCCGATCCTATGGTAGCGTCTCCCTCCAAGCTCGTTCATCACACCCACTCAACATCGGCATCGGCATCGACCTCAACGTCTACTAAACTTCCGCTGTCTCGCACCTACACATCTGAATCTCTGAATCGCCACGGTGCTACTCACTCCCGCGCAAATAATCTGTCTTTAAGCATGATGTCCCCGCCACCCTCCCCGTCCATACGACGGTTCAACTCGAGTCATCCCGATATCACTTTGCTGGTCGAACAATGGACTTCGTCAGGTCCTGCTAATCGCACGATGATGTATAAACCACTCAGCCATTCTTCATCACAACAACAGCATTCATAAGCATCTTAATACTCAGATAGTGATATTCAAGGGCATGTAGAGTCGCACCACGGAGGTAGTTATGTAGCAGGGGAAGTATAACGGTTGTAACGGTTGTATTATTAGCGTCATCTCGTTAGCATGTAGATGCATGTAGGTATTAATCCCACATAATAATAATAATACATGTAATGCAAAGTGTCAATGAGTGGAAGGGCCGTCAACGAGAAAGCCGAAGGGATGGAGGGAATATGCAAAAGCGTACCACAAAGTCCTGAAAAATCCCGAAGATAATCCTTAAGCAGACGACCTCGATATTCTCGACTGTGTGTCAAGACCCTTGGAATATATTTCCAACTCCTCGATGATATTCTGGAGCGCGTTTCTCTCCCAGTTGCCGTAGAGGAAGCCCTGGTAAAGCATTGTCGTACCCCACCACGATATGGCGACTGTCACCATGATGAAGATCGGATTTATCCACGAATGAGGGAGCCAGGCGGTCCCGACAGCGATGGCCACCAGGGCGAAGATGCACATCCCGAACATGATAAGTTCCTTGCGCGACCTCTGCGCGGAAAGACGCCAGCAATTCGTCAAGCTCTGGATTGTGTTCAGAACAGCCGCACGAGACAACGACGGCACGGGATCCGGGTAGACACCACCCTCAGCAGGTTGGATCGTAAAGGTCGCTTCCAGCCCGAAGTGATCTGAGTACGAGAAGTCGTATTCGGGGACGCGTTCTGTGAGGACGACCTTGCAGAGTGAGCAGACGATGGCGTCGAGTTTCTCGGTACGGTTGACGGACTGGGGGTGGGGATGGCGGAAGAGAATGTAGTCTAGTCGTTTGCCGCAGAATTGAAGCGCGTGGCCGTCAAGGGGCTTACCGGCGGAGTAGGTGCATAAAGGGGAATCTGCAGTTACGCCGTATTTGGTGATGGCCTCTACTGCTGGGTCGGAGGGACTTGTGCTGGAGTTGCGATTGGGAGTGTTGGAGAAAGTGTTGGGGTGGGTGACAGACCACGCGTCGGAGAGACCGGCGTAGTCCTTGATGATGGTCATGGGAAGGGTCGTTGGGATGCTGTTGTAGTCTCCGGGCTAAGAGGTGATGAGAAAGGTGTGGTAGTAGCGTGTGGTGGGATTCTTACAGCAATGACATAACGACCCAGCTCTGCAGCTTGGCGGATGAGCTTGGCTATCTCCCATGCGTTCACGTAGCGGTGCGCCTCTGCCTCACCGCCTTTCGCAAACAACTGGCAGGCGGCCTCGATGTTAGAGTAGTTGGACAGGGCAACAAAGAAGGCGACGTACATGGGTATTGAAAATCTGAACCTCGTTCAGTATGGGATGCTGGATAATGACACTTGCAGCGGCTTTGCCAACGAACCAGTCGCCGGCCGATACGTCTATCGGGGAGCCGTTCAGCGAGTAAGGATGTATATGACTCGCTATTATCGGAAAGCGAGAAAATATCGCGAGGCCTGCTCCCAGAGCACCGCTACCATGAGGAAAGAGATTGAGTTCCCCCCGAATAGCGAGAAGTAGCGTCCAAGAAACGTACCTGTAGAAGAACTTTGCATGGGGCAACTTTGCCTGTACACTATCTCTGACATGCTCGTAATCTGCGTACACCCATAGTTCTTGGAGGGTAACGACGTCGTAAGGCGCATTGGTGAGATATTTCGCGATAGCGGCGACACGCTCAATGCGATTTTTGGCGACGAATTTGAGTCCCCTTGGTGCACAATGAGCTTGGGATTCGTGATATGCGAGCTAGAAGGGAACTCACCAGCAATTGAGACTGAATACTCTGATTTGGTCTTCGGTGGCCATTGCGTCTAAAGAAGGTAGGCCTTCTACTTCGCACCGAGAATATGTTTGGTGCTTGTTCGTGGGAAAGGACTCTGAAGCAGCGACTTGAATCGAACTGAATCTCCACCACCAACGTGCCGACGGTTAAAAAATTCTGTATTTAGAACAGATGGCACAAGGAACAGAGCAAAAACTCCCCATCGAATTGATCCGCCACATCGTCTCACTGGTGGATGGCCGTTCTAACCTCGCTACGTGTTCTCTTGTATGTCGCGATTGGAGCGAGGTCTGCCGACCTTACATCTTCGATAACTATGCCATTTTCTTAAAAGGCGACAACATTGTTTCCCGCCTGTTATTCCTCCACTTCACAGCTCCCCACCTCAGCGAATACATCGCTCACGTCGACCTCACGTGGAACACAAGTGCTGGTTTCCTCCCAGACTGGATCCCCAAGTGCTTCGGTTCAAGAATTTACGCTCGTTATACCTTGACGAGGGCATCACGAGCTTGTCATCAATTCCGCTGCCGCTAGCCTTTGGTATCACATCGCTGCTATCTGCTCCTCGTATCAAGGAGCTATCCATATTAGAATGGGCCATTGCAGAGGATTCATCTGAACTCGTCGCCATGTTAGCCTCGTGTTGCAAGACTCTGAAACGGTTGATACTTCAAGGTATTTGTGTCTGTGCCACCACGGCCAATTCAGTCGACTCTGGGTTAATAACTGCAGCACCATCGATTGTATTCATGGAAGCCCTACGCAGCCTAGAGCTACTCCAGGCATGTCATCCGACGCTGGTTGCCCCAAACTCGAATCCCTGGAGATCCGAACACCCGCAGGTATATGGCAGCTGCCTTCATGGGTTCCAGACGGATTGCAGGAACTCTCGATTTACTGTACGCTGCATTGATTGTCTCGTTGCTTCTTGTGTTTACTCTTCCACGAATGTAGCAACAGCTCGTTGGTTTGTCCCGAATCTTGGCAAAATCATCCATCCTGTGTTGCTTGCGATCCGAATTTCCGGATACCATCCTTTCCCCATGTTTACCTCTTGGATCCAGGAATGCATCAACCGCCTCCCATTCCCAGATCACCTGCGCCACTTTAAAATACACATCGGCCAACTTGGTATGTGGTCGGAGGCACTTTACCCCCAACCCTCGGACTATGAAATATTGTTACGCATCCTCCAGCAGCTCCTTGCGCATGGTTCACTAGAGCGCGTTGACTTGAACATTGTGATCACTATGGAGTCACATACTCGCCTTGTCTGGGAGGCGGAGGATCAGGCGAGAGAGGCAAGCAAGCTCCTGGTGGGGCTCGCTCCGCTCTTGGAGGCGGAAGTGTTGCACGCCCTGTTTATCTTCCAGCGGTGGCGCGACATGGAGCTCGAAGTCCTCTGGTCTTGGTCTGAGCCTTACTTTGAAGCGCCGGGGAAGTGCGTCGTGACTGACTCAATTTAACAGGGACTCGGAGACTCCTCGTCTGCCAATGACTGATGCAATTTGAATAATGTGAGTCCTCTAACTGCACATTTACGATATCACATAATATTATTACATTGCGTAGATATTTCGAAGAATTTTCCCAGTCCTAGTATCGGGCAGGAGGTGGTGCTCCCGAGGCCAGATGGACTGTTGCAAGGGCTTGATTGTAGGCTTGTGCTTGCGCTCTGTATTGATTGTATTGATCTAGATATTGCATGTGCGCACGCATTGCCTGGGCGTGTTCTTGTTTGCGATGCTCGATCCCCTGGAAGGTTTCCATGCATCCATAAATCTTCTCCGCTTCCGAAAGTTCCAAGCAGCCGCACATATCAGTGGCCACTGCCCCGCCAACGTTGATCAGCTGGGGGGTGCAACCTACACATTGATGACGGAAGGCTTTCGAGAAGTCTATAATCCGCGGGCCGCTTATCGTGGAAAGGATGTCTCTGGTGCTGGTGCCCAGGCTACCGTGATACACCCCAAGCTGGTGCAATTTGCAGATCCCGAGCAAGGTCTGACGGCTAGTGGGGAGTCGGTCAATTTAAAGAAGTAATGACTTGCTCAATGCCCACCCACCAAGTTTCGATTACGTTTTGGGACTTGGGCATCGCAGTGTATCTCTCGAGGAGGAGACAACCGATGATACCCCCATTTGCCTCCCCATCGTAGAAGCCATAGAACTTAGGGACAACAGTGCCTTGCAACGGTACCAACTCCTGCTTGTAGAAGGAGGCCTCTTTCAGAATGCCCTGGTACTGGCTAACGTTGAAAGCCAGCTTGGCGATGATCGCACGCGTCTCGCGGGGAGACAACTTGTCGGTGAGCGTGGCATTGTAAACTGCGTTCGATTGACGGTATGGTGCGCCGTCGATGGTGAGGGTTCGGCGCGCGCACTGGTGGGTGTCGGCCGAATAGAGCGGATAGGTGTTGCCCTGGAATGAGATGGTCAACCAGCTATTTTTGTTGGTTTGTGACATTGTTGGCGAGTTGACGATGGGATAGAAGGTGGTGGGTTGGTGGGTTGTGGCGAAGGAGGAGGTGAGGAAGGGGTTTTATATGTCAACACTTGTGGCATCACTCCTCCCTCTTTGACCACTGGCCACACCAAACCAGGCCACGGCGCCCTTTGAGAGTTATGTGCTTTGCCCTCTTGGCTCCCTTCACAATTTTGGGTAACTTTGAAAACTGAGAGAGTGTAAAAGATGAAAATTTACATGCTCATTGGTCTCGGCACGTTTAGCTCTAGCTCTCATGACCATCATTAATGCATTGGTATGTTACGGAAGAAGATACGAGCCATGTTAAATTGTTGTTGAGGAGTAGGGAGCTTCGAAGCATGCTCCTGGAAGTAGAACCCGTTGAGGATGAGCTCAACTGACAGCTGAAACTGGCGCTGTTTGCCAATATCCAGCACCAAGCTTTGGAATTCTTGTCCCTCGTCCGAACCAATGTTACTTCCTAGTTCCAGAGTCTAATTTTGAGCCAAACTTGAAAGGGGATGGCCCCGGCGCTAATCACAATCGTCTCTTTGATTCCGACCACTACGACACCAGTATGTCCGTTGCAAGCCCACCAACGACACTCACACCAAAAGAGTCAGTGTAACCACATATCCTCAATTCAAGTCCCCTGAAGCCCGAGTGCAGCGTCGAAATCGCAACAAGGGCTGCAAATCACTTCACTCGCGTCTACTACGCGACTTATGACTCCGATTCGCGTGTCGCAGACTTACCACTCTTCTATCGACCCACGTCCTCCTTGACGTGGAATGGGAAGCCATATCAGGGCGCAGATGGTCTTAGAGCTTTGATCGAGAATATGCCGCCAACGAAGCACGAAGTCAATTCTTTCGATTGTCACCCAATTCCAGGTCTGTTCAATTAATTACGTGTATGCTAATAAATTAACGCGTGATGAGTGTAGGCACGTCTCCACCATCTTTGCTAGTGACAGTTTCTGGCAATGTAACGCATGGCCAAGGGCCTGCTGGTAATCCTCCGGAAACGCCTGTGAAATCCCCGGACGGACAACCTCGCGTCTTCTCCCAAACTTTCATGCTAGTACCAGATCCAAATGCTCCTCCTTCAAAGGCGGGAGAGGTAGCCAAGTATTACGTTGGCGCAGACTCATTGCGATTTGTCGGTTAGTTGTGTGGTAGAAGTTATAAGGTTCGTTCAACACGTGCTTGGATTCGATTTATTGCTGATGATGCATTGGTGGAATGCAAAAGAGAATACTCTATATTACACGTGACAATGTTCAATGTATTATAAGTTTCTGACTGCGAGACTTGACGGATGTGTTACGGGCGAGACTGGAAGCCAGCACAGAATCCTTCCAAAATGGCCGCTATACCCCAGGCTCCTGGATCAGGCGGCAGCGTCCTACTCTCCTTTCCAGAAACGACATACACGGCTCTTCCTAACCTTGGTTTCATTGCCCTCGTACTCTCGGCCCCTTCTCTTGCTGCTTTGACTCCGTCGCTTAGTGGTTTCCCTGCAATTAGTGCTATGACAAAAGGTGTCAACGCGTCGATCGCCGTGCGATCGTTCTGTCGAGCTGGTGTGTATTTAAACAATGTCTCCATCGCTTGATTGATTGATGATGACAGTGGGATGGTACTCTCCAGCTGAGTATACAGTGCATCGCACCATGCTGTAAAGAATATGGCGAATACTAAGAAGAACAGTCAATGCGGGTGAACGGTCTGACATTCGTCATAAAGCTCACGAGCACCCATAGTCCCGCCCATTGATTGCTCTGCGCATTTTCCAATTTCCTTCACTAACTCGATGAGATCCATTGATTTTATGTTTGGTTCAATATCATCACAGAGTTTCAGCAACGCTGTCAAGGCGATGAGGAGTGGGATAGTCGACCGTTCGTCTGCCACATACCTTCGGCGCCTTTGTAGAAAGTATCACCACAGTCCCCATCACCAAGGACTTCATCATACTCAGTGAGTTCGTTAATCAAGGACTGCACACGTCGGCAGGCACTCCGGATTCCTCCCAGTACAGCAAAGGGCGAAATGTCCATGGCCGTCCAATCGACCGTCCTGCCACCATTAGGCTGAACAATGGCCTCGATATTTATTTCAGAATCTGTCGACCTCTCAGAGCTCCAAGACTGACTGCCCGGCCATGATGTTACGTCTGTGGGCGCGTCAAGCAGCTTGACAATGTCGATGACTAAACCATTTTCGGCATATATCGTTCGTTCCGCTCGAGAGATGTTCAGGACGGTGATGGAGAACCCGGGAGAATTGAGGGAGGTCATGAAGAGGGATTGGGAACAGCGAACATGGTGAAACGATTTACCCTCTGGATCCCAATTACAGTTAGATCCCCGTAGGTCGATGACCTACAAGATAGGCGACTGCGTACCTAGTTGTGTCAATGTCTCATCCAAAATTGCGCCCATTTCTAGTTGTGACATCCCTCCTAGATTGTTCACGAAGATAGCGTACTCATCTCGGCACTGTCCTTCAGTTGAATCGTCCACACCCGCCCCGTGATGTCCGTAACGTACGAGGAGCTCGACCATCTCTGCGATCAGGCCCTCGGCACAGTTGATCTCAGTCCTTTTAACGCCAGCTTCGTTGTGCAACCCAAGCCCTATTTCGCACTGGTTGCTCAAAGGGGGCATAGAGTCTACCTTTCGGCCTGGTACGTGGCAATGCTCCAATCCAACCCCAATACTGGACATATTGTTCACAACTGCATCACCAAGTGTCTTCACCGTGAACAAGTTATTTCCTTTCTCTGCGTACGCGCCAATGATTTTGCACACAAGGATATTCCCGGCCAGACCGCGAGGGCCAACTGCTGATGGTGCACCCAGTAGAGAGACGTCGTCCGCAACGACAACACTCTCAATGTGAGTCTTTTGCCACAGAATACGCGCTTTTTCTATCGCCAATCCGAAGTTCAAACGGTCACCTGTGTAGTTATTGATGATAACTAGCACATCTTTGGATGGCGTTGCTGTAGAATCCCCTCCGGTGATTGCGCAAGCAATGGCGGCTAGGATTTGGTTGGCGCTTGGGCTGGCGAATATCTCGCCCGACACGGAAGCCGAAAGCATTCCGCGTCCCGTGTAGCCTGCGTGTGCTGGTTCATGACCTGCTCCACCTCCTGAAATGACGGCAACTTGAGTATGCTGGCTTGGTTCGCGAACATAGACTACGTTGTTCGTGGTATCCCTGTCTTGTGGTGTGCGAGTTAGAAGATCCCTTGCTCGTTATGTTACGAGCAATGAACGAACAGAGCTAATGCGTGATTGAGGGTCACGGAGCCGCGAAGGGACCTGGCGACCAAGCCTTCTGTAGCTTGGAAGACATGCTTGGAAGACATCGGGAAGGGAAAGGCGAGCAAAAGGACAACGCCCGTGAGACCGTCCTTTAACGAGGAACTCCTGGGCCACCTGCACCTGTTATTATTGGATCAGTACTGAATCATCGAAGAAGCGTCAGTAATTCCCTCCCATCAGGCGTGTGACCAGTAACGCGGAGCCAGACCAATATTAGAAAGGGCAAGGCAAGGAGATCGTGGAGACCACACAAAGGTTGATTGTCGAATAACAGAAAAGTTCTTATTGAAGGGAGGAATACATAAGTAGCACACAGTACAGATAGAACATGCTTTTAACCGAATGTTTGACTCTACGATCAAAAGTGAGATGGAGAGCATGGTGAGTCAACGAGGCACCTACCGAACGAGCACTTCTCCTGACTTTTGATAATCGCCATTCGTCTGCTTTCTCATACTTGTTGAACAATGGCTCGATCTTCTCTTGCCGTTTCCGCTTGCTGATCTTATTTGCATCAGCGACTTGGAAGAATTGAGGAGCGACTTCGACTAGCCACTTGGGCTCTATCGCGGTAACGTTGTGGCAGTACTCTCTTGTAGTAAGGATAAGCTCGTGGTAGACTAGCCATTCCGGGGCTCGGTTAAAGAGAGCAGATGACGGATGGATGTATACAGGTGTTCCTTCTACGAGTGTCTTGTAGCCTTCTTGAGGATCCTTCTTGGCAGCATTTCGGAAGAAGCCTGAACATATGGCTCTGCGCACTTTGTTGAAATCACGGCCGGCGGAAACAACATCGTGTTTATACCTGTAACATATCCGTTGACGGGGAGTTGAGGTGGGAGATGGCGAATACATACCGATCCATGATACCAAGCAACTGTTTTCGAACATCTTGGGCTCGACGCATGCTCCGAGCTTGCACGAAATTCTCGTAACACCAAGGGTTTGAGAAATTGGCAGCTTTCCATCCGTTGTAGACAGTAAGTAAGGTCAAATGGTCGCCTTCGGGTTGATGGAACTTCGCTTTCTTCGAGTCGGCCTGTCCTTGCTTCTCCTTCGGTCGATAGAATACAGTCTGCACGGACAACATAGCAACGATGGACAAGATTTCATCTGAACAACCCAACTCTACAGATGCAATCAACATCTTCGCAAGCGGAGGTTCCATAGGGAAATCTGCCATTTTGCGACCAAGTCTAGTGAGCAAGCCTTCGTCGTCTAGTGCCGACAAAGCGTACAAAGACTCCAATGCTGTCAACATCGTTTGCGCGGGAGGAGGATCCATGAAGTCAAAGCTGAGCAAGTCGTTGATGCCCATGGCTTTCAACTGTAGGATCGTATATGACAGATTCGTACGTTGGATGTCGGGAATGGCGTTGGGCAACATTTCGTTACGATATGCCGCCTCCGTGTAGAGTCGATAACATTTCCCAGGGCCAGTACGACCAGCACGCCCGGAGCGTTGTCGCGCTTGTGCTTGTGATATAGGCATGACCACTAGCGAATCCATACCCAACTTCGGGTCGAAGGCGTTCTGCTTGGAGAATCCAGGATCGATAACGTAGTAGATATCGGGAATGGTCAAACTGGTCTCGGCAACGTTAGTGGCGATGACAACTTTACGAGCACCGGGTGGTGTAGGCTCGAATACACGGGATTGAACTTCCGAAGGCAAGGCGGAATAGATAGGGAGGATGATCAAATCGGGCACTTTAGGACCTAGCGCCTTCATACGTTCGTAAAGAATCTCGCATGCCGTGTCGATTTCTTCTTGACCTGTGAGGAACAGCAAGATACCGCCCGAGGGTTCTGAAAGGTGGATCTGCATGACAGTGATTAAGGACGCGTCGAGGTAGTCGGATTCGGGCTCTTTCGTATAAAGGATTTCCACGGGGAAAGTTCGGCCGGGTATGGTGAAGATCGGACAACCAAAGAAGTACTTAGAGAACTTCTCGGCGTCGAGCGTCGCAGACGTGACGATCAGCTTGAGGTCTGGTCGGCGTTTAACAGCCTCTGCTACCTGTCAGCAACGTAATGGAACAGAGGAGGGACAATGCTCACTCTTCATCAGGCCAAACAGTACGTCAGTTGCAATCGTCCGTTCGTGGGCCTCGTCAAGCATGATTACCGAATAGTTGCTACAAATTGGGTCGATGAGACATTCTCGCTGAAGCATACCGTCCGTCATGTATTTGATCCGGGTTTCTGGACTGGTGCAATCTTCGAAACGGATGGTATACCCCACCTCTTGACCCAAGCGACAACCTACTTCCTCGGCAACACGTTTGGCGACTGACATAGCAGCGACACGTCGAGGTTGTGTGCAGCCAATGCGCCCCTTGTCTGCGTAACCGGATTCAGCCAGGTATTGGACCATCTGCGTTGTCTTCCCCGAACCAGTATCACCCACGACGATGAGGACTTGGTGCTGTTATTCAATCGTGAGTCAACGCCGCCGTAGATCGCCGAAATAAGAACGTACCCCTGCGATAGCCTGGAGAAGAGAGTCCCGCAGCTTGTATATAGGCAAGCTCTTTCGTTGATCTTGGATGCTGAGACTCGTAATCTGACCGAACGTCGTGGCCTTGTTGAAAGTTTCCTCTTTCCACTTCGGCACCTCCCCTGCTCGCTGACTCCGCAAGTTTCCTCGCATATCCTGAGCAAACACTTTGTCTGTTTCGGTGGACATGGGATCGAGCCATGGCTGACTGAAGTCGCGAGCCTGCGAGTCCGCTACCTCATTGGCCTCCTGCTGACGCAATTCTCTTCGTTCCTTGGCTAGAGAAGCTCCCGCCAAAGCAGCCCGATTCAGAGACCCGTCGGGTGCCTTGACAATTTTAACGGGGCTAAGGTCGAGCGTACGTTTCGTCTGGCCAGCAAGGAATGGAGGTTCCTCTTCCTTGATTTCAACATCTAGCTCTTCCTCGATTTCTGCATGGGCTACGGGGTTATTGAGATCTTCATCAAGGTCTGCATATTCGGAAGCATCGACGAAACCAGAAGATATGAGTTGCTTGATTTCCCATCGTTCAGGAGAGGTGAGTCGCTTGGCCGAACGGGTGGTGGTGTGGACGTCAGCGGAATTCAGTGGCATTGCATTGGCACCAGATGTCACCCGGGATGCCTTCTGACGTTCTTCCTCTAATTCAGCCTCTGATTTTATACGTAAGTGGGGTGTCAGATCCCTTCCGGTCGTTTGGTCCACATCCTTCATCGACAAGCTGAGACGGTTCGTTGTCATGCTCATGACTTTCACTTTCACAGATTGACCTTTGCTCAAAAGGTCTGATGCTGAATTTGCTCGAACACCAGTTTGGATCATAGATACATGAACCATTCCTGCAAAATAACTGCGTGAGTAGGTTGTACAAGTAAACATGATGAATACACACCCTCTACACGTCCCGCCACACCTTCTAAAGTTACAAAGGCACCAAAATCTTTCAACCCCGTAACTTTGCCGTTGTAGATTTTGAATACTACCGGTTTCTCGTCCGACTGCGGGCGACCGCGATAGTCGTCTCTTCCATGACCACGACCCCGTGGAGGGCTGGGAGAGCGCCGTCTAGGAGGTGGGCTTCGTGAGCGACTGTGACGACGGCGCTTCGATGGGTGTTGCAGCTCATCCGATGGTCGTTTCGTCGGCACCTTCTTGCCAGAAACCAAGTCACCAATTTCTTTCAAGAATACATCGTCCGGAACTGCGGCAGGAACCTCCTGATCCTTCAATGCCAACCCTGGAAACAAGCGCTTTTTCTTCTCCTGCTCCGACAGCATCCCTTCATCCGTGTCTTTCACTCCTCCAGCCGGCTTGGACTTCTTCTTGTGCTTTGGGTGCATGCTAAGGATGAGTCGATCTATGTTGGCGACAACTGATTCGGGAAATGGTGCGCCAGCATCGCTGAGAGCCTGTTTGAAGGCTGCGAGGTTACTATTTGACTCTTCATGGAGATTAATCACAAACTCGGCGAGGGTTTTGTCGTGTAGTCCTGTATGATTATCGATCTCCTGGGTAATCTTTGCGACCAGAGATAGATATTCTAGGTTGTAGATGTCGGACGAGGCCATGAAATGAAGGGAATGGGAGGGAGTGGGGGAAAGTGAGTTGGCGGTAAAGCAGAGAGAATGGGCGCTTCAAGTTCAGCTTAGGTCAGCACCCATGACTCGAGCCAAGTTACTTCTTGGTTTAGGCGCACATCACCTTCTCGCAAGTTCTCAAGTAGCACTTCCACGGAAAGAAGCAATGTCCAGCATTCTGACCTCTATTAGCCCTCCAGAATTTCTGACAAAATTTTACTCGGCGCTACCCATTTCGGGTGGTCGCCGTCCCCGCGTCACTCTCACGTTCGCCCAGTCCCTAGACTCCAAAATTGCTGGACAGGGAGGGCAGCAACTCATTCTCAGCGGAAAGGAAAGCATGATCATGACCCATTGGTACTGTGTACAAACATGGTCATGTATACACCATCGATCGACTGACGGTTTCGCGAGGACAGGATGCGCACGATGCACGATGCCATCATGGTTGGCATCGGCACGGCGTTAAACGATAACCCACAACTCAATAGGAAGTCAAATTTGCTGCTGATAATTGAGCAGGATGAAATGACGCCCCATTAGCTCGACACCTTCCACCTCGAGAGCCTGATGCTAGCAACGGCCACGACAATCCCTATCACCTCCCCCGACCAATTATCCTCGATACAAGCCTTCGCCTCAAGACGGATTGCAAGTTGGTACAAAATTTCAAGAACGGCTATGGGCGGCGGCCATGGGTCGTTTGTGCAGCCCCATCGTCTCCAGACGATGCCGGTTTTGCCAGTAAGATGAAGCTACTCACGGACGTAGGTGTTCGGGTCATCCAAGTTCCGACTGAAACAGGTTGATATGTTTAAGTAAAACCCTTACTTTAACCACTAAGAGTATGTATAACAGGGCGTCATATTGATATTCGAGTCGCATTGAGAGCGCTGTCGGAACTCGGTGTTCGCTCTTTGATGGTAGAAGGGGGCGCCTCTGTCATCAAGTCCTTCTTCACGGGTGTCTCCAATCCCAGCGGAAACTTCGTGGATGCGGTCATTGTCACAGTTGCCCCCGTCTTCGTTGGACAACAAGGCATAGGCTACGATCTGAACCTGCAAAGGGTTCGTCGTCCCGTTAGTTCGATTTCGTTGTAGCTAAGCTGTTTACAGTCGTCTGGATTGCAGCATGTTCACTCTGAGATTCTGGGGAAAGATGCAGTACTTATGCTCAAAAGTAATGGATCTTAAATCAGATCTAGAGCAACTGTACACACCAACAACTTGTACAATTTGACGATGTGCGAACCGCTGGTGCCTACGTACAAGTCGAGTACGTTACATCGGCCCACCGCACTCTGAGTCAGTATCTGAGCTCTGAGATCTGAGCTCTTATTAGTAGTAGTCGTCGTCGTCGCCATTGCTCCTCCTGCCAAAGTTATCCCCATCGCTGTTGTTTCCATCTGCGTCGTTGTCATCTGCGTTGTCATTGTCATTGTCATTGTCGTTATCATCGTCGTCATATTTGGCAGGTTTTCCAGGCTTTCCGCGATTGTATATTCCTGCTTCGTCATCATTGTCATCACCGTCGTCGCCAGCCTTCCCTCGCCCGAACACCCCGCTCGGCATTGGCTTGCCGGCTTTCGCTGCATTTACATCCGGGCCAGACCTATCTTTCTGCCCAGCGGGGCCCAGCTGTCCGCCGCCGCCAGCAAGAATCTTCTCCATATTCGCGAGTCTAGCCTCCATTCCCCTCATTTTGGTAGTCAAGTCAGAGACCATTTGCAGAAGTTGATCGGTCTGTTTGGATGAATAGTCAGATGATATCTTGTGGGCAAACACGAAGGTGCGAACCTTGTCCGCTGCAGCAGTAGCTTCGCTCGATTCTTCGTCCTCTTCCTCCTCGTCACTGAACACTTCATCGTATTCATCCACATCACCAGTCAGTTGGGAAAAGCCATCTGCATCAGCCTGAAACTGCTTTAACGAAGGAATGAGTGAAAAAGGATGCACACACATACCTTGTAGATGGCGGTGAAGAGTCCGTTGGCGAAGCTATCAGTATATAGGTGGACGTCTACTTTCTGTTGTTTCCATCCCCGCTGTAACTCCTCAAATCTCTCGTAGAAGGCAACGAAGATAGAGGCGCATGTTTCACACATCGAACCAATTGTCTCGTCGTCGAGTTGTCGCCCCTTGGGTAATCCCTGGATGATGTCCAGATGTTCCATCAATATATGCCCGAGCAAGGGCGCCAGAACCTTTGAAACGGACTTTGGTTAGTAAGGGATTCCGCGACCAAAAGGCGAGACAGACTAGTTCAATACGTTGGCCAACGATATACTCTAGGGTTGAAGTGTCCGAGATACGGAATTGGGTTTCTCTTAGAAAAGCCATAATTTCGTTGTCTTTGGCCTTGACGTATGCATCACGGAGTGCGGTGAGCCCGTCGCCGTCTTCGTCTTCGACATCGTCAAGGGATTCTACAACGACGTCGAGCAAGCTGAGGACTTCCAAGTAATCTTTGAAGGCGTCAGTGACCTTTCTGCGATTGATCAAGGTCCTGATCGTTTTGAGGCAGTGGGTGATATCTGCGTAGTAACTTGAATAAAGAGTGAGAACAATGTCTCGGAAGTGATGTAGTGAAGAGACTAACAATGCATTCGTCTGCGGCCAGACAACAGCCCAGCTGGAAAGTGATGGAAATCAGCCTGGATCCATCGGCATACCTAGGCCACCTACAAGACAAGGGTCTCTGGCACAGTCCAGGATTTGACGGGACGTTTCTCGAGGAAGTGGTTCAATTCGTGAACAGAGACGAACCCACTCCCATCTTCATCGATAGCGTTCCCGATGGCCGGATGGTCTGTGGGGAACACATTACCGGCGAGCTTAACAACAGATCAGAAACCAGCGTACACATAACCTTGGCCAAGTATTTCAGCGTCCAAGCATCATCAGGCGCCGATCCGGTTTCTTGCTTCTTCATGGCGTATTGACGTTGGAAGTATTCGTGCAGCGCTAAGTCCCAATGTAAGCTTCTGATCAACTCCTTGGTGTGGGGCGCACTTACCATCAACAAAAGGTCGGACTTTGACGCTGGTTCTCCATTTCTGAGAAAAAGGTTAAAGTCGTTGGCTTGGGATTTTCTCTGGACATACCATTTCTACATAACTTGCAGGTAAGCACATGCAGTTCAGGGAGAAGCAAGGGCATACCTTGCCAAAGAGCTTTCACATCGGGGTCGTCGATCAGCTCGTGAGGGCCGGCATCAAGCTGTGAAGGATATTAACAACAATGAGATGCGCGACAAAGAAGAGTAAGTACATGTCTGATAATCGCCATCTCGGAGCGAGCGACGCTTTCTTCTATATTATCACTTGCTGCTTGCAAAGCGAACTTGAATTGAGTACTACAATGAAATCAGATCACATCCCATCGCTAATATAGGGGGAGCGAACGAACCGATCGTGCTCAAGGATATCCTGCATGTCCTTTCGAAGCGCGGCCTTGATTTGGGGCGGCAGCTTTTCTCCGAGGATTTCAGCCACTTTAGCAAGTAGGGCATCATCCTGTACAACGTAAGCCAGTCAGTACCTTCTTCAGCTTGCGTTCAAAGAAGTATGTCTGCATACTTGGATGATGTTCCCAGCACCTCCATGCGCCTTGCTGTACTCCTCCGCCTTTTGTTCCTTTGCACTGATGGCGCCGAGCATTTGGATGACGGTGTTAATGTTCGTAGAGACAGTCTGCACTTGCTCATGAGTATCGAAGGTCGAGACCATGGTACGAGCTTCTAAGATCATCCGCATGTCATCCTTGAGGCGAGCAAATGTCTGGTTTATGTCCTCGAGTTGTTCCTTGTACTCTTGGGAGCGGAGGATACGGACTGTTCAGTATCAGAAGCAATGTCAGAAGTCATTCGGCCAATGAGGCTGCAGTGTGCAGGGGGACACTCACATATGGCATGCTTCGCGGAGTAACGGTAATATGTACTAGGATGTGAATCAATTTTTCTGACAATATTGCTGCATATCTCGACGGCTTACTTGACCAAATTACCTGGTATAGGGTGGGTTAGCCAGAGTCCACGCATATGAACCGGCGAACAGGAACACACCAAATTCTTCCATTGTTCGCGTCATTTCGCTGAGAGTATCTTGCAGATCATCGACCACTTCGTCGATCTGGTCAAGCAGGGCCCCAAGATATCGAAGGGTATGCATTGTAATGGTCTATGTAATGTAGTAAGGATATGGTGTAAAATCAAAGATATCACCACACCATAGAATGGTACACAACGACGATCTGAAGGTTGTTGTTTTGGCGATTCGCCTCCATCTCTACCAAAGCCTACAAATACAAGTCAGTTACATCCTTGCATGCCGAGCGGGAAGGAGTTTTAACTTACCGCAAATATTCCTATCACTCCCTTTAGGTAAAGGTTGGGTCCGTTAACAAGTTCACAAATCAACCGTTGGCCAGCACACAAACCTTCGCGATGGGGTGTACCTCCGAAATTATAGTCAGAATTGGTAGTACTTGTCGGGCGCCAGAGATAATCTTTTTGGCGGCGGCCTTTCCATCCTTGCCGCTACTTTTGCGAGCTAGTAACAATGATAAGGAGTCAATGAGTGGAAGGCGAACAGTTGATGAGATCGAACTCCACCTACACGCAACAGCAGTGATTGCTTGCTCTGCTGTCTGCAGTGCTTGGTTAGCAGCCGGTTCCAATCGCGCTGAGCATCAGACGGGGTTCAGTTCGACGACTCATTTCGACACGAAGGGGGGGAAGAGAAATCCTACCAATTGTCGATGCCGCGGCAGCTGGGTCGCTCTGAGTGGGATTCATAGTCGTTCAACTACCCTAGCCCTGATTTACGCCCATTATAAACCTCCCCGTGTTATCTGATTGGCGCTTCACAGGTGAATTCAGATCCGACATGGACGGTTTTATAACTGCTGACTGGCCTTAAGCCCAGGGCCGACGAGCATTAGACTAATCCGCAGGTTAAGCGCTGTGTAGGAACAATCAGCATGATCTGCGCCCAACAGCACGGAACCGGGGGTCAAGAGAATCATGATGTCTAAAAAAGTGCCATTGGCTAATACTAGATACAAGGTGTACACCTAAAATACAGAATCAGACATCGCAGATAACTGAGTGGGGTGAAATGACATGAATTTTCCGATATAGTTGTGACGCTTATTTATTTTCTGTTGTTTGAGCGCATTCCCAGAATCTGAACAAGGCGGATACTGAAGAAAAAAAGGAATGGATGTCAATTGATGATGAGCATGCGATGGGAAGAGTTCTTACAATATATTGATCATGTCGAGTTGGAAACTGATGGATTCTTTCATGGGATCCTTACGAACAAGACCCTGTTGAGCCAGTCGTGCGTGGTTCAGGATCTTTTGGGTGCTGTGCGGATATCGTCAGTCTTATTGAAACGATGTTGACGGAGTTACGACATACTCGTAGAGCACGAAGCCGCTGAAAACCGCCAGGCCACCATACAATGAGATCGCTTCGGCGATAGCGAGGCTACGCATGCCCATGGGGAGGGCCATAGGTGCGAGTGAGCTAAGCGCCACAACAGTGATGCCTGCTAACAAAGGACCGCCCATATACAAGTATTTGTCGTTCCTGTTTTGAATCCGAGTAAGAAGAGCGAAGACGAAGAGATGAATGGATGCTGCCTTGCCGTAGCGCCAACATATGAAAGGGAACCTACAACCCCGCACGTATACAGGGCAGCCCTCGAAAGGATGGCTGGGTTTACGAAGAAGAGGGGACTAAGTGTTGCGGCTTGACAAGCGTTGAAGGCCTACAGGTATGTGAGAAGCCAGATAGATCCCGCACGTATCACGCCGCTACTTACAAGCCAGAAAGCATGCTTTTGGAAAGTTTTCTCTGGAGGAGTGTAATATACTCCGAGCATGGACCCAATTGACCCAGCAAGGCTGACACCAAGAACGACCCCTACACCGAGATGAGATGAGTCTTGGAGAGAGGGAGGGGATGGCTTACATGGGTTGGCAGACATGATTCTGAATGCGAAACCGTTCTTGAACATTGTTCGTGCAGCCAGGGCCGTAAGTACAAGTCCACCACCGGTATACTGGAATGTCTCGTGGAGGTATGACTTCTCTGCTGGGGATAACTCGTCGTTTGTTTCGCGGTTTAGGAACATGTTAGTCACGACAACCGCCCCAGCGACTCCAGCCTGAGCATTTCAGTAAGCTTGGAGTTGTACCAAAGTCATGTAGAATACGCACCGCGGTTATCCCAAAGCGCTTCCATGTCTCTTCGCGTGTAGGACGAATGATAGTTGCTTGATCTGTCATAAAAGTACGTGTAGACTGTCTGGTAGGAAGTGCAGCCCACGAGAAAGGCTTCATCTGAGCAGCCCTCAGAGCATTAGATTGGGCACCATAACTGCTGAAAGCGCGAGCATTGTGCAAGACTTTTGTGGGTGCTGCCTGGAGACGAAGGTTGGGAAGTCGAGAGATGACGGACAGGCTTGTGCGCTGCATCGAGGGCAAACGGCGATGGTGGTGGTACGGGAAGAAGAGGCGGAGAGCTGACGGACTAACGGAACTCTCTGGAACCCCTGCTTGAGGTACTCGTCATGCGATCGGCACGATTAGGTAAGCAATTCGTTTCTGTCTCTTGCCACCATCGTTGCACGCGACGGCGAACAACTCACCGTGGACGACATGCCGCCGAGAAAACACATCGTCAAGTCTGGAAACGCTGGAAATTCCTCCAAAGGCAAGGAAAAGGTGCCAGAACCGGTTGCAGATCCCAATAAGCCGCCGCCGCTTTTCCCTCCTAGTTCAAAGTTTCCCGCAAGCCTGTTATCAGAAAGGTCAGCTTCCGGCTTCTTTGATTCACTTTGTTCGCGAACTTGATGTGGTCTAGATGCCAGAAAGAAGGATGGGAAAAGCCTCAAATTGACACCGTAAGCGCTAGCCCTAAAACATCCTATTAGACTTCACTTTCCAGGAATTTCAGCCCAGGAAAAATGACGGGTACTCGTTTGTCGTGACCTTGAGGAGGGTCAACAAGAAGTCAGATTCTGGAATGGATTCTGTGCGCCTTGAACCACATCCTCCGTACATATGCCCTACCGCCCTTGAAGCCAGACATTGGGGCGCTACATATGCACTCTACCGTGTTCGTCTTTCCTTGGAAGTCTATCGTCACTGGGTCGAACTTGAATGTATAATCGCAAGTAGTTTTGCAATGGGATTCGTCTTCAACTTGTTCTTCCGAAAGGACCCCGCGATTACTGGAATCAACTAGCGTCAGAACATGCGCAAGCCCCAGGACATCAAAGTTGGATGTACGAAGCCGATCCATTTGCAGCTAGAAGAATAGTTGTGGAGAGGCAAGCCAAGGCCGCCATAAAAAACGAACAAAAGGTCACAGGTTCACAGGAAGGCACCGGGTCATCCTCTGCAGAGTCCAAAGAGTTCGCGAAATGTCCTGAAGTACGAATGGCAACCAGTCTTAGGGATGTGGTCGAAAGCTGCATCAAGAAGGTCAGTCAGTCTTGTGACCATCTAGATGCTTGGTCAATTCATTCGTCCGTCCAGGGTCTCTCCATGTACCCAGAAGTTGAAGATGCTTCCGACGGCCTGACAGATTCAGTCATGAGCGTAGCGGCAAGTCAACTGAAGACTCTAGGGTTCACTGGTCAACAGGCCAAGAAAGCCACCGACTTCCTTTCTGCGCCTTCAACGCTTGCTTCCCGTCTCTTGGCTGGGTTGCCACCATTGGAAGCCTGCATCGAGTATCTCGTCCTGGATCTACCTGAATGCGATCTTCCTCCGCGGTTCTTACCTGCAGATCATTCCTCTGATCCATTCATCACTTCTGCACACACTGGCACCGATGATCTGAGGCAGCGCTGGCTTAAGGAGAAGGCAATGAAGGAGGCTGGCTGGCCCAAGCACATAGTCGACGAAATCGCGTCGGACAAACGATTTTGTCAAAGCTTCGAGATTTTAGTTGCTGCACTAGGTCAACGCCTGATCGGAAACAGTGTAGAGGATCTCATCGTCGAGAGCAAAGCAACGGAAGCTTATACCCTGAACGAAGAGGAATACTCTGCCCTTGGCGCCCATTTCGAAGACCCGGGTCATCTGGTCATGCCCCTGTTCAGCGCACCGATCCTGCTTCACGTTCTCGTGTTGCCTGACCGATTTCCTTCCAGTGGGGTTGCCCCGATATATATCACGTCGAAATCAGTCCCTGGATACGTTCGTTTGCATTTGTTGGCCCGTCTACTTGATGAACTCAGTGACCCGGCGCTGGCGAGCAGCGGCGAAGACCTTTGCATGATCGCTATGCGTGTCTTGGAAGATGCATGGGCCGTAATTGAAGACAATGGCCCACCAGACGTCTCCGAAGTTATGAAACATATCCTCCCTGCGACTACACAACCTTCTTCCCAGAAAGAGGAAAATGCCGAAAAGGGCGTCCCAACGTCGGCTCCTTCAAGAAGACGACGACCTGGTCAGGCTCGATTGGACAAACGAACCGATGAAAAGGTTAAGCAAGTGTTTGAAGCGCTAGGCAAGACCAGTAAGGTAGTGTCAGTACAATGATCGCCACACGTTCGTCCTAATTGTTTGTAGTACGGTGAAATCTTGGAGGCGCGCAAGAAGCTTCCTGCGTTCGCAGCGAAGGAAGATTTCCTCGGGAAACTTCAGAGTAGCCGCGTAGTGGTCGTAGTTGGTGAAACTGGTGCGTCATTCGTCCAACTCACATTGAGCAACTCCTGAGAGTGCTGCAGGAAGCGGGAAAACGACACAACGTAATTCCATACTTCCTTTGAGCTGCGTTTGTCGACTTACGCGCATATTAGTGCCTCAGTTCATATTAGACTCGCTAATTCTTTCGGGATCGGGATCCAAAGCCTCCATCATCGTCACACAACCTCGTAGGATATCAGCCATCTCCGTCTCACAGCGCGTGCATTACGAACGTACTCAAGATGGGTCCGTTGGCTATGCTATCCGCGGAGAGTCGAAGTATGAGCCAGGAAAGACGAAGTTATTGTTCTGTACTACTGGTGTCGTGCTCAGAAGGCTCAGCACTGGCGACACATTGCAAGATGTCACACATGTGGTCGTTGATGAGGTTCGTAGGAAGACTTATCATTGGACAAGCCCACTTTGAGGCTCAATGGTATATAGGTCCACGAACGATCTGTAGACTGCGATTTCCTGCTCTTAGAACTTAGAGAACTTCTCAACTCACATCCAACGCTCAAGGTTGTGCTCATGTCGGCCACCATAAATTACAGCATATTTTGCAAATACTTCGACGACGCGCCCTTGCTCAAAATACCAGGCTTTACTCACCCCGTAACCGACATGTTCGTGGTTTTAACTTTTATCTTCGCAATGCTTATATTTGAGTATCAGATACCTTGAAGACATCGTTCCTATGATTGGCTATCGTCCTCAAATTGGGGAGCAATTCAAGAGAGGTGGAGACAAGGAAGAAGAAGAATTTAGTGAACAATCAAACCTTCAAGAGAACGACATTCGTGCGATCCAGGCTGTAAGCCGCAACGATCGTGTAGATTATCAGGTAACTCCGCGTCGCCCTCTGTATGACTGCTGGTATTGATCTCTGTAGCTGATAGCAGGGCTGATAAACCACATAATCAAACACGAAGCGAAGTCGGCAATTCTCGTCTTCTTGCCCGGCACCCAAGAAATCCGGCAATGCATCGAGACAATCCGGGCTTCCGTTCCATCAGGCTCTGCGGACGTTTTCCCCTTGCACGCTAACCTTTCTAGTGACGAACAACTTCGCGTGTTCGCCCCCAGCAAGAAGTGGAAGATTATTGCCGCTACTAATGTTGCCGAGGTAGGCTTGTAAGGGTCTATACCGTCTGAGGCTTATTTTCTTCCGGTTAGACCTCCATCACTATCGACGACGTAGTCCATGTGATTGACTCCGGTAAAGTCAAAGAGAATGCCTATAGCTCGGAACTGGGGTTCTCAACTCTGAAAGAGACCTGGGTAAGTAAGACAGCTGCCCGGCAGCGAAGAGGGCGCGCTGGCAGAACGCAGCCTGGCAAATGTTTCAAGTTATTCACCAAGAAAAGGGAATCAGACATGAAGGAGTTTCCGACGCCAGAAATGTTGAGAATATCGTTGGAGAACGTCTTGCTTACCGTGAAAGTCATGAGAGAGGGCGAGGACGTCGAAGTGAGTTATTGTTTCATCGTCCATTCTGTGTGCTAAACCGCATGTCGGAAGCGCTACCTGAGCCAAGCGATAGATCCACCTTCCACGGCAGCCATCAAGAATGCGATAGATACTTTAGAGGACTTGGGTGCCATCGATTCTGAGGGAACGCCGAGCTCGTTGGGCAAGCACTTAGTAAGTTTTTCTTGAAACTACCGGCCATTTTCATAAATCTCTTGAAGTTCATGTTGTCAGTTGACTTGCGGCTCGCAAAAGTGCGTATGTAGTGAAACAATTGTGTCTTTACTCACCCTCTTTTACTTACAGATGCTCATTCTCGGGACTATTTTCCGATGCTTGGACCCTATCCTTAGCATTGTGGCGATGTTATCATCCAAGGCCCTTTTCCTCAGCCCCGCCGGGCAAAGGGAAGAGGCCAACCGGTTAGTAAATGACCACATTTGACAGCATAATTCTGAGTGCGACGTTTCTATAGCGCAAGAGCGAAATTCGTCACTGGTAGTAGCGATCTTTTAACGGATTTGACCGCCTACAATGAGGTTGTTGGCCTTCGTAAGGCTGGGAAACCCCAAAGCCAAATCAAAGGGTACTGTGAGGAGGTGGGGCCTTTATCATGCCGTTGTATGCCCAGAATTTACCAGAATTTCAGAACTTTCTTTCCCCCACAACAGTTCGAGACATCACGACAGCCCGCCATGAGCTCATCGCCACATTGGCCGATATTGGGTTTGTACCTTTACAGGTTTCGCCCGACAATCCGTCCCTCAATACAAATAGCAACAAGACCAATGTACTCAAAGCAATCGTTGCAGGTGGGCTTTGGCCTCGGGTCGCTAGAGTATATCTACCTACCTCTGCCATCAAATTCGACAAGGTTCAGGCAGGGTCAGTACAACGCGATAACTCGGCGAAAGAGTTCAGGTTTTACGACCTCAAAGGCGAGAGGGCGTTCCTCCATCCTTCAAGCGTACTATTTACAGTAGCTGCATGGAAGTCACCCATCGTGGCGTTCTTCCAGCAGCATAAAACGACTAAGTCCTTCCTGAGGAGTGTTACAGAGGTAGCTATCACTAAACAGCGCCTAGGCGAGGTCTGACCATGTTCGTAAGGTCCCTGTCTATGGTGCGCTCCTATTCGGGGGACCTGTATCTATCAACCACATAGCTGGGGGTGTCACCATACAGAGTACCGTTGGCCATATCAAGTTGAAAGCATGGCCGAGGATCGGCGTTCTTGTGAACCAATTGCGGTACGGAACTTCCACCGAGCTCAACGTATATTTCCCCTCATTCCCCGCACAGTCAACTCTTGGATGTCCAACTACGGCGGTGTATGGAAGATGGGGCTACTTTGGATTTTAATCGAGATAATCCTATTGCCTTGGCCATCACTTCTCTGCTGGAGAATGACGGATCTACCGAGTTTTAGTGCATGGTACCGGTTGTCTGCGAACTACCGCGAATGTCGATCGCGAGGATAATCACAATCTTACTGGGCGATGTCTCCTATTCCCCTCATGCTATCAATTTCTTCGACGTCTGGCAGAAAAGGATATTGGAAATCAATTTGACGAGGGTATGGCAAGGCGAGTTGCTGGCTCGGTGTCGGTGAGTAATAATTCTGCCGTCGTCTGGGGGTGGGGGTGGTGTAATTTGGTATGCAGACAGAGTGGCTGGTTAACATTCCACCCGGTTACCGGCTGTTGAAGCTGCCTATGTTTTTGACAGGATACTCCCTGAGGGTACGATCAGGGTTTGCATCTAGAAATTTGGCTTGTGGGGCGGGCCCCGCAACTGGCTGACATATATGACCCACAGAAGAGCATCTAACATTCGTTTGGACTGAACCCCGGCATAAATGAAAGCTACGGCTGTACCGCAATGTATTTTCAAGAACGTCTAGCGTCTTACGACCTTCCTTGGGATATGTAACCCCGATTGGAGACGATGCGGGGTTCAGATGGGGCATTCTGGGGTCCTGGGGGAATCCTGGGGGCGGGGAATACGCTTTTGACCCTGAGATCGAGTTGAAATTGAGAGGCCCTGGCCATGTCTGTTTTTCAAGGTAGTAACATTCCGTGCCTAGCTCTACGTACGAGCCCCTGGTTGGCGCGATATAAAATATATGGCTTCAGTTCTAACTTTCGATAGCCTCGCTCGACCTGCTTGCTTCTCAGCACCCCGCCGCCATGTCGCCATCAATCTCTGAGAAAGCCTCTGCCGACTTCATCGAGAACGAGTCCAGTCAAGAACCAAGAATCGGTGCTGAACACAACTTGAACGTCGATCCTGCTTTCGCCAAGCGCACCATGCGCAGGATTGACCTACATCTTCTTCCCATCCTCGCTGTCTTGTACTCCGTCTCGCTCATTGATCGAACTAACATCTCGTAGGTCACTTTTGCTGCCGATTTCTCTGTGTACATGTCACTGACCGCGGTAACTTTAGAAACGCGTATGTTGCTGGCATGGCTCGGGATCTAGAACTCCAAATAGGTTCACGCTACTCCTTGGCAACTTTGATCTTCTTCGTTCCGTATGTGGCATCTACCAAGTATCATTAGCTTGGCTGACTCGAAATAGATACATCATCTTCGAACTTCCTTCCAACATCTTGATTCGCAAGGTTGGAGCTGCGCGCTGGGTAGGTCATCTTCTCTAAGTATTTCGTTGCATAGTTCTGAGATGCCACCACCTCTAGATTGGAACCATCACCTTATTATGGGGTTCTGTGATGACCGGAATGGCCTTCGTCAAGACCTGGTGGCAACTGGTCATCTGCCGTGCAATCCTTGGTGCTCTAGAGGCTGGCTTCTTCCCTGCTTGCGCCTACATCATCAGTACATGGTATATCCGACGCGAAGTGCAGAAGCGCTTGACTGGTTTCTACATCGTCTCCGTTATGATTAACGGTTTCTCTTCAGCAATGGCCGGTGGTATTGCTGAACTTGAAGGGACTAACAACATGAGCGGCTGGCAATGGATTTTCGTATGTCTTCGCTATCATTCAGTATCTTAACAATTCTGACGATGTCTATATAGTTGATCTTTGGACTCGTCACAGTCGTTGGAGCTGTCGCGGCATACCTACTCGTCCAGGATTTCCCGGATAGGAATACCTTCTTGTCTCCCGAGCAGACGTCCTGGGTGCTCGCTCGCATTGATGCTGATCGATCAGACGCTCAATACGATCCCTGGACCATGAAGAAGTTCTGGTCATACATGGTGGACCCCCATCTGTGGTCCTTTCCTCTCATGTTCGGTTCCGTCTCCACTACCACATACGTGGGTAAACATAACACCCAAACTATCCCCCAGTTTCAATGATGCAATCTTTAGGCTTTCGCTTACTTCCTCCCCATCATCCTTGTACAAGGAATGGGCTACTCAACTCTTGATGCTCAACTCCTTACCGCACCACCATACGTCTTCTCCGCCATCTTCGCCTTCTCCTTGGCCGTCCTGAGTGATAAAACAGGGTACCGCGGACCGTTCATCATCTTCCAGTGTATTGTTGCCCTTGTCGGTCTATGCTTGACCGCTTTCCACACCAACAACGGTGTCCGATACTTCGGTGTCTTCCTCGGTATCGGTGGTGGAAATGCCAACATCGGCTCCGTTCTTGGGTACCTTCAAAACAACACCTCGGGATACTCAAGACGAGGCTTTGCCACTGCTCTCATGATTGGTGGAGGAGGTGTTGGTGGAATCGTGGCTTCGACTGTCTTCCGCTCCAAGGACGCTCCAGGATACCGACCGGGCTGTGAGTTACATTCTCTAGCCATGCGAGTAAATATCAGAACTGACACAACGCTTTCTTCAGTGTGGGTGGTCATTGGCGCTCAATTCCTTATCATGTTGACCGTTTGCGCGAACTCCTTCTACTACTATACAAAGAACAAGGCCGTCCGTGAGGGCCGCTCAGCTGTCATCCAAGGCCGCCCAGGATTCTTCTACACATTCTAGACTACATGCCAGTTTAGTCACGTCATTTTCATGGTATTTAACGATGATGTTATATGTACCCACAAAGTCAAATGTATCTTACGGATTTATTTCTTTCTCTCTTACCAATCAATTGGATCTCATCATTGTATGAACGCACGATTGAACGCCTCTGCCCAAGCATCATAAAACTCGGATGACCTCGCCATTATGCTCTGCTCGATGTGGATGAACTCCCCGGATACCGTCGTCGCATTGGCATCACGAACGCATACGTCTTCCTCGGCTATCCCGTTCAGTAGTCTTCCGAACACGTTCGTCGTCGCGGTCAGACCGCAAGAGCTATCCGAAGGAAGAGATATATTCCACGTCGTGAAAACCTGCAACGCCTCGCTCTGCAACCTCTTGATAGGCGCGTCGGCAGGTGAAGTATACCACGCGAGGGACGATTCCGACCGGCCTAGTGCAGTGAGAGTTCGTTAGGCATGCTTTGACCGTTCACTCAAAACTCTGAGGACCCCAACCTAAACCTGTGGAAATGAACGCCGTATCCTGCGCACACGTACTTGCAGCCTTTCCGTGCATCTGGACAAACGCGCACGGCGCCGCCTGACAACCACCATGATCCTCCTGCCACGCATGGACAGTTTTGGCCGCGCTAAAGAAAGGTTCGTTCTACATATAGACCAGTTATCAGAACCGTTAGCAACATTATGTTCACGGGATGATACGATGTGGGGAACATGACTCCACACTGGTACCTCGCCAGGCTCACCTTATCGTGCGCAGGATCCGTCTTGAAATATCGCCCGCCCTCTAGGTTAGTTTGGATGCACAAAGTGGGGTCTTTGAACGCTGTTCGTATGCGCCCGGCGATCAGCAAGCTCTTCGCGTTCGTGCGCTTGAACAAGGCGGAAGCTTGCATCGGGGTATTCATATCGAACACGGGATGCGGGGCAGCAAAATGGAGGCTACGCGCTGGGTGAGAGGCTGGTACGGCGAACAGACCCCAGCCTCGCACGTAGAACCCAGATGCGGCGTCAAAGTTGGTTTCGGACAGGATACAGAACGACCGGGTCGAATCTGAAGCAGTTTCTTCGTACAACGACACAGAGTAAACATCTTGGAGGACGCTGGGAACGGAGACGGAAGTGCAGTTCCCATCGACATCGAGAAGCGCTTCAATGGTGTCGGTCCACGCGGTCAACTCGGAAGGCGTCGGTTGCGCTGCATCGTACGTGGTTTGGTTGTAGAATTCAAACGAAACAGTGAATTTATCGAGGCAAGTCACAACGTCCTCCAATGTCGATAACGACGAATTATTGAGGCAGGGAATAGGCGAAGAAGTAGAGATGCCGCTGGGAATTGCTGTCAAGAAGGCGAAAAGATGAGCAGTCTGCCTCCGGAAGAGGAGACGCGAGACTGTCGAGCTCGCTGAGCGAAGCCATTGTACAGACATGACGATGCATTCGCTAGAGGGATCGTATCATGTTAATAAGGTACTCCAGCTGTTGCTTATTATGCGTACCGCGACCTTATGATGATGGAAGAAGGCCGCCAACTCATGGTGGGAGAAGGAAGAGTGCTCGGAGAACCTTGCTACTTAGACGCCCTCTCTGTCACTATATGGTGTCAATGCGAGTAATTATTCAATGCGTAAGGTGTATAGGTCGTAAAGCTTCTTCTATATAATGAATAATACATGTAATTCATGAGTACTTGCCAATTCGTGTCGTGGAATGATGAGTCGTGAGTGTAATTGATTGCCAAAATAGCCCAAGTAATAAAAATATGCGTTGATGCTGCAAGACCATGTGGAGAAGACAATACATTCAGCACATGATGCGCTCCGTCATGTCAGAAGATAAGAAACTCACAATACTATAAATACAGATGAATGGAGTGGTGTTCCCAATCATGGCCGTGACACACTTCTTTGTGCCCAGCTCTCACTCGTTGATCTTCGTTTTGATGACGGACGGCGTCCCAACCCAAGTTGGGCCTGCTCGATCGCATCGACCTGCCGTGAGTTCGGCCTGCCTATCCTCCCATCCGACTCGATGATTGTTGGCTCTGGTGACGCCGAATTCCGAGCGGTCAGCCGACCCATTTCATCAACGGGCTCTCGCTTCACAACTGGTTCCTCCACGACATTCACGTGATCATAAGGAGTAGGCATGGCGGCAAAGTACGGATATTCGTATGGGTGCGTCCGAGGAACGGGCGCAGACCGACGACGATCGACTTTCGAACGACAGAAACATGCAGTGGTAGTAGAGACGGGCGTCGGAGTCGAAGGTCTGGGCGGTTGCTCGATCGATGATCCAGTTGACTGAGGGCTTGTAGGTTGGTAGGCGGATGACGGACGCCGAGAGAAAAAAGATCGAGCGGGTGAAGCGGTCTTTGGTAGCGTTTCGGATATTGTGTCGGACGTGATACTACTGGATCGAGGGAGGATCCAAGGGGGGACAAAGCCAGAGGTAGGTCTTTTGCGAGCTGGCTTCACGGGGGTTTCATTCACTGATGGCCTGCTGTCAGATGTAGCGACCAAAGAGTTGGACGGTGCGGATTTGCATTCAGAGGGTGTTGAAGCCGCTGGAGGAGACGACCCAGCGTTTAAAGAAGCTTTACGCGTCTTGCTTAACAAAAGTTTCATTCGAGGAAGGCGGGGATGGGCGGAAGGTCCAGAAGACATACGCGAGCCATCCGATTCCACAGATTCGTCGCAAGTATCAAGCTGAGGTTGCTGGAAAGCCAAGTGCTTTGGAGGCGTAGCAACCAAGGTCGAGGAAGAAGATAAGTGGCGGTCATCAACATCCGCAGCGGGCGTTGGTTCTGGCGTATCTGATACGACTTGGACGGCTTCGCGTATAGTCGTAGTCGTGGATGGCTCGTGCATGTCACGCGCTGTAGGCGATGTGTTCGCCGGAGCGGGGATTGCTCTGCGTTTTTGAGAACGCCGATAAGCGTTAGACGCGAACGAAGCGGGCGCAGACCGCCTTCGATGTGGCTTCTCTCGCGTCAGGGGATGAAGAATGGGCAATTCGGGAACCAGCGGCCTCGCCACAGGCAATATCCAATCCAGCCATATAGCCAGAACACTCTGGCAGGGATGTTCCCTTTAAGCTTCGTGCTTCCTTTGAGCAAGATAAATAGACTCACCAATGCAAACCCCACGGAACTCATCGCCTTCGCTGCAAGAAGTGGCATTCGACCAGGTTTCTGCTGTTCCAGCTCCTTCTGCATGGTGTGGACCAAGACGGTCTTGTGGGCGATTCGATTAAATTCTGAGGCGATTAATTGGTAGCAGCGTGCAGGATCACAAAGCATTATCGTCTGGTGAATCAGCCTGGAATGGTGGCGTGCACATTAAAAAATATACAAAGGCCAGCGCGACAAGGGACGATGGGCGTTGTGAGTTGAACTTGGAAACAAATTGTCGCGCTCTCTGATAATAAGGCTTTCGGGTGCGCGTTAAATGGGACGATTACGGGGTGGCATGGTGAGTCTCGACGGCGCTGGACAAACAGGAGTATGACACCACTTGTGAAATTTCACGTAAGGCAGCTTGACATATCACCACTTTTGGCCCGAGCCTGCTTGGCATCTGCTTCCGTTACAAACACTCTGCGGTCCCGAGACACCCCATTTTCATACCGTTACTTACACTACGTACATGATTGCGATTACATGCGATAGATTATCATACTACGTCTCCTGCCCGGCACAATCCTCAGACTCAGACAGACTTGCTTGGGTTGACGCCGACAGCTTTGAATCAAACAGTCAGCGAACCGATCATCACAGTTCGACGTCGAGCAACTCACTGATATATCCGACAACACCTTCTGGCCAGTCGTCATTGATCGACTCGATGCTGTTGTGATGATCATCAGTTTCAAGTCCAGATAAGCCAGGGATCACTTACTCAACAACCGGGGAGTAGCCAGAACTGCTTGCCTTGGTGTAGTTGGGGTCTTGTGCGTTCTTCGTGAGTTTATGGGTGTTGGTGTTGTACGGCGAAGTCATCGACACAACCTCCGTCCATCGATCGGTGAAGAAGACCTGGCCCACATGGGTGGCTGGTGAGCCCATGGACTGCTGGTGAATCAGCAAGTTGATGTGATTGGCTCCGTCCGATGAGTAGCCGGGGAAGATAGTTTGGAACTCGGCGATACCACTCGAAGAAGTCGCGGTAGCACCCCGAAGGTACGAGCCATAGTTCCCTTGCGCGTTGGCTATGTACGCGAGAACACGATCAGATGGCGAACATTACGCAACAAATATTTAGGCGGCCTACCGGACCAGACCTCGACCATCGTGTTTGTCAAGGGTTGGCAGGTGGTGATGTCCATGACACCGACATCGAGAGTCAGAGCAATACCACTAATTATTAATAGGAGGTTAGGGGGTGACTGGGGGGTGACTGGAAGCATGTGCTCACGTTTGACCGTCAGTTACATCTGTGCGGACAGCCTAGAAGGGAAATAAGGTGAGGCACAAGTGTCGATCAGCGATAAAGTTGTCTCCTACTGGGTTGGCCACGTAGTTGACTGTTCAAAGAAAGGAATATAAACATCCTGCTACTACATCAGAAGAAACAGGATTCTTACCTCTGGGTGCATCAGGAGACACGATGCAGGTAGCCTGACGAACAAAATAAGCATATAAAAGAATTGCAAGGTAAATCCTTGTCCTACGTTTTTTATGTTGCTGTAGAAGGTGCGCTTGCCGAGGCCCCTCTTCTCGCGGCGCTCGATGTTGAAACGGCGAACCTCAGCAGAGCAGTCACGGGCGACGAGACTGTGTTCAGCTGGTGTGGGGATCGCTAAATACAACGAAGAGTAAGTTAGCTTATCCGACCTGTGGCGATGAGCAGCAAAAATGCCTCACCAGCCGCGGCACCAAAAAGAACGGCGAGCGTTACAAGTGAAGAGAAGTACATCGTTATCGTTGGGTAGAAAAGCCGAGAAGAAACCAAGGTTGTTCAGTAATGAAGAAGGAGGAGCTTCTGGTGAGGATAGCACCCATATTTGCTGTACTTTTTATACCTGCAAGACGAAGCTAGAAGGTCCAATCGAAAGGCACCAGCATGACCGTAATACTAAGCCACTTCCTTACTCAACTTGGACGGTGAAATCACGGTTGAGTCGATGCCCCCAAGAAGCAGTCTTCCATGATCAGAGCGTATGCCGATTAACCGCGTTAACCCGAACTACCCCATGCACCAACATCGCATGCCTGGCGGAAGGCAATGCGTACCTATTGAATATATTTACCTCTTCAGAAGGCGTTAGTAGGCCGCAGTTTATCCTCTACTGCTCCGAAGCACTGATGAGTAGATGGAGGCAGCCCGGAGGCGAGGCGTCTCCAGGGAGCGGAGTAACTGTCGGTCAGACCGTGTGGGCTGCATTTCCAGTAGAGGAAGTGGGCCGTTCGAACCTTGTTGGCGGAGGAAGCGGTGCATTGCAATATCTCCAGAGCGTGGTGGGCTGGTTTCCTCGACGGGAAATATGACGCTAGCGAGGTGCGTGGTATTTGTCATGGGAGTGGCATGCCGAAGCGTGGACAGATCTGAGGAAAACGCGAAAGGCAATGGAAACGGACCGCATCTGGGGAAGAACCACGACCCTCGTGATAGAGTAGATTGAGATTCGTGCGCCGGTGATGGGCCCAAGCGTAGTTATGATGATCTATCATATGAGACAATAATGCCGTTGATTCTATTATTGCTCACATGTAGCGATGTCGCTGTACGAGCACCGTGCTGGCACGGAGAATGTGATCCAGGTCCCTTGGCAGTGTCGCTTCCAGCGCTCCAACGTGCCGATCCTCAGACATTATAGCGACGTGCTTTTCTTTCCATGTTAGGGGAATTTGTGTTGCTGGGGCATTGTCACCATGAAGGTGTGAGGCGATAGAAGAATGTGCTATCGCTTGGAGGTTCCAATATATCAGCGAGGATTTCAGAAAGGGTTTACGAGGAGCAGCAAGCTTACTCTTAACCGGCACGCTGGCAATGCCAGAGCAGAAGGCGCCCATTTGGCGTTTTGCATGGAACTTTGCTCCAGCTTCATTTCCGTAGATAACCTGTATACGTACGCATTTCCTTTTGGATTCTGGCGCCAGAGTTCAAGGATAGCCATTCGCTGCTGCAAGTAGCTGAGCTGGCTTGCATGCTCCTGCATGTGGAATGTCCATATGAGACACTGTTCCTGCCGTCAGCGGTGATGTAGGAAGTCCAAGAAAGCTGCAGAAACGTGCGAGAACATGATGGCTCCGGCAATAGTGGTTCTGATGTTCCTTTGGTTCCAGAACCTCTGAAGTGGATGATCGGTCACGAGGACGGCCTGTAAGTTAGCACGTGATTATTCACCGCGACGCGGCTACGAAGGGCAACTCATTTCACGACCACCATGTCCGACTCTGAAGACTCGTACGGAGGGTACGACCTCTCAGAGTTCACTGAAGAGGACTTTGCTCTCATTGATGCTGCAATATCCAATATTACGACGCCCCCGCCGATAACCTCGTCGCTAAACGGAGGTCCGAAGCTTGCAATCACCCTGGAGTTATCGCTTCCTGATTGCCCAGCGGAAGTTGGCTCCTCAAGTAACGACATCGTTACCCCAATCTCACTGGACAAAACCGTCACTGTATCTGAGAATAGCCCCCTACACCGATTTCGAAGAAAGGGGTTCCTTTCCGTAACAGATTTGGTGTCACCAGCATGGTACGCGTTGATATCAATGAACATGACCTAGGCAGGGTCCCATGAGCTATGATTAATCTCGCTGTGTATATGTAGGTGTGAACTTCAGTTTGATTATGGATTGCGGCAGAAGCGGTTCCTGAATCCCCAGCATCGACCCAAGTCGTTTGTTTCGGGGTCAGGGAAAGAGATAGTGGTGCAGCAAGCTATCGCACAAGAAAACTTCCAAGTTCAAAAGAAGGGCCATGTAAGTGCGGCCTGCCGTGCGATGGTGATGCTAATTAGGTGATCCATCTATCTATCTTTATGACTTAGTCTGTGCACAAGGCGCTTGAGCGTGAAGTTAAGCCAGAGGCAATACCTATCCGCGTCAGAACAGAAGAAGAACGATGGGCTCTAAGGTAGCGTTTACCACCATAGTAACTTCAACAACCCCTATAACCCTCCAACAGACTTGTCAATATGATGGCATGCTTTGAGTCCCTTAAGCTTCTTGGGCTTGCAGTACGTCCTGACATGCCCGTCATGAGTATCCCCATTTACCTACATATCCCTCCAGCGTGAAATCCCTATATTTGGGATTGTGGACGGTCAAGTCATCGTAGGCATCATCGTAAGCATGTGGGCTCTTCAGAATTTCTTCTCTTGATGTTTTCCAAGTATAGGATGAACTCACGCGACTGCGAGTCACCGAGGAGGGAACTTCTTCCAAACGCGGCTCCGACTACGGGCAAGAAACTCCTCGGAAAAGACACAAGTCACCGTCTGACGAGGCACAAACATCTGAGGAGTCGACCCCCGCGCTCTCCATTCTCGATCTACTGGTTCAACAAAGCAGCGATCCACCTTCGTCGCCGAAAGGGAAAGCCAAGGTTTTGCCCCGCCAGACTCCCCTGTACATGCTGCACGTTGTCGACACAAAGTCTAGACGTACGGACTCGCTGCCTCCGCACGCAGATACGCTTCCGTCCCGACTCCAAGTAATGCTGTACCACCGTTTATTAAACAATATCCTCACCGCGCCCACCGGCGGCACGTTCGACATCAACGAAATATGGAAGAAACTCGATTTGGATCCGTTCAAACCGTTCTCCAATGAATTCCTAGCCCAAGCAGGGTTAATCCCTGTCTTTGACGACGAACGTGTCCCCCAACCAACCGCGAACTGCCTTGACAAGCTAGCCCACACTTGGTATCACACAGTGGCCGATTTAGAGGTCATTGGTGTCTCGCCGTTGCTGGAATTGGTCTATCGCAAGCAACCACAAAGTCGTAAAGGCAAAGAACGCTGGAGCAAAGCCACCGAAATCAATATCACGGTGTCCAAAGAGGACGTTGCCGATCAAGAAGAAGAGAAGAGCATAGCGGCGGCAATCCTCGCCAGTATCTCTGAATCCAGCGTGGGGGAAGACGATCAACTGACCCTAGCCATTCAGGCCAGCCTCGAGTCGTATGGGCGAGAGCGAGGCGGAATAACGGGCGACGGACCGTCGACTGTCGATGAATCTGCTAATATGCAGAGCGACAGCGTGGTACATGCCGCAGAAGTCGTGCCTGCCGCCGCTACGGGAAGCATGCCTTCGGCTCCGCGGGTAGGGTCACCCTCGCTCGCTGACGCGTCACCCCCAGTTGCTCCCGCATTAGCTACTCCCCTCCCGACGTCCATTCAACGCGAAAACACCTTGCCCGCAATCGCCGAAGGGCCGGTTGACAATTTGACTGATGCAGCAGATTCGAAGGGATATATCATAGGGACCAAGAAGTTCCTCATGGACGAAACTTTACTCGATGAATACCTCAGGGGTGTTCTTGACTGGTGGCGAGGGCACCGAGAGGCGCGAGGCGTTGCCGAGTCGGAGGTTAAGCGATGCAAGTAAGCGTCCATACGGTTTCTTGCTCGTTTGCTTCAATAGTTGACCCAATACCGCCGCAGTACATGTGAGTATTGCAACGGGTGCGAGTGGCGAGAAGCGAAGGCCACTGAGATGCAAGCTACGATGCGATCTCGTCGGGAAGCTTCATGATGATGATGGGTATCAGTGATTGGCACTAGGTGTTCTTTCTTGTATAACAGCTATTGGGCAGCTAGAATTCTTTTGAATACAACTTCGTACACGTCTCAGTACCATGAGTTTTGAGGCAAGCGCTTGGGTGACTGCGGCGCTCTCCTATTTCTGGCTTCGGCTTGGTGGCACTATCAATGTTGTTGCGCTAATGATCAACGTCACCATTGCACTGGCCCAACTCTCTCCCATCCTTTGACTGACTCTCTCACAAGCGAAACCCACAACCTGAAGCAACTATGAGCGACGCGGATTCAGACGACTTGCTTGGGCCGTATCTTCACTGGTCCTTTATGGGCAGTGTCATACTGCTGCCTTCTATACAGCTAAACACATTCTCGGGCTTTCTCCTCGGTTCGCTTCTCACCATCGCGGTCTGCGTGTCCGAACGGTGCGTTTGCTTTAGAACGAACGCTATAGTGGCTGAGGAAATGCGCGGGGTGCTGACGACCCTTCATATGACAGGCTGCTCGCATTGCTGAGTGAGAAACAGTGGGCTCCATCAAGGGTGAAGCACTCGCGGTGGAAACACGCTGCCTGGCGGGCAATGTTGTACTGGTCGACGACTTTCCTCCGTTTGTGAGTTCGCCCCCTCTTCGCGAGTTGGACAAAGAAATTGAACGAGTGTAGGATGTACATGCTGATCGCAATGTCATTTCAACTTGGGTTAGTGCTCCTGACCCTCTCATAGTCGTATTGAGCCCTCATGTATACCCACAGGATAATTATCGTTATCGTGAGCTACCATGCACATTATCGCGTTCCTTTCACCCAATTAACCAAACACGCTCACCAGGTCACCACACTATCAATAGCCCAATTCTTTATCGAGTATCATAAAGGCGCTATCTCTCCTCACCAACAGTACGTCTACGCCAGTGCCTCCGTCGTGCGCTCCAAATAATCGCGGCCATACGTAGGATGGGTGTACTCCACCAGCCGCTGCTAGATCGCAATGGCCCTGAATCCCCTTACCCTCTCCTTCCTCGCACACGCCCCGGCCCCAAAACACGGCCTGGTGGCCTCTTTATCCACCCGAATGAATCAAACATCGCGCGTGCAGACGCCGTGGCTCTGGAGCTTGGCTATGCTAGCAGCAGTAGCAGCAATCCTGATCACTACGCAGACGAGGTCTGGGAAAAACAAAACGTTGCGTCTCGTAAATCTCAAGATCCTCTACGAGAGCCATTCCGCATATCCGATGAGGACGAGGACGGGTCTACGTAGCCTCCATCTTCCCTACTCTTTTCCTTTTTCTCATTTAACTTTGTCTCCCGTCGTCCTGTTTTAGTTCCACGATTAAATATAGATGATACGTAAATCACTAAACTAACTGTTCTATAGTATGCTACAGCTTCACGATTTCCCGGAAGCACTCGTCAAAGCAGTCCCTCGCTTCGCAACGAAACCTCCTCGTCGAGGAGCACCAGGAGTCGTCCCCTCAACCTCGGCTGTCTTGCGTTGCCACTGATCAATGAGTCTCCCGACTCCTCGGTAAGGCTGGTCAGGGGGCGATTGATTTCCTTCATCATTGCCGGTAGCCTTCTTGAGCTTGCTAACAGCCTCATCAAATGCCTTCGCCTCGTCTTTCTCAGCTTGTCTGCGCCCTATAGGGGCAATACCTTCCGTAATTATGGGTGATGTCCGGCGCAGGGTCACATCGCTAGGGGGCGCTGAGAGATTTGACGGTTGTATCGTCTTGCGAGGAGAATCTGATTGCGGCGGCGATGTCGGAGAAATGGGTTGCAGTGCTGGTCGCTGGCTCTGAGAAAGGGATATGACATCGGCGGAGACCTTCCTAACGTTTGACGGACGAAGCGCTTTGAATTCTTGCGGTTTCGTAGCTATGGGCGGCGGTCCCAGACCGGTCTTGTTGATAGCCTCATAGTGCTGCACCATGTCAGAGATCGACGTCCGTCTTGTTGGGCGTTTCGGAAGATCAACCGGGGGAGACAGAGACGAAGAAAGAGCCGGTGCAGATGGATGCCCTGATCCAATTGCGTCAGAAGCTCTCGAAGGGAAAATGAACATCGACTGAGGTCGTGAGCGCCCAGAGGAAGGAGACGGAGTGGGGGCAACTGGTGAAGGTTGCGGTCTGCTAATGTCACTCGTATCGGTCCCTTGGCTAGTCTGACGTGAATCAATACCAGTAGGCTTCGGAGAAGCAGATCTAGGAAACGAAGTTACAGCTGGCGAGCTCAAATTGACCGATGTTCTCTTAGAGGGACTAAGTCGAGAGGTTTCAAGATTCGACAGAGGAGCGGCCAAATCCTTCTTGTGTTCCTTGCCGTCCGGGCCAGACGAGATACCTCCACCCCATAAATCAACAAGGTCATGCACTGAGCTCTGTCGAGCCTTGTGTCTTGTCTTCTGTTGCCCGGAGACCATCGTGGACGGACGAGACAACCTAGCAGGGTCTTCAGGACCATCTTCATCGGGACTTGACTGAGCATCGGGGTCCTTCTGATCAAGGTCCTTCTGATTATCCGTCGCCTTCCTCGACAAAGGTAAAGGACTCCAATTATCAGACAAAGCCTCGGCTGGGTTGTATTTCGCACCCGTTGTGTTTATGTTGGTCAGTCGAGTAGGAGGCTTGCTCTGTGTAAGAGGAGGCAGTCGACTTCGGGTAGCAGTGGGCTTCGGCGGTGACCCGCCAACCGATGTGGATAGCGGAGTCGGACTAGTCCGCCTAGCTATCTCGTTCACCTGCGTTGTACGAGAACCTGCTTCTAGGTATGAACTGCGCTTGTTCGGAGAAGCTCGAAACGCCGGCGTTCTCGGACTTATAGACGGAAGTTGCTCATTGTCAGACCCAGTTAACCAATCTGTTGTAGACCTCGTTGGTTTGGAAGCGGGTGGCTTGTCTGCGGCTTCAGAGGGAGATGGTCTGTGGGAGCTGAACTTGGAGCCGGTGTAGTTGAAAGAGGTGGTATTTGGTCGTTGGCTAGGTATCTCCGGAGAAGGCATCTTCGAAGATTTCGGACCCGCCGTACCCTTATGTGGCGATTCTGCATCCTTCTCGGCTCGGAGTACTCGTCTAATGTCAGCGCCTGATGCGCCATCTCCGGTGGTCTGACTCGAGCGCATTGCACTTCCAGTGACTTGCGCTGAGCGGGATCCTCCGTTATATGACGGTAGGCGAACGGGCTTCAATGATTCCACCTTCGGTACGTCGATATCCAGACTCGACCTAGCCTCTTGAGCTTGCAACGCCCCAGATAACTGAGCACCAGCTCTGATCCCGATAACAGGCGGTTGCTTGCTCGAGGCTCCAGTACCGAAAGAGGCATCGAGCTCTTCTAGCGAAGGGAACCTTGACTCCGCAGGAAGGTCTGCAGAAGGCGTTTGTATCGGCGGAGGAATAGGAGAAGCGGCTGGAGAGTCAGAAGGTTGTGGAGTGGTACGAGCAGGCGAAGAAGAAGCACCGCGCATCGGGTGAGATTGGGCAGCAAGATAAGTATTCCGCGTTGTACTTGGAGATGAAGGCGGTCGATAGGCATCTGAACGATTTGACTGTGTACTCAGCACAGCAAGTCCAGTTCGTAGCTTTCGGGCTTCTCCAAGTGTAGGTAGAGCCCGGGAATTTGGTTGAAGCCCAAGACCTTCGAACGCGTCCCTTTCCTTAGACTTGGAAGGTATCAATCGTGGTCTAACTACTCCTGAAGGGGTCAAGCCGGGAGTGCGGGAGGGTGTAAGTGGCTGGTAATGCGAAGTCGACGCAGCATTGCTCGATGTATCGGTGTTCTTTGGCTTGGCTGACTGAGGATCAAACGAATCCCAGAGTTTCTGCCCGAAGTCATCACCAAAGCCTTGGTCCTTGGCTTTATCAGAGTTGGCGGAGGTCTTGACTGCCCATGCATCGTCACCACTAGGCTTTAGACGTTCGGGAGCTTTGGTGGCAGCGATCGCTTTCCACGCTTTCTCTTCCTCCGCATCAAACCCACTATCTAGCCAGTTATTCGAGGGCTTGGTTCCCTCGGGCTGCCTTGCTGTCGTCGAGGTGGTTGGCTTATGAGGGCTCGCTGGTCGAGTCGACGACGACGACGACGACGATGATGATGATGATGAAGGTTCATTGGTATCCTTGCTGGCAGCAGGCCTACCGCGTCGCATAGGGGCAATGGCCTCCAGTACCATTTCCCTGGCTTGAACACCGGTATTCTTGGCCGACGCGGTACTTGACAACGTGCCCTTTAGTACTGGCGGACTGGTTGAAATTTGCTGAGGTGGCTTGCTAGTCGAGAAACCTGACGCGTTCTTGGATGAGGCATGCCCTGGCGACAATGGCTGAGGAGAGGGGATGTTGTATTTGAACTGAGATTTGGTACCGCGTAGGCGATGTACTTGGTCCAAGACTTCGAAGACGGTTGGTCGGTGCACACCATGCTCCCGCAGCATTGAAGCTACGTAAAGTGAGCCCAACATGACTAGGATCGATCTTTCAAGTACGTACCTATGAGTGTGTTCATCTGATTAGAGTACACGGGGTATGGCGGCGTCTTGTACTGAACGTTAAGGATTGCGAGAGGTCCATGTTCTTCGAAAGGGGTGGTATAGTAGCAGAGCTTGTAGAGAAGAACCCCGAGTGCCCATACGTCGCTCTTCTCGTCAACGGGTCTCCGCAGGTAGAGATCCACCATTTCTGGGGCTCTGTACTGTAGTGTGGTATGTCGGTTTAGATCAGCTTCCAATGCCCGGATCTCTTGGGCTGTTGAGGGCGGCCTGGGGGAGGCGTATGTCGCAGATCCAAAATCACACAGTTTGAAAGACGTAGGAGATGATTGCAAAATGTTCTCGACTTTCAGATCGCGATGCAGGAGAGGTGGACGTGAACTGTGCATGAAGGCGACGCCCTCACAGACATCCGCAAAGATTTGGAGAATCTCAGCTTCTGTAAGACGTTCACGGAGACGACGATTCATCATGTCAATGATTCCGCCACCTGCAATGAGACCATGAGAGCAGCCTGTGGAAGATCGTGGCCTGTACCGTACCAGGGCAATACTCCATTAAAATGAAAACCTCATAAGTGCCATTCGCCATTTTGCTCCATGCTGCATCTATAAGATGAACAATATTGGGATGTCCTTTGAGAAGCCTCTACAACGATCATGTTTCATTCATCCATACCACAAGGTAACAAAACACGTACCATCACATCGACTTCCTTCTTGACCTCTGTGAGCATGCCCTCGCTGTCGACTGCTATACGCTTCAAGACATGATGTGTCGTGTTGTACACGGGCGTCGCTGTTCTGACGAGATATACATGCGCGAATCCACCTAGATTCCAATTGTATATTTGGTGTTGAATTTGTCTCGAGTAACTTACCTTGAGACAAATAGCGCTCGACCTGAACATTGAACTGCCCGACCGCGATAGACTGCCCTGGCACGAGCGTTCCTTTGTTCTGGCCGTGTATCTGATAAGAATTTTGGTTCGCCATGGGGTGTGGGTATCTGGGCGAACTGGTGGTTCGGGATCAAGCTGCAAGCGACATGAACTGTTGAGTGCTACTGTAACATGGCCGGATTGGGAAGGTGTGAAGTTGCTCTGAGTTACACGTGATCTCGGCGATGCGAGGGCGTCGCTTACATTCCTTTTTTGGAACACTCAGTTAGATTCCGAGCAGTAAGTTTGGACCGCGCAACCCTCCTTGCCCTTAACGTCCTTGTCTGATCCCATGAGTGACCTCTTGCAGCGTGCTCTGCACTCCCATGTCCCCTACTCCCGCCCGTCCACCCCCATCGCCCATGAGCACCAGATTGGCTTTGTGGGGCTTGGTGCCATGGGCTACATGATGACAAGGAACCTAGCAAATGACCGCGAAGCAGGATCAGTACCGATTCTCGTTTGGAACAGATCAGTATCCAAGTCAGAGGCCCTCCAGAAAGAGCTAGGCGAGGGTAAAATCCGTACTGCACAGAATGTCGAGCAGATCGCACACGAATGCGACGTGATCATCACCAACCTCGCCAACGATGCGGTGGTCAAGGAGATTTATCAAAAATTCTCCGACGCACTGAAGGTATCAGCACTGTACGATATCTTGTCGCTTTCTGATGTGCTGATCCATCGGTAGACCTCACCGCCAACAGGGAAGAAGACGTTCGTTGAGACAAGCACGGTAACGAGTTTCCCCGTTCTTTATAGTGGAAACTCAAGTATTGCTCTTTAAGATACATCCAAGTCTCGCAGGTGAGCTCCATTGCTCTCAAAGTGAATGGCCGATGTTGACCATTTTACACAGGCGAGCTTGATCGGCTCATTACCTCCATCCCTAAACTTCACCTCATTACTTGCCCCGTATTCGGGACGCCCGCTGTTGCCGAGAAGGGTCAACTTCTCTTTGTGATGAGTGGCGACTACATAGCGAAGAAGGAGATCGCACATCTCTTTGTGCCTGCTGTTGGTAGGAAAGTAATTGATCTAGGAGGTAACTTGGAGAAGGGTGCGCAATCCTCTCTTTGCCATCACGTTATCGGCTTATGATATATCATAGCCCCGACATTCAAGTTGATTGGTAACTCTATGATTCTAGGAACTCTCGAGGTACTTGCCGAAAGCTTCACACTCGCAGAGAAATCAGGTATCGGGTCGCTGCTTGTTTTAGAACTCGTAAAGGGTGCGTGTCATCTTAACATCTTGACCTAACGATCCAACCTCAACCAATGCAGATCTCCTACCTGCCCCTGGGCAAGTCACACATCCACGCTACTAACACACATGATGAAGACTAATGCGGCGCTGCGTTCAGAACCGTGGCTTACGCCGACAAAATTGCACACGACAAGTTTGACGGGTCGGTCGGCTTCGCTATTGACGGTGGAATAAAAGACGCATCGTACGCCTCTCGACTGTGAACATATCCGAACTCGCGTCTAATAATCGTCCTTAGGCATATTCGCCGACTTACCGCCGAACACAATTCCCCGATGCCCGTCATTGATATTGCGTATCAGCACCTCATCACCGCCCGTGCTATCCACGCTAATCAGGCGGTCCAAGGCAAGGAGAACTTCAAGACGTTAGACTGGAGCGGTTTGGTTGCTGGCCCACGCGTTGCTGCTGGTCTTGACGGCTTCGATAGTCAAAAGGTCAGTTGCACTTCGTTCGACGTGTCCAAGAGGATATTGAATGCATGCTTCGTTAGCATGCAAACGTCGTGAGGCCCGAGAAGATCGACGACGACGAGTAGGTACATCCGCAGAGGCGAACCGACATCTGTACATTATCTGGATATCCGATCGATGTAGAAAGAAAATTCACCTCCGAAAGCATCACAGCGCGCTAACTACATCTTGCTACCGATTTATACAAGGAATACAGTGATCTTCGTTTTGTTAGGTGAGGAAGTGGTTGCAGGTATTCATTTTGCTACGGCCGCCACGCACTCGATCTCGACTTCTGCGCCCAACGGGAGCGCAGCCACACCAATGCACGTCCTCGCTGGAGGTTTATCTTGAAAGAACTAATGGCAGGATCAATTGATCTGAACAACGAACAATGCAGCGATCGTGTGCCTACCTCAGCATACACTTCATTCATTGCTGCGAAATCCTTGGGCAAATCGGTAAGGTAGATGTTGACTTTCAGGATATGCTCTAAGCCTGATTTAGAAGCTTTGAGGACGATGGCTAGATTCTTCAAAGCCGCTCGCTGTGGATGATGAGATAGTTAACGTTCCGCCCTGTCAGTTGCATCAAACCTGCTCACTGTTTGTCCTTGAACGCCTCCTTCTACAAGCTTTAGTTCCCTATCGCATCCGATATTACCAGAGGCGTAGACAGTGCCATTTGATACGATCGCTTGGGCTGGTTTGTGATCAGACGTAAGTCCCCTCGATCAAGTATCCGCGCAGGCGACGATCACGTACAATATACGGGCAGAGGAGGGTTAGCTTCCTCAGTGAAGATAACCTTTCTGTCTGACATGTTCGCGGTGTAAACAACGGGGATTTGTATCTGGTCCGCCTGTATATGCATTATATACATAGGAACACCTGAGTCAGCTACGTGATCTCGCCCAAAGTCTAATCGATCAACGGACCGGCCAACGAGGCCTTCAGAAAGTCATGCCATGACTGGGTCTGATGATGGGAACCAGTATATCCTCCCACGAGCAGCTCCACTCCTTCTGCAACGACTGCTCGGGTGTCTTCTCTCCCACCCCATTCGACGCGAGGTGTCCAAGCGACCAGGTGTGCCCCGACGTGGGTTACTACTGTACCCGCCAATGACGATGGGTCCGAGTGACCTCGAAGTCGACGATATGTTTGAAGGAATGTTGAAATGATGGCGTCTGCAGTCGTGTTTTGACTTGGATGGAAACGACGCAGCGTGTGGATTTCGGCGCAGAATTGGCCCAAATCCAATCCCTCCAACCCCGTCTTCGCGAGTTCCCAGTCAATAACGTAGATCGACTGTGCAGTTGGGCTCAGAACAATGTTCCCCGGCCAGAAGTCTCCCATGACCAACTGGGAACGAGGAACATTAACATACGCTACTAGTAAATGGAGGTCAAGACGAAGCTAACTCACACAGTCCTCGCTAGTATTGATCTGGGAAGATCTCTCTTTGGATAGCGTAGCGATGGTGTTCATTGTTTCCCGAGAGACGTTCAAAGGAGGATCCGAAAGCACAGGCATGTCTTCGCCCTGCATTGTAGAGACCAGCCGTCCATAAGTCGCCCATGCCGATATAGATTTTCCTTGTTCGTTCGCATCGAAGCCCCGCAGCAATTCAACTTCACCACCGCTACGACGGTGTACATTTGCTATGAATTCCCCGAGCCCGTTCCCAACATTCTTCGCCGTGGCCTGCGACACAGCCCCATCTAGTAAGAGTTGTTTCAACGTTTTCGCGTCAGGTCCGACATCTTCCATAATAATGACAGCCTTGTCTTCATCGAAATGAAGAACAGCAGGAACTTTGACTGGTGAATTGGGGGCGATCCAGGTAGAAATCCATTTTAAAGCCTCCACTTCGTATGCCTAGACGGAATGTAACACACTTTGGTAATGAAGAGATTGGTAGAGAAGAGCTCGAGCGTACCTGTCGCTTCAACGAGAAGGGTATGTTCCCAACAAATGGACGACCATGCTTGAGGATCAGACTCGAATGACCCTCGACCGGCCTCAACAATGATATCCTGTAGATGAAGTTCGCTGTGCCTCCTGAAAGGGGAAGAGCATCCGAGCACTCGAAACGGGTCCCTTCCAGATATTCCTTCACGCCCGAAACTGTGATAAGGTCTGGCATTTCGGGGCTGGGGATCGTTGTGCGTGAATACGACTCTACATCTTATGCTTACGTTGATTGTCGGTGCCGATGGTATCGAGTCAAGCACAGTGCACCGTGAGCGATCGCAGCCAAAAAGACGCCCAAAAGAAATCCCTTCGACGTTCAACTTCAGCGAGGAGTAGTGCATACCAATGACTCCTGGCGGTAGTACGGGGACATATATCATCCAATCTCGCACGCTCATGGAGAGATCCAAGACGGTTGATATTATACTATACACAAACAACGCGGAACGGCACATACTATCAGAGAAAATTCGAACTCCTCCAGTCCTCGTCGATCATCCAATAGACTCGTCAAAATGATACGAAGAGAGAAAATAAAGGGGAAAGAAGCAACATAAGGATGCGAGGCCAGGCGATTGCGGCCGCCCTTCAGCCCATTTACCACCCAAGGTCGGATAATTCTGGGAGGAAGTATCTGCGCAGAAGTTCCCTAGCCGTTCGTTGATCCTTCTTGGGGGAGGATGAACATATATCCGCTGTTCGATATATCTTCTACCTGAGAGGGCCGGTAAAGGTCCTCCAAAGTCTATTCCTATGTGAGAAGGGATTTTCGGTGGCCCACCGTGTTGGAGGATGACTACGCGAAAGAAATGCTAGATGATAGAAAGACAATCAGATGGCACCACTGAGGTAGGGTTGGGTCAGTGAAAAGGGCTTGGTTGGATGCAGGTATGGCAACGTACTCCCAACATTGCCATCAGCTTTGCGACCTTGCCACCATTTACCAGTGCTGTTGGGGATGTCAAGGATGTCAAGGATTTCTCCTTTGGTGAACGATAGATCGTTGGGATAGTTCGGAGGTGCAATGTCTGACATGGCATGAATGGGACGAACGGCAGGGGAGGCGCAGACAACATACATGGATAGATTGCTCTGGCTCGGAGGACAGTCCCTGGCAAGGTAATACCCAAAGCTGAGCTAGTTGCGCCCGCGCTTCCGAGTCCTAAGGAGTAAGAACCATCAATGAGCGATTTAGCCCCGTAGACGGGTGCTACCCAAGGCTTTGGGGGAGGTCGTCCCCCAAGACCGCACCCGAGCTTTGGCAAATCTCGTCACAGATTCAGTGAAGGCAGAGGGTTCGCCTGATAATGAAAGAGGAGGCATACACGAGTTTGCGGGAGGGAACCACCTAGGCTCTCGCGTTGACTTCGCAGCGTCCTTGGACTTTGTGGGTCGCGGTGGTTTACTTCTCCTAGTGAGCCGTTGTGCAACTCCTTGTCTTGTGGGATTCCTCGGACAGTATTTGATGCTTTGCAGGGAGTTTAGAATATGCAGTTTCTACTCGTAGAAGATGCTCAGTGCTGGTAGTGGTGCTAAGGTATTCAAGTGGAGCCGAGGGTCCCTTAAATGATGCTAATGGATGTACTTAGGAGAGTAAATGCAAACTGCGGAGGGAAGAAACATACCTGATGATCTGCAATATGGTGTACTAACTGACGAAGTGTCTATCGGGGCGGTGGTGGTTCGGCCTACGCATTGATACATTATTGACAAGATCTACAAGATCATGATGAAGCACATACCTTTTTACAAGACCGTCCTCAGTTGCATCTGGATAGTTGCAAATGCCGGTCTCTGACTTGCTTCGTGTGTCCAGCATTTCTCGGCCATGTCCCGTGAGGTAACCGTTCGATCATTCCTACTCGGCTAACTGCGCCACTTTCCCACGTCTAGCCCTGCAAGTGTAGCTTCGGCAACGGCAGAGATTTGAACACCGACGTCGGCATTCCTCCCCTGAGTCGAGATGTTAAGAGCATTGAGTGTTGGTTAGGACCTGTTATGGTTCAAGTTCTGGTTAGAGTTTTGGTTAGAGTTTTGGTTAGTGTTAGGTTCGGGTTCGGTTAGGCTTCGGGTTTGGGTATATTTAATTCTTTTGAAGTGAGTACTGGGAGGAGTACTCGTTTCATTTCAAGCGGCGCTCAATTTACTCCTTCCTGATTAGGTTTTATCTACATCTTATCGCCGGGCCCCTGGATAGACATCCCAGTAAGGCAAGTGATGGCGCAATCACCGCATTATTCAGCGGGCGCTTTCCATTTTAGTCTCCGCCGAGTAGGAATGATCGAAGTATGACTCCCGTGCCGTGTGGCATCATCCAAGCACTCAGGGCGATGTGGAAGATCTTTCTTGGTTATTACTCTGTGCGCCAACACAGCATTATGCAGATAACCGAACGGTACGAACCCTGTGTAAAGTTCCCAGGCCAAAAATGCGGGGCTATAAACGTCAGCCTCAGGTTTATCAGAGAGCCCTCCATCCAGTAGCTCTCGTCCCCGTCACTGACGCAATTTGATATTGCAGACGTGATAGACCAAAGTCAGTAATGACGGCCTTCTGGTCATCTCCAACTAACACATTTGCCTGAAACCCATGTTCAGAATGTCGACAGAGGGTAAAGACAGAAGTCATCACGAACCGCTTTCAGATTAGTACGAATAACCCCCTGGTTGTGTAGGTATGTCATCCCCAAGGAGATCTCATGGAGCTGGAAGGCCATTGTCAGAAGGGGGGATAACCACAAGGGCGTGAAGGGGACGAACAAAAACGGTGCAATTAGCGTCAGGCTTACAGCGCAGGAATTCGAGAATGTTTCCATTTCCGCAGAAACGAGTTACAACGAATGGCTGGCAACTGTTAGAATGTCGACAAAAAGGAGAGTAGGACTAAACTTACCCGTCCAGATTCCAAACAGGCACCGTAAAACGGAAGCAAGTGGATGAGCAATTTGAGACCATATTGTGATTTCGTTCCTGATATACTAAGGCCATCTGTTAGTGAATGGGCACCGCCATAAACTGAACTACGTACTTTCAGCGAGACCGCAGTAAGCATCTGAGCATCATCGCCATGCATTTCTTCGACAGCGACAACTTGTCCATTCCATTCACCTTTGTAGATGTTGCCGAAAGCACCTTGGCCAATGCAGCTCTCTTGATCATCAGGGTCAAATCTGACCTCAAGACTCGTTACAGCCCAATGTGGAATTCGTGAAGCAGTCTGTCCAGACAAGCGCTGCAGTGCTGATGAGGCAGTTAGCAAAAAAGCTTCCGTGGGATCGTTTGGTACGGCTGGTGATGTTTGTGTGATTCTTTCGATGTGCTGCCAGGGTGGGCTGTTAGGTGATATTGCCTCGCTAGCCATACATAGCGCAACTGACTTTGGTAAAAGTCACTATCAATTCTTCTAAGCGTCGTTGACGTCTAGCGTCATCTTGCAAGGCCGCGAGGATCTTCCCGTCGTTGTACGCTAGGCTATCTAGCCGCGCAACGAGTTCTTCCTGGTCAGCTTTCTGCGCTGAAGCTATTTCAACTTGGAGGTTTTGTGCACTCAAGTGCGTCCCGAACTAGACGAAAGTCGCTAAGTAGGGCCACATTGTCTGCGAAGTATTGTTGACTCACGTTGAATATTGTCAACGCATCGCTGATTGCGGTTTCTGCAGCAGCAAGCTCCTCCTTGATCTTGTCTTGATTCAAGAGTCTCCAAGCGAACCCTTTGTCCGCCAGACGTCCAATCATCGTCTAATGCACGCCCTGTATATTTGATTAATTTGGCGATAAGGGGTACGAAGAACGAAGCCTACTCTTCGAGGTTCTGCAAGTAGGCGGCCAGCCCACGCTTGCGTGCTATTTTGCTCACTAGGGCCAGCTCGCTGAGCTGTTTGTTCACATCGAAAACAGGTCTTGGCATCGTTGTACCAGAGGGTGACACTGGGTTTGATTGCCTTCCACCTTCTCGTACTGATCCCAGGAAAACAATAGTGCATCGTAGGCGACCTTGAGGACCCGTGGAACAGATACCGCTGTGAGGACTTCCATGAGGGAATGTGTGGATGTATCGGTCTTTCATTGTCGCGAATGAGACCTTATAAAGTCGAGTCCAAAGCAGTTTGAGCACTGATGAGGACCGCCTGGTACCTGAGTCCCGTCAACTCGGCGCTTGCGGTGTCCCCTGCTACAATCAATGCGGCTCCACAATTTGGACGGTACGACCTGATGATGAGCACTGTTGATTTCTGGTGCTATGTATGCCGGTTTTTGCGCCGCTGTGCGTGCCTATTTGACGCGTATACAGCCCGTACTATGGTGCAACACACCTAGTCACCGCGACTTTGTAACAACGGAAATAAGAAGGTCAAATTTGCCCCCTTTTCTTATCCCTCTTTGAAAAATGCTCTAATTGATGAGGGGAACAAAACTGCCAGACCATTTGTTGAAATTCTCAAAACTGACAAAGTTATTTATTTTCCCTCCTCGTAGATTGGCCAATGGTACATCTTTCCTCAGCGACCGACCACTATTTTCGCAAATTCAACAAAGGTTTTCACAAAATCAATTATCTAAGTGAGTTTCGCAGCTCTGGAGGTCCATAGTAACGTTAATCCAACTTCATTCAAGGCTTGTTTTACACGTTTCAGCAAGTTTTCACTTCAAACAATTTCCAAACCAATTTGGTGGCGACTAGGTGTGTTGCACCATAGCAGTGAACGAGTTCATAGTCTTGCATTGACGGGGTGTATCTCATCAGAAAAGGCGTCCCAAATGGATGTGGTGATTGGGGAAATAAGAAAATGGACATGACAGTGAAAATACGGATCAATGAGGAGCTTGTACAACAAAATTGCTTTATATGTCTTTACAAAACGTGAACATTCATGTAACTTTCGTACCATGCTGAACAGGTCGTACAGTGCGCCGACAAAATCATATACCGAACAGCATTCACATTCATAAGCGAACTTAAAGTTTGTCGTAGTAGGTGTCGAGGGGAGGAATCTCGGGCTGTGCAGAGGTTGAATCAGATAGTTGGACATTGATGGAAATGAGGAACGAACCTTAAGACCCTTGCGGACACGGATCTTGGTGACGACTTCCTCGATCTTGCTGCCCTTGTCGAGAGGAGCTATTGAAACAACATAAGCACACCGTCATCCAGAATGTATACTGAGCGACGTACATCCAGGCATGATCTCCCAGTGATCGAAGACACTCTGGGGGAAGGCCTGTCCGGCAGTATGTGAGCGGAGCTCTCCGTTGAAGCCGAAGGATTCTGCGACGGGGAGGTAGGCCTTGACAGTGAACATAGGTGTTCCGACACGCTGTTCTTCGCTGAAGACCTGTCCACGACGCTTGTTCAAGCAAGAGTAGATACCACCAATGGCGTTCTCAGGACATTGGATTTCGACTGGAGGGAAGGTCAGTAAGAGCTGACTAATCAAGGGCATGGGGCGTACCCAAGTAGACAGGCTCTTGGAGACCGGGGGTGGCGAGCAAGCAGGCGGCGTAGCAGACACGTCGGCATGTGGGGATGAGTTGTCCTCCACCACGATGGATGGCATCAGCGTGAAGCTAACCGATGTTCGTTAGTTATGAACAACCTTTTGGGGTAGGTAATATCGTACCGTAACATCCATAACGTTGAAACGAACACCACGCATGTTCTCCTCAGCGCAGACGCCTTCCTTGGTAGCCCACTGGAGAGCGGCAATACACGAATCCTTAATTTCGTTGAGGTATTGCACACCCTTGGTAACATCGACGAGCAAGTTAGGACCAGTGGTGTCGGGACCGAAACACCAGATCTTTCGGGCATCGGTGACATCCCAGCCGTATTCGTCAGCGAGGATACGGGCGCGAGCCTTGAAATCGTCACGGGCGTTGACCTTGCCCTCTTCGATGGCCTTGGTGAGCTCCTCGTCAATGGGCATGGCCTTCATGTAGAGACGATTGTGCTTGTTTTGTGACTTGGAGAGAGCGACGATGGAGGACTCAGCCTTGACGGTCTCACGGTATGGTACGACGGGGTCAGAGATCTTGAGAGGAACACCGGCGTGGTCCTCTTGCAGATCCTAGAATAGACGGTAAGTTCGACCTACATATTCTTTTCTAAATTTGGGCGGAAGTACCTTCAAGCAAATTTCCAAGTGCAATTCACCGGCACCGGCGACAATGTGCTCACCAGTTTCCGAAATCCAGGCTTGTACACAGGGGTCGGACTTGGAGAGACGCTTGAGACCTTCGACCAACTTGGGCAAATCAGCGGCGTTCTTGACTTCGACGGCGACCTGCACGACAGGGGACACGGAGAACCTCATGACCCTCATGTTATGGGCGGTCTCAGAGGTGGTGAGGGTACCGCTCTTCAACAAGAATTGATCGATACCGACGAGACCGACGATGTTACCGGCCGGGCAATCCTCAATGGGCTCGATGTATCGGCCCATCATGAGCACGGTGCGCTGGATGGACTTGACGAACAAGTCGTCCTTCTTTCCTGGGATGTAGTTGGGCCCCTGGATGCGGACCTTGGGACCAGAGCGAACTGTGCCAGAGAAGACACGACCGAAGGCGTAGAAGCGACCCTTATCGGAAGTCGGCACCATCTTGGAGATGTAGAGGACGAGAGGACCTTTGGGGTCGCAGTCACGGATACCGATAGCGGACTCGTCGTCCATAGGACCTTCGTAGAGGGTCTCAACACGGTAGCGTTGAGCGGTAGCGGGGGAGGGAAGGTTAATGACTATCATCTCCAAGAGAGAGTCACCAGCGGGCAAGAACTTGCGCATGATGACCTTGAGGAGAGCTTTGCCCTCAAGATCGCGTTCCTCAGAAGCGAGCTTAACATCAAGCTTCTCGAGCATGGGTGCGATGGCGTCCTTCTTGAAGTTCATTACGGCATCGAAGACCTTGAAGATGGGGTCGAGCACGAACATGTTGAAAGCACGCTCGAGCTGCTTGCCATCGGCATCCGCGCCCTTTGTCGTCCACTTACGGGTGGCGGGGTTGAAGAAGTTGTCGCCCCAGAGCTTGGCCATCATCTTCTCCTTGTCGACACCGAACTTCTTAGCGTATCTTGCGGCGAATTGACGAAGAGTGAAGCCCCATCCGTGGAGACCAGAGCCGAAGGCGACGGTACCTTGGTCAGGGTAGACCTGAACATCACCAAGAGCAGCGTCGTGGTACGTCGAGACAATAACGTTGACGGACTCGATTGTACGTTGGAAGGATTGGTAGAGATCCTCCTTGGTGACTTGGAGTTCGAGGAGAGCGCGATCGACCTTGTTGATGATGACAACGGGCTTGATACGTTCGGTAAGGGCCTGACGGAGCACCGTTTCTGTTTGCACGCAAACACCTTCAACACAGTCGACGACCACGAGGGCGCCGTCGGTAACACGGAGAGCGGCGGTGACTTCGGATGAGAAATCAACGTGGCCAGGGGAATCGATTAGATTAATCAAGAACTCGCTGCCTATAGACGTGGAGCATCTAAGATAAACAAATGGATTGTTAAGCGACAGGCGAAGGATTTCTACGCACCCTCTGTTTTCTGCTTGATGGCAGAGACCTCGTCTTTGTCAACCTCGAAGTACATTGAGATGGCGGTCGATTTTATAGTAATGCCGCGCTCTTTTTCGTCCTCTCTTGTATCGGTAAATCGCATGTCGCCAGCCTTGGCTGATGCGATGATACCAGCTTTCGAGACGAGCGAATCGGTGAGGGTGGACTTTCCGTGATCGACTAGATGCGAGTAGTCAGCACAACGAAAATACCTTCAATCATCTTGATCTCACCATGAGCAATAACACTCATGTTACGGATGTTGGTGGGCTTGTCCATAAGGGCCCGAATCTGATCTGAATATCGGGGAGAATATCCTCAGCAACGAGCTCGTCGGTAACGCATACCATCGCTACTGACCTACGGTGAAGTTACTGTCATCGGGAACATCGATGAGCTGCATCCCCTGAGACAACACGATGAGGACTTACACCATGATTTCTAGGCTTTAGAGGGGAAACCAGGAGAATGGGTTGTTGGAGAGGCGAAATATGGGATTTTGGCAGCCCACACAAGCGAAATGTGAGGCCGGTCCTTGCTGGATGAGAGGAAGTTTAAGGTTCTGTATAGGAGACTTGATTATCGATCGACATTAGGGCAGGCCTCTGAGTCCTTCTATATCAGATCTAAGCGCATTCACATGATCTCGAAGATTTCCCGCACTCAGCATGCTGCAAGCAACGAGTCAGTTGGAGATACGATGAGTATCGCAAGTCGTGAGTACAATGAGTCTTACATACAACCATGAACCACCCTGCTCCTTTGCAAATCAACCAAGCGACCAAAGAACCGTTTATCCGACTTCGAAGACACCCGAATATCGTCGTGACACCTCCCAGGCTTACAGACTCGGATGCCTTGGTCCAATTGCTGAACGACCCCCGAGTGCATGAATGGTTGAAGGGACCACCGTATCCGTACACGAAACAGGATGCTGAGTCGTGGCTGAAGTTCACCACGGACGCATCTGGTGAATTGTTGGGAAAGCTGGAATGCCCGGTGGTGGATGGGTGTCCCTTTAGCACTCTACGCGAAATCAGTGACGATGGCACGGATACGTTCATTGGCTCTGTCACGCTTGACAGATGGGGGTATCCTTTGATCACAGACGTAGAGAAGAAGCCGCAGCTTGTGAAAGAAAATTTTCAGCGGGCAGCTGGTGATCCAGACATTATGTGGACGATTGGAGGTATGCCCCGATGCATATTTTGGCGACCTAATAAGCCTGACGGTGCACAATGTAGACTACCTAGCACCGAGTCACCACGGCCGGGGGATCATGACAGACGCCCTGGACACCCTGCTGCATGACTGGGCGATTCCTAGAATGAAGGCGCGACATATCCTCGTGACGGCGTTCACAGGCAACGTCGGGAGCGTGCGCGTGTTTGAGAAGCTGGGCTTCACTCTGCGAGCGACTCTGGATGATTTTGAGGACGTCAAGGGGAGGATTCGGGGATACCATGTGTTAGAGTGGAAGATGGACGCGACGCGCGCAATGGTGAGATGTGCAGATTAGGGAATGATTACGAAATGAGTTCGCACGATGCCGTGGCTTGGTTGATTCTGAGAGGGATTCCGCATAGCGTAACCAACTTTCCATCTCGACCATGCCTCCTCGCGGAAACGAAGGACTTGACTTTACTCCAATTCTCACTCATTATCTCTTTCTCTTCACCTCCATCTTGGCCATAGTGTGTGCCCTCAGGTCAACCTTCTGGCGCCCCCACTGAACTCAATTACAGGTAGCATGGCTGCTGGCTTTTATATCCCAGGCGGTCGTGACTGCGCAAAGTCAGTATCGCTCTACCATTGCGCACACTCGTGGCTCATATCATGTACTGCAGTTGGCCGCTTCGCTGTAGGAGTTAATTGGTTCGGTATCTTCCTCCAGCTGTTCCTTATCCTCGGCGTGCTCTACACCCTCGCATCAGACTCAATATCTATGCACCGCTTCCAAATATCCGTGTTTGGCTCGATTGCCATCGTCTTTGCGGTTACTGGCGCCGACTCCGGCCTTTTCGCCAATGCCGGTTCGCAGAATGCCATGGGAGCAGGCTGGCTCATTCTTGCCATGGTCGACATCCTTTGGGTATTGTACTTCACGTCCGAAGATGACTCTCTCGCATTCCATCTCTTCAACTCAATGGGCACAGGCGGCCTCACTCCCCCTTCACGAAGAAGACGCACACGCAACCAAGCGTCTATGCACAACATGAACGTCAACGGCGGCGGATACTCAGCAAACTACGCCTCGGGCGGCGGCATCAGCTCTCAGGACATCCCTTATGATACTAAGGTTGGCGCAGGGATGGGAAGCACAGGTCCAGGCTTGCGCAGTCAGAACAGCTTCACGCCAAGCGTTGATGTGGGGGGCGCCGCGAAGAGCATAGGAGGCGGAACGGGGGCAGGCAGCATCAACAACCCACCCAGCGCAGGTGCTGGCTCAGTAGTCGGCGATGGGCCTCACTCCCCGCTCATGGCAGGAATAGGCTCAGGAAATGGAAGCATGGGCGCGCCTAGCTCAGCCCCCGATAGTACGTTACCAGAAACCGTCTACCGAGCTAAAGCACTCTATGCATGTGCGTTATCTTCCCTGCTCCTATCGCTAGTACCATTCACGCTATTTCAGACACCGCCTCGCCGGACGACCCCAATGAGATATCCTTCACCAAGGGTGAGATCCTCGAAATTCTTGACAAAACGGGCAAATGGTGGCAAGGTCGCAAAGCTGATGGCACGATTGGGAGTACGTTGTTATGTCTGCAGCCGATCACATCCTTATAACTGACCCGCTCCTATCGCAGTCGCGCCATCTAATTATCTCTCAATCATCTAGTATTTTTTTGTTCTATTGCTATCTATCTCCCCCTGATCTCACGAGTGCTTACGACGAAAAATGACACGCTACTACCTAAATATGATGTCAACTATTCGGATGTTGGGACTAGTACATTTCTCTTTAATCCTCGTCTAATGTCTTGCTGCATCGTAGACGACTGCAATGTGTATCAAGTACATATTGACGTGACTCGTATCTCCATCTGATTCCTTGTCCTGTGGTTACTCATCCTCTTGTCTAACTATGTATTTATTGATATACCAATAGGAGAGGCTTCGCTATCACTGTGCGCACACAACCGTGAATGAATAGAATTCGCTCTGATATGATTGATGTACAATGTATCGATTGATGCTCTGATCGACGCTACAAGGATATAATGCTGTTATGTATGTGAGTTTATAAGGAGAGTTCATGGGACCGGAAAACTGTCTACTTAGACCTATATGTGTACACCTGAAAATGGAATATTAATTAGCAACTCGAGTCTGGTCGTTCAGTGTGAACGAGTCGAGTTGGGTTGTACTATCAGCGCCGTCTACCGCCCGCACCACTTCCAAGTACTACTAGTTTAGTTCCCCTCTTCTTGCGCCCTCCTCCACCTCCACCGGTGTTGCCCCTCTCGAGTTCGTGCCAAGCGACGTCGATGTCCCACTCATCTTGTTGAGCAGCCTCACGGCGAGACGGACCTTGACGAGCCCTCGGCGTAGTACCAGGAGCAGAGTGTAAAGCAGACGCAAAGCTTCTCGTACCCCATGCTCCAGATACTGGGGGTGGCGCACTGTCTTGTATTTCGGCTGGCTGTGCTTCAGATAGTGCGACTTCGGCGGGTAAGTCGTAGGCAGCTATATAGGTGTGGCTGTCAACCCGCACTGAATGCTGACCATTTGTCGCGTTCCTCGTTTCCCTATCACGTTCTCTGTCACGTTCCTCCGCCCGTGCTTTAGCTCTGTCGTCCTTCCTGCCCCTCTCCTTACGTCTAGATCGCCTCATCCTCAAAGGTCCTTCGAAGTTCTTTAAACCCTCCTTGCCAACGACGCCTTCTAGATCGGCCTCGACAAAGACAACGTCCGCGCCTTCAGGAAGATGGCCAAGGTACTTACAGCGCTTTCGCAGATCGTCGTTGACCGATCCCTCAGAGAGACCCTCCACACGTAGCGTGATTACATCAGGAAAAGACGCGTAGCTGTTGAAATGAGAGAAAAGGATCTTGATGTCCAAAGGGTGGAGGAAGATAGGCAGTCCAGATGCCGCCTGGTAGTAATAATATGTAGACGTGGAGGGTGGTGGAGGGTTGATGTTACGGCGCTGCTTGGGTGTCGCTCGATTGGGATTAGGAGATGGCGGTGGTTGAACGACATCGATTCTCGCTAGTGTGGGAGGCGCGAAGAAACCAGTAGAACGAGTAGCTAAAAACTCCTCTGGGATCTCAGCAGACGGATCGAGAGCCGGGTCCACCTCGTATTGCCTCGCGCGCTCTTGATTAGCGAAACGTTGCTCGATCTCGCGCTGTTCGTGGCGAGCTTTATTGATCAAGGCTTTGATGTGAGGTGATTCGAGGGCAGATGCTTTCACAATTTGCTGATGAATCTTGGCTTCGGCGGATTCGAAAAAAACGATACCCAGCTCATCGTTGGTGCTAGCCAGCGTGCGACGTTCCGCCATAAGCTCGTCAAGATCTTGGGTCAAACCTTGGATGAGGTATGCTGGCGTAGCGAGCATGAACTTCGCGTAGTCGTACACGTCGGGAAGGAAGTGAAATGGCGCTTGGTGAGGCGGAAGGAGGTCCGACGGCCATGTATGGGACCTTGGGAGAGCCAAGGTAGTAATCTGAGGACGTTGCATGAGACGCATTCGCAGCAGGGCGCCTTCGCGAGGGGTAGCCGATAGTGTGTTGTCCGCCACGGACGAAGAAGCCGAAGGGGCGTCGTCCCCTGCTTCGTCGTCATATGAATGAGTAGGGCCGTCGAACCACTTGACGCTCTTCAGCTGCTTCTCGTTGACGGAATCGAAGCAGATGGGACATCTTGCCCACTTGTTATCCGATGTATTCAGATAGTGCAGGATACAGGGGTAACAATATACCTGGTGGGGCAAGGTTAAGCTCGCTATCAGATATGTGTGCTGTCAGGACTTACATGACCGCACTTGGTCATTCGGGGTGCAGTAGGAGGGGCCAAACAAATTGGGCAGGACATGAGGCCCTCTTCCTGACTTACTCCAGCACCAGCAGAAGCCAGTGCCGAAGAGCGGGGAATAATGACCTGCAGAATATCCTGCCATTGGAAGAAGCTGGAAGCTCAGTAAGACTATGCATTCTGCAGCGAAATCAGCGGGGGCTCTCACATATCTGGGTCTGCAAAATGCACCGTATAGTCGCCCGTTGGGTTCATCACGAACCGATACTGGGCATTGACGAAGCCTAGCGGTGGTGTTAGTACACGTCTGTATGATGAGATAAGACGGGTACTTACGCTCCTTGTTCCACACTCCATGATTTGCCGTCTTCCTGCTCCTGCGCGGCAGATTATTCGCTGGCTGCGTCTGTCGAGGAGGCAAGGTGAAGTTCAGAAGGTGATTCAAGTTCAGGTTCTGGTTAGACGGCATCTTGGAGGCACGCTTCGGAGTGGACGCCTGAGTCCTGTTGGCGCTGCTCATCGGTGAGAGTCGAGAGAGCGTTGTTTGTGTTCGAGGTTGCTGTAGGGGACGATGAGGAAGAAGATGGACGCCTCCCTGCCAGTGGGGGCGATAACCACCGCTTGAGATGAGAGCGGGAGCGGGAGAGGGGGAAGCAGATGACTCATGCCCAAATGCGGAAATACGGTCCCACGTGTGCAGTCAAGCATGAGCGTGACTCTGAACTTCACATCGCAAGCGCGACCATGGCCAAGGGTAAGAACCTAAATCCCGCAGATGCATTTCGTGAGTGATCCCGATCTATGTTCGACGTGTTGCTCACCATTCCGCAGGCAAAGCGCAGCGAAAGAAAGAACTCAAAAAGGCTGGTTTACTCCTCGTTCTTGTGATTTCAACAGAGTCCAACATCATGATGTAGTAGAACAAGACCGAGAGGTCGAAAGCTCGAGACTTTGCGCTAGTCAAGAAGGACACCAAAGGTACTTCTTCCCCATCACTTGCTGGTCAGGCCCAGACGATTAACTTTGGCGTACAGACCTTGAGGAAGAGATCGAGAAGCTTGAGGCCAAAGGCGAATCAAGCAATGCAAACAAGAGTCGTCTTACCGAGCTCAAGTCCGAGCTAGAGAAGATCATGAAGAAGAAAGAAGAGTATGTGGCAGAGCACCCGGAGCATCGTCGACTGGTATATAAAGCTCGGAAGCAAGACGGTGGTGAGGACAAGCCCGAGGAACAACCTCTGCCCCAGAAGAGGAATTTGTTCAATAAACATGGGCTCCCTCGCCATCCCGAAAGAAGTATATACTACGACCCGGTCATGAATCCATACGGTGTGCCTCCTCCAGGAATGCCTTACGCTGAGCGGCGTACGTGAACGTTACATTGTGCCCACGAAGATACTAATCGCCTCTTACATACAACAGCTTTGCGTCCGGACGAAGTCAACAGTGATATTGAATTTGAAGACGGTGAGTCAAATACTAGTGATTCTAATGACTCACTGCTAATATCATATTGGATAGACGACGATGACATTGCTATGCCTGAAGGCCCGCCGCCTGGTGGTATGACAGAACTTCCCGTGGATAGCGACGAAGATATATCGATGCCCGACGGTCCTCCTCCGGGGCAAGAAATCGAGGAAGCTGTGCCTGAAAATCCACCTTTACCCCTTGGTCCGCCCCCGCTCCCAGTTGGCCTTCCCCCACCACCACCGTCATTCCTTCCCAACTTCATGCCAAATTTCCCTCCACCTCCCCCTGGCGCACCCCCTGGTCAGCAATTCATACCAATGATGAACTTCCCCCCTCCACCCCCGGGATTCCCATCCATGGGAGGCCTACCTCCACCTCCACCTCCACCTGGCTTTCCTGGGCATATGCAAATGACTGGTTTCCCGACGCAGCCAGCTTTCCCTCCACCTCCACCTGGATTCTTTCCCAAACGATTGCAATCCTCTTCCGCGATGCAGGATCCCCTATCGTCCGTCCCACACCAGACTTTCCAGGCGCATCGCGCGGGTCAGCACACGCCTAACATGCACCCTCCTCCTCCCGCACACCCTTCTCTCCCTCCCAAGCCCCCAGCGATCGCTGCGAGTCCCCGGGTCATGGGGGCCGCCACCGTTGAAGTTGCACCACAATTACGAGACTTCAAGAAAGAAGCGACGGCATTTGTACCGGCAGCAGTGAAGCGTAAGAAGGCTACCCCGACCTCTGGCGGTGGCTCCTCGGCAAGGATTAATGCTGCACCGTTACTGGGTGCGCCAGAAGGTGACGACGCCCCAGAGGACTCTGCTCCAGTCGCAGCACGTCCCGATCTTCTGTCCGCGCTCAAAGGTCATTTTGGTCCCGCCCCAACGCATGCTCCGCCAGCTGATAGAGCCGCTCCCGGTAAACCACAACCTGCGAAACAAGACGACTACGCTAAATTCATGGAGGAAATGGGTGATCTAATAAGTACGAAGTAGATAGTCGCCTCGTAATTTACCATCTTTCTCCCAGTCTTCCCTTTGCAATTGATTTGATGTCGAATATGGCTTCAGAGGCAGAGATTTTGCGGCATTCGCGTCAAAACAGGCGCTTACTTGCTTGAGTCCCGACTGTCGACGGAGTTCCGTTTACTCGCTACAGAAATAGGATAGTCCGTTTTCGGTGGTGGTCTAGGACACGCCTCTCAGGCTTCTCACCGAACCACGTTGTCCCAACTGCACTCAATGAGCACGCAGACTCAGATTTTGCTGCAACCGCGACCTTATGCCAGTTCTGCTGGCCGACTCCTGCTCCTTCCGTTGTTGCCGCACAGAAGCCCGTTGAAACCACTTCCTTCGGAGATATGGTCGCACGTATTCAACCTTGCTGTATTGGATGAAAGGGGGACAACGGGGGCTGCAAGTGCTCTCTTGACAGTGTGCAAAGGGTTCTCGGTATGTTGGGATGTCTGGTTGTTCACGAACCTTGGGGACCCTTAACTCTCGTTCACAGGAAGCTGTCCTTCCTTTGGTATACGCCAGTGTCTGCATATCGAAGACGTCGACTTTGGAATCGTTCTGCACTCGGCTTCATGCTGCGGACCAGAAGTGGGATTCCATTCGTCGGATACCTTATTCCGCGCCGGGCCGTTGGGTTCAAGTGTTGGACATATCGAGCATAACATTTACTTCACGATTTCAAGCACTGCAACTGGACTCTCTTCTTACCGCGCTGTTCCCCCTAGTGCCGTTCCTAGCACACTTCACGTTGAACCCGTCGTTCCTGCTCAGCAAACGCGCGGTCAAATCCTTAGCGCGCCGAGAGGGCGCCTCCAATATCCTCACCCTTCGGGGAATAGGCTATGTTCCGTCTATTTCCGCTGCAGCGGGCGTAGAAGGAGACCCACTAGTCGAGCTGATGCGTCGCTGTATCAACCTCGAGGAGCTGGAGGTCATCGACCAAGGCCCCGATCCCAGCGAATCAGAATTCCTGTCAGATTTGCCAACCGCCCAACTTCCCGAACACTTCACACCCCTCAACCTCGACCACCTGCACACACTAACGCTGCTGTCGATGCACTCATCTCCCCTCATGTTAGCCATGCTTGAATCTCCACTCCCCTTTTTACGAAAGTTAACGATAACGCCTTACGACGATATTCCGTACCCTACTTCCATTGTTAATCAATTTATCGCTACTCATAGTGCTGACCTTCGATCATTATCGTTATTAACTCCGAAATCGTGGCCTTCTCGGCTCCATCCCTCACCCCCAGACGTTTTGCTTTCTTCGCCATCGCTGCGACACCTGTCTTTGGAATTCCCCCTTCCAGAACTACGCCACCCCCAACGCGAGTCATTGTCAGACCAACATCCCCTGCAGATCCTTTCTATTCCACGGCCGACGCTTGACTTCTGGCGGATCCTCCAACGTTTACTGCCCCACCTCCCGGCTCTCCAGGTCGTCCGCTCCCGAGATGTTCGATGGCTTCGCAAGGGCATGACTTCGCGTGCTCAGGAGGCAGGTATCCAAGGGGAGTTGAGAGAATGGCAAAGACGGCTGATTCGAAGAGGTATCCGTGTTCTCGACGCCGATTGGCAAGAGAGCAACTAAATGACATCGGTACCCGGTAATCACTATCCAGAGACTCGCAATTCTGTAATTTGCTCATCAACTACTATACCCCCACTCATTAGGCATCCCACCTCACTCCTGCTATGCTTACTTGGAAATTGGTACCCCACTATATGTTTTAATACCTCAAATATGAACCCTTGTAATCCCTGTTGCCGCGTTTCTCCTCCGGAATTGTTGAGTGTCTCTGATAGAAATAGTGTGCTCGCAATGCGCACATACCTGATCCTTTGATGCTTGCTCATGATATTGCTTCCCAACAAGCTCAATTTTGGCTTTGCTACTTCCTGGTTTTCTTTGGACTCTGCTTCGTGGCCCCCGCCAGACTCCCAATCCCTCTGGTCATGTGATCGATCGGCCAGAAGTCGAGATTTATCTCTCACTGATTGGAAGAGCACCGCTCTCTCTCTCTCTATCCAGATCTTGCGACGTAGAGTTTGTGTCGATGGCCAGCAGACTTCTCTTCTCCACGGCGGACGTGACGAGGCAGGCCTTCTACCGGTCGTCGTTGTCGTTCGCTATCGTCAACCTGAAGCCCATTGTTCCAGGCCGTAAGCAGCAGAGTCAGCGCGCATATATGTGGCCAATTCAACGAAACAGATGTCCTCGTTATCCCCACCAGAGTGGTCACGCGTATGGCTGACCTCACTGAGGCAGAGCTATCTTCTTTGATGCACTCGGTGCAAGCCGTTGGACGTGTCGTGGAGCGCGCATATGGTGCAGACGGTCTGACAGTAGCTTGCCAGGTAACTATATGACCCATACACCCCATGGCGTTCTCTGACATGACCATAGGATGGAAAAGCAGCTGGACAAACGATGCCACATGTTCACTTCCATATATTGCCCCGGAAGTTACAAGGCGACAGATTCTCAAAGAATAACGACGAAGTTTATCCTGCGATAGAACAATCAGAAGCGGAACTATCCACGAGATATGAAAGCAACGCCCCGGCCCGGGTAATGGAAGGAATTAAGATGGACGCTGATGAAGATAGAGTAGCGAGAACTTTGGGAGAAATGGAGGAGGAGGCTCGATGGCTACAAGGGTTCTTTGGGCAACAACAAACAACTTGAACGGCTATGAACATACATCCAAATACATGATTCCCGAGTCGCCTTCTATCTAAGACTCAGGTTCTATCAATATAGATATGCCTCTATTGATCAAGTTTTCGTACAGTGAAGACCACTTCGGCTTCGGCATCATGGCCGGCCACCTCCCGAGTAATCGCATCGTCGTCAACGATGGAAACGCGGTCTTGTTCGCGAATGTCTGTAAGTGGGATTCGATGATCATCCACTCATGAACTTCCTCGAAATGATATATAGGATCCAAGAACAAGCCCACGCTTCGAAGTGACGAGCTCCCTGGGCGCATACAGACGGCAGTAAAGATTATCCGGCAGTTCAGCTCCTCTAGATTGGGGCATCCCTGGAAACAAGCTGCCAAGTTATCACTTGCCAGGAAGCCAAGGTGTTTTCCCAGTTCGACAGTGCGAAGTTGGTCCCCGTATGCGGCAAATAGGGTATCCAGAGCACCACTGCCCATAGGCGCATCAATGATGAGCGTCGTCAACGACGGTAACAACCACTTGCACACATTGAAGAGGTACATTCCATTACCCAGCCTCAAACGCAGTGTCTTCAGCGCGGCCAAGTGGAGTGACTGCTGAGAGGAGGGGCTGTATGAAGGAATTCCGCCGATGAAGAGATATTCGAGGTTGGGGGCGCATAGCAGAACGTCTTCGAGCTTGTTTATGCCTTTGGTTCTTGATGCTTCTGGATGGTGCCACCACTCCAGCCGCCGTAGAGATTGTAGGTTGGGGCATCTGCCAGCTTCGAACTCAAAGCGAAGAAGCTCCCGTGCAGGGGCTACGATAGGTGGTCGAACCAGCACTTGCAGAGAGGGGCACACATTGAGAATCTCTGCGGAGGTAACGGGTGTACAGGATGGCGTCACCGTTGCAGCGTAAGGTAGAATAGCGCGGCGAGCCTGCAGGATGGGGATGTGATCAGCGACATGGCAGAGAAAGATGAGCATAAGGTGAGCCTACTCGTTTCCCATGTTCTCCGCCGCTCCTCCGCAATGCTTCGTGAAGTACATGTGAGTGATTTCTGATGATCAAATCACTGTACAGCAACTCCATCGCTAGCGACTGCCACCGACGACAAACGAGAACAAGAACCCTCCGGACCGATAGGAGTTCGAGAACGTCTGTGTGCAGCGGAAGTCTGGCGAAAGGCTCATAATCTATGCTATATCCTTCGACTTCGTACGACCCTGTGGCCCATCGGAATATTTCCATCCATAACTCGGAAGGGAGTTGGTGAGACGAAGCCATATCGGAAGTTGTTGTGGTGTATTTGGCATAAATGCTTGCTGGATATCAAAACGGGTACGCCGCTGAGTTGTCATTCCAGTCCAAGTTACAGCTCTTTCGGAGTATCACCCAACCAGCCACGATGTCTCGCCTATGTATCTGGCAATGTTGAGCCCTCTTGTACTGCATCACAAGGTAAAAATCTATTGCCGGCGAAAGGTATCCCGTTCGCATGGTACATCCTATTCGCGTGGCCACATGGATGCGTCCGGATAGGCTTCGACCCGTCCAAACATGGTCCGACATATCTTGACAACAGGTCAATCATGCTGGGTTGCATATGTTTGCGGTATTTGACACGGAGATCCCGATTTAAGGCATCATGGTCGCATACTTCCCCCGGTTCGCATCAGGACGCTATGACAATTCGAGTCTCCTTCTGCCGGGTTTCACGCGTTCCTTCGCCTTCGTTGCTTCATATTCTATTTTTGCGAAAGGAATCGCTGTGCTTCTGGCAATGATGTTACTCTTATCGCTGCAAGCGCACCTTGTGAAGGGCCGTGCTGTATCGCATGCTGGACAGTTCGTCTCGAACGCCTCTCGAGTATAAAATGACCATATCTTGGTACTGTAAATTCATCGTCACAGGTATCCACCGGCTGTATTCTATCAAGTCATGCAATTTTCATCCTCCGTACGATCAGCTTTGGCTGCAGTCTTCGTCGCAGCGCTCTCCGTATCGGCATCCCCTGCCTTGACATTGAAAGTTGCCGGTACGTGTACTCTTCCAACGCAACAGAACATCGGTTGATGAGACATGCTAGGTCCCGACTCTGTGAACGGTGTTGACAACCTCAAGATCGTCACTACCCTGGTGAACACTGGCGATGAGACTCTCAAAATCTTGAACGATCCTCGAGGGCCATTGTCCACCTTTCCAACCGACACATTTTCCATTACTGACGCAACTGGTGCTCGGCCCGCGTTCACTGGTGTCAAGGCGAAATATGTCCCAGCCCACGCTGCCTCCCTCGACGACGCAAGTGTTTTCACTATCCTTGCTCCAGGAGAAACCATCGACGTCACCCATGATTGTACGTTCCATCCTGACTTCTGGGTTCAGCCTCAGGCTGCTAACGACATTGCATTGAAGTGTCCACCACTTACAACTTCACTACCACTGGAGAGGGCGCTTACAACTTTGAGGCCCGCAACCTCTTCCACATCGTAGACTCGGACAAAACGATCACCCCTCTATACGCTGATGTCGAGACTCACGCAGCCAAGATCAGCGGCAAGCTCGCTGTCGCCAAGCCAGCTCTCCAAAAGCGTGCAACTTTCGTCGGCTGCTCAGCCACGAGGCAGACCCAACTCAACGCAGCTGCCTCTCAGGCTCAGACCTACGCTGCTAACGCACTTTCGTACGTTTTCGACTGCCTGTCCCTCTCAGGCGATGTACCAACTTTAGACTCTAATTTAGTTACCTCAACTCCCACACTTCATCCACTACACGATACACTACCTGGTTCGGCACATTCGTCACTTCTCGTTACAACACGGTCCTGTCCCACTTCTCAAGCATCAGCAGCAACACGTTCTCTTCATATACATTCGACTGCACTTGCTCAGATGCTGGGACTTACGCATTTGTCAGCCCAAGCAAGTGAGTACGAAGGTGTTTGCACAGATAAACTTAGTTTTTAATCTCTCGACCTTCCGCAGCTTCGGTTACGTTACACTTTGCGGTCAGTCTATTTCGAGATGTTGCGCTAGTGTGGCAGTTCACTCTATTTCCCTTCTTAGGTGCCTTCTGGAATGCCCCTGTTGCTGGCACGGACTCCAGGGGTGGAACCCTCATCCACGAATCCTCTCATTTCACAAGGAACGGTGGCACAGACGATCACGTCTACGGCCAAACTGGCGCTCAAAGTCTCGCTAGAAGCAACCCTGCGCAAGCCATAGACAACGCTGACTCTCACGAATACTTTGCGGAGAACAACCCCGCTCTCGCTTAAAACATCTTCGTTATAAAATCCAACGGTTTATATATTTGCAACTGGTATACACGGAAATATGAATGGCAGTGGCGCATTGTGGACTTCGCTTCTTAACCTATTACGGATCAACATCGCCAACTGAGGTGGGCCTTAACCCCGTAGTTCACAGCTTATTTCGAACGGAGCAAGGCAGCACGCAGTCATGTAGGACTTCGCAGATCGCGTTTGCCAATGCGTTGGGCTTCTCTTGGACGACCTAGTTACGAATTTCAAGATGAATGTCTGCGATGCGAGAATGCGAGCGTGCCAGCGTATACTCACCATATGCCCAGCATCTTCTACCACTCTCGTTGATGTAACGCTTCTGCCAGCGGAAGCACCACTGAGCGAATCCCGTATGATTTCAGGGCTGCAAAGATCAACGTGATCATGAGTACTTTAGCTGTGCTTTAAGGTGAAATAGTGGAAGAACCCACATAATGTCCTCGTTTTCACCCCATATCAAATGAATAGGCATTGTCTTGGAAATCTTGACTAGCAGGTCGGCGGCCTCAAGATGCCCTTCTACTTGCGTGTACGAGACTGCTTCGTGCTTCCTATGACATTTGAGGCGCGCACCGTCCTCATGCTGCTCCAGCCCATGATCCTGATATAAATCATTTGTAAATATTTTTGCAAGCCCATGCCGCCAAACTGAACCTACCGCGAGCAGCTTCACAACCCGCGTGTCCCAGGTACTCCACGGATACCGCTTACTGAGCCAGGCAAAGGCTTCATCCTTGGACGCCCAGTGATCCCGCCGAGCCATAGTCATCCTGACAACGAATTCCATCTGCTCCATGCGATCGTCAATCGTCGCTTCGAAGAGTTCCTTGGCCACAATCGACGGCTCTACGAGGATTATGGTTGGATGTGGCTTCGGTAGATACTTGGTTGTGAGGACCCTGAATATAGCAAGCGAATAAATTAGAGGTTCGGTCGAGACAGTGAGTGGAACTCGATCATAGAACATACGCAGTGGTTGCGCCTGCCGAATGGCCGATGGGAATGATATTGTGTCCCTTGACATGATCTGACTTGAGAAAGGCAGAAATTGCAGCAGCCCAGTCGTAAACGGCTGGTTCAGGAGTTAGCCAGGGTACCACGGCGTGCAGAGGGGCAACTCACTTACCGCCGCGTCGTCCTTTCGCTCAGACAACACGTTCTTGTTCAGCACCGCTGCATCGCCATGGTTTTGCCAGTCAAATGCCCACGCTTCTCTGACGTTGGATGCTCTTTCGAATATTGCTTGAATCGTAGGCTCCCATTGTTCCTTGTCTGTAAATACGAGATAAGTATCTAACTTTGGCACGCAAAGTTCTGTTCGGAAATTAATGGACTCACGAGCACCAACACAATGTAAGAATAGCAGCGTCAAACCCTCGCTTTCGCCGGGGGAGGGAACATTTCTCTGGCGCTTCTGCGTCCTCGTATCGCGGTACCTTTTTGCTGTAATGCGGAGGCTGAGCGGAGCGTTTGTTGGTGGTAACGCTGGCCGGACTACGCTGGGGGTGGCGCCGGCAAAAACGAAACATTGAACGTCCAAGTTGAACATAAACTCACAGAAAAGACAAAAATATACGATGAAGTGGGTATTAGGTGGATCATAAAAAGAAGAGAAAGTGTCGACATGCAAAAACGCTAAACAATCGGAGTCGTGCACTTATGGTTTGTACCCAGCGGCTCCTTCCAACTTCCAACTGATTGGCTATCTCGAGCAAGTGTCATAGTATGCTGGCGATTCCCGGTAAACGGTACAGGATGACTGAGAAGTTGACCAACTCTACTGACTACAGGTACAATGTGTAATAAAAGACATCCTGCGGATCTTCTTTGTCGTCCTTCGCGGTTTCTCTGTGGCCCACTGGTCCAAAAATGGCCAGCAGATGTAATCGGCTGTAGAGGTAATTAGTTGTAGACTCTTTTCCATACGCTTGATACAGAGATGAGACATTGTTCTTCATCTTCGGGGTGACACACCAAGCTTCCCATGGTTCCTCCAATGTCGGGGACTTCTTGAAGTCGAATCCGTCTTCTTCGGTATACTTGACCAAACGTGTGTTCGCTCCTCTCATCTCCAAGAGCGAGTCGTGTATCTCACCGCCATCGGTCTGAAGCTCTCCTTCAGCGAGGATATCGGGATACGTCAGAAACATCACATGGGTGAACGATCCATCATCAGAGCCGGTTTCGTAGAACAAAGTTATCATGACCCAGAGCTTTAGCTTCTTGCACGCTTGACGAACCATTTCGTCGGTACCCTTGAGTGTGCTTGGAAGCCTACCGCCGCCGGCGCGGAGAGGGTATTCATGGCTGAGCCCGAAACCAGTGAAGCCGCCGCGGCGAAGGACTTTGGAATCCAATACCCCACGGAGGCTCTCTTCAACGGCTAATTGAATAGGTGAAGGTACATGGACGACTTTGGTGGAAGGATTATCCATCTTGGGGTGGGGGTTATGGGTTATCGTAATGCGGTGGCCGGACTTGACCGGGAGCACTTCGTGCTCCGCGTCGCTAAAAAATGCGATGAAAGCGATAGATGGCGAGGGCTGTTCGCTAAGAATTTCTGCAGAATCGAACTTCCATTCATCGCCTTCGTGTTGTAGCACAAACTGGCCACCCTCATGCGGCGTTGGAAGAACTAAGACCAAAGAACCGAACATGACCTCGCTCCGTGGCGTATCCTTATGGGGTTTAAAGTAGACGTTCAACTTGTAGAGCTCAGGAACGAAGGTGGGGTCGGACCTTCCTTGCAGAAGGACGTTGGTGATCTGAGTGGTTATTTCGGAGTTCATCACATCGAAGTTGAATGCAAAGTTTTCTGCATCGAGTTTCCCGGCCTTCCTGTATTCTTCGTCGAGTACATCTTCTTTGTTCACACCAAAGGTCGCCGGTGAACAAGCTACAAGGAGCTGCTCAAGTTGCTTCTCCTGAGGACTGGGGAGGTCTATAATGAGAATTAATCAGCCGTTTATTTAAGACACATTCCAGGACACCATACCCAGCGTCAGTCGTCCGAAAGTACAAGGCAGTGGATGTCGGCGGCAGGAGACAGCGCCATGCACGAATGGTGGCTTCCTCGTGATAGCGGTAGTAAGAGACTCGAAGACTTCTTCAGGAGAACGTTTCGAACTAGCCATATTTAAAGCAGGGCAATTGGAATTGTTGAAAGAGGAAGAGGTCTGGTCGAGCGATTAAATACCTCCTGTGTCATCCTCAAATCAGGGATGCCCTATAGGAGGCCGGGGGTCAACTCAGTTCGAGTCGCAGACTGTTTACGTGAACTGGGGTCAACCTGCATGCAAGTTAATTTCACATCCACCCTCAGTGCACGACACCTACAATTACGACTGTGAGCTGGCTGATGCTCTCTAGATGGGTTTTCATTTGAAGCTTGAAGCTTGTTTTCGCCTCGGGCTGATTCTCACTTGGTTTTAGTGACGTCGCTTGAAAGTGGGCAGCGCAATATGTTCAGAGGGGGGAGGGCGCAGCTAAGAAGACATGTTTCTGTGAGCTCGTATCAGCCATTTGATTCTCTAATGTTCCCGATCTTCATCTGAGGTCGATGCCAGGGTTGAACAATGGAACTTCCGCATTACTAGGATCAGTGACTCGAATCACTCGATCAGACTTGCAACCTTGAGGTGTGAGCTTGGAGGCGGAAGAGTCAAAATATCGGAGGCAATCATCAATGTCGGGCCTCGATCATAAGTGGTGACTCGATGTTGGATAGGGTCTTGTGGGCGAGAAGAAATTCCAGTGGAATGCCACAGAAACAGGCCGGCCATGACTGAGTCGCAGTGCACTCTCATATCACCCGCGTAAGTACGTCGCTACTCGCTGGCGAAGTGAAAACAGGGCATTGAGCAATGACGATTGAAGAAAATAAGATAGTACATGAGTCCACTTGGGTATACCACATTCTAGATTCCGAGATAGCGAGATTCCTCCCTGTTCCATCCATGCCTTCACGAAGTAGAGCACTATCAGTTCCTCGGCCGATGGGGAGCATGCTAGAGTACGTACATGAATAATCCGTAACAGTGCGCAGGTTCGATCTACAGTCTCGCTTGCATTTGATCCGTAGTCATCATAGCGGTATCGGCCAGTACGTCGCATATGGCCTTGGCCACTAAGTCAGGTTTTTCCTGAACAACCTAACAAGACGGTGAACACGAAGTAGGGCAGAATGGCTTGCAAAATTACCATATGGCCTGCATCCTCTATTAGTTTGATAGATCGTGCCGTACGTCTGTAAGAAGCATCGCTTAGGGATGCTCGGACGTCGAGAGGGCTACAAAACGCATGCCTGTTGGTTCGAGGCCGTAAGGGCGAAATTGATCACTTACAGGTATGTCGGATCTTTAGCCCAAATGTAGTGAATCGGTATTGTATGACAAACGGCCGTGACAATTTTCGAGGCTTCGAAGTGGCCTTCGACATCTGGATACGAGGACGCCTCTTGGTCCTTTTCGCATTTCAGGCGAATGCCTTCCGGGGTCTCTTCCATACCATGATCCTTTGATCAATAGAGAAAATTTGAACCACCTTAGCACCAGAAAAACAACAGTGCGAATTACGTACCACAAATGCTCGCAAAACGCGGTCGTCCCACGTCGTCCCAGGATACTTTCGACGAAACCATGCAAACGCATCCTCCCTGTTCGGCCATAAAGTCCGTCGCTTCATCGTCATGCGTATTGAGAACTGCATCTTTTCCATCCGGTCGTCGATGAGTGCTTGCCACTGGGCCTCGCTCATGATGGTAGGTTCGACGAGGATAAAGGCAACTTGCGGTGAGGCCCAAAGAGGGAAGTCCTTTAATGTCAACATGCTGAAATGGTGCGTTGTTGCATTAGTGCGTGCATAGCTTCGCGATAAATGAAGATCGACTCACACAGCGCCCGCGCCGCCAGAATGACCAATCGGTATGATCTCGTGGCCCTTCATATGATCAGACTTCATAAACGCAGACATGGCCTTTGCCCATTCGTACACGGCTACAGCGCGAGATCGCCCACAAAAGAACGCCAATCAGCGATCAATATGAATGCGCAAATATAGACAGTTAAGAACACGACAGGACTCACATACTCCTGGGCTGGGCCTACGCTGCAAAGCGTCCCTATTCAAAACCGCCGCGTCCCCATGGTTTTGCCAGTCGAACGCCCAAGCTTCCCTGAGCCTAGCCTTGGCTACGCTGCTGAAGGACGATCTCTGAAACACAGATAAGATAGTCGGTTCCCATTGCTCCTTGTCTATATTTCCACCCCAGGATATCAGTCAGATGCAACACATCAATCGAGAGAAAGCCTTACGAGCACCAACGCCATGAGCAAACAGCAGAGTAAGGCCAGACTGGTGATCATCCGATGGCAGGTTGTCGGTACCGCGACCTGATATGCCTGACAAGTAGTCGGCTACTTTGGATTGGGACGAAGATGGGTTCCATCTGTACCGTTTTGCGACCATCTTGAGGGGTGGGAAGGCTGCCTCCGAGTGCCCCTGCGCCACGGGACCGTCGAGGACGAAGGTCTTCACCTCTACGTTTGCGTTCGACATGCTAATCTTTGCTGCGACAAATCAAGGAATTCAGTTGAGAAGATGGAGAGGGTGTACCGTTGAACCAGGGTGTAACGTCTTCATAATAAAGCAGACCCCCAATATCCCAAGAGGGGCGTATCCGCATCCTCAATACACACATTCGAGCGTACCTGGAAGTTGCCGCGAGATGATCAATGACTTCCCACTGAATTGCGCGCGCTTCTCTCATCATGAAGGGAAGTGCCGAGACCACGGAAGATTTCCTGGATCCTACGGAGGGTCTACCAATAATAAGGTGGACTATTGTCGGAGCAGTGTTCGTATGCGGAAGTGTTTTGCTTTACTAGATCCATTTTCCCTTCATCCAACGGACCTGAAGATTCTTGCAGGGTGAGTTCGGGCATATGGATGCACGGAAATACTTACTTATGGCTGTAAAGCAACCCCATTATAGGTACCGCTTCAGAATAAGCAAGGGTATGTTGATGTAACGCCTCGGAATCCGCCACCAACAGCCTGTACGCTTAATTAGTGTGTGACAGTTCGCGGGACTGACTAGGACTCACCAGAACTATTTCGCCCAGGATATTCGTCCATCTGTCAAAGATGGCCGCATACTTGGTAAAGAAGTCGAGTCCTCTCCTGTCGGCGTGGAAGAACTCCCACCATCATCAGTCACTCACAACGGCGATCACAAGGCTCCAGCCGTGTATCAGAGATCGCCAGGTATTAGCACTCGACTATGCTTCAGAATTCCTTGTAACCGGCTGATTTGTCGATGCAGCGGAGAGCTCAGCACGTTGCGTCCCATTTGATTCAAAGAATGATCTCAATCAGAACGTTTACCGTCAATCGACGGCCGATCTTGCCAGGCCGATTCCGTTACCGTGTGGAACTGAGCGGACTCTGAGAGGCTGGTGGCACCACCGTGTTAGACTTGCAGTTTCTAGACGGCTGTGTCTGCGCATGGCCTCTATGCAGATACCAGCCGAGGCCCGCACCTTGAGGACAAAAGTCCGGCTTCCGATCTTAACCTATAGGCCAATGAGATCTATCGCTCTGACAACAACGGAGAAGAGCGTGTTGTCACATACCTCACTAGCACTTATTCTGAGCAGGAAATACCTATAAAGTAGTCTGTAACAACTTTTGGGACCCATTTGCGGCAATTCTAGAACTCGAATTGTTATAGTGGAGAGCAAGGATCATTGCTATAGACGCTGGGTGCTAGCGCTCAACGTTCAACGCTCAGCCACTTAATACTCTTGATCACTTTTTGTGTCCAAGAGCAAATCTGCAGGAAATTAGAACCAGTTTGCGTGGGGTGCTTCCAGTTGGCTGTCCGATAGCCAAAGTACTCGTGAGCAATAGAGCAAGCTGCAACGGCGGCAATGGCCCCAGCATGTCAATCCCTTTCTTCTGCGATTCCAGTTGCAGAAACCATTGACTGGTCGCCAATTGCAAAGCAAGTCATCATGACCGTCGTGCTGCGGCTTGACAAGTACTAAAAACCTGGAGGTAAGTGCGACCTTGTCCAGACTCGTTTATGCATATGCAAAGGTTGTGATCGTCGCTGTATGTACTAGTGGATCAGTGATTACCTTTGTGCTTATAGGCAAGTGTGCTGTCGATGAGAAGCAGCATCATTGGCAGTCCTCTGGGTCATCCCAATCCCTCCGGTTCGAAGCAACCGGCGAGGGTAATTGATTGGAGCTGAGGAGTCGGCATTGCGAACAAGGGGACCATCCATATCAACTCGAAATCCATGATATGGACTACTTTCAGAGGAGGGGGGGGGGGGGCGTAAGAGTCGAGCACCATGGTCACGGTTTGTGTGTTCGACTCGAAGCCACAAGCGTATAGACTACAGCGGTGTCGACTTTGACCGCTGCAAGAATAGCCTCGTCAGGTTTGGAGGCATGGGGGTCCATATCCAACCCCATATCCGAGTCGTTGCAATTGCAACGTTCCTTCTTGTCTGGCAGGTGTGTGTCGCGGGGAACCCGTCATCGCAAGGCGAGCTTTTGTCGAACAGAGGAAAATCATCAAAGACATCATACCCCAAGGCGAGGCACTCGAAGGTGGTTGTCAAGATATCCGGGAGCATGAGTGCTTTTGTGAAGGGCTGCGTCTTGAGCTTGACCTGGTTGTCGGCGCCATGGTGGTTCAACTTCACGGACACAGAACACGGAACTTTTTGCCTCCATGACTCCCGAGGGGGTACCGAGTTTGCAATATCTGTCCATATCGGGGTTTGTGTTTGAGCTTGACTTGCCCTTACCGATTTGAATATGTCATTCCACGAACTCTTGACGGGCCTCCCCAATTTGTGGCTCGTTTTGCACCAGACGAACTACGAAGCACGCCCTGCTTACTCTCCTTAGACCTTTACGATGTCTTGGAGCCTGGCTCTCCTATTTTCGGCAACCCTGTCGCCTTAATCTTGCCAAATTTACGGCGATTAAAATTCCATGTAGAACCCATGCTTGACCTCGACATCTTGCGATACTTCACACTCCCTGCGATCCAACACATTGATCTGCAATGTGGCCGAGTTGCGGAACCTACGGTTATAGCCACCATGATCATACATGCCCACCTTCCGCCCCATGATTCGTTACTCACTCAAACTACGGCACTGATCGAAACCAGTAAACACGATGGCAAACCCCAATCCGCCCCAAGTTAGAAGTCAAAATCAAACAAACGGACAAGCCACCAGTCGATCTGGCTCGCGTTAGTTGGCACGAAATGCTTTCAAACTGAAGACCCTCTACACATGATTTCATCCACTCCTACGCCCCATCAAGTTGCTCGAGATCGATGAATATGCAGAAGTAGAACAAGGCACAGACCCGGCCGCCTTTGTCCCTTTCTTTTGTACCATGACCGAAGTCACAGAGCTGCTTATCCATGGCCTGGATGATATCACCTTCGCCCTCTTCGATACGCCCAAAAAAAAGGTGTACGCGTGCCCTACGCGCTTCCCAGTTTGAAGAAGATTTCCCTGTATCAAGGAGGGACCTGACGGATACTGAGAAGTTGGTTGGCCGGGTTGGGAAGTGACTTTCGGCAAGAAAGGCGTTGGGTGCTCCCATTGACGTGCTGGAGATTGTTCTTAAACGCGGCTATAAATCCACTACCAAGTCCAAGGTCACTCCGCAGGACCTCAAGCCTCTGAAAAAAGTCGTTAAAGTCGTATTTATATCTGAATGATGCTCACGATATTCCTTATGGCCATCGTATTTAGTATATAAATTTACCCGTTTGTCTGCTAGTGGTCCGTCGCAATCATAGCCTTAACTCTTGCTTCGTAAAAGTCAGCCGCGTATGCCCAAGTTGACTCTACAGTGGCAACGGCCTGTCAAATCACAGTAACCTAAGATTCTGCATTTACGTATCCCCCTACCAACATCCTGCATATCCTATGAAAGCGGGTCTTCTGGTCATTGGCCCGCTCGTGTATACGGGTTTGGTGGGACTCCGAGGATCCGCCCCTAATTCTCCTAGCCCCTCCAATAGCCTTAAATAACATTTCCAAGAAGACCTCCCCGCGACGTCGCATCACTAATGAATATTCGCGTACTCGGGGCGGTCACTACGATAGTTTTTCGCATATTTCAGAGTAGTATGTGACGATCCTTTCCAGCAGACCTCTACGGTCTAGGATGTTGGTTTGTATAATCACCCATCGAGAGGGTGTCGTAGTGACCATGTCCTTTGAACCCCCCCAAGTCCATGTACCAGGCCCAGGGTTTCGTGGCCTCAAATGACTCTTTGTGTGGAACAATGATACGGCAGAAGGCCACGGTCAATGAGGTGAAGGGTGATGGCTTGGGCAGCCACACAAGTAGAGCCATCATTAGCCGGTTGAGCCACTCAACGGATGTCCACCCAGAAATGTTTAAATAGTGGGCGGATTAGGCAGGGTATCCTCCCATCGCAAATCCTCCCATCGAATTCCAGCATCACATCCTCAGACACTTACACCAAGTAAAATGAGCTCTCTCACCTTGATCTGGACGAACGAGGCGGCGCCCGCGTCGGGGAACAACCAGGTCCTTCAGCCCTGGATCACCCAACCCGATGCCTCCAACGCCAACCTCGTATGCCACATCAACAAGCGCATACGCAGTCGCCTCTTCGTTGGGTCCATCGACGGCATCCCCGGACCCCTGGCCATTAAGTTCGCGAGAGACGCGTATGAAGTGGAAACCTTGCAGAAGGAGATTCAGTTCTACGACAAGAGCTTGAAGAAACTCCAGGGCGTCGCTGTGCCGAAGGTCTTTGGCGGATACAGGGGACGTGTTGATGGAGCCGACACGGCGGTGTTCATCATGGAATATTGCCAGAGTGTGGAGGAGCCCGATGCAAGGGAGTTCAAGTGAGTACATTCTCTTTACCAATCATAACGTCAGCCGCTGACGGAGGATCAGCCGCAAGGTTATGCTCGCAGCATGCAAGCTCCACGCCGCGGGCGTGATGCATAGAAACTTATTGGCAAGCCACCATATTATCTCCACCGTGAAAGGGCTGCGATTCGTCGACTTCTCCGATGGAATCATGCATATGTGCCCAGGAGCCAATCCGCAAGTTCGGAGTGTTGGCCGCGAAAACCAACCTGTCGGATGTTTCGAGCTGGATGTCCTGGAGCAAACGTACGGGCAATACAGCGATGCAGGGGTCACCCCCAAGGAGCCCTTCCATATCTTCGGTGGCTTGGATGGCTCGAAGGCAGTCGTAGGAAGGAGAATGGTTTAACAATGTTACACATTAGACTATGTTTACGACTATCATGACGACTCAGCTTCTTTGAATACACGTTTCTCTCTCAACATTCCCACCGCTTTGTTAACATCCTCGCTGAGATCGTGATGCCAAACTGGACCCCATATACCCGCCAGCTGAGTTCGCATCTCTTCGTTCGAATAACCTGATTTGCCGTAACTTTCAGTAATGCGACCCATTCTGGCGCTTGCTTCGAACACTATATTGACTCGTGACCGACGGGCAGAGTCGTACGCGATTAAAATATGCTGGGGATAAACACGAGTCAAAATCAAACTTTGAGGAAACAATGATTTGCCGAGCATACCTCTAGGTTTAATAGATTGGTTTCGGGGTGACTGAGGAGCTCAGTAAGAACCACGACATCCTCGAAACCTTGTCCGACCCCCGCTCCTAGATGTGGCAGCATTCCATGCGCCTATCCGTCGATATAAGCATCCCGCCTGGCATCAACATTATTTTACACTTACCGCGTCACCAATCAACGCGATGCCCCTCTCTGTATCAACGTAACTCGACAGAGGCGGGTCTACAGTGTGAATGGACCATTTGCTCGGCCTTTCCATACAATTCAGCAGCTTGATCGCATCCGAGTCAGCTCCCCATCCCTGGGTTTGGAAGGTCTCTGCGAGTTCTTGCTTTGCGACTGGTTGCACCCATGGGTGGGGTAGTTCGTCTAGCGACCCAGCAGCAGAATCTCCACGCGTATTTGAGGAGAAGGCGACAACGTTGATCTATCCAAGTACGTGTAAGTCAGGCCAGCACCGCGGCAGAACTACGAGAGGTGGGCACGCACGATCCGGCCTGCTTGGATTGGGAAGGTAATAATATGCTAGCATAACTACATCAGCTATGCGGGCACCAAATTAATTCAACAACAAACCCTATCAATACCACAGAAGCAAACCGGCTGAACTGTCAAGTCGATCTTGACCCCAGCGGCCACAACAGTTGAATTGGGCAACAAGCCTCTGTATGCCGACGATCCTGAGAACGCAAGGTTGGTTTTGATCTTGCTGTTGGTATTATGCCCCGCGTCGTCGGCGAGAGGGTCGACAACGTATTTGCGTATGGCACTCTTGATGCCGTCGGCCCCGATGACTAGGTGAGCACGGTGCGACGTCCCGTCTGAGAAAAACAGCGTGGAACTCAAATTTGAAGCTGTGGCCGAGGCATGAGTGCCAGTGTGCTGTACGGCCACGCATCGCTTGTTAAGGTGTGCAATCTTCATGTCCGAGATTCCTATGATAGCGTCGAGGAAGGCGGCTCTAGAGACCGAACGCAGTTGGCCGTCGACTTAAATGATCAAACACAATGTACTTTACCTGTGGATTGGTAGGCCTCTATCATCGTCGCCAACAGAATACTGAGGCATACACCAAATAGGTTCGCCATGAGATCGAAACTAAGTATGAAGACAGCAGGCCACGCGCACATCGTATATCACTTCCTGAGCTTCGTAGCCCGAGACGAAAAGGAACGGCATCAACACCGGTGACGAGTGCTCTGAACGTGTTAGCACCGCCGACAGCACTCCAAGGCGGTCGAGGGCGCGAACCGCGTTGGGACCTAGATGATCCAGTCACGACAAAGAAAGTAATGGATTAGCGACAAGAACCTCTTACCTAACCCAACACCTGCGCCGACCTCTCCAAACTCTGGCTGCACGGCAATAATTCAGTTCATCAACCACCACCACGAAACAAATCATAAAGAGGGACACGTACAGCAGCTTCGAACACCTCAACCGCGATGCCCGCCTTCTTGAGCGCGTACGCGCACACCAGGCCACACATCCCGCCGCCAACGATGGCCACTGTGAAATCCTTGCTTGCCATGATTTACGAAGTTGCTAAGGTTCCTTAGCAAAGGCAAAGGGCCACCGTGTACACGCAGATAACCTGCCGCTTGATAAGCACCACTGGTCCTGTGTCCTCCATACCCGAAGGCGGCAGCAGTATCATGCTGGTGTGGGAACGACTGGGAACAAGTGCTATTTCTGTAGTTGGTCACCTAATTCGAGTTCGGCGTGTGGTTGTGGGCTGCTGACCAGCCTGATGCAACTGCATTGTAGTCAGTGATGGCGTACGGTCAGGATAATTGTCGCTCAAGGAAAAGGAGCGCTTGCCGCCACTTACGCTTCCCACAGGTTGACTCGACTTACTCTTTGTCCTCGATGCTTAGGATTCTACGATCATGGAGAGCTGGTTTGGCTGGCTGCGCAGTAGCACTCCTCCTGCGTTACTACCAATCCCATTCCTTTGACAAGGCTAGCGTGTCGTCGCAAACCCCGGATGTCACTGCTATCATCCTTAACTGGTCGCGCTTCCCCAATGTCGTCAAGATCGCCTCTGTACTCTGTGATCCAAACCTGAATTCCGTCATCCAGAATGTGACGATTTGGAACAACAATCCGGCACCTCTGAGCATCGCGGTCAGATTCTCTAGGGGTTGACTTCTACAGCGCGGGGATTCATGCGCGGTGCTTACATATAGGACTTTGCGGACGCCAAATGTCCAACTGGGAAACTACATATCTACAATTCCCCGACGAATGTCTTGTTCCAGGCGCGTTACATAGCGTGCCAGCAAGCGCCTACGCCGTACTGTTTCATTCAGGTCAGTTTAATTGCGCTGTTGGTCGAGTTCAACGTGTTCTGAACTTCCGATGCACAGGATGACGACTATCTCGTCTTACCAGAGATAATACGAACGATGCGGGCTCGGATTCCCCAGTCAGCGGAGAGAGGCATCCACCTCCTTCCCCCTCACGAAATGTTATCCACTACTTTGCGGCCAATCAGCCCTCCGGGCACGGACATACACACAGGATTCGCATGGCTAGGACACGGTGCTATGATATCCCGAACGAGAGCTTCGGAATTCCTACAACTAATGAACGAATACTCTACTGACGAGCAGCTCAAAATGGCTGATAACTATTACACCATTCTGACAAATAGGATCCCAGAGGTGTGGTTTGATCAGGGGATACCGCTTGGTGGGGGAGAAGCCTTCACCGTCGGATCCGAAGGAGATGAGCGGAACGAGAGCCATATCGTAAGTCCATGATCCAGATTCTGGGGTATAACTCTGGTCGTTAATATTGCTATCAAGCGGAATGCCATTGAGATGCTGGGGAAGATATTGCAGACCAATGATAGTGTTCCCTACGTGAACCGCGATCCAGACTCTGCCTCCTTAGGCTCGGTCCTTATTGCGCCTCGAAGGGGGTCGGACGCTTTGCTTGAGACGAACATCAATGTTCTCCCCGCGTCTGCCGGCATTTTAGATGATGCAACACGGAATCATTATCTGGATCACCCGCCGTCGCACGCTGTTGACGGACGCACTGATACCGCCTTTTGTCCTATTAGTGGGGGTGTGTGTTGATGTCTTGTCAATCAACGAGCAGTTATTGATGCCTGTACAGCTCAAAAAGGAGAATACCTGCTGTTTGACACTATCAATGGTATATCGCCGCACCAAAATACGTCGCTGGTGTTTCTGGTCGACCCACTAGGCTGTGTCGCCCTCCGCTCCAGCACCTTTGAAGGGTCAGCAGACGGCATGACCTGGGTGTGTTCAGATGTCAGGAACCTACTATGGTTATCTAACCCCACGTTGCAGGGTTCACTCAGGCCTAGCCATCTCATTTGTGATCCAGAACATCAATTTATATCAGCCGAGACAACGAAGATTTCGACGCAGTGCAGCATTTCTCTTGGGCATGCTGACATTCCTAGGCTGAGATATCTTAGAGCGACGCTCCTGGCGAACGTGGACTTGCTTTGGTGTCTGTACGAGATCTGGATTGATGAGGGGTCGGCTGTGTATTAATGAAAACATGATGATTTTCCGAGAAAAGGCTTTTGATTGGCGTGTCGTCGAGAATGGAGGACCAGTGGACCAGAGCAACAGACCAGGAGCGCATGGCAAGGCACTGGTGGTTCCAGCGTTCGTGCGCGCTTAGCGCCGGTAGCGAGTAAGAAATGACGTCGTACCTGAAATGCAAATAACACAATCCTGTCAGACACAACACTGCCAGGGATTCCAAGGGCATGTTCGCTTCCTCCACAACCACTACAGGACAAGCGGACCATGATTGCAGCTTCCTCATCGTCCGCTGCGACGTCCACGACCATGACCACGACGTCCAGGCGCTTGACAAAGTCGTCGCCCCCGGGCCCATCGCCCCCGTCCCCGCCCAGAACTAGAAAACTCTCGAAAAAACGGCGCATACTCGAGTTCACGTACCTCAGCGACCATGAAATTCAATCAGCCAGATCGTCCATTGCCCGCTCGCGGACGCTCTCGTCTATCTCTGGCATTTCGGACCGGCTTTCCTTCAAGCGAGGGACTAAGAAAACGAACGTCAAGCTTTCACTAGACGAACGACGAGGAGGGGACGAAGAGTACGAGTTCGTGCAGCCCGAGCGCACTGAGAATTGGTTGCCACCCCTGAAATTGGGGTCCCCTGCCTTTGAGTCGGTACGTTGTCGGTTTTCTGGTCTCAGGTGTCCATATCGTTGATTTGTGGCGTGCAGAGCCTCTCGTCGCAGGCTCCCCCGACGTTAACGAAGAGCACTAATGATATGGACTGGGATCCTGACCTCCACCTGCATAACTTTGCATTGTATGCATTCGGGCATCATGATGGGGTTGGCGCCGATGGCATTGCGAATGGCAACAGCAATGGGCTAGGGAGCTATGCGGCAGAGGGGCCACGGATATCAGTTTTCATGAATGATATCGACCCAATGGCGCGAGGTCGTCCTTCTACGACGAGTTCGCGCGCGAAATTCATAGTCGGCGACGGTGACGGTGTGGATCACGATGATGAAGACGGCGAGCACGATGCAGAATCGCCTGCTAGTCGGTCAGATTCAGCGCCGTTGTCTCTGAAAGGCATTTCCTCCCCTTCATCGCCTGTCCTTCCCGCACCTCCTCTTCTAACGCACTCGCTGTCTCAACCACCAAGCCTACCTCCTCCTCATTCACCAACGCAAACAACACGGCCAACCCTGACAAGGCGCCATGCATTTGATGTCAACTCACATTGGACACTTCGTATGGCATTGATTGATGAGAGGTTATCGGATGAGGTGCTTGTGAGGGTTCTAGAGAGGTGTGTCGATGCCGGAGGGACTAAGGCGACGGGGAAGGATGAGTATGATTATAGATCGCGACCTTTGCCTCCCATTCCAACTTTGGAGGTCGTCCCTCCGCTAACAACCTCGCACCGAAACCTTCATATTAATCCTCATCTTCCATATTATCTCCCTTCGCATAACTCGCACCCGCACATTCACCAAATTCACCACCCGCACCACATTCACCACCCACATCCACACCCACATCCGCGCCCTCACCCGCATAACAATGCGAGGGCTCAAATCAACCCCCAAAATTCAACATTCCGACACATACTGTTGACCGTTCGGGAACTCATACGCACGGAGAAGAACTACCTGGATTCATTGAAGATGCTGTTGATTGGGTATTCGGGGCCGCAGGAATATCAATCGCAGGCCAACCAACACCTGCAAGTGCGTACGCACGCAACGAACGCGTCGAGCGCGGTGAATTCGCGTCATCGATACTCCTCGTATACCCAACCTAACTCACCTACGCGCCCCACCTCGTATGCGCGACCTATGTCGACCATTGCTGCCAATGCTTACGGCACGAATGGCGACGCAATCAGTGCTTCTCCGCAGTCTGCTGAATGGAAGACGGAGGATCTGGAGGTTGATGATAGCTCGTCTACTTCGCATCCACATACGCATCCGCCAAGTCATGCACATTCGTATTACTCACATCCACACTATCCACATCCCTCCTTTCCTTCCTCTCATCATTATCCCCATCCCCATCCCTCAGGCTACAATCCCCACCCTCACCACTCCAGTCATTTACCACCTAACGAACAGTCGAACTCGATACACACACCACCCCCTCTAATGCGCGCATACATTTCCGAGCTGGTCCAAGTTAGCGAGGCATTCGTTGCGAGGATGGAGAAGGACTTGTGTGTCGGGGGTGTCGCTAGGGCTTTCGTGGGGATGTGCGGGAGCGGGAATAGCGTTTCCGGAGGAATGAGTCCCAGTGGTGTCCCTACTGAGCCAAGTGGATTCGAGGACGGCGATATTCGAGAAGAGGACGAGGGGAATATGGATGACGTGGAAGGGTCTTTGGAACGCGCGTATGTCGCGTGGTGTGGGGTTGTTGGGACGTGGTTCGTGGACGGTGATGAGCGCTCGGAGTCGGGTCATGGTCGACACTCGGGAAAGCGGGAGAGGAAGAGCGAGAGGGAGAGGAAAGCATCACATGGACGTGGGCGGGAGGAGGCTGGGAAGGATATTGGGGCTAGTGGCATGGGTATGGGAATTGGCGAAGTGAAGAAGAAACCGTCAGGGAGGCGAAAGCTGAGTAAAGCGAGGCATTCGAAGGCTGTGGGAGGGACCATTGGCTTGAACACTTCCTCGTCCCCGAACTACGCCTCCGACCCATCAACCTCTACATCCGCATACATCTCTCCATCCACCTCCACCCCAATATCAACCGCAACGAACACCAACTCTCCGCCCAATTCCTCGCCCGACGAGGCCGACGAAGGAAGGCGAATAACCTCAAAGTCCAGAACGACTAGCACGACGTCTTTGAAAAGGAAGATGAGTCAGTGGAGGAAGAGTCTACCGAGTGTACCCGGGTATCTGGGGATCGGGGCTGGATCTTCTGGAGGGTCGACGCCGGGAGGTGGGAAGGATTTGAGGGATATGAGAGGTGGGACTGTGTCGATGTATGGAGCGGCAGGATCGACTGTGGCTCCGCCGCTGCCCCTCCCGCTTCCGCCTTTCGTGACACGAAACGGAGGCGCGACACCGAGAGCGAGGCAGCAGACGCTACCTCCTGGGCTGACGATGACGATGACCGTTCCTACGACTGCTGTTTCGACTGCCACTGCGTCAGCGATGCCATCCAACGTAAATGTGATGACCCTGATTGATGGCGGGGAGAGGAAAGCATTTGATCTCGGCCGTAATGGTATCTCGGACGATGAGGAAGAGAAGGGGGCGATGGTCACTCCTGGGGTGCAGACCAGGGACACATTACTCGCTGTGGGAGTTCCAGGAGGGTCCCAAACACGCAAAAAGAGTACGAAGAGTATTAAAAGCATCAAGAGCACGAAAAGTACGCGTTCGCCGACGCCGCCTACCGCGTTTTCGATGCGAGGGATGCAAGATTTCGGAGGTGGTGGGGATTACGGATTTGGCACAGGCGCACAGTCGGCTTCGACCGTACACGGACATGGGAGCGGGGCCGTCAACGGGTATGGAAGTGATATGGCTTATCTGCTTGCAGGACATACCACTCTCGATGGACACGGGAACCTCAACGGCGCCCGTGGTGCCAATGAAGGGACGCGACGCGTGCAAACTCGAAGCAAGAGCGCGGTTTCCGTAGGTATGGGTTCCATGGTCGGACGTAGCCTGAGTTTTGTGGGCATTGGGTCGCGGAAGAGCAAGAACAGCGATGGTGAAGGCACGCACAGGAGAGGAGAGAGCATCGACATCGCTACTGCTGGCGGTGGGGAGAGGAGGAATGGAATTGATTTTGGTGGAGGTAGCGGTGGATGGGTCATCGACGACCGGGGGCAGAATGCGATGGATGGTGGACACATTCATTCCGCCAGTGCGGGTGGGGGTGCGCATGCCTACGCCCCTGCGTCTGACTCCGAGCTCGGAGGCGCGCATGCAGGACGAGGCATTGGAGAGTACGGAGGCGATGGGGACAAGACACCGCGTAAACTCCCAACCGTACGCGACCTTGCGATCCTACCCACGCAGAGGGTGATGAGATACGTGCTTCTGTTCCGCGGTGAATCTCTCATCTTCACTCGCTTGTGTTCTTGGTGCTCGATCACAGCATGCTTATTGACTCCTTTCTTAGATCTACTCGCGCATATCCCGGCGACGTCTCCCTCGAGAGCGATCGTGCAGAAAGCCGTCGATGCTGCTGTAAGAGTCGCAGAGAAGTGCGATCGCGCGCAGGGGAACGCGGCGTTCTTGAGAGCCGGGTGATCGCCATAGAGGAGGCGGGGAGAGGTTTGAAGCCTGAAGTCATCAACCGTTTAGCTTTGCTGCATTTTGCATTCCAACATCCCGCATCACACGCATACTTACCCCCGTTTCACTTCCCTTTCATCGAAACACAAAATCTCCATCCCTTCATTTCCATTTCCATGCTATCTTTCAAAATTCTCATCTCATATACATACCGCTTCTACGCCGCCGTGACCGATATGCTTGCTTCATCATCTTATTGCCTTTCCCTTTCTTGAATATTGAATATAGTTAATTGTATTTGTTAACCATTCTTGCTTTTCTACTACTCATTCTCATCTCACCAAGCTCTCCATTCATCGCACTCAATAATCATCACTGTATATACATATGCGTATTTATGAGTCCGTAGTATCTCTAGAACATTCATCCATACTATCACATCATATATCTTCTCATCCGTTCTTCCAAGTCTATCGTGTAAAAAGCTTTCGATCCTTTGCAGTCACCGATGTACTTCATATATCACAACAACCAAACAAGGAGAATGCAGTGAACCGATCATAACTGTGATAGAGGTTGCATGATGTGTGCACATATGCATGGGGCTACTGAAACTTGCCATAAGCCGTGTCGCATGAGTACGGGCTGAGAGAAGGTTTCAGTTCGCTGATGATGAAAGAACGACTCACTATATTGTTACAGGAATTCTTACATAAGAATAAAGTTATACAAAGACATTAAGGAGCGTGATCATTAAGATAGTAACCCAAAAGCCCTCCTCTGTTTCACTTGCTGCTTCCTACAGTTATGTTATGAAACGATTACCGCCCAAACGTCTCCCGTGTGGGCGGGGCGGTCATCGGGGGAGCAGCGCCTCCCGATGCGCCGCTGCTCTCCCACATCATCTCTCGCTCCCTCTCCTTCAGCATCATCTGCGCCGCGAACGAAACCTTCGGCTTAGCACCCGCACCCATGGTGGCGCCTGCACTAGCCGGGGTAGGACCGAACGACCTCGTCCTGCTTAACGACGGCCGGCCGTTCAAGTCGATATGCTGCATCTGGCCGAAACCTGTGGGTGAGCTGGGTGGATTGGGGTTGAGTTGGAGATGCGCGGGGAGCATCGGTCTGGTCTTCCCGGGCTGCGCACCGAGACTCTTTCGAGGCGGTGCGGCTGCTATAGTAGCGCTATGGGGCATCGTGGTGAATCCGAACGACGGGCGTCCGGCAGTGAAGACGACGCTTTCCGTATCGGCGTCGTGGAGGGATTGTATGGGTATTTGGGTTTGGTGGGAGATGGGTCCACGGGAGGAGCGTGCCAGCGCTCTGCCATCATCCTGTTTGCTTGGGAAGCAGCCCATTGTATAGGTTCTTGAGAGGTTTCGCGGTCCGGGGAGGTGTAGGGCTTTTGTGCCTAATAATACAAGAGTCAGGATGGCGCACAGTAGTACCGATGAAGTTACCCACAAATTCCGTCCAGCAGAGCGCACAAGGGGGTCAGTTCCGCACCCTCTCGCCTTTATATACCTGGCGGCCCCGGCCTGAGACACAGCGTAGTTGTCTTAGCAGCTGATGATGGCGCAGACCCAAGTCCCAAACGCCGGAGCGCATTGGGTGAAACGAAACACTTTGCACCATCTGCATGAGGACTTGTATTATCGGGCAGTGTCGCAACCATATGGGTTTCCCGAATCGGATGTCTGAACCACATAAGGTCACGTGGTGCCACGATCACCAGTGGAGAGGTTGGTGAACAAGAAACGTACCGTACACGTCCTCCCACTACCACCATCATCCAGCATTTAGAGGAGGCCTGGAATCACGAATTTGTAGCCACTAGAAAGGATTTGGCTCGAAGAAAGTCGCGACGATGAGCACAATCAGGCCTTCAACGTCGCCGACGCTGCAACAGGCGCAAACCAACGCTCTGCTCACGCTGCTCAACCTGAATACACCAGTTGACCCGCCTTCTTCGTCGACGCCATCTACGACGGCACTATCCAAGTCCAATTCAAACTCATCCCATGGTTCTAAATCACCTGCAATACCACAAGCTTCGGGTCCCCCAGTGTGGAAGATCCTCATTCTCGACCCACCAACGCAGTCTATACTCGCAACCGTGCTGCGCGTATCCGATCTTCGCGAAGCCGGCGTAACTCTACATGTTCCCCTCCATTCCCCACGCCCACCTCTCCCTGACGTACCTGCAATATATTTCGTCTCACCGACGCTGCACAATATCAAGAGAATAACAGAGGATTTGGAGAAGGGGTTATATGAAAGGACGTATTTGGACTGGGTGGAGCCGGTGAAGAGGGCAGTCTTGGAGGAACTGGCATCAGAGGTTGTGAAGCGAGGAATAAGTATGGGCGGTGGCGAAGCGGATGGCGAGGGAGGGATTGAACAAGTTGTGGATCAGTATCTGGGGTTCATCACTCCTGGGCCAGACTTCTTTTCTCTGCTACCTCCACCTCCCGCTCCCGTACCAGCAGGTTCAACTGCGACGATTCCAACAGAGCGAACGTCTTACGAAATCCTGAATTCACCGTCTTCATCAGAACAGGAGATTGAGGATGAGATAGAGAGAATCGCCACAGGGTTGTTCAGTGCTGTTGTCACAATGGGTGCGTGTACTCGTTATTCTGTAATCAAACTCCTACTTGATAACCTCTCCATATCGACTAGGGCACGTCCCAATAATCCGTTGTCCTAGAGGCAACGCAGCCGAAATGGTGGGCAAGAAACTCGAGACCAAGATTCGCGACGCGCTATTATCTGCCTCTCGCTCAGGTTCATACGGACCTGGCTCAAGCGGGGCCGCGAATCTATTCATCCAGGATTCCACAGGCTTATCGAACTTGCAACGCCCCGTACTAGCGATCCTCGACAGAAACATCGACCTTGCATCAATGCTCTCCCATGGGTGGACATACCAAGCCCTCGTCTCAGATTGTCTTTCCATGAAACTCAACAGAGTTACCATAGACCCGTCTGTGCCCGCGTCCTCCTCCTCTTCGGACCCACCTCTCGCGTCAACAGGCACGAAGAAGCGATCGTATGATCTGGACTCGAATGATTTCTTCTGGGCGAGGAACGCGGCGAATCCGTTCCCTCAAGTCGCGGAAGAGATCGACGTAGAGCTGAATAAATACAAGCAAGATGCAGCTGAGATTACGAGGAAGACCGGTGTCAGTGACGTCAATGATATTTCACAACTGTGAGTGATCATTGTCGCATTCGTTTCCTCAATTCAACTGATTGTTAATATTGTCTCCGCGCAACGAACAGAGATCTCTCTGCTAATGCTGCTCACCTAAAAACGGCCATCACTCAACTTCCTGAGCTCACAGCACGTAAGACGACGCTCGACACACATATGAACATTGCCACATCGCTGCTAGAACAGATCAAGCAGAGAGGGTTGGATGAGCTATACAGCATGGAGGAGAGCATTCAGAAACAGGTGCGTAAATATCAGTATTCGTCGCAAAGTAACCTCATTCCAATTGTACATCCAGACCGTAGCAGCTATCCTAGAAACTCTTCGTTCCCCGCGTCCGGACTCACTGCCGCCTTTCACCCCCACCGATAAACTACGCCTCGTACTCGTGTTCTATCTCTCCCTCAACGACAACCAGCTGGCCGCCCTCACCAAGGACGATATTAACGAGTTGGAGAAGGAGTTAGCTTCTGCCGGTGCTGATATTGCAGCGTTCGAATACGTCAGAAGGGTGAAGGAGATTTCGCGGATGGCGACATTTGGTTCTGGCGGCGGTGGAAGTGGGTTCGGCGGCGGAGGCAGCGCAGGTGGAAGCGGATTCGGAGGAGCGAGCACACCACAAGGAGGAGAGTTGTTGAAAGGGTTCAGTGTATTCGGAAATAGGGTGAGCTTGACTCGATGCACTATTTCATCGCAACTACTGAAACAATCATGGACAGCTGACCGACCGACTCAAAGAAGGAGGTTTCGAGAATCTTATTTCTGGGGTCAAAAACTTCTTGCCTACTAACAAGCTACTGGTCGTGACTCGAGTGATTGAAGCATTGATGGATTCTTCATCTGCTTCAAACCAGTCGCTGCAGGAAACAGATGAGTACCTCTTCCTGGATCCACGAGCGCCGCGGAACCAAGGTGCTGGATATCCGGGCGGTGGTGGCGCGTCGACTTCGGGACCAGCGGCAGGCGGCAGAGCGAAGAGAATGCATTTCAACGAGGGGATGTTGTTTGTCGTGGGTGGTGTAGGCTACGTCGAGTATGGGAACGTGGAGGAGTGGGCAGGGAAGAGTGGACGGAGGGTGGTTTATGGAGGTACAGATATTGTAGATCCTAGAGGATTCGTTGATGTGCTTGCGAGGTTGGGGAAGGGTACGCAGTAATGCAGTGTGGTAGAGATTAAGATTCCAAAACACGGATTTCTTTCGGTATTACATTGATTGCTGCGTGCCACGAGGTGCCTCCGCACACTATTTACTTCTTGGTCTGCGGGACGATGGATAATTACCTCTCAGTTTGTTTTGTTGCTCCTGGACCTGGTGATTAGGGCACCCTATTAGACCCTATTACCCCATTCTGATCCCTCGTGCTGTCATGATCAGCGTCAGATCAGCTACTTCTAGGTTCCCCCCGAGCCGTGCCTGTTGCTATCGATCGTCGTCGCCAAACTACGAAGTAATCACACGACATGGACTGACATGGGCTGCAGGCTCACAAATCCTGATTATAGTCTTTTGTGTTCTCCTCTTAGGTTCTGCCCTGGAGACGGTCTCACCTGTGAATGGTTACACAGCCTATCGCAATTGTACTGATTCTGGAATTCAGCAGCATTTCGAGTGCAGAAAGAGAAAAAGAAAGGAACTTCACATCTTTGCTCACTGTTTTTTTGCCTGCCGCCACCGGTACCGTTGTAAATTTCTCCAAAACGTTCTTGCCACGACGGTTAGCGGCTCCTGCGAAGGCCATCGGGTTCCGAAACAAGCACGTGCAAACAAGAGCCTGGACCCTTGTCCAAAAGTAGTAAGCGGTTCGACTTGCGATCATCCTCGTTTTCAGTTTCCAGTTATTCTTATTATGACCGGTACCCACACTCTCTTCTAGTCCACGACCCTCGCTACTTGACGCAACGACAAGATATTAGACTCACGACTGGTCCAGGAATAACGGGACTTGGGGAACATAACTAGCCACTACGGCAAGCAACGACGCAATATCATGTTGATTGTGGGGCAAACGACAGTAATGACCACGAATACGCACTATACACGAAAGAAACGACATGATACACTCAACAACCAACCAACTGCCTCGTCTGCGCTGGCAGGACAGCCATCGCCACCCGTTGGCAATGGATCCAACTTTCCACCTTCCACTCAGCCGAATACAAGTCTCCCCGGAGGCCAGCCCAGCTCGAATCCTTCATTGGGGTCAGGGAATGGTTCTGGAACTGGTGGGACTGGTGCCGGAGCAGGCTCTGGCTCTGGCTCTGAACCAAATCCAACCATCTCTGGCTCAGACTTCTTCGCGACAGAAACCCTGACATCAACATTCCCCGTTACTACGATCTTCGAAGCTACGACGACATTTACCTCATTCTCCGAATCTGTGTTTACCACTACTTCCGCGATACCCAATACCTTATCTTCGCCTGCTTTCACTTCCTCGGTTCCTTCAATATCAATAACCAGCTCGGGTACGGCAATGAGCGCGAATGGCCCTCAAAGCACCTCGGTTTCTCTACAAGTGGGAGCACAGTCGCAGCCTATATGTGCTGGCAAAGGGATAGACGCGTCGGCTGCAGGTCTAATCGCGACGATCATCGTGCCTAGTGTAATCGGGTTGATAATATGGGTGAGCCTTCCATATCTTTGATGTTCTATGTCCCCCTTTTCCGTTCTATTCCCTCCTCGGCTAGTTATAACCCGCTCGCGGTCTATACACCCCGCATTCTTAAATTAGGACCTCGTGAGTAGAAGAACAAGCTAACAGAGCTTGAAGATAACGTTTGCCATCCTCCGACCGCGTTTCCGACAAATTTACGCGCTACGAGAGTGGTTTGTACACCCACAGTAAGCCTCTCCGCCACCGAAGTTGCTATCTGCTAATGAAGGCCAAATAGGCTACGACCAAAGCCCCTCGGCAGTGGGTTCTTCGCGTTCCTACATCCCCCAGTCCCCCTCGTACCGGATTTCCCTTCCGCATCAGATGCTCGTTCCCCTGATGCGCAGAAAGCCCTTCCCTCCGATGAGAATCTCGCACAGCGTTCCCTATGGTTGGCTCTACTGATATGTCTTGGATGGACTGTGCTCGGACTGGCTGGTGCGCTTCCACTATACTTAGTCAATATGCCTTGTCTGGCCACTTCGACTAGTGGCGGGGAAAGCAGGTTCGGTGGCGCGTACGGCACGTTGCAAGATCTCAGTCTCTTAAGACTCTTCCGCCTTCTAGACGACGGCAATATCTCCACCAGTTTCGCTGTAACGCTCTCGCCCGTCAGAAAACGCACTGTTATTGACGGTGTTGATTTTGCGCCACAAATACGTACACGGCTCATTATCCTCGTCGTTCTGACATTAGCTGTCGGTGTTCTCCCTGCGCTCTGGAAAATACTGAAGGAGTACAATAAGTTGGTGAGCTATCGGAGAATATGGGCAGAGGAGAGATGTGAAGGGAAGGAAATGGCTTGGTTGAGTGCGAGAGACGCGCCTGGATTTGCGGGATGGGGAGAGAAGAGGATTAAGGACTTTTTGGTGAAGAGTGGACTGAGCGGCGGCTTCGAGAATGGAAGCGGAAATGGGAACGGAAATGGAAAGCGTAATGGTAGTAAGACCGAGAAGCTTACCCCGGGATCGAGGCGTATCAGTGGGCCGTATAGTCCCCGCAGTCAACGACGGAATGAACAACAACCACTGACGAGCCTGGAGGAAGCCGAGCTGGAGGTGGACATCTCGAGTCTGTTTTCAATAGGGTACGCTCACATTTATCTTCTCGTTCACTTACTCTATACTAATGAACGTAGGGACACCCAACGACTTGCACTACTCATCGACGAACGCGATGAGATTCTGGAGAATTTGGAGATCGCGGAGACGAGATACATTTCATCGTTCAGGTTAAGTACCCCAGATCCTTCTATAGCGGATTTCCAAGCGCCCCCTGTGCCCCCTAAAGACGACAGGCCTTACATTAGTAGACCGCTACCTTTGGGTCCCGCACAGAGGGTATGTCGCATTTCACCTTAGTTGACATTTACTAAGTGCTATGGGATGGTGTTAGAAACGGACACGCCGTGGACGACGCACTCTGAACCCTGCGTTCGCTGCTTCATCCCTCGCGCCCACTTCCTTCGTTGCCCCGTCTCAATATTACAAACTCCACGGCCTTCGTGGTGTAAGCGGCGGACGCCTTGGCGGCAGTGAATATAGCTACAGGGAGGAAGATGAGCCTCCACTCTCTACTTCGATAAATTCGAGAGTGATTGGGAGCAGGTTCCAAGAAGTCAACAGGAATAGCGCAGCATATGGGCGATTACCGATGGGCACCTATGTTGGAGTTTCCGAGAAGGGTGAGTTGGGTGGGGGTGGAGGATCAGGAGGGATGCCGGGAGGCTGGGGAAGCGATGGGGGTCGAGGGAGTGGATATGGGGGAGGAAGTGGAGGTGCACCTGGTACTGCTAGCGTTGGCAGTGGGAATATGGCTGGCGTAGGTGGGGGCATGGGCGTTGGCGGATTAGGTGGTATGCTCGACCGTGCCGACCGAATGGACATGTTCACCATCGAAGAAAGCGAACGCTCCTACATTCCCGATCCGCGACGGTACGGCCCCAACCATCTAGGTTACTCTGAAGAAAATGGCGATAGAAGGAGCCTAACTGGACAGATCGACGGTGAAGATTGGGTGGACTTGGAGGATGAGGTGGATTACGATGAGATGCCCGGTCCGGACGAGGAGGCGCCACCACAAGGAAGGGGTGGGTTGGCTTGCGGTGCGCGCATGATGTTGACGCCCTCGCCGACACCTTCGCCTGCTCCTCCCATCGCGAGGCGACGACTAAAGGAGCAACCACCTTCGAAGAGAGAAACATTCCCCTTACGGAGCAACGAGCCTGTTGGACATGCCGCAATGGACGAGATCCCTCCCCCGCATTTACGTTTACAGCCACGTCAACCTTTCGTGCGTCCGCTGTCAGGCAAGAATTTCGACGATTTAGGAGAGGTGTATGGGGATATCCGGCACTGGAGGACAAGGTTGAAGGGTATCAATGCTGAGATTGCGGATGCGCAGAGGGACTGCTATAATGATATAGCGGACGGTTCGCGTGTTCTAGGGTGGCTGATGATAGGGAAGGGGCTCCGCCATCTTCAAGGTGCTCAATTAATCGAAGGGAGGGCGAAGGAGGATATTAGGTGGGACGTGTTGCAGAACGAAAGAACTGCAGTCGACAAATGGGTATGGTGGACCGTTATTATCGTGGTGGGCGTGTTGCTCGCTGCCGCATGTGAGTCCTCTCGTACGCGTTGTGATTGAATTAAACTGATTGACTATTGCGACGCGGCAGTAACTGCTGCGGCTGGGTTAGCAGTGGTGACTGCGCCTGATGTAGCACACTACCTTCCCTTCCTAGAGCCTCTTCTCACTGCGCATCCCCTGGTTGCTGGTCTCGCGACCAGCCTCGCTCCAGCTGTGGCAGCGACTCTTTTCATTTGCTTAGCATTGATGGCCATTCATTGTGAGCGTGCCCAGCTTTCCTTATCGCGCCGCCTTCTGATATGAATTACCAGGGGCCACCAATATTCGGGGAGCAGTTTCCGTATCCGGGGGACAGCTACTCGCGTTCAAAGCGACGTTCTTCCTTATTACTTTCGTCGTTGGGCTATGGATTATTACGGTTGGATCTCTTCTGTTCGCGTTCGAGGCGTTCAGCTCCGATCCGGCTGGAAATCGGGAGCGATCATCATCTGTTGCTAACGGTTCAGTTTACCTGAGTGCTTTCGCCCTCGCGATCATTGTCAACGGCGCGATCATCTTCCCTGGCCTGCTCGTGCTCCAACCCATACGCCTGTGGAAAGTAATGAATGCAGAGAAGCAAGCTGTCACCCCGAGACAAAGGTTTAGAGGTGAGGCCGCGAATTCATCTACGGATTTATCGACTTTCGCTTGCTTACACGATGGTTTGTCAGCCGTTTATCCACGCACCTACAATCCGTCATTTGCTCTCGGAGCCTGTATACTGGCCATTGTGTTCGCCTCCACGTTTGCGGTCATCTTCCCGCTTATCGCGCCGGCTGTCGTCATCTTGATCCTCTTGAGCCTTGTCGGTGCGTTCTTTTTCGTAAATCTTTGGGAGCCGGGCCGAAACGTTTCTTCTAGCTCATCGCTACCTCGTTGGATACGTGTATGGCCGGACCCACTCGCAAACGGGCGGCCTTCTGCAAATATGGCTGTTACGTCGCTTTGGCAGCTTGCTCGCACTGCAGCCTCTCCTTCTGGGACTTATCTTATTAAGTCGACAGCTCTGGGTTCTAGGCGGCGTCTGCTGTGGCGTAGCCCTCGCGGTGGTTTTATTTGTCGAAGTGTACTCGAGTTGGAAGATGAGACTTCCAGGACGCAAGTCACTCAAGCCGATCACCCAGAATTCCATCGACGAATTTGCCAACACGATCCGACCTCCCAGTTCCAAGGGGAGTCGACGGCCCATAGATGAAGAAAGCACCAGTCTCGTCAGCAGTGCGAGGAACACGAATCGTATACGTGGATCCATGGCTTCTGTTCTCGAGATGATGAGTTTGACGCTTGCCGTAATGCCTTCCCCATCAGCACATAGAGGGTCCATTCCACTAGGTAAGCAACGATTCCATGCCCTTCCATTCTAGTTCCAGTATGGTGCTACAAGCGAAATGATTCATTTACTGATCAATGCTCCGGATGGGGTACATCGTTCACGCGCTGACCGTCCGCTGCAGAAACCGAAACGCTGGATGACTTGACCGCGACAGAGCGTGCAGCACGCACGCACCCTGACGCACCCCCTCTGCTGCCACCGCTCCCATTTACGGACCACGCAGAGGAAATGGCCTCGATATTATACGCCCCTGAACTGATTGCACCTCCGCCCATCATTTGGCTACCCAATGATTCTGCGGGCGTGGCGAAATCAGAGGCGGTGGATTTGCAGAAATATCATGATCTACAGGTAACTTTAGATGTTCGCTCGAGAGACGATGTGATGCCTCGACGGTCCTCATCGCGATCGCGAGGCGCGCACGGACGATATTGATAGAAGGGAGTAATTTAGCAGCGGCGTGTAATATTTTTGTTATTTTCTTTTCTCTCTTGTTCCCTTGGACAATGTTGTTGTGTTGTGTTGAAAGTATACAAGACATGCGCTATTACTATTAGTGCCATTGCAACTTGCATGTCATGTGGAACAATGTGGCAAGTCCAGACTGCGAGCGTGCCTTGTGATCTGACAGCGGACTCTGATTTTTACAGTTTTTGAGCTGATCAGGGCAAGTGACGTCACCGTAACATCGGTATTTTGTCATAACGCTATTTCCTATTTTAGTGGGCTATTTTTTCCCTTGCAATGGATCCACGAAATTGGCGCAATCTGGTGAAAAGTCGGCTTGCGACGAAATGGGCAGGAAATGAAGAAGATCGTGCGTATGGCTGCCGCGGCCGATGAGGTTAAAAGCTTTCTGCTCCACCTGATGATTGATTTGTATTTTTCCAGGCGAATAAAAATAATGTTTCACGTCTGACGATATCCCGGCCGGGCAAGGCCATGGGCTTGTCCGTGTACCAGTGATGCCGTCTGGCGTTCTCTCCGGCACGTCCACGGTGCTTTATGTTTTTGCTGCATGTTTACATGAAATCAAGGCCTGCACAAAATATGAAAAAGGGGGCGATCTGAACACGTCACAATGCAGCCTTGCTGATGGCGAGACCGCTCGCTGCAGATGCCCATTAAAAGTTCCCTTCTCGCTCCAGGAGACATCGATTGAAACCGTGTTTTGGAACCCACAGGCGAGTGATTCTCGGACGGCAGACGATTATCATTATGATCCGGACTTCGGGTGTCTATATACAATAGCCAAACTCACTTCATCCTAGGCCTTAGCGCCTCACCTCGACATCCGCATCAGCCCTCGACTCCCTTTGAAAAACTCGTCCACAGAGTTCGGAGTTGGCCATTTTTTCTTGCCAAGTTTGACCAGTCGTTTAAACAACTAGGCACGCGTGTGTCCCGCGTCGATTCACCTCCGTCATCCACTACCTCATACCGCACCTCGCTTCTCATTCATAAGCCTCTTGCGTTCCTACACGCAAGATCGACACAGACACACTATAGAACGCCATGCCAAGTGGCTCTCCACCCCCACCATCGCCTCCGCACAGCGACGACGGCATAGACTATGATAACGATCCCGTCGTTCAATATTCTAGAGACTTGTACGCCTACACGCTACGGCTATGGACAGAGTCCAGGAGGGTCGCCGAGGAGAAGGCTCGAGCGAAAGCGGCGGCCAAGAAGGAGGAGGAAGAGCGGAGAAGAGTGCTGCTTCAGGCACAGGCAAAGGTTGAAACGGGTGGCAACGTTGTGGGAGGGAGCGCACCAGGGGCGGAGGCGAACACAGCTCCGGGGGACCCCTCTTCATCGACGCACCACAAAGGCTCATAACAGTGCTTTTGTCGGGTGCCTTCGCCTGCCCCCCGTACCACCCACTCGGCATGAACCCTAGAGAAAGGTAGGTGATCGCGTCGAGCAGGCAGTCATATATTGATGAGACCATTGCAGGCCATGCAGTATGGACTGTCGGTGTACCATTTGTCGTCGCCGCTCACCCTACCCCTCAGCATCCCCTGCTGTGATTTCATCCCCATATAATATACCAGCAATTGAAAGGCGAATGGCAGTCCGTCGTTTGCACTTCGATGGCTACATACACATACCCGGCCTCTCTTTGGAAGAGGCAAGGTCATAAAGGATTCTTTATTTATTGAATCCACAGTATGCTTTATTTCCAGCCGTTGCGTCGTATATTCCCCCTCGCCAGCCGTTTGCTTTCCCTTTACCCGCATATTTGTCTAGGTGGTAAGCTTAATGCATTGTTATGTCCCACGAGCTGCTGCCCCGCTATCGATCTTGCCTTTGGCCACAGAAGGAAGAACGGTTGAGAGACTTATCTGATGGAACGAGTTAACTGACCGTTGTTCAGAGTCTGCGTGTGAAGGACGCCTTGTTTTTTGCCTCCAATGTTGTGACAGATGGTCACGACGGATAACCTGCTACGCGGCATCTCGGAGGCAAGAACTTGGTGCAGACGACTCAGCTAGGCACCGGGGGTTACAGACAGTTACCTGATCGGGATATAAGAGGACGCTGACGTCATTATTATAGTGTCCACGTGGGCGTGCAAGTATATGTTCGTTATGCTCCTGGGGAAGAAGCAGCGCAGACCGACGCCGAATTCCCACTGACACACGTTGCAGCTTGCGCGACTGCCATTGGCCGTGGAAAAATCCTATATAAATGCCAGCAATGCTCCTCGAATCCCAGACTAAATATGCGGGCGTTTCTCATTTTATTCAGCCTTTTTTCCTCGGTATTTGGGGCAGAAATCAAGCCGTCGACGCTGACCGTGCCCGGGCCATTTCCGACATCCCTTTTCTCCAAATACCACAATTCGCCGACTGTCACGTCCGCCCAGGTTCAGCCTGTCATTTCAGACCCTGTCACAGTGCGTCCCATTATTCTTATATTCCATTTTGTGTCTCAAACAAAGTCTGTTTCAGCATGAAATCTATCCTTTCTCGCTCACGGACCCGGATAGTGTTCCAAAGAACAACACTGTCGATCCACATCCGTTGCCTCCCACGGCATCTCCCTCTAGGCTAGTCGAAAATGCGTTTGCGCAGATCTTGTCGATTGCCGCGAATCCTGTCTTTGGTGATAACAGATGTGCTCGGTGCATCGCCGGATTTGAGACCGCAAAGTTCCTAGCACTGGCCGCGCCGAAGCAAGGCCCCGCCCTCGCCGTCCGGCTCTGCGATCACTTCAAGTTCAGCTCAACGTGCAGCACGACATTCGGGCCTCTTGGAACAGGCGGGGTCATCACTCAGGTCGTCGCAAATGCCGACGTCGGCGGTCTCGATGGCCAGGTATCCTCAACTTCAATTACTTTAGCAGTTCGACATTTCTAACATCCAATCTTTAGTATTTATGCCAGAATTTCCTAAACTTATGTCCCTTGCCCGCGCCACCTCCACTCAACCTCACAGCTTGGTTCAAGAAGCCAAAGCCGAATCCCCTCCCTCCCCCAAAGAAATCGAGCGGTAAACGCCTCAAGGTGCTGCATTTATCAGACATGCATCTCGATGCAAGTACGTGGGCTGCTGCTATACGTCTCGGGTCTGTGCGGCGCTGACATCCTCGTTTCCTTCGCTTTTCTCCGAAGGATACTCTACCGGTGCTGAGGCGAACTGCACGTCTGGCCTCTGCTGCCGTAAAGGCGTATTCAACTCGCAAAGTCCTAACGCGACCCTACTTCCTGCCCCGCGATTTGGCGCGTACCACTGGCAAGTATATCATTCCGATTTGCCCATTCGAATTCAAATTCGATTTCCCTTCTCCGAACTTATTCAATGAAACACGTAACGGGATTACTTCACCCGTCACCGCAATTGCGAAAAAAACTAACACACGGCGTGTTGATCTTGATAGTGACACCCCTCTTTCGCTGATAGCAGCCGCCCTCGAGGCAATACCCCCTCTCACGGAAACCCAGGGCGCCGGGTTTGCATGGACAGTCTACACGGGTGATTTGGTGGCTCATGATGCCGATAATCAGCTATCAAGGTTGGGATCCTTCTTTTCCTACCTTTTCTCCACGCTGCGCACTTGTCGCAATCTGGGGCGTTCCATATAGAACATGTCACTGACGGACTTTGCTGATTTCTTTGATCGATCCTGATTCTACACACCCACGCGCGCGAACGCACCCATTTACGGCGGCTTTGGGTGTTTGGGGTAAATAGAGAGTATGTTACATACGTGGAGGTAAGTCTCTATTTGTCAAGGATTTGCTTGCTCTACTGCGCGAGGCTACGGTAATCCTTACGAAGTCTGCTGCCTTTCTCCGCTTTTTTCGTGTGTCGCCTTGGCGTTCTATAATTGACCACCGCGAACCGATCACAGCACTGATGTTCTTCATAGACACTACTTTACGGCCTTTTGAAGAAGACACTAGGACCTGGCCCGGTCTACGCTACGCTAGGAAACCACGATAGCTATAACCAGTGAGCTGGCACGTCTTAAGCAGTGCGCCGATGACAAACCTAACGGCATGATAATTAATAGAGCCCAAGATGCCCCGCACGCTATTGGCCAAGGGCTCGCCGGGCAGTTTAGCTGGTAAGGCCCATCATCGCCTCGCTTCCAATCATCTTTCTATTTATACGCCCCCAACTAGTCGTGCTGACCTTTCCATCCGCTGCATAGGAACTACGACCACCTAGCCCTCCTCTGGAAACACGAGAAATGGCTCCCAGACTCGGCCGTCCGTCTCGCGAGAACGCATTATGCGGGGTACATGGTCAAGAGGGCCGATAATCTCCGAGTCATCTCGTTGAACACGGATATGTGTGAGTGGTTTCATCCGTCTTCCGAAGTCTGGCCTGCGCGGTGCTCAAGGTGGGGTTGCTGACGAATTATGGTATGGCCCGGTTAGGGTACCGGTGAGTCTCACGCTACGGGGTTTTATTTGTCCTTTGAAAATGGAGATTTACGGATTGTTCTCACCGCTAGCGCGAACTATTTCAACTATATCAATATGACGGATCACGACGTGTCAGGGATGCTGAGGTTCTTGACTGATGAGCTACAAGATGCGGAGGACCACGGAGAGCGCGGTGAGTTATGATGTTTATTCACGCGACTCAAAATACTTACGAATGGCTGAATGATCTCGTAGTTTGGATTATTGGACACGTCCTCAGCGGCTGGGACGGTACTAATCCATTGATCCCTGCCACCGATCTGTGTAAGTTTTCATTTAACTCCTCAAATTTCAACCGTGAACGCTGACGGCTGCTGGTCGTGGTGTTCAGTTTACCAAATGTGCGTTTGATTACATTTCCCCAACTAGCTCTAAGGTTGGGAATTGGGTGAGTACGCTGGGAACTGACTAGTGTGTAGAGTGGACAGGTTCTCACCCCACGTCATCGCAAGTATGTCCTTCCTTCCTTTGGCTTCCACTTCCTTTCTACGCATATATACACATATGCGTCCATCTTATATCTGAGGAACTCCTCCCACTCAACGTTCTTTTCGTGGCGAATAGATGTTTTCTTCGGACATACGCACGAAGATCAGATGTCGGTACGTCCTTACGTTGGTTTGGGCCCTGGTCTATTCGCAGGAGTTGGTATTGATGACTGACCACCGACGGACATGCCGGACCTACCACAGATCTTCTACCGCAACAATGCGACCGTGATGAACAGTGATACAGCGCAAGCGCTGGCTTGGGTACGTTCCATCGTCCGTGATCCTGTACTTGGAACAATCATTCATATAATGATGCAGATGGGCCCATCGCTAACCCCAGGGACGAACATGAACTCAGGATTTAGGGTGTACGAAGTCGATTCGGCGGTATGCTGCGCCCTCTCGGCTTGATTCTGACCGTTGCTAAATGTCGTCAACGCGTTCGTCATAGACATTCGAAGTCCTCGACGCACACACGTGAGTTCAACCCTCCTCATACCGCCTCCGTGCGTTTGCCCGTGTAGTTAACCAACATGGATACCAATAATCCTACAGTTGGAGAAGCGACGTGAGCACTTTCCCTGGATTGGACTCGCAGATCGAGCTTGGTCCTACGTACGCATACGAGTACAACACCCGCGAGACCTATGGGAAGACGATCCAGGATTGGGGAGCCAACGATCCGCTGAACGCTACGTGGTGGCATCGCGTGACTGAGGGTGAGTGCACTAGGTGCCATTTCAATTTTTCTTCTCAATTTCCCGTGGAATGTACTCGTTTAACGATTAACGTGGACTAACCACTTATCGTTTCGCACTCGGATTCTCCTGATTACCAATGCTAATGTGGAGTATTATTGCAGCCATGGAAGCTGATAGCTCACTCGTCGCCGTAAGTCCCAGTGATCCACAGGGTTGCCTATACTCACACTCACTTGCCTTTTCCTTTTACGTATCCAATAGACGTTCAACACACTTCAAGGGAAGAGCTCGATTCAAACTCGCCCGTGCACAGGTGACTGCATCAACGCCAAGATCTGTTATATTCGGAGTGGGTCCGCGCCGATTGGTAGGCGCTGCCCTCAAGGGTTCGGCTCTGTGCAGTCGTGAAGCAAGCCACAATGAACTGTCGCTTTTTTGGGTTAAGCTTGAGTTTTGTTGTAAAGATAAAGGGTGAATGTTGTTACCTCGATGGGCTCTGTAAATCTGTCGATTGTATTGTCGCGTCTAAAATATGCGACTTGGGCTTTTGGAGGTAGCAAATCAGAATTTAGTGAGTAGGTCCGATGCCGTGCAGGTCCGAGGGTACTCGAACCCGGGTTTTGATATCTTGCCCTACCCCTGTCGAGTTAGATAGGAGAGCGAGGACTTGCTTCAGTTTCTCGGCTATACATCACAATCGTCGTTGTGTGTTAGTCCATGAACGTTAACCTACATTCTGAACTTGTGTTAACAGGCCAACCTTCACCGTAGGAACTCGATAATACTCAGCGCCTTGGCAAAAGTCAATGAGTGACAGAATAAACAGAACATCTATCAATTCAAGAGAGTGCAGGATTATTCTCTGCGAAGTACTTATGGGAGTCGGCGTTCATGATGGCTCTGTTAGGGAAGATGGGGGGATAGGGATACCGAGGATAGGGGGGATAGGCTTGGCCAGAAATTTGCAGTTAGATTGATCGAAGACTATGTCTTCTGTGCCACACCATTCACAGTGAAATGGGGTGATTCATGGACGATGGTTCCGGCCTTGGAGTCCATTCCAGTAGCTGGCGCATTCCAGAACGCACCTAGGAGAAGATATATTGTGAGCTTTCATATACGCTATAATGGAGATAAACTCACCACAAAGTGTAACGATACTGAATTTGGCCAAGATTGAGCTATAAGAGGAGTTGAAAAGTGTCCAACTTCCATTGTACTTACTGATCAGGGGAGACGAAAGCGAATGTTCCCGAATTTGTACAAGTGCAATCGAACGTATATGAGGAGAACATGATATTGTTGATATTGCTGAAGTGGGCCTTGACCGTGTTGTAATTAGAGCTTTTGAAGGGGCCAAACCAGGTGGTGTACCGTTGAGTGGATGAAGTATGGGTCTCAAGATGACCAGATATCTGTCAGAGCGTGGACGAGCGGCGTGGAGATGCGATGACCTACGAAATTGCATCGCTAGCATATTGTTGTGCATCAGCAGCAGCTACATCGAGTAGAGCCTGCGGGCTTCAAGGTGTAAGCTCCTTCTCCAGTGAGTGTGGAATTGTAGGTTGTAGACACTAAAATAAAATCCCATCAGAACTGTCGTCAATGGGAGCCAACAATGCGAATGGACGTACAATCATGCGTAATGCTGACAGATTGGCCTGGCGCAAGGACAGTGAAGACGGTTTCATCGCCGAGGGTCGCAGCACGATCTGGGACGTATTTCGCCCTGACACCGGTGAATGCAGGGCGAGCGCCCTTCGCGTCGGTAATGACAAAAGTGTCTGTTGGCAAGGTTGACAATGGACCCCGAGGGTCGTTAAGAAGTTTCAGAGTCTCGTCGCCAGTCGTGACAAGCTTAAGATTGTTAACTCCGTTCACAGAGTCGGGCCTAATATATTGTTCGTGATCTTGCTTTGGTTGTGTCGGAGAAGTCTGGACGTACCGGAAACGCTCAATTTCAAGCTTGGGGACGCTGATACAGGGAGCACTACAACGAATGCGCCAACTAAGGCCAATAGTAGGAGCGACAAGAATCGCATAGATGGAGTGCCGCTGGGTGGGAACAGTGAAGCTAAAGTTACGGTTTATGGAGTGCCATCTTATAACTTGCTACTCAAAGGATATACCTGGAGAATTGGACAGGCGTAGGAAAATTGGAACGACAAAGTACCATCCGAGACGCGACATTTTCGATATGTAGAGCGAGGCAGGAGGCTTAGTGTCCGGGTAAAAATGGTGCATCAAGGACCAGGAGTCTCGAAATCGAGGAATGGACCTGATGGTTTGTTGGATGATACCAGATGGTGTCCTATAGGGATATTTTCGTATGATGAGGTGAGCGGAAACGAGCTTCGCCAGCGACCTTGAGATGAGGGTCGGCAAGGTACGGTCTCTAGCAAATGGTGATACCACTGAGAATGGCAAACTCAGCGGCGTGCAGGCACATGTATGACACCACAATGCTCCGAGTATGTGTCAAAGCAATCTTTAAATTTCTTCAGGTTTCTTGTGCGGGCCCGTTGCACGCGGGGTCGATTAGCCTGGTTTGTCGCTGCACGTAGCTGCCTGGGGAATCCCGGAGCTGTGGAAGATGTATTCCAGCAACTTGAACTTCGATATGTTGCGGAGCGTGCAGATCTAGCAGGTAAGCATTACCAGAGTACCCCTCCAGGCCCCGTGGCGTTGCTTGACGTGAACGTAGGACACCGAACAGCATGCCGCACCGACTGCACAAACCACATAGCGGCCGTCTAGCGGGAGTTACGAGAACGTCAGCTCCGAGCGTTCAATCGTGCCTACCCCGAAGAGGGGTTTTCCAGCCATCTACCTGAGGGCAGTTGAAAGGAGTTCGCCTCCTCCTCGAGATAAAGCATACATGGCGGTGGTGTATTTTACTGGTGCACCGCTGCAAGGAACGCGTCGCATGGAGGTAGGTTATTCAGTCAACCCATGTAGATGACATATGCTGGATTGAGGACTTGGCTAACGTATGGTGTTGACATCCACTCAAGTTGAGCGAGTAACCGGTGTTGTGAGACTGACCGTGAAGGCCAAAGTAGGGATTAGGGGAGGATCCCCTGAACCTCATCAAGATCGCAGTTGAACGTTGAGTACTGAGTATTTATATTGTGCTGGTGGGGGACTGTATTACATAGTAACACAACTTAGGTATCAGATGAATGAGAGGAAATAATGATCATAATCATTATCATGCGCCTTGTCGAGAAATACAACTTGAACAACTTCTGACAGAGGTTCGAGGTCTTGCGGAGCAATCTTGGTCTTTCTGATGGTCCTCCATCCATGCTTGAGAACAACCTCTAAGACGTCAACGGCGGTACCCCGTGTTTTTCTCTCCGAAAGTATCTCCCTAACCCAAACAACTGACTCCTTCGTATTCGTTAGATCCCTCTTCGGGAACAGGGAAATCCGCTTCAAACTAGGAAGCGCACATGCCATAGATGCGTCGCCTTCACTCGGTGTTTCGGGCGTATCGTGAGGCTCGAGGACGAAGGTGATGTCGCTTAGGTCACTGATGCGCAATTCTCTGACTTCGGTCATGGCACGGAAGAAAGGGGCAATGACGAAAGGGTCTTCGCCTTTCTGTACTTCTGCATATCCGTCAAAATATAGGCTGGTGATGTGGCCCAAAAGTGGACGAAAGGCATAGAGTGGGTCCTCGGCCATAAAACAATGCATGCCCATGAATGCAAATACAACGTCGACCGGTGGTTTGCCCGTAAGTTGGGCATTGATTTTTACTGTGGTTCGAGATTCAGGTTGACCCTCGTGACGACTTGCTTTGACCATGAGCGTAATTTGGCTACGGGATGGATCGTGAGGAGGAAGGAGGGCATGTATAAGTGGGGTGGATACTGCTATATCCTCGTACTCCCCAATTTCGTCGCAAGATAGAGCAATGCGTGTTATAGAGGGGAGTGTCATGCGTTGCAAGATCCTGAGGTCAAGCATGTATTCCACCCGGACCTGCAAATCGGACAAAGCTGGCAAGGTGACAGCAACGGGATGATCAAGTGGCAAACCGGGCTCCAAGGCATAGCTAATGTTTAAAGAGCATAGGCGAGGCATGCCCTGTAAAGTGCGTAGGATTTCGGTGGGGGAAATACGGTCCAAGTTGACGGTATAGGTTGCATGCTCGACCCATAGGTCTAAAGAAGTGAGGTTGCAGAGGAGGGGCGAGTCGAGGTGAATGATAAACCCAGATATGGATAAGGATTGCAAACTCGGGACGCCCTCGTGAAGTGCGGTCGCTGAGAAGCGACATCGCTCCTCGACATTCCATTCACCCAGTTCTTCCGGTTCGATCCTACTTGAGAGGGTGATAGCTTTGAGCTGAGGAGTCGACATTACGAACAATGAGTCGAACCACGCTGGTTCGAAGCCCATAATTCGACTTCCATGAGACGGCTTGCATGGGAGTCGAGTACCATGGACACGGTCTGGAAGTTCGAAGTGAAGCCACAAGTCCATAGATACAACGGTGTTGATTGTGACCGCTGCAAGAACAGCCTCGTCAGGTTCGGGGGCATGGCGGTCCATATGCAGCCCCATATCCGAGTTGTTGCAATTGCAACTTTTCTCCAAGTCTGGCATGTTTGTGTGGCGGGGAGCCAGTCATCACAAGGTGTGCTCGTGTCAGACCGAGGATAGTCGCCATCCACGAACGCCAGACACTCGAAGATGGTCGTCATAATATCTGGGAGCATGAGTGCACTTGAAGGGCCGCGACTCGACCTCGATTATGAGCGCCATGGTGGTCCGACTTCACAAGCGATTGAACATAATTTTACCGCATCTAGTCACAACTTTTACATGATTTCCGGTATTCAACACCGATAGGACGGTAGGGTGACAGCGACACCCTCTAGAGGTGGTCCACTGGAACGACGTGAACACATTGACGCCTCGACGTGACTCTGAAGCGAACGCAACAGAACCCAAGTCCATAGAGTATATCTGTAGGGAACACATGGAGGTTGAGGTTGAGTCGAGAGGTCGAAGCGATTTCCCAAACGATCGTGGCAGTGGTTGAAAAGTTAGACTGATCGGAGTGCCTGCCGTGTGGCTGTGCCCGCATACCGACTTCTTCTTCTACAGTCATCATCTCAGCCAGAATGCCAAACACGCCGTTTGTCGCAGAGAACGAACGCGAGGAAGGATTTACACACGTTCTGCTTATCACGACAGGCAGCGTGGCCTCGGTCAAAGCCCCCTTGATCGTTCGGGAGCTGCTTACTGTTCGTCAGTGGCATATCCGGCAGAAATTGTCAATGTAACGATGGTTGCAGTACAAGCGGGTGAAGGTCACAGTCGTGGCGACCAAGGCTTCGTTGGCTTTCTACTCCAAGAGTAATATCGAACAAACTGGCGTCCATGTTTGGGTGGACGACGATGAATGGTCAGTGAGTAATGGTAGGGTCTCGACACGCTTAAGATCCAAGGCTAACCGATGCAGCCTGGGTACAAAATAGGCGACCCTATTCTTCACATCGAACTGAGACGATGGGCCGACGTCGTCCTAATCGCCCCATGCTCGGCGAATACTCTGGCAAAGATCGCCTCTGGCATCTGCGACAATCTAGCGGTATGTTTTGATGTCTTCTCTTTGCTGCTCCAAAGCTCACCTATTTCACCGCAGACATCATTGCTTCGAGCTCTTGCACCAACCACACCGACCTACGTATTTCCTGCGATGAACACACTGATGTATGAACACCCTTTGACTTCAGAACATCTGCGAATCGTTCGGGAAGTAATACGTTACAATGTCATCGGCCCCATCGGTAAAGCATTGGCATGTGGTGACATAGGTACGCAGACACCATAAAAAGTTTTTCGCGCACTTACACTTCACCAGGCATCGGTGCGATGACGAAATGGAGCGATATCATACAAACAGTAGTCGATCGCTTTCAGCTAGAACGGAAGGAATGAAGGCATGAAGTGCTTCAGCACTTTCTCTCCGGTCTGTTCGCGCGTACCGTGCTTCGTTCACAGTAATCAACGCATATATGCGCCCTTCAGCCACGTGCGGAGAAGTATCGTATCATCATTATCAAGGAATAGGTTCAAAAAGAGTTGTCGTATATGGTTACGTATATGTCGAATGAGTGCTCCGCTCATATGGTCTACACTTGCCTGCGCGAGGAAGCCGTTCTGAGGACATCATCGAAGGAAGCAACAGATGGTGGCGGCCACCCACTTAATCTACCGTTCCGGATAGAACTTAAATATCTCTGCCAGGGTATCCTGCCAATGCTGGGCCTCTCACGTTGCGGATGGGGCAGTGCCTGGCGGTGCGCCAAAAGCAAGGGCAGGAGGTTGGGGTTGCCTCGTTGCTACCTTCATTCCAGGAAGTAAATATCGCAACAAGAACCTGTGTCATTGACCGTTGCGTAGACTAGGAGTACGGTGCGTTGCCTTATCTCTATCAACGGCCGACTGACATCCATTGTTCGCAGGCTCCTTGATAGCCTTAATTAAGTGTTGGACGCCCCGAATGAAAAGTCTAGTGTAGGAAAACACTTTAACCCATTAGACAAACAATTCCCCTCGCCCAAGCAACCTCAGCTCCCCCTTGAGACCCACGGTTTCTTTGTCTTGATTCCACGAGACCTTCAAGTCACCACCGCGCGGACTGACTTGTCTCGCCTTTATTTCGCCGCTGCTCGCAACACCGAGCTTTCGAGACCAGTACGGCGTGAGGACGCAATGAGCGGATCCGCATACGTGGTCTTCACCGCCTAGAATCCGTAGGGGCGCGAACATCCGTGAAACGAAGCGAGCGCCGGAAGCCTCGTTCTTCGGACTCGCCGTGGTGATTACGTTGATATAGAACCCGGTCGTACGCTACAAATCAACACCGGAAACCAGTTAATCAATGCAAGGTACATACACATGTCAAGGAATATACTTACCAACGCAGAGTTGTCAACGTCACACCCTTCCAAGTCATCTTCAGGTTCGAGTTCTATCAGGACCATGTGCTCAAATCCTTTCCCTCCTTTCCCAATGAATTTGACATGAACTTCTTTCCCCATTGCCTGACTTACTAACCCAGCCACATGTGCCCACTCTGCTTCGGAAACCGGTTCGACGCTACCCGCAGGCAAATGAATCTCATACCATCTCCCATCACCTTTATACACCTTCAACTTCACCCCCGACACTGCATGGAATTCCAGCGTGTCGACATTATCCGAGACCATCCCAGGTGAGCCCCAGATAGCTCCCGCAGCAGCGATGGTTCCATGTCCGCACAAAGGTACTTCCTTTCCCACAGGTGTAAACCAGCGTACATCAAAGGCCGCTGTGTTATTGTCGGTTGAGGGTAGTGGGGACGCTATGTACGTGATCATCGGCTGGGTGAAGTTGAGAGCAATAACTCCCAACGTCTCGTCCGAAGGTTTGGTATCTCCGATGAACACCGTCGCGGCGGGATTTCCGCCAGACAAAGTGCTCGAGAAAGCGGTGGATAAGACGAAAGGAAAGGATTCTGTTGACATGCTGATTAATGGAACACGAAAAGACAGTCTTTCTTAAGTATCATCATCAGCACGGTATTTTGAGAGATCCGGTAACGAGTCATGCATCATGGGCGTTGCACGATTGATAATCTCGTCTACATCGAATCACTTTCGCGGCACAAAATCTTTCATGTCAGCAGCGGGGATTATCCCCGAAATTGAACGAGTATACGAAACGATCCCAAAACGAGTTTGAGGTTCAACCGCACTGAGAGAAGCAGCCGAAGTCTAAGGAACGACATTTTATGTATTTGGAGACTAAGGGTTACAAGATAACGATGAAATAAAGCAGCCTGCAAGAAAAATACAAGTACACAATAAAGGAGTGAGAGTCGCCCTTCTGCTCAAATACTACTAGTTCGGAAAGAAACTGGTACTCATCTACAAACCCTCTTCTGATGAATTGTCGTCGAACAACAACACGTACTCGATATTTTCAGTATTTGTCGGGGGACGTTCGTTCGAAAAGTGCGATCGACTGTCTTCCCACACAACCGCCTCGTCCTCTTCATCCTCCTCGTCGTCGAAGTCAGCGACACTACTGAAAGGCATGCTGATCAAAGATACATCAGAGCCGACAGAGCCAGCGTCAGAGGCAACGTCAGTGTTGGTAGATGCGAGCGAGACCGTTGCTGAGATAGAAGTAGACGACGGCATTGAAGAAAGGTTTTGCTCGGTTATGGGCATGGGCTGTGCTCCGGCTTCAGATGCTGTCTGAGCCTTACTGGGAACAATGATAGACGACGAAGGCGAAAAATCGGATGTCGACCTTCGACTGGTCTCCTGGACAGTGATACTGCGGAAAAGAATCTTAAGCAACAAGCTCGATCTGATTGACAGGTATAACTCACTCGATCCAAATGCTGTTCCCGAAGAGACCCGCGTTGCCAGCGCGCAACCTCCAGTAGCTGACATATCGTCCTGGGGTATCGGGGGCCTAAAAATACAATAAGCTCAAAGCCAATCATTTTGACAAACATACGAACCTTGAGTTCACCAGTGGACAATTCAACTTCTGCGTTTCCTGCAACAAATCCCACTGATTTTGGAGCCAAAGAGCCGCGGGATAGGGTGTCCCCAGCAACGTAAACAAGTTCGGTGTTCTCAGGCCAAGGCTTATCACTGTCATTGAGCATCTTCCAGGTCTTCACGAATTCTGCGCCTGGTGGGAAGACTTGTCCATCGGGAACAGTGACGTCTTCTATAAAAGTAGCATGAAGAACGACCGGAGGTTCGGGGATCGGGGTGGCAATTCTGGTAGCCACTGGGGGAGAGACGCTAGGCGGCAAGTTGACCACCGGGACGACGGACGGGTTCACAGGAGCATCCTCAGACTTGGGAAGCTTGACGAAAGGAGACTTAGGGGGCACCTCCTTGGGTGGCGAAGGGGCGCGGTGCTGCGTAACGTCTACATTGAGGAGAGCTGCAAGTGAGCTTAACGCATTCGCAGATACGACGGGAGTTGATAGAACATGACGAGGGACAGTGAAGGGAAGCGGGCGCGACAGTAATGCCTCACCAGTGAGCGGTGACTCGGTAGACACGTTTGGGGTTGATACCTGAGTCCCGTTGTCTGTCTGGAGTGAAAGTAGATGGTTGAATTCTTGGGCGACGCGTGGCCAAAACTCGCGGAGCAAGTCGCTTCCGTTGTCTAACGAGAGAGGAGGAAGCCTGAATGTCGAAGAAGAGCCCTCTGAAGGTACCGAAGCCTCGGACGTCTTGTGGTCTGGAGTGGCGCGTCCGGAAGAAGCGTTCGAGGTGACAATGGCAGGCTCCGGAGTATTGATCGCAGGTATTTGAGAGGACATGCTGTCCGAGAGTGAAAGAGTATCTTCTTGCTGAACGAGCGGCGGGATGGGAGGACGCGCGGTCAAGGGTGGTGTCGAAGGCGAGAGCGTCGGGTATGCATCAAGAGAAAGTCCATCAGTGAAATTATGATTATAGTTAGCGATGAGATCAGGTTCAGGTGAAGCGGCGTTCAGACGAGGCGAGTCGAAGCCCCCGGGGATGCTGAGGGCTGGAGAGCGCGGCGACGGTGGACTCGCGGAAAAGTGAGACCTTTCAGGGGACGGAGGTGCCGAGAATCCTAGAACGGGGTAAGGAGGGCAAGGGACCGAAAACGAAGGAGGAAGAGGGATGGGGGATTGCGAGAGCCTGGCACCGGCGAGCATCGGGCGAGGTGATACAACTTGGTCGTAGTACGAAAGTGCCGGCGATGCTACCCTTGACGGAACGCGAGCCGCGCCGCGGTATACAGTAGGAATGATCGTGTCGACAGACCTCATCTTCAAGAGCGGGTGCGTAGCCGGGTGTACGGGAATTGGCAAGGCCTCGCAAGCTTCGCATAGATCGAAGTCAGGGCAGTCAGAATGCATGCACTTGTATCGAATGCCGTTGATACCATGCTTGCATACTAAAACATTGTTAGATGATGCTGAACGCGTGCAGGTATACGCTTACTGTCGCATGTTGCGAAATGCCTCGCCACCTGGGTGACTTGCCTGGACGATGCGCGTCGCTATTAAAAAATGGATAAGAACAACGGGTATCGTGACCAACATTTTACTCACAATGTATTGCTTGGGATCAGTTATCTTCACAAACGAATGCTGCGGGTGTTGCTCATCTGCAATGGTGAAGCAACTGCTGCAAGTATCGAAGTCTACGCAAAACTTAGCGACAACAAAACGCATCTAAGCATTCTCGCGTACCTGGACAAACGAGACATTTCTGGCGAAAAGGAAGGTCAGATTGCGAAGACAGAAAGCTGAACGAAACGCACGTATCGATCGCCATGAATGCGAGAGTCGCACATATCACAGTTAGCCGCGTGAACGGGGACCTCTTCAACAACGGGGGGTGGTACCACTGTGGGCACGGCGGCGGCTAGGGGAGCACGGGCCGAAGGGGTGGACTCCCTTTCACCCTCGCCGCTGAACACAGTGTGGACGATAACACGGCCCGGTTCCGAGATCTCGAAGAATTCATGGAATGGATTGTGACGTTCAGCGGATCCAGACATGATACATCCCGTGCACAAGTCGTAGTCTACAAGAAGGTTAATGAGTTTGCCGACGAGATTGGTTGTAGTGCATACCTGGACAATCAAGGCATTTATGCCTGATTCCTTCAACAGTCCCGTTGCACGCATCGCAGATGATACCTTCGTGAACCACCACGGGAGGAACGGCGGGTGTGTTTGCCTCTTGAACCGGAGCATTAGGCGATGCTGCGGGAGGCGACACACACGGTAAGGCAGGCGCATCTGGGGCTAGGCGCGGGCTGGCGACGGATGGACTAGGCGGAACAAATGCCGAGACAGGGGCCGGCGTGTAAAGTTGTTCCCATGGGAGTATCGGCTTACCAGGTACGTAAAGACAAGGCGGAGGATGCGGCGGAGGGGGTAAATTGGGTAGGGGTGGCAGCGCAGAAAAGGCCGAAGATGTTGAAGATGCCGGCTCGGTGACTGGCGGCTGCCAAGTGGCCCATGATCGCAGAGGAGACCATGGTCGGGGACAAGAAGGGCACGTCCTCTTGCTGAAGGAATGCAGGCTATCAGAGCTATACTGGCAGATTATGTGTCCATTAGGGAAGGCTGATTGGCAGCCCGTGCACTGAACATAGTTCAGTACGAGAAAAGCCCAAGGAAGCGATGTACATACTTGGATGACAGGGCATTTCAGACAAGCGTGCCAAGGCCCTGAGAATCTCTTCATACACGTATCACACCAGTGAGCGATGCACGACCAAGATTGATCCAACGGAGTGGTCTGCATCTTCGGAGGAGAGATGGGTTGCTGTACTTGGACGGGAGGGCTGCGTGGCACCTCAGCGTTACTTGCATGGGTCGGAGAGGAGCCAAAGGTGTTCGTCAAGACGCTGTCGAGATCGGCTTTGAAAGACGTAAGTAGGTCTTCGATTTGTTTCTTGCCATCTACACAGGCACAACGCTGTGGCGAGCTGGCTCGCGGTGCGGGTGGTGGTGATGGAGCCTGCGGGCTGAGTGGTGCCCCAGGCCGAGGCCGGTATGCTTGCGAAGCTGGCGCAGTGTCGACATCCATGGGAGCTTGAGTGTATGCACGAGGAGGGGAGGAGTATATGATGGGTGGTGGTGGAACCATGAAAGGCATTTGTAGCGGTAGGGGTACATGATTCGGAGCAGGCGAAGTGTTGGGCAACCCAATACCATAGCCAAGTATGGTAGATACGCTGGAATCATTGTCCACAACAGTGTCCGAGGCGCTGTACGCTGACCAGCGCACTGATGATGCAGACGATGCACCAGGAGCCTTATGAGGCGTTTCTTCGTACACGGCAAACCTCAACAAAGGATTTGACCAAGACTGATGAAGAAAGGGGCCGACACATTGGTCGTAATCGTCCGCTGAGTGAACTTCTTTGGCGATAAGGATACGGGTCGCCTGATTTGAGGGAGAGAAGAGTAGTTTCGATAAGTAGTAATTATGGCTTATAGGGAAGACTCGGTAGAGCTGTATATGCTAGGTAAGCGCTGCGCTGGAGAGGGCGAAGTTCCCAACGTACCTGGTTACACAACTCCTCAAACGAAGGGAACATATTGACATTCGCAAAGGAAATCTTTCTCGTCTGACCACGATATGTGGCCTTTACGGTGAACATTGTGGAGAATTGTGATGAGGATGTTCTGAGGCAGAAGGTGGGGTGGGGCAAAGTGCGCTCAGCTGTAGCGCAGCAGCTTCCGTATATAAGCTGCCGACTCGAAATAAGCGCCGTTACTCAGTCACGTCTTTGACGCCTGGATGTCACGCCATTCAGGGGTATTTCAGTTCAATTTGATTGCACTCCTTCCCTTCCGCAACTGCTTGAATGTCCTCCCCGCCATCAACATACAAGCTTCTGAGCTGTACCAGATATGATCCCTTTCTTCTTAGCCTGAATTGGAACAACGACAGCGATGGCACACCGTCTCCGTTCTTACTGCTGCGTTTCCAAGTTGACCGACTCATTGACGCTGCGGAACAGCACGCATGGGCAGCGGCAAAAGCTGCGATCTCATTAGACACCGTCAAGGCTGCATGTCAGGAACTAGTAGACAATGCACCTGAATTTGCTTCGAAACCTTTGAAGGTGATCTTGTTTCCGTCCGTAGTCACGATCTTTAACATATTCATCATCACAGATTCGGTTACTCCTTGATGAGGCCGGTCGCTTCAGCGGGGCTGCGACAGTGATAGCCCCCTTGGTGTCTGACCCCCTTATATCCCTGACGTTCGATCCTTCGACTGAAGGCTTGATTTTTGGCCCGATCTACAACATCTACATCGACACTCAACCTACTCCATCTTCCATCTTCACATCCACGAAGACTACGGAACGCACCGTCTACGAGGCTTCGCGCGCCCGGAGAACAAAGCAAACAGGCATCATCTCTGACCCACACCCCGACGATATATTGCTTTATAATGATGACGAATTAGTCACGGAATCAACCATCTGCAATGTTGCTTTGTATCGGGACAGTAGATGGCTAACACCGTCTGCATCAACTGGATGTCTCTCTGGTGCGTTCCGACGTTGGCTACTTGAGCTTGGGCGATTACATGAAGATACCTCTGGAGAACTGCGTATATCCTCCATTAAGGAAGGAGATTGGGTTCTATTATTCAACGGAGTGGCTGGTTGTCGTTTAGGGCGAGTTGTGAAGTCACCTGCTGCCATTTGAATGAGCTGCAAATGTATGAGTCGCTTTCGGTAAATACAAAGGTAGCACGTACATCTACACGTCTACATCCATCGCCCCATCCATTTGATTATCGAACATCCCATCATCCATCTCCCCTAATATATAGTCAATCATATAACTCTCCTGCACCAACTTCTCAATCCTCGCAAGGTGCCTTTCCGTATACGGCACAAGTCCATCAATCAGCTCCTTCAACGCCGAGCCCCCAATAGCCTTCCCTCCCCCAGGCTGCGTGACCAACCCCTCCGTGATGAACGCCTCCTCCTTCATTTCATCTCCAAATGCAGACATCACATCCTCCGCGCTGCGAAGCTTGACGATCGAGTACAGTATCGTCTGCGCGACCTCGCTGCTCTTCGCGTTGGCGTTCCACGCCCTGACGAATCGGAGTAATTTTGCGAGATCAGATCCCCCTAAGGTTTTGATCACCTCGTCAACCGAGGAGTGCCCAGTCAAAGGGGATACAGTCTCGGGATCCGAATTAGAGTGGACCTCCTTAAAGAGCTTGTATAATCGCCCTGGTTGTTCCATGATTATCGCAAGCTGAATGGCCTTACGGTAGTCGCTGAGCGATAGATAGTTCATAAACTCTTGTTCCCTTTGGGGAAGGTTAGTTTAATAATAGATCGCCAAGCGAACCTTACTTACTTCAGAACTTGATCAGTCCGTTTCGCCTCCTTCTCCACCTCCTCTTCCTCCGTGCAGTCCTCCCAGAATGTCACCACGGAGTCTGCCGCGCCCGAAACGATGGTTTTGTCGTCGCTACTAATCGCCAGCGCCCAAACCTATAGCCACAACGTCAACATATTCAAGTAACACACCATATGAGACTAACCTTGTCCTCATGGTTGTCCATCGTCGCAGTACACTCCTCATCCTTAACATTCCACAACTTCACCAACCCATCAGACGCCGAGCTAACGAGTTGCATCCCAGCATTGATAAAGTCCACCCTGAGCACCGAATTCGTGTGCCCTTCAAAGGTCTTCACGCAAGACCAATCATCCAAATTCCACAGCTTGATCGTCTTGTCACCGCTCCCCGTCGCGAGCAGCCGTTCGTGGCGACTGAATCGTACGGTCCACACACCACGCTTATGCCCTTTGCATATCCCCAGCAGCTTCAACTCGCCCCGTGGAGGACGTCCTTCGCGCCCTGGTACGAACTCGATTTCGAATACCTTCGCCGTGCGATCCTGTGAACCAGAAGCCAAGAATCGGTTATTCGGCGCGACGTCGAGGGAATTTATGTCCTTGTCATGCGCTTTGTGTGTGGTTAGACTTTTACACCGCAGAACCGCAGGGGAGTTGTCGTTATCGTCATCGCTGGGCGTGAACACTTGCGGAATCGGCGTCAAGTCCCACATTTTGATCGTCCTGTCCTGACTGCCAGTAAACATGAAGCGAGGATCTTCATTGTTGCTAGTTCCTCCCGCCCGGGACATCGACAGAGCGCCTATGCTCTCCGCATGGCCTTCACAAACGCCAACGCACCCATACACGAAATCCGCTTCGCTAGAAGACGGTTCAGATGGAGCCCATATTCTCGTTGTTCTGTCTTTGCTGCCGCTAGCGAGCAGGTTGGCGTTGGAACTCCGATCTAGACATAGTACAATTTCTGAGTGGCCAGACAGCAGGCGAGCATCGAGAGTCGTATTGTTGTAAACTCGAATCAACGAGGAATTCGTCGCCAGAGCAATGTGCGTGTCGCGGGCAGGTGGTTTGGACGAAGATGTCGATGCCTCTGGGGATAAAAAGCAGGCGTCCACTATTTCGTCGTTGTAGCCGATGCACTGGCGAGACAGCGATCGAGTAGCCAACGAGAAGAATAGAATGTTTTGATCACCATGGACCGATACAATGGTGGATGTGGATCCAATATACCTTTGGTCCTCATAAGTAGTTAGATAGATTGAGTGACCGTAGAACGTACATGGCATCCAGTATTTGGCGTTGTTCCTCAGCATCTTCACCATCAACTTGAGGTGTCCCTAAGGTAAAGAGTACCTGGCCCTCCTGAGCATCCCAGATTTTGGCGATGCCCTGTTGACCCGCAGTGAAGAATTTCAGTCTCATAGACGATGAGGAAGTTGCCAAGCTATCTTCGTCACGCAAAATCCCTACAGCTTCCACTCTCTCCATGATTGGTATCGTCTTGAAGAGGACGGGGCTCTGAGCTTTATGTTTCCCTTTGTCCTTGTTGGACTTTTTGGCTTCGAGTTGCTTCCTTGCTAAATCCCAGATTAACACAACGGAGTCTCTTCCTCCACTAACCAACCATCTCCCGTCCGCGGAGACGTCCAAGCCTCTAGGCACTGATACATGCCCCTCCAGCACGGCTTCAGGGTTAGCGCCACCGGCAGAACGCGCCATCAGATCGAATATTCGTATGCGGGTATCGTTGGATGCGGTGATCAGCTGAAAGGTTCGATTTTGGGTGACCGAGGAGTTGTCGTGAGGATAGTTGAATGTGAGTGCGCTGACAACGCCTCCGTGTCCTTTGAAAGCATGGGTCACGTATCCGCGAGCTATATCCCAGACCTTAACAACACCGTCTGCTGCGCCAGATGCGAGGTACGTCGAGGTAGGATCAATCTTACAAACATGGACAGGGGAGTCGTGCGCGCGAGCAATTATGCGAATCGGTTGAATGGGCTTTGCAGCGAGATGGTCCGTCGGAATATTATACACTTTCAGTGCTGACGATGTTGTGAACACGACAATGTATTCCGTGGATGGCGAGACGCAGAGCGAAAGCACCGATTGTGTATCCTGTAAATGATATTACGGCAAATGATATGACTGAGAGCCCCAAGTAACGCACCCCAGCAAAGCGGCATATCTCATTCCCAGAAGCGACATCTGTGCAGATTACTTCGTCTGCCACAGTCGTAAAGAGTTTGTTGCCATCCACGGAGACCGCAACGGGTCCAGAGGTGTACAAGGGAGTGATCGCCCGGGACTTCTTGAATCTAAAGCCATCTCAGCACTTCAATCGCACCGCACGTACTTGTCACTCACGAAGTTTTGAGCTTCGGCCGTGGTGGAGGGACGGTCATGTTCAGAGAATGGACAATATGGGCGCTTAAGATTTTTTTGGTGATCGGAAATGGGTGGCTGTGCCCGCGTCTACTTTACAATCACGCATAAGTAAAAGAGACAAGTGGAATATGGCTTATGCTGCTATGCTACATGTATTAATAGAGTGTGTGCCCTTCCGTAGCTTATTTTACATCCCTCCTAAGGGCCCGTTCCTGGTTTTCTTGGCTCATAGGTTGGTCGATCATGCATCATGATCTACTGGGTGATGATAGTGGGTTTGAGTTACGTTTTTGTGATCTCAGCTCTCTGAGACTGTCTTCCAATAGTCGTCTGCGAAGAAGCTCTTCCTCCGCAAGTCGCTCAGCATCCTGCCGTCTCTTGCATTCCTGCTTCAGCTTGTTTTCCGCCGTCCGAAGTGCAGACTTCGCGCGCCAGGCGTCGGCCTGAGCATGGGCCAACTGGTCCGACATACGCTGTGATAAGCACGTGGCCTCGGATGTTTTCTTTCTGAGTTCGATGATTTCTCTATGCATCTGCTCAATTTGTTCGAATGGGTCGTCGCAAGTTTCAAGGGCATCCAAGGAGGCTACGGGGCTGGAGGCGGCCTGAAGGTCTTCGAGAGGCTCGAGATGATGGACTGGCCGTAGTGTTGGCCTATCAAAAGGGTGGATGACATTCTCTTCCATGGCGGAGTCTTCGTCGTCTGTTAAAGGCACCACCTCGGTATTCTCTCGAACTTCGCTCTCGCCCTCTTTCTCTTCTTCCCCTGGCCACGCTGGCTTCTCTCCCGAAGTTCCCCACTCCTTGACACTCGTCATGCATTTAGATGTTTCCAAGTCGTCTTTTCGTGGCCGTCCACGTTTCCGAACGGGCTGAGGAGCGCCTCCGGGTCCCTTGGGTCGCCCACGCTTCCGAGGACGTTTCGTACCCGGTGGCGCCTCAAGATTGACCACCCAATATGAGCCAAAGCCTGGATCAGTGACTGGTCTTGCTTGCCGTTCGAATAGACGGTTGAGAGAAAGATGATGCCGCACAGATTGCTATTTCATGGTGAGTATTGAATGGGATCAGTTAGGAAGTCAAATGGCATACCTTCCACGTGGGACCAGCCGTCTTGTAATAAGGGTACTTGTTCTCCATGGCCGCGTATATTTCCCTTATTGTGAGCCGTTGCTTCGGACTGCCCAGAATAGCGCATCGCAGAATGACTGGCAAGGTATGCGGAGGTCGATCATCCGCGTCCTGCAGACAATCCAGCGTATTGGGGCAATCGGGGTGTAGTTCATGGTCAATTGTATGATCCCTCGTGTAGTAGCTGCTGGAGCCTTCCTCTGGGACGGACTCAGTGAATGCATCTGACGGGCCATCACTTTCGTCATTGTATTGGCTATGAAACGGTCAGTACGCGCCTCATCCCCGAGAACGAAGAAGTTGCGCGCCTGCTTTCTTGCGTCCTGCTATAGTCTGGATTCAGGAGATTCGAGAGGCTGGCCATGGGAGTAGTTGGCAAAGCGCGTTCCGCTGAAGACAGTCATTTTATAAGGACCATTGTTCGTCTAAAATGGAATAAATCATTACATAACATTCGATCGCCAGGGTCCACATTACAGACGGAAGTGCTCTAAGTTTCGTTCGTATACTCTAAATCGAAAGCTTGTAATATATAAAGGAGGAATCTACACTTCACTTACTCAAGGCCCTGCGTAACACGAGATAGATAGCGACTGAGATATTTACAAGCCCGGATAGAATCGATATGGAGGATTTTCAGTATCATTCATCAGCCATCCCGTCGAAGGAGTATTTTGCGGCTGAGGGACATTATGGGGTAAGGCAATGGCTTGATTACCGACGTCGTTGGTCAATGGACCTGCCTCAGGTGGCATTATTTCATTGGTACGGGGCCACCATTCGTACCCAGGATAGAAGGAGGTAGAGGCCTCGATGCCAGGAATATCAAGTCCCAGCATGTGGGCCATGATACGCATGTTGAGATCTTGTACACCATTCACAGCAGCTGGGTCGAAAGAAGAAGGTGCCTCTGGTTCACTTTCTTGAGCGAAGGCATCCTCCGCTAAGCGCTTGTTTCTTGCCGTATTTTGTGGGGGCATGGTGTGTACTTTGTCGAAACCGAGTTTTACATTGTTGAGCAAATCCCAAGCACGGCTTGCGCTCGGCCACACAATCTAGAAATATATGTCAGAGAAAAAGGTAGCGACGGGTGAGGCGTAGCCTCGTACCGCCATATCTTCCAAAGCACTCAGACATTGTTGAAGCCCCAATGTCGCCTGGGGGTTCGATGATCGAAGGGTCACTGATGATCTATGGTAAGTTTGGAAGATAACTCGAAGGTGAGTACATACATGTCAAGATGTGCATTACTCTGGACGTTAAGTAGTTTGTGGTTGTAAGCACTCAAAACATAAGCACGGAAACGATCCACTTACCCTGCGTTTAATAGATATGACGTTAAGAAAGGGGATGTTCGCTTCATCGTGAAGGTCTCGCGGAAAGACGTGACTAAACTATGTGAGCAAGCGGCCATAAATGCGTACCGAATCGACTCACTAATTGTGCTGATATGACTAGCTGCACTTTGAGCAAGGTCGAAGGCCTTCAGTTCCTGCGTCGAGCTATGCATATCTGGCCCAGTACTAGTACGAAGGTCAGTACGCATATAATCTGCTCGGCGCGAAAGGACACCGTACGTGCTCCAATTGGGGATGCTGAAGAAGAGACCCTTTGAGCATGATCATCATCGAAGCGTTATTTCACTTACAAGGCTCGCTGCAGCAAAAGCACTGCACCCCAATAACGCACGTGCAGTGTAATAATATGCGGTGGTTGAGTAATCCGCTTATTTGAAGGATCATACCGGAGCGGCTGAGGTAGCTGCAAATACCACTGAGTGAGCCGCGCTTCCAACACGGAATGCGCGTCCATTTGTGGGCCCGTGCGGACAGGGTACACCTGTCCGATCAAGTCCCCAACAATAACGGCTAATAATGGAACAAGGTCAGTACAGGGACATGGAATTTTTGGAGAACAAGGACAAGGGAGTCATCTTACATAGCGTGGCATTGGCGAGGAAGCAGTCGGAGTAGAAACCAGGACACGGAGGAATATTGGGCTTGATGACTTCAAACTGTGGGGGCTCCCAAATGATGCGGTCCTCAGCCTGACGTTGTACAGGAGGTTAGAGCCGTTGAATTGAGCAATGATGAGTAATACCTCGTCAACGTCCGGTAATGGGACATCGTAATCACTTGTATGGATAGCCACCGGTCGCCCTGCCCGTTGTGTGAGTATCGCTGAGAAACGAAGCAGAACGAAGCAATACCCACCCATATACACTGATCCATACCTACACTAAAATCAATAACGCGATAACCGGCGGAAGTTTGAAAATTACACATCAGCAAGACAACAAGTCCACCATATGTGCCGTCTCGTCTGTGTTTCCTCGGGGGTCAGCAAACCACGACCGTTTCTCCTCCATTTTCCGGAATCACAATTCAGACCCAAATCTGTGGCCTACGAACTCCGCAGTCGGTCCTCAAGCAAAGATAGACATAGATGATCAAACGCACCATACGAATACCCATCCCTATGTCAAGATTAGTTACGGTATGTAGACGATCTCTATAGAAGGACAAACCGAGAAAGATCCAAGCCTGTTCCATGGAGCCTGTACAAATGAAACGTCAACAACTGAACATGGCTGGGCTGGAATTTTTCGTACCGATCCCAAATTCTCGGTAGCCAAGCAGGAGCAGAGCCTGGACAGTTGGCGACCTCGAACGATGGTAAACCTGGTCTACAGCTGGATAAGTCAAACGCAACTAAAGCAAATGCGACGATCATACTTAATATTCTCCGTGCACTGTCAAGATATTCACATCCCTCCTCCCACATTACACCCCGGGCAGTCGTCTGGTTTCTGTCGCAAGTAAAGCGGGCAGAGATAGCAAAAATAGCAAGCAACAGCAGCTTCGACACTTTCTGAGAGAAGTCGGGCTTGGTGGGGTTCGTGGTAGAGCTTGGGCTATTCCTTGATGTCTCGAGTAATCTGTTTTCCAACAACGATGAGGGTGATATGTTCGTGCGTATTCTGATCTGCACTCACATGTGTTTGCTACGGAATTTACCGCCTCGTTCAGCGAACGGAAAACGGAAAAACATAAGCAGCGGAAATGATGACTTACTTTAGTTCATACTCTTCCATAAACCGTTTTCGATGCAGAACCGGGAAGAGGGGGTGGATATATGTAAAGTATAACTGAATGAGCCGATCCTGAACTTCGATTGGGGGCAGTCTAACGTCAACATCCTCCTCGTGTCCAAAATACAAGTTCGCATTTTGAGACGGAGGCCACATTCGCGCCATGGGCATTTTCCTGATGATTCTGAATTAGTCATATGATGGTGAAGCAGAAAACTAATCCCCAACCATATGCCCCCCTCATTTCTATTATCGGTTCTATCGGTCCGACTCAAAAGGTGGAGACCACTGGCTTTGCCGTGATATCGAAGCTATTAGCAGATGGTGTAAAAAACAAGGAAGGCACCAATAAACCAGAACAAACCTCCTGATCTTCATCAAGGGAGAGTTGACCCATAGCATCTGTTGGTTCATAGCTACTGGCTGCAAGGAGGTCACGTCGTAGGAACGGAAATGGTTAGCACAGAGGATACTTACTAGACTCTTGGGCGGACATTGGCGATTGCGATTGCTGAGCCATCATATCTAACGTTCCCTCGTCTAAGCGGCGGCGTTGGGAATGTGGAACCCCGTATATGTCGAGAGAAGCACCAGGGGAGAGAGGGCTGCCGTACGCATCAGGATGAGAATGTGTTGAACCTAACCGCAACGCAAGTTTGTCTTGCCAGTCGAGCGTCGGAACAACGGAAAGATCATGGTCTGCGGGCACCCTAAGGGTCCGAAGTTATCAATCAGGAAGCAAACGCCTGCTTACCTTGTGTAGAGGACACAATTTCCCTCGACACTCGCGACTGTCTCCGTGTCCTTGAAGTATCCCCGCCCGACCCCCGGCTGCTCTTCATAATCGTAGCAAAGAAATCCTCCTTGGTGGACTTCTGCGTCGTATGCTGTCTCCCAGAAGGCCCCTGACGTCCGAAATCAACGGTTAAGGTACAGATCAAAATTCGCGCAGGCAAAACCAACGTACATATGGTCCTGTGTCAACTCTATCAAGAATTGCACTGGCGAGGTTATCCCTCCGTAGGTCTTGTATCACGCTTTGTACTCGGGGTTCGTTGCATTGCAGCAGCGCGCCGAATAGACATTCCACTTGATGCCATCGCTGCTCGATAGCGTAAATATAGCCCTTCGGAGGGCCTCTTTTGTAACTTGGACCTAGTAATGCATATTGTCAACGATTGAGCAACCGAATAGTGTTGCCCGCGCAATAAGTACCTAAGAAAGTGCAGGCTTCACGGAACGATGTGAGCCCAACTCAACCGTCATGAACTCGCCAGGCAATTACCTGTGCCGCTCGCAAGACAACTCTTGCATGGTAGAGCCTCCCCGTCAGGTCGCTCGCACTTGCTCTTTGTTTTCCTGCATTGATCACAAGCTGTTGGGCAAGCATTCCGTTAGAATGAGCCTCTAGTGAAGTCGGACATCGGGGTACCTCTACTGCTGCGTTTCCTAGAACCTGGCTGGGGGTCCTGATAACCCTCGTCGTCTGAGCCGTCCGTATCGCGAAACATGGATGGAAGTTCTGTGTTAGGAGTCACTAGTCACTCATCAAACTCAGCCAGTAAACATATAAAGATTGCATCACGTGATGTCAATGAGATGACGACAGAAAGTAGAGTTCTCAGTTCTGTAGCTAAATAGCATTCGGTATATGGCCGACCACCCTTCTTTACCCAAACTCCGTGCACAACCCTCAGCCCGTGGCAAAAGTTCAAAAAATCTAGATTGGACTTCAACGGCGCGATACTATTTCAGCGGGCTGAATTTGAGGGGAACGAGGATGAACGAGTCCATGAATTTCGCAAGTTGTGCGGTCTACGGAATGTTCAGCAAATATAGTAGAAGCACACGATCAAAGGGGACCCCACCTTGGACACTGTATCGGCCCAGCCATCGATTTGCCAAGCCTCTTCGCGCATTTCCTTCCGCTTCTGGAGAGAACTAGCAGGTGGAAGGTCAGCCGCGACGTGAGTGGTACATCATTGTGTGCGCGTACGGATATTGCCACATGTGATGGACTTGATGAAGACGACCGACCTGGGAGAACCAAGCTCCCACCGGGGCCACGAACTTCTTCCTGGCCTCAATGCCCTTTCGCCTAAGAATAATATACGTTTGAGCCAAGCTGGCGGGAATAGAAGCATTCTAGACGCACCATGTGTTCTCCCATTCCAAAAGTGTTCCAGGTTTGAGCTGGTATGACCTCAGTTCGAAGACACCACCCTTCTCTTGGGGCGGAGTTGTGGGGAAGAAAGCGAATTCTTGCGTGAGTTGGGAAGCACGAGAGTTAAGGTGGGGGAGCATTGCCTGGTATGCCTTGCGGTGCTAATTCGAGGGGTTGAGTGGGAAGTGGGGCGGATCGGTGATAACGTAGCAGACACGTACGTCTGTCGACTGTATGGCTTCATACGCTTTGTCGTATCCACCATAGTGTTCATACTCTAGAATGTGTACGAATGTGTCTTGTTCTCCAATGACAGTTTCCCAGCTGCCAGTGAGTTTAACCTTGAGTGGAGAATCGGCCACGATGCCAGTGTAGTACGCCTCGCTACTCAAGTGTTAGTACCCTCTGGACATTGAGGCAAGGAGATACTAACGCCGCTCTCTTGTATTCCTCTACGCGATCCGGCTTGACGCGATGGGCTTCGCCGTCGTCAATTACAGCCCGTTAGCAACGTGAGGCGGGGTGCTCACTTTCAAAGGAGTGTATGTATTTCCCCCTTCCGACGAGTCGCGAGTGCTGAAGAATCTCTAGCTCTCCAGCCCGCTTTGCCTCCGGGGACCCGTGCAGCAATGACTGGAACTTTTGTCTGTCAAGTGCTAACGCCGGTGAGCTCGATGAGGAAGGCACCTGCACAGATATGGCTCTTGTAAAGTTTGGGAAGACTTGCTTCTGAACTGCTGATTTTGAGAGCGCAGTGAGGAGAGACATTTCGAGGGTATACGGGAAGGTGGTGGTTCAGAACGAAGGCGCACGCCTGACTCTTCCCTGCAAGGCGACCAACGTGATCGGCTTCAGAGCGCGCTTAGTGACGTAAGCGGGGAATCTCAACTTTCTAACATGGTTCACCGATCAGCCACTGTGGCCTTAGAAAGGTCCGTTGCTCCGTAAAATTTTGTACAGAGAGCAGGTGGTGAGCGTTGATCTCATCTCAGGAAATATTTTAGGTGAAACACGGCGGGATTGTCCCCGACCTCCGCCATCGACCTCCACGGGAAGCATAACAGCAACAGCAACTGGTGGATGCGTTGCCAATGCGTTGCTTGGCGGTTGATTGCCTTTTGCCATGAACGAGAAGTCTTCAAGTTGCCGTATTTGTTATCCGCACATGTATAAAGACATGGCACCTCATGCCCGTGTTCAGGCTGCTCATCAATGCATCATACGGTCTAGTCGGGAATAGAAGGTCGATTTCGAATTGATGGGATGATCTTCCGGGCGCAGCGTGGAGTTGATGGTGTGCAGACGGGTCGCTACAGCAGGAGGGAAACAAGTACAAGAAAAGAGCGAATAGCGCCATAGCATTCATACAAAATCAGTCCATTCTTCCTTTAAGCGTGCGAGTTATTATCTTATCCTTGGTGCTGAGCACAATTTTAGTGATCACCGGTAAATCAGCCAGGGAAACACTCACATTACGTGCACGACGCAGCCCCAACCAGAGTACGCATCGCGATCAACCGCGTTCATTAGAGTCTGCGAAATCGTCTCGAAGAGATCTTCCGGCTCCAAATCCGGCTCCCATAGTCCTTCGGCAACACCAAACAATTTTGAACTAGCCGTCCCCGCTACCACAAAGTCCTTGGCAAAGTTGAGGCATCCTATGAGATCTGTAGCAGCAATGAATGGCTTGAAGCCCCCTGAGGGTGTTTGGGATAGGCCGGCTATCACTGGTTCAATGAAGTACGGGCCGAACCGTCGCTCGTAGAGGGTCGAGGAGACGAGATGCGCGAACGTTTCAGGCTGGATTTCCCGTTCCTCCTTGATGGTGTACATGTTCACTCTGAACCGAAATAATTCCTGTCTGGGAATCCGTTCAATGAATTCGTTCGAGTACGATCATATGTATCGAACTCACAATGTCGTTACATCGGTGGCCAGTCCTGGAAGTCCGAGGTAGATACGATCTGTGACAGGGAATATCTGGCAAAAAGTCAGTAGTGAACCAGCCAGTCGAGTACAAGGACCACCTTTTGGAAATTAGACGAGATACCCAAAGCCTGATTCCCAAGACGCAGGTCAGATGCGATAGCAACGCATTCCTTTCCGACCATGGCTATAACGGAGCCACCGTTGTATTCCATAATCGACTGATTCTAGGGCTTCAGAATCGTGCGCCCCAGAAGCCGTTCTGCTCACCATTGTGAACGCTGCGCTGGTTGTAGTTTGCTCGAAGGCGATGTTGTACGCGTCAGTGTCTCAAGCAGGATACAGTACTTGATCGTGACAGCACGCGTAAGTGTGACAGTCGTGTGACAAACTCGCTTTCTCAGAAACTCCACTCGGTCAGTCGGTGCTCGTTGGGTGCACGCACGCCTGGTTTGGTTCAGCTCACGCCGCTCAGAGGAATCTCCAATGCCCATGTTTTCTATCCCCGTGTGAAGGACCGAATTCGTTTGGCTTGACAGCTCTTACTTCTCTACCACCATGATGATCCGACATCCAAGGTTCGCCTTGGAATTGGGCAATATCGCTCGCAGGGTTTCCAGAACGCCTTCACGTTATCATTCTGCAGCCCAAGCCAAGGTATACATAGTGTCTCTTGTGGCAGAACCTCTTACGCATGGAATTCCAGGCGAAGATCGCTCAGATTGACGCCAAGAAGGGTGTTGCTCCAGCTCTGGTAGACAGGTTTGAGCGGGAACACGACTACCTGCGGATTTCTTTGACCGAACGCTGTAATTTGCGATGTGGGTCCGTATTTATTTCCATGTGGCGCCGTAATGTAACCCATTGAAGGTTTTTATTGCATGCCTGAAGAAGGCGTGGAATTGTCACCATCGGGCCACATCTTAACAAATGACGAAGTGGTCCGACTAGCCAGGCTATTTGTGAAAAGCGGGGTTGCCAAGATACGCTTGACCGGCGGGGAACCTACTATTAGGAAAGGGATTTCTGACATTATACGTGAGGATCTTTCAAATCAATTTAGGCAATGACAGACCCCGCCCATACGTTTTCAGGGGAACTGAATCAATTACGACCACATGGCCTCAGATCGATAGCCTTGACCTCGAATGGGATTGTGCTCCACAGACAACTTGAACAGTTCGTTCAACACGGATTAACGCATCTCAATATAAGGTTCGGCACTCTGCGTTCATTACGAACTCCGATAATTTGATCCTTGATTAGTTTGGATACTCTTGACCCTCTCAAGTTCGAACTTATGACAAGACGGAGGGGACATGCAGCCGTGTTGCGAACACTGGACATGGCGTTAAAATCCCCTTCACCGTTGTCGGTCAAGTTAAACGCTGTGATAATTAAAGGACTCAACGACGCTGAAGTCTTGGATTTCGTGGCATTGACCAAGGATAATGATTTGTCCATCCGATTCATCGAATTTATGCCCTTTGCGGGTATGTTTCAATCACCTGTAACGCATGGTGGTTCTAACCAAAGACACGCCTTCCAGGGAATAAATGGGATAAGTCGAAAATGGTACCGTCATCGGAACTTCTATCGCGAATATCACGACGATATCCTGATCTCGTACGAGCCCCCGATGAGCTGAACGATACAGCTCGCTCATGGAAAATCCCGGGGCACAAAGGCAGCTTCGGCTTCATCAGCAGTATGTCTGATCATTTCTGTGCTAGCTGCAATCGCCTCCGCATCACCGCGGATGGTCAGATCAAGGTAAGTCGCGTTGTTCGTTCCTAGTGGCCGAGCTAATCCGTGCTTCCCGCCCATAGGTCTGCCTCTTTGACGCAAAGGAGGTATCCTTGAGAGATCAAATGCGTAACGGCGCCTCGGACGACGACCTTCTAGAAACTATTGGCCGGGCGGTATTCAACAAACAGGAGAAGCATGCGGGAATGGAGGACATAGATGTTTTGACCAACCGGCCAATGATTCTCATAGGGGGTTGAGTACTTCGTACATCATGATTGTTGTATACTTGTTCATATCTACTCGTCATTCCTACAGGTTCCATCGGGATGCACCCCCGCCGACATGTAAGGACTAGTCTGCGACGCCCAGTGGCTTCCCAGTTGCGATATTATGGTACTTGTGCCAAACTGACACATCTGGATGACAAGGGAAGACCATCCATGGTTGATGTACACAGTAAGGAACCCTCTCGCCGTGAAGCCACCGCAATAGGCCGGATATACATTCCGCCACTCGCTTACGACCTCATCACTACTACTCGGCAAGACGATAACGGAACCAATCCCCCTAATTATGCGAAGGCAAGGAGTAAAGGCGACGCCCTGACGGTCGCACAGCTGGCAGCCATCATGGGGTGCAAGAAAACGCCCGACCTAATCCCTCTGTGCCATCCGCTGCCACTTTCTCATGTATCGGTGGCTTTGTTACCCCAGCCGCCCGAACAAGCGCGTAATAATGATGGAGACATATCCCGACCTCATCGCCAGCCACATCGGCACAGCGTGCTATGTACTGCAACTGTATCTTGTGAAGGGAAGACTGGAGTCGAAATGGAGGCACTGACGGCCGTCTCTGTAGGACTTTTGACGGTGTGGGATATGCTGAAGGCCGTGGCAGGTAAAGAAATGGAGATTGGCGAGATCTTCGTCACAAAAAAGTCAGGTGGAAAGAGCGGTGACTTCTCACGGAACCTCTAGTTCGTATTAGAGACGTATGAGTACTTGTTAGGATACTGATGTTTAAATTAGATGTAGACAATGGCATCGCGCATGGTACCAGTGTGCCTTCATTGATGCCTTCTGAAACATCACCAACGCCCTGTGATGGCTACGTTGAATCCAACCTCTAGCCAATCCTCGCGATCGTCGCTGCTCTTTGCTTGATCTCCGATGCCGGAAAATCCCACTCTATCATAAACGCGCCTCGCAGGATTGTTCTTGCCGACGTACAACACGACGCTCTCCCTGCGATTCGAAAATAAACTATAAACGTCACCAATCAGACTGAAAGATATATACGGGATTGACCGATCAACTTACTGCTGGACCACATGTCGCACCAGGCGCTCTGCGAAGCCCTTTCTTCTAAACGCCTTCGAAGTGTAAACTTTGCTGATGACGGATGCGCGCTGAGAATGACGAGCTGCGGCACAGATGCATGCGATCACCCCGCTGGAAGCCTCGTAAACCCAAACTTGTTGAGCCCCGATGAGCTCTTGAGCTTCCAATCTTGAGTCTTCTGCGCTGAATTTATAGGGAGCCTGAGAATTTCGGTGAGGGAGTTTACCATTGGAAAGGTGGATATCGTTACTGACCGACTCATCATCAGCAAACCGCTTGCAAAGCTCCGCAACGTCGTTCAAATCTCCCGTCGTGGCTGCTCTCGTCTTGTGCCCTTGTGGCAACGGCATTGTGGATGTTCCTTGACTCAAGGTGTTTTTCGTGCATCGTGCAAGATACGCATCATAGTAGGGTTCTCGGAGGATCGGTACGCCGGTGATCTTGGACCACTTGCTGGAGAACACTTGGGTGATTTCCGTAGGGCCGAAAACAGAGAACACGCGCTTGTCTGGTACACGCTTCCTCAGGAACTCGACAAGGCTGGATGTTGCATCGCTCCTGTGCTCTGCTTTTGGAGGAGCCCAAAGGAAAATGGGATAATCTCCCAGAAGCCAGCTGCCGCACATCAGGATCAGCTCGAGGGCACTCCGCGACGTTGTTGAGGACGTCGACCAAACCGTTAACCAAAAGTCTCGTGGTTTTGGACCGGCGATGCGTTTCTGAGCGTGGGCTAAGATGACGACAGCGGATGTTTCGTTTTGGAGAGTGAGTGAAGGTGACACAGCGAAAAGGAAGTCGCTTGGGTTGTCGTGGTGGCGTATGGAGAATGACCTCGAGTCATTGGTCGGTACAGAAGCATGAGAGTGGGAGCCAGAAGTTGAAGTAGACATTGTAGAGACTGGATGCTCAGGGAATGATAGATGATTCCATGGGATCGGAATGCTTTATAAATGGTCACAAGATAATGGGTGACGGTCGACAATCCTGCCAGATTCCGGATCGAGTCAGTGTTTCACCGTTAGATTCGTTACTTGCAACATCCGAGGTAAGAGCAACAATGAAATGTGCATACACACAGGCCGAAATTGATCGACTAGATCAGATCTGAGCGGAATGCATGCTTGACCAATACCGTCACCTGTCGGGCAACTATCAGCCACTAAATTGGGAATGCGGGCTCGTCTCTGACATGTCGCGGTTCGAACCTAGTGGTTCAGCAGGGTTCAGTTCAACCCGCATAGAGGAAAGGAATTATCGGTGAAGAGCTACACAGGATGATCAGGGTCGTTCCCGCTGTAGTCATATTCAGGCAGCTTTGGGCTGATCTGTTGGTCGACGACAGCCAGGGCGACGGATCAGTTTCAGCAACGATAGAATAGTCCATTGTACTCTCCATTGATTCCCGCAGTCGCAGGATACCACCCATGGACTCGATCACTGATACGCTCCATCCCCACAAGAGCTATCGTATCACATATAGGCATTGCGGGATGTTGAGCTCGTGCGTCGTGATATGCGGCTGCGACAGGGCAGGGTTGTTCCGTGATGAGGCTACTAGGCCCGGCGTTGGCACCGCCCTTTAAGTGGCACTGAGGCTCATTGAATTGCATTTGCCTCCTATCAGCTCGTCTGACACGCATATACTAATCCTTTTGCTGAACAAACGCAGGTAGGCTCTCTGCCGTAATGTTTGGGTCCACCAATCGGGCTACCTCCTTCGACTGCAAAGATGCGTTTAGCCACGCCACTGAGGTCACCTTGAAGTAATGATGAGAAAACTACATACATCGACGACTTTGATGATGGTGGGGATAGACGTGACATTGAATGGAGCACAGCGATATTTGTTGCCCGAATCCTTCCAGCTGTATGTACAGAAAAGGCGGTTCGTTTTCGTTACATTCACGGCGAACTGATGGTATTGATGAGATGCGACATACGTTGCTCTATCTCCGACGTAGATGATAATACCACGAGGGCCATCCTCTAACGAGAAGGTTTTCTGGATAAGTTCATCCACCACACGGCAATCCTACCATCATCAAAGAATCATAAGTATCATCGAATGCGGTGTGAAAGCTACAAGATTCATACCGGGCACCAAAGTTGTCCGTCGACGATTGACGAGTAGAATATTAGGAATCTTTCTCCGGCGTTTTCCAGGAGACTTGAGGGATCGGGATAGTCTTTGCTGTCCAAAGACATTTCGCAAACGTAATGATGGTAGTGTGGGTCCAAGGAGCTCCATGTTAATCGGTACGGACGAGAATCGCGGAGCGCCGAATTTTACTTTTACTTCCAGCTACAATGCCATCACACAAGTCAAAGATGATGCCAAAGATTTTTGAAAAATCTTTATGATGATTGCTACCACTACACGGTGCTCATGTCGGCGTTTTTCAGCAGCATTCCATTCGCCGCAAAGCCCAAAGTAAAATACTGTAATGACCAACTACGGCGTGTATGTGCGAAACGAGCAGGAATCGACCCAGGAACCTGTCGCGGAAGAAAGGTGGGGAAGCTTGAAAAACGTATTAATGACATCAACGAATATAGTGAAGCGGCGAATAATTCAGCAAGAAATCAATAGATAAAAAAGTCTATCCCTCTCTGTCCGTGATCAGATCAATGTGTATGTGAAACGAAGGGAATATCTACAAGCAACGTGAATGGATGCGTGACTGCGTGAGGGTATTTAAGCCGAAATGTTGAACGCTCAGTAGCTGCCTGATGAGCCGTAAGAGCTTCCTGACGAGCTTCCGTAGGAGCTGCCAGAGGAGCCGTAGGAGCTGCCGGATGACGAGCCGTAGGAGCTACTAGATGAGCTTCCGTAAGAGCTACCAGAGGAACCGTACGAGTTCCAAGAGCTACCCGTGGATTCAGCAGCAGCTGTGGCGATCGACTCCGACGGTACAGCCCAGGAAGAGCTTGGGGCGGGAGCGGAGGCGTACGTGTTCCAACTGTTGCTGTTGCCTTGCGTCAAGCCCCAGCTGGACTTGCACCTGCCCAAGCAGTCAGAAAGAGCGGTCTGGAGGACGGTTTCGGTGGCAGTGGCAGTTTCCGTCGAGGTAGCTGTCGCGGTGGAGATCAAAGTGGTCAAGAGCGTGCGATCCTCAACCATGGTGGATGTGACAGTGTTCAAGACAGTCTTGGTCTGCGGGCGAAAGTTAGTCCTATCGCACCATTCTGATGCGGAATCTGATGCTTACGTTGTCCTTAACCTCAGTCTTGACCCATACGGATGTGAAGGTAGTGGGCTTGACGTAGGTGCTGACTTGTGTAACGGTCATGAAATCGGTGACCGTGTCGGTCTTGGTAGCCGTCTCGACGGAAGTGATCTTGTCCGTTACAGTTGCCGTTTGCGTCTCCAACATGGTCTTGGTGTTGTCGATAACCTTGGTTTTGACCCAGACGCTAGTGTAAGTCGTAGGTTGAACGATTGTCCTGACATCGGTTTTGGTGACGAAGTCGGTTTGAGTCTCCTTGAGGGTCTCAGTCGCAGTATCGGTACGGGTGGCTGTCTGAGTGTAGATGTTGACTTGCGTCTTGGTCTCCGTGGCGGTCAAAGTGTGCTCGAGGACCTTAGTCCGGTCGATGATCTCCGTAGAGACCCAAACACGGGTTGTGGGGACAACTTCAGTCGACGTGACAACTTGGGTGACGGAGCGGATGTCAGTTTGCACGCGGGTCTGGATCTCCGTTTCGTGCTTCGTGACAGTTGTAGGAACAACTTTCGTCTCGGTTTTAACGACAGTAGCAGTGGCGGTGACGGTGTTGTGGACAGTGACGGTGTGGACGTAGTTGTTGCAGTACTGGCCCCACTGGTTCCCGTTGTTGATGATGATGGTGGCATAACATCCTTGGATTGATGGTTGGTACTGAGGGAAATGTGTAAATCAAAGATCAAAGATCGGCTAGATTGCAGGCGTACCCATGACTCAGGCATACAGTACCCCTGGGAATTCCTGGAGTGACCGTAACCACAGTCGAGGTTCTGGTATCCTCCGCTCTGGTACTGCGAGTAGGGCATGATCTGGTAGAAATCTTGGGCAGGAGGGCCCGCGGGTGCGGGTGTTGGGGCTGGTGGGCCAGAAGCGCCGTAGTTAACATCAGCAGGGCCTGATGCCGGGGTGCCCGTGGGGGCCACCTCGGAGGTGCTGGCGACCGGTTCCGAAGCAGAGGCAGCAGAAGAGCTTGCCTCGACCGAGACCATGGACACACCATTGACTATCTGAGCCGCAGCCGCGCCAACGAGGGAAAGACCGAAAAATATCGACTTCATAATGAAAAGAGAGTGACTGTGCAGCTGCAATATAAAGAATTGATGCTAATACGAAGGTCGAAGCGAAGTCGAAGGGGCTGTAGCGGTCGACGCTGTACTGGCTTGCAGTAGAATAGGGATTGGAGGGCGGGCCTGTAAGATGGCGCAAACGCTGTAACTTGTGAGTGAGTACGAGGAGGAGCAGGGGCCTCGATACACATACCTCACCGCCAAAAAAAAGAGGGAAGGGGTGAAGAAAACGAAGAAAAGGAGAACGAAGGAAGGGAAGAGGGTGAAGGAAGTGAAATCGGTCGGCATGTCGGTATTTGAGGAGATGGACGATGTCACAGCGAAAGTGATGATCCAATCGCGAAAGAGAGTCCCTCACAACCACGGCCTGACACATCACTCCCTCATCAATTCTCCCACGCTGGTCATCTCGGTGTGATGCGTCTCCAGGCAAACTCATGCTCGTCCATTCTGTTCCTGTTGTGTGTCCGTTACTTTGGTTCTGCCTCAGAATGTGGTGATTGGCTTGTATTTCTAAACTCTACCAACCACATCACTGATCTATCATTCTCACTCCCAACACAGCGCTTTTCTACGCTGCCCCCGGCCGTGTTTTCGAAACAGGGCCTGATACGGCGCTGATAGACCCAGATGCCGCTGCTGCTCTCCTTCCAAAGTCCCCGTGCACGTCCAGCAGTATCTTCAGTGCATTCCGGGCCCGGATGCGCGACATGTCGTCCTTCTGAGACGTTAGCGCAGTCTGAACTTGCAGTGGTTTCTCGGCCCATGGATACTATTAAGGTTCCTGTCAATCTTCGGTGGTTAATATCACAGGCGGAAAATGGCTCACCGGCATTACCTCCACGAGGCGGCGACCGAATCAGCTTTTGGTTAATTACGAGCTCCAGTGAAGCACTCACATCCTTCAATACCTCGTAGCCAAGCAAGGTAAATCCAAATTGTGGACTGCTACGGATGACGCGCGCTGGGCCACCCTTGAACAACGCGCGGAATCCCTCTTCTCGATCTGTGCAGAGGCGGGGCGGGTGTATGATTTAGCAACGTCTTGTCCAAAACACAGCTTTCCAGCCACTCACAGATTCTGACGAATGCGTCTCGAAGACCCTGATAATTCGCTTGACCCTTGCGTGCTTCGACCTGCAATCGAGTCTTCACGACATCTAGAAAAATCATCAGCACACTCAGAATGCTATGTGTTTATAAATCACTGAAACATGTCTACCTGCTGGGGTAGTGAGGTAAGCGGCTGGCATTCCTCTAGATAATCCGTCAACCAGTAATTCATTCGGAAGATCGGAGACCGACGCACGCAATGGCCGCCGATGCCAGTGTCTCCACGAAGGAAAGCTTCTTTCCGTTGTATCCCTCCTGGAAGACATCCTTTTTCAAATGCCAGTACGCGGGGAAATATATCGCAGAGAATGGTATGTCTCGGAGCAAGCAGGCGCTCGCTCCCTTGTAAAGCCCGAAGATACCCAGTTGTCGAATAATGTGGACTGCGCCCCTCGGTACGATACCTTCGGCTTTAGCAGCCTCACCCTGGACCTGTAAGCGAATCTTTCTACAGCCGTACATCAGTTACAGATGGTTATGTCAGATGGTCAATTCATCTTACACGATCTCCAGCGGATTCGTGAAGACCTAAGAATATCCCATCAGCATCAGGCCCCTGCGAAGCATATGCATACGCACAACTTGGCACCCGCCAGCCATGCCTCCTGCAAACAGCTCCCACCCAAGCTTAATCCGCCCCGTTTCAGGGTCCATGGCTCGGGCTCGGATGAGATCATTGACAGTGAGTTTGATAGCCTTTTCCGGGGCGACACCCTGTATAGACAGATGTTAGTGCAGGGTAGAGACGAACAGGAGGTGCACTTGCGATAAGTTGGGGACCCAGTCCACGATAGAAACCTAGGAAACCTTCATTGCGAAATATCTTCTTCGCGCAATCGATACTATTCTTGTACAGTAGTTGACCGACAACAGTACTTCGCTGATTTTGCATCCTAGAGTAATGATCGCATCAGGCTAGTCACAGAAGTCGAAAATTGTTACTGACCGTGTCTAGGAAATCGGCGTTCTAGTACAGCAAATATGATCATCATCCACAAATGGTGACATACCTTGACTGCACCCGGGGGGTTAGTTGGTATATATAAATAGCAAAACAGATGGACGTACCCATGTCTATAGGATACACAATTGTCGCACCAAACGCTCCAGCAATACCTATGCAAGATGAGGGTTAACAACCAGCGCCAACGGCGGAAGGGCAGCAATCACCTCCTTGTCCGAAACCATACGCCGATGCCAAGGCCGAATCGAGGAAAGATGTTGATGACGAGGTCTTTGTCTCGAACTCTTCATGTGGTGCCTTCCATCGGGGATCCAGTAGTTGGGCAAAGTCCAAGAGCGCAAGACGCTGTTGCGAAACACCCCGTCCTGCGAAGTGGAAGATGATGGAGGCTTCCATCGGGGTAAATAGGGAATAACGCGAGCTTGAAGCAGAGTGATTAAGGAAGTCGGACTGGTCTATACGTCCGTCTCTACTCTTGGCCGTGGCTTCGCGGATGATGCTATGAATATATGTGAGTCGAGAAATCAGAGTTAGACGATCGGGAAGCTGACCGCTCCACCATGTCCATCTCTGTTGCATACCGGTTAGATCGCGACGCGTAAAGCAAGGGTAATAGAGCTCTCACCTCTAATAACATTATGGAAAGCAATTACTTCTGAATAAGATATCTTCTGTCCAGGGCTTAGAGTGCAAAGGGTAGGTAAACGTTCTATGACAGCATCGGAAAGTTTGTGGCCAGCAATTTCCTGTAAGGGCCGTTTAAGAGCAGAGAGGAATGCGGGGTAGGCGGGGACGCACCAAAATAATACGTTTAAATTGGTCTGGTTTGATAAACCCATCTTGGTCTGCATCTAGATACTTGAACGCCTGTCGAAGACGTTCACCTTGCAAGCCCTTCATAAGCTGCGTGAATTCATTGTCTACAGCGCGTGTGTGTTAACTTTCGTGCGGCATTTTTGCGAGTGACTGGACGTACAGCCCAGAACATGAGCGCCGTTCTTCTTGCCGAGGTACAATTTCACCCAATCGCTATGGCCGAGTCAGCCATTTCATTCTGGACTCGAAGGGTCGGCGTACCAGTCAAAGTCAAAGGGGATAGCTTCCGAGCCAATATTGGCAGAAAAGACATTCTTGAATTCATCATAAGTGATGTACCCGTCATGGTCGCTGTTCAAGCAGAAACCATCGGTTATAAGAATTGTGCATTTGAGAGATATTTGCTGTACGAACACATCAAAGTACTGAAACGCCATCCAATAATCGGCGTCCGGTCGCTTCAACATCGTTTCGAACACCGTGAACTCATCCCAAGAGACTACCCCCCTTCTGGCCGTGTCCGCAATACGGAACAGTATCCCGAACTGAGCGCGCCCGATTTTCGTGAGGTCGTTCTTGGGTGCAATGGCATTGACGAAGCTGTCCTGGTCCAAGAACCTAAATATTTCCACACAACAAGCGGTGAGTAGTCAATTCAGGCAGCCTAGAAGCAGTCTCTGGTACATGTGACTGAGATTCTGGGAGACTTACTTCTCACCATTCACCGTTTTGGCATTCGTATCGAATATGCGCCTCCACCGCTTCAGCTCGGTCTCTGGGATCGCCACCGCTGTGCGCATGGACTGAATAGCGGCCGCTGTCCGCGAGGTGGTCGTTTCGTCGGAATCGCCATGTACAATGGGGAGAACCGGGGCGGTCATTGTCTATGTGGTATTATGTAGAGAGTAAGAAAGAAGAGAAGGGGGTATATCCAAGGAGGGTGGTGGACTCGTGTAACCCACGCTGGGTGATAAGGTAGGGGGGAGGAGGCCGGGATGGAGTTTGAGCAAAATTTTGCGGGGTTAGACGCGTACTCCGAAAATAGTAATACTTCGGTGACCGGATGCTTCCGACTCAACATCGGCATGATCAGACAGTTTAAGTAGTAAATTGTCATCATACGGCAAACGCTACATCGGCGGGCAACCCGAAGCTCACACAATACATCTCTTTGTTAGGTGCCACGGAACGCACTAGATGGAAGGAGGCGTCTTCGCTGATAGCATGCCCCAACTTCTCTTCGACTCTCTGTACACAATTGATCAGTCAGATACGGCCGAGGAACGTAGAGATAGATAGCCACTCACCCGACGAATATCCGCCTCTGCTTTGTCTCTTTCAAGTTCGCGTGTAAAGCAGTGACAGTGGATCATTGGCAGCTCTATCTCGCCGTTACCGCATAAATTCCGTTCGCTTGAAAGAAACGAGAGGATGCCCCGAAATGCATCAAGGAACTGGATAGCTGAGTCTGGCAAATTCATCACATAATGTGATATCATTCGTCGGGGAGGTTCTGACGGTTTCTCCCTATCGCCACTTGACGGCGGTTGGGTCGTATCGTTCGTTTGAGTTTGAGCTTGACGGCGCTTCCGTTCTTCTTTCTCTTGTGCCCTACTTGGCTTGGGCCCAGTGTATGGCGGGAAAGGGTTGTCGTACAGCTGCCGCGCAACATGGGATATGAAGTCTCGACCATCCTCGCAAGAGACGCGCACAAGGTTCTTCACCTGGATGGAGAAAAGGTGATGCAGGATAACGTTTGTATTGTGTGGCTTACTCGGTTATCTTCCACGTTCTTGGCCAAGTATTTTGCGCTATTTGGGTTAAGATCGTTGGCAAGGACGCCACACCCTCTCTTCGCAGCGGGCAAGGCAAAAGGACCGACTCCTGCAAATACATCCGCAACAATATCTTTGGGCTGAAAAAGCTGCACAAGCCGATCGTGTTCCGTATGTAGCCGGGAATTCCAATACACTTGCGTAAAGTCAAAGGTAAACCGACAGTCCGATTCGTGCTGATGGAACGTCAGACCACACGGGCACCGAGAAGAGGCGGCCAACTTACATGTTCCACAATATAATTGGGCTCCCCTGCAATCAGCTCCATCTTAAAGAAGCGGAACTGCGTATCGATATTATCAAGTTTGTTGACAACGGTCGTGATTCGCTTATTTTTCTGGAACATGATGAGCAAACCCCTCGCTGATCTCTATGTCACAGTCACGTACATCCAGAATGACTTGGCCAATAAGGCTCTTGTATGGTAGATACTCGGCGTTTAGGTTCATGTGGGCAATATGGCCGGTCATAGCGAAACCGGTAGGTGACCCGTCGCACAGCTCTTTGGGGAGCACTGCTTGAAGTATTTCGTCTGACGCAAAGCGTTAGCGACCAGAGCCCACTGTCTTGCAGAATACTCGCCAGCTGTCCAATAATCATAATCCAATTTGAGTGTGTGAGGAACCAAGCTGAAGGACCGTTCCTTGAGGAATTGGTGGGCTGGCTCAGGCAGGTCCGCTTCCTTGCACCTGAGTTCGTTTCAGAGCTGTTGCAACAGCCTTGCATGAACGCACCTTCTTCAGAGACGCGTAAGAGCACCAATCGATCGCCGGAAGAATTGGACGGATCATTCACCACAGTCCGAACTTTCGGGAGATTCATCAAAGATCTTGAAAATTCCTGTTATTTTCCATCGCAAATGAGTTACAGACATAAAACAGCGTACCTCTTCATTATTTCCGACTTCAAGACCACCCCTGTCTGTGCTTGAGGAACTTTGGCAGCGAGCACCGGTATCGATTTCTGAAAGGCACCGCGTTCGAGCTCCATCATGCCCCGGTGGACAGGAGGAGACGCATCGAGCGTAACTTGTCCCCGCATGCTGCGTTGTGACAGGATATTCCTCTGTAAGGACCGCGCGTTGAATATTTTGCAGATCGACGCAAAGAGAGTCATGAGACAAGAAGTACCCAGGCGTCACGTATCACGGATGTCACGCGTTACCTGCACGCGTTTACTTCCTTGTTCCCAGTTCCCATCATCGGCAGCAACGATGACAGTGACAGACGATTCCGCCGCAGCGACGACGCGCGACGGCGGCGAGCTCGTTGCCGCATGTGACGCTGTCCTTCGCCATGTCGCCGACGTCCACTGTCACCCAACCGATTCCCCAGCGACGCTTTCTCCAAATTCCATGCACCGCCTACCCATCACCATCTGTCCGATGGCCTCTCGGAAATCAGATCAGCCCCGCGTGCGTGCACTCGCACAGGCGCACCCAGATAAAGTCATTCCGGGCTTCGGTCAGTTGTGGACTGTATCATCTCCATTGCTCGACGATTCATGTGGATTGTGCTGGAATGAATGCTGCTGTGTCTCCGATTTTGGTTCCCCGACGTGACTTCGACGTTGTTGACTATCCGATCATCATGAATAATGAATTTCATCAAATGTGAATGCCAACTTGACGCACCGTAAATATACACAAACTTCCCCACATGTTGTCTTGGCTTCTCCTCAGGATATCATCCGTGGTTCTCTCATCAGATTGCGACAGAGCCGGTAATAAGCAAACGAGACCACTATAGTAGCATCTTCCTCAAGTCTCCCATCAAACCTGACCACGAGGACCTCTTCAACGAGTTGCTCGAGTCTCTTCCAGACCCCATTCTTCTGACCGATGTCCTTGCCGAGCTCAAACAAAACCTCACAGACTTCCCCAACGCCATGCTAGGCGAAGTGGGCATCGACCGTTCATTCCGAATCCCCATCGACTTCGATGTATCACCCCGGAAGCTGACTCCCTTCACCGTTCCTCTGGAACATCAGCTATCTATCGTCGAGGCACAGTTGCAAGTCGCCGTCGATCTGGGGAGGAACATCAGTTTCCACAGCGTCAAAGCCCAAAAGGCCACCCTAGACTTGATAGACCGCATGGTGGAAAAGCATGGTGATCGTTGGTACAGAATCAGCGCCGACATGCACAGCTGTGGATTAAGTCCACAAACCTGGACAGACGTGCAGGTAAGGTATCAGTCATTTATCATAAGGTATCGTTAATCATTATTGATATATCAAAATCTATATTCTGCTGGCGCAATCACTCCATCCGTGTGCATGCAGAGAAGACACTGTAACATCTTCTTGTCGCTCTCGACGACCATCAACGAGAAATCTCCAAATCACAGAGAGCTGATAGCCGTATGTTCGCCGAACCGCCTGCTAGTGGAGTCCGACTTCAACGATATTCGCGGTTGCGCCGAACGGACTTGGGAAATGGTAAAAACCATCGCCGATGTTAAAGGGTGGGTTGTTGAAGACGAATGGGTAGAGGGAGATATTCCGGAAGAGGACTGGGGTGTGGTAAGGAGACTAGAAAGGTCGTTCCAGCTGTTCAAGCAAGGTCAGCATACACCACCTACTAAGAAAAGGAGCGCAGCAACATCAAGTGGAACATCATAATCTGGAGATGCCTGGATGGGGCCCTCATCAGAGGGGAAGATGCATGAATAAATTACGCGTGAAAGCAAAAGTAGCTACCGCCACATGTATGTGAAGAATAGAATCAAGCAGATACCGATAACAAGTCCCATTACAATTGAATCTCTCCGCCGGCGCGTCTTGATCATGGACAGGAGGTTATTAATCCCGGGCATCGTATCTGGAATCGACCTCAGCACTCGCTTATAATAATGTAGCAACAGGAGACGACGCACTTATCACCCCCATCATTCGCGTATTAATACCGGCCAATGACGAACGTTGGCTGGAGAACTCTGCCCGCGTTTCATAGGCTTGTCTATTATTATGAAAGGTACGTTAGCACGCAGGCCAATGAACAACAAAGAGGTGCGCACTGAATCATGTCGTCCGTCATTTGATGCGAACTGTCTATTCGGCCGCGCTCCGCTAATAGGGCGTCCGCAGCTGACGATTTGTACGCGCTGTATATCGTAGAGCATAATGAGAACAGATATGCATAGCCAAGGGATCTAAACATACTCTATATCGTTCCTGACACCGCTGAGAAGGTTCGCTTGATCTAAGGCATGCTGGACATTCGTCTGCTCCGAAGTCAACAACACAGGTCGGCTACAAGGAGATGGTTAATACCTTTGTCCGTCGAAACTCGCGTGACTGATCCTGGAAGACGTCTCTGTGCCGCTGTATTGCACGCATCATTGACTGGGAAAGTGGTGCCTCCGCGTTATTTGACAACGACACCAGCTGTTCATTCGTTTCCTCGAGCTACATAGTTTCGGTGAGTATCATCATACAACAATATCGCGGCTAAGATGCACGCACCTTAGCCAGCAACTCATCCAATTCCATTTCGACGTCCTTCCACCTGTCCCTGGATCCCTCCGCCTCCACGTCGTCATGCGTCCTCGAGATAGTCGACGCCAATCGCGAGTACGAGGTCAGTTTCGAGTCAAAGAGCGACTCCAATGTCCTGCATTGTCTGTGCAGCGATTCGTAGTTGGAGGTCATCGTGGTCAACAGTGAAGGGCGTCGTGCGCAGTCGAGTCCAGGATGGCCAACGGTGTTTGTCGGGAATTGCCGGTCTATTTTTAGTGGCTGGCACGTCTTCAAGTTCCCTCCAAGTCTGCAATCCGCCAAACGGACATCAATACACGATCCTGCGCGCGGATGACGTCGTTCCGTCAGAATCTCCGCCCGACCTGCTGCAGAAACTATATAAAGGGGTCCCTGCCTAAATACACTTTCTTCCTTACTTTCATGCCCTCACCCAGAATCTCCTACACCACTCTAGCAATCTATTTCGTCTCCTTTTACTGCCTGTTCCGCGTATTCCTCATCATGGCGCCCAGCGAACCTCGTATAAACGCGTCAGGCTTGAAGCCGTTCGAAACAAAAGGTTTACCAGAGAGGCAAGCTCAGCCTCACGAATCGGCGATTATTCAGTCGATCAAAGAAATGTACTCCTGTTCGCCAACAGAGGTAGTTTTCGTTCGGAACCACACCTTCTCGAAACTGAGATTTCGTCAGACAACATTTGACGTATATGCAAACGACTCTCAGTTTCACGATCCTATCGGAATCGCCCATGGAAGGGATTCCATCCGCGCTCAATTTGTCGGACTCGCAAAGGTACTTCGCAACAGCACATCCGCTTCTTTGCTCATTCAGATTGTGCAGATTTTTGAGAAAGCTGAAATTCCGAAATTTCGTGTATTAGAGAATCCAGCATCTGTACCCGCCAGTACTATACTCATTGACCAAGACGTATCATATTATCGTGACTCAAGCAAAGAGCCAACCAAGGTACTTACGCCCCGTCAACGCCGTCCCTACAGACTATACCTAATCTACTTCTAGACCTTGAACTCGCTTTTGACAGTCATGACAAATGACAAACACCAGATCTTGCACCACACAGAGGAATGGAACCATGAGAAGAGTGTGTCTTCCGAGGACGGTTTTTTTGGAATGCTCAACGAGCAACGTAAGAAGTTGACAGCAACTCTTACTCACGTCGCCGTCGGAAAGGATAAAACAGAATGAAGTGTCTGAACCATATACACATTTCTGCTAGATCACTCCTGTACAAACATATCACGAAATTCAGCTAAGAAACTTGATAAACCAAACTTTGCCTAAATCAGAATGCACATGCCAAAGCCAGCTCAAAACATCAACCACCTCTTCGCCGTTTGCTCGGCGGCCAATCGCTTAGCCTAAATGAATAGCACTTCTGAGTATGAGGTCTATATGGAAACGGCGTATTGCGTACCTGTGTTACCATGTTTCTACTCCCCTCCTCCAGATCATTGAAGCGATCCTGTAAACCGTCGAGCATTTGCCTGAAAACAACGCCCTTAGTAGGCGCTCTAACGAAGCCCTGATGACGACTCACCCGCGTTCATTAAGAGCCGATTGTAATCGAGTGTATATGCCAGCTTGAGCACCCGCCACAGAGGCTGTAATTGCCGAAGCGTTGAAACCCGAGGACGTTCCTTCTTGCGCAACGTCACGAGGTTTCGGTTGGGGAATTGGTCTATCGGGGCCGCCCACTACGCATGTCATAATAAGATAAGTACCGCCATTTTCGAAATGAAATAAGAATGAAACACAAACGTAGTAAATCGATTTGATCGCCCGATGTACCTCCACCAAAGGAGAACCACCCGCTCAATAGCGAAGGAGGGCCCATTGATACCGGTTGCGGTGTGGGCGGGATAACTCCTTTCGTTGAGGCGAAATCAATGAGGGGATAGCCCGGTGTGCGACGGAAGTTGAATAGCGTGCCATACGTAGCACTGACGATCAAGGGTGCTTTGGCGTGCCGTTGCCATTGTATGAAATCGCCGGTGTCATCCATGGTGATTGCGCTGGAGGAGGAAAGGGGTGTTTTATTAAAAGTTTAATTGCAATTAGTGTAAGAATAGGGTTAAAACACTTACGAGAATCGGGTTGCCGGCAAAAGTATGGTGTGCAAGAGTTCTAGCTCTGGAACGGAATAGACTGATACGGTGTTACTTCCAGACATAGTCACCAATGCGTGTGATCCTATGGCGCCGGACATTGATTCATTGACTTCGAACTGATGTGGACGAAGAACGTACCATTCTTATCAACGAGTTGGACACCGGTGATAGAACCTGTCTTCGTATTCCAGCGAGCCTTTCCAACTTGTTCGCCCGTTACCTCAGTGAAGCACTTCGCACTCTTCGCGCCACATATCACCCATATACAGCGCGAAGCAGCGACGGCATCGAAAGTCGCTGCAAGCAGGGCTGGAGTCGCGCCGACGATAGCACCGTACTTGCTGTCAATAACGAAGTTGCCTTTCGGAAGAGGACTTTCGACGGACTCGAAGGTGATGGGATCTGGGCGATCGCATTCCCAAGCCCCAACCTCCGAACGCTCGAAGGAGAAAACCTCGGTCACACCGTTGGTGCGGACAGCGATGAGTCGTAGACCCATTGGAGCGGCTGTGCTCAATGTGCAGATTGACCATGTCAATGATTCTACAGGATAGGTTGAAGCGGAGTGTCGAGACAATGCCGATGCGATTGAATGGCGAGATTTGGACTTCTGGGCGGGGTCATGCCGAAGGATGACGGTCGGACCACGCATGTCAACGATATACAATGATCCGTCGGCGTAAGCAGAAGCAACAAAACCTAGTGTCGCAAGCTCAGCATTGGTATATCTAAGTTTGTGCAGTCGTATTACCTATGTCACAAATAGCGTACGCTGTCAAAAGGCCTCTCCCTGGGCTAAGCATGAAGTTCGGGGCATATTTTGCTGAAGTTCCCGTCGAGATGTGCGAGAGGATCACAATTTCTTCGTCCGTTGCTTCCCTAAATAGGGGTTTCTCGAATTCAAATTCGTCCGGTTTAGGCTTGTATACGAATAGTTCACCCGAGCGCAAGGTGACGAGACACTCAAGCGATTCAGGGGTAAGGTAAATCGAGTCGATACGTGGGGGCGACGCGAATTTGGACCGGGACGCGACAGCTGGGTCCACGATGACGGTGTTGAGGTTGATTTTGAGGTGAGGGAGGGACTCAGGGAAGTCATGCTCTACACAACCTCCTGTTTGTGTACCCATCAGCAGTTGGGAACTGAAGTTCTCGAATTGAACTGTGAGGTCTATATGCTGGGTTATCAATACCCGACGAGCTTGATACTATGTTTTGGCGATATGTTAGCCCGCGCTACTGTGAACTAGTGACGCAGAATGTACGAACCTTCGCATGCCTAAGTTCGGTGGCATGGGTTTCTTCAGCCCAAGCAGTGCCTCCTTTCAAAGGCAATTTCGTCTGCCGCAAACTTCCGTTAGCTAGCAGCGATTCGTGTGCATCGCGACTAAGCGTCAGTAGGTGTCCATCCACAAGACTCCGACCATCCCCCAAAGAAACAGGCAAAGTAAGGTGCATGGGGTCACTATCCAGCTCCATTGCCTTCAAGGTTTGGGCTAATTCATCAATTAGATCATCCTGAGCATCCTCAGCTCCCAGCTCTGGGTTGTTGACTGGTTTGGGTGTATCCGTTGCCGAGGTGAATACAGGAGGAGGAACTTGTCGGGCTTCCACAACACGAGTGTCTCCCGGGCCTTCACACAGAAGTATGATGGCTGTTGGGTCAAAGGTGCCACCGAAGTGAGGATTATCGCGAGGTAGGAGCAAGTAGTCCTGCACGATGCTATCCGTTGGGTAGAAATGGGCATTATTCGCGACGACAGATTCCCGCATGGCGTTCCGGAAGAAGGTTGGTAGCTCATGTGGTCTATTTGCCGTCGGAGGAGTTGGTGGTTCCGGAGGATTGAATGGCGGTAAGGAATGGACCGCAAGCCCTATTTCGTCGCCGTTCTTTGTGCCGCCAAGTATGGTCAACACCGTGTCGCCACCACGCGGGTCTGTCGAGTTGGAAAGCCCGCTCCACGACAATTTGAAAATGGGTTCCCTAACATCGTCCGGGGTGCCACCAGGAACCGGGCAGCCATCTTGTGGTAGATACTTGTCGATCTTTTCGGGGTCTACGACGTTGACATCTACGTCATCGAGGGTTCTGACCATAAGAGGTTGGTCTTCATCCTCTACGGCCCAGAAGGCAATTGAACCATCAGAGTACCCAGCAGCGAAGAAATGCCCAGAGGGATGAACGGCCATACATGTGGTGGACGGTCGACGGTGGATCAATAGTTCCTGGAAACAAGGAGGTCAATGCGGTCCATCAAGCCTGAATGGTAATAAGACCTTGCTTCCATATCCTGCACCGCCTGGGGCACCAGGAGGAAGGACCAACTCGTACGCCCGCAGCGTATTGCGTTCAGTCTACAGCATGGTTTAATGCCTCAATTTACGGCCTGTAACAAGTCGCTTACGAGGTCGGAGAGTATGATGCCACCTAAGGAGGGTGCATACCGTTGAGTGACATCAGAATAGAGCGAAATGCGGCCTACCTGCATACACCACGAAAAGGAGGTTCAGGTTACGCGGATGTGTAACTGCATCTAGGCCAAATGAACTGAAATGGACCAAGCAAATATAAGACTAAGCACTACAGGCAAAGCTTCACAACTCGCACCTATCTGGATTCAGCATGTCCGGCATTCCACTGGCAATGACCTTCTCTTCATATAGGGTCCACATGTTAGGCATGCTATACGGAGATTTGCGCAGGCAGAGCAAATCATAGGTCCGGACGACACCAGAGGCCAGAGTAATGAAAGCCTGAACATGTCTCGTCTAAGAGGCGAGAAGGTGACCATCTGTAGGACCACAAACGTGAGAGTGACTGGGTGATACAGTAAGAGCACTGCAAGTATCATTGTCAGCAAAGGCCCCTTCCTTGACATTAGATCGGTCCCTACGATGCTTCGTCGAATTTAGCGGTGATAAGATATTTAGGCTTGTTCTGTGAGAGCTCCTCAAGGTCCCAGACGTGCAGCTGGTTGCTCCCATCTTTCCGGGCCACGTATAAGATCGTGCTCGAGAAGAGTGAGATGATTTCTTACCAAGGCAGACCAAACGCTGTATTGGCACTGCGAATTGAAGGAACCTCACGGCCACGGGCTCCCTCAGGGAGACCTGGCATTGTACACCTGGTGAGCCAAAGATGGAGACCACACCGCCGCTTGTGCCTTGTACAATTCCGCAGTCGTGTGCAGGTCCACAAATATTTCAAAAGGCTCACCGACAGCTAGGAGGCCTGATACTGGCTCGTATGCGAAGCTGCTGATATCTGACAGGTACTGGAAGGTGCGCAGAGCACCCATGGTCCAATCCTGGCGGTCGCGCAGGGCCGATGAAAGATCCACGTAAATTTCCTGGTCATTGTGCTTGCGGAACATTGACGATTCGGAGAGAAAGCCACGGACCACGACCTGGCTGTGGCCATGCTTCATTTAAGCGCCCGCAATCTACTACTTATATAGCCAGTTGAGACATTTGCTCCAAGTTTGAATTTACGCGTTTCCCCCTTCCTTCTGCCAGCCACTTCCTTGTGCACTGACCCTATTGGACCCATTGTCCAGCCCTGTGCAGTCGGCTGTTTTTTTATCTTCTTTTTACAATCACCTGAGAAGTCGTCTTTCGGAAGTTCAGCTTTCCTTCTTATCATTTCCCGTCTTTTGTCCAGCTTTCGTTGAAAGAACAACTCGCTGCAATGGCTGAAAAGGCGAAGGGATACAGACTCGAGTATGCGACCTCGGCGCGCGCGAAATGCAAAGGTACGTTGTTGATTATGCGCTGGTCGCTGTATCTGAACCGTGGGTTGTTTTAGGTGGCAAACCGTGTCAAGGTGAGTTTTAATGACCTCAAAATGACCTTCACCATAAAAATCCCTGCTCATCGAGACGCACAGGAACACCGATTACCAAAGGCGAACTTCGGTTCGGCTCTGTTGTTGATTTCCAAGGAAACACATCCTTGTGAGCGCGTCTGTCATATATACGCGTCCATACAACTAACACACATTCCCCTCTAGCGCATGGAGGCACTGGGGGTGCGTGACGGCAAGGATCATAGAGAATATCAAGAAGAGCGTCGAGGAAGCTCCTGAGATTGATGGCTACGAAGCTTTGTCGGCCGAAGACCAAGCCAAAGTTAACAAGGCTTGGGAGGATGGCCATGTCGCGGACGAGGACATCCCAGACACCGCCAGGAAGCCTGAAGCCGAAGATGACGAGGACAAGCCGAAGAAGAAGAGGGCTCCCGCGAAGAAAGCAGCAGCAGCAGATGCTGACGAGGAACCTAAAGAAAAACAGAAGCGCACAAGAAAGCCAAAGGTACCGTCTCTCTAGGTGCACGGTTGCGATTATCATACTGAAATATTTCTAGGAAAAGGCGGCCGAGTCCGGCGATGAGCAAGAAGAAAAGCCCAAGAAAGCTGCTACGCGTAAACCCCGTGCTCCCAAGGTTCGATTCTCTGTTTGCCCCGTAGAGAAACACTGACCGGTTTGTACAGAAAGTTGAACAAGATGACGAGGGTGAAAGTGAGGCGGAGGAGAAACCCGCTCCGAAGAAGCGCGCCACCGCAAAGAAGGCCGCTGAACCCAAGGAAAAGAAAGCTCCTGCCAAAAAGCGTGCTCCGGCGAAGGCCAAGGCCAAGGTGCGGTTTCTCCACGTTTTACTGATATGCAATGTTTACATCTTGCTATAGAAGGCGGACAGTGATTCTGGGGAAGACTTCGCGAAGGACATTGCTGAGGTTACAGCTGATGAGGATGATGCTGTTGAACCCGAGGAAGAGAAGGAGAAACCAGCCAAGAAGCAGCCAGCGAAGAAGGCCCCCGCTAAAGCTGCTCCCAAGAAGAAAACCGCTCCCAAGGTAGCTTTTGTTGTCGCTCCCAACTCAAATCTCTGCTAATATACCCTTAGCCGGATACTGAAGATGAGGAAATGGAAGATGCTCAGGCTCCGGCCAGCGAAGATTCCGAGGGTGCCTCCAAGAAACGCAAAGTCAGGTCTTTTCCTTCTGCTTGCATATACCTTCACTCATTTCTTCTTCAGAAACCCGCCTCCAAGGCGTCGACTTCTAAGCCAGCCTCAAAGAAGGCCAAACCCGCTTCTTCGAGGGCCAAGAAAAGCAAGGAGGTCGTCGAAGAGGATGAGGATGAGGAGTAAATATATCCATAACTTTCTTCGGTGCAAGTTCTATTGTGACATGAGACTGGTGGTCGCTTCCTCAGTTTGTGATACTGTATAATGTGCTTGTTGTGTGTGTCTGCTGTCGAGTTTCCGTTCTTGCCAGTTTCTTTGATTCCAATATTCACCAATATTGTTTCTGTGACCAAGCAGGACCCCGTACCTGATCTCGATCATGATCGACCGGCGTCTAGTCACTCCCTTGACTCTTTCACCTGCGGATGAGTCCCAACCACGATGTCCTTTGCCTAAGTGATCAATCAACCGCCAAACGAGCCTTCGTTACCTTTCTAGGGATCACTGAGAGTAACATCTTGGCTTTTAGGTCCGCGCCCACCTTTCGACTTCGATTGACTGCATAGAAGCATCGGTGCACAGGCATCGTTGCGTTATATTGGCCGTGAAGCTACGGTGATATGATGTGAGCTTTGCTCTTTGGTTGCAACTGAATCTCAAAAGTGCGCAGACACGCTGTCTATGTGATTTGGAAAGCTGGGGATCTGTCTGCTCAGCTGGACATCACAACGACGCTGCGTTGACGTGCCGCTACTTGGGGAAGGATAGTAATGAACGTCTGTATCGACGTCAAAGACCAGAAAACGTCCCGTCTTTATATCGACACGATATGGTAGGACTCCTACAGACATTCAAACATGGAAACAAGGGCGCAAGTTGGAGCTCAGCGAACTAGTGCCAACAGCGATCTAAGGCAGCCCCGCTCTATCTATGGAGTTGCAAATCCAAGTCAAACTGGCAGACCCTGTCCATGGTTCTCCATCATACGAATATCCATCGCTTGGAGGGGGTCGGAGTCATGGACTGCGGTCAACACGTATGGTTCAAGACCCTGCTCGAAAATTCAGCCCCTCAACTCGACGTGCTCACCCTCTGTGGCAGTACGCCATGGGACGATGCACGATGTTGCTTCTCAACGAACGCACTCCATGACGGCGCTCCGGCTTTGCGGAAGCTCCATATATTTGGTTTCGGCCCACGCTTTCGCTCCAACCTTACACATCTGAACTTATCGTTCTGCGGGAATGGCCGTATTCTTAAAGACATGGATCGTTTCTCACCTTACGAACTCCTGGTAGCTTTGCAAGGCATGCTTCACTTACAGAAACTAAGCCTTAAAGTTGTTTTGGATACCGACTACGAGATACCAATGCTTGAGGACGATATCGGTGTCAACCTACTTGGCCTGACGTATCTGGAGTTCGAAGTGGAATTCATGCTTGATTTTCAAATCTTGCAATATCTCGCGTTCCCTTCTATAAAGAGCATTGTTTTGCGATGCGGTGGAGTCGCAGACCCCCAGATATATCAATCATTACTCCCATTCTACATTGCCTCCTTCCACCACATGATTCCTCTCTCACTCATACTGCAGTCGTCGTCGAGGCAAGCGGTTCCAAGTTGTATAGTAAATCCAGAACGACAATCAAACTTGAGGCCGGGCCTATGAACGTACCGCCAGTCAAACTTAAGCTAGCGTTGGTTGGCACGACTTGCTTTTAATGCGAAGACTTCCTTGAAACGTTCCATCCCCTTCTTGATTCCATTGACACGCTCAACTTTGACGGGTACGCAGAAACACAGGATGGCAAAGACCCTAGTATCTTTGCCTCTTTCTTCCACGCCGTGCAGTGACTGCTACAGAACTATTTATCAGCGGTCTGGCTGATATCCTCTTTGCCCTTACGGACACACCCAAAAGGCCTAGGGAAGATGGTCAGCCCCTACCCACTCCCCAACTTGCAAACTATCTCCTTGTTTCAGCAGAGGGATCCAAAGGATACAAGAAGGTTGGTTGCTCGTGTTAAGCGATTACTTTTGGAGAGAAAGGCACTGGGTGCTGCCGTTGATGTATTGGAGGTCGTGCTTGAACGTGGCCATAAGACCACAGCCCCGTACAAGATCACTCCACAAGACATGGAACCTCTCATGATCACAGAAATCCTCGAAGTCGTATTTCTTCCATGGTCGTTAGACATTTGTTATTTTGAAACAACAGTTTCAACATCTCTCTCGAAGTCGGTATGCTTGGAGTCATTTCACTCGACAAACTTCATTCGACAATAATAAACGTATTTATAGGTGGAGCTCATGCTGCGAATGTAAACTTGGAGGTAATATACATAGATGATATGGTACATAGCATGTGCAGCGTGCTAGCGGTGGAAAACACACAAGTTACTCAGCTATCATAGTCCATGTCATGAATCTGTGAATGGGTCGAAGGTTGGCCGTGTAGAAGCCTGTGAGGAAGCACCCCTAATCTTCCCTAGCCAACTTCTCTTTGATGGCTTGACGGGCATAGAGCTCAGTCGTGGGCTTTTCGACGGCGACTTCCCTGTTGTTGGTCGTTTCGGAGATGCGAGCGATAAGTTCGAGCGGCTTGCGGCTTGTTGTCTAACCGGTGTGAAGCCTGAATGCAGTGACTGCAGCACTCTTCTTACGCGAGGTGTACGACTCTCTGGCTCTTCGCTTGGAAGGCTATCCGCCGTGAATACTTGAGGCGGTACATTTTCGCAAATATCGAAGTCGTCTGGTGCTCGACGTTTCTTTCCAGCAGAGGAGGAAGAGGCTTCAGTCGATGCAGGCGGGGAGGGTCTCTCGGGTGTTCTCGCTTTGAATACGGGCAAGGGGTTTTGCTGGCGTTCAGGTGTCTTCGCGCGTGGAAGTGCTGATGATGATCCGGATACAGATCGGTTCAGAGCTCGAGTGGCGGGGGCAACAGCGTATTTAGATGGCATTGGGGGCATTGGAGGAGTAGCAGAAGGAGGGTGGTAAGGTTCTGTGACGGAGCGCAGCCGCCGTGTACTGGAGGCCAGCTCGCGATTTTCGATGGGAGTCGGCGAGCTAGCAAGGGGTGGTTTGCCGCGAACGCTGGATGCAAGACCATTTTCCTTAGGGCTAATATTCGGTGGGGTAGTTGAAGCGGGTTCTGCCGTAGCTTGTGGCTGAGTCGCCTTCGCAGCAGCAAGCTTCGCCTGCAAGTTGTTAACCTTGCGAGTCAGAGCTTCCACCTTGCTGTTTAGCTTCTTGTTATCCTTCAGCATCCTACAGGAAGCTTTAGCAAAGACGTCATAAGTAGAACAACATACTCACTCAAGGACACGGTCGTCATTTTCCTCAATCTCCGCACATTTAGCTCGCAGAAGTTCTTCCATCTCATTGTTCCGCTCTTCCAACTCATGGACGACGGAGTCCAGATTAGGCTTTGATTGTAATGCTGCGACTCGCCGCTGCATCTCAGCCATCTCCCGTTTGTGCTGCACGCCCTGAAGGCTGAGGTTCAATTCGGATGTCTGAGCGGCCTTTTCTGCTCGAGAAAGATCATCGCGAAGCTGCTGAACGGATGCAGTAAGGGAGAAAATGGATCGTTCGCTATCATGAGAAGTCAGTAACGGAATCGGTCCATTGTCGGAGGGTGCCTCACCTTTCTTTAGCTTGACTTTCCATGTATCGATGCATTGATAACTGTTTCTGGACTTCGGCTCCCAAAGTGGTGATTTCAATGAGAAGGGACTCTTTCTCCGCTCGCAAAGTTTCTAAGGTACCATTCGTCATAGCGAGTTCGGATTTGATACTTTCAAGTTGATGACGTGCATCGGCGGCCAGAAGGGCATCGACCTCCGTCTTGTCTGCCTTCACCAAGGCAATAGCCTCTTGGTGGGCATTCGCATCTTGCTCTCGGGTGTGAATCTCGGCCTGAAGTCGCTGCTCGAGATCGCGAATCATCTTAGAGCACTCATCGAGTTGCTTCGCCTGATCATCGAGCTCAGTGTGCAGCGTGGCAGAAAGAGCTTGTTCGTCCTGAAGACATTTCTCCAACTCTTGGCGAACACGTTCGACTTGAGCTTCAGTCTGGGAGCGAAGGGCTTGCATCTCTTCTTGCTGCTGTGTCAATTCGAATGTAGCTGACTCAAGCTTAGCCTCAAGATCCGAGATATTCGCCACATGATCGCTATTGAGCTGCTCAAGGGCGACTTGACTAGCATGACGCTCGTCGTCTGAAAGTTTGGTCGCGTTGTCGAGTTGCGTTTGAAGGGAAGTGCGCTCATTTGCGGCCATCTCGAGGGAGAGTTGGTTGGTCTTGATTTCTGCGGTGGCTTCATCTAGGGCCATTTGCACTTCTTGAAGTTGTCCACGCAGCTCTTCGCATCTGGCGCTGAGTTCGCTCACTTGCACTCCTTCGTTTGCCTTGCTCGCTGCCACAGCGTCGGAGAGACGCTGCTCCAGTTCGGCCTTCTCATTGTACAGTTTGTCGACAATGGCATGGTGAGCGGTCTTCGCGTCGTCCAAGGAAACGACAAGAGTATCGATCTTCTCCTGTAAGGCTGCTCGTTCCGAAGTCGAGTTTGAGTCAAGAGCGTCGAATTGTGCTTGCAAGTCAGAAAGGCGTGAGGTGAGAGTCTTGTTCTCCTTGAGGGAAGCCTCACATTGATCGTGAAGAACGGTAGTTTCTGCTGTAAGTTGTGAGCGCGCGTCTTGCAGGGTCTTCACAACATTGACAACTCTGGAGCCTTCACTTCGCGAGATAGCGAGAGCTACGCCTAGGCTCCGGATATCTTCCCTTGAAGTAGACGCGTCGTCCTCGAGTTGTCGTAGCAAGTCGATCTTCTCCTCTAGCTGCGCGACCGTGCACTTGTGAAGGGATGCGAGTTCTTGGAGTTCCCCGTCCTTCAACTCTAGACGTGCCGAGAGTTTGTCGTTGGTCTGCTGGCCACAAGCCCCGGAGGCCTTGATGGCAGCCCGCGACCTGGCAACTGTATCCACAATAATAGCAATGAGCTCGACAACCGTGCCCCCAGTTTGCTCAGCCTGACTCTCCAATCGCTCCACCTCGACCTCCAACTGTTCGATACGCACAAGGGACTCATCTCGGGCCTCCCTCGCAGACGCGCAGTCTTCAACCATGGCATCCTTCTGCGCGGCCAACGTCTCCATCTCCATCGTCATCTCCGACAACCTTTCTTCGTGCAACAGCAAATTCGTCTCCAAACGCTTTATATCGTGCTGATGAACCCCAATCTGCTCCGTTCGCCTCATCACCCGCCCTTCCAACTCGTGCACCTGATCGCGCAACGCGCGGGTGGCCTCGTTGTCCGTCATGGCATCGAGCTGGTGGTGTTGGAGATTGCTGTATCGGCCCTCGGATTCTTCGAGCTCTTCCTGGGCAGCAATGAGGTCGCGGTTGAGGTTGGTGACTTGAAGCCGGAGGGAATCACGCTCAGATTCGGTGTCTTCGAGGGATTGAGTGATATCGTCCAACCGGGCTTGAACTTCTTCCATAGATTCTTGGACCTTTTCCTTGGACGACTTGAGCTCTTCGAAGGTCTTACTCCAATCCTCATTCTGCTGTTCGGATTGCCGGAGTAGTTCATCCCGTTCGGCTTCGAACGCTCGAGATGCTTGTGTCGAAGCAAGCAGCTTGCTTTCGAGGTCGGCGAGCATATCGTCTTTGCTTTGAAGCTGGTCTTGCAGTTGTTCGCGGGTGATTGCATTTGACTCGATGTCATTCTGGAGTTGCGCGATGGTGATGGTCAGTACGGCAGATGTCTTCCCTAGGCGACATAGTTCTTGTCGCTGTTCATCAAGGAGAGTACTTGAGGTTGAGTTTTCTTGAGGGGCAGATGGCTGAGTCGCTGCGGAGGCTTGTGCCAGTTGAGCTTCCAATGCTTCAACAGAGTACTTTGATTCCATTTCGACGTATTCAAGATCACGTCGGAGGTCGTCTCGTTCACCGCGCAGGCGGTCTATGGCTCCCAGTAGTCGTTCGACATGCGCTGGTGTGTTGTCATCGCCGGTAGCGGCTGGTGCATCCAATCGTTGGTGGAGGTCACTGAAAAGAGTTTAATCAGCCAAACGCGCTAAGGATAAGATGGGCCTATTCTAACATTGTCTCGTCGTTAAGCTCGTTAATACGCGTTTCTTGCTCGCTGATACGACTCGAGAGTTGTTGGACATTAGCGCGAGCTGCCTCGAGGTCATTCAGCGCCGCCTCCTTCTCAGCTACTAACTCCAAGTGCTTCGCAGTCATCTCCCGACACGTAATGAAGAACTGCACTTCAACTCTCTTCAGCCTTAGTATCTCCACGTCTTTGTTAGATGCGCTCCTCAATGACTGCTCCATTGCAGCGATCTTCGCCTCGTCCTCCTCAATCCGTGCCATCAATTGCGCCTCCCTCGACTCGTCGCCTATCTGTGCCTGCATATACCGAATCTCCTCATCCTTCTCCTCCAATTCCCCGCGTATCTCAGCTATCTCCTTGCTTGCCCGCTTCTCCACAGCCATCTTCTCATTCTCGCATTTCACCAATGCCTCCTGAGCACGCGCTAGCTTCTGCACCGCACTCTCCAGTTCCCTGCCCTTCCTCGATGCTTCCGCCCGCAAGCTCTGCAACTCCTGCTCCAGGCCGGGTATCCTCGCGCTAGAGACTGAGGAAGAACGTCGCCGGGGTATACGACCTGGCGTCGTAGTTGGTGGCGCCTGACTGAGTTCGCGATTACTCGACTCCAGCTCCCTGACACGCGCCTCGAGCATCGCCTTCTCCTTCTCCAATTTCGTCCGTTGTGTAGTAGTGGTGTCCGACTTGTGCGAAAGGCTTTGAATTATAGACTCCAGCTCGCGTGCTTCGAGCTCCTTCGATTTCATCTTCTCTTGTGTTGATACGAGTGTGCGTTCCATGTTCTGGGTGGCTAGCTTCTCTCTGCGTAGGTCTTCGGATGATTGAAGGAAATTCGTTTCGAAGCGAATGGCGCGTTCCGTTTCTTGGCTCAGCTGGTGAACAGTTCAGTCGCCTCCAACGGAGTGCTATGCACAGCACGCACTTTATGTAGAGCTTCATTTAACGCCGTTTGTATTTCATCAAGTTGAGCGGCTTGTCGCAACAATTTCGTTTCTTGAGCCGCGATGTGGCTGTCTAAACTTTCCCAAAATACTCTCAACTAGTGGAACGGCAAGATGAGTAGAACACTGACCCTTGCTAGATATATGGTCCTTGATTGCCTGCGCTTCTTCGGTGACATCTTGCGCACCGAGCTTCCAGAGTGACATGATTAGCGGAGGACGTTGTAGTGTACAGTGGAAGACCAAGTTCACACCACCGTGATCCGTAAACGGACATCCAAGCAAGCGCAAACAAACACGACGCGGTAACATCCACGTGATCCTGTTGTCTCACCCCTGTCGATTGTCTGTCACACAACAGCACACAGTACATGTACATCAAACCGTCTGTATATTTTTGCCTGGTTCGCATCAAGTTCTCATCGCCGATAATTAGCAGCCGATACCACGAAATTTCGACGCACGAATTAGACTTTCCGTTTTGTCGTCGGTGGTGTAACACAGACGACAGACGTTATGTAGGTCCGTAGTCCGCGTATCTATCCAGTATCAAGTTTTATGGCGCGCTTGGAGTTCTTGGCACCCTGTAACAACGATGGAATGCCGAAGAACATGCAAGAAGCTCAGACGTCTTTCGGCTGAACATGAGACTCCCCACTCGGAGGTCTTGATATAGAGGCATTTGATGTGTTCACGCGCTGACGCCGTCTTCTAGAAAGCTAGTCCATGGTCACACTCGGTGCAGCAAGGTTAAGCTCCATCACCATGTCCGCCGCCAGAAAGGGCCGAAAGATGTGGCGAGGGGAGCGTTTCTCCGTTTGTCGGAGGGGTCGAATAACTGGAGGAGGAGTGGCGCAATGGGTAAGGTGCCCTCGCCAGCAGCCTGTGATTGCATCCAAATCAGTGGGGCTCTTGCCAGTTGCAACATTGGTCACGCTTTGAAGCCGAAGCCGGCACGCGTCCAATGACTGATCCCAGAAGCGCATTTATTGCATTTTGTGGCACTTTTCTACATAATTTATGCTCATTGTGACCAGGCTTTGGTGAGAGAGCTAGATAAACTTACGTGCAATAGCTTGAAGCAAGTGAATTGAGTATCGGCGGGTGACGTCACCATGTGACCCTGGTTGCCTGATTTGGAGATAAGAAACGCAAAGACATTCCAGATAAATAATTTGGGTCTCTTTTTCGTATATAAACCACCGTGCTTCACATCGCACAGCACCTCCTCCTTTCTCCCCCCATCTCATCTCCAGGCAACTCTGCGCGCGCCCTCGCTGATCGTCGGTCGCCGAATCTGATCTGTTTCCAGTTACCCCTCCGTTTCAGATACCCTTCAAAAGGCTGGTACTCTTGATCTCCTACCACGACTTTCCCTCTTTCTAACTCACTTCACATACAGCTAGCCTGATTTCCATAACTTAACATCATGAACGGTACTGCTTCCGGTGCACCTACAAAGGTTACTCTTTCACTCGGACATCTGCCAAGTAAGAAAGACATCAAAGCGCCATGGCCCCGAACACCATCGCGAGTGCGTATGGACGCCTTTGTCTGAGCACAGAGGCTTACTGGACCTTAGGTTGACCCCAACAACCCTCCTTGGCCTGCTTACCGTGGATATCACGAATACTCTTTCGCCCATGCCACCATGGGCGTTCGTCTCCCAACTATTTTGGGAAAGGGTATCGAAGATACGACCCGCACCCTAAACGAGCAGTCTTCTGAAGAGAAGATTGTTGATCTCGTCCAATGCATCGAGCGCATGGAGGTATTGATGACCGATCTCAGTGGAAACGCGAAGCTCAGGCCTGTTATCGACGATGGGGAGGGTGACGTCGCTTTATGGAACAAAGAGATCGCCAAGTACTTTCAAGGTACGCGCCGGTCCCATTATACTTATACTCTCAGCATTTAACTCTACCACCGTGAACAGGAAAGGACTTTATGAACGCGCCATGGCTGTTTGCCGAGGCATACAAGTATCGTCGTCTCCACGAGTGCTTCAGTATCAGCAAGTTCTGGTCCGATTACGACGTGTTCTACCGACAGAAAGTTAATCCCTCCATCCTCTCCCATTTTCCAGACATTGACCAGTGGGCTGTAGTGCGATACTTTCTCGCGATCATCAGATGCGGTCTTTGAGCTGTCCATGCGCTTCGCTGAGCCTTTCAAGATCTCAGATAACCTCTCCGATTCCGAAAAGCTTGAGGCTGAAAGACTCATGTTCCTGGAACTTACTCAAGGTACGTCATCGCGACTGGTGCCAGTATCATCAACTCAGCATCCTGCCTTGGAAAGTGTGCCTGTGGGGTAACTCTACAGATCTATCGCTCTTGATCAACATGACCGAAGATCAGATCAAGGCACTCCAATCAACTGGAGGTGATCATCTCGCTGCGACTGAAAAGAACATCCTCGGAAACCATCTGAATCAGCTTTGGGAGACCGTAAAGGACCTCCGTGGAAAGACAGGTGGACGGATCGACTTCGTTCTGGACAATGCGGGGTTCGAGTTGTACTGTGATTGCGTATATGGTGTGTTGAACGTGGCCCTAATGGTCGATCGCCCATAACCCTCCGCCTTTTAGCCGATTTCCTATTGCAGAGTGGCCTGGCCAAGCAGATCAGGTTCCACGGCAAGCGCTACCCATGGTTTGTCTCAGATGTCACCAGGAAAGACTGGGAATGGTTGTTGAACACCATGGTGTACGGTCAACTGTTCCCCAAAGCGTCCGACGCCGAAATAGAATCCCTCAGAAGGCTTGGTGCGCGATGGAAGGTGAGACCCACTAGCAATTATGTTTATCCTCTACCTAACCCTACACCGTGCAGCAATACGAGAAAGAAGGCAAATGGGTTTACGAACAACATCCTTTCTGGTGCACAGGATACACGTTCTGGGAGCTCCACTCCGAAGCCCCCGATCTCTTCCTCCACCTCTCGCGCTCCGATCTCGTATACTTCAAAGGAGATCTCAACCATCGTAAGCTGACCTACGACTGTGCAGCCCCTGCCAGCACCCCCTTCGATGTTGCCATCGGGCCCATGGCCAGCTCTGCCGGTGCACCTAAGATTGCCAGCCTACGTACCATCAAGAGTGATGTGGTCGTCGGCTTTGGTGAGAAGGGTGACGAAATCGCAGAAAAATTGGATGAGAGCGAACCCGGATGGAAGATCAGTGGCAAATACGTGAGTTCCCGCGTTGGCCATTTGTCGTTCCCGTTTATTCATACACATGTGCTTGCAGGCTGTTGTCCTTTTGTCCGAGGGCCGACCCGGCGAAAAGGTCCGCTTCGCGTGAAGTGGAAGAGAACTGAGGAATATGTAACGACCACACCGACTGAGACGCCTTTAGACAGATTCCAGTATTTGTAATATCATCTTGCTGTAACATCACGTTCAATATCTCCTACTACCCTTTTTTGCTCTGATACACGGCTTCTCCGAGTAGGTAAGACGGGGCTGCTATCGCCACAGCGCAGTAGCCATGTAAACCAGCACAAGTTGCCAAAGTCGACTTGAGTCCATTACGCGCATACCAATGGAAAATACCCGCCCTATGTCCTTCGGATTACTCTGTTTAATGATGTCGGTCTTACTATAGCTAGTCGCTGTTAAGCATTTCATCCGAGTTCGAACCATCGGCGCCATTAACTCAACTTGCTAAGCAGTTCTTCGACGTCCTTCTCGACGCCTAACGCAGACAGTAGTGGAATGGAGCCAGAAAGCGACTACTGATAAACCCGAACCAAGTAGCAATCATGGTGGAGGGCCGAGACACTGTTTCCATCGCGGTCTTTATACCATCCCCTAGATATCCTCCGACTCCACCACGGGTCAAGGTCGGGTTCTTTTTATCCTCCCGGCTGTTCAACTTGATGGATGAGAATCTATGAGAACATGCAAGCACGTCGGTCCCGCTACCATCTGCAACACATGATCTTCTGCCATTATCACTCCGCCACTGGTACTCGCGACAGAGTTATTTATATGTTTTCCTCGTGCCAAGGACCGCATGGAAGAGGTGCATGAAACACTGGAAATGATCCTGTCGATGTCTAAAAGATGAATGACTTCAAAAAGAACCTCGGCCTACGCGATTCCGTGCCGCGCGTATCTCTTTCGAAGGACGCTAAAACTGTGGAGGTACTTAGCTGAGCTTGAAAGCTATTCTTTCAATCCGCCGACACGGTGTTCCAGCTAACTTCACGAGTCGATACATACGGCTTGCTTCGAATCACTGTATTATAAGTGCACCATTGATTTGGTTTGTGAGTATCGCAAAGATCAGCAAGTGTGCTCCACATGTAGTGGAAATACATGGCTGTCAGCTCACACGACACAGAAGAAGGCTTAATGCAATGCAAAGATGGTTGCAGATGACGTTTCTCAGTGCGTTGCTTTATTATTAGAGGAAAGCGTCTGAAGGGAATGGAAGAAGGATCGGAAGCATTAACATTGCCAAAAATAACTTCCGTGCACGTGGAAAGCTGGATCGTGGGGAGACCATCAATTGATCGCCAACCCGATCCGAGCGATCCCACTAGGTTGAGACCGACGGTTGCTGCGTCTCCAAGAGAGCGGGCGAATTTCGCCCGCAGTGGCGCGCGATGCACCTCGGAGAACAGGTGATTTGGCCGACAGCTTGGGAACATCATGAGACAGAGAACTGCGCTTCGTCGCTCTTCCTTGTGGTGTGTGTGACAAAGCGAGTTGCCGAGTACGGTGTATCGTTGTCCCCTCACGCTGACTTTGATACCGCCTCAATAGGAAAGTGCGTACGAGTTCTTTTTTTGACGCCACTCTAGAGCATGTGTACTATGCGAAGCGAGTTGCGGAATATCGCAGGCTGTACATCGAGTCACACGCTGCCAGGCTTCGATATCACCCTAACATCCCTAACATCATCTACCCCGGTGGCGGAAGCAGGTATTTGCGTATAATTGCTGTTAATTTCCTTCTCTGACGCCATTATGTAGCAGGCGTATTGTATATAAAGCCAAGAGAACCATGCATATCACTCAGCTCACCTACTAGCTACCAGCTGAGATGGTCCCTGCCGCTGCACTCCTCACCGCCGTCCTTCTTGCCCTCTCCGCCTCGGCCACCCCCTTGGTGACCATCAGGGACAGCCCAATCAGCTTGCCTTTCGCCAGGAGGACGAACTTCACGGGCAGCGTCAACCTCCTGAAGGCAGACCAGGCAAGGGCCAAGGCTCTTCGCGCCCGTGCGGAGGCAAAAGCATCGGGCCTCGCCCTGAACGCCGACGCTGTCATCAACGAACCCGTCGACAACCAAGCTGTCACCTACATCGCCTCAGTGAATGTCGGGAGCCCTCCTACGAGCTGTGAGCCATCATCTTGGATGATCGCTGCTTGTATCTAATGGTGTTATGTAGTCCAGCTCCTCATCGACACCGGTAGCTCCAATACCTGGGTCGGCGCTGCCACCCGCTACACACAAACTAGCACCAGTACACGTACATCCAATTCAGTTGTACGTGCGCATTCCACAGTGTCAGTCTATGAGTGTAATGGCTAATCCATGGATACCCTAACAGTCCGTTACCTACGGCTCTGGATCTTTCTCTGGTACGTCTTGAAGGTGCTCTTTGATATCAAAGTGATAGTCTAACATTCCTTCATTATAGGCACCGAGTTCGTTGATCGCGTGGACATTGGCAATGGTCTCGTCATCCCCAACCAGTCTATCGGTGTCGCTTCAAGGTCCTCCGGATTCGATGGCGTCGATGGCATCCTAGGGTGCGTCCGGCGAACATAAATACGAATAAAGTAGCTGATAATAATCCCCAGCATTGGGCCTGTTGACCTTACCCAGGGGACACTCTCGCCGGCTACGAGTACCCTTATCCCCACTGTCACCGATAACCTCTTCAGCCAGGGAACAATCACCCAGAACCTCCTCGGCATCTCATACAACCCCACGACTGTCCTTGACACTGTGAACGGCGAAATCACTTGGGGTAAGCACTCGGCCAGCTTTAAAATTATGCCTGCTCAATCGTGGTATGTAATTAGGTGGTACCGATAGCTCGAAGTTCACCGGAAGCATCGGCTTCGCGTATGTCCTCTCCCGGATCGAAGTCGTGTGTATGGTAACTAACGCTCTATATCTAGGCCCATTACCACCACCTTCCCCGCTAGCGAGTTCTGGGGAATTAACCAATCAATCCGATATGGTGCTTCTACTTCGATCCTGTCTAGCACTGCAGGTATCGTAGACACTGGAACCACCCTTGTCCTCATTTCCTCTGGTAAGCCCCCTTGATTCTCTGGAGGCCAAAAGTGCTAATGGCGTCCGCAGATGCCCTGAGCCGTTATCGCTCTGCTACCGGGGCCGTCAATGATGGCAACACTGGCCTGCTCCGCATCACCGCTGCTCAGTTCGCCAACTTGCAGAGTCTCTTCTTCACCGTGAATGGGGTACGTTTCCTCCCCATTCTCACCATTCGTACAGTTCTAACCAGTACATTACACCCAGGTCTCCTATGAGCTCACAGCCAACGCACAAATCTGGCCGCGCGCTCTCAACACCGCGATTGGTGGCAATGCCAACAACATCTACCTCATTGTCGGCGACTTGGGCTCCGCCACGGGCTCTGGCCTTGACTTCATCAACGGGTACACATTCCTTGAACGATTCTATTCGGTATTCGACGCCACCAACCGCCGCGTTGGGTTTGCTACCACCGCGAACACCCACTCCACAGTCAACTAAGGGGCGATAGGGGATGTTGGAGAGTAGCGTTGAACTGTAATAATGCCAGGATGAAATAGAATTCTGCTTGATCTCTTTAAAATCATTCGGTGTATACGCGAGGCAATGACAAAGCTACAACGCGAACCAATCTCAAATATCGATATGCTATACCTAGGTGCTGTGTGTATGTCACCGCGCGCATGTAGGGGAAATAAATAAGATATTGCGCATGGAAAGAGAGTGTAGAGTATACAACAGCGGAAGAACATGAATGAATGTAGAAGTGAAAGGAATCCCAGAGGACACAAATTAAACCTAGTAGGCAATCAAAGTGTACATAGTCTATAGCTACGACATCATCCATCCGTAGAAGTAACATTCCGTATCGTAGCCATTAATCGAGATCTTCGTGCCACTCTCCAGGTATATGATCACGGTCGCCAGCTGGTCTAGACGGCTGAGGCGTCGACGAGCTGCGGCGTCGCTGCTGGTTTCCGTTACCGCTTCCACTGCTGCTTCCACCAGAGTTCGAGCTGCTGCCCATTATATTGTAGAGTGTTTGGAAGAGATTTGGGGGTTGACCGCCGCCGCCTGTAGACCTTGGCGGAGAAGGAGAAGGTCTGTTATTTCCTGTACTTGGGCCCTCCCCAGGGCGATGATGCTCTGGTTGTGGGACTACAGCGAATCTAAAAGCAAAATGCGTGAGAAAGAGTACTGACGAACCCTTTGGTAGAAACATACCTGCAAACCGGGCAAGTACCGCTGGACTTTAACCATGGTGTTATGCACGGTTCGTGGAAGGGGTGTTTACATGGGAGGGTGATGACTACTTGTTCGTCGGGGTCCTCGGTTCCTAGCTTGAATTGATCCTTGCATACGGCGCAGTCCTTTTCTAGAAGTGGAGCTGGGACAATGAAGCATCGTGAACACAGGTGTTGGAGAAAAGTAGAGAAATAGCGTACATCCTTCCTCAAGGACAACCCGCGGTAGCTCCTGTATCTTCTCATCAGGGGCAGGGACTGGTCTATTAGAGTTGGAATTCTCCATTATTTGGGTTATGACTTGATCGAGAGCTAAGAGGATGTGAGCATGCATTATAGCGCATATGTCATCGAAGACACTACCTTCTTGACTGAATACATAGTCTCCATACTGGCCGCGTTCCATCGACTCGCCGTCCATCCCGAACAGAGATGGATTGCGATGACCGAGCAGTGCCATCAAATATTGTGCCATCAAAGGTCCAGTGATAGTGGGGCCGTCGTTGGCGGCGCCTGGATCTCTCCGGAGGTACCTTGTAGTCTGTTAATACATCACAAGAAGTACCTGCAGAGCAACGCACTCAGTCATTGTTGGAGGCTCCTGGTCGCCGCCAGGGGCCCCAGGTCGAGCACCCAGTGTATTTGGACCGCCAAATGTGAATGTTCGGGCTCCACCGCCAGAGCGCATTTGAAATGTGAACTGTGCAGACGCTCGTAATTAGTGCCACGAGGGAGACTTGGAAGCATGTTACACACGCCACTCGAGTTTGGCTGTTGCCGCCGCCGCTCGGCAAAGCCCCGAGACAGCAGGGTTTGGAGGGAAACTGTACGTATCATTGAGCGGGTATTCACTACAGAAAGATTGTTCGATAGAGTGCGCACGTAATATTTCGTCTGGTGAACCTCCCGGTCCAGCATCATCCTCCGGGTGATGAGCACCGAATTCGCGAGGATCGTCGGCCGGATTCTCCATCTAAAGCGATAAAAATTCGTTAGGTGTCTGAAGGGTTGCGGTCCTAAAGCTCGCTCACGATCTCGACGAAAGTGCCATGGCACGAGGCGCAAGTGGGTTGAGGGACCTGTAAAGCCATCATTAGGTGCATTGTGAGCACAATCACTGCATTGAGAGCTGACCATGAGGGGTCTCATTTCTGCATGGCACTAGCAGAATCGTCAGTGAAGCCCAAATACTTTGTGCAGAACGTACTTCATGGCAATACCACATCGGATCGCGCGAGGACATTGTGGTAGTTCACTGTATACAGCTAAACCAGCGCCACTGGTCCTGCAGTGCGTTAATCATCGCCCTTAACGGTCACGTGGACATTTCCACGGAGCCTCAGATTTCGAACTCTTCCCGGTCCTTCCATCCAAGTTCCACGCGCCCGCCACCGCCGACACCGTCCTCCTCGTTCGCCGCATATGTGGCACCCGCAGCAGCCAGACCAAGGGCGAGTTTCTTGATTCCTTGCTTTCCTCAGTAGGATGATTCTTTGGTTCCCTATTATACGACTCAGAGTCTTTGGATTTCTGAATTTGAGATCATATACCGGGTGTTCCTGATCGTGCTGCCATCCTCACTGCATTTGCGACACCAAACTCATTCGAAATTTTTGCCACTCAACAGGTTCTTGTTTGCGTGTGTGCTATCCGATTTGCGGCGTTTGCGATCAGGCCAGAGAGAGCAATTAAGAGCAACGTTGCCAGGACGGCGAATTGTACTGTACATACAGTAGTTGCGTCGGATCCGAATATATGCTTACAATCATCATCGCAATACCCCGCAGTTGTGTATCAAGATGAAGACGCTGGGGATTAAAAGCCGCAGGCTGTGTGTGTGGGATTTTTCTCGCCATGCTCTCTGATCCGACATTGACGACGGCACTCTCAACCTTAAAATTCCAAATTCCATGTAGTATTATTCTGCTCGCTCTGGTCCACGACTTTCTCAAATATGTTCGAGGGTACATACCGTCTGCCATAACGAGGCCATTCCAAAACTTCCTGACATTGGACGACTTGAAAACCGAGGTTGCAGTCCCCGTCCTAGTTCCGCTATGGAAGAAACGCGTACTGGCCTCACTCGCGTTCCTGGAGGCAGCAATATGGCTCGCTAGTTTCTCGGCTACAGTCCTGGTCCAAAATGTGGAGGAACCACGGGAAGATCTGGTGTTGTTATTGGCTTGGGTGCGCGTCTGTCTGGTGTATACTGCTTGACACAATGCTGACATTGTCCAGTGCTTCATCTTCGTCCGGAATGTCGCCAAACCACTGTCGACGACGCCCTACGCATCGCTCGCGCTGAGCTTTTCGTTCTTTCTTGCTGCGGGATTTTCTCTAGCTTGGAGGATATGGGATTCTGAAGTCAACTATCTTGCTGCGCTGCTTGATCTCGTTCATCTGGCATTATCGGGTGCTTTCACATGGGTGGCGGGATCCCTACCACTGAAGTCTCACCTGCCCGGCACTGGGGTCGCAAAGCCAGGCGATGTAAGAACGCGCCTTTTCCTCAGAATTAACAAGACATGAGCTGTGCTTTTATCCAGAGCCCATCCGCTAGCTTCACATGTCCGGAAGACAATGTCACCTTGTGGTCATGGTCAACGTTTTCCTTCGCCCAGCCTATATTGAACTTGGCCATGAAGAGGACCCTTAACGAGACCGATGTATGGTCCCTTTCGCCGTTCTTCAAACACAAAAATATATTCGAGAAGTTCCTCGAATACAGAACTGCGTACGTCCCGAATTGTCATGTTCTATGCTGCCCATTGTTGAGACTCTTTCCGATGCAGCCACCCAAAACATTCGCTTCTGCGTTTCTTGTTGACCTCAAATTCGTTAGACCTGATCCTAAGTATAACCCTTGAGATGTGGAGCGCAGTGATCGGTATGTCTTGTCTCATCAGTCTATCTAATACAATTTCATACCTGACGGACAGGATTCGTTCCCGCTTACGCCCTCCAAGAGATTCTTGCTCTCCTCAGCGAGAATGGGCCAGAAGCCAGGCTAAAAGCATTCTACTGGGCTCTCGTAACATTCCTCGCCCACCTTACCTTCGCTCAGAAGGATCTACTCAAAAGTTGGCATACACGCAGGTGCTATGAGAGGACACGAGGGCAGCTATTCTGCAACCTGCACTATAAGGCACTGAAGAGGCAAGATGTCAGCAAGCAAGGAAGCCACGAAGATGACAAGCAGAGCAATGCTGACTTGGGAAAGATCTTGAACTTGATGCAGTAGGTGCTTCGGGCTTGCTTCTACTTTGAGATGCTAAGGGCCTGGCTATAGAGGGGATAGTTACGCTGTAGCTCAGCGCTTCTGGGACTTCTCTGGTCTGTTCGCATCGCCTGTACGCCTCGTCATCGCGTTGGTGTTCTTGTACAAGTGAGTGATTCCATATATGCGCGGTCAAACGTGACTGAATGCATGGGCAATAGTGTATTGGGGTGGAGTGCGCTGTCTGGCGTGGTAGTGGTGATGCTGGCCTATGCTCTCAATTATCCGCTGCTCAAGTATAGCTTGTCGGTACGTATGATGTACTCAGACGAGAACGAAGGACTTACATCTCTGGAAGATTTCAAGGTCGTCTTGGAAGGCAAGCGATGCGCGAATGAATGTTGTCAATGAACTGCTACAAAACATCAGGTTCTTAAAGTTTTATGGTTGGGGTAAGCTATAAATAACAAACGTCAAACGTTATGATTGCACCTGAGTATCTCGCATAGAGAACCACTGGTCTGCCAAAGCCGAACGGGCCAGAGAAACAGAGCTCATGTGGCGCATCCGGTTCTACGTACTCAATACATTGATAATTTTCATTTGGTTGGTCATTGCAATCTTCTGGGACTGCGAGACTGAGTGCTGAGCCCTGAGTGCCTTCATAGGATCTGGATTCCCTCGGCCACAGCACTCGTCTCATTCTTATGCTATACCCTGATCGCGGGACTGCCGCTGACAGTGTCGAAGGCCTTCACGTCGATTGCCCTATTCTCGCAACTGCAAGGGGCTATGATGGCGGTGCCCAGCGAGATCATGGCCATGCTCAACGGTGTGCTGCCCTATTATCTAAATCCCATACTCGATGTGTGCTCAGTTGAATCCAGCCTATGTGTCCATGCAACGTATTGAAACTTTCTTGCAAGAGGGGGAGATCCCAGAATGGGCATCCTCGTTGACGACTCGTCAAAGCGCTTATTCCACGCCAAGTATTGGCATCACAGATGGCGTGTTTGAGTGGTATACATCTTCCAGCGACAAAGATGGACCTGCTCGATTCCAATTGGGGCCAATCAATGTTGATTTTGCTGAAGGAAAGCTCACACTCATTGTTGGGCCGACTGGGTCAGGGAAGAGCGCATTCCTCGCTGCACTATTAGGAGGTAAGAAGTTGAAGTCGTCGATTCGGAGCCTCAGCACTGAACGTTGGCCAGAGATGCGCTGCATATCCGGACACGTGCACATCGATAAACGCGACCACAAAATTGCTTATTGCGGGCAAGCCCCATGTCAGTCTCGCTGGCAGCATCGTCCTCTTTCTTGGTTTCAGCGCAGCAAAACTGACCACCTCATAGGGCTCGAACACGCCACTATCCGCGATAACATCATATTTGGGTCTACGTCTGGGTTTGAGGAAGAACGTTATCGCACTGTATTGGAAGCCTGTGCGCTTACTAAGGACCTTGAGATGTTTGATGCTGGCGATCTGACGGGTAAGTACATACGCAGTGACCACGTCAAGACTGCTCGAGGCTAAAGAATGGTTTGGTAGAGATTGGCGAGAAAGGCATAACACTTTCTGGTGGCCAGAAGGCTCGAATTGCCCTTGCTCGAGCAGTACACTCACGGGCTAAGGTTTGTGGAATCTCTCATACAAAAGGGAGTCCGCGGCTAATTTAATACCGTAGTATATACTTCTGGATGACCCGTACGTGAATGTGATTGAGACGTCGGTGATATAGATGTTCAAAGTTCTACTGCAGGCTGGCCGCAGTTGATATGCACACTGCTGAACACCTTCTCTCTGCATGCCTGACTGGACCGCTCGTCGCCGGCCGGACCGTCATCCTAGTCACTCACCATGTGCGAATGTGCCTACCCGCGGCATCCTACATCGTCGAATTATCGAAGGGGACCATCTCCCGACAAGGTACCGTCGATAAGTTCGCCGAACTAGGTGTACTCCAAGAAGTAGTGGAGTCTGAAGATCAACCATTCGTCGAAGAAGAGGTTCCTTCGAAGGATGTTCCGGATAACGAGGCCGACCAAACTCAAGAAAAGACAACGGCTCCGGCGAAGCGGTCGAACCCGAACTCTGGCAAGCTCGTGCAAGAGGAGGTTCGCGCGGAAGGTCGAGTTAATCCCAGCACGTACTGGTTCTACATACGTGCTGCAGGGATTTATTGTTGGATCCTCACCATTCTTCTCATGGGTGTGCAGCGGGTCGTCGAGATTGGTAGTCAAGTAGGTGCATTGCCGTCTTGTTCTCTCTCTGCATATTCTGGAACGTTGCGTTTTTTAGGTGTTTATCGCAAAATGGGGTGAAGCCTACCAGGGTTCTCCATCAATCCTTCCTTCGATGCCTGATATCTGGAACCGCCTACCCCCTCCGGACGTTGATGTAAAACCATGGTTGATCGTATACGTCTTGATCTCCTTCGCTGGAGCCTTCACCGTCCTACTCTCTATCAGCTTAGGGTTTTATACTAGTCTTCAAGCAGCGCGCTCACTCTTCGTCAAATTGCTCCGCCGATTGACACGAGCACCCGCTCGCTTTTTCGACACTACCCCCATCGGAAGAATCTTGAATCGATTTACGTCGGATATGCGGACTCTGGACGGGACGATCCAACTTTCTGTTTACAGTGCACTCTCTGGCGTGCTCACATTTGCGTCGTCGTTTGTCACTATCGTCGTCCTGGTGCCGAATTTTGCACCTATCGCCATTTTCGTTGCTTGGCTATACATTCGGATCGCCCCACCATATATCAATGCCTCTAGAGATTTACGGCGTTTGGAATCCGTGTCTCTTTCGCCGGCTTTCGCAGGTTTTGATGAACTCCTCCACGGCTTGGTACATGTTCGCGCCTTTGGCATGGAGAGCCGGTATCAGGAAGGCTTCTACAGAAAGGTAGGCTGACTGAGAATACCAAGACTTTATCTATCTAACAAAGGTTGTATAGGTTGATAGGTTCCAAGCATTTGATCACGTCTACGTAGGTTTCTCCCCCGCAGTGCGTCCTAATCAATAACACTTTCAATCAATAGTGGCTGGTGAATAGCTGGCTTCGTTGGAGATACGACTGCCTAGGATCGATTGTTGTCTTCGCCACAACTCTGTTCGCCCTCTGGCGATCCGTTAGCGACGGCTCTGCTGCCATTGTCATAGTCCAGGCCGGAATATTCGCCGAGGCGTCAAGGCAGTTGGTCAGGTTCGTACCCTTTATTACCTTCTCATTTCTCGGCGTTAAAGTGAAGTGTCGTCGTAGGGTTGCAGCACAGGTGGAACTTGACTTCAACTCTGTGGAGAGGATAGTCGAGTATCTGGAAGTTCCTCAGGAAGCGCCAGCGATTATCGAGAAGAGTCGGCCCCCTGCTTACTGGCCATCCAGTGATGGCGGCATCGTTGTCGAGGATTTAGTAGTCAAGTACGCTAAATTTCTCCCAGATGTCCTACGGAACATGTCGTTCTCCATCAAACCTCGGGAGAAGATCGGAATTGTGAGTTCCGAAGCGATCTTTGTGTTGAGCGAGTGTTAAGCAAGTCTTTGGCAGGTTGGAAGAACGGGTTCAGGTATACCGTTCCTGTAGACTTGCTACCCTTGTCCTCACGTAGTCTGAACATCATAGGAAAGTCGACTTTGGCACTTTCTCTCCTGCGTATGGTCGAGCCATTTGGCGGCAAAATAATGTGCGTGCGTCGCGCTAGTTGCGCCGTAGGCGATTCTGACTTTCATGCAGTATTGACGGTATAGATATATCATCTATCGGTTTAGAAGACCTCAGAACACGCGTGGTGAGCCCCATGATGTTCGCCTACTATATCACAGCAAGCCAACACCACTGTAGACGATCGTCAGTCAAGACGTCTCCCTCTTCACTGGCACCCTTCGCAGCAATTTGGACCCTTTGAATGAGCACGCTGATCAAGAATGCTGGGATGTCTTGGAAAGATGCCACCTCAAATCAATCATGAAACCAGTGAACGGGGAACTTTCGCTTGAGCTGCCGATTGGCCAAGAAGGGACACTGAGCGCTGGCGAACGTCAACTTGTTGCATTGGCTCGAGCAGTACTGCGCAGGACAAACATCGTAATTCTGGACGAGGCCACTTCACAGATAGACAATAAACTCGACGACCAAGTGAGATGATTATCCCGGTTCTTTCGAGCGTCATCCTTACATTGTCTACAGATACAAACCACGATACGAGAGGAACTCGCTTCGGCATTGGTTATCACCATCGCTCACAGGCTAAAGACGATCATAGACTATGATCGTATCCTCGTCCTGGATAATGGCGAAATATTGGAGTTCGCACCTCCTCGCGAGTTGCTTGCGAATCCGGGAAGCGCGTTTAGGGAGATGTGTAAAAGGAGTGCTGATTGGCCGATTCTGCAAGCCGGCCTGAATGGGGAGTCTTCGTGATGTAGTGGTTCAAGACTGTCGCGTATGTAGCGTACGATATGATTTACAATTAATTGTCACATGATCGCGAATGGCCCCTGGCAGCTCCTATCCCTGTCTCCTTAAGAGCACGCTGGGACGGACTCTCCCTCATCCTTCGAGTATTCTTTACTATGCAAGCACGCTGGTCGCTATCCATTCTTTGCTTGATATTTCATCAGCTTTGCTATGTGAACGCCCTGGTCGCAAAGGAGCGCAAACGACGCGGTTTATTCGGTAACGCCTTCGAATTCGACGAGGACAGAGACCACACGACTATCGCCGCTGCTAGGTCGACCACGCCAAGTGCGACGCCCACTACCGCTGCAATACTTGGCGACATTCTCTTGACTACTACCCATTCTGCTTCTGGATCGCCGTCGGCGGGCCATGCTAAGGAAACGGACTCTATTCGAAGTTACTCCGTGCTGGGCACGCTACCATCGCCAAAGCCTGTCGCTATCAGCGCGACACCGTTGTTATCAACAAACTCTCCTCCAACAGAAACGATGGAAGTGTCGCCAGAAGTTCCTGCGCCCACGGCTGGCTCGACACTGACTACATCAAACGCGGAACTCGCTCAATGGAAGGTGCTTGGGGTGACGGTTCTTTGTATCGCCGTGGTAGCAGCCATCATCCTCTCCGTGATGTTCTTCGATACATGGTGGGGCTTCGTCAGAGACGTTTTCCTTGGGAAGAAGCGCAGAGAGGCGGCTGAGGAGCTGGTCCCGGACTGGGAAAAGAGGAGCTGGGAGCTTCGGATGGTAAGTGAGGACGGCCATCGCTACCCATCGCTGTCGTCGGTGGAATCGATCACAAAGTGGAAGGGCATGAAGGGGGGCAAGAAAATACCTGCGGAGACGACGACCGAGAAACCAGACCTGGAGTTGCCTATGCCGACATATCTCCCAGACTACAACCCATACGCCCTACACCCGCCCCCGAGTTCGAAGCCTTGAACGCCCAACTAATCCTCACGCTCCCTAACGAAATAACCTTAATTGTCGCGGTCTGTTCATATGATAATCACACAACTGCTAGCAGTATAATTTGAGATGTATTTAGCAAGGCTAGGCATTGCCGGGTGCGGGTGTTTGCTGCGGTGCTGGCACCTTCTTTTCTACGAAATCTGAAGCAACAATGCCGGCGATTCCAACCAAGCATAGGCCTAGTGAGATTTTGAGCCTCGCCGGCGGTGGAAGAGCTGCACGTGTGGCATGTAAGATGCTGAATTCAAATCGAACCGAGAAAACGCACCGTTGTATGACTGCCAGAGACTTCGATTTCTGACTGCGACCCTTGAAGCTGTCGCCGTGGATGGCTTTGCAGCGGGCGGCGGTGTGGTCGACGGGCGCTTGGCCATGGTGGCGGTCGAGAATGAAGTTCTCGATCAAACATTCGACCGGCTTAGGACCGGCCCGCATCGCAACATAACAGCATCCCGTCATGTTCACTGGTTTAGTGAGTCGAGAAACTGCAAGGCTGCACGCATCTCTGATACGATTTATCGCAGATAGAACACCTTGGCACAGTCCACGATATCCAGCGCGATGCTGGAGGCTGCACGCTCACCATCTCTGACTCCGAGCCCATCTTGGGGGATTGTCACATCGGCGACTCAATTGCGGTCAATGGTGCCTGCTTGACCGTAACAGAATTCGATCCAGAAGCAGAAGGCGGCTTCTTCAAGGTTTGGCTGGCAAACGAGACGCTAGATAGAACCGATCTAGGTGAGTGATCCCCGTTTTTGTGGTCGAATGTTCTCAGTGCGCAGGCGAACGTAAGGTCGGCGATCAAGTCAACCTTGAACGCGCAATGGGAGCCCATGTGCGGTTCGGGGGGCACTTCGTACAGGTGTGTGCATTTGCCCGCGTTCAAGCGCACTTGCTGATTCTGTAGGCCCATGTAGATACAACTGCTACCGTCGTGGATCGCTCCCCGGACGGTGATTCTTTACGCATGACCTTCCAGCTCCCCGAATCCACCCCATCGCGGCCGTCCTTACTGCCATACTTGATCCCCAAGGGCTATGTCACCCTTGATGGTACATCGCTGACGATAACTGGCGTCAACGACGAGAAGCGGCAGTTCAGCATCATGCTGATCCAGCACACGCAGCAGAAGATCACGCTGAGCAAGAAACCGGTGGGTGCTACTGTGAATATCGAGGTGGATATGGTTGGGAAGTATGTACACAAGAGCGTCGTCGCGGCACTCGGCGGTGGGGGAGACGAAGGTATCAAAGCCTTGATAGAGAAAGCAGTAGAGGATGCTCTGGCAAGAAAAGGGATCCAATAGTGGTGTATTTAGATAAGATAACTCTTCTGGCATCCGTCAGTGACATGAGGAGAACGTCCTCAAAATACGCGGATGGGCAGGCTACAGTTGAATTCAACTCCCATCTGTACTTGGGTGTCCATGTGTATCCATGAAAGTATTTGACTTGTGTTTGACTGAGAGAACGAGCGAACGAGCCAAGGACCTAGAATCGGGCACCGGCACTACAGACCCGAATTCTCTCCATCACAGGAACGCAGTGATCTCACGGTGGTACTCTAAATATTGTTTGGGCGTTTGGAGGCATACTTCGATCTATGCCTCCATGCAGACGACCCCGAATCTACTAGTAACTCCAAAGCGTAGTGACTCCGCGGCAATCAAGGCCCTGAGGCCTGAGGCCTGATGGAGAAAGCGGTGGAAGGGTTAAGAAAGGGCAGAGGAGCCACAGCAGCCTAGCTCACTCCCACATCAGCAATTCGTAGTATGCAATAATTCCAACACTATCTTAGTTCTACACAGCACAATCTCTACGGCCGGTTTTGTGAATCTAAATTTTGAACAGTTTGAACGCCGCAAGTGAGAGAGGTCCTTACAATAAATAGAGTCAAAGGCGACAAGCGGCAGATCAGTATCATGCCGATCCAGCCCACGCGACAGAAGATCACGGTCACGGCTCTGCTGTGAACATCGAGGCTACGTCGAAAAACGGGAGAAGCACTGGATAGAACGAGTTACGACACTGAGATGTCACGGTGGTGTATATGTATAGGATGTCCCCTATGATATTCTATACAAAAGCTGTGACCATCAATGGCTGATTTCTCGCGGAGGACTCGCTAGAGGCAACTCTATTTTGATTGTAGACAGGGGCCTGAGACGGCATTTTGTCGATGCCCAAGTATAAAAGCCATGCAATTCACTCAACTGTCTTCGTACGAAATGATACCCTCCCCCAGGAAAACGCCTGCGTTCTACCGGGTGACACTGCTCAAATGAGATGCCTTCTTCGATTACAAGGACTACGCGGGGGACTAACTGCAACTCTTCAGAGAGCCATGGTTAACATGGTATATCCTCTCGGGGCCAGTGCTGGCACCAATCAACAAGATATTGGAAGCAACAATGCCGCCCTGACATTCGACGGCCTCACCTCTACCCCGCCATTCAACGGAGCCACGGGGCCTGATGGCGGGGACCGCACATTGCCTGCTTCATCCAGCAGCTCCATTGACTTAACTGGGATGGCGCAACAAGAGCAGAGATATCTGTTGGTTCCTTTCCAAGAATTCGGGGATCCTATTTTCCCTACCGTCGTCCGACATACAATCGGCACGCGCCGGCGATGATTGCATTGGCGGATAGCCGTCTGGTTCACCGACGAAAGCATGGCTGCTACATTTGCGGCAGTAAATTTACAACTAAAGCGAATCGAGACCGTGAGTTTCACTTCGCTGCTATGTCTGCACGGCTATTGACATACCGCGTGATTAGGGCATCTTCGCGCTCATTTCGGTATGAAACCATTCGTCTGCGCGTGCGGCAAGTCCTTCACCGCGAGGGCAGACCTCACCGTCACCGCAAACGTAATAGAAGGTGCCCAAGGTGATCATATTCCTATCTCTTTGTAATTTCTGCCCTCTCTTGAGAAATTGTCTTACGTCTGAATGTTTGCTTGGTGTACCGCGGGTAGCTTCGTCCTACTCCTAGAAACAACACAAATAGAGTCTTGATGCTACTTTGCAACTGTTGTATGTGCACATAGCGGAGTTACAATGTACCAATAAATACATCAAAGCGGAGTTATACATTGTATTGATAGGAACGGTCCGCGTGGAGCCCAGCGGAAATTGCCCAATATGGTAAGTGTACAATGTATACAATAAGAACCATCTGCGCGGAGCAGCTCGCACATCGGAAGGGCCGAGGGATTGACCGGCAATACAGTAGAATGCAGTAGAATGGCCAGAGAAGTAGCTACATTGTTTCCAATCTTTCCTATACAGGTACACTGAGGCAGCGGGGCTAAAGTGTCAGTGAATCGGTCCAGCATCGGACAGCCGATGTAAGCCGATTGTTTGCTATTGAGGCTGATGGTTTAAGCCAGCATGTAGCCGAGACCTACTGGGATGCTGTATATGATGCATCAGTAAAGAAGTCGGCCTAAATAAGCAAAAAATCGGTACATCCGACGTCCGGTGCAGGCCGATGTTTTGGGATACAGGCCGATGTTTTCAGGTAGTAGGTAGTGTGCATGTACTGTATTGTTATACATCATGATACCCAGACCAAAGCACCGGCCCATGCAGGCAAAGCGCGGCCAAATCGGCTGAACGACGCAAGCCGAGAATTTGCGAAACAAGCCGAAATTCTTAGCGGGTGAGTAGCTCGCATGTTCGTGGATGAAGTGCATGATACCCAGACCAAAGCACCGGCCCATGTAGGCAAAGCGCTGCCAGAGCGGCTGAATGACGCAGGCCGAGGTTTTACGAAACAGTCCGAAATTCTTAGCGGGTGAGTAGCTCGCATGTTCGTGGATGAAGTGCATGATACCCAGACCAAAGCACCGGCCCATGCAGGCAAAGCGTCGCCACATCGGCTGAACGACGCAAGCCGAGAATTTGCGAAACAGGCCGAGATTCTTAGCGGCTGAGTAGCTCGCATGTTCGTGGATGAAGATGATACAAAGTACCGGCCCATGCAGGCAAAGCGCTGCCAAATCGGCTGAACGACGCAAGCCGAGAATTTGCGAAACAAGCCGAGATTCTTAGCGGGTGAGTAGCCCGCATGTTCGTCGATGAAGTGCAGTGCATGATACTCAGACCAAAGTACAGGCCCATGTAGGCAAAGCGTCGCCACGTCGGCTGAACGACGCAAGCCGAGAATTTGCGAAACAAGCCGAAATTCTTAGCGGGTGAGTAGCTCGCATGTTCGTGGATGAAGTGCATGATACCCAGACCAAAGCACCGGCCCATGCAGGCAAAGCGTCGCCACATCGGCTGAACGACGCAAGCCGAGAATTTGCGAAACAGGCCGAGATTCTTAGCGGCTGAGTAGCTCGCATGTTCGTGGATGAAGATGATACAAAGTACCGGCCCATGCAGGCAAAGGGCTGCCAAATCGGCTGAACGACGCAAGCCGAGAATTTGCGAAACAAGCCGAGATTCTTAGCGGGTGAGTAGCCCGCATGTTCGTCGATGAAGTGCATGATACTCAGACCAAAGTACAGGCCCATGTAGGCAAAGCGTCGCCACGTCGGCTGAACGACGCAAGCCGAGAATTTGCGAAACAAGCCGAGATTCTTAGCGGGTGAGTCGCTCGCATGTTCGTGGATGAAGTGCATGATACCGAGACCAAAGCACCAGCCCATGCAGGCAAAGCGCTGCCAGAGCGGCTGAACGACGCAGGCCGAGGTTTTGCGAAACAGGCCGAAATTCTTAGCGGGTGAGTAGCTCGCATGTTCGTGGAAGTGCATGATACCGAGACCAAAGCACCGGCCCATGCAGGCAAAGCGTCGCCACGTCGGCTGAACGACGCAAGCCGAGAATTTGCGAAACAGGCCGAGATTCTTAGCGGGTGAGTAGCTTACCCAATAGCAAGTGCAAAATTGTCAGCCAGTGAGTAGCAGGCATGTAGTATGATATATTATACAATAGAGCACATCAGCTACTACATCAAGTATTGCCAGCCTGACCTGAGTGCCTTCGGATTGTCTCATTGATTAACCGACGACATCGCGCCATCATCGCCTTCAGTCGCTCGACCTCGGCCATCTCCGCCTGAACTTGCGCCATCTTTTGAAGATAGAGCCGGTGGGCAGCATCCTTGTAGGATATGCCCCACCGCTCCTGCGCTGCCTTGATTGATGCATGTAGTTCCGTGACTTGTGCCTTTGTGAGAAACTAATAATCATTGTTAGTGCCAGTTGTCTGTCGGTACACCGATGTCATACCGGGTTCGCCGGCACCTGGATATCGTGTTCGCCAATGAGTGATGTATCCCCGTGAACCGGGGGAAGCTACACCTCAATGAATTGAGTCAAATCATCTTTTGCATCCACCGCTAACAGCACGTACCTCGTCATCATTCATCATGTGTGGTTCCATTGATGCCTTTATCTTCTCCTTCTCATATTCATATCGGATCAAGTCAAGGAGGGCTGATGGAACCTCCATTCTTTCATTTGTCGTTTCATCTCGTAGGGCGAATGTCGATTCTGCTCGGACAGTGTTGTCGTTGTTCTGCATATTGGTGGTAGTGGTGGTCAATGAAGAGCCGATAACGATTCGGCTGATCAACGATGTCACGTGACCGTGAGTGAAGTGATCTTGTGATCCGCAAATGGTTCATCTGTCACGTCAGCAACTTTTCTTCAACAACTTCACTTCGCACCACCAGCACGCTCAGCCGACTCCAAGTCCCTTCAATCTAACTTTGAAACCATGTCCGCCATCATCGCATACGATATCTCCACCCAACAGGCCGTCACCGCCACATTCACCGAGCTGCAGCAGCAGCTGCTTGCCCAGGTCGCTGCCGGCACGGGTTTGACTTGGTTCATGGACAACAGAAAGGAAATGGTAAGTGTATTTTCTGTGGCACCTGCATGACTGACAGAGCGACCACCATCATTACAGTACGCGTTCGCCAAAAGGGCATCGAACAGAAAATTCAAAAAGGAGATAGAAGCCAAGTGGCTGATCACGCGGACGCTAAGCGCGTTGAAGGAGAAGACGGACGACTTAATAAGGGAGTTTTTTGAAAACCCGCGCACGAAGACGGCCTGCGCCGTCGCCGAGGCCGCCAAGGAGCTACAGAAGCGGCAGCAGTCAGAAGGTGGGGGAGCTGATCAGTCTGGCGTGGATAGCAGAAAGAAGGGAGAGCGGGTAGCCGAGGCCGAGGACGCGATGGAGGTTGATGGCACAGGGCCATCGGGGGTGCCGAAGGCAGCAGCGCCCAAGGAGAAAGTGGCGACCGCTCCGAAGCGACGCAACGTGGAGGATCATGAGGGGCGAAAAGTGGTTCGGGGACAAGGTGGGGTGCAATCGAAGCCGAGGGGGCCGCGACGATCGCCGACGGTCGATGAAGAAGAGATGAAGGTGGTTAAAAAGGAGGAATTCGACGCACTCATCAGACCGAGGATCGAGACGTTGGATGAGGCGATGAGGCGACGGATGGAGAAGGGCAAGGGGAAGGCCACGGACTTGGGCGCCTCGGCGGCGGGGAAGGCATTGGAGGAGATCACGGTGCGTAAGGTCATTGCGCCGAAGAAGCGTGCTGCCGCGAAGTCGAAGTCGATGGTCGGCTCGGAGACCGGTGAGGCGGGCGAAGCTGGGCCACCAGTAGCCGGCCCAAGCAAGGTAAGTGCTGCACAGATAACTGCCTACGAAGCTAACTGAGCATCAGCCACACCGACGGCCTGAGCCCTCAAGCGATGAGGGCGAGGAGTTCCCGGAGCCAAGCGACGATGACGACGAAAGCGACGTCGGCAAACGACGGAATCCTCGTCGGCAGGCGAAACCCAGAAAGGGTTCCATGGCCTTGCCGAAGGCCGAGATCGTGGAGAGGAACATGCGTGGAACGACCCGCGTGCCGTCGCTTGGGCCGACAGATGGTGAGTTCGAACCGGGATGTCGCCGGTGCTTGAAGGCGGAAGTCCCCTGTCGGCGCCTCGCTAGGAACCCAGTCGGCTCCTGCCAAAGGTGCCGCCAAAAGAAGGTGCGGTGTGAACGAGAGCGGGAGCTCGACGACCCCAACAGCCTCATCTCGCGGATGCGTAGGCAGATGGACGAGGTCGCACCGGTGCCGGCCGAGTGGCAGACGTTTGTGCAGGAGACCAATCGGCGAATGGACGACATGGCCCGACAGATAGGCGAGTTGGGCAGAGAGATGAACGTAAGGTTGGTTTCCAACTCCACGAAGTTGGAAAGCATCGATCGGGGACTCAAGCTGGTCCTCAACATGCTCGGTCGAAACGGCCTGGCCGACGCGGAAGGCTCGGTCGAACAAAGGAGCGAGCCGGCGTATCAGCCAGGGGGCTCATACAAGAGAGCATTGGTTGGCGAATGGGCACAACGCCATTCCGATGCACCCATCGCCCCCATTGTCGCAGAGCCTGCAGAGCCTGCCCCCACAGCACCCTCATCGCTTCCTCCGCCGCTCCCCGACATGCCCCCACCCCCACCTGCAGTTGCGCCTCCCTGCACCCCTCCACCGGCACCACATCATCCATTATCGCCGTCACAAGCCCCCGCATCCCCTTCGACGCCGCCACCGCATTCACCATCCCCGACGCATTCTCCGTCAGTGCCGCATGAGTTGCCGACAGCGCCTTTGGCTCCAGCACCGTCGCAGACACGAGCCGCCAGCGAGGATGTGAATATGGATCTCGCCTCGTCGCCTGCCGCAGCTGCACCGATTGTCGTCACCGTGCAAGAGCCAACACCGCGTTCCAACACCGCCCTTGCAAACCTGAGCCACGCACTTGCTCAGCTTCAAGTACCTCCCCCGCGGATGACAAGAGCACGGTCGGCAACACCGACAGACACCCTTCGTCGGTCAACTCGCTCGACGTCTCGGACTCCTGCGCCTGATGATAGCAAGGCGGCCAAGCGAAAGGCTACTGGGAGTGCATTGACGAAGACAAAGCGAATGAAGAAGTAAAATACAGACATTATTTTAATATCATTTTTCTTTGTTTTAATATAATATGTTCATCGTTTTAAGATAATACATTTCTGTTGGCTTTCAATTCACATCAGAGAGATTAGAGATTAAGTGCGCGATTCGACTTCTTGGACTGCCGCTTGCTGCCCTCGGCTGCCCGATACCGCTCCGCATCCTGTGCAAGCCTCTCTTCCTCTGTCACTCTCTTCCTTGCGGTTGCGCTCGGCTGGGTCATAAGCGTATTTGTATGCTGGGGACTGTGGATCGCACGCGCCTCGGACCGATTGGTAACGCGGCCGGCTGTGTTTGAACGTACTGGTGGATATTGTAACTCTGGATCATTTGCTCCTCCTGTGGCTGGGTGTTGAAGTCTGCGAGGCTTCGGTCGAATAGCAATCGGCTCGGAGGCGAGTGATGCCGATACATCGGCTCTTGCTCCCTTCGATCGTTTTTTGCCAGGCTTTGTCTTTCCTCCTTTCTTAATCTTCCTCGGCGGAGACGCGGGTGTGGGCGGGGAGATTCGCTTTGCATCGCGATGCTGCTCGGTGGAGGCGATCCTGAACGAGTCCCATTGTCACTCATAATGACATTCCTGGACGTGCGAGATAATCGCGCCCTTCCCGGTGGTGGCACATCGGGTAGCATGTCGCTCGCCTCGCTTCCCGCGCGGACAGACTGATCACCCGTCGATGGTTGTGCTGGACTACTACTGTTTACAACCGTCGTTGACTGATTACTCGTAATGATGTTCGTCGCCTTGACCTTCCATCGGATAGGTGCCGGGGTTGTGACCGGTCGAGTACGTACCAACCGGTCAGCACTGTACCTTGCTGGCATCATCTGCTTCTCCTTCGTGTTGTAATACGCTCTGAACTTGAACGGTCGTTCTGTCTCCTGCTTAGCAAGCAGTATGTCGTACCACTCGTTTGCCAGTTCCGCCACCATGTTATGTGGTTGCCCGAACTTGAACATCGGGGAAGTCGGCAGATAGTCGGCCGCCACCGCTTCTTCACAATGCTGACTTAGCACTGTCCATGGCACCTTCATGTCATGTCGGCCTGAAGCGAGGACTATCGGCAGCATCGGTGTCAGCCGCCAATTGCTAAAAACGTTCCTACTCACAGTAATGGGCATTGAGAAACAGTCGCAGTGTTTGCTTGACAATTTTTGAATGTACAGGCACATTGCCGACGAAACGCGATGGTAGTATCGGTGTACCGTCGGCATTTTTGGACAGTTGGATTTGGCTGTCCAACGCATCGACCGGGATATCGTTGTCTACAGCGGTGGGATCATCTGCCTTCCCAAACCTCCTTTTGTTCAGCACCACCGCTTGTTGTGTAAAATGGGACCAGACTTGGGCCTCGAGTTGCTTGTCTTTGATTAAATTGTCCTTAAAGATAAGCCGACCTGCATCCGCACTAGCCGAATGTTAGATCGGCGTTGAAGCGACGGGATCTGAACCACAGTACCTAGTGAACTTCGGGTTTCCTTCGGGGTCCAAGAACACGGCGATACTGTATGTGAGCATTCCAAACCTCTTGAACATGTCGCGGCAATTTGCATCCAATGCCTTGAGTGCTCCGAGCATCGCATATCTATTCAAAGTCAATGCCGGTCATTCCGCGGTCAATGCCGTCGGTCGCTTACTGTCGTCGCACTGGCTCAGAATTCCTTTCCGCCTGGAGCTTTGCTATCTCTTCCTTCACCGCATCGCGTTCCAATGGTTCCATGGCAAAGTAAATCTGCCGCATAGCCATGCTTCGGTATCCGAGCGAATTTCGCTTTGTGGCCGCTGCTCGTATCCTGGCCTCAACATCCACCCAGTCTGGTTCCTCCTCTTGCGCCATCTCACCAATGTTTTCGGTCAGCGAACGACCATCCGCGTAAGCCGATTTCGCCTTTTCTAATTCACCGAGCACGGCGGTCTCCAAGTACTGATTAGCATACTCCTCAATGCGCTGCTTGTAAGCGTCCATTCTTGGTAGTACCGTTCGGTAGCCGATGCGGAGCAGCCGACTGCCATCTTCGGTGACCTTTTTGCGATGTCTTTTGGCCCGCCAGTTGTTTCTAACCCATACAAGGAGTTCCTAGTGTGCAAGGGGTGAGATTTAGATACCCATCTGATTGACGATAACCATGACATTCACCCCCTCCCTCTGTTTTTTCTCTTCTGGACTGAAACCCTTCTTCTTCTCGTCATCTGTCTTCATTTGTGTAATCCAGTAACTAAACAGTTTTGCAGCCGCGATCGCAAAGGCTGTCTTGCGCTCTGAGGTTGTCTTTGCAGCGAGGTAGCTGGCTTCCACAATTTCAGAACTGCTCTCTCCCCTTGATTGTATTTCGCTAGTTGTGTGACTGTCGCCATTGTGAAAGTGGGTGAAAGTCGGGGTGATGAATACCCGCACTTCCCATCTTTATGCATGCGTTCACTGTGAGGCACACCATATGGGACCATGCCCTGATCGCGAGGTGTGCCACCATGCATCGCAGCTGTCACTTATTACACGTGTGAATGTTACAAGAAGGTTGCTTGCTCCCCAACAACAGTATGCCTCCCAGAAAGCGACAACGAGTGTTGGATCTCGACCATCCGAGGCTTTCTCAGTCCACTTGGGCAACAACTCAATTCGAGACTGATTCTGTTGATGGCACTGAGCATGAATACATCGCTTATGATCATGTCCCACACCAGGATAGTGGAATTCGGTTTGCCACAAATGCACCGACTGTTGTCCCCGACAGGACCACACCAATGGTACTTGACCAGGAATACACGGAGGATGAACAAATCGCAGTATCAGCTGCGTCGAAGACGAAGGTGAGCATATTAATTCATGCACTATTGCCAAAGCTAGACAAAGAGAATTGCAATAGAGCCAACGAGACTATTTGGAGGAATTTGTCGCGCGTGCCGGCATTGTGATGAATGCTTTGATGGAGCATGAGGCCTTGATTAGCACGCGCTGTGCATGCGAGCGCAGAAGAGCAAGTTGGCGATGCAAGGAATGTCACCAGAGAACAATGTTTTGTCGCGAATGTATGCGGAATGCACACCTAGAAATGCCCTTTCATCGGATCCAGAAATGGACGGGCCAATACTTTCGTCCAGGTAGCCTCTGGGAGGTCGGCGTGTGCGTGATCGTCGATCACGGTAACACCGATCGGCGATGCGAATGGCTGAAGCACAAAGCGGACGAACAAATAAGGTTGCAAGTCACATGTGACAGTCAGGATGAAGGAGAGGATGAAGTGGAAGAAGTGGAAGATACATACCGAGCCCGGCGAGCGGACGCCGACATTACCGTCGAGCAGCGCGATGGTGGGGTGGAGGAGCGCTTTGACATTGATGAAATCATTGAAGAGCTTGAGAAAGAGGAAGCGAGGCATGCACACGGTGGAGAAGAGGACCTGGATGGCGCCGACGAGGAGGACGAGGGGAAGGCCGGTCTTCCCGAGGCGCCGATTGACCACCCGATCGCTCCCAGTATGGATCCTGACCAAAATCCATATGTTTTATTCGTGCACACGAATGGTCTTCACTCGTTGCCATACATACAATGTGGGTGTGGGGGCCCACAAGAGAGGATCGCTGGTGCCGTACGGATGCGACTGATGCCGGCAAGCTTCACCATATTCAAGACTATGTTCACCTTTGACGTTCTGGAGGACTTCCGCTTGGCCAATCTGGAGTGTAAGACATCGGCATACCAATACTATCAGCTACTGAGGCGAAAGACTGAGCCCTTGGCACCTCAGATAGTCGTGGAGCGATATGCGGAACTCCGGCGCTTGTCTCGATGCTGGCGATGGCTGAAGAAACTGAAATGGGGTGGTCGGAACAAGACGCGAGAGAGCGATGGCAACGCTATCGGCGAAGTTCGCACAGCCGAGCTTGCGCCGTTTTGTCCATGTTGTCCGCAACCAGGTGTGAACCTACCTGACAACTGGAAAGAAGATGAAAACAAGTGCGTAATGTGGTTAGTTTCAGAATCCTGATTGCTCAGATTGTTGCGTAGGTGGGTGTACCGCCGAACGCTCATGGCCGACGGAAATTTCAAGGCCGACCATATCCGACAATCCACCGGAGACAAGGATGTATGGCTATCGCCTGGGTCAAGCATGTTGCCACATCGTGAAGAGTATGCCGAGTTTTTGCGGTGTCACACCTAGTGATGTTTTCACTAAAATGTTTTGGATGTAGTCGGATCAGTCAAGATAGATCGGACAGTCACCCAAGTTGTTGCAGGCTGAGGTGTTGTTACTAGATTGTTATGAGTACTATACTACAAGGTAGTACAGAAGTTAGGGGAGTAAAGGGGAGGTAAAGGGGTCAGAAGCTTATAGGATAAACTTCACAGCAAGCAATACTAAACTACTCAACAAGTGAATAGCACAATAGGAACTCAATAAGTCGTAACTGACTGATGGTAAAACAAATACTAAGTCGTGGGAATATTCCTAGATGAATATACTACTTGACTAACTCCGAAATAAGATGACTACTCTGTAACGCTACTGGTCAGAAGCTCTAGTCAGATGCTAGATCACTTCCTTTTTAGATATAAATGATACCGGACGCACACTTAAGCTATAGTGCGATATCACCTCTAATATATTACTAGACACCTATAGAATCGTATCTACAGTCTAATGCCTAGCCAGTAATGGTATACTCTGTACCGAAAATAAATGGGAGCTTGTGACTTGAGTAACAAGATCTGTGTAACACTAGACACTTAATCTTTTCTTCAACAAGGGCTTCACAGCTTCAGAGCACTTAATTATCAATGAATCAAGTATTTTCTTTATCTATGTAACCTAATAGTACTTATACTACTTAATAAGAAGTGGTACTACACAAGAGATGGGTGAAATCAAGTGAAACTGAGTTCTAGAATTGAGAACAACTAGGTAAAAGTGTCTTCAACTGAATCAGCTCTATAAAATTGACATGTTCTATCTACTACATTGGGGGGTATTTATACTCTACAGGAAGTGGGGCTATGTACTCCACAAGGGGCTGAAAGTGGAGCTGAAACACTACATGAAACATGTTTCAAGTAGGCCAAGCCAATGATTGATAATGATACTGCCAATGGCTTAGTAAACCAGCTAATCCTTTGCATCTGGAAAATTCTACAAGTCTCCATGATACTCCACATATTCCACAATGATGTCATATGATGTCATATGATGTCATCTAATTTATTTGGTCTTCCTGAGGACAGGTTTAGATGGCATTTTGTTCAGTAATTGCAAAGTGCTAGAAGGTTCTGTAACATTCTTTAAAGTTCCATAACATTCTTGCCAACTTTACAACTGCATTTCAACATGCTTCATTATAACTTGTAAACTTGTTGAGTGATTGGGATGTAAGGATATTAATTAGGGGTCCCAGGAGTAGACAGGGGAATTTAGGGAAAATAGTAATGTAAGGTAAAATAAGTCTGTAGTTCTAACAAGAAGTCCGATCATCCTGATTCAAGTTGTGCTAAGAAGCCATTGGTTTATAGCAGTGAATAGAATAGATATAAAACACTATAATTCATGTCACTTACTACAAATCCCAATTTGGAGTATGACATCTGCAGGCAACATTAAATCAATCGTCCCCGATTGCCAACCAAGTCTTGTTCAGATTGTCCTCAATATGAATGAGCATATATGGGAATGGTGTCCATTAAGACAAATAATATAAAATATAATACTCAAGATGTACTATAGACGATAGATACTGTATATTCGGTATCAGTTATTCTAGTGAGTGAGTCCTTTTCTAGATTAAATTCAGCTGCCGTAAACTTTTCCATACCGTTCTTTACAAAGGTAAAAGCACTATCGTCAATAAGAATGTGAGTATAATGAACCCATACTGCGACAAAAGTAACAAGTCCTCCAGTATCACCGTGGTTACGAAATGAAATTAATATCTGGAGAAATTGTCCTATCTGGTTAATTATCCCTTGCGCAATCCCTACTCCAAGTCGAGGATGGAAGAGGATGTCGCTAGTGGATATAGGAACACGAGTGGTTTTGATGATGACTTTATAAATCAGCCGAGTGGACATATTCCTCATGGTTTCGATAAGGATATTGTTTACGATGGGTGGTGGATTCACCAACTGTACCCACTTCTCCATGTTGACATCATATTGAATGTCAAAATCGGAAGGGAGGTTATCGAGAAGGGTGAAGTCGCAATAGCTTTTAAGGCCGGAAAGAAGAGTGTCGTCGGAATGAAGGGGAAATGGATTCGCTGAAAGGTACGGTCGAAGGTGGTGATGTACCGATTATGGAAGAATGTTCCATTCTTCGTGAGGGCGGCAGGAATAATAACAAGGGCAATGGCTGATGAGTTGGTAGTGTTGGCCATGATGTTTTGGTATTTGATTTGTTGAAGACGAGAATATATTTTTGAACTTGTTGTTTTTTATAGAAGCGTGTGTCAAAATTGCCGAAAATAGATATCCACAAGACAGGGGCTCTAGTGACTAAAAGATTTCGGTCCATTTCTATATCTATTCATCTAGTATATTGGTAGTGATATGGAATGAATCGTTTTTCTGAGACCAAGATATTATTTTATAGAAGAGGATGACTAATAAGGCTTAGCCTAATGGTGTGATTGTCATTCGTTATTTGACTTGTTTGATTTTTGTGATGCACGTAATGTCTAAAGGTGAATTTTTATAAGCTTGCCATGCTGGGGTACTTTAACGTCTGATATGCTGAGATTCAGCAATTATAGAGTGACGAGGGCAATTTGTATTTCTTCCTTTTTGATATTAATATTGTTTTTCAGAGTCGTTGACATACATCATTCTTTCTTTGTCTCATTCTTTAATATGCAACTGGTCCTTTTGAGTGATTCCTTCTTTTCTTTTCTTTAGTGGTTGTTTACCCTTTAATACTAGAAGAAGATCTTCTTATCATATTTCCTGATCCTATTCATATAAGTAGACTGCAGGCAACATTTAATATAACGTCGATGCGTAATATTTTCAACAAGATTTTTTTATTGGATAATTCTCTTCTCTTATCCGTCTTTCAATAGTCTTTATCTTTGTATTTCTAGCCAGAGATGATAGACATTTTTAAAAAAATTCAAATACATAATCGATGGAATAAGTAACATAGTAACTAAACATATGATAGTTCAGTAAATACGAAACTTCGACGAAGTATACATTCTTTGATGCTTTCCCAACGATCGTGCCATGACAATAATAAATCCCAAGTATTGATCCATGCATGATACTCATGCAAGTATAGTTCATGCGCAATAGGAGGCTTGCCATGAATACGAATGTGTACCAAGACATATCTTCCACACATAACTTTCCGCTCGATGATATGCCCTAATCCTTTCCCTGGAATCTCAATCCAATCTCCAACATACAGGCGCTCTTCCGGAATTAAGAGGATCTGCTGATCACCTCCTGCCCTTGTCACAACTTCCTTCGATTTGACCTGAATGACCGGTCGAGTGACATATCCCAAGATGGGCAAGTATCTTTGCCTTTGAATAGGAACATCGAAGAAGGTAGGGACGTCAATGGTTTTCATAGGCTGAAGGGGCTCCTTTCTCGGGATCGTGGCTGATGAAGAGATATGTGCTGGTGGTGGAAGGGTCGGTAGCGATGGTGGTGGGATGATTGGCGCTGGGGGTATTATGAGTAAAGGGACACCAGCTAATGATAATGACGGTGATTTAAAGTTATGAGTCGTGGTGATGATAGTGAATGCGGATTCACTGATAGAATCGTGCGAGCTAGACGACATTACTGGTATGGGCGTAGTTGCTGATGGTGAGAGGCGACTAAGGAATGGGAAGGGAAATGAATGGTGGTAATGTTCGCTTTTCAAACTCAGGGTCGTCACTTCGCTTAACAATCCTATATGGGGATTTCTTCTTCGGCTGGCTCTGGAGTTGTTTCTTCTACTAATTCGTCCTCTGATATATCTTCTAATGCATCTTCTTGATTCAGAATTGGGCTATCTCTTGATATATAATTTAAAATACGAAATGCAGCAAAAGGTTTAGCTAAAATGGTGCCGTCTAATTCTTGTACCATATAGTTTCCTTTACGAGTTCTTTCTACAATTCGATATGGTCCGAGATAACGAGGTTGGGTCTTCATGGCACTTAAAGTATCTTCAACTTGACTATTTCTTATTAGTACCAAATCTCCAACATTATAGGCTGTTTTCTGAATTCGATGTTTGAAACGTCTCATAAATTGATCTCTGGATTTACATCTAGCTTTCTTGAGAGTTTCTGATGCGGCAATAATATCATTTGGACGTTTCTCCAATTGTTGAATTCGTAGCGCTAATAGATCTGATGTGTTTATCCCTGATTTAAATCCAGTTACAAGAAAACTTGCTTCTGTATAATCTAAGGGAAGGACTGGGTGTACTCCATGTAGTAGATAATACGGTGAATATCCAGTTACTGAACTAACTGTCACTTTATCCGCAAATACTGCCAGTTCTACTTGTTTATGCCATTGCATAATTGTTCCGTCAGGTCGCTTGGGAGAAGATTTAACTATAGCTTCTCTGAGAATATAATGTCCTCTTTCCACTACTCCGTTAGCTGTTTTGTTATATGGAGTAATTTTTACATGTGGAATTCCAAGTCGTTTTATGACTTCTGCAAATGCTCCTTCTAGTTCTGATCCATTATCTGTGACTACTCGGCCAATGGCTCCATATCTATAATAAATCTGTTCTAGAAAGAACTTAGCTAGACCAGTCGAACTTTTATTTCGGAGAGCTCGTGCTTCCGTTACACCTGTGAGATCATCTTTTGCGGCTACTATAAATTCATATCCTGCACATTTGGGCATTTTCATAAGGTCAATATAGACCTTCTCGAATATTCGTACTGGAGCAGATATTTCATAGGGCATTTTAAATAACTTAGTATTCCGAGTTTGACATTCATGGCAGGATGCAATATAAAAATGTACATCTGCTCTGAGACTAGGCCAATAGAATCTGAGTTGAATAAGTTCAAAGACAGCTTGCTCTCCTTTGTGACCTAATTTATCATGTGCCTGATATAGAATTTTCTCCTTTTGATCTTGGTTAATAATGACATGACGAGGGGATTCTTGGGCTGTACGTCTATACAATTCTCCATCATACAGAAAAAAAGGTTTTGCTTTCTTTAGAAACCTATCTTGATTCTGAATGGAATCTAATGATGGCAACTCAGAGGTTTCCAAGTATTTAATAATGTCCTCAAACATTACTTCATATTTAGATGCTTTAACTGTTGATGGTAATGTCAATAATACCATTGGAAGAACTGTAAGGGAATTTTCTATATGAAAGGTATCTGGTCTGAATGGATCAGGCATGAAAATTGATAAGGCAATATCATCAAGCCATTCCTCATCTTCTGGTACGAATTCATCTGGGTTGGGTTGTCGTCTTGAAAGTGCATCTGGACCTTTAAACTTGACACCTGGGACATGAATGAGTTGGAAATCAAACATTAGAATGCCTTGAATCCAACGATTCATGGCATTACTTGGTTGAAGATCTGGTTCTTTTAACATTCCTTTGATGTATTTTGCGTCTACTTCCACAACTAGTTTCTTTGCACCAATTATGTAGAGTCGCCAATGCCTAAGTGCACGGTAAAGTCCATACAATTCAAGTTTGGGTTGGGAATACCTAGCTTGAGTACTATCCATAGGGATGGATCCATAACGAGCTGGTCTGCGTTTTCCATTCTCATCTTCCTGAGATAGAATAAAACCTGTTGCGATATAACTAGTGTCCACTGAAAGAATAATTGGTCTATCAGAAGAATAATTGATGGGGCATAAGGCTGGGGCTGATGATATTTTTGCTTTTAAGATATCAAATGCTTTTTGACGTCTTTCAGTCCACTCAAATTCTGCGTTTTTATGTACTAGTTCGGTTAATGGTCGGGCTAGTGAGGAATAATCTCGGATCCAAATCCTGACTGTTCCACATAATCCGAGGAATCCCCTAACTTCTTTCGGAGAAGTCAGACGAGGCCATTTGAGAATCTTAGCTATACGGTCATCATCTGGGCATCTTCCTTTTGGTGTATACTTCTGTCCTACTATCACAACTTCTTGTCTGCATATCTGTGTCTTCTTTGCAGAAAATGTTGCACCTGCACATTTAATACGGTGCATAATTCTATGAACATCAACGGCATGTTCCCAAATAAACTTACGGATTCCTGGATTCTCAGGTAATGTTTCTGGTTCACCATTAGAGTCTAAATACTGTGTCTTAGGACCCTTAATAGGTAAATCATCAATGAAGATATTTGCGACATGAGGTATTTCATCTTGGAGAATATGCATCATACATTTTTGAAATTCTGTTGGTGAATTGGTATACCCCATTGGTAAAGCAGTAAGCCTTAATAATCCCAAAGGAGTCCAAAATGCTGTCATGTCACGAGAGGCAACATCTACAATACGAGCATCAAATCCCCAATACAGATCAAATGTGGTACAGACTTCACATCCGGCATACGGTTCTACAAAGTCGTCCACTATTGGTAATAAACCGGCATCACGGATAGATATAGCATTTAAAGGTCGAAGATCATGAATAAATCGTAACGAACCATTTTTCTTGAGTACACAAAACCATCTACACCGATATGATGATTGACAGGATTCATATACCCCAGCATCTATCTTACTCCTAAGCATTTCAACTACTTTGTCTTTAATACCTGGAGGTATAGGAATATTTTTGTATTCCCATGGGGTGTGCGGAACTGTGGGCATAATGTAGTCTGAGAAATAGTCTTTACGCAATGTTCCTCTATCTGATTCTTCAAAGGCGAGAGATAATTCGTTGACTTGTAGAATGTGATTAAAGAGTTTTTCTTCTTCTGGTCGGAGAAAGTTATCTTTATTTACCTCAATTCCTTTTAATCTCTCCAAAGTTAACCGTTTGCCAGGTTCAAACTTGGGCGGATTCTTTGGAAGAAGCGGTAAAGAGTCTAATGGGTCTTCGGGAAATCTACGGTTGACTTTGATATTTTCTGGATATACTCCTGATACTGGATGAATCTTTTCAGCTACCCGCTTGTAGGCAGTAAAAGCTTTAAATTCAAAATCAGACACAATTTGATTTTCCATAGGAAGAAATAAGATATCCTCATCCCAGTTTACATCATTAGCAAATGAATGGATGTACTGAATTTCATCATCAAGTGCTTCTGTACCGTAGAGAAAATCTTTGGCTGGTGCATAATCTGGATTTGGTTGCATTTTGACTGATTCACTTATTATTGTAAACCCAACCAAAGATGCAGATGATTCAAAACTAGATTTATGATTCAATTTTGAAACAGTTCTTCTTACAAATTGAATAAAATTCCACAATATCACCAGTAATATTGGAAATAATAACGAGAGGGGATACAAGGTATCTAACTGTGATACTACTCTATTAAGGGGAGGAGTCATATCATCTGCCATAGTACAAGGAATAAAAAATATAAGTAAAAATAAAGAAGTCCAATATGGTACGTAGCATATTGTATATAATAAGGAGAAAAGGCCAAAGAATGTCCAACATGGTATGTAGCATGCTGTATATAAGGATCTAACCAAAAGAAAATAAGTCCATACAATATATAGGTAAAAAGGCCGAGATGTCCGTACAGATAAATAAGAAGGAAGAGATAGGAGGTTTACGAAATATTTAAAATACTGGGAGACATAAGATAGAGTATGAAGTGATAGGAAGGGAATGGAAAATAAGATAGGAATGGAAATGGAAGGAAGAGGGAATGTATGTTTTTTATATAAGTGTGAAAGGGTAGGTAGGGAAAATAAGGAGGTCAGAATAAGAGAAAGTAAGATTAAAGTATTTTGAACAGCTGAAAAATTACAATAAGAATAACGTGAAGTCGAACTAGTTATTCGACTCACATTACAGTGCGGTATCATCTTCACTGCACCATACAATAGCACGTCGATTATTATGGCCATCGAAGACATAATCGGGGTCGAGGTAGTTGCTATTAAATAAGGATCGGACGTGACTTGAGAGAAAGAACGATACTTCTCGAAGATGTCGTAGTGAGTTTGCCAGACGTTGGTGATCCTGATTTTCGAGGTAACTGCTAATATGGTGTAGATATTCGTCCTCTTCCGCAGTAAGTAAGGGGTTGCGTGGTGGAGTAGGTAAGCGCCTAATCCATAACTGAGAGGTGGTGAATTCTGTGTGCAGACAGTCGCGCGAGAATCCTTGAAACATGAGGGGAGTATGGTGGTCGAGAAAGCGATAGAAGGGGCAATGGTGATAGAAGTAATGTCGCATATCGCCAGCACCACGTGGACTATCAATCCAGTCACGAAATTCTGTAGTAAACATGTAATTGATAAGTTGGCGAAAGAATTGCAGTATGTCGATACGAATTCGACGCAAGTATGTGATCTTGACGTTCCATGGGTTGAACGCGATTGCTGGGTTGGGTGAGATCCAAGGGTTACGATAATGGGCAGCGTAATAATTGAAGGATGATATCTGGCCGTATTCTTCAGGCTGTATGGCGATATTATATGATAGAATTCGATTTCCTGCCACTGATTCAAGTGGTTCGTAGGCGTGGTTTGAAGTACAGACAGAACACGAATTGAGATCTTCGAAATGGCCACGAAGGTTGGCATATACGCAATTGACTGCGTCCCGAGCTTTAAGAACATATTCTGGGGGGCCGTCAATATATTCCCAATATAAAGGGCGTAATACTCCTTTTCGTGCTGCTTCGCAAATATCCAGGACCATTTGCGCTAGGTCAGTATCGCCATCTTCCTGCCAATCGATATGATAGTATTCGTCGAGTTCGACGCAGGCGTTACTCCAAATACGCAGAGGGTGATTATCGTAGGAGCTGTCGTACTTGACTATGGAGCGGATACGTTCGAACTTAGTATGGTTATCGCGCCAGTAGGGATGATCGTCCGGTGGCTGGCTGGTATACTTTGGATGGCTCGTCGTAGTCGTTGGCGGTACCGTCATAAGCTGTAGGACCGTTGTAGTTGCGTCGTTATAATTCCAAGGGTCTGGGGTGTCCGTTACAAGTTCGTACATGAGTTCTCCAGGTGCTATATCATTGGGTGTAGCGAACATACTAGTCGGCCTATATTTACGATTGGGGGGAGTATTTCCAGGATGGTTGAATCCAATAATGGAACTCTCCTGCGAGTCGTGGAAATGCGCAATCGGCTGTATGGGAGGGAATAGGGTGATGATGTCGTCGTCCGAGTTTTCTGAGTTGTCTGAGGTTTCCGCTAATGTTCGAGGTGGACTGGGGAAGTCAGAATAATCGGATGATTCGTATATGGACATGTAGTCCGATCCAGAACGCTTAAGTACAGGTCGTGTCGGTTTCTCGATTAAAGAGGAGGGAAATGTAATGTTTGTCCAGCTAGAGTCGATTGGCTTGCTAACGAGTTCTCGTTCCGGGGTAGGATAGGGTGTAGCAGTCCTAAACGTTCCATCCGCAATCTGGGTACCACGTAACAGCGCTTCGGAGGGTGGCTGTAAGATGATGTCGTTTCGAATGGAGGGAGTGGTCGCGCTGCGTAATCCTGAGACGAATTTCTTAAGTGCTTCTAAGTTGTTCGCATTCCATGGTTCACCAAGTCGGAACGTGTTGGGTGTCTCCGTTATAACGGACATAACCTGTACGCTATCTGAGTTAACAGGTTCGATGGTCGTAGGGGGTGCCGGGGAGTCGCTTAATGACATCTGGCTAGATTGCGAACGTAGAGTTACGGAATCTAAAGAGGGTGAACGCGATGCTAAATACAATGCTTCTGCGTACTCACTCAACTCTTGTTCAGTCAAACGAGGGAGCGGAGGAGGTTGCGATACAGGTGGAGGAGGCGTATCCAATGCCTGTAAGTATTCCCGTAATTCGTGCATATTCATATCGTCGACGTCGTCCAAGGATAGTCCACTCTCCTGTAGGGCATAGTGCTCGGCGTGCGTTAGATTGTGTCGGGGACAAGTCGTTAGGCCCCGCGGAGGATGTAGACATAATTCTGGGTCGTAATCTTTGTCTGTACGGTCGATCTTAATGAATTTAGATGGTAGTATTGCCGGTGTAAGGTCGATAGTAGTCGTAAGGGATGGGTCGACGGTCTGAGAGGTTGTCGCAGTATCTGTGGGCTCGAAAATAGATTCTTTATTGAACTTCTTTCCTAGAAAGCGGTAGGCACGTTTCCTAAGGAGCCTGAAACGGTGAAGTCTTGTCGTACTTGTATCCGAGAGTAATTCGTCGTCACCATCAGTCTCTAAAGCGGGCAAGGATGTCATAGACTCGACGCTGACTCGTGTAACTACAGGTTCTGCGATCTGAGGCGAAGCGAGTGTCGAATTAGATGGTGAGGGAATGGAATTCGTCGTAGTACTGAAGATCGAGTTGAGGAACCGTTCCTCTATGGCAGTAGGTGGTTTCGCATCGTATGTACGAGGTTCTCGTGGGTCGTTGTCATCCTCAATACTCATATCACTGCTGACAGAGTTTCGTCGGCTACTTTGCTGCGATTTCGAATATGTCGCAGCAGTTGTATCAGCCAGTGATCCTTTATCATTATCGTCCGCCTGACTATCGTTCATACGGTTCATAAATTCATATTCTGGATTTATCTCACCGTTAAGATCGCTGGAAACGAAGGTTGATATATAGGACTCACTATTATCTTCATCTACCGATGCTTGACTATCAGGGACTACGTCATTAAATAAATCGTCTCCAGTAGTATAGGATGGATGAGGATATGGGGACCCAATTCCTAGGCGATTGGCGAGTGGATCATGCGCGTGTGGTGCGTTATGAATCGATGTTAAATGGCGAGCGCTGACGAAGGTATAGAATAAATGGCCTTGCTGGACCGGAATTCGTTCGGGGTGTCGAAGCCGTTGAGAGACGATCGAGGTGTTAAGCATAACACCTTGTTGGAAGTCAAGAGAATCCATACCCGAAGCAGAGAGCTCGATAGTGTTGTTCGAGGATATAATTGAGAGGACGCGATCTTCTAGAGGTCGATTAGTATAGGCTCGAGCCGCTTCATCGGCGAGCTGGACGTAGTATTCGAGGTCGCGGAATGATACATGATAGCTAGGAAGTTCAAGGGGATGAACGAAACGCCAGGTTTCATTGGTAGTCGGAGGCCAGGTGGTAATGCTAGCCGCGAGCTGATCGAGGGCGGTAGAAGCAGGTTCGTCGATCGAGGCGTCGATCGCAGGGTAAGCCTCGTGGCCAGGCACAGCGTGTAATGATCCGGTGTATAAGACTACCGGCGGGCTGGGCATGTCGGTTAGATTCGGTGATAAAGTGATGTTTGATCGGTGTGAAGACTTGGGAAGTAAATAGTAGAATGACTTCCTCCTATATTTTCTGGCCTGTTTATATAGCAAGGAAATTCCCAAAAATTGTAGAGAAATAACGACTACTCGCACGAATGCATACACCAATTGTGGAATACTTGGTAAGGTGCATAGCATGGCAATGAGTATGTTTAAGGCAGGTTTACACCAATAATTTACCTTATGGATAGATTCAACTTGTTCCATTAGGAATTTTTGTGATGATGCGGTCATACCATGCGGATAATAGTGTTTGAGATCCACTTGAAGGTTTCCGAAGTAGGTTTGAAGGGAATACTGGGGTCGATGGTTGCCGTAATAGCTTGTTTCATCGTCATCTTGGTTGCCAGAGTCTGAATGGGGATTTATTTTCTTAGAAACTTCGTCATAATCTTGGACATTGAATGTATAAGCATCTCCGAAGTTTCCAGAATTTTCGAGATCGTCCTCAGGCTCTGAATCTGTTTCGGAATCGAAAACGGAGTCATAGGGGTCCTCCTGATAGGGGAAAGGAGCGGCTGCTAATAATGTTGAATCAAAATGTGCTGGCCTAGTTGCTGTAGGTAACTCTAGTTTTTTACCAGACCTTCCTTGAGTCGGAAAGACTAAGTAGGCACCTGTATCCCTCTGTTCAATACTAACTTTATTCTCTACTTGCCATGGACGTCCTAATAATACTTGAAATGGTACTCCTTCACCTATATAGAAATCTGCAAACGTTTCGATATCACCATTACGTAGGCTTACTCCTCGGATAAGTCCTTTGAGTTCTTTAGCACCACTACTAGCCACAATGATTTGCTTTACTGTATCTGCTTCAATAGGTGATCTAATAAAATCTGTGACGAGGGCCGAATTAATTATATTAATTTGGGATCCAGTATCAATAATAGATTCAATAGCTGCAGTACTTCCATCGCAACTCCATTGAGTGTAGATTAAGTTACTAGATGTTTGGTTATTTCCGTTTTGATAGTGTACTTGTGCCATTGACGCTGATGGATTTGATCCGACGAGATGTGTTTTGCTACCTATTGCCGGCGGTGATCGGTCTTGATTCCTATTTGGCACAAAATTAGGTTTGCTTCCGTTTAATTCCTTATTTGGAAGATTTTCCATTGGTGAAGCTCCTAGATTAGATCCGGTTAACTGTTTTGGATTTCTAAGACGTAATTGTTCTGTGAACGCATGCGATAGATCTTTGGAAATCCCTAGGAGTTCTTTAAGACGTAGACTGACAGGTATTTCAAGTAAGTCTTTAATAATGCCTGGCACGCTAGCTTGGTTAGATAATTCTGATTGTCTTGGCACTGGTTTTTGTCGAGGTTGATCTGGAATGGTTGGTTGAGGGTTGAGGGAGGTGGTGCTAGACTGTGTCTGATCTTTCATAGTGATGTCTTCTACAGGTGAGGGTCGTACACGAGGTGTTCTAATGTCAATAGGCTTCACTACAGGGAGATTAGCTGGTCGGAATGTGGTCTGGGGCTTTGAATGATTGATAGTTGGTTGCCGTATTCTGGAGGTTGTAGTATTTTCTTTATTCACAGTCGGTGGTACAATTGGACTATCATTAGACTGACGCCTTGTTGACGTAGTCCTTCTATCTGGCCGCTGTACAGGGTAAACCTCTGTAGACTGAACTTGATAGGATTCATCTAGATCATTATCATCCAAATAATCCTCTGAGAAGTATTCATCCGAATCCACGGCTACAAAATGTGATTGAAGAGGTGGTTGCATTCTTTTTAAGACATTAATAAGAGGATCATTCGGTCCAAAAGATAAAACAGTCCCATTACGAAGTGCAATCTTCCCATTTCCATCTCTAATTATTGTGCCTGTTCTAAATAATTCTGTTGCCTTAGGGCAACTTCTAATAGCATGTCCTAATTCTCCACATACGTAACACTTCAAAGATTCGGCATTACCACCCGTAAGAGTAGGAGGTCTTGCATTAACTGGTGTCGGTGGGCGTGGTGGTGAATTATAATTTTGTGATTGGTCAACGAACGATACTCTGTTTGTCTGGGCTGGTCTCCTAGAAATAGTGTGACTTGGCGCAGGAGCACTCATAATGTTACCAACCATAGGATCAAGTTTAGTAGCTTTATAATATACTACAGCATATCCAGGATCAGCAATATCCATACGACTCATTTGCGAAATAAGTTGCTCGACTTCATCCTGATTGTCAGTGTCTTTCCGTGATTTAGAACTATAACTATGCCTTCTAGATTTAGATGACTTAGATTTCTTCTTATTTTCAACTTCAGAATCACTTTCATCTTTCTTGGATGTTCGGGAATGTGATTTACGATATGCACGATGTTTCTTAACTTTGCGACGTCTTTCGCTATCTGTAGATTCATCATCAGAGTCATCTGACTCTGTTTGTGTGTACCAATCAGGTCTCTCATTATTTACTCCCATAAGACTATATTCAAATCGGTTACGTTCAAGCAAGCGTTCTGCTATACTAGATACTAAATCAATTGGATAAGCCTTTTTAGGTGTGAGAGTTGGATTGCTAGCAAATAATCGTATCTCAATGTCCTGTCTGAATTTACGGTGAATTCCTTGCCAAAAATATCCAGCTTCCATTTCTTTGGTAACTTTATCTTTTGACAAAAGCCATCCAGCTTTGGTATGAAACTCACGTTGATATGACTTCCATGTTGCGAGATCATTAATTTTAATTTGTTGCCACTCCTCAGCTAGTTCTGCTAACTGGTCAGGAATGTATCTAGTTTCATCAAGATCTGCATCATAGTATTTGAGTACATCTTTTTCTAATTGTGCCCAATGACCATTCTGATAACTAGGAAGTGACTCTATGAATAATCTCACAGATCGACTACAATAATCAATCAGTCGCTCACACTTTTCGAGTGGATCAACTAGGTTATACGCGGCACAAAGACGATTGTACTTTCTGATGAACTGTTTTACCATATCAAAATCACCTCTAAAACGTGTAGGAGCAGCTTTCTCTCCTGGACCAGGCATCATGTCTGGTGATCTGCCTTTAGCATATTCATGACGTAAATGAGGGGGTTCATCACGGTGTGTAGTTACATCTGATAGTTCAGTAAAATTGGATTCTGGTGAGGAATCAATAGTACGAGTTGGTTCTCTTATGTGAGAGAAGTCAACATTCTGATGGGGAGTAGGATATGTATAGGGATTGACGGAAGTAGATGGAATGGGGTTTGTAGACATTTTTTTTTTTTTTTGTTGTCTAATGAGAAATGATTTGAGTGTAAAATTATAACTGGAACAATTCTTAGCAAAGATAAACCTCGTCCTGCGGTGGTCACCAAATTCTTGTCACACCTAGTGATGTTTTCACTAAAATGTTTTGGATGTAGTCGGATCAGTCAAGATAGATCGGACAGTCACCCAAGTTGTTGCAGGCTGAGGTGTTGTTACTAGATTGTTATGAGTACTATACTACAAGGTAGTACAGAAGTTAGGGGAGTAAAGGGGAGGTAAAGGGGTCAGAAGCTTATAGGATAAACTTCACAGCAAGCAATACTAAACTACTCAACAAGTGAATAGCACAATAGGAACTCAATAAGTCGTAACTGACTGATGGTAAAACAAATACTAAGTCGTGGGAATATTCCTAGATGAATATACTACTTGACTAACTCCGAAATAAGATGACTACTCTGTAACGCTACTGGTCAGAAGCTCTAGTCAGATGCTAGATCACTTCCTTTTTAGATATAAATGATACCGGACGCACACTTAAGCTATAGTGCGATATCACCTCTAATATATTACTAGACACCTATAGAATCGTATCTACAGTCTAATGCCTAGCCAGTAATGGTATACTCTGTACCGAAAATAAATGGGAGCTTGTGACTTGAGTAACAAGATCTGTGTAACACTAGACACTTAATCTTTTCTTCAACAAGGGCTTCACAGCTTCAGAGCACTTAATTATCAATGAATCAAGTATTTTCTTTATCTATGTAACCTAATAGTACTTATACTACTTAATAAGAAGTGGTACTACACAAGAGATGGGTGAAATCAAGTGAAACTGAGTTCTAGAATTGAGAACAACTAGGTAAAAGTGTCTTCAACTGAATCAGCTCTATAAAATTGACATGTTCTATCTACTACATTGGGGGGTATTTATACTCTACAGGAAGTGGGGCTATGTACTCCACAAGGGGCTGAAAGTGGAGCTGAAACACTACATGAAACATGTTTCAAGTAGGCCAAGCCAATGATTGATAATGATACTGCCAATGGCTTAGTAAACCAGCTAATCCTTTGCATCTGGAAAATTCTACAAGTCTCCATGATACTCCACATATTCCACAATGATGTCATATGATGTCATATGATGTCATCTAATTTATTTGGTCTTCCTGAGGACAGGTTTAGATGGCATTTTGTTCAGTAATTGCAAAGTGCTAGAAGGTTCTGTAACATTCTTTAAAGTTCCATAACATTCTTGCCAACTTTACAACTGCATTTCAACATGCTTCATTATAACTTGTAAACTTGTTGAGTGATTGGGATGTAAGGATATTAATTAGGGGTCCCAGGAGTAGACAGGGGAATTTAGGGAAAATAGTAATGTAAGGTAAAATAAGTCTGTAGTTCTAACAAGAAGTCCGATCATCCTGATTCAAGTTGTGCTAAGAAGCCATTGGTTTATAGCAGTGAATAGAATAGATATAAAACACTATAATTCATGTCACTTACTACAAATCCCAATTTGGAGTATGACAGCGGGCAGCAGAGAATGTCAAGACGGTGTGTAGCGGCTTGACCGCGGCAACCGCAACTAACCGAGAGACAGAAAGCACCTTGCGAGAACAGCTTTCGAGCGATAGAGAACACTCTTCTGTACTCCAAAACATGTGATATCAATGGCATTGTGGCGATCGCCTGCCCCCGGCACGGATGCTTCGCCCCGGGCGGTGTCGCCGACCTCTACAGAGGCGAACAGCAGAAAAATGTCGACTGGGTATTACTTCAGTCACTAAAGTACTCAAACATGGATCCAGAGCAGGGGCTCCTATTCTTCTATGACATTGCCTGTCAATACAGTGTCCATTTCCAGAGGCGGATCGGCCACCGGCTCCCCGTCGGCCTTGACACGGACTTTGCAATAGGCCAATTCCACGTCCATGGGCACAAAGAAAATTGCCTGTTTCGCTTCTCGTCTATGTTCATCCCACAATCCGGGGTCGTCATAGGCGAGATTTTGGAATCGCTATGGGCAAATCTCAATGCAGTGACACCGGCGATGAGGACGGCCACACTCGCTCACCGAGCGGAAATGTTGGACGACCATATCTGTGATTCCAACCACAAGAAAGCATTGAACATCGGTGTGATCCATTTGCTGTGTCCGATGAACAAACGGATTGACTCCAGATGCAGTCAGAATGCTTTGTAAACGATATGTTCTCGCCGACAAGCGGGCAGCCGATGCAGAAGATACAAGGGATGAAATCTCAGAGCGTGTCGGTGCGAAAAACATCGCGGAATGGACTGAGGCCGTTGTTGAGGCAGAGAACACTCGTCACATTGATTTATCAGTGATGGACATATATGGGATGTCTGCAACTTATCAAGACCATCTGGCGGTTCCTGCCGAGGATCAGCCGTTGAATGGCGAATACCAGTGGATACGAGAAGCGATAGAGGTCCAAGAGTTGCAGTAAGTACGGTTTTGATTGTTATGTTAATATTGCCCTCTCATATTCGAATTGTCAAGATGGCACGTCCTATGCCGGGCTAAGCGCGCGTTGAAGAACGGCCGAGCAGATGAGGCGAGGCAAATCGCAAACTTGCGGGAGAAAATATCCAAGGGCATAAGCGACATCGCCTTGCAGAGTCGTGTGTTGGGCATTGAAGGGTCCGACATTCGCAACGTTGACCTACCGGCCGCAATGTCGGGGGCCGAGCCGCTTCCTGGCGACGCCTTATTTTCAAGCCTGAATGATCTTGAGCCACCAGACGATGACATCGATGTTGACGATGAGGAAGCCTCTAATGAGGTTGACGTTCCTACGGTTCTCACTGCGGCCGTCGCTTCTCCTCCGCTGGCCGAGCGTCCAACGATGGCATCACCAAGTCATGCCGGCGCACACCTGCGTGCTGAAAACATCATCATTCCTTTGCCATCAACAGTGCCCCAGTGTGCGGCGCAACTCAGATCACATGAGTTGGGACTGCGAGAGCGTCAGGCTGATGCGTTGCTCAAGTCGCTTCGCGAGATCATTGCCGAGAAGTCAATGTTATACAGTCATACATTGCGCGGTGCTGGCCGGCAACTCATAAAAACGAGATCACGCGATCGAATTAACACACTGAACAAGAAGCGAAGCGATCTTGTGTACGCTTATGCCCGATGTCGGCACGCGATGATGACACTGGATGCCGATGATAGCATCCTCCGCAAGTTCAAGGAGCTGTTCAAAGCTGACATCAAGAGTAATACATATGTTGTTAACCCAAACCAACCTGGCTCTACAACCTTGAAGCTGTCCTGGATTTGGCACGTTGGCCGAGATGATGACTCGGCTCCGGCCGCCCTTCAAGAAAGTGAGTACTGTTAACGACAATGGACAATGTATTAAATGACCGCATCATTGAACTAGGTAATCGCGTGCTTTATCTCAAATCGCGCGCACTCGCCTCCCGCTGGCGGGAAGAACTTCTATTGGTAAAGTACGAAATGGAGTGGACTGTTAGATATTTCAAGCACCACCATGACGTATGGGTGGATCGGAGCTCCGACAGTAGTCCGGGGGCAAAAGCTTATGCCCGACGCAAGGCCGCCCAGTACTTGCGGCAGGCTCAGGTGGCTGAAGGGGAATTCATCAAATACAATCGAGCACAGCTTCACCTCGTCACATGATTTAATTAACATCACATGCCCTTCGTGTATCTGTAAATCAACAATCTTGTATTGCTACCCAAACCTAAGTTGAGCAGATTGATCTTCACTACCACCCTACCACCATGCCGATGAACGCGATCCCTCTTTTTTCATACGAACAACTCAATGCTGGACCCCTGGGACTCCAGGCCGCAGCATGGGAGCGAAGAATTCCATCGCAATTGATTGTTGATTATGCTGATCATCGGTTCCTGGACATTTTGCTCGCTATGAGGCGCAGCTGGGACACGGTCCCCATCGCGCTGTTGCGCAGAGAACTTGTAAGATGCCGTGGTATCAGTGCTCACAAACCGTTGATTCCTTGATCCCTTAGGAATACGTCCTCGGCACAATCGGTGCATCGTTCGCCCTGGGACACATTGTGACGCCGGGTCCAATTGTTCGGGCGCTCGCCAAAGGCCTCGAGCAGGATTCGATCACGCCCGCGTCATTCCAAGATTCCCGCGACCTCGGGAAGGCGCTGAATCTCGCGCGAATCAATCGTCTGAAACAAGCTAATCGACCGTTAGCTCATAGGCATGCTTGGTGGGAAACATCGGCATCACGCCGAGCAGCCGAGGCCAACCGAAACTCACCTTCACCCCACATTCTGTCTGCATCGACGATCGTTCAATGTCTGGAGGCATGGGGCGAACAGCTATCCGAAAGCGAAGGCCTGAAGAATATTCCTTTGTACAAAGATGGAGATGGGGTACACCGCCCGCTCAGCCTACTGATCGCTCGGCACGCGGCACAAGCCACCATTCCGATTACGTCGCCGCCTTGTGACCGATGTATTGAGCGGCTCGACATCATGATGCAGATGATGTCCACACTGGAGGTCGTGACGAACGACAGAATGATGGACGTCGCGGCTCACGGGCAGGAGGCGGCCGCGCTATTCGATATTTATGAAGCCGTGATTTACAAGGAAGCTGAGAACGCGGACGAGGCCGAGACTCAAGAAAACGCCACTGAGCTGGATGCTGAGATCCAGCAAATTTTGGACGACAACCAGCCGGCTCCCGAGCACGCGAACCGAAAGAAGGCGACGAAGGCCATGGAGGACCTTCGGCGGAAAAATCACGCCCTCATCGACCTTATCAACAAGGTCGCTCGCCAGTCGCTCAAGGCGATCCCCAACCGGACAAACGCGTTTTGGAGCGAGGGCCCCGACTTATCGTTGGAAGAGGTATTCGCTGAGTTTCGCCCGGATTCCGATGTCAGCCCTTCGGAAACGCACGACGGTTACTTCAGGACCTTGCCATCTGGGTCCGAACGCTCAGGTGACACGCTCGACCAGGCATCGAAGATTCGCAATGCCCAATTTCCACTTACCTACAACCTTCAGCCACTGACGCCCCTCCAACCGAAAGACGACGGCGATATCCCACACATAACCTCGGCCAATCGTCCGCACGATCGTCTTGCGTCGGTGTTCCGAACACCACAGCTTTCAAAGTCACTGGTAAGATTCCTTCATCTCGGCTGCAGATATCTACTCATGCTCCACATCGGGCTAAGGTGGACCTGACCGGCTTTGCCGCACTTGACCGCGCCCAATACTCACGTCGGTCTGAGCCGACTATGCACATTTCCCCCATCGCACATCACGAGCCCGAGTACGTCCCATCCGGCTCCGATACCCCGATGCCTCCTGCAGTACCTGCCGCCGAAGTCCCGCAAACCGACGATGAATCTTTCCAGAGCCTTGGAGGCACATCGCCCGGCATCGCAGGTACGAAATTGGGCAGCCGACAGGCCTCGGCTCAGCCGTTTGCCGGTTCAGCCAGTGGCTCCGATGCCTCTCTCGGTGGTGAATCGGCTCACGCCTCGCTCGCGGCTTCCGATGATGAGGCGAGTTTGGGTGGTGAGTCGAGCGAGGACCCGAGTTCGGACGACGAGATCGCCGATGATCACCCCCGTATACCCCATCACGCCTCGCTCGCGGCTTCCGATGATGAGGCGAGCTTGGGTGGTGAGTCAACCGAGGACCCGAGTTCGGATGACGAGATCGCCGATGATCACCCCGATATACCCCATCACGCCTCACTCGCGGCCTCCGACGATGAGGCGAGCTTGGGTGGTCAGTCGACAGAAGAACTGAGTTCCGACGATGAGATGGCCGATGGCGGAAGTGACCGGCGCACACCCCCTGCCGCGCGAGAGGCCGAAGAGGATGATGAGGATGCAATGTCCCTTGGCGGTTATACAGACGATGAAGCCGACGACTCGCACCCATTCAGCATGTTGGAGATGCAAGCCAACATCTCCCATATTCCTTCGTCTCCTGAGGTTGGTCGCAGGGGTTCACCCATTGATGAAGGGGATGACGCCTACTCGGAATACTCGGATGACTCCGACGGGGATGACGACATTCCCGATGATGTTCGGGCATACATACAGACCTCCCATACTCCGGGATTTCAATGTATGTTCGTTCCTTCGTTTCTTCATTCACATTGTCAACTCACCCCCCCCCCCCTCCAAGCGCGCTATCAACATATCCATTTCGAACATATCCCGGATGCCGAGTTTGCCGATGATGTCTAGTCGTCGTACATTGTGACTTATCCATTATTCTTCATGTAAATGACAACAAATTGTTTGGATTTTGAATATATCATACTATGGTACATACCCACTACTCACCTGGCCAAAGTGTCCGCCTAAACCATACAATGTTGGTCTTCACCAGACGTGCGACAGCTGACTTGGCGACACTTTGCCTACATGGGCCGGTGCTTTGGTCTCGGTATCATGCACTTCCACGAACATGCGAGCTACTCACCCGCTAAGAATTTCGGCCTGTTTCGCAAAACCTCGGCCTGCGTCGTTCAGCCGATGTGGCGACGCTTTGCCTGCATGGGCCGGTACTTTGTATCATCTTCATCCACGAACATGCGAGCTACTCAGCCGCTAAGAATCTCGGCCTGTTTCGCAAATTCTCGGCTTGCGTCGTTCAGCCGATGTGGCGACGCTTTGCCTGCATGGGCCGGTGCTTTGGTCTGGGTATCATGCACTTCATCCACGAACATGCGAGCTACTCACCCGCTAAGAATTTCGGACTGTTTCGTAAAACCTCGGCCTGCGTCATTCAGCCGCTCTGGCAGCGCTTTGCCTACATGGGCCGGTGCTTTGGTCTGGGTATCATGCACTTCATCCACGAACATGCGAGCTACTCACCCGCTAAGAATTTCGGCTTGTTTCGCAAATTCTCGGCTTGCGTCGTTCAGCCGATTTGGCCGCGCTTTGCCTGCATGGGCCGGTGCTTTGGTCTGGGTATCATGATGTATAACAATACAGTACATGCACACTACCTACTACCTGAAAACATCGGCCTGTATCCCAAAACATCGGCCTGCACCGGACGTCGGATGTACCGATTTTTTGCTTATTTAGGCCGACTTCTTTACTGATGCATCATATACAGCATCCCAGTAGGTCTCGGCTACATGCTGGCTTAAACCATCAGCCTCAATAGCAAACAATCGGCTTACATCGGCTGTCCGATGCTGGACCGATTCACTGACACTTTAGCCCCGCTGCCTCAGTGTACCTGTATAGGAAAGATTGGAAACAATGTAGCTACTTCTCTGGCCATTCTACTGCATTCTACTGTATTGCCGGTCAATCCCTCGGCCCTTCCGATGTGCGAGCTGCTCCGCGCAGATGGTTCTTATTGTATACATTGTACACTTACCATATTGGGCAATTTCCGCTGGGCTCCGCGCGGACCGTTCCTATCAATACAATGTATAACTCCGCTTTGATGTATTTATTGGTACATTGTAACTCCGCTACCTGGTATGTGGGATTGTATGTGACGCGCTGCGACAGCCTAGCTCACGCCTGAGTCGAATGACAAGCGTCAAACACGCGGCGTACAAATGCAGTCTCTTCGAGCAAGAAAGACTCGTGGTGCCGGTGCGTTCAGTCCAGCGGCTAGCGGCAGGACGCACAAACACGTCGGCCCTCGCACCGACTTGATGGGGAGAAGACCAGTAGTACATTTTAGTGTTTGGGAGACGGTCCGTCAGCCAGCTGTGAGCCAAGCTTGGGAATGAGTAATAACAGGTGCGAAAGGTGAGGGATCGCTGAGAGATCCCGATCAAGGCGGCCATCCTGGAGGGACCTGGGGCGATTACAGCTATTCAGGGCCATGTGATCCTTCGTTATTCGGCTTTGAATTGGCTAGGATTGTTATGCAGTGTTATGCAGTCATCAGGGATTGGGGGACTCGAATTATCAAAGATTGCATCGTTCTGAACTTCGAGTTGCCGTCGCGGCGACACTTTCCGAGCGAAAGGAGGATTCTGTGCATCCGCTACATCCAGCACAGATGCGGAGCGGTAGTTAATGTTGGGTGTAGCGACGTTAGATTCGGGAAGTTTGTCTCTTCTAACACAACATGCACGGTTTGATAGTGGTTAAATACTTGCGGCGAAAGTAGGATAGAAGTATTCCAACTATTTCCACCATATTTTTGCCGAAAGTATTAAACAAAGTATTGTTAACTCACTTTTGATACTTCTAAGTCAGGTATTTTTGAATTAGCAGAGTAGTATCAAACTGTGGGAGAAATGATAGCTCATCAATAGATTCATTAATATTTTTATCAAAGTTTGCCACTCAGTATCGGTGAAGTATTAAATGCGCAGAACTTGATACTTTGTCATTGAAAGTATGTTTCAACTATTGAACTGGACAATCTTGAGGCCCGAGAAGAGGGGTAGGTATGATACATGCATGATACTTTAAGTGGAAAGTAGTAAAGAAATATGAAATGTTTGATACTTTCCACCGGTATGAAAAGTATTAAATCAGGACAAAGTATTAAATAAGAAAGTATCAAATTGGGGAAAGTATAGGTCTAGGGCAGGCATGAGTAAGCAGACCGACTCGAACTGCATTGTCAGTCGAGTCCCCTCACATCAGTACTTTGGCCTGCACCCGCATTTGCATTTACAAGCATTTGCAGCAGTTGCACTCACACATGCATTTGTATTCACGTCGGCCTCATTGATTGTGAATGCAGTCCGACTGCGAACACCCGTAAATGCAGGTGCAGGTATGGATGCAAACGCAAACGCAAATGCAACTGCAGGTGGTGCAGGTGCAAGTGCATTCGCACCTGCATTTGCATTTGCATTTGCATTTGCATTTGCATTTGCATTTGCATTTGCATTTGCATTTGCATTTGCCCATAAATGCAGGTGCGGGTGCAGGTGCAACTGCACTTACGGGCATTTGCAGTTGCATTTGTTGCCCGTAAATGCAGGTCTGGGTGCAAATGCGACTGCAGGTGCGGGTGCAGGTGCAGGTGCAGGTGCATTTGCAGTCGCATTTGCATTTGCATTTGCCCGTAAATGCAGGTGCCGGTGCAGGTGCGGGTGGGTGCAAATGTGACTGCAAATGTGACTGCAAATGCGACTGCAAATGCGACTGCATCCGCACCTGCATTTACGGGCAAATGCAAATGCAAATGCGACTGCAAATGCACCTGCACCTGCACCTGCACCTGCACCTGCAGTCGCATTTGCACCCAGACCTGCATTTACGGGCAACAAATGCAACTGCAAATGCCCGTAAGTGCAGTTGCACCTGCACCCGCACCTGCATTTACGGGCAAATGCAAATGCAAATGCAAATGCAAATGCAAATGCAAATGCAAATGCAAATGCAAATGCAAATGCAAATGCAAATGCAAATGCAAATGCAAATGCAAATGCAAATGCAAATGCAAATGCAAATGCAAATGCAAATGCAAATGCAGGTGCGAATGCACTTGCACCTGCACCACCTGCAGTTGCATTTGCGTTTGCGTTTGCATCCATACCTGCACCTGCATTTACGGGTGTTCGCAGTCGGACTGCATTCACAATCAATGAGGCCGACGTGAATACAAATGCATGTGTGAGTGCAACTGCTGCAAATGCTTGTAAATGCAAATGCGGGTGCAGGCCAAAGTACTGATGTGAGGGGACTCGACTGACAATGCAGTTCGAGTCGGTCTGCTTACTCATGCCTGCCCTAGACCTATACTTTCCCCAATTTGATACTTTCTTATTTAATACTTTGTCCTGATTTAATACTTTTCATACCGGTGGAAAGTATCAAACATTTCATATTTCTTTACTACTTTCCACTTAAAGTATCATGCATGTATCATACCTACCCCTCTTCTCGGGCCTCAAGATTGTCCAGTTCAATAGTTGAAACATACTTTCAATGACAAAGTATCAAGTTCTGCGCATTTAATACTTCACCGATACTGAGTGGCAAACTTTGATAAAAATATTAATGAATCTATTGATGAGCTATCATTTCTCCCACAGTTTGATACTACTCTGCTAATTCAAAAATACCTGACTTAGAAGTATCAAAAGTGAGTTAACAATACTTTGTTTAATACTTTCGGCAAAAATATGGTGGAAATAGTTGGAATACTTCTATCCTACTTTCGCCGCAAGTATTTAACCACTATCAAACCGTGCATGTTGTGTAAGCTTTCGATGGATATGAGTTGCAAAGTAAGAACTTTGAGTCCCACTGTAACGCGTAGCGTTTCTGGAAGCCAATCAGTATATATATTTACACGAGTGCGAGGGCAGCCGAGTATCATACCGGACTACAGGCTTGAAAATAATTCGAGTCGAAATCTCCAGAATACTCATCGACGATCCTAATGTTCTTGAAAGTACTGCGCTCGTTTGATATTAGGCCGTGCAGTAGCGCTGTCGCTCGCTGCTCGACATAGAGAGAAGAGGTGCAGAAACAATTGGGAGCGTGTCGACGCGATGTCGAGAGCAACAACGCCAGCGCAGTGAACAAGCAGTGACCTTTGTTGCGGTCCAGCGCTTATTGTATTCTTTACGCAGATAAGATAAGATAACGTTATTCTGCACAAATTTGTGAAGAGCGTCGCTTACACCTACTCAACCTCTTGCTCCCGGCCAGGAGCTCGACGTCGGCCGATGGAGAACGTCCTCAAAAGAAAGGTGCGCTGACCCGGAGATGGAGCTCGTCGAGGCTAATAATGAGCAGGCCACAGTCAAATTCAATTCCCATCAGAATGATGTCCAATCTACTTCACGACCGCCCTCACCGTTCAAAGCACGCGTACAGAACATGTCCTCCTCCTCCTCCTCCTCTTCGACCGCCTTGCCAGCGAAACTAAAATCCAAAGTGAACAGCACCGCGACCCCCCTCGGAAAGGTACCGAGCGTGGTATCAAGCACCAAGTCGGCAGCAGTCGCCGTTCGACGCGAAAGGAGCGTCACCACACTTAGTACAAGCCCGACACCACGGGCAGCGTCGCCCTTCAAATACAATACGCTCAAACCACCCCCGCGCGACGATTCACCGACATCTCACCCCAAAGTCCGCGCGACGGTCCGGACGCTGCGACCACACACAGCGCAGTCGGTAATAGGAAGCTCGGACACCCGACAGCGAGCTTTCACTAGTGTAGCAGCGTCTGATGTGGGATCTAGAGGTCGTAACGGGAGCGTGTCATTACAGCATGCGGCGTCGTTCGCGTCGCTGCAGCGTTCGCAGCCGTGTTCGAGGTCAACATCGCCCGTAGCACCCTCGCCAACGGACACGCTATCAGGAATGACGGGGTTGAAGATCAAAGCCAAGGTGTCGGGGCTTGCGAAACAGACACCCGTGAGTGGAGAGTTTTCGCCATCAAGTCCACCGCTGCCATCTATACGTGCGCCACCGACGCGCGCGAGAGCTGCGTCGATAACCAACATGACCTTTGCGTCTGCACCTCCGTCACCAAACCCCGGATTTATATACCCGATCACGACTGCGACTCCCGCTGCGAATCCGCACCGGTATGCCCCTGCACGACCACACTACCAACCATTTCGTTCGCCCACTTCGGCAAAGGTTGATCCGGCCTCAATACCCCTTCCTCCACATTCTCCTCCTACGTCTTCGCTTTCTGTATCTTCCAAATCTTCTCTTTCTCGCTCATCTGTGCAATACCAAATTTCGGCCGAGTCGAGCACTAGCCACAGTAACGCTTCGACGGAACATCTTCAACATCACGGAAAACACGATTCTAATGCCTATGACGAGAGACTTCGCTCGACGCTGGACGATCTAGTGCGACACGTGGAGATGGGAGACGCAAATAATACATCGGGGGAGAGCGGCGATGACGATGTAGTTTATGACGACGAACGCAAAGCACGAGCTCAAGCCAAGTCAAATCGAAAAGTAAGCCGTCCTCGCTGACGGATCTTGCCTCCCTACCTCACTTTGCTTATCTTGCTCCAGATCGAAGACTTGGAAATATCAAATCGTTCGCTACTTGCTATCAACGCATCATTAGAAGCCGCAAAGCACAAACAAGCGAAAGAGATCCGAGATTTGCGACGTAAACTACGGGAATCGAGACTGATATTACCTCCACGAACATATCGCGCTGTCAAGTCCTCATATGGCCCTGACGATGAAGAACCCGACGACGAGGCGGATGATGATGCCGAGGGAGATGAGAGTGAGTCGGAAGACAGCGATATGGTGTATAAACGCGTCAAGTCTTTGATAGAAGGGTTGCTGAGCAGCGGGAAGCGTGCGTTGGAGGCTAAGCCAGAAACGCCGGTCTCCAGTAAGAGTGGGGCGAAGGTGCTCAGTGCTGAAGAGGTTAAGAGCTGGCAAGAGTCGTCAAATAGCGGGTCCGACCATGAAGACATGGATATGGACGTCAAGCCACGGCGTAGTCGTCCTTCTCGATCTCGCCGGGCTTCAGGACGGAACGCAGACTCGGAGGAAGAGGTTGAGACTATGGCTTACGCACTAACACCCTCTCCACCACCTTCGCTATCAGCATTCGCCGGCTCCCGCTCTCCACCACCGCCCATCCTTGTGACAGAGTCGCAATAATAATAAATACTTAGAGGTTTCGTTTCCCACTTATCCGTTATCCGTCCACTATGTGGATTCGTTTGCTTATCGGCATTAATCTATGTTAGTTCATCCACCCATTGTACAATACTGTATCGCATAATTCGCAATCTACGTGTTCATCCTGATCGTCATACATTTCCTACTAGTCGTCTCCCATTCTCTGAGCACGCTTCGCAAGCTAGAAAACAAGATTACTCAGACTACGACGTGACGGATATAACCAGATGACTTACAGCAGCAGCCAGATCTAGCTGGCCAACGGCAGCGGCAGGCTTCGCGACAGGACTGGGGCGAGGTGCCGCAGCGACGTTGGGTCTTGGAGCACTAGGCACAGGTGGTTTGCCAGCTACCTTTGATGCGCCAGGTTTGGCCCCTATCGGAGGAGCTGGCTTTGGCTTCGTTGCTATCGGAGGCGGCGGTTTCGAAGAAATTGTGCTGGCGGTATTTGATGACGATTCCGAAGCCTGCCTCTTCCATGGTGCAGCGGATCCATTCGATGGGGCCATGCCAGGGAAGACTGCTACGGGCTTCGCATTGGCGTTTGCTAGTACTGGTTTGGCTACAGGCGTTGGTTGAGGAGCTGGAGGCGCAACAGGCCGTCGAGGCGGTGGCGCGGGTGTCGGGACTGCCTTGGGAGCCGGAGCAAGTTCAAGGTAGTTATACGGCGCCCACCCTTCTTCACTGCCTTTCTTAACCAGCCACCACCCGTCATCACCTTGCTCTACCACTTCGACGATATCATCCTTGTTCAGCGACATCTCGCCTTCCTGGCCTTCGAAAGGGAATTTCGCGCGGTATCTTGGCTTCTCGGGTTCAGCTGGTGGAGGTGGCGGCGGCGGCGGAGGTGGAGCTTGTCTACTAACGGCGGCGGCGACAGGGGCTTTTGGGGCGGTCGACGACGCTGTTGCAACAGGCTTGACTACAGAAGGGGGTGAAGCACTTGTCGTCGATTTCCCCGGAAGTGGTTGAGCAACAGGTCTGGGCCTCGAAGATGTTGGCTTCTGTATAAATTATCAGCAACGAACAACTCGACTAAGGGCGTGCATCCGACCTTCGAAGGGCCTCCGGCTTTCAGAAGTTTGCCTTGGGTAATTGGTCTAACAACGCCCGGTTTCCGTTTGGCAGGGGGACGTGATACGCTGTCCGGAGGTTCACCTGACGCTACGCGAACGGTATGGCTCTTGTAAGCGTCGTCCTTCGTCACCGTCTCATCCTTCGAGAACTTGATCAACTGTTTCTTGTCTTTCTTCTTGGCATACTCGATACTGGGACAATCCTAGTCGGTAAACGAGATCACAAATACATACGATACTACGCACGTTGGGCCGATCAAGAGGCTGATGCTTGACTGCGTGAGTGTTATGAGGTTGGCCGCAAGTTCAGTCTTGAAGTAGGTGGTGAAGACCGGATCTCCTTCTTCGGTAGCATTGTTGATATTGAGACACTACGGTATTCGTTAGTTAAACATGTAGATGAGGTGAATGGTGTGCGCATACTATCCAATCATCTCGAAGGTAGGACATGCCAATGCTCCTGATGGTCACCAGGGGTATCTTCCGCTCCAAAGCAGTCTGAAGTCGACCGTCTTTGTTAGTTGTGACCAAAATATGGACCGCCTTCTGTGTCTGTGTGGAGTAGGTTCAGTACCGGAAGCCATTCCGTCCGTTCATAGTACCTACTACGACGATAAACCGAGGGCTCGGCTTGCTCGACCGACCGAAGTGGGACACTAGGAGCTGAATCTTTCCGCTGAATGTAACCTCGTCAGCTAAAGGCACAATCAGTCAATTGAAGACAGTGGTAAGGAGTCAATGACGCACATCCGATACCACACAATGATCCCAGCTCTTCGCCGAGGGGACTTTTGGAGTTGACGCCCAAGTAATCGCCGAAGAAGCGACGATAGCTGAGCAGACTGAAGCGCCGCCGTTCCTTACGCTTTGCCAAAATCTGATGTCCGTATTCGCGTACTTGAGCGTAGACGATCGACTCTTTGTTGTTTTTCCAGAACCGTTGGATACGACGGGCACATTCGTGCTTATAACGCATGTAGTTTCTGAACGCTCGCTGGATTCGAGCGGCCATGTTGTGCCAGTATCTGTCACGCATGGTCTCCAGCGCAAATAGCTATATATAACTATTAGAAACAGCGCGGATAACTAGCAATATAAGACTCACCGTCTCAGGGTTCTTGATGAACGCTTTGGTCACACCCATCTGCCATTCTTCCTTTGCGATACCGGTATCTGTGAGGATTTGTTGGCATCCTGACTTTGGGTCCCCTTGCCATGTATATTCTCCAGCATACGAAGTCTTGGGAGACAGAAGATAAAAGCGCTCGACCATCTTCTCGAAGGTGTTTCTGTAAGCAAAGCCGGCACGACGAACGCGGATATTCTCCTGAAGCCCTAGGTATTTGATTTGATGAAGGATAGCCTTTAGATCGTATTCGCTAGAACTTCGGTTCTGATTGGGCTTGATCGTCCGAATGTACGACGGTTGAGCCTTCATGAGATTTTCAACGAGGGCTCCGGCGGAAGACTAAGAGACGGTTTAGATGCTCTGCTAATACAGACAGACAGACAGGTATTTACCTTGATCCTATCTCCAGCCGTAGGTGGTCGCTTCTTGCTGTTGGGATCGGGTCGGTCGGGAAAGAGTGTCTGCAAGAATTGGTTGCTGCTAGAGGCGACCAAGTCCAACAAGTCCTTGAGTAACGAGTCCTTGTTCTTGTCCGTCATTCCAGCCACATTGTACATCACGTCACCAGCATAATGTTTCACCAAGAATTGTGAACCTCGGGCTTCGAAATGGGCGTTGGTAGCGAGTGCTGCAGTTCTTTGGATGAAGCTGTTGTCTGCTGCAGATGGGTCAGCATGAGCGGTGGCGCATGCATCGTTCAGTGCCGCGAATATTCCGGGAGGACGGCGTTCTTCGATCAAGTCACAGACGACCTTGTTATTGAAGTACTTGATTGGTGTCCATTGAATCTGCTCGCGGACGTATTCCTCTTGCTCGGTCTTCAATGTCAACTCGATAAAAATCTGCTGTAGCTTCTCGTTGACATAGTTGATACAAAGTTGCTCAAAGGAGTTATCCTGTCAAAAGGGTATGAGAACCGGCAACGTATTGCTTTGTTCGTGATTTACCTCGAAGATCTCGAAACCAAAGATATCCTTTGGCAAAGTTAGAGCTTGTCCTGCGAAGCACCGAACCGAAGCACGCACCAAGATCCCAATTACATGAGCACTAGCTGATCTGGCCTTCATAGAAACGTTGATTCTGGAAACAATCCATTCGAAGAGGTTGTTATATATGGCTTTGGCAAGGGCATCTCGGACGGACGACGCTTGCGCTGGATTGAGCGGTACATCATAGATAGATCCTCGTCGACCGCCCCGCTGTGTCTCCACAATCTTTGACGTTAGAACCTTCTGCACGGTAGCGGGATCGACCTCCATGAGGTACCCCACGAAGTCCGTGACGCCTGGATCACTGATTTGAGAGTTTCCATCGTCTTTCTCCTCGAACTGCACGTTGCCCAACCAAAGGACGATAGCTAGCATCCGGAAGATCTCGCTCTGTTCATCTGGAGAAAGTCCGATGACTTGCATGGCTTGCTGAAGTAGGGGTGAGAGGTGTTGTTATGTATTTGAAACAACTTACAATGGTCTCGGCGAAATCCTGGCTATCGTCGATGCCTTGTACCTCTAAACAGTTACTCAAGCTAGTGTAGGCATAAGCTTCGGGTCCTTGAAGGCCAAACATCTCTGTATAGGAAGTTGGATTGGGAAGCTCACGGAAAGGAATATGGTCGTACCTCTTTGTTCATCTGTGGCGGCCTTGGTAAATTGATAAAATATATGGAAATTACGCTCGTTCTCTATTTGGCCCACGACGCGACCCTTCTCGAGTAGATAATTAGTTATCTGGGCGCCCACTGGCTCTCCCTGAGAATTGAACATGATCTCAAGGTACTTTCCCTGGAACAAGGGTACGTTGGTTAGGGAAGATAAACGTAGTTGAATGACTCACATGCCGACTGGAGTTGTTATTACGAAGAGTCTTCGCACAACCAAAACTTTCGAGCAAGGGATTTGTGGCTAGAACCATGTCCTTTATTTCCTGGATGCTACTATCCTCGCCTCCCGAGACGGCCGCGATGTATTGCATGATACGTTTCGCGGCCTCAGTCTTGCCCGCTCCTGACTCGCCTGATATGATAACGCATTGATTCTCGTGATATGCATTCATGTTATAATAGGCAGACTCTGCGATGCCGAATACGTGAGGCGGGACCTCAAGCCTGTTCTTGCCGCGATATTTCTGCAGTACCTCGTCCGTATAGATTCCAAGGTCTTGAGTCAAGCATGAGATGGGTAGCAGTTCCAAGACTGTACAGAGGACGCACCGCGAAAAGGGTTGACAGATATCAACACTGCGCCGATATAGGTATATATCTCGCCGCTCGTCCACCTCTTCTGAAGGTTCTCATTGATACTCTCGTTACTGATCGTGGTCAGCAGGGTCATATCAGAGACTCCTACTTGCTTCTTTTTGAATCCCTCTTTCCAGTCGGCCTACTGGAAGATGAATGCACCGTAATCAGGAAATTCAGTGAATTGTACCTTGGCCACCTTCCCCCCTCCACCAGATTTCTTTGCCGTCGAGCTGACCTTTGTCCCCGCCTTCTTTGATTTCGCCTGGAAGGTGTGAGATTATGGCGTTTCCATGATTCTCTCGACGCACCATGGTTGTTTTTAAGGTGAGACCGCGAAATTGCCGTAAGGCTGCGGTTGGACAATGGAGGAGTGATCGCTGAGTCCCGATATGGAAGTACTCATCCTTACCATTATGTCGTCACGCGCAACGGGGGCGCACAGTAAGCTCAAAAGCTCAGAATCAAAGCCTCAAGTTCTTTGAATGAGAATCAAAATATTGTCATTGTTTCCGTAGAATGGTTAAGGTCTCAAGCAGAGGCCGCAGCACTTCCTGTGGTGCCTTTGCCGTTACTTTCTCCAGTGACCTGGTCAACCCCAAAACATGAGCCTCGGTAATCAACGCTTCTCGCCTTTCTAGATCTGTAACCCCCACGATGATATTCCGCACGCACACAACACCGCGATGCATCAATCCTGGATTCTCCTCAACTGAACCCGTGTCCTCCTCGGTTGGGTCAATCAATTGGCCAAGTATCCCAAAGGCCTTGTGCTTCTCCAACTGGAGTTCTGCGAGCATGTTGTCGACATGCTCTGAGAGTGTCAGAGTAGCCAGAGCTCCGGAAGCAGCCACTCTCGTACGCTCGTCCTCGACATCTGACAACGCCACGAGGATCTCTAATCTCGACCTTGCGCTGGGAGAACTCGAACCGCCACCGTACCGTTCGAATATTTCGTCCGAACCGACTATGAGGTTGCACAGTAGTTCGGCGGCGGCGCGGCGAACAAGAGTATTGTCGTCCAACATCATGAGCTCTACTTTTTCGACTAACCCCCCCACATTAGCAATGCGCTTGCAAAGCTCGGGACTCTGCGACGCGAGATTTGTTAAAGCCATCAAGGCCTCAAAACGTTGGAGGAGGGTGGATGATGAGTGTGCTAACAGAGCAGATAACGGTCGTATTGCATCGTACATGAGGGATTCATTCGGCCCAAAGACCTGGATGGGGGAAGCTGTTATTGCAAGCTTCGCTAGGGCTTGGATAGAGTCGAGATACATGGCATCTAGAGGCTGGTCGTTGAGACCACGCTTGATTATTTGAAACAGAGCTTTGGCGCCGCCCGCCTGTAGAACTTTCCCTCTGTGCTCTTTTGTTTCTATGATGTTCAGAAGGGCTTTCCCCACAGTCACGCGAACCCCAACGCTATCCAACCTAGCCACCGATGCGGCGACCAAGACTTCCAACACTCCCGCTCCTACTAAACGCCTTATTCGTTTAGTCACGTACTCGCTCTGGTCGTAAGGGGACGGCTCCTTTAACTCCGCTTTCTTCTCAGCCTTGGCCATTTTCTTCAGTTTCTCTATCTGCGTCTGCTCTTCAGACATTTGCGGGCGGTAGACGCATAGCTGAGAGATGATGATGAGTATGCCATAAACCGTTGTGGCCTGGTCAGGGAGTGTATCGTTTTTGAGAGATTCCTTGCGGGGGACTAGAGTAAATAGACGAGATAATAAATTGGGATTGGCAATAATTTCTTCCTTGAAATCCGGATTTACGCTGAGATAGGCCAGCCCTTCGACAGCGTCAGCTACAGAAGAGGTATCTTTTGAAGAGATAACGATCGCTTTCATAAATTTGAAGCATTCGGCATCCTTGTCAGAAACTTGGGCGAAAGATTGAGTGTCCAAACCATCCGGACCAGTGTTACGCGACAATTTGACTAAAGCGAGCCCAGCAGCAGCACGCAAGGCAATGATCGTGGTTTGTCGGGCGGATATTTCGAGCCATTCTATCGTCAGAGATGTGAAAGAAATGCGACACGGTTTATGACCAGCAGCTTGGGCGAACATCCGTGCGACATGAGGTAGTGACGAAGGCGGAGAGGTATCAGCTTGATCTAGGATAGATTCGACCAAGCCGTCGCTGGTGAAAATGGCCGAAGCCGTCTCCCATTCCACTTGGAAGAATGCTGTCATGAAGCAGACGCCAGCAAGGAACTCCTTTTCTCCTGGATCACCGAGCTTGGACAGAATGGGAGGGCTGAAGACGCGCAGTAGTTTATCTTTATTGCCTGATGCTGACGCCCTGGCGCTCTGACAGAAAGAGGAGAGTAGGAGATACGCTTTGGAACGGACGTCGAAGTCTTCAGTTGGCAAGAAAGCGGTGATCAGGTAGGCGAGTTCAGCGGGGAGGAGGTCTGTGGATGGAGATGATTTCGTTTGGGTGATCAAGCGATCCAGCGAGAGCGGTTCCTGGTCGGTATTGGGTATCGCGTCTGGTGCCATCGTCGGTGGCTGTCGGCGAGGCGGGGGCTGTCGCGTGCGATGCGGAGAGTGGCGAGCTTGGGAAATGCATAATTGAGAGAAGTTGAGACGATCGGCAACTGCCGCGCTCGCCATGTCCGCTGAAGAAAGTTTGAATTTCATTGAGCTCTCATCACCATGGCAGAAGAAGCATCGACGCAGAATAAGATACGCTCAGGAGACACCGTGCTTCTCAGAATACCGAATGGTGATACTCGAAGCATAAAAGTGGAGAAGGATTTGTGCGAGTACCATTTCCCCGACCCCCGACTTCAATAGTGACTCCTGTTTAGAATCGTTTCCATCGGCAGGCTTGGTTCATTTTCATCGAATGAACTGATTGACCAGCATTATGGTCTTACGTTCGAAATTGTGGGCAAGAATCTCGTTGTGTTGCCCCCTCAGAATATTCAGGAATTTGGTGGGTTGCTGCTCAAGAAACCTTTTTCGTGATAAGTTGTAATCGTTGAGACAGAGGAAACCGATGCCACAAATGAGCACATTGTAGGGGATGGCTCAGTAAAGCCTGTCACACCAGAGGAAATGGCAGCAATGAAGGAAGCTGGCGTCCATGTTTCGGTACCATTTTCTCAAAGCAACTTGGGGGAAGTTTTGCCATGATTTCTACAGGACATCATCAAGAAACAAATCGACCAGCATACGAACTTCGAGTTAAAGACAGAGTATAGTAAAGATAAATACAAGAAAAAGAAGGAGGCCAAGTAAGGGCGATGGTCCTCAAATACCTTTGCTCGGCTCACCCGCAAGTCACAGATACGCAAAGGTTTTCACCACCATCCCGTCAACACTCTTTAATGTCTGCGAGTACTGGTATAACAAGGACCAGGGCCGCATCCGCGATCTCCGCATTGACGCACTGTCTCAGATGCTTAACCTTGCGAATATCAGACCTGGCGGAAGGTATCTCGTTGTGGATGACGCCTCCGGATTGGTCGTCTCTGGTGTGCTCCATAGGATGGGAGGTATGTGAGATTCCTCGCCGTACGCGCTCAGTTCTGATCCCATCCCATGCAGGTCAAGGTCGTGTGCTCACAATTTGCGACGTGGAAACTCCACCTGCCTACCCAGTAATGACCCAAATGAACTTCCCGCCAGAATTCAAATCGATCATGACGTCTCTCAACTGGGCGACGTGTCAGGAAGACTACACCCCAAGTTCGTTCTTGATTTGAGACCGCGTCACGTTCTTATTTTTATCGCGGCTCAGTCATATCTACGTGGGATGTTGAAGAAGATCAAATCAGATCGGACAAACAGAGAATACGGGTGAACAAGAGGAGGGCTGCATCGGACTTCCTGCAGAGTACGCGTGAAGACCTATTTGCTGGAGAATTTGAAGCGTACGTAGGTACAACCTCTTGCTGCTTGACTGGTTGGCTGATATACCCAAGGCTCATCGTAGCAAGTGAATATGACCCTCAGTCAATATTGAAACGGCTGAATAAATACATCGGTGGCTCATGTAATATCGTGATACACAGCCCATACGTACAGGTACGTGGTACAAACAGAAAGCACAGTAAATACTGACGATACTCGCAGATATTATCCGATCTCCAAGTCATCATGAGAGCTTCTGCCGAGTACCTATCGCCAGCTTTGTCAGAAGTTTGGCTTCGACGTTATCAGGTATATCCTTCACATGAAGCCAACAGATCTCGGACTTACAGAGAATGTAGATATTGCCAGGCAGAACTCATCCTATGATGAACATGTCAGGCGCTGGCGGCTTTATTCTCCACGCAACGAAAGTGTAAGTCATTCTTTTATGTATCTCCACACTGCCCTTCAGGCTTAACTGGCTTAATGCAGCTACGATGACCCATCTGCAGTCCCGGTCGAGGCACATCGCCGCCTGCAGGCCAAACTTGTAGCGGAAGCACAAAAGAATTCAGACGTAGCTCTGAGTCAGCACGATGAAGGAGATATAGCAATGACGGACGCTACATAGGTTTCTAATTACGGTGTATCTTGATAATCGTGAAAGGTCGTTATATTCATTATCTAGATAAATCTGGTTGATTTATCTCGGGAAATAGTGCGGAGAACACCTGGGAGAATGTTAGACCATAACTGATCTGAAAAGGCAGCGGTCATACCTCGTCCACGACAGTGTAAGCTATATGCTGGTTGAGTCGGCGATTTTGCAACACTGCAAAGATTCGGCGTGCGCCTCTTCGTGCATTAGATCGCCCGATCATGTTGGCGGCCAGGTCTGACACACGAACGTCAACACAGTCACATACTACATGAATCTCGTTGCTTACCAGGTATTAGCGAGGACAGTTTACGGTTAGCTTCATCTCTGGTACGCAATTTCTCTTCTGTCGAACGCGGCTTGCCGGGTGGCTTGAGTTGACCACCAGGCCAAAGTTGATCGCGGAATAGTGTCAGATAAGACATTAATCGCGATTCATCCAGTTGAGCCTTGAGGATTTCCCGGATTTTGCTTATGCTGCGTAAGAGCCTGCAAGATGGAAGAGGTAATGGTAGGCTCACCGTTCAATAGTACCTCCAAGGACTTGTTGTAGAATGATGACGATAGCTTGCCGCCTCAGCCAGTTATTCTTCTTCTTCAGCTCAAAAACGGCCAGCAAAAGGTCACAAATCGGAGAAGAAAACGACGATGTGCTGGTTTCTCCTTCCAAAGGCTTCAGGTCTCCGGATAGGTGGAGCAATGCAGCCTCTGACGCCGTCCTGCCAGATGCATCAAGAGCCTGCGCAACAATTTCTTCATCGTTGACAGCAGCGCCAACGACTCCTGCGAACTCAGCAGCCTGGCGAGTCAAGCGTTGGATCATGACATCGAGCATGGAAGGGCCAAAGAACATATCGTCGATGCTTTCTGCTACTGAGCGATAGACCGTGCGGACTAAATCGGTACCGGGGAATGTAGGACTGATCTTTGAGGATGAACGATGCTCAGTGGCCATGAAGGGTGAGTCGCGGGAAAGGAATGCGCGCAATTCATCACTTTCGCAAACTGCAGGGATCGAAATCAAATTCTGGAAATGGGTCAGGAAGAATGGCGTCAATAGAACAAAATAAATACCTGAAGATATTTCTCTAGGGCTGCTCTTCGGTTGTCCACAAAGCTCCCCGAGAGCGCATGCACAAGACGCTTCCCTGGGAAATCAAGGTTTCTGACGAGTGCATATTTCTCCCGTAGTTTGATATGTGTGTTCAGGAACTCGTTATACCTGCGAGCAACCACCCAGCCAGAAGCAAAGCTTCCATTCGGTCCCAACTGCTGCACTTCGATCAAATAGCGGACAACGGATTTACCATCCTCCTCCCCGACCGTAGAGTTGACAAGAGACACTCGTGTCTTGTCGGACAGGAGACGGTTCGCGGATTCCTGTTGCTCGTATTGTTTCTTCTGAAATTCGAACTGCCGGATTTCTCGGTCCATGGCTGTCTTTGATTTCTTGAGAAGACGTAACTCTTGTGCATCACCCGTAAGTTCCGCTTTCTTGATCAGTTTATCCAGCATCGCATCCTGAGATTGTAGGCTTGCGATCTTGCTTCCGAGTCGACCAATCTCGTAAGACAACTGGAGGTCCCCAGGCCCAGCGGAGTGGAAGGACGACGAAGGGTCGGTAGCATCTTCGATCTTATCTTCGCTGTCACCCCCATCATCGTCGATCTCATCATCGTAGTCGTCCTCAAATACCGGCCTCTGTGTCTCGACTGGCTTCGCAGTGCGTTGTGGTTCGCTCGGCGAGGCAACATTGCGACTAGGCCGGGGGCGCGCTGACAGGGAGGGAGCAGTTATTTTGCTCGACTTCTGTGTTTCTTCTTTGTCCGTCGCAATGATATCCGTAAGTGCAGCTTGTATCGCGTCCATTCGATTTGATTGTGATTTATCAACCTTTTGGTCTTCTGCATCGGGATCGTCAAACAATGGCGCTCGGGAGGAGCCTGAAAGATCGGGGACAGAGGACATGAGCAGTTCCATGTCCGGGGGAGGGATTCGGCGAGATAGATCAGCAGAGACTTGAGATCCTGAAGATGTTGCCCTTAGCATTGCGGCAGCCTCGGGGCGAGGAGGTAAAGACTGCGTGGAGTGATTCCCCCAGCTAAAGTGGAAAGGCAAGCTAGAGCTAACGAGAGCAGGGGAGGACATAGAGGTCGGACCTTCCGCCAATGATAGAGGAGCCGACTGTTTTTTACTTCCTACCTCCATGTCTCCAGCCACACGGAACCAAAGTTCGGAGCGCTGGAACTCCTCGAAATCGTGTTCCATGGCTTGCTCGACTTGGCTTTGCGCACGCATGACACTTCGTCTGACCTTCCTTTGGGATGAGAGGGAAGGCGTGACCTCGGAGCGGGCACATTCTTGGATTCTATTCACGTACTTGGCAGAAATCGAAGAGAGTGCTTGGTGCGGTGTAGTAGAAGAGAAGTAGAGGTCGTTTATCATGGAGATATCCTCGTTCATAGTGGTAAAATTCGATGGATCCTGAATCGTCTCCTCTTCGTCCCCAGAAGATCCTGAGTCAACAGATTCGAGCGGGTTCTTGAATGATTCTACCGTCAACCAAAATTGCACGAGGAGAGACTGATTTCGGCGGTCCATAAACTCCATGAAATAGGAAATTAAGCTTGGGTTGGCCAGAATGTCGCGAAGGGTTAAACCCGACCTGATGCCAGAGTCCAAGGCGGTCGACTTGCGCTAAACCAACAATGAAGTTCATAATTTCATTGCCATCAACTGTGGCCAACGTACCAATTCATCCTCTCCTCCGAGCATAACAATTCTTTCTTCTACTGTACGTTTAGCAGTGTACAGCCTGTCGAGGAAAGCTACCACGTCTTCAGTCTTCTCGCCATTAATCCAATCCTCCTTATCGTGATTGCCTGATGGCACAATCAATCCTAGGTACTCATTCTCGAGGACTAAACAACTGCGCACCAAGCAACATCCGCGTCCTCCTGATCTCGCCCATGATATCATTCTTCAGACGCCTTGCATCCAGCAAAGATGAACACCTATTTATGCTCCTCAGGAAGGACTCAAATTGTCTGACATCCGTTCGTATAGTAATAGTTTCCGTCGTCGCTGCCACAGGCGGGGTGGACATGCGATTATGCGGCTGAGGTGCCTGAGTTTCCAGGACATTTCGAACCTTCGTAATCAATTTTCTACGAAATTCAACATTTAGTCGGACACAGCTACAGTTAGACTTACTGCTGGTGTATAGCCGCACCCGCCTAAACTGCGGTGAACTTGCCGCTGGAGTTCTGAACGGGGATACACTCACAATGTCGTCGATCATACGGTTCCAGAAATCCGGATCGGCAACCATGTCCATGATTGGGTATAAAACGGAGCAAGAAGCTATCTCCCGAGCGACAATTTTCAGGGCTTGACTCTTAGCTTCAGTCTCTGGCAACATATAGGGCAATACTTTATCAATGATTTGACGAAGATGCGCCTCCTCTGTTTGTTTAGTGAACGTGGTCGATAGATTGTCAATTGCTGGATGTAGCTTCTCCCCACCCCTTGTGGCATAACGACTAGCTAGCAGAATGTCGAGTTCCTCGGACTGAGTTAAGCGGCGTTCTAACCCGGCTCCGCGGAGTGCCATCTCAGACTGCCGAAATTGCTCTATGTGGGCCGTTATCTTCGGTAGTATTCGGTTAACTAAGAGAGCAGCTAGGTCGACGCTCTCAGCGCGGTCGAGGAGTTTCGAAAGCGAGCTGTGCAGCACAGAGGACACTGCGGTAGGCAATGATGGCGATGATGATATGTCTTTGTACCAAGTTAGAACGAAATCACGGACTATGAGGATGAGAATGTCGTTCAGAGTTGAAGAGACCATCTTAGATTCCGGGTAGAGAGGGGGGAATGTTTGCGGGGTGCTTTGAGACCATTGTGACCGAGTCAGAACGGCCTGCCAAGCTGCGGGAGTCGAGAAGGCGTAAGGTCTTGCGGCACTAGTTAGGGAAGTCCTTCCATTCTTCTGCCACGAGTCCAGCCAATGTCCAATGCACACGTGCAGCCCGACACTTGCAACAGCGATGAACACGAGAATGAGCGGGGATAGCAGCAAAAGCACATATGACGAGAGAAATATGCGGGCGACGGTCGGAAAGCTGACCACGATTATGCCCAGCACAATGGCGCCTTGCGTGCTGAATGTGCTCATTTCAAGCTCTTGCTGAGCATCAGGAGCTGGTGGTCTGAAGGAGGAGCTGGTCGTGGTGATGGTGAAGAATCAAGCGAGGTAGCGCTGGGTGTCTGTGCAGGACGGAATGGAAAGTGATCGGACCCTGCGGCGCACGTGATGGTGTGGCAAGAAACCGACCGCCGGCTATCTTCTATATACCATTAACCTCACCGGTCTGCTCGACATCGAATGGCTGCAAAACCTGCTGCGAGCGGAGCCCATCCACTGTCAACCTTGGAGGGCTTCACCTGCGGTGCTGTTGCAGCGTGTATAGCGGTTCGCTTCTGATCCTTTGCGTTCTCTACATGCTTACTGAGCCGTAGCAGGTCACCATGTCCAACCCGGCTGAGGTGGCTAAGACGCGATTGCAACTGCAGGGGGAACTGGCTAAAAATGGCGGGGAACGGGTGTACAAGCATGCTGCGGACGTCTTCTCGAAAACATGGAAAAATGAGGGTATTCGTGGCATGCAGCGTGGTCTTGGTCCAGCTGTGAGTTCCACACTAGCACTATAGGGTGTTGTAAGAGTTAATCTGAATAACCTCTACAGTACATCTATCAGGTATGGTGCTAACAAATAACTCTGGGATCTAACACCAATGCATACCACTTTCAGTTTTTGCTGAATGGATCGCGCCTTGGTTAGCCGAACATTCCCCGTCGTCCCCCTTCCCCTATATTCATATTACCTCTAGGCTTTTATGAGCCTTTTCGCCGCAACATCAACAAATTCTTTGGTGTCTCCCCGACTGATCATATACCAATAACGTCGGTGATCGCTGGAGCCTCCAGTGGTGCAGTTGGCGGTACGCCGCGTTATTGTCCTCCTACGTGACTGCATCACTCAGACCACTCGTAGCTGCACTCGGCAACCCGCTGTTCCTCATCAAAGCCCGCATGCAGGTTTGGCTTCGTGTATATTTAGCCATCTAAGCAGCTGGCTGACCCATCCTCAAGGCATACTCACCGGCACTGCCAGTCGGCGCCCAGCACTATTATAAAAGTTCATTCGATGCTCTCAAGACAATATTCCGCGCGGAAGGCCATCGTGGCCTAGTTCGTGGTATTGACGCTGCCATTCTCAGGACGTCAATGGGGTCATCGGTACAATACCTTGTCATTTAGCTCGCTACGCTTTGCTAACAATCGCCACTTGTATAGGTACAACTTCCGAGTTACAATTTCGCTAAGAGTCAATTATCAAAGCATGATATTCTTCCAACGAATAGCCCTTGGTCCTTTTTAATCAGCAGTTCCGTGTCTGGAGCCTGTGTGGTAGGTATCTGTTTCAAAGTTTCACTGGCAACTGACGTTAACCACACTTCGCAGTGTCTTGTTATGCAACCAGCGGATACAGTGAATTTTGCGTGGCATCGGATCAGGATGTGGATCTAATATGTCTACCACTTAGGCTTTGACTCGCGTCTACAATCAACCAACGACCAAGCTCCCGAATGGAAGAATCGTGGGTACGCTTTATAAAAACCCAATAGATTGTCTGTGGAAGACCTTCAAAGCCGAAGGTATAAAAGGATGGTACAAAGGTTAGACTTGTTTCTAAGTTGTTCGGCCTCTTGCTTAGCTTGCATGTGCAAGGTTCCACCGCTCACTTCCTACGGATCGCGCCTCACACGTAAGTGCCGACGTTAACCCACTACACCGAGTATTACTCATTGTTGCTTCAGGATCATTACATTAACGGCAAACGATATAATCGTTAATCTCTACCTAGAGACTCGGGATGGCCGCCAGTAGATGTACGTAGACATGTGTGGTCATCACGAATCGCAATGATGATGATACCCCGGAGTGCGTATGTTGCGAACTCAAGGTCCGATTAAAGGGTGATTGTTCACGCCCCATGTGGTCAAGTTGTCCCTTATCCCATACCAATCCCGCTGCTTTCCGTCTCTCCAGTAATTCCAAAAGCTTAGCTTCCAGCTTTCAGGAGTCGAAGAACTGCTGGATCGTATGCCCAGGGCAACCTTTATGTCGCGAGCATGCGGCCATGTGTGTTCTCTACCTTGCCGAACAACAAGGGAACCGACTAGTGACTGCCAGTTGCAAGCCCAAGGAGTCTGTAGTCCCCTGTTACAACTCCGTGGCCCTTGGAGCCGAATAGATCCTCCAACGTGCTTTCCCGGACATGGACCCCGGGACTCCTTATGTTTTCACGCCCAAGGATTCAACCAACAGTAGATAAGATAAGAATAAGATGAGGATAGACTGTGTTTAACACCCCTATACTCACACATATTATACTCAAACTTCGTAGACACTTGATAATATGTTTATTGACCAATTTGACCAATTTACTCGAAGCTGAATTGATAATATCGGTGAATCTCCTGGGCCCCTAATGACATACCCCCTTAGTTTAGCACTGACAAGCAGTCCCAATTTGTCTGCCGCCGAATTGATTTATACCAGTGAGTCAAAATGTGATGCTGTAATTGAGAATAATTGAGCCGCTGCGAGCATTAGGAAATGCACATGTCGACGCCTCTCTCAGCACTCAGCATTGGTAGCTTCTGTTTTCGCTATAGGGGCACAGGGACTACACCACCATCATTCTATGTCTTTTCTATCTCAAAGTGGTTATCATACTTAGATCTACACTTGAGTTATATTGTTTATTTTTTCATGTAGTAGATTAGCAACAGCTTGAAAGATATGTGACAAGCACCCATGACTGAGGTGACATAGGCAATCATTTCATACCAGCTTGCCATGCTATGTTTTACGGTGAACACCAATGCATCGTGCATACATATACATACACCTTGCCTTGACTGGCAGTGTTCCGGGTCCCTATACCATTCCCGGAAAGCCGCCGCCAAATAAACTTTAACTTCCTGCCCGATACAATCGAGTTGTAACAGGGGACTAAAGACTGAAGCCCAAGTCAAGTCGCCTTTTGTCCGACGTTGTCCTGAGGTAATTCAGGGTCGCTTCCCCACCTCCAGGCTAATTTTGGCCCGTGCGCTTATCTCACTTCTTCTGCTCCGTTCATGTCTGACAACTCTTCGGCCCCCACCAAAGCTTCAGAAACCCTCCAATGACCATGTTTTCTCATTTAAGTAACATATAGGAGTTGGTCAATTGATGCTGCCCAGCCCAGGTCAACGCAAAGGTCGCGTGGGGGTGTATATCACATTGCGCGAGGCAACAGAGTCTGTAGTTGTTGGCGCACGCAGTACGGCAGGACCATGTCTGTGCATCCATCATTGGGGAAAAACCGTCCCACACTGAGCAGGCTTCGATTTCGATCACAAATTGCTTGATCGGCCGTTCTCAACGCTTCAGCTACGTTACGGCTCGTCCTATAAAAGGCCCCATCGGTATTGCCCAACCATCTGCCGCCATTCTCTGTACAGCATGCTACACTCCTTCGTGAGGGCGGTGGCCTGCCTTTGTATTGCGACCCCCTCGCTCGCCATAACGCCAGGCTTTCCCTATGGATCGCAGAAAGTCCGTGGGGTGAACCTTGGCGGATGGCTCGTCCTCGAGGTGCCGCATAATCACTTTGACTTCATACACGATGTTGATATCACGCTAGCCATGGATTACGCCGTCGTTGTTCGACGCAACGGGAAACGACGCCATCGTCGACGAGTGGACGTTTGGCCAGCTTCAAGACCGGAACGTTGCCACTGCCGCGCTCAAGAAGCACTGGGACACATGGATTACGGAGTCTGACTTCGCCGCTATTGCCGCTGCAGGGTTTGCATTATCATAAGCTGCTTAATACTCGACACTGAACTCGGCGAGCAGATTAAACCATGTGAGATTGCCTATTGGCTATTGGGCATTCGAAGTTGCTCCTGGCGAGCCCTTCATTCAAGGCCAGCTTCCATATCTCACCAAGGCAGTCACCTGGGCTCGAAACCACAATTTGAAGCTCATAGTTGATCTTCATGGGGCGCCAGGGAGTCAGAATGGGTGCGCATTCTCCTCCCGGCACCCTCTTCGGCCGCCAATCGCTGTTTTTTTTCTAGGTTTGACAACTCTGGGCAGAAGAAATCATTCCCCGGATGGCACTCAAGCTCCAGCAACATCGCACGCACCAATGCCATAATCAAACGCATTACTTCCATGTTTGCTACTCAGACGTCTACGGTCCCCATCATTGCGCCTTTGAATGAGTTGAGTGATTTTATCGCCTCATCGACTCCGTGATTGATTTCATTCCGACAGACCCGCTGGCTTCGATGGCCAAGCCGTACTAGATGCGACGCGTCAGGTATGTTCGCTCGCTACTTCGACTACATAGCAAAGTTCTCACAATGCCCGAAGTACTGGTTAGATAGCTATGGTAACATTCGGTATGTACCTTGGAGTATCATAAACATGATATGATCTTATCTAAGTACTGATGTATGACTTTTAATAGCTTTCCTTTCGGAACATCACAGCAAGGCAATACGGTTGTATTGATCCATGATGCCTTCCAGCCTTTGAGCTTCTGGGCTGATTTCATGGACCCTCCTCATTGGGAAGGTGTAGCTATGGACACCCATATTTACCAGATGTTCTCAGTGGCGGCACGTCTGTTCTACGTCCTTTCCTGCATCGCCTAACGTCCTCCCTAGGAAAACCAAATGAGTCAATCTCAACATATCCAAACGGCATGCAATAAAGCTTCGTCCCTATCTTCGTTTCACCTCTGGACGATTGTTGGAGAATGGACCCCCGCAGCCAACGATTGTGCGAAGTATCTCAATGGTCGTGGTGTCGGCTCTCGCTTCGATGGATCATTCCCCGGCTCGACTCGAGTGGGCAGCTGCACAGGGCTCACTGGGAAAGCTTCTTCCTTCAGCGCAAGCTACAAGACGTTCCTCAGGCAATATTGGGAAGCGCAGGTCATCGCGTTCGAGAAAGGCGCCGGCTGGATTCAGTGGACTTGGAAAGCTGAGATTGCGGACGAGTGGTCATATCAGGCTGGGTTGGCGAATGGCTGGATCCCACAGAACCCTACGAGCAGGCAGTTCCCCAATATTTGTGGATAAATTATTCTCTTTCTAAGTTCGCAGTCCCCTTTCCTTTCCTTTCCCTTCTGTCATGTTGTTTTCTACCCTCATTGCTTTTTTATTGTTTTAGTTTTCGTGACATCGCCTCGTTACGTATTAAGATGGCCATAAGTACAACTCCACTGGTCCATTGAATGAATTATTGTCCCATGGGACCCATCGTCTCACCGCCTTAAATTTAAACTATTTCTACGTGAGCATTCTTGTCCGACTCGAACTGCATCCCGAATATTCAGCGAGTGTTCCGAGTACCTTCAGGGGGACCGCTTCTTGACTTTCGTCGACTTTCCGTACATGGCAATGCCAAGGGTCGCAGACCGTGAGTTGATTTGACGGAGTTAGACGACTCCTAGTTGGGCACAAGAGACTCGTACTTGAAAACAACGCCCTGTCGACGCGTCCCATCATATCTCCCTCTCCCCCATGCCCACCTTCCGCCTCCACAACCTCCCCAATGTTACTTCCAGGATTCTCCCTCCCAGTTCCTCAGCCGGCATGATTTGAAATCCAACTCGCCATAACAGGATTGTCGGCTCGCAGGGCCGCTGATCCAAATTGGTATACCATGTCTCAGATGTAGATTTAGGGGCTATACGCTGGTGGCCTCTGCTCTAGATAATACAGAGGGCAGGAATGACTTTGTAGCTTGCTTTCTAACCTCCACAAGAGTAGTGTGTTAAGTAATGGGTTCTGGTGCATGCTCAGCGTCGATGGCGGGCGGCCGTTCGAATTATCTTTTCCCAACGACTGAGAGGACGCTCGCTGAAGGCGGCTCCACCTCCCTTTTTAACGGTCGCGTTCGTCTTCCCCCCGCCGCAGTCCTCGACTCGCACCAGCAATCCTTGCCCACTGTCCATATAATAAGAACGGTCCACCATCCTCTCGCGGCAGGTCGTCCGACGTTTATTGTCGGCAACTGCTTTCACGCTGTATGGCATGGTGAGGCCCGAATTTTCTCCCACCCCAAGAACATGCATCGCTCATCGAAGGTATTCATACGCCAACCAAGGCCCCCAATCAATGCAGTCTATGTCTATTTCGTTGGACAACGCCCCCCCGGGCCAGGAAGACGTGGAGGCCCAAGGCACAGCCAGCTCCCGTCAAGGTAGCTCGCTGAGAAAATGGGCTCCTCTGGGATGTTGGGTGCTCCTCACCATCTACCTATGTTTGTCCCCTGTATTATGGGGCCAGTCTGTCTCCATTCCCCCAGGGATACCATGTAAGCCTCCCCGCTGAACATGCTTTGATTGTGCAACGACGTTCACACACTTTCTGTTTCAAGGACAACCCACCAGCAACATGACCACCCTTCACCATTGCTGCTCGTTCGCTCTGACACGCTCTCTTTCTGCTTTTTGTGTAATTTCAACGCTTTCGACAGCTGTACTATGCGTTATAGATGAAATGGCTGTGTCATGAAAACATACGATGGATATGCTTGTTCTTGTAGATCATCCATCCATATACTCTAGTGATTTCTTCTCGACTAGCATTCCCCTGAAGAACCCTGAGCTCTCCTGTATTTAAAGGGAGATCATTGGTTGCCATTTCGGTAAGCCGTGCTAATAATGCTCGGCATATCATATGGGACGACTGCTCAAACTCGTTCACCGAACATCCCCCGTAAACTGCCAGCATGGCAAGCAAACAGGTTGGTGTTGGTCGTGGATTTGCACGTCGACCAGGACTGATATTCCCCTCCAGCTAGGAAAGCTACGCCAGGTTAGCCGTTCACCATTGCTCAATGTCGATAACGGTGCCTGACGCTCATTATAATTACAGTGGGCTGGCGAAGTAATTTCGACGCGTGACAGGACCACGTACACCGAAGAATTCAAGGAGGTCGAGAAGGATATTGAGCTGAGGAAGAGTGGCGCTGAGCGGTACGTTGTGCAGCGAAACATTGTGACGGTGCACTAATGTAGCATGAACCCAGTCTCTTCGCGGCTTGCGAATCATACCACCGTGCCCTAACGAAGAAGAAGGATTCGGATGCTCTGGATGATCCAGAGAAGCTACTGCCCATTGATGCCCTAGGCATCGTCATGATTGTGCATGGCGAGGAGGTCCCTGAAGAGTCAATATATGGTTGGTGAATCGCATACGACACGCATCGCCGAGTCTAATATGTATTCATCGTCAGGCTCTTCTCTGCTGAAACTTGGTCGTGCTCATTGCAAAGTGGCCACCCTACAAGAAGCATACGCCCTCACATTCCAGGACACATTCCTTAGATCTGTCGAAAGATTCCAAGAAGATGTCAAGGAGTACGAGGCTCATAAGAAGAAGCTTGAGAGTCGGAGGTATGGTGCTCATTCATTACCCGTTCCTGACTTAACCGTTTTCAAGATTGAGCTACGACGCAGCCCTTGCGAAGGCTGAGAAGGCTAAGAACAAGAAGGAGAAGGACAAACGAGAGGCAGAGGAGGAACTGGAGCTTGCCAAACAGCGCTAGTGCGTGTGATGTATGCTCATCTCTGTTCTCTGACTGATTCATCGGCTTATAGCGAGGAAACACTCGAAGATGTCCGCGTCATGATGGAGGCCATCCAAGCCAGCGAAACCGAATTACAGAACGACCTCACCGCTTTTCTGGAGCTGGAGATCAATTTCGTGGAGCAATATCTCGCTGTGATGCAAGAGGTCAAAGCTGATTGGTGATTGTCTCTTCATACACATTAGCTTATCAAACTCATGTTCATACTCGTATCTCATCCACCAGGCCCACCACTATTAATATCAACAAGCGCTCGCCACCACTGCTGAAGCACGTGATGTCGAAGTCCGGTTCTGTTCGATCGAAGCGATCGACAAAATCGACGCGTTCTGTCGGAAGGGCAACTCCTGTTACTGCTGCCGAAGATTCCGAAGACGACTCCCCGCGTCTTGCCCCAGCGCTTAGCCGCAGGTCTTCCGCACATGGGCATTCTGATTCCATCTCCAGCAAGCCACCATCTCGTCCTGCTTCTCGGACGTCGCGTAAACGCAGTGATAGTTCGGCCACAGCGAACGAGGATAAGGAGAAGAATGACAAATCACCAAAGAAGTTGGCCGTTTCTGGTTGGGTTGGATGGGGCAAGAAGACCAAGGACTTCTCGACTCTGGACGGCGATGAGATGACCGAACGGGAGGCCGGCGACAACGATAAGCAGGTTCACCACAAGGCCAGCAGTTCGTCGTTTTCCAGACGTTTCAAGGACAGCCTTTCCACTACGTCACCCAAAGTCCCTCCGCGCGTCCTGAAGACCCCATCTCAACGTGATCTGAAGACGGTCAGGGCCTTATACGACTTCAATGGGTCCTCTGATGAACTATCCTTCAAAGTCGGTGACGAGATTGTGGTCGTTAACGAAGTCCTAGAAGAATGGTGGATGGGGGAACTCGGCGGCAGAAAGGGTCTATTTCCGACATCCTACACTACAGTCGTGCCTGCGACGCAATCACGGAAACCATCACCTCCACTGCGCAATCCTTTGCAAAAGAGTCCCAAGGCGAAGCGACTCTCGATTTCCTCTGAGGAAGGGGCGGTCCAAAGGCCCTTGATTCATGATGCTTCCGAAGCGAGTGAATTAGAAGACGAAGAGCACATACTCAGTGGACGTCTCGTATCCAGCGCTAGCCCCTTCTATCTTCCTGGTGCAAACAATGATAGCAGTGGCACGGAGGACGATGACTTGAATGATCGGGTGGCCAAGTGGAAGCACGACGTTAACGAAGGCTCTAATGACTCTCTATCTCAGGCGAAGGCAACATCAGTTGAGACGACATCTTCTCCTTTCCATACCCAGCCACCCCTGCTTCGACGCGCTGATACCTCTTCTGGCATAAAGAAGACCCCGCCACCACCTCCGCCACCGCGCAGGCACTCCACTAACTTACTCAGCAGTCCGCCGTTGCCTCCGCGCAAGCCTGCTAGTACATCCAGTTCGTCTATGTTAGACGTCACTCCAAACGCGTCAAATAACAATGTCGGTTATGATGTCTCGCCATTCGAGAGCACAAGCGAACTCGCTGGATGTACCCAGTTCCGTCAGAACCCTTTCAAACCCAAGGGTACATGTAGTAACTGTTTCCAGTTTCATCACGATTTCTAGGTCGTTTACATATTATCTGACTGCTGCTCTCTCTATAGTATACATCATCGTCGCGTTGATCGCAGGCTCTAATGCTCCCATATTACTTGTACACATTGGACTATCTCACAAAGGATCATTTGGTTGATGACATCCCACCAAGTTGACATACTTTCGGCGTAAAATAGCAGTAATGCAAACACTTCAAGTGTCACATCAACGCATCATGTACTAGGTGCTTCGGATGGTAGATTGGCAGTGTCGAATCTTGCCCGCCGAAGCCTAGGGCGCGATTCTCAAACATAATCACACCAGTGAGATGCACGAGTTGCCGCTGTGCAGGTTGGTAACGCACTGCTAGATGTTGTACCGACGGCAACTACCGAGTATATATATTGCAGGCCCTTGCATTGTGATCATACCCCACTAGAGTCTCCCTCTAACCCATGGCCCCAATCGATAAACTCCAAGCACGGTACGAAGCCGCTGGGCAAGGCCACCTCCTCAAATTCTGGCCTGAGCTCAACGAAACCGAGCGCGATGCCCTGAAGAAGCAGCTGGAAGCCCTCGACATCGAACGCGTCAACCGCATCTTCAAGAAGTCGATTGAAGCCGAATCGAGGGCCTCTGACCCGAGCGTACCCAGCGATCCTATAGAGCCACTTCCACAGGAGCTGTCCGACTCCGTCGTCGGCGCTCCGGAGAAAGAAGCGGAATGGAGGCAGGTTGGCTTGGACGCCATCGCGCAGGGCGAGGTCGGGGTCTTGCTGATGGCGGGCGGTCAGGGGACGCGATTAGGCAGCAGCGCGCCCAAAGGGTGCTACGACATCGGACTCCCATCCCACAAATCGCTGTTCCAGTACCAAGCAGAGCGCATCGCGCGCTTGCAAACGGTGGCCGAGAAGGAGCGCAAAAAGCCAGCGAGGTCGGTCATCATTCCCTGGTATGTCATGACCAGCGGCCCAACACGAAAGGACACAGAAGACTTTTTCAAGGAGCATTGCTTCTTTGGCTTGAGCCCGAAGAACGTGATCTTCTTCGAACAAGGTAATCGCGTTATCAACCCATTGGGAAATGTGCGACTTATGCTTTCGCTAGGAACGCTACCATGTCTCACGATGGACGGCAAGGTGTTCCTTGACACCAAGTCTCATGTAGCCGAAGCCCCCGATGGCAATGGTGGTCTTTACGCTGCCACCCGCTCACCGCTCTCCCCATCAGACCCATCACGAACTGTGCTTTCCGACTTGGCCGCCCGAAAGATCCAGTACGTACATGCATATTGCGTGGACAATTGCCTGGTTCGCGTCGCCGACCCCGTCTTCATCGGGTACTGCATCTCAAATCAAGTAGAGTGTGGCGCAAAGGTCGTTCCAAAAGCCTCGCCTACCGAATCAGTCGGTGTGGTCGCCTACCGTGGAGGGAAGCCCAGCGTAGTCGAGTACAGCGAGATATCGAAGGAGCAGGCTGAGAGGAGAGATCCATCGGGAGAACTCACCTTCCGCGCAGGCAACATTGCCAATCATTTCTACACCACGCAGTTCCTAAACTCAGTAGAGGCCTTCGAGGAGGAGCTCGCGTTCCACATCGCCCGCAAGAAGATCCCTCACGTCGACCTCGAGTCCGGAGAGTCCCTCAAACCATCCAAGCCCAACGGCATGAAGCTCGAGATGTTCGTGTTTGACGTGTTCCCATACACAAAGAACTTCGCCGTGCTAGAGATCGCGAGGAACGACGACTTCAGTCCTCTAAAGAATGCCCCCGGTACTGGTAGTGATGATCCTGAAACCAGCCGCAGAGACTTGCTTCAACAACACAAACGATTCCTCGAGAAGGCCGGTGCAACCGTCAAAGAGGGCGTAGAGATCGAGGTGTCGCCGTTGGTGAGTTACGCTGGAGAAGGGTTGGAGGGCGTCAAAGGCAAAGTATTCAGTAAATCTGGAATGGTAGAAGGCGTGGAAGAGCTAGATGCGTTAGTATGAATAGCATAGCTGGAAACCAGCTCGGATTTTGGACTTGGTTACAGGACATTTCCTTTTGTATAGCATTTTCGTACTTTCAGATTGTAGTTCTCAATGTCGTGTCGCCTAGCAAGAGAGAATCAAAGGTCCAATTGCAATTTGTCAACTACCAACGGTGCCATTGGGTAACTTCGTCCCTCCTTTTTTCTCTAGCTCTTCTCTGAGAGACGCAAACAGCCGCTGCGATCGCTCTGATGAAGGCTGGTCGGATAGTCATGGGTTAGTCAATATCGCATTACGCGTTGAGGTAAGGTGAGTGTATGCGCACCTCTTTACAGCATGTTATTAGTTTGTCAATGAGTTTCGTTTGCTCATTCTGTACAATCTGCAGCTCCTTCTTTAACCGCTGTATCTAACGGAAGTTGAGCCAAAAGAATATGCTCAAACGGGAGTGCATGTGTACCTCTTCCTCGTGTTTGTCAGCTCGAGCTTTCTCCCCTTCTGCTAACGCTCGTTGCTCTGTGGCTCTTGCGCGAGATAGGAGGACTTCGAGCTCTTTCGAACGGATGACGCATTCAAAATGTCGTTCTCGAAGTTCGTACTGCCGGAGCACTTCTTTAATGCGGTCTCGAGTGCTATATCGCGAAGGAAGTCAGAGGGACTTAGTTTGCAGCGCAGTGAAAGAATATTAGATGCATACACTCCGTCGAAGATCTCTTCCAGTGTGCGTCGAGCCCTAAATAAAATGTTAGGATCTACGGGGATGGTAACGCAATGAAAGCGTACTCCTGGGGATTCTCAGTCCAATTCTTCTTCAGAGTCTGTCGCGCCGGCTCGCTGAATCCGTCCTACTCCAGTCAGCACACTACATCCATCCATCAGTATATGTATATGCAGTAGCTCACCCATTCATCGAGTCCTGGGCCCACGGTGAGGTCCATGAGCTCAACGGCTAAGATCTCATCCCCGTCCTCCATCGCGATATCTTCAGGCGTCTGGTCCGCCTCCACCGACCGCCCATTATGGCTGAAGATGAACTGCATACTTTGCTCGCCCTTCGCGCCCCCATTCGCGGCCCCGTTCCCATTTCCGTTCCCGTTCCCATTCGCCTGTCCCGAAGATACCTGCGCTCCCCCGTCCGCACCACCGTTCTCACTCCCGCCCCCACTTCCATTCGTCAAAGGCCCCATCTTGCCGCCCGTCTTCTCCATCCGCTCCGTCCACGCCCCGAACAGCCTCGACAGCTTCGCCTTGCGCCCGATCTTGAAGAAGAGCTCCGCGCGGTACCGGCACACCACTTTGACGACAATGTCAGGGCTCTCGCGGAATTTGTCGTCCTGCTGCTTCGCTTTGTCCGCACGCCGGCTCAAGTCGTTCTTCATCTGCATGAGCTACAAGAGAGAATATGGACATGTGAGAATGGAGGGGAAGCGAGGGGGTTGGAGGACGGTACCTCTTCCTGTGCATCCTCGACACATTGGGACATTCGCTTTGTGTCTTCCTGTGTGTTCTGGTGAGTTGAAGTAAAATGGAGTGAGATGGTACGCACCCGCAATCGCTTGTTGTCCTGTAATGGATCGTCAGCAACTACATGAGGATGACAAGACTATATAGAGTGACCTTCTGGAGCTCCCGAGCCAAGTTCTCGATCTTGACCTTCGTCTGGTTGGCCTTGGTTAATTGCCCTTTCGCTGCAATCCAGTGATTAAGCCCTTGCTTTACACGAACATACTGCATGGCAATGGCGCACCTGTGTCCTTGTCTTTAACTAGCTTCTGCTTCTCTTTAGCGTGATCCCGTTCCACCCGCTTCAGTTCTGCAAACTATGCGCGTTAGACTTGGGTCAGCACGGAGGATCACTACCACAGACGGCAGGCTATTCACCAGCTCTATGTATTTGGCATGGATGGCATTTTCTCCCATCCCTTTGACCGACTTCTGTGCCTCTTCCGCTGCAAGGCCGAGAGAGGGAGATGAATACCGGAACAGTTGATGTTGCAGGTTACGCACCGAAACGACGTTCCTCCTCCTCCTCTAGCACTTCCTCCTCTTCGAGCGCAGCAATCCTACTCTTCAGAGTTTCGTACATTGTAGCGGGATCGACAGGTGCGTCATTGGCTTTCTTCTTGCCCTTCTGTGTCTGCGGGTGGGCCCCGTTGACGGTCGTGTGGGTATGATTGTGATTGTGGGTGTGGGAATGGGTATGCGCGTTTGTGCCGTTTGCGAGATTCGGGGGAGGGGCATGGGTGGTGTGGGTATGGTTTGGTGGCCCAGGTGGCGCGGCTGCTGGAGCGGGGGGTGCTGGGCCGGGTGGTGGTCGCGCTGACCTGACAGGCGCGTTCGATGTGGGGTTCGGTGCACTCACAGCCGCCGCCATTCAAACCGCAGAGCAAGGGGGGATGCTGGGGTAGATGCAAGGTGGTCGTGGACAATATAGTGGTATCCAGGTGTGGTCTGCTTTCAACAAAGCCTTTGTGAGATGGCGGTTGCTTCAAAGAAACTGCTGTGGTACTCACTCGCTACAAGGTAAGTTCAAAGAAACGAAGGCTGGTGCAGCGGACAGTTCGTGAAAGAGAGGAAGAGAGCTAGTGGTAAGCTGAGGCTAAAAACAGCGAAACTCCTAACGTGTGTCCTCTGGCAAAATTCTCGGCGGCACCTTTCGACAGAGCTCATGCAGCAGATCCACCGACGGATTACAGCTCACAGGGCTTTGACAGCAAATCAGGTCTAGATGCTATTAACCGTATAATTCGATGGTAGTAATTGAAAGCAAGCGTCTACACAAGCCACACTGCAAATTTGATTGACTTTATCCCAGTAAATCGCCTCGGCAGCCATCAAATCTGTGGCGACCGCCTGCAATCCATTTCTCGTTTGACTTGCGAATTCTCTGGCGACGACTGGCCCAATGATGGTGGACTTCTTGTCACTCATAGATGTGACATCCCGTGACTCATCTACTGGACCGTCACATGACTGGACGCGTCTCAGTTTGTCCCACAGTCACATCTCCCACTCAACTTCATTCATACCATCATCATCACTGTTATGGAACCAGGTGAGACTTCCCTGCCTCGGGAATAACTGAACCATATTGAAGATATACATCCCAGCTCGTAAACGGCAACGCTTATCTACGGGCTCCTCCCCGATATATGAAGGAGACGTCCTCAATCTAAGTCAGGAAGACCTGCGGGCCATGGATGAACTAGAGGCCAAACTGTCCCAACCATCATCGCCGTCGCACAGAAAGTCTATGGCTGGATGGCTGCATCGTGAGAGGTCTCCCTGGCGTGAGGAAGATTCTGGCGGAAGCGCGAGGACAGGTGAAATGGGTGGTGCTCAGTCGCAGGGGGATTCAATCGGGAAGCTGGGGGAACCTTCGTCCGTGCGTTCCCTATTTCAGACTGCCTCCACCGTCCAGCCAGAGTCGGAAGACGCGTCGGAAGCTCCGCCAGCGGACAACTACAGCGATTGGTTTGAGCCAGGTTTCCCCTCGGCAGTCGCATCCTTCCAGACTGCCAAATCTCTAGCCGTAGAAAGCGCTGAAGAAGCTCCTTTCGTCGGGTTCAAGATGGCATCGGACAAAGGAATTGTCATGCCTTCCGCTGCTGCTCTGGCCGCTGCGCGAGATAAGATGGGGGAAATATGGCGAGATGACTACGATGAGAATACATCTCCAGCCGGTGCATCCACGCCACAAGTAACTCAGCCACCATTGGCGTCGTCGCCAGCCTTCTCCCCCGAAAGGCCTGCTCTTCGTGCTCGGCAGAATCAATACTCTCCTGGAACACCATCTCCATCTGGATTCGCGTCTGCAGGCTCGCTCGGTCCCTCTTCAGGGAAGGGCAAAGCGAAGGCATTCCAACCACCACTGCTCAAACCCTTTCCACGTCAATCTCAAACAGCAGCCAGTCATATGAACTCCCCGCTCAACCCCAACGCCAAACGCAGTGGATTCCAATCTGCAGCGCATGCCTCCTCCCAACATTCTCAACCTCAATCGCAAGTTCTACCACAGACTCCAGCCAGTCTGCCATATAAAGTTCCTACGTCGTCCATGTTTTCTACACCTGTTCAACCTGGCGCTGGCACTCCCGTCCGTAGACGTACACCTGCGCCCTTTAAGACTCCCTTTAAAGCTGGAGTGAGACCGCCACAAACTTCCTCGCAAATGACGCCTAAGACAACCCCTCAGCCATTGGCGCGCATTAAAGTTGTTGCTGGACCTTCGTCCCCAGCTGTGTCGATGCCGAAGAAGGTACCGCAGACGCCAGCTAAATCATCCTTCTTCAATTTAGGTAAGTTTAGACGCATAATCGTAGTCAATTTGTTTGAATGCTGATGAGTTCGTCATGCGCATGCAGCGAAGCCACCAAACCGACATACCTTAGCTTCATCCGGCTTACACCCTCAGTCCTACTCTCTAGATGATCTTCGCACCCTGGGCATGTACGCGTATACTCATTCAGGAACTAACATGCATATATTAACATCTTCACCCAGTGATCCAACTGAACTCTCAGCAATGATGCCTACTCTCGCACCATTCTACACCTTCCATACTTCATCAGACACCCCAGCGCTTCTGGGTACTCAGACTACGCAGATCACAAGGCTCGGACCCAGTGCGGCATTCGACCAGCTCATCGAGCGCGGATGCTCGCTCGCTACCAAACCGTGGGTGGAGAACCACTGGTGCCTCATCCTTTGGAAACTTGCCGGCATGGTCGCGCTTGAGCCCGAGAAAGAGGGTGATCCGGCGACGAAGCGGTGGTGCTGGAAGGAGGTGATGAGGCAGCTGCTCTACCGATATGAAAGGGAGCTGAACGGGGGCTCGCGGCCTCCTCTCCGTTTAATCGCGACACAAGATGCGCCAGCGTCGTGTCCGATGGTGTTGTGCGTATCCAATATTACGTGGTCTGAAGCGGCTGCACCGGAGGATGGGACGACTACGGAACCGTGTCCTGAGCTGGAGGTTACGGACGGGTGGTATAGGCTCCGTGCACGAATTGATGAACCTTTAGCCCGCGCTATACGCGCTGGTACCATTCATGTGGGGAGGAAGTTGGCGGTCGCTGGTGCCCGGGTTAGTATTCGTCATCCTTGCTTTCAATTCTTCGCTGCTAAGATTCTTCTACTTATAGCTATCTTCAGAACGCAAAGACCCTATGGAGATCCTCGAAGCATACAACTCCGTGCAGCTGGTCCTCAGCGGGAACTCGTCGCATTTAGCCCCATGGCACGCGAAGCTGGGATTCCAGCGCGGACCGTTCGTTTCTACATTGAATAGTCTGACGCACGACGGCGGCGTTGTGTCTGTCATGGATGTCGTTGTTATTAAGGTCCGCACTCTATTCTATTCAAGGTTTGCGTGACATTTGTTGAAGTGGAAGGTAGATGTATCCCATCGCGTATCTCGAGTTCCTAGAGAACGAGGCGGGTGAGAAATCCCGTGAAGGACCACGGACGGAATCGCAAGAGGCCGCCGTCATGGAGAAGTGGAAGGTATTTGCCTCTGCTCCTTACCTTCACCTATTATCGATGTTTTTGTGTGATCATTAGCGACATAGGGAAGTCGAGGCCTCGAAGCTGAGGGAAGAGCTAGAGAAGAGGCTTACCCGGTACGAGTCGTACGCTGAACGCATGGAGCATAAAGCTGGGCCGCATTTCCGACCTGGTGAAGATGGTAAGTCTTGTCATTGACGAGAGGGAAGGTTGCTGGTGCTAATTGTAACGTGTGATATTGGTTTAGACGGACCATCAGATCGCGTCGAGAACCTATACGATGCATTGGAGGATCCCGCCACCGCGAGTGCGACACTGTCTACTGTCAGGGCTTCCGACGCTGGCTGGTTCGCCCGTGTTATACGCGAGCGAATCGGGAAGGAGCGCGAAGCAGCCACAGATGAGATGGAACGCGAGCTTGATGTGAGTTTTGCCCTTTCCCGTCTCCCTTTTCTCATCATCATCCCGCATCCGAACGCAACACTGACAATCATCGACATTGATGCGCTTTCAACGCATCAACAGAGCATCTGCCCACCGCGGAATGTGCGCAATTTCCGTGTTCTGGAGGTGCAGGATACGTGCACGCGTCGGAGGCCTGCGAATCGCACGGCGCAGCTCACTGCGTGGGATGTGCTGAAGCTGACGTTTTCGGAGGGTGGAGAGGCGGGGTCGTTCCAAGTTGGACAGAGGTTCCAGGTTACGAACCTCATACCGAGTCAGCGGAGTGCGTGGATGGATCGCGAGCCCGGGTCGATGGTGTACCTCAGCACCCGCAACGATACGCGATGGACGAAGCTCAAGGCGACACAACAATGAATGCGATTACCCATCCTCGATACACACTGTATCCATTAGCCATTATCCATGCCGGTAGGAAATTATCAATTAGCACTAACTTAGGTTCTGCCACACATGTTGCACTTACAGCTTACAGTCGCATTCAATTTACGATGTATTCCATGGAGAATCCGATTAATTGCGAGCGCAGCTCGCATTCCTTCTCTGAAGGGGGTCTCGTGTCCGTCGCATCCGTTATTCTGCTGATTTTTCATTACTTCCTTGTCGTACGCGTCGCTTAGCTACGTCTGATTGATGCTCCTTCAGCTCAGCTTCCAATTCATGTCGAAATGAAGGTCTTTCCCTGGGTTTTGTGGGAGGAGCACTCATTTTTGTAGGTTGCTAGTATGTGGTATGTGCGGCCACTTAGACGCAATTTGGGTACTCGGTAGTAAGTCTACACACTCTGATTCTCCCTCTCACTGTACTAACTCTTAGTCCTAATATGTAGGCTATAAGTGCTGGAATGTGCACAACGATATTCTATGCCGATACAACATGATGAACGTTCTCACTGCCGCAGGTTCAGGAAGCTCCACCGCTTCTTATTCTCGCAGCATTACCAGCTGAATGAAACCCATCTTATTCAAGATTTGGGATACTTGTTTTTTTTTTTTTTTTTTTGGAATCCAATTAGCCTCCGTGGTGGCGTTGCCATATGTGGGAGGGTATGTACTACTGTGTCTAACGCCTATGTCTAGTCCGTGCCATATCCAAGAGAAGTAGCCCTCTGACCACTGCCTGGTGCCGCCATTGGCAGCGCCATGGTGGTTTATACCGCATAATAGCATGGCTGAGGTAGTGAACCCCGCGCATGTGTCAAGTATTGTAGTAGTGAATTAGTAGAGATGTATCGTAGATGCGCCTATTCGTGCACAATCCGCCGTGTCTGTGCCACAAATTTGAGTATGGCTGGGTAGTGCTTGGTGTTACCCAGGATTGCTGTTGTTGTTCCCGCTGCTCTCCCTATCTCCCCCCGCAGTGCCTCCCTTGCCACCCGGTGCGCTGCACATTTTGCTAGGTAGTGCGTGACTGTCTCTTCATATAGACCGCATGCTGAGCACATTGGCGATGGGACGGCCCCGATTTTGTGCAGGTGCTTGTTCAGCGGCGCGTGTCCGGTCAGCAATTGTGTGATGATGCTTGCCTGCCGTCTGGTCATGCTTGCGACTGCCTTCTTGTGCTCCGTTGACGTCCTCCCTAGCCCCAGTTCCACCATCCTCCCATACCTCTCCGACAGCTTCCATCCCTTCCTTGCCCTCTTCTTCAACTTGACCTCGTGTGCCTGAATCGCCGCCGCTTTGCTCCTCTTTATCGCATCTTTCTCCCGCAATGGCGCTGGTAGGCTGCTCTTCTTGCTCACCCACCCCTCCACCGCTTCCCTCGCTGCTTTGTCCGCTCTCTCGTTTCCTTCCACTCCCTCATGCCCCGGTATCCAGTGTATTGTCAGCTTGATCCCTGCGTTCCTTCTCCGCGCTGCCGCGAACACTGTGTGTGCGTGATCAAGGAGGTAGCTCCCGGGGTTGGCCTTGCGCAACCCCATCCCTATGATGGCTGCTTGGTTGTTGACGTATATGCTTGCTGATTCGATCCCTGTCTGCCGCCTGATCAGTTCCATTCCCAATACCAATGCTGCGCACTCCCCGTTGTACACTGTGCAATCCTTCTCTGTGCCCAGTCTCATCTTGAGTACCCCCGTTGTTGCTCCATTCTTCGTCATCACTGCTGCGGCCCCTACTTGTCCCTTGTACCCAGAGCCGTCCGTGTACACCTTTATCCTTGTCCTGTCACTGCTCTCCGCCCTCACCGCCTCTATCCTTGACCCTGCTATGACCGTGCTCAGCCTTGACCTCCATGTTGCATCCCACCTTGTGGCCTTGACCGTCTCCACGCCATGGATATCTGCCTCGAAGTCGTTCATGAGGGCATGAAGTGGGGTCTGGTGCCGTTTGACATCGTGTTTCGATGCCCTCTGCACATGCTGATACAGCGGGTGCCCCTCAGGTAGGGTTGCCATGCGTAGCGCTGCTCGAAATCGGTGCCATTCCACCACTAGATGGAAGGGGAGGGACCCCATCAGGAAAACCCTCATCTGAGAATCCACTGATAAGGATGAGGAATTATCAAGAAGACCGCGAAAGCTGAGAAACGGCAGAATTCGTAACTACGGGTAGTAATTAGCGGCACAGTAATACTTATTGAAGACTTCACTATTCTTGACTTGATAATTATGAGCCGACTCGGAAATATATAGCTACATTGTTCAGCTAGCGAGTATTATAGTATGTATGGTGGTCCTTGTAAGGATTGAGAAAGAACATTGAACACTGATCAAGGACATTCCAACTTGTCCATTCAGCAGGTACGGCGCCGCCCCATTTAGGAGATAGATGTACACTTCTTAATATTGTAGATACTGGGACGACGGAAGCTGTATGGAGTTCACGGGATACTTTGTACATTCGCAAATTAGGTATTGGAGACCGTTCGAAAGTTGAAAACCATTCGATATATGCAAAATGTTCGCTGGGAGCGCCATGAGGAAAGAGAAGTCGTTGGGATGTAACGGGAAGCGAGAATAGGACACGAACTTGCCCCACACGAAGACCTGGTACAGGTCATCAGCAAAGTAAGTAACGTAAAAATGAAGCCAACCAACCAATCATTGAGGATAATGGCGATGTGATGTTTGAGGTTGGTGTAATTGGCGAAACTCTGACAAGAGCGGTGTCGAATCTTGGCATGACAACGGAGGATGTTATTCCATCATCGTGCCCGGGATTTGCATGAATCGAGTCAAGAGTATCGGAGGGGTGGATAGCGGTGTTAATGAACTTCAAGACATGGTAGACCGGGACTGAATTGAATGGTAAGCTGAACGTTGAGGCGCGCTGCTCAAGATCATGAACAGTGATGGATGGGTTGTTGGCGAAAAGGATGAACCGTGAGAGGGCCTGGACGAAATGGGTAGCACCGTAACCCTGTAGCGATGTAATGCAATTGAATGAGACCGCCCGGACAGTAGGATGCTTCGTCATCTTGTAGTGCAGTGGGAGTGCCATATCCGGAGGTTTCCAAGAGTGTGGATAGCGAGGTTTCATCCCTTGAGAAGCAAGATCGAGGCGCCATTGGATGAATTTCTCATGATATTGAATCTTCTCGCGTCGCTCCAACCAGCTTGTCATCTGTGGGAATTCATCTTTATGATTTGTTGCCTTGTATGCATCTTTTGCGAAGTCGATATGAAGCCGCTCTGTAGATTCTGTGCTATAGTTGTCCGTCGTTCCAAAGCGCTTGATTCCGCGAGCATAATGAACCAAAGAGTGAAGCTTTGGAATGTTGAATCCCTCCCGAGCTCCGAGTCGTTCAAATACTGATTTATGGTGGTGGAACTCTTCAAGCGACTGTTCAAGTAAGCGAAGGGTGTCGTCGGAGTGGATCGTATACTGGGCGAGATAGAGGAAGTCGAGAAGCGCCCGCGTGGCACAAATTAGATGAGCACGGAGGGAGGGGGGCTGTTCACCACGAAGAGGAATGTCTGGGAGTATTCCCAGCAAGAAGCTGGTGATTTGCTTATGTTCGGTCCCACTAACGCGAGACAAGGAGGTGATACCCTTGTAGAAAATACGGATGCTATGGTTTGGGGGAAGGCATTTGACACGTGCGTCGATCTCGTCCGGGCCGCAGACATGAACCAGCCAGGAGATTAGATGCTTCATGACTCCTTGATGAAGCTGATGTAGGATGTCGGGTGTAATTGAAGAGTATATGTCGGTGTATGGAAGGTCTTGCCAAAAAGGATCGCGAAGCGGCTTCAAGCGAACCTTCTTGCATCGCCGCAAGTAATCCGTATGATGTGAGTGTTGCAGGAGAGACCGGATGGCCTTCATCTTACGGACCGGATGATTTGACGGATACAATCCGAGCTCGTTGTGTGGGCACTCACAAATGGGGCAGTCGCCAGTAATGACACCAGTGACCAAGCATTGCTCAGGGTAGTCGCCAACATATGTTGCGTAGATGGGATGGCAGCGTCGTGTAGCACCGTCACCGCTTGTCAGCTTGATTCCATGTATCCCGGGCTCTTTCAATGGTGAAAGAACAAATTTCATGACTGCATGGAAAAGGTTGGTTAAGGTGCGACGCCGTGATGATTTGTTCTTGATATGCGCTAACTTCGTTGTAGGAAGATAGGCCAACAATATCTGGCCACGACAAGAAGGTTTACGGCGAATTGACTTCGGCAGATTTCCGATGGTGAGATAGACCGGATATGCCGTCTTGTTTCGAAAGAGAGTTAACTGAGTCTTGTCAGACGATATGATGATAGGGATAATTGTTGCACCTGGCTTCTGAGCCTCCAGCTTTTTCTGAAGATGCTCTTAGGAAACCAAACATATGTATTGTGCCGCAATCACTCACCTGTGTAGTCCACCACCAATCCCCGGTATTCATCTCGTGGTAGAGACGCTGCTCACATTTATCGTCTGTGTAATGCTTCTCAGGAGCGAAGCAAAGGTACTCGCTGTGCTCCGGATCCCCATACAGCGCCTTGATGCATTCAATCACATCACGGCTGAATAGATCGAAGGACTGTCCTGCAATCTTGATTTCTCGATGGTTGAACTTTGGACGCGGATTGGGTAGTTGTTTGTCAACGATGTCATTCAGCTGTTTGCTATTTTTAAAGCTCAGGCCAATGGTGTCGACAAGCTGTGAAAGCCCAGGTGGGTTAGTTGTTCGCTTTTTGTGTGGTATTCAACCATGCTCACCCCGTCAATCTGCAGCAAGTCTGAGAATGCTGTTGATCCAGGTCCACGAAGCTTGGCCCACCGCGCGACCTCCCAATCTATTTTCGATGCAAATGGTGCCCATGAGTTGTTCGCGGCACTGGGGATCCTTTCCTTGTACTCAGCATATGACGAAGCCTTCCCTTCAACCAGTACTTCGCCTGACCGCCCCCCGAATGGTTCAACGAACGAAGGTGGATTCTTCAAACGATCATGGGCTTCCTCATCTTGCTCAGCCAACCACGCCATCCCATCCCCTCCCAACTCCAGGTCACCATCGATATCCATGTCCCTTAGCATCTCCAACTGCGTACTGGAAGGCGTGTCCATCTGTGTGCGTAAGTCGCGGCCTATCTCTTCTTCACCCGAATCATTCTCCCTTTCCTCATCACCATCCTCCGGAATGGGCGCAGTGAACGGGAAGTCGGCATCATCATAATTATTGCCGAACCAATCACCCTGGAACTGGGTTATTGCTTCACTGTTGTCCAATGACACAGAACGGGTGGAATCACCAGTATCAGTGTTGTGTGGAGAGTGTGCTTCTCTTCTTGGTGAGCACCAAACTCCTCGAATAGGCTGATGTTGACGTCGCAAAATGTCTCGGTACTGTTGACATTGTAGGTTGTTGGTTTTATCAAGGTGTTGGGTGTATGGACCACTGGTTTCGAAGGTTTTGAAGCATCCTCCGCACTGGTATGTCATGGTTGATGTGCTCGTCGTGTGCTCGGAGCTTGGAAGTTGAGTACTAAGGACTAAGCATTGAGCCTTGTTTAACGTTCGAACACTGACATCACGCACCACTTGTTTACTCATCGAAGCTCCAGTCTAGGATCTGGGCACACTGGATGGTCTTGGGCATAGCCTATTCCCAGTCTCAGGCGGGCGGGATATTCTCGACTCGTGTTCTGGCTGCCACTCCTTTTGGTGTTTGTTTCTAGGCTGTCTTCTCGCCTTGACCGACTTGACAACAGCCATACACACCTGCAATATAAAGCACATCGGCCAACTGTACCGGCTCCCCATCAATCATGACAAAGGAAAACAAACACGCACTCATACCTTCAGCAACTTCGAACCATCCCCAGACAAGATCACGCAGTAAGTAAGAGTGCAAATGTTCAATGGGTTTGGCTAACCATGTACTCTATGTACTCACCTCACTACTCTAGATAATCGTCTACAACTTGGTATCTTAAGCACGAAAGAGGTAGACTCGGATGAGGGCAGCCGTACGTACTCATTTAACTTGATATCACGCACACAGAATGATTCTGATTTCACACTACCAGCACCTCCTCGTCCTGCTAAACTCCACCTCCTTCAGAACCCAAGTATGTTCACTCGAACTCGTCATTGAGAATGACTGATCATGTGGACTTTCTACATACATAGCCTGGGAACGAAAACCGCCACCAAAGAAGCGCAAGGTCCCCGAAAAGTCTCAGCAAGATGGCCTCTCATCGCTGAGTGTTGAGCACGCTTCAAAGAAAGTCAAGCTCCTTGGGCCCGCCAAACCATGGCACGACTCAGATATTGATGATGGCGACAACGAATTAAATGAGGATGGTGATACAGGGTCTGACGTGCAAAGCGATGATTCCCAGGCAGAAGACGAATTAGATGATGGGAGCGATATTGAGGTACAGGCTTACGAGGTGAACTGTTACTCTACTCTACCTTCAAGCTCAGAATTTGACACGACTAGATTCCCCAAATCATATCTCAAGATGATGATGATGCCACTGGCAGTGATGATGTATTCAAGGCCCCTGATCTCCCTCGAGCAACCACTACAAAGAACAACCGAAAGATGAAGGCAGTTAACCGCACCAACTCCCAGAGGGTTGGTGACCAGGCTGCTAGTGCGAAGAGGGGCAGGCGGGCACACACTATGCCTGAGGAGGGAAGTAAGGCCACAACGAAGCAAGCTAGCTGGGAAAGGAAGGGAGCCAACGAGGTTCGTGCTTAGCTCAAGTCAATGGTGCTGTATTGAACAGTTATCTTGCAGACAGCTATAGTACAACCCTCCCACCGGAGCGTAAATGGGGCAGGTGATGACTACCGAGACTCCATTTTCCTCCCTTGCTCCGACATCGTACTAACATGCCTAAATGGTGGTGGTAAAAGAGTTGACATGAGCTCGCAGTCAGTTGTCATGCAAGGTGTTCTACACCGAGCAATCCTGATTGGGCGGAGGTACCTGGGCTTCGGTTGCAACAACTTACATGCCGACATTACTACCGACAATGTCATGGAGATGGTTGCACCATTCTCCCCCAATGGGCTAGCAGAATACTCTTATCACGCACTTGTGGAGGCTGCTACCGTTCTCGGTCATGAAGGAATTACGGACATTGCAGGGCGATTGGATTTGCAGATATCCAACTCTTACAAGAAGCCATTGGTTACACTTGTGTGTCCTGTTTCATTTCTCCTTTATTTTTTTAAATGTTCCCTTCGAGTAAAGGTTTCCCACCGCCTCGGCCTTACACGCACAGCCATCAAGAAGTCAATGGAACAACTAGTTCATATCCACTGCTCCTTCGCCGGCGGTGGCATAGATGCCCTACTTGCAGAGCACTCTTACATATACCCACAGAAGGTACAGGGCTTGTTCAGAAACTTCCCGCTGATACCTGATATTGTCTTTCATAGGAAGGCGGCGGGTTTGACCGAGGCAAGCCGTTCCGCGCTAGTATCGTTATCCCGGCACTTTCAGCAGCTTTCTTCGGACCGGATGGTCTGGGTATATTATACCCCAAATGGTTTACGTCGTCATGCAAAGATTTGAAGCACGAACGCGAGATCACCATGCCTATGATGGCCATGTGCATGACCCTAGTGCGTGTCGACACCATGGATCAAATAGCTCATGTGATGTAAATTCCTGCAGGTTGAGATCTGTCTCCGCGAATATCAAACGAAGACGAGGATCGAGCTTAAGGGTTCTGGCTATGATACCACCTTTCGCACACACATGGTACTTCTTCTTGGCTTACAGGCAAGACGGCGAAAGTATTACCATGAACTTATGCATTCAGCGTTGCAATCAGCAAGGTACGAATTTATAAATTCTCGTGGCTTAAATCATCAACTTTATTCATAGAACGAATACTATCCAAACGGATGTGGAGGTTACAGGTGAAGAACTCCTGTCATCCATTGATTGGGACCAAGTGGCCGTCGATGAGGATTAATCACCGTTTTGGACCTTCGTAGACATAATGTATGATATGTATAGTACTGTATAATTCTGTACAATTGATGTTAATCCCCACTCTATCGATGCACAATATGCGCTCAATACCAACATTAATACCTGAAATACTCGTGAGACATTATGCATTATCGAGCATCGGTATGACTTGACCAAGAATTCTGACGAATTCCTATAAACTTAGTTCACGAACGATTGCCGGCCCCAGTGGAACTCCCTAATTCTTGATCACGACTAATCCACAATAATTCTTGATATGTGTACGATTTCTACTAATTACAGGTAATTACTCTCGGATTCTTGGACTCGGTTTTTCCTGATGCCGGTGAGCACCTCCATTACATCTGTTGCCGTTGTGCACATTGCCCCCGTGACCATGATCATGGCCTTCCACTGAGCTGCTGCGAGCTTGCAAACGATTGCTCTCTGCACCTGCACCCCTCTCGCCTTCTGCGCTTCCGTTGCTCGGCGTTTCGGTGGGGTCAGATAGACTTCCGCACCATATAGGATCCTAGGTATTGCGATCGCGGTGTACAGCCGGCCCACGTACTTTGCCGTGATTCCAAATGATGGTCTCGCCAGCCTAGAGAACCTTGACATCCAGTCCCGCCCTTTCGCCAGCGCCACCGCACCCTGTTGGTTCCACCGTAGCTCCCTATCCAACCAGACACCGAGAAAGCGCACCTGTTCGCTTGATACTACCCTGGTTCCATTAAGTATCAGGTCCTTTCTTACCAGTGGGATTCTCTTGTGGGGGTGCATTGGGTGCGGGACCTTCTTTCGTGACATGTCGAGGAGTTGGAATTTGTCTACCCCGAACTCGCAGTTATGGTCCTTGGCCCACTTGAAGATGCCATCCCTCCCCATCATAATCTCCCGGATCCTTGCGTGGGTGTCCGCGAATGTTGCTCCTGTCACGATAATCGCTGCATCATCGATGAACAGCAGCCCAAGTTCGGTTTTGTCCCCTTTAACCTTAGACAGTATCCCTGTGTTGTATAAGAGGTAGAGAATTACTGACATTGCGTCGCCCTGGTCGAGCCCCGTTCGTCACTGGGAATGCGTCCGACTGGTAGTCGTCAAACGTAAGCCTTGTCGTCCGATTCTGCAGTCACCTCAGCACCCAGTCAGAGTACTCCCTTGGGATTCCTGCCATCCGCAGGTTGTGCTCTAACCTGTCCACCGCCACACTGGGGAATGCTCCCTTCACGTCCAAGAACAGGGCGGAGGCAACCTCCCCTCGTCGCCACACATCCATCACCGTTTACGACATGAGGTGTATAGAGTCCATGGTGGATCTGCCTGGCCTGCCCCCAAAGTGGTTTGCTGGTAGTGCGCCGGTCCGCTCTGCATGCGCGACCAGGTCATCTGCTAACATAGCGTTCAGTACTCGTGCCATGCCATCAGAGAGGGTCACCGGTCTCCAGGCATTGGGAATGGTGTAGTCCGTTTTGCCCGGTTTCTGAATCACCACTGAGTCGGTTTCTGCCCACTTGGCCGGGTAGTATTCGAGTTTGAATGTCGCTCTGTACAGGGTTCCTAGGTATGGTGTTAGTAAGTCCGCGCAATGAGTAAAGACACTATTGGGGGCTGTCCCTGGTTTCGTCGCCTTGTACGGTGACAGACGGTGGATGGTGGTCTCTATCTGCTCGTTGGTTATTACTTGGAAGTCCCACCTTGCCTCCGGGTATTGCACATTCCTCGGGACTGATGATCGCTCAGGTGGCAGGGGGTAGAATAGCTTGTAAAAGACCTTCGCCTTCTCCGGGTTGTTGTGAATGTGCTCCTCCCTTCTCCCTACCTTGTTCCTGAGTGTCGGCATACGGAGCGCCCCTCCATCTGACCCCGGTCTGCTGGCCATCCTTCCTGCAACAAAGACGGTGCTGCCATCGACTCCCTCAAGGAAATTGCGCCAGTGTTCTCATTTCGCGGTCCTGATGTTCTCCGATAGCTTGTTCCATGCTTTCCTATATGCTTCATGTATCGCGTGATTGGCCTTGTTGCGCTTCTGGTATGATGTCCTCGACATTCGCCCTACCTCCCTGTGCTGCTGCCCCAGGTCGCTGTTCCACCATCGTTTCACAAATGGGCACAGCTTCGTGACTGGTACTATAGCATCCTTGCTGGTTACCTCTTGGATGGCTCCCTCTAGCACCGCGCGTTGCTGTTCGAACTCTGCTATCGTCCTTGGCTTAGCTGGCTGTCCCAGCTTGTTGAGCTCCTCCTCCAGTGCCTCCCTGAAAGCCGGCCAGTCAGCCGCTCTAAAGTTCCTGCGTGTCCGCACCTGGTTCCTTATCAGCTCATACGCCAACTCTGTTACCACTGGAAAGTGGTCCGTCTTTGGTGGCCTCGCCTCTGGCTCTGTATCACACCGTACTACCATGCCCTGCATGGCTTCGGAGCACCAGACGTTGTCCACCCTCGTGTAGTTCTTCGTGTTGAAAGACTGTAGTGTTGGCAGCCCCTTCTCAAGCTTCATCATCATGCCGAACCGGTCCGCGAGGTCTATGAGCCGCTCTGCTGCCTCCAGGTTGCAATGCATGAATAGGTGATGGTTTCTCTCCTCATCCCACATTGGGTGATGTCGGTTGAAGTCCCCAGCCCATATCATCTGATCGTGGTGTGCCTCGTTGTTGTCCTCTCGTTCGCCAGTCAGAAAGTCGTCCACCGCCTTCAGGCTTCGGTCGTGCTTGCAGTCGTTGTAGATGTTGATGATATGGATCCAGCCGGCTGGCCCGCAGTTCACGTCCACCCCCACCACGTCTGGCGAGTCTATCTGTAGCAAAACATAGTGGTCAGACGCAATTTCCGTTGTTAGTAGTACCACCGCTCTTGCTTCCCGCCGTCGTTCTAGGCCAATGTCTGGGTAGATCACATTGTACTGCTGGGTCGCTCATGCGAAGCTCCTCCAGTCGAGCCAGGGCTCCTGTATTAGTATTATGTCATGGCCTTGTAGTGTATTGATGAGGGCATCCTGCGCGTCTTGAGATTTGTTGAGATTGATTTGAAGTATACAGCACCCGAATTTGTTGTTGGCTTGATCATTCATTGCGAGGGGGGTGATGGTGGGAAGTAGAGTCCGGCGTCGCCGTTGTCAGTTGGTTGGGTTGGTGTTGTTGTCATCTTGAACGCGGTCCCTAGGGTCATCTGTGTCGTCTTCGTTCTGTCCCTTGCCGCCCGCGGTGCTGTTGGGAGCCCAGTCATGTCCCACTTCTCCTGGCCTACCTTACTGCCTACCCGTCTGCCGAATCCCCCTGTGCCTGCTGTCCATCCTGTCTCCCTCGTATCCTCCCCAGTGTGAGGACTTCCCCATGTCTCTGGGTTGTCCCTTTCCACGAAGTACCGCTGCCCTGCCTCTGGATCTGCTCGCCGGATCATCTCCAGTGTCTGCATCCTTGACTTGCATGTCCTGTTGCCTGCGCCGTGTCCCGCCTTCTTGCACATGTGGCACCATCGCACTCCTGGGTTTGGGCACTCCCTTGACCGGTGTTCTGCGCCGCAATGACCGCATAGCTCGACCTCCGCCGTGCAGCTCGCCGCGAAGTGTCCATCCCCGACGTTATGGCATCGGTAGCACATTGGTGGTTCGCGCTCATCCTTGCGCACTGATACTATCTTCCCTCGAACGAAGATGCTGTTCCGTATGGCCTTGTTCGCCTGTGCCCGGTCATCGAACTTGATCTTCATGTGGGCATAGCGGTGCCCCACCGTCCGCTTTCGCTCTGGTTTGATGTACGAAGCCTCCTTGATGCTCCCTGTCTCGAGTCCGGCGTCGTGCTCCAGCATCCGTATCTCTCCCTTACACATAGCGGAGTTACAATGTACCAATAAGCACATCAAAGCGGAGTTATACATTGTATTGATAGGAACAGTCCGCGCGGAGTCCAGCGGAAATTGCCCAATTTGGTAAGTCTACAATGTATACAATAAGAACCATCCGCGCGGAGCAGCTCGCACATCGGAAGGCCCGAGAGATTGACCGGCAATACAGTAGAATGCTGTAGAATGGCCAGAGAAGTAGCTACATTGTTTCCAATCTTTCCTATACAGGTACACTGATGCAGCGGGGCTAGTGTCAGTGAATCGGTCCAGCATCGGACAGCCGATGTAAGCCGATTGTTTGCTATTGAGGCTGATGGTTTGAGCCAGCATGTAGCCGAGACCTACTGGCATGCTATTAGTAGAAAAATTGGGCCAAAGAAGCAAAACATCGGTATGTCGGACATCTGGTGCAGGCCGACGTTTTCCGAAACAGGCCGATGTTTTCAGCCGGTGAGTAGCAGATATGTACTGTACTGTTATACATGATACTGAGACCAAAGCACTAGCCGATTGAGGCTAAACATCACCACATCGGCGATTCAGTACAGGCCGACGTTTTGGGAAACGAGCCGACGTTTCTAGCCGGTGAGTAGCCGGCATGTCCTATGGTGTAGTATATAATTCTGGGTCCAAAATGTCGCTACAGCGGACGTCCGGTGTAGGCCGACGTTTTGCGAAACTAGGTGACGCTTTCAGCCGGTGAGTAGCAGGTATGTACTGTATTGTTATACATGATACTCAGACTAAAGCCTCCACCGATTTAGGCAAAATGTTGCCACCTCGGCTGTTCGGTACAGGCCGACATTTTGCGAAACCAGCCGATGTGGTACGCCAGTGAGCAGCCGGCAGGTCCTATGATGTAGTATATAATACCAAGTCCAAAACGTCAGCGCATCACACGTCCGGTACAGGCCGACGTTTTCCGAAACAGGCCGATGTTTTTAGCCGGTGAGTAGCAGGGATGTACTGTATTGTTAAACATGATACTCAGACCAAAGCACCAGCTGATTTAGGCTAAACGTTGCCAAATCGGGCATTCAGTACAGGCCGACATTTTCCGAAACAGGCCGATGATTTTAGCCAGTGAGTAGCCAGCATGTCCTATGATGTAGTACACAGTACCAAGGCCCAGATTTCAGCGCATCGGACAGCCGGTACAAGCCGACGTTTTCCGAAACAGGCTGACACTTTTAGCCGGTGAGTAGCAGGTATGTACTGTGCTGTTATACATGATGCTCAGACCAAAGCACCAGCCGATTTAGGCTAAACATCAGCACATCGGACGTCCGGTACAGGCCGACGTTTGCCGAGACGGGCCGACGTTTTCAGCCGGTGAGTAGCAGGTATGTACTGTATTGTTATACATGATACTCACAATAAAGCCACTGCCGATTTAGGCAAAATGTCGCCACATCGGACGCCCGGTACAGGCCGACGATTTCCGAGACAGGCCGACGATTTCAGCTAGCTGGCATGTCCTATGATGTAGTATATAATACCAAGTCCAAAACGTCGGTGCATCGAACGTCCGGTACAGGCCGACGTTTTCCGAGACAGGCCGACGTTTTCAGCTGGTGAGTAGCCGGCTTGTTCTATAGTGTAGTATATAATACCAAGTCCAAAACGTCGGCACATCGGACGTCCGGTACAGGCCGACGTTTTCCGAGACAGGCCGATGTTTTGCGAAACTAGGTGATGCTTTCAGCCGGTGAGTAGCAGGTATGTACTGTATTGTTATACATGATACTCAGACCAAAGCGTCGGTGCATCGGACGTCCGGTACAGGCCGACGTTTTCCGAGACAGGCCGACGTTTTCAGCCGGTGAGTAGCCGGCTTGTTCTATGGTGTAGTATATAATACCAAGTCCAAAATGTCGGCACATCGGACGTCTGGTACAGGCCGACGTTTTGCGAAACTAGGTGACACTTTCAGCTGGTGAGTAGCAGGTATGTACTGTATTGTTATACATGATACTCAGACCAAAATGTCGGCGCATCGGACGTCCGGTACAGGCCGACGTTTTCAGCCGGCGAGTAGCCAGCTTGTTCTATGGTGTAGTATATAATACCAAGTCCAAAACGTCGGCACATCGGACGTCCGGTACAGGCCGATGTTTTGCGAAACTAGGTGACGCTTTCAGCCGGTGAGTAGCAGGTATGTACTGTATTGTTAAACATGATACTTAGACCAAAACGTCGGCACATCGGACGTCCGGTACAGGCCGACGTTTTCCGAGACAGGCCGACGTTTTCAGCCAGTGAGCAGCAGGTATGTACTGTATTGTTATACATGATACTTAGACCAAAACGTCGGCGCATCGGACGTCCGGTACAGGCCGACGTTTTCCGAGACAGGCCGACGTTTTCAGCCGGTGAGTAGCCAGCTTGTTCTATGGTGTAGTATATAATACCAAGTTCAAAACGTCGGCACATCGGACGTCCGGTACAGGCCGACGCTTTCCGAGACAGGCCGACGTTTTCAGCCGGTGAGCAGCAGGTATGTACTGTATTGTTATACATGATACTTAGACCAAAACGTCGGCGCATCAGACGTCCGGTACAGGCCGACGTTTTCCGAAACAGGCCGACGTTTTCCGAGACAGGCCGACGTTTTCAGCTGGTGAGTAGCCGGCTTGTTCTATGGTGTAGCATATAATACCAAGTCCAAAACGTCGGCACATCGAACGTCCAGTACAGGCCGACGCTTTCCGAAACAGGCCGACGTTTTCAGCTGGTGAGTAGCCGGCTTGTTCTATGGTGTAGCATATAATACCAAGTCCAAAATGTCGGCGCATCGAACGTCCAGTACAGGCCGACGTTTTCCGAAACAGGCCGACGTTTTCCGAGACAGGCTGACGTTTTCAGCTGGTGAGTAGCAAGTATGTACTGTATTGTTATACATGATACTCAGAACAAAACCACTGCTGATTTAGGCAAAATGTTGCAACATCGGACGTTCGGTATAGGCCGACATTTTGCGGAACAAGCCGACACTTTCAGCCGGTGAGTAGCCAGCATGTCCGATGGCATAGTACATAGTATCAAGCCCAAAAACTCGTAAAATCGGATGTCCGTTACAGGCCGATGTTTTTCAGAACGGGCCGAAGCTTTCAGCCGGTAAGACACAGGCATGTCTGATGGTATAGTATATAATGGCAAGTCACAAACATCGCCACATCGGACGTCCGGTACAGGCCGATGATTTCCGAAACAGGCTGACGCTTTCAGCCGGTGAGTAGCTGGCATGTCTGACAGTGTAGTGCACAGTACCAAGTCCAATACGTCAGCGCATCGGACGTCCGGTACAGGCCAACATTTTCTGAAACAGGCCAACGCTTTCAGCCATTAAGTAGCAGGCACGCCTGACAGTGTAGTACACAGTACCAAGTCCAAAAACTCGCCACATCGGATGTCCGGTAAGGGCTGATGTTTTGCGAAACAGGCTGACACTTTCAGCCAGTGAGTAGCTGGCATGTCCAATGGAGTAGTACACAGTACCAAGTTCAAAACGTCAGCGCATTGGACGTCCGGTGCAGGCCGACACTTTCCGAAAAAGGCCAACATTCTCATCCAGTAAGTAGCAGGTATGTACTGTATTGTTATACATGATACCCAGACGAAAGCCTCCCCCAATTTAGGCAAAATGTCGCCACCTCAGCCACTCGGTATAGGCCGACGTTTCGCCACATAGGCTGACACCTTTAGCCAGTGAGTATCAGGCATGTTCTATGGTGTAGTATACGCTACCAAGTTCAAAACATTGGCCCAAGTAGGCAAAACATCACCACATCAGACAACCTATTTGGGCTGACATTTTGCAATCACATCCAACTACGTCGGTCGGAGCATTTGACATGAGTTGCTGCGCACCAGCTAGATAAGTACTGGGCTGGTTTCTTGTGTATCTCTTACCTTACATTTTACTTAGTGAGGAACACTGTTTCCTTGTTTCATATTACCTGCATCTCGTGTATTCCTTGTTTAAGAAGCTCTGGTACTATGATAGTATACTTCAGTTACCTCTCTGTGAACCAGCCAGCTCAAGTCAACATTTTTCTCCTAAACTTCCGCCTCCTCCACAGCCTCACGACCTCATGACCTCTTCTGTCTTCAGAGTACTTCCTCCACCTCACATTTCACACTTGTAACTAGCTGTGTACCTACAATAAGTATCAAAGACCTGTCTCATAATGAGAAATTGCGGTGCTTCAATGCTTATATGCCTTGCACCAGCAACACAGACCATTGTTTCGACTATAGGATGGAAGGCAACCTGTCTGAAGGTGGTTTCAATGAAGAATCAGGTACTCAATTGACTACACCATAGAACATGCCTGATACTCACTGGCTAAAGGTGTCAGCCTATGTGGCGAAACGTCGGCCTATACCGAGTGGCTGAGGTGGCGACATTTTGCCTAAATTGGGGGAGGCTTTCGTCTGGGTATCATGTATAACAATACAGTACATACCTGCTACTTACTGGATGAGAATGTTGGCCTTTTTCGGAAAGTGTCGGCCTGCACCGGACGTCCAATGCGCTGACGTTTTGAACTTGGTACTGTGTACTACTCCATTGGACATGCCAGCTACTCACTGGCTGAAAGTGTCAGCCTGTTTCGCAAAACATCAGCCCTTACCGGACATCCGATGTGGCGAGTTTTTGGACTTGGTACTGTGTACTACACTGTCAGGCGTGCCTGCTACTTAATGGCTGAAAGCGTTGGCCTGTTTCAGAAAATGTTGGCCTGTACCGGACGTCCGATGCGCTGACGTATTGGACTTGGTACTGTGCACTACACTGTCAGACATGCCAGCTACTCACCGGCTGAAAGCGTCAGCCTGTTTCGGAAATCATCGGCCTGTACCGGACGTCCGATGTGGCGATGTTTGTGACTTGCCATTATATACTATACCATCAGACATGCCTGTGTCTTACCGGCTGAAAGCTTCGGCCCGTTCTGAAAAACATCGGCCTGTAACGGACATCCGATTTTACGAGTTTTTGGGCTTGATACTATGTACTATGCCATCGGACATGCTGGCTACTCACCGGCTGAAAGTGTCGGCTTGTTCCGCAAAATGTCGGCCTATACCGAACGTCCGATGTTGCAACATTTTGCCTAAATCAGCAGTGGTTTTGTTCTGAGTATCATGTATAACAATACAGTACATACTTGCTACTCACCAGCTGAAAACGTCAGCCTGTCTCGGAAAACGTCGGCCTGTTTCGGAAAACGTCGGCCTGTACTGGACGTTCGATGCGCCGACATTTTGGACTTGGTATTATATGCTACACCATAGAACAAGCCGGCTACTCACCAGCTGAAAACGTCGGCCTGTTTCGGAAAGCGTCGGCCTGTACTGGACGTTCGATGTGCCGACGTTTTGGACTTGGTATTATATGCTACACCATAGAACAAGCCGGCTACTCACCAGCTGAAAACGTCGGCCTGTCTCGGAAAACGTCGGCCTGTTTCGGAAAACGTCGGCCTGTACCGGACGTCTGATGCGCCGACGTTTTGGTCTAAGTATCATGTATAACAATACAGTACATACCTGCTGCTCACCGGCTGAAAACGTCGGCCTGTCTCGGAAAGCGTCGGCCTGTACCGGACGTCCGATGTGCCGACGTTTTGAACTTGGTATTATATACTACACCATAGAACAAGCTGGCTACTCACCGGCTGAAAACGTCGGCCTGTCTCGGAAAACGTCGGCCTGTACCGGACGTCCGATGCACCGACGCTTTGGTCTGAGTATCATGTATAACAATACAGTACATACCTGCTGCTCACTGGCTGAAAACGTCGGCCTGTCTCGGAAAACGTCGGCCTGTACCGGACGTCCGATGCGCCGACGTTTTGGTCTAAGTATCATGTATAACAATACAGTACATACCTGCTGCTCACTGGCTGAAAACGTCGGCCTGTCTCGGAAAACGTCGGCCTGTACCGGACGTCCGATGTGCCGACGTTTTGGTCTAAGTATCATGTTTAACAATACAGTACATACCTGCTACTCACCGGCTGAAAGCGTCACCTAGTTTCGCAAAACATCGGCCTGTACCGGACGTCCGATGTGCCGACGTTTTGGACTTGGTATTATATACTACACCATAGAACAAGCTGGCTACTCGCCGGCTGAAAACGTCGGCCTGTACCGGACGTCCGATGCGCCGACATTTTGGTCTGAGTATCATGTATAACAATACAGTACATACCTGCTACTCACCAGCTGAAAGTGTCACCTAGTTTCGCAAAACGTCGGCCTGTACCAGACGTCCGATGTGCCGACATTTTGGACTTGGTATTATATACTACACCATAGAACAAGCCGGCTACTCACCGGCTGAAAACGTCGGCCTGTCTCGGAAAACGTCGGCCTGTACCGGACGTCCGATGCACCGACGCTTTGGTCTGAGTATCATGTATAACAATACAGTACATACCTGCTACTCACCGGCTGAAAGCATCACCTAGTTTCGCAAAACATCGGCCTGTCTTGGAAAACGTCGGCCTGTACCGGACGTCCGATGTGCCGACGTTTTGGACTTGGTATTATATACTACACTATAGAACAAGCCGGCTACTCACCAGCTGAAAACGTCGGCCTGTCTCGGAAAACGTCGGCCTGTACCGGACGTTCGATGCACCGACGTTTTGGACTTGGTATTATATACTACATCATAGGACATGCCAGCTAGCTGAAATCGTCGGCCTGTCTCGGAAATCGTCGGCCTGTACCGGGCGTCCGATGTGGCGACATTTTGCCTAAATCGGCAGTGGCTTTATTGTGAGTATCATGTATAACAATACAGTACATACCTGCTACTCACCGGCTGAAAACGTCGGCCCGTCTCGGCAAACGTCGGCCTGTACCGGACGTCCGATGTGCTGATGTTTAGCCTAAATCGGCTGGTGCTTTGGTCTGAGCATCATGTATAACAGCACAGTACATACCTGCTACTCACCGGCTAAAAGTGTCAGCCTGTTTCGGAAAACGTCGGCTTGTACCGGCTGTCCGATGCGCTGAAATCTGGGCCTTGGTACTGTGTACTACATCATAGGACATGCTGGCTACTCACTGGCTAAAATCATCGGCCTGTTTCGGAAAATGTCGGCCTGTACTGAATGCCCGATTTGGCAACGTTTAGCCTAAATCAGCTGGTGCTTTGGTCTGAGTATCATGTTTAACAATACAGTACATCCCTGCTACTCACCGGCTAAAAACATCGGCCTGTTTCGGAAAACGTCGGCCTGTACCGGACGTGTGATGCGCTGACGTTTTGGACTTGGTATTATATACTACATCATAGGACCTGCCGGCTGCTCACTGGCGTACCACATCGGCTGGTTTCGCAAAATGTCGGCCTGTACCGAACAGCCGAGGTGGCAACATTTTGCCTAAATCGGTGGAGGCTTTAGTCTGAGTATCATGTATAACAATACAGTACATACCTGCTACTCACCGGCTGAAAGCGTCACCTAGTTTCGCAAAACGTCGGCCTACACCGGACGTCCGCTGTAGCGACATTTTGGACCCAGAATTATATACTACACCATAGGACATGCCGGCTACTCACCGGCTAGAAACGTCGGCTCGTTTCCCAAAACGTCGGCCTGTACTGAATCGCCGATGTGGTGATGTTTAGCCTCAATCGGCTAGTGCTTTGGTCTCAGTATCATGTATAACAGTACAGTACATATCTGCTACTCACCGGCTGAAAACATCGGCCTGTTTCGGAAAACGTCGGCCTGCACCAGATGTCCGACATACCGATGTTTTGCTTCTTTGGCCCAATTTTTCTACTAATAGCATGCCAGTAGGTCTCGGCTACATGCTGGCTCAAACCATCAGCCTCAATAGCAAACAATCGGCTTACATCGGCTGTCCGATGCTGGACCGATTCACTGACACTAGCCCCGCTGCATCAGTGTACCTGTATAGGAAAGATTGGAAACAATGTAGCTACTTCTCTGGCCATTCTACAGCATTCTACTGTATTGCCGGTCAATCTCTCGGGCCTTCCGATGTGCGAGCTGCTCCGCGCGGATGGTTCTTATTGTATACATTGTACACTTACCATATTGGGCAATTTCCGCTGGGCTCCGCGCGGACCGTTCCTATCAATACAATGTATAACTCCGCTTTGATGTATTTATTGGTACATTGTAACTCCGCTACCTGTCCCTTATTGTCTGATCTGAACTCCACCGGGACGAATTCCGCTACCACCGTGAGCATTGGGGCTCATATCTGTGAGGACACGTCAAATCCCTCAATGAAGGCGTTGAGGTTCCCGTCGCATCACATAGCGGAGTTACAATGTACCAATAAGCACATCAAAGCGGAGTTATACATTGTATTGATAGGAACAGTCCGCGTGGAGTTCAGTGGAAATTGCCCAATTTGGTAAGTCTACAATGTATACAATAAGAACCATCCGCACGGAGCAGCTCGCACATCGGAAGGCCCGAGAGATTGACTGGCAATACAGTAGAATGCTGTAGAATGGCCAGAGAAGTAGCTACATTGTTTCCAATCTTTCCTATACAGGTACACTGATGCAGCGGGGCTAGTGTCAGTGAATCGGTCCAGCATCGGACAGCCGATGTAAGCCGATTGTTTGCTATTGAGGCTGATGGTTTGAGCCAGCATGTAGCTGAGACCTACTGGCATGCTATCAGTAGAAAAATTGGGCCAAAGAAGCAAAATATCGGTATGTCAGACATCTGGTGCAGGCCGACGTTTTCCGAAACAGGCCGATGTTTTCAGCCGGCTACTCACTGGCTTGTTCTATGGTGTAGCATATAATACCAAGTCCAAAACATCGGCACATCGGACGTCCGGTACAGGCCGACGTTTTCCAAAACAGGCCGACATGTTCAGCCGGTGAGTAGCAGGTATGTACTGTATTGTATGATACTTAGACCAAAACGTCGGCGCATCGGACGTACGAAACAGGCCGACGTTTTCCGAGACAGGCCGATGTTTTCAGCCGGCTACTCACTGGCTTGTTCTATGGTGTAGCATATAATACCAAGTCCAAAACGTCGCCACATCGGACGTCCGGTACAGGCCGATGCTTTCTGAGACGGGCCGACGTTTTCAGCCAGTGAGTAGCAGGTATGTACTCTATTGTTATACATGATACTCAGAACAAAGCCACTGCTGATTTAGGCAAATGTTGCCACATCGGACGTTCGGTATAGGCTGACATGTTGCGGAACAAACCGACACTTTCAGCCGGTGAGTAACCGGCATGTCCGATGGCATAGTACATAGTATCAAGCCCAAAAACTCGTGACATTGAATGTCCGTTACAGGCTGATGTTTTTCAAAACAGGCCGAAGCTTTCTGTAAGGGCAACCTCAAGGTGGCCGACAGCGCGAGCCTAGCAGAGGGAGAATCCAAAGAGAACAAGATAAGGATTCTCCATGCTAGGAGGCGAAGTATATACTGTAGAAGCGTGAGAGAAAGATGGGAGAACTGTATAGTACACCCGCCACAAGTCCGGAGAATATCACAGGTACGAGCGGGCACATGTGATAGAAAGGTGGAGGGAATATGCAAGAGTCGTGCCGGCGACCCAGGGAAGTGGGAATGGGAAGTAAAGAGGTGTGGGAAGAAGGTATGGGTCACCCGGACGTGCCCCGAAGTGTATACGTACATCCGAAGCGCATCCGGGCATGTGCAAGTGCGGCCGAGTGCGGCCGAGGCGCGGGAAATGCATCGGATGAGTCGGATGTCGCTCGGATGTGACGGATAAGGCTCGGATGTGACGGATAAGGCTCGGATGTGACGGATAAGGCTCGGATGGATGGTAGGAAGGAAAGGGAGCGAAAGGAAAGTAAATAAGAGTCCGTGGAGTGAAAGGAAAGAGAAAGAAATGAAGAGAGAGGGAAAGAGACAGGGGAAAAGGAGAAAATAGGAGTGTCCCCTTACATCACCCCCCTTTCAAGCTTGCGGCGACCCGACGCGAAGATTCCTGCCTGCTGCGCCACGAATTCACCAACCCTGAAACTCCGGATTGCTGCGAGAAGACATCGAAATACGACTGGACAGAGCCGGGAGCTTTCCGACTGCGCCAACGCTCCCAGGACTGATCGAGGGCCGTCAGAGTCATCCGAAGTACTCGGATCGCGTCCGGGTGGCGATCGTGGAAGTCCCTGACCTTCTGGGCAGCGTGCCAGAGGTTGCTCGCAGGTTCCCAGGAGTCGTGCTCAATGCCATAGCCTCGCCAGTGCACCAGATACTTTAACACTCGGCCGAAGCGTCTACTATTCCGGACTTCTTCAACTTCGTGTTCCTCTTCTCCATCGACAAGCTGCGGCGGTGGTGGAGCGACCGGGCATCGACCCGGGATGGGATCCGGAACAAAGGGTGAGAGTTTGACAACAGGGAAGACAGGGTGAAGGCGGGATAAGCCTGGCGGGAGCTCGAGTCGGTACGCTGCCTTGCCGACCTTCTGGATGATCTTATAGGGACCGAGACGTGCATGTCCGAGTTTCCGGGAAGGTCGGGCAAGGTTAATATCCGACGAATCCAGCCAAACCTTGTCACCCGGTTGGTACTCTGGGGCGGGAGTCTGATGTTGATCATAGTAGCGCTTCATGTCATCCTGAGCCTTGACCAATGCGGACTGAGCTTCGTCAACTGCGGACTTCATCCGGTCTACGAACTCGTTTGCGGACTCCATCCGAGACGGCGGCTGATGAGGTTCAAACCCGAGGCAAGGGTGGCGGCCCGTATCCAGGAGGAATGGCGACTGCTGAGTGGATGCATGGACCCGGTTGTTGTATGCAAACTCTGCCATAGGGAGAAGTCGAGCCCAGTCGTTCTGACGTTCGCCGACAAAGATCCGGAGGTAGGACTCAAGTTCCTGGTTCGTCCGCTCTGTCTGTCCATCCGACTGAGGGTGGTAAGCTGTGGATGCGGCCAGCTTGATCCCGAGCATCTGGTAAACTTCTCGGGTGAACTCTGCGACAAATTGCGGACCTCGATCAGACACAACAGACCGAGGGAGGCCGTGTAGCTTCCAGACGTTCTGTAGGTACAAGTTGGCAGACCCGAGGGCAGATACAGTGGTGTGAGTAGGGATGAAATGGGCACGTTTGCTCACGGAGTCAACCACGTTCATGACTGCATCAAATCCGTCCGACTCCGGAAGCTCGACAATGAAGTCCACGCTCAACCGGTCCCAGCGTTCATCCGGAATAGGAAGCAGATGGAGTTCACCCATGGGCGGATGCCTTTGGGCTTTCGTCCGGAGACAGAGGTCGCAATGGCGGGTGTAGGATCCGATGTAGCGGGACATGTTTGGCCACCAGTAGCTGCGGGAGACGAGTTCCAGAGTTTTCCATCTACCTGCATGGCCAGTGACCTTGGTGTCATGGTGCTGGGCTACAATCGTCCGATGCAAGTCCGGTGAGTCCGGAATGTAGATCTTACCCCGGAACATCAGAAGTCCGTCCGATTGAGACCATTCTGCACTCCGGACTGTCTTGCGACTGCCCTGCGCCTTCTTCAACTCCTCTGCCACCTTTGCCACTGCATCTTCAAACTTCGCGTCACGAACTCCAGTCCGGATAGCCATGAGGATATCCTTCTCCTCCCCTTCAAGAGTGACACCCGTGGCACGGACAGCAAAGTAGGCCGGTTTGAGCAAGACCACATCCTTGTTGTCGTCCTTACCATCCGAGTGGTCTGAGCGGCGCGAGAGAGCATCCGGCTTACCCATAGTCCGACCCGGACGATGTTGGAGAGTGAAGTCGAAGCGGGAGAGGTAGAGGGACCAGCGGGCTTGACAGCGGTTGAGCTTCTGAGCCTTAATGAAATACTCGAGGTTCTTGTGGTCCGTCCAGATCTCAAACGGAGTTTCGGCGCCTTCGAGGTAGTGCCGCCACTCTTCGAGTGCCCGGATGATCGAAAGCATCTCCTTGTCGTGTATCTCGTAGTTCCGCTCTGCAGCCTGTAGACTTTTAGAGTAGAATGCGACAGGATGCCATTTACCATCATCTGGATCCAGCTGTGACAAGACCGCACCCATTGCATAGTCCGATGAGTCCGCTTCGACCCGATAAGGCCTATCTTCCTTCGGGAACACTAGAACAGGTTCGGAAGTGATCAGCTCTTTGATCCGAAGAAATGCGGACTGAGCAGAGTCATTCCACTGCCATTCCTTTGCGCAAGTGAGATCGAAGAGTGGCCGAGCAATATGCGAGTAGTCCTTGATGAAGCGGCGGTAGAAATTGACGAACCCGAGGAAGGATTGAAGTTCAGTCCGAGTCCGAGGCATCGGCCAGTCAGCGACACCGGATACCTTCACAGGGTCCATCTCGATCTTACCCTCGGAAATGACAACTCCAAGATATTCCACCTTTGTCTGCTTGAAATCGCACTTGTCAGCTCGAAGGAAGAGCTTGTTCTTTTGGAGGATTTCTAGGACTCGTTTGAGGACCCGGCGGTGCTCCTTGCGCGTCTTGGTGTAGATCAGAATGTCGTCCAAATAGATAATGACCACACCTTCCGTGATGAGCTCCCGAAATAGGTCATTCATCATGGTCTGGAAGGTAGAAGGGCTATTTGTCAGTCCGAAGAACATCACCAAAGGTTCGAAGAGTCCTCGGGTTGTCCGAAATGCAGCCTTCCACTCGTCACCCTCCTTAATCCGGACATTGTTGAAACCCCATCAGATGTCGAGCTTGGAGAAGTAGCGGGCGTTTCGCAGCTTGTCCACCAAGTCCGAGATGAGCGGAAGCGGATACCGATTTCTTACCGTCATGTTGTTGAGCTTCCGGTAGTCCTGAACCAAGCGGAGTGATCCATCCTTCTTCTTGACAAAGAACACTGGGGCGGCCATGGGTGACTTGCTCGGGCGGATTCGGCCGGTCCGGAGGTTCTCTTCCAGAAAGTCGTCAAGCTGTTTCTGCTCTGCGGGGGACAGCGGATAACACTTGGTAGAAGTTGGTTCGGCTCCACTCAGCAGTTCAATGGCATGGTCCCACGGACGCGGCAGGGGCAGTTCATCAAAGGACTCCTTGGCGAAGACGTCCTCGAACTCGTGAAGGAAGTCTGGGACTGCGCTGTTCTGAGGATCGTGGGGTTTGTTGCGCTGGAAAGCCAATGCGAGACGCTGCGAGACTGTTTCCGAAGCTCGGATGTGTTCTTCCCGAAGACTGTGAAGGTACTCCGGAGACGGCGGAGGGACAGCCGCGAAGATGCGGTCGCCTTCCTCGAGATCCTCATCGGCCGAAGTGTCTTCCTCATCGTCATCATCGCACTCCAGAAGTTGTAGGTGATCATCCGAGTGGAGTTCCTCAACCGTCGGCATCGGGCCTGTACGACACTCCCGGAGCCGAACAGACTCTTTGCGTCGGGCCAACTTGTCATGGCGGAACTCCTTGCGACAGGTGTCGCATCCGGATGGGCAGCGACTCATGGTGACCTCTTTGGTTTGCCAGTCAATTTCCGGGTTGTGCTTCCGAAGCCAGGTGTACCTGAGGATGATGTCTTGTCGGCCGATGTTAGTGACCGCGAAAAGCATCCGCTCTGTGTGATCCTTGAACCGGAGTACAAGGTCCACGACTTCAGAGATGGATCCGTTCTCGTTTGGTGATCCGTCGACATTGAAGACTGGAATTGGAGCGGACAGCTTACGTCGGGTGAAACCATGAGCGTCGGCGAAGCGCGGATGCATGAAAACACCAGTGGCTCCACAGTCCACCAGGGCTTGCAGAGTGCATCGGTGTTGCGTATCTGTGCTCAGCACTTCAACGGATATATCTAGCAAAGGCTTGCCGGGCAAAGCAGAAATCTTATAGCTACTGGGTAGCCACCGTTCCCACTGCGGGCGAAACCTTCGGGTTGTGCGGATTGTAACCGGGTTGGGTGTCTTAGCGTCGGATGAATCATCGGATGGTTCAGGTTCATCATCGTGTATTGTGTCTACGCTAAGACAAGCAAATCGGTTGTTTACCAACGAGCCCGCACAGGTCACTCGTTGGTCCGGGTAAAATCCGCCGTGTCCAATTCCTCGGCCGCGGCTGTTCCCTCTGCGTCTATTCCTTCCGAAGTTCCAGCACTTTCTACAACGTCGGCCGCGGTCAAGAGATCTTCAATAGTGGACGTCCGCTCTTCGGCCATCATGAACCGGACGTCAAACCGGAGTTGGCACTCGCGGGACATGTGTCCGGGCTTGCCACATCGGTAACAGAGCTGCGAAGTGGCGGGCCGGGAGCGGGTATGATCGACATCCATAGGGACACCGGGTGAGAGAGCCTTTGGAGGAGGCAGGGATTGGAAGCGGGGTTGCGAAGGTGGGAAGTAAGTCCGAGGCGCGGGAAGAACACCCGCGGGCGGCCGAGCGGATCCGGAAGTGATGGATGGTCGGCCGAGTGACCCAGATGTGCTGGAGTTGACGCCGAAGTGGAAGGAGTGATTGGCAGCACGGTTGTCGGCAACCCGTTGCGCTGCCCTGTACCATTCTTCGAAATCATCTTCGCCAGGACAGTCTGCGGACTCGGCGACACGGCTCTGGATGGTAGAGTCCAACCCGCGGCGGAACTTCATCGTGATGTTGGAGCCCTCAGTGTATCCGGATTGGTCTACGAGGTCCCGGAACTCGTCAAGGTACTCCTGGAAAGTCCGACGGCCTTGGTGGTATCGGGTGGTCTCTAGTTTGAGCATGGCGGCTTCGTGTTCCCGATCCGGAAGGAAGCGTGTCTGGAATTCGGTTGCAAAGGCGGCCCAGGACTCGAAGTATGGATCCTTCTTGCTCCGAAGCACCATGTCCGCATACTCCTTAGCTCGATCCTTCTGGAAGAAGGAGAGACACCAGAGGATTTTGGCTTGCTCCGTGGGAAAGTGATCCGGGCAGAGCTGGAAGTAGATAGAGCACGCATTGTAGAATGCGCGACCATCTTTGCGGTTTCCGTCGAAGATCGGAGGAGATGCGGGCTTCAATCGGGAACATGAGGTGGTGTCAGATCGACCCGGGGCGTGCTGAGAGGCTGCGGTGCCCTGCAGGCCGAAATCCGGAGTCGTTTTGGGAGTAGAGGAACGGGGTGTTATGAGGAGTTGTTCAATGCGGGCGAGTGTGTCATGGATAGTACTGATTTGATTTTGGTGTTCGTACGTCTGAGCCCACAAGGTCTGCAATGTCTCGGAGTCCGTTACCGGCTGCTCGGATGGCGGGATCTGCGTAGATGCGCCCGTCATGTCGGAGTCGGCAGGAGAGGGGGGGTGCTTCGCTTGTGTCGTCAGAGGTGAATGGGAGTAGCAGGAGAGCGTCCGGAATGTCCGCAAAACCGGAAGGACGTCGGGTGCGAGTCCGGAGGGGCGCAGGACGTTTTCCGTAGGGCTCTGGTGCCAGGATGGGAGATCTTGTTCTGCTGTAAGGGCAACCTCAAGGTGGCCGACAGTGCGAGCCTAGCAGAGGGAGAATCCAAAGAAATGAATAGAGCTACTACAATACATGAGAGGCTGCTCACCTAGCAGAGGGAGAATCCAAAGAGAACAAGATAAGGATTCTCCATGCTAGGAGGTGAAGTATATACTGTAGAAGCGTGAGAGAAAGATGGGAGAACTGTATATAGTACACCTGCCACAAGTCCGGAGAATATCACAGGTACGAGCGGGCACATGTGATAGAAAGGTGGAGGGAATATGCAAGAGTCGTGCCGGCGACCCAGGGAAGTGGGAATGGGAAGTAAAGAGGTGTGGGAAGAAGGTATGGGTCACCCGAACGTGCCCCGAAGTGTATACGTACATCCGAAGCGCATCCGGGCATGTGCAAGTGCGGCCGAGTGCGGCCGAGGCGCGGGAAATGCATCGGATGAGTCGGATGTCGCTCGGATGTGATGGATAAGGCTCGGATGTGACGGATAAGGCTCGGATGTGACGGATAAGGCTCGGATGGATGGTAGGAAGGAAAGGGAGCGAAAGGAAAGTAAATAAGAGTCCGTGGAGTGAAAGGAAAGAGAAAGAAATGAAGAGAGAGGGAAAGAGACAGGGGAAAAGGAGAAAATAGGAGTGTCCCCTTACACTTTCAGCCGGTAAGACACAGGTATGTCTGATGGTATAGTATATAATGGCAAGTCACAAACATCGCCACATCGGACGTCCGGTACAGGCCGACAGGCCGACGCTTTCCGAAAAAGGCCAACATTCTCATCCAGTGAGTAGCAGGTATGTACTGTATTGTTATACATGATACCCAGACCAAAGCTTCCCCCAATTTAGGCGAAACGTCGGCCTGTACCGAGCAGCCGAGGTGGCGACATTTTGCCTAAATTGGGGGAAGCTTTGGTCTGGGTATCATGTATAACAATACAGTACATACCTGCTACTCACCGGCTGAACATGTCGGCCTGTTTTGGAAAACGTCGGCCTGTACCGGACGTCCGATGTGCCGATGTTTTGGACTTGGTATTATATGCTACACCATAGAACAAGCCAGTGAGTAGCCGGCTGAAAACATCGGCCTGTCTCGGAAAACGTCGGCCTGTTTCGTACGTCCAATGCGCCGACGTTTTGGTCTAAGTATCATACAATACAGTACATACCTGCTACTCACCGGCTGAACATGTCGGCCTGTTTTGGAAAATGTCGGCCTGTACTGGACGTCCGATGTGCCGACATTTTGGACTTTGTATTATATGCTACACAATAGAACAAGCCGGCTACTCACCAGCTGAAAACGTCGGCCTGTACCGGACGTCTGATGTGCCGACGTTTTGGACTTGGTATTACATACTACATCATAGGACATGCCAGCTACTCACCAACTGAAAACGTCGGCCTGTCTCGTAAAACGTCGGCCTGTACCGGACGTCCAATGCGCCGACGCTTTGGTCTAAGTATCATGTATAACAATACAGTACATACCTGCTGCTCACCGGCTGAAAACGTCGGCCTGTCTCGGAAAACGTCGGCCTGTACCGGACGTTCGATGTGCCGACGTTTTGGACTTGGTATTATATACTACACCATAGAACAAGCCAGCTACTCACTGGCTGAGAACATTGGCCTGTCTCGGAAAACATCGGCCTGTACCGGACGTGTGATGCGCCGACGTTTTGGACTTGGTATTATATACTACATCATAGGACATGCCGGCTGCTCACCGGCGTACCACATCGGCTGGTTTCGCAAAACGTCGGCCTGTACCGAACAGCCGAGGTGGCAACATTTTGCCTAAATCGGTGGAGGCTTTGGTCTGAGTATCATGTATAACAATACAGTACATACCTGCTACTCACCGGCTGAAAATGTCGGCCTGTCTCGGAAAACATCGGCCTGTACCGGATGTCTGATGTGCTGACGTTTAGCCTAAATCGGCTGGTGCTTTGGTCTGAGCATCATGTATAACAACACAGTACATACCTGCTACTCACCGGCTAAAAGTGTCAGCCTGTTTCGGAAAACATCGGCCTGTACCGGATGTCTGATGTGCTGACGTTTAGCCTAAATCGGCTGGTGCTTTGGTCTGAGCATCATGTATAACAACACAGTACATACCTGCTACTCACCGGCTAAAAGTGTCAGCCTGTTTCGGAAAACATCGGCCTGTACCGGACGTCTGATGCACTGAACTTTGGGACTTGTTATTATATCATACACCATTGGATGTGCCCGCTACTCACCAGCCACAAACGTCGGCCTGTTTCGGAAAACGTCGGCTTGTACCGGCCGCCCGATGCGCTGAAATCTGGGCCTTGGTACTGTGTACTACATCATAGGACATCACCGGCTGAAAACATCGGCCTGTCTCAGAAGACGTCGGCCTGTACCGGACGTCCGATGCGCCGACATTTTGGACTTGTTATTATATCCTACACCATCAGATGTGCTCGCTACTCACCGGCCACAAATGTCGGCCTGTTGTGGAAAATGTCGGCTTGTACCGGCCGTCCGATGCGCTGAATTTTGAGACTTGTTATTATATCCTACACCCTTGGATGTGCCTGCTACTCACGGGCTGAAAACGTCGGCGACACCGGACAACTGAGGTGGCGATGTTTTGCCTAAATCGGTGGAGGCCTTGGTCTGAGTATCATGTTTAACAATACAGTACATACCTGCTACTCACCGGCTGAAAGCATCACCTAGTTTCGCAAAATGTTGGCCTACACCGGACGTCCGCTGTAGCGACATTTTGGACCCGGAATTATATACAACACCATAGGACATGCTGGCTACTCACCAGCTAAAATCATCGGCCTGTTTCGGAAAATGTCGGCCTGTACTGAATGCCCGATTTGGCAACGTTTAGCCTAAATCGGCTGGTGCTTTGGTCTGAGTATCATGTATAACAATACAGTACATCCCTGCTACTCACCGGCTAAAAACATCGGCCTGTTTCGGAAAACATCGGCCTGTACCGGACGTGTGATACGCCGACGTTTTGGACTTGGTATTATATACTACATCATAGGACATGCCAGCTGCTCACCGGTGTACCACATCGGCTGGTTTCGCAAAACGTCGGCCTGTACCGAACAGCCGAGGTGGCAACATTTTGCCTAAATCGGTGGAGGCTTTGGTCTGAGTATCATGTATAACAATACAGTACATACCTGCTACTCACCGGCTGAAAGCGTCACCTAGTTTCGCAAAACATCGGCCTACACTGGACATCCGCTGTAGCGACATTTTGGACCCGGAATTATATACTACACCATAGGACATGCCGGCTACTCCCTGGCTAGAAACATCAGCTCGTTTCCCAAAATGTCGGCCTGTACTGAATGGCCGATGTGGTGATGTTTAGCCTCAATCGGCTAGTGCTTTGGTCTCAGTATCATGTATAACAGTACAGTACATATCTGCTACTCACCGGCTGAAAACATCGGCCTGTTTCGGAAAACGTCGGCCTGCACCAGATGTCTGACATACCGATATTTTGCTTCTTTGGCCCAATTTTTCTACTGATAGCATGCCAGTAGGTCTCAGCTACATGCTGGCTCAAACCATCAGCCTCAATAGCAAACAATCGGCTTACATCGGCTGTCCGATGCTGGACCGATTCACTGACACTAGCCCCGCTGCATCAGTGTACCTGTATAGGAAAGATTGGAAACAATGTAGCTACTTCTCTGGCCATTCTACAGCATTCTACTGTATTGCCGGTCAATCTCTCGGGCCTTCCGATGTGCGAGCTGCTCCGCGCGGATGGTTCTTATTGTATACATTGTAGACTTACCAAATTGGGCAATTTCCGCTGAACTCCACGCGGACTGTTCCTATCAATACAATGTATAACTCCGCTTTGATGTGCTTATTGGTACATTGTAACTCCGCTACCTGGTCGCATAGCCACTTCCTTGCCTCCGCGGTGTTCATCAGGAGCACTGTGTCTCCGCCCTTGAGCTTCCTGGCCGCGACGAACACCGCTGCTTCTGGCTTTGCTGCTGTTGGTCCAATCGCCTTGATGGCCAGATTTCCCTTCTCGACTAGCTCCCTCTCAGAGAGCCCCACTAAGCTGTACTGGTCTTCTTCGATCCCCTTCCCTCGTTGTATCACCACCTGTCTCGCCTTCACATTCTGCCTGTCCACCGCCATCGCCAGCCTCATTGGGAAGACTGCCTGTCCATTGCGCGCAGCATCTGCGTACGTCCCCGCTCCTGCCTTTGTCCTCGTCACATCCCTAGCCCCTTCCACCATCCTGTCCATAGCGCTGATCATCCCCTTCTTCACCTCTTCCATCACCTCTCTCACACCTTCCATTGCTTCACTTACCCTGTCACCAACCTCTGTCATCCCCTCCATTGCTCCCTCCCTGGCTCCTCTTGCTGCTGCTGCCGATGTCATCTGGTTCGTTTCTCACTTGTCCAGCATCTCTATGATCTTGGCTGCGGCAATTAGGCCCTCTTTCGTTCTGACACCCTTTGTCCCAGCTGCTATCGCCCTTATCGCTCCAAGTGCCGCGTGTATGTTGACCGTGGAATCATCTGTCGCTTCGCGCAGGTTGTGCTTAATCAGAGTGCTCGTGGCTTCTTTGATGGTCTGCGGGCCATCTTCCATGCCTCCTCCCTCCGACGCTATGCTCGCTCGTGGTTTTGTGATAGGTCTATTACTCATTCTTTCTTATGTGCCCCCTTCGAGTGTATTTTCGCGGTTTTTATGCCGTGGGAAAATTTCACGTCGCGGTGGTAGGAGAAGAAGAAGAGTCCCGGGATACTTGTTGACACTGGGATGCAATGTCTGTGAGCCTTCGTCTTGACATGGACGCTGTCTGTCTGTCTCAGATCTAAGCAACCTGACTTGTTTTCTAGCAGTATCCATCGGTGTGAGTCGGTTTACCATCAAATCTTTGTACGTATACTGGCCTGATCAACTGCGCCCTGACTGATGCGAATTAGTTTTGAAGTTGAATTTAGGTGAAATTCCTCCATCCATATCCATGTCTGTGGATGTTTCAAACTCCTGGCCCATGCTATGAAGGTTGTGGATGCTCATCCCACTTCGTCCACAAAGAGGACTCAGGCGTACCGCACTAGACCCGTCCTGGCATCGATAACTCGACGAAGGCAGCCTTCGAGATACAGAGCAGGAAATGCTCGCGCACGTAGTTATTCACGAGGTCCGGCATGTAGAAGGCATCCGGGCATCCACTAGACCAGACTTGAAAGGAGCTTTCATGTTGGAGTCAATTTTTGTTACTTACGGAGTTGGGCTTTGTGTAGCAGTTAAATCAACCAGTAGAGCGAGTCAGCGTACCGCCAGCGCGTCCGCGGTGTACACCTTACAAGCAGCTTGAACACTCCAGGGCCCTTGTGCTGGTTTAAGGATGGGTAGTATATTAGGTCAGCAAGTCCCTTGACGGGATCAGCGACCTGCTCAAAGAGAGGCCTGGCAAAAATCGCTACATAAACGAACAACATGCGCCCCATCTAAGCGACTCTTCTCTCCCAGCCTCACTCAAAACGTAATCGCGTCGCCCACCAGCGCGTTCTTCTTCACCTTCACACCACCACCATCCAGCATCTCCCCCAGCTGTAGAAGCAATGGACCCGTCGTATCCTGAGCCGCTCGAGCAGGTAAGGCACACCCTCCGAAACGTTTTTCTTCTGTATTTTGACGGTGGTGTGCTAGGCTTTTCAGAGAGTCGAAGCAGAGACCGAGCGGCGCGCCCAAGAAGAGCTGGCAGCTGCACAGCGGAGTGCCGCCGACGGGCCTTCATCCGCTAAGGAACGTCGGCGAGGAAGCATCTCGATATCCAAGCTCGGAGAGGTGAGTGAAGTGATTGCAGTGAAGTAATAGCCAGTTTTGACAAGAATGGATAGCTCGCGGTAGCAGGTCCCTCGGAGCTGCTGAGTAGTGGCCCTCCGACACCGAATAGGTTGTCGATGATCCCAAGTTTTTACGAAGATCAACTAGTATGTCCCTTCCCCGACACAACTTTCACCGGCAGATCTAATGACTTGTGTTGCGTTCATTAGAACCACAGCTTCGACTCATTCAGTTCCGCTCATCTGGGGCAGGACGCCGACACGGAGGAAGATCACGGCGTGACGCAGCTGCACATAGTCGGCGGGCGCCAGTCGATGTCTATCTCCAAGGCCGTAGGCAACCTGCTTCCGCGGAAACTCAGCCGGGCGCGATCCGCGACGATCGTGTCCACCGAGGCGAGCACCAACGTGGTGATCGGGGTGTCGGTGGAGGAGGCGACGGCGGAGGCGCACGACGCAGAGGGCGGTGAGCACCCCGTCGTCGTGGGTGCTGTGGTGTCCGGCCCGAGCACGCAAAGGCCCGTATCGTCGGACTCGTCGTCGTTGGGTGGGAGGATAGTAGGCCGTGCGCGGAGCCTGACGGAGAAGTTTCGTCGGAAAAGTACGAATGGACTGCAGGATCTTTCTTCGTGATCTCGGATGCGGAAGCTGGGCTTCATTTATTTAGGATCATCTTTTGCTTACTTACGGATATCATTCATCTTGTTTTCGTCGCACAAAATCTGCATCAGCGATGGAACAGCACTCGAGCTTAGATCGGAAGTCAGACAAAACATCCGGGGCCATCTCCATAATGATATGGTATATATTACCACAGGGTTGAAATAAGTAGAGGATTTGTATGTATAACACTATTTATGAAGACGAAGCAATCAAATTTTCAGGAAGAGGCGACGCTGTACTTCCTGAACACTGATTGCCAATCCCCCGTATCTTCATGTCCCATGCACACAACCGTCGGTTTATTTCCAGACTTGGGTCCGAAAATGCGATTAGCGACACGCCGTATATCCTCCGCGCCGATAAGGTCAATTTTATCCGTCATCTCGGATACGGGGACCTTGCGATTGTGAACAAGGATCTATGGCCGCACGCGATCAGCTATATACAATGGCACGGAGATAGCGCGATCACTCACCTGCCTGCCCAAATCCTCAACCCCAACAGCCCGACTCTCCAGAGCCATCATCAAGCTCGACTTAAGCTGGTTTTTCGCGCGACTAAGCTCGGCTGCCGGTATCGGGGTATACAGCAACAAGCTGAGTTGATGCACTAGATGCGGCATAATCTGTGACGGCGTATTTCCGCCTCTCAATCCCGAGGAAGCTGGTACGAACGAGGCGAACAGGCCGAATAATGAAGAGTCTGTGTAGATGTGATGGAACGAGGCGCAGTGGTCGATTTGCGGGAAGTGGTTGAGGATGTGTGTGTAGAGGCGGGAGTACATGCCTTTTCCTGGGCCACCAGCAGAGAAACTGCCTCCGCCCCCGAGGAGGACTTGCATGGTTGCGAGGGCGTAGATGTCTTCGTCGTGGATGCCAACACCCTCGAAGCCAATGTAGAGGTGGTTGAACTCGGCTGAAGTGTCCCGTATGTACTTGTGACCACCGGTGTAAGATGATTTCGTGAGTAGGGAAGGAGGATCGGATGCCGCGGGAATAGAGGTAGGGAAGAGGTACGATGCAGCACGGGTAAATTTAGACGGTGAGGGAGCTGAGGAGTTTAATAGATGTGGAGGCGGGGTATACTGACGGGGTTGCGAGGACGATGTGTGAGCGGTGGAAGGTTTTAAGGATGAGAAATATTTGTCGACGAGTTCGACTAGTTCTTCGTGCTGCATACCAGAGCCTGCTATGACCATCCTCTCCGGCATGAACCAGGCTTTCGTAGCCCCGAGCAGTAGATTTCGGTCAATCAAGTCAATTCTATCCTCGGGACATAACATCGGGTTCCCCAAACCCGTATGATTGTACGCGACTTCGTGAAGTATTTCGGGGATGATCATTTCTGGTTTGGCTTTGATTTCGCGAATTTCGTACCGTGCGGCGTCACGCTGGGAAAGCAGCTCGTCTTCGAGGAAGGCAGGGTTTAGAACAGTGTCAGCGATGAGGGAGAGGGCCTGAGGTGTTGCGGAATTGAAGTGAGATGATTGATACATTATAGCCTCCCGAGAGGATGAGCACATTATCTGGCCGCCGAGTGAGTGAATGGCTGTGAACATTTCCTCTTCTGACCGAGTTTCCGTCGTCTGCCGGTCACTTGTGAGCCTCGCAGACGTATCAGACACTATCACCGCACCTTGAAAGCCATTCGGTCAATAAAATGGCTGACCCCCGACGTCGACGGTGTCTCATAGCGAGTCCCAGCGTCGACATAGAGACCGACTGACGAGAAGTGACCCGGGGTTGTCTCTGTCGCTACTCGTATTTTATTGGGAAGCGTCGTGTATTGGACATCTGGCGCAGAGGCCTCTATGGAGAGATTTCGAGGAGAAATGCCATGCTTCGAGCGGGGCAGGCGGCGTATGAGTGAGCTGGTGGTGGATCGCATGAAAGAGCAGAGGGGCTCGCCAAGCGCCCGCGCGTGTGCTAACTCAGCAGCAAATGACCAAGTGTTCCCACGGTAAGAAGAAGAATGAAGCAAAAAAAGCAGACCCGACCGTGATTTGAACACGGGACCCTGCGATGCGCTGCTCGCTGCAATCGCATGCTATAACCACTTAGCTATCGAGTCTTGCTGACAATGCACACAATACAGAATATGTCAGCGCAGAAGCTATTACATAATTGCTGCTGATATATATATTCACAAGATGAGCCGCACCTGGCGGATTACAACTCTCCCGAACTTCAGTCGATTCTCTCCGAATGGAACAGTCGCCAATCCTGCCAAACGGCTGGTGGGGACCAGTCACCGCAACGCTCGACTGGTGCGAGGTCAGTTCCGAGCTCATTCATTCCGAGATGTAGATCGTCCACTCACGTGCGCCGTGGCACCGCTTGCTTGGCATCGGTAGGCCAATTACCAGTTCTCCCATTACATCGCAGAGGTCGCCAATACTTTCTCTAATTTATTCACGATATGGCTGGCTTTGTTTGGGAGTGTGGCAGTATGGAGGGAATCCCTTCCGGAGAGGTTCCTGCTGGGCTGCGCAGTGAGTAGGCGCCATCTACTCACACACGAGTCGATTACTAACGACGGGCGACCAGGGATTTGGGTTGGTGGGCATCGGGAGCTTCGCGTTCCATGCTACGCTCCTCTATGAAGCGCAATTGGCGGATGAGCTTCCCATGGTCTATGTGGCGAGCTTTACGTTGTATCTGTTGCTAGACAGCAAACCCGGGTTCGACAACACCCGCCGATCCACACTCTCCGTCGCGGCGCTCGTAGCCTTTGATGTACTATTCACCTGGAGCTAGTGAGTTCCCCGCAATAGACCACGACCGCCGGCTCACCTCTTCGGCAGTTACTTGTACCGCAACCCCGTGTACCACCAAGTCGTCTTCGCCAGCATCCTCGTTCTCGTCATCATACGCGTCACGACCTGCCTTCGATCACCCCAGGCCAAAGCACACATCCCCGATCACAAAAAGACCCAAATAACGCGTCTCTTCACGACCGGTGTTCTATCGTTCGCGACCGGGTTCTTGATCTGGAATCTAGATAACATCTTCTGTGGCAAGCTCACGAGCTGGAAGGTGTCTATGGGGTGGCCTGTCGCTTTCTTGCTAGAAGGTTGGTCACCCGTGACCTCGTAAGTCTGTGTCGATAGACTCACGTCCCGATCTTACAGGTCATTCGTGGTGGCACGTCTTGACCGTCAGTGCTGCTCACTTCCATCTATCTAAAAAATATTTAACTTGTATCAGGGCTTGGGCACTCACTACAAATCCATTGGGATCCAATGTACGTTCGCCCCCTCTCTGACGCATCTATTATGTACTGACGCCTTGCACCGTAGATTTGTTCGTTTCGCCTGATTCATCCTAAACTTGCCCCAACTAACGATTGAACAGGATCCTTTGCATGAAAAACGACCACCGCAACTACATTATAGGTTACAAGTACGGGCTCCCATACGTGAAACGCGTACTCAAGAAGGTCCAGTAACTTTCCGGTCTACGCCCTCCATGTCTTGTCTTCAAATTTTGTATAGATCTCCCTAGATGTACTTTTCATGTTTCTGCATAGCGTGTGCATGTGGTATCTTGTGAGGTGGGGTCATAAATCAAGCAAAGCATCGTTCATAAACAAAGTCACCTATGCGTCGCCCTAACTCTCGCCAACAGTCCATTTGAGGAAGTCCAGGACTTCCACCCCACTTGTCTCCTGCTCCGTGATAAGGCCTTGCTCCGTCGCCCATGCGCGCAAGGCTTGTTGCACCGGCAGACCGTTGTATTTCCCTCGCAGCATCAGGAATTCCTGCTTGTATAACACAGTATCATCGTCCTCGCCCTCTTTCACTGATAGAGTGGGGAACCCGACGATCTGCTTCGCTATCGAGCGTTCTAGCACCTCCAACTCTTCCAGGAATTCCGGCTTCTTGAGGAACTGTGGCAATTTGGGCGACTTCAGCGCCAGCATGGCTAGCGTCCCTATCCGGCCTTGCGTCGGGAACTCGGGATTGGCTGCCCCGTGTGTGTACGACGCGAGTCTGAGGCCGAAGGAAGGCTCCTCGAATAGAAGGGCGCTATGTCCGACGGTGACGACGCGTCGTAGGGAAATGTTTTCCCCGACTTTGGCAATGGTGTCCCGGATGGCGTCTGCGACAGACACAGGATTGGAAGCCAAAAACGGCTGATCTGGCGAAGAGGATATGAGCGGTGCACTCCGTATCTGATCCGTTTCCCACTCGTGGAACAGCGCCTTGGTATTATCGACTATGAATGTCGCCGTGTGCGCAATGTCCGCGGCCAACTGCCCGAAGAGCTGATTCCGCGCCACGAAATCCGTCTCGCAGTTCAGCTCAATCATAGATGCTGTGAGCCGCCCCGTCGGCCGCCCATCCATGCCGGGCTTTATGTTGCCGTTCGATAGTAAGGAAGTGCATATTACCCCCTCGGATGTAGGGCGACCAGCGACCTTTGCGGCCTTCTTGGCACCAGAAGAAGCGGAGTCATTGTCGATCCATTGAAGCGCGGCCTTGACGTCGTTGTTGGACGCAGCGAGCGCGTCTCGTGCTTTCGATATCGAGACTGCGGTAAGTTTGCGAATTTCGGCCACAAGTTTGGCGGTGGACGGGGCACCGCCAGGTGTCGAGTACGCTCGAGACAATTGACTAAAGGATAAAGAATTTAGCGCGCGGTGCTGGTAGCGTCTTGCGTTTAAGGAGAGCATGACCGATGACTTTTGAGTTTTGGTGGATGTTGAGTCGCGTCGAAGCGGACAACGGAAGAACGCGACGACTCGGAAAAGGACCCTATGTCGCATTACGTAATGCGGACCGATCAAATTTTTCGGAGTAGCATTCTTCGCGGTTTGCATTTACGGCGATCATGGATTCCAGCCAGTTCAAGGCCCCGACCACCACGCCCCAGGATCTTCTCCTGATTCACGACCTCATTGCAGATCAGCTTACTCCTGCGGTCCTCCACACGGAAATCAAGAAACAAATTGCCGTTGAGGATGATGATATATCGTCTTCGTCAGACGAGGATGAGCATATTGATGATTCGGCTGAGAAGGACGATGCAGAGGAGATTGAAGTGGTCTCTGACTTACTGAACGTTGACGACGACGCGGAGGATGGAAAGCGGTACGTACGTGCGACGACGCTACCATTCAAACTATTCGCGAGCTCATATATGGCATTAGTTCTGTCCCCTCCTCCGATTCCGAATCTAGCGTTGATTCGGAGTCAGGCTCAGATACCGGGGGCCACCCTGCTCAGAAGGGGAAGCAAACGAAAGCAGTAGAGTTCGACGCGGAAGACGACGACGAGAACGATGGCACCCTTGCTCCTGGTGCTGTCCCCCAGACCAAAAATGAGATTGTGGACGCAGATATCAATATCCCCGAGGCAGAGGAAATTGGTGAACACGAACATATGGAGAAAGTCGGCGAGGTCATGGCGATTCTCGATAACAAGGCAGTCATCGTGAAGGGCGAAGCATCTGCGAACGCAAACAGGAGCTCAGAAAGCGCGTTGGACTCGGATACATTACTGGTGTTTGGAGATAGGAAAGTTCTGGGCTATGTGCGTTGTTTGAATCTCTTCCTCGATAGCCATCTCACCCTGCTCGCGGGCGTTAGGTTTACGAGACCTTTGGTCCCACCTCTCAGCCATTCTATCAGGTGAAATTCAACCAAAAATACCCCCTGGACCAGGAAAAGGTTAAAACAGGGCGAGAAGTCTTCCATGTACCTTCACGCAGTAAATTCGTGTTTGTACGCGACATCAAACATCTAAAAGGGAGCGACGCGAGCAACCTATTCGACGAGGAGCCTGCTGACCATGAAGTGGAATACTCCGACGACGAGGCTGAAGCCGCAGCGAAAAGTCGTCGGAAGAGGAAGTGAGTCCCGGTTTGTGTTTCGTTGGTTGTCCTATTCTTATTTGTCCGCGCAATTCGTAGATGGGGTAGTGACAGTCGTGCTGGGTCGGTCGCATCCTCGAGGCATTCGACGCCCGGTCCATCTCAAATGCGAGATCCAGATTTGAGATACATGAGTGGCGACGCGTATGCCGAGAAATCACCCTATGATATCGATTTCACCGCAGCCCCTTCCCGACCCCCTCCCATGCCATACGATGACGATCCTTATGCCGACGATTACATACCACCCGCTGCTCTGAGTCCCAGCACCTCGCAGCAACAGATATCTCCACCACGCAACGCTGGTGTAGACGAGTCGAGATTTCGACCAGTGCGGCCTTCGAATCGGGGTGCAGATAGGCGCGATGGGCGGCCACAAAGAGGACGTGGAAGGGGACGTGGAAGGAGCGATGCACCAAGAAGAGGAAGAGGGGACTTTGGGCGCAGCCATCCTAGACCCCAGCCTTACAACGCTTCGCCCGACTTGTCATCGTCGCCGTCTTCCCCAATTGCACCATGGCCAACACAACAATATTACGATCCTTCTGTCTCTCCTCAATACAGTTATCCTCCCCCAACGCCATCGGATCAGTCAGCGTCACGGGGTCTTCAGCCTTCTTATAACCCGAATGCTGTGAACTTCCAACCATATGTTCAGCCGCACATCAACCCGCGATTCGCCTCAATGTTTGGTATCAACCCGAATATGGCGCCGCAGACACAGCACATGGCATTTGGGCAAGGGCCCGGGCTAGGTACGATGAACGTGGGTGATGGGAGGAACCAATCTACTCCTAATTGGTCGGACGAATGGACAGTCCATCAAGGCAACCCCCCTAGTGGGTAGAGTTCGATTTCTATGCATATGCATGTGTGATTCCATTCTACGGAGTCTCACTTGGTTAGGCGCATCTTGGGCGTATCACGGTGGTTTGCTTTTGCCTGACATCGCCGAATGCACTTCCCCCGGTTGTGTACCTTCGCGGGGATTATGTTGATCGCTCCAAGTGCGGTCATCTACGGACGTCAGATTCAAGAAGGTTTTATGGAGGCCTCTGGGGTTCAGTAGTCCTAGTCAGTGCCCAGCATCGCCCAAGCCGCTATGTTCTACCTCTTCCTTGTTATTCCAGTCAATTTGGCTTTAGCCTCTGCCCCAAAATATCTTGCTTCCCAGAAACCGCTCAACTTTGTTGGCGATACGAACACCTTAGCCTTGAGTTCGAGTTGTCCTTTCGACAGTCCTTTCTTGTCACAACTCCACAACTGAGAGGAATCTTTGCTGCTTTGAGGCACCAGGAGTAAGTCGTCCGAGCCTTTGTGCTTTCACAATTACATCCCATAGCCATTACCCTAGGGCTTGTTACTTCAGACTCAGGTATGTAGCGACTGTCTTACCATTGGGGGCAAGCAATGACACTGTCTTTACTAGTTCTGGGACACCGCACCGCCGACTAGTCCCAGTGACAGTTGGACTATTCACGGTAAACTATATCGCACACAAACGTCCACGAAGAACATTGGTACATGTTAATCTCAGCACTCTCGAGCCTAAATGCCTTCCAGCTGGTAGCAGGGGTTCAGAGGTAGATGTGCCATGTTTGCGCAGCAAACGCACTGGATAACATCTCTGGGTACAGGCTGTTGCGTTCTTCAAGACCGTGGTAGCCCTTTTCAAAAGGCATATTTGACAGCAATTTCTCATCCGCATACGCAGTCTCTCCCTACGTATGAATGGCTTTCGAGCCAAGGGATCTTACCGTCCTCCTCCCAAACCTTGACTCTAGCGACGCTTATAGGGGCGCTTACTACGGCCTCAGGGGTGGGTTTTACATCGCAAGTTCACTAGTTTACCACTCACAGAGTCACAGCCCCACTTAGGGCTTTACACCTCAACTTGATTGCGGAGGCCGTAATATAGAGCAGATCAGCTGGTATTCCAATGTAAAAGTGTCTATCATCGACGGTGTTTTCCTCCCCATTAGTAAAACAGCTCTTTCTGCTCGTGCTTTGCATCCTCGATGAAATCTTGGTCTTTAGACACTCCAAAGAAAGGATCCTGCCCATCAACCGGTACCAAATATCCCCCTAAACACAAATCGCCCGGATTACCTTCTCCAGAGGGTACTCATTTTGATCCAACGACGCACCCACTTAAGCCCACCATTCTAGACCAAACCAGTAAGTTGAGCAGCAATTCGGCACGTTCTGTTGCTCTAACAGCATGATCCATTCAGAGTCCAAGTCCACCCAGACCAGTGTGTATTAACCTTCTAAAATTGTTAGACCCTTCCTGACGAACGTGCGCACGGTTTAGACTTCGGGTGACCTTCCTACCCGCGCTACCGTCCACGCACTTACAGTCCGGTCTAACGCAACTCTTGGCGGCCTTCTGTCTGCAGGAACCTGGTCTGTTCAGACGTTTTCAACGTTTAGTTTGAGTGGCAAGCCCTCAGAGTTTATGTTGAGCTCCTCCAAAGGAGCCTGCAGTGTTCACGACGGCGCCTTTGGTTGCGGAAGCCGCATTCTCTGCCGTGAGTAATAATATCGTTGTGATCATTCGAGTTTACCCCTGATGTCCGTTGTGTTAACCAGGCATCTTCTTCTGGTCACCTTCTCCTCGCATCAAGAGGGTCAACTGCGTGGACCAGCGACGCCGCTCCAAGTGGAACCGACACCATGAAAGTATATACCGATTCAAGCAGGGATACAGACTTCACGTTAAGTATAGTCGATGCATAAGGATTCGACGCCCCTGTGACCCCCTATCAGATGTATGTACCAAACCCACTCTAAGTGTTTCGATTCCACCTCTCCTCCTTGTTCCTGATGCTTCATGATCATCTTGAGTTCATTTGAACGTTCGCCGTTCGGAGATTCTCCCCTTCCTAACGTTGATCAATATATACCAGCCTGTGAACGGGCGCCACATGGCAGTGGAGGTACCACGCTGACCGGGTTCGGGGTACTGTGTATTCCGCTGATGCTAGAAGTATGTTCCCTTAATCTCTCGTATGGCCTTTCTGATATTTATGTCAAACAAGGACATATGCCAATTTCCACATCCGGGGATGGCCTAGTTTATAATTCGCATCGCCCGTGGCAACCTGACAAGAGTGCAGAGTGAACATGCTGATCTCGGTAGGAACCATGCTGCACGAAGTTCACGAAGGCTATGGTTCCTCTATTCTTATCGCTTTCTGGCCGGGCTCAGCTGCTTCTGTGCGCTGATTGGGCCAGGAGCGATGGTAGTAACCTCAGATAGCCTGGTATAAGAAGGCTTTGCTGGGAGCAAGCCACTCTTACAGCTCGCGAAACATACCATGCTCCCCTTCATTGTGCTTGCTGCTGTAGCCAGCGCGACCTTGGCTTCGCCGTTCTTCTCCCAGCCTTTCGACCTCACGACACGGGCAGACTCCTTGACGTCTAGCTGCTCTACTACAGGGTCGGCGTCTTGCCACAACACATCATCCGTGTCCAACCTCTGCTGCTTCGAATCGCCTGGAGTACGTTGACTTCAATACACCTCCATTATTACTCACCGTCTACCAGGGATTGCTCCTACAAACTCAGGTACATCAATTCCATCGTGCACTCGATCCATGTCCAATGTAGTAAATCCGGAAATAGTTCTGGGATACCAACCCTTCTACTGGGCCTTCTGATAAGTGGACCATTCATGGTAACCATCACATCATTCTTCACTCTTTGGCGACGCCTAATTTTGTCCCGAATTGTATAGGCCTATGGCCAGACAAGTAAGATTGGACTGAATCAGTATCACCCCGCTTGTTTGCTAACGAAACATCTCAGTTGCGATGGGACCTTCGAGCAGAACTGTGATCCTTCCCGCGCATACACGAACATTGCCTCGGTATGTATGCTTCCCGTTCCGACTCGCTTCCTCATGCAGCTCACTTTCGTGTCAGCTTTTGAGCTCGGGTGGCGCAAGCGATACACTCTCGTTTATGCAGACGGTGCGTGTCCATTTGTTCTACTCCACCTATCACTTTCTTACGACGAAGTCACGTCTTGTAGAACTGGGTGGATATCAATGGGCAGAACGAACAATTCTGGGCGGTATGTAGTACCGTTTGCTACACTTACTTGTATACTTATGTCCAGTACCAGCACGAATGGAGTACTCACGGCACCTGTATGAGGTATGAATGAGTATTGGATCGTTCCATCCTTTATTGACATCCATTTAGCACATTGCACACGTCGTGCATCCCAAGCGGAAGTGTCAGAGGCACTGAGGTGAGTCGAGTGGCTCCAGCATGTTTTCTCATATTGACCATCGACTTTCAACTTTGGTTAGGCAGTGGCGTTCTTCCAGACTGTTGTCAAGTTGTACAAAGTGCCCAAATATTTCTTTGACGCTATTGCAATTTATCTGAATGATCTGTAGACTCTCCCGACTTTCGACTGGCTTGCTGGCCAAGGAATTAGGCCTAGCACTACACAGACGTTCACATTAGCCACCCTCACATCAGCTCTCAAGACGGCTTCTGGAGTAAGCCAAAGCCGGACCTCGTACATCTCGTCCAGATGATCGAATCCTCTATTTGCATAGGGCTTTACCCCCGCGTTGGACTGCTCCTCTGGTGCATTGAATCAGATCAGTTGGTACTTCAACCTTCGAGGTTCCATTATTGACGGCACGTTCGTCCCGATAAGTAGGTGCCCCGCGCCGGGATTTATATATTGTTCTTACCATTTGGTAGATGCACCGAAAGCCGGCTCCTGCCCATCTAGTGGGATTAGGTATCCCCCGAAGAGCGGCTCTGGTACTCCCGTAAGCTATAGTTGACCCGGCGACTATACGAGTTCTACTGACTAATTACTTAGACTACTCCGGTGAGTCTAACACTCCGGCTTTAACACTACAGCACGATGACCATCAAAATTCCGGATGTCGTAGCCTTCGGTCTGTCCTAGTTTCAAGAACACTTCCGCGTCTTCGTATTGACCGAATCCTTTCCCCTTCAGAATCCTGGTGGATTACCCGCCAGAGCTACGATCCACGCCATTAGGTCTGGTTCTCAAATCGGTGGCCTGCTGTCCTTGGGCACCTGGTCCACCCAGACTCTGGCGACTTTTACCTTGACGGGCACAGCTTCGAGTTTCACGATGACGTCGTCGAAAGGGAACTGCGGTGTCAGTGGGGAAAGTTTTAGCTGCGGCAGTGGTGTGAGCCCGACGACCTTCTCTGCTGTAAGTGGCCAGGCTTCCTCTAGCATCGATGGAGGCAAATTGACAATTATTCAATCGTCGTAGGTAACGTCAGGGAGCGACCTCCTTCTCGCTTCGGGTGGATCGACGGCGTGGGGCAGCGATGGCACACCTAGTGGCTCGACTGTATTCTCTGTATTTACGGGATCCAGTCACTCGCAAGATTATACCTTGACTATCGTGAGTGCATAGGAGTAGTAATCTTGATTTTGGAGGATTTAGCTGTCAGCATGTGTATAAGTGACTTTGCAAATATTATCTATTACCGACTATCACCGCACCGCCTCCCTCTGTCTCATGCAGATTTTCTTCCTCAAACATCTTCTCGGCTTCGAAATCTCCCAGAGGCAATGAAGCAGGACCTCCGCTGATGCAGGACTTTAATATAAGTAACGCAAGGCTTCGGGGCGATTAAACTCCACACCAGAAAATCGTCTCCGAGTCTCGCAAGCATCCATGTCGACCACAAAGCCCTCGCGTAACAGCCCAGCCCTCCACTTACAGGTCCTACCAGACCGATTCTTCGTCGTCAAGTTGGAAACTGGGCAGGCGATACCCCCATGCGTCTTGAAGAACCTGACAGACGATACTGGCCGATTCTTCTCTCTGACAAGAACAAAGGAAGAGGTCTCGCTAGTGGGCGAGGCCAGCGCTACCATGCCCGACTGCTGCAAGCAAAATGCCGGGTGGATGTGTATAAAGATAGCTGGTCCGATGGACTTTGGTACGTTTCTGTCGGCTGAATGATGCATGGTCAACTCATCAGAAGGGCAGCCTTGACCGGGATTCTGTCTGATCTTGCGGCCCCTTTGAAAGTGGCCCAGGTCCCCGTCTTTGCGATGTCGACGTGGTATGTATGTCTTTCTCCTGCATGGACATTAATGACTTATTCGGGTGCGTAGGAACACAGACTACGTGCTCATCCCCGCAGAGATGATCACAGATGCCATCAATGTCCTGGAAAGAGACGGCTGGATTTTTGACCAGGGAGCAAGAAGGCAAGCAAGGCTCTAGGTGCGTCGATTCAACATTAATTTTGCACTGAATCCTTGACTCAACCACAAAATATAGCTCTCTATCGCTGATAGTAGGCTGCCTGCGATACCTGTGCCGCCAACTTTACGTATGAAATTTCGTCGTCGAACCGGCCTAATTTGGATCAATAAAGTATATATCCCATAATATGCTGTATAGCTTAAAGTAGTCCAGAGCTGTGTCGATTGTCGATCGTATTATATGATGCATGATATACCAACCAATTATACGGTCGCAAATACAATTTCCAAAAAAGGAAGTTTGGCGGGATGGCCACCACTGTAGCAGTGAAACCTTTGCCTCCTTTACCTGCAGTGCTCATTGTTGGCCACATCGACCGCCGAGGACGTGGCTTTCAGAGCCACCACCACCTTCAAGCACTTATTTATCCTTGAATTCCTACGCTGTCTCTCCGGTACCTATAGGATACACTTTCAGGTGTCAAGAAACTTGGACGTTACTCGAAAACATGGCCTCCTCGTCGAGTAAGACATCCGCTGCACCTCAGACGCGCCAGAAGCGTATCTTGCCCTCAAGGTCACGTCGGGGTGGGCCCGGCGTCGGCAGCTGTGAAGTCGACGTGATGATTTTGGATACGTACAAGCGACAAGGTGCCCCTCTCTTCTGCTTATTGACCGGGAACACCCCAAGCTCATCGCGCTCTCTGTTCGCTAGCTGAGAACGAACCGTTGATCCCCGCAAATACCCCGTTTCTGCTGACTACGGACAGTAGCCAAGTTCCATTGGCGTCGACCTCTTCCTCTGCACCAAATACCAGTCGTCTACAGCTCAATCTTTCTGCTCGGGAACGGTATTTCGACCGGCCAGACGTTATCAAGGCGTACAAGGAGCAGTTGACCATACAAACACCCGAATATACCCAGCTGAGCGAGGATGCTAGCGTCGGAGGGCGGTTTCGTCCACGAGGGGCTGAAGATGTGCGTCCTTACTTTCTCTCAACTGTATCGGCTGTAATTGACAGTGTGATTAATCCACTCTGTTGTATTATTCCCATCATACACATTTTTTATCCTCAAAAGCAGTCGACAATAGATACCTCCGATACTGCTTACGAGAAACGACATCGCAAATATGAGACGTTCGAAAAGCGGCAACGTTTGCGCGAGAAGGAGAAGCTCAAGCATGAGCAATATAAACTGAAGGAGCGGATAGACCAGCTTCGTGCCATGGACGGCGCGGCTTTTTTATCACTACCCGCTTCAACCTTCACCCCGCCTCCCGGACACTCGGCCAACGGTGACGCCGAAGAAGACGAGTTTCCAGGCGCACACATCAACGGCACTGCTGCATACAATGAAGGGGAACGACGCCGGAAGGAAATGCTTGATGTTGCCCTATCGTTAGAAGAACGCTACCGCGTCCTTCTACCTCCTGACCGAAACAAGAAGCCGCCAGGTAAAGCTGCGGCCGTCACCGTCATACCAGAGCCAGAAATCGTGAACGAACAGGTTGAGGGGGTCGAGTCTGCATCCGAGCTTGAGGAGGAGGAGGAGGAGGAGGAGGAGGAGGAGGAGGAGGAAGAGGAGGAAGAGGAAGAGGAGGAGGAAAGGGAAGAAGCACCTCCCAAAGTACAGAAGCAAGCTGAGAAACTGAAACTACGCATTCCTGCCAGGGCAAAGAATATACCGAAGCCGCCGTCAAAAGCGCCCTCCAAAGTCAACTCACATTCGCCGGTCAAGACCAAGTCCAAACACGACGCTCCCATTGTCGTCGGTTCTCGAGATACAGAGACATCGTCACCCACTGTGTCATCAAGAGCTCTGGCTGAACGCTCTTCACCTCGAGGGTCAGATATTCGGATCATCAGCGCTCCCAGTCCTGCCTATTCCAATCCTGAAATCGCTGTCATGGAGGATGTGGAATCCCATGCACCGGAGGTTCCAGTCGTGCCTAATGGACCTCCGCGTAAACGTCGAAGAACTCGCGTTTCCACCCCTCAGCACGGCTCCCTTCCGCCTATTGAATCCATCTCTGCTCCCCTCCCACCTCGGTTGCCCATCACCATCGACCCAAATGAAACCAGGAGTACGCTCGTGCTTACCGCCATCCGCACTTCGAAGATGCCCAGAGCGAGAAAGGTCCAGAGACACCATATGGCATTTGGATTCAAAGTACCACCAGAGATAGACGAGCTTAGAGATTTCGGGCTACCAGACTGGGTCACAGATACACAAAGCGTCAACGACGATTGGAATCATCTATCATCCGAGGGTCTACCAGGAGAGCATCATCCAGACAGTACAATTGGTGTTTCCGCATCTCCCCCGGAGTAGCCTTTCTCTGTAAAGTAATTGTATCTTAGTCGCAACTAGTGGAAAAACTCACTACCTGCTTTCGTGTCCATCTCACATATAACCTTATCTTTGGTCACTCTGTAAAACCAAGAGTCTATTAAATTGCTCTACGACGGCATTCCTACTCTTGAACAGACGCTCGCACAACGTCACCTACAACACTCCTTTGAGCCAGCGATACATCACGACGATGGGCGAGGACAAGTTGTGAGTGCTTCAAAGGACCAAGTTTCGCGTGGGCTGTAACGAAATCCAAAGGCTCCTGGGGCCCGTATTTCGAGTAATCACCACCAATGGTCTCCAATACCCATCGAGTTCGATCAGTCGATTCCATGAGCGCTGCTTCGGCGGGATTGAGAGTAGTTGACGCCGAAGAAAGCTGGGCATAGGTGCCAACGGGGTTCAAAGTAGAAAAGATATCCGTGGCGACGATATCGGGTGCAGTGACACCAGCAGCATGAGGGGGAAGTGGAGGAGTCTCATCGGGATCCCATTCATCAGGCTCGTTGTCGGCGTCTGCTTCTTCAAGCGTGCCTTTGACAGGCGCCAACGGATTGAAATTCACCGGCGCAACATCCTTGTCAGCCTTGGGCCTGGGCTTGCGACGTTGACGATCACGCTTGCGCTGTGCATCGGGCGCGTTGGAGGAGCGCTGGGGACGAGGTTGACGATTCGGAGTCGCAGCACCCCTAGGCTTCATCGACGATATCTCTACCCCGTCGTAACGGCTGGGCTTCCGCGAATTGTCTGCGCTCGATACGCTACTACCCCCCTCCGACCGCTGTTTGTTGCGGGCTTCCTTCGCGAGAGCTGCCTTTTGACGGGCTGCAAGCAGGACTGTCCATTTCTCAGCGTCAGCGAGCGTGGTTGCAGGTGGTCGTTCATCCCTTTGGGGAGGTCTCTGATTGTTGGGTGAGCTGGTTGATGTCGGGTTCCTCTTGGGTGGCGGGGGGTGGTTCGTACTTGGCTTCAACGAGACTGGACCGTCTTTCGGTGTCGACGGGTCTTTTTGCGACAGTTGCTGACGCGCCAAGCGCTGGGCGAAGCTCAAGTTCCCAGAGCTGCTCTTTAGATAGGATATGCTCGGTTTAAAAGACCTAGAGTTGTCGGCAAATGGTAGGTAGGCCATATGAACATTGGGATTTTTCAGGACATCCTCGCGACTAGCTATTCGACAAAATTAGTACATGGTAAATGGTCAACAAAGATCCCAGAACTCACGTATTGAAAGTCCGTGATAGCTAGATACTCGGGGATGTGAGCTATTCTCCTTCGAAGGGGGAGTCGCGTCGTCCTTGGGTCCTGTGGAGGACGTGGAATTCAGGCGGACTGTGTGCGCGCACGGCCCTCTGCACGCAATCCGCTGTGCCCCGAGCCGGTGCATTTGTGAAGAAGTGGAAGAACGAGCGGCCCAGGAATATTGTCGCGTCAGAGGCCGTCGCCGTCTGGTTCTAACACAGACACACAAGCGCCCTGGCTGGCGTAACATATTCAATACGGCTTGCTTCTGCCCACGTTCTTTGCTTTCGATGCACCCTATTCTCGGTCGGATTATCGTCAATTTTGTTCTCTGTCTTATCTGCTTCATCGCATACTCTTCGCAAATATTCATAATATGGCCCTGGTACGGCCGTGAGGTCTCGGTCGACCTCCTTATATTACTTGTACCATTCAAGTAAGCAGCGACACACTTGTCGGTCGGCGGGAGTCATTGACACGGCTTCTTGCAGTCTCTTAGTTGGCATGCTCCTTTGGAACTATTTCTTAACTGTGAGCACGGACCCAGGCGGCGTACCTGATGATTGGGTGTGTAATATACTCCGGACGCTGAGATACGTGGAATTGAAGCGATTGAAGAAACCGGACACGACGGAAGATGGTTATGAAGTCAAGAAGCTCACCGGAAAGCCGAGATATTGTCGATTCTGTGAGAAACCCAAGCCCCCCAGGGCTCACCACTGTAAAGAGTGTAAACGGTGGGATCTCGTTCACTCGACGTGCTGACCTCCTGGAGCTTACTTGACGCTCCACAGGTGTATCTTGCGCATGGGTACTTCAAGTCCCCTTCTCTACAAAAGTTCAGCATGATGACAACCCACTTCATAAAGATCATCACTGTCCCTGGGTGAATAACTGCGTCGGCTACTTCAATTACGGCCATTTCATTCGGTTTCTCTTCTATGTCGACCTCGCCTGCTCGTATCATCTTGCAATGGTGACCAGTCGCGTGCGGTCTGCTTGGGGCGTTCGCGTATGGGTGAGTCAGCCGTGCTACGCACCGTGACGAATGATCAATGAGTGACGAATTCGTTGGGTCTATTAATAAGGACGAGCCCTCGGCGTCAGAATTAATATTCATGATCATGAATTATGTCGCATGCGTTCCCGTCCTCCTCAGCGTTGGAGGATTTAGGTACGTATTAAACAAATTCTCATACCTGAGAAGTTGTAGCTCTGATACCTTTGTTGGCAGCATCTACCATTTAATATCCCTTCTCCGAAATACCACCACCATCGAGGGTTGGGAGAAAGACAAAGCTGCTACAATGGTGCGCCGCGGAAAGATTCGCGAGGTAAGTGCAAACAATCTCTTGCAAGTACACTGCCTGACCAATTTGCTAGGTTAAATTTCCCTACGTTCGTCCCTTTCCTCAATACTATCCCGCTGATACTGAGTCTGAGTCATTTGCAGAACTTAGGACGACGTCGTAACCTAGAGTCCATACTCGGTGCTAACCCATGGTTGTGGTGCTGGCCGACCGTGACGCCGGGCACTGGGCTGAAGTACGACCTTGCCGAGAACGAGGGTGAGTGGCTCGAGCTCTCAACATTCACAAAGCGTGCGCGAGAGCAATACGAGTCTGGGAAGTACGCCTGATAGCATGTGTCGGATAGGTGTGAGAGATGAACTTTGCTTTCATCTTCCTTTTCTCAATCTTTCGTTTTCGTTTTAGTGTCTATCTGGCAGCGAGTGATCTAATCTCGTCTTCGTAGATACCACCACGGTCTGGCCACCGGAGGACCCAGACGCCAGAGAGTACGATGATAATGACGACGACGGGGCCGGACAATTCGAGCTCCCAGAATCTCCATGGACATATGAAAATGGCGCTCTCAACCCAAGCCTTCAACCTTACAACTCTAAACTACGTACGTCTGCCTTACAACGGCGACATAAACGACAGAACCCACAAGCTCAGTCAAATCTAAACACTGATGAACATGTATATGAGTCATCCGAATCAGAGAGTTCATACCAAGAATTCCCCAGGAAGCGTAGGGGCTCAGAGGGTTACGAAGTTCGCCCTGTCGACCGTAACGAGATGTTGAGGCGTTATCTGGAAGAGATAGGGGAGGCACCGGGACGATACCATAGATATATTCCACAGCCAGAGAGTGACAGTGAAGATGATGGACTTCCTTTAGATCAGAGCCCAATATTGACGGACATATAACATATTCGTTGTTCGCATTTACTTATTTTATCGCAGTCACTTGCATAGTACATGATGTCTATTCATTAATTAGTACGAAGCGGATTTAGGTGTGCGGAATCGGTTTGACTGGCATTCAAATATTCACGGCTGAGATTAATTGTACAAGATGATACACTATTACTCTGGCAATATACTCGAGAAAATGAAAGGCAAGAGCAAGACAAAATGAATAACGTATAGACAAGCTGGACACCAGTCTTCATGATGTTCTCTCCATGTGGATATGCCATGCTGCACCCCCCTTCTCCGTCACCTCAATGATATTCCAACCAGACGCGAGGTCGAGCGTCCAGACCTTCGAATCAGGCGTTGGTTTGGCCTGACCATTCAATTTCACTCGAACATCGTCAATGGACGCAGCTGGTTTTCTCTTCTTCGACTTGACTGGCTTCGGTGCAGGCTTCTTTACTTTCGGCGGCCTCCCTCGTTTCCGGGCGATCTTCATCACAGGCTCAGCGTCCTCTCCCTCCTCGTCCTCCTGCTCTCCATCACTAGCATCATCCCCCTCTTCTTCCAAAAACACAATCCGCGAGGTCTTGACAGATTTCTCCCCAGGAGCCAATCGCATCACCCAAGTAGTGACGCCGTCCTGGTGGTCTAACCCTATCATCCTATTGCTTGGCTCAATTTTCAATTGAATAAACTTGAATGAGTGTTTGTTCTCGGGGTTGGGAGACTTTGAGGGCTGGGGTGTGGCTTGTGGTTGTAGATGCGGGAGGGCGGCTATCGCCGGGGATGCTGTCGCTGTTCTGACTGGTTGAGATGCTGCTGCTGCTGCTGCGAGCTGCTTGACAGGTGCTGCTGTTGTTGGGATGATTGTCGGTGTCAGCGTTATTGGCTGCGCTTGGACGCGTGGTTGGGGTGGGGTAGGAGGCTTTGGTGATGCTGACGGAACAGAAATGATTTGCGTCGGGATGGGGAGGGCAGCAGGCGGGGGCGGAGCAGGCGAAGGGGCGGCTTGTTGCTGTACCGGGGCAGGGGGGGCACTCGGTGCGGGAACGCGAAGCATTACAGACTTTGATGTGGATGCTGCTGCTTGAGGTGGTGATGTATTGCCGTTGAGCAGCGCCGCGTGGTTCATGGGTGGGACTTTGAGCTTGAGTTTCGTAGCAGAGGGTTTGGCGTACTGTGGTAGCGCATGTGGTGCAGGTAGGTCAGACATAAGCTGCGCAAAATAATCCTACGATATGAATGTGTGAGATGACTTCGCTGATACGGGGAAGAGGGGCATATACCCGTAATGTTACAGCGTCCTCCCATATCGGCGTATGTTCCTGATTGAAAGTTGTCGCATTCGAGAACACAAGTTCTACATCAGCTGCAAACTCGGCAGACGTCTCGTAGTCCTTGCGCTTCAACTTTCTCTAGAAGCCACATGTTGCATGGTTAATTGCAAAGCTAAGGATACGGAGTCGCGCTACGCTACTCACAAAGATATTCTCAATGCACATTGGCCGTTTGATAATCTTGTAGTATATCGCCCATTGCTTTTTATTGGGCAACTCCATGAATTCGGTGGATATAATCCGGCCCCTAGGTCCACGTCTGGTGAATATCCTGGTAATGATGATCACCGAAGCGCTACGCACGTAGAGTCATCTGCCTTGTCCACTAATTTCTGCAACCGGGCCTTAAGCAGGCGATTCAAACTGGGTGGCTTGGACTTCGCGCCATCTTCTCCATCCTCGTGCGGGATCATCTTGTTGTACGTCTTGTTCGCCAATTTCTATTCGCAAAAACCAATCAATCCCATGTCCCGTGATATCACTCAACCTCAACAGCCACAAGAGACAGCAAGAGATACTACGCACCTGCAGCTCCTTCGCGTCACGCCATATGTCGCTCTCCTTCTGGTTGTACTGCTTCGCGTTCTTGAAGCAGAGTTCAAAATCCTGTCGCACGGCTTCGAGGGAATCGTATCCGCCATCCTCGATCTTCTTTCTGATGTCTTCCAATGCAATGGGGTGCGCAATGAGCACGTAGTAATCTGGATAATGCTTTCTTGGTGGTTGGCGCAGGAAATCAATGGACATGATGCGGCCTCTGTATTGAGTAGACGGTCAGCTGGCGGGGTTGAGTGGCGGGATTGAGAAGCATGCTGTACGCACTCTTTGTTCGTAGCGTCTCTGACCGTCTGCCACAGCTGCAACGCCCTTTCTCCAAGTCCCTCATCGTCGTTGCCAGTCACGTCCACTGTGGGCTCTAACGCTGGCGTCTCCGCCGGCTCCGCTTCCTTGCGCCTCTTCGGTCGCGGCACCTCAGAAAATGCGAGCTCCCTCTTCATGTCGTCCGTACCACTGAAACCCGGGAAGTATGCGCGGAATTGGCTGGAATACACGAAATATCGACCCCTCAGTACTTTGCCAAACTGTTTAGTGGCCACTGACGGCCACGTGATACGAATATGTCCCTGTCACAATAGGAGAAGGAACTGCGACGACTCGAATTCTACACTAAAACCTCGATAAATTGTCCTCTATGCACAGAGATCTATATGGTGCCACACATTCCATCTAGGTAGGATCATCTTTAACTAATTTCGCGAACGCGAGTATCGCTAGCCGTTTGCGAGCAGCGCGTGAATGGTTGTTCAAGCCACCGCTAAAGGCCCACGACGCGTCGTGTACTTGATTGCTCCGCTCCGTCACGGCGTATTTGCGGAGTAATGATGCACCACCAGGCTATAGGCCCAAACGTCACTTCACCGCTCCCAACAAGTTGAACTGAACTTACATGCTCGCCGAGGTAAGACGTGACATCGACAACAAAGCCGTTAACGACTAAAATACAACGCCTTTCGTGCTTCGCTGCGTATTCCCTGACTTGGTCGATGGTCCATGTTTCACCGACCCACTCCTCATCTTGCGAGAACTCGGGTTCATTCTTGTGTTGCATATATTCTAGGGCTTCTATGAGGTCGTCTTTTCGGGCGCGGCGCAGCCCGCGAACAAGCCCAAGCTGGTGGAGTAGAATGATTACCCATTTTGATGGGTCCCAGTCTAGTATAGAGGGCCCAGAGCGGTAATCGTGGGGAAATGCATGCTATCGAATATGAGTAATGCCCGGATCGACGGGTATTCGGTCAATTGGCTTACATGCTACAAGAAAATATTAGGCATCAATACGAGTTATGAGGCCTTGGGTTGAAGGACGTACGAAATTGTGGTTCCCTTCACCGCTGGTAAGAACGGCAAGCAACTGTGGGTAGATCAACATGGTGGACACAGTGAAAGCATCAAACGGTAGAACCCACTAGGTTTCCTCTGGAAGTATCTTCATCCGAATAAGGTTGCAGTCCTTCCCAGTGTGCGAGGCTATCAAATGATAAGGAATCGAACCTACTATTGAATAGGTCACGCACGAATTAACTAGGAAAGTACAATGCCAAACTAAACACGCCAGAGGTGTTAGCGTGGTTTGAAGGCAACGAGAACGGTCGGATACATACTAGCTAATCTAGAGACAAGGCCAGCCCACACGAAGGCACCTAAAGCGTCTCTCCATAGAGAACCAATGGCCGTCGGGAGAAGTAACCCCAAGGACAGAGCCAAAGGTACTGAATAGGGCGCGGTTAATTACGTCGAGGTCACAAATAATGCGAGCGGGTACCGTAGTATTTGTGCTGAAGACGAACCACTTGACAACATATGTCAGTCAGCGCCCATTGTTAGAGTCAGTTAATTTTACCTGGATCGGAATCGAGATCATTGCGATCAACAAACTCTAATTTTCCGTAGTTGGGCTTGAAGAATATCCAGCCCATATGCGAGTAGAAAAGGCCCCTCGTGGCAGCATATCTAAATATTCACGGTTGGTTGGGCGCAATCGACACGGCGCGCGATGAACTTACGGGTCTTGGACAGGGTCGTCCGTGAATCTCTACACGAACTTGGGATCAAGCCACGACACAAATTGCATAACGACAACCTACATGATGTAGGCGATGTCTGAGGCACCTGTGCGAGAGTGAGTCCTGCGCAGTACTCCTGAATATCGATGTACATACCACCACTATGTTATCTATGAGCAAAGTCTCAACCAAAATGGCTAAATACGCGCCTTTATGGACCCCTGGAACGCGGAAGCACCCAAGAGAGCGAGAACTGCCCGAACAGTGAAATTGGCCCTGAAGGCGCGATGGGAATACAGTCGATGATAACCAATGGTTATACTGCCGGAGATACTGAGTGCAACGGAAGAAATGAAATCATTTGTCCACATACCCGAATTCCCCTAGTTGCCAGGCGCCGTATGATAAGGCAATGGTTGCCCATGGGACTGTCCAGAGAGGTCGCCTGTACGCTCCGACCACTGCAGCTACATGAACCGCTACAAAGAAGATTGCGTTGCTCCACCAGATGGCCGGGCGCGTCGCGGCCCCTTTCGTGGGCGCTGAGGGGGGCATAGGGGACGTTCTGGAAGGGGTCAGTTGCAGAGATTGTAGTGGTAGGAATTCAAGAGACGAAGGTGAGCGTTACTGGTACACCATCACTGTTGCTCAGTGTACGTAAGCTTCCATGCCCGAGCATCTGGGCTGGGGCCGAAGCGCAGATCCGGCATCGACATCACTCAGGCTTCTCCAGTGCGCTCGATCTGAGGTGCAGTGATCGGTCCATCATGAAATTTCGTCAAGTCAGCGGCCCGTGTGGACTCTGCAAAGAATTTCTGAAATTCGCCAGCCTACAGTTCTCGTTCAAACCACATTGTATCTGCAATCACCCTCACCTGCCGGACTTTGGTCTCGTCAGTCGTCCAGATCCACCACTCGCCCTCGCCGCCGACACCCATGCCAAATCCCTCGCGTCGGTGAACCATTTCACTGTCGAGCCAGCTTCCACCGCTCAGATGCACCTCGCGAACGCCGACGTCCAACAGCTCCCGGAGCAGGAGCCCAACAGTGTCCGGATTGACACCCGAACCAGGTAGGATGGTCGTTGGAAATGGTTGGTCGGCGGTCAAAGTCGATATATCCGTGCACAGGGACTTTAATGTCGTTATAGATGATGGGGCAGTAGTGCCAATGTGACCACTGATTCAAACAACTTTCAAAATGTATAGTAAACTGGGAAACAGGATACCCACCTCGTGAGTATTCGAGACACGCCACCGATGCTCAAGACATCACGCAAGGCTAAGGAATCTCTTCAAGCGATGTATTGGAAACAAATTGAGACCGCAGTCTACCTTCATCGGCGTCCCTGGTCATGTCAAACGCCCTGTGAAAGCAAACTGGCATTTCATGAGACCTCGTCTGAATCAGAGCAAGATAGAACCATACACGCACCTTCCATTGGGAGGGCTTCATCTACCAAGCTAGAAACAATTAATATATTAGCTTGGGGCTTCTCCCACCGAAGTGACGAACACTTTAGTGCGTTCGACATCTACTCTGCCTTCCTTTGTAAGGACACCAAACACGACGCCTCGTGCACCTCGTCGCTTGAATGCGCTGATATCCTCAACCATCACCTCGAGCTCGGATTCCGAGTATAAGAAGTCTCCCGTGCGCGGCCTGATCATGACCTACAATGATGGATGCTGGCTTGAGCACCTGGCCACCCGACATCGAAAGCTTCAACGCGAGAAGAGGTACCATTATCGGAATTCCATTAGCTATCTTGTGCACTCGTTTATAGAGGCCCATGCTGGGAGTTGTTCCTCCACCCAGCCCAAGATTGCCACACAATTCTAGACGGTCCGCACCGCCGTCGATGGCACTAGAATACGAAGCTCAATCTAATCATCTAGTATCAGGCAAGTAGTAACCCTTACTTTAAAGCTGATTGGACTGAATCGACGCAAACCTCGACGACGATTCCTGGGCCAACCTCGGGAGACGGAGTTTGCCTTACCGAGGGTCCCGACGGCACGGATGCCTCTGAACTGGCGCTAGTAGCTGCTACTAGTCCCGATGCGACGTGATAGTCAATGCCCATGGCGACCGGGCGCGTGGATAGCGGGGAGGTAGGGGTAGGTAAGCGGGAGGAGGGAGAAATCATGAACGTCCGTGGGGCCGCCTCTGGTCCGTTATTCGGTCCTGAATATGGACCCGAATTTTACACAGCGATGGTGAAATCCACTAGTCCATACATGACTGATGCTACAAACTACAGGTATATAATATGCGGTGGTGTGGGTATATGACACTACAACAGAATGAATGGTTATATGGGTTGAGAACATGGAGTCCCGGAGTTCCGGATCATGGCGGGATGGCGGGGTCACTGATTCGGGTGACCCAAGGCTTCATACTGACGCACAATATTCTTTACATCCGGGCAAATGGCAAGGATCACCCTTTCCGAGTCTTCCTTGACCAAACCTTTGCCCTTGCTCTCCAGCCATCTTCCAAAAGCATCTACATCGGGCTTCCCACTCGCGTTTACAACGGCCATGATACACGCCCCCTCTCGCACCATCTTCGCTAGCTTGTCGCGCTGGTTGGACCACTTGAGTTTCCGCATGACAGGCAGCAGGACACGCGACACGGCCGGCGAAGAGGACTCGATGTCCGGCAGGACATGCGACACGTGAAGTGACGTGAGTGCGTTGAGATGCGAAGTCGTACGTCGACGAAGGAAGGAAGATATAACGCTGCTCGTGCGTCTTCGCTGTAGGAGAAGGCTGGCTTCATATTGCCTAACAGACTTGAGTGTGAACAAACGGACAGACATTGTCACCTTAGTCCCAAAGCGTGAATTAAGAGGACCTTACGAGAGAAGAGGAGAGGTAAGTCCCCGTGCGCCATCGTCGCTCGATGTTCAAACCTCGCATGATGCCCCTGTGAACCAGGTCGCCCACTGTCGGCCGTAGCGCGACGCCCACAGCACTTTGGCCGAACAGTGAATGGTTCACCCTCGAGGGTGTGACGATACGAATGCGATTATTATGCAAAGCCTGGTCCGATGCCAGTTCTTTGAACAGAGGCGACACTTGAGATAACGACGCCAGGTCAGGAAGATCAAGGAACGAAACTATACAACACGCGAGTATTCAGCACTTAATCCCACTGATATTGTGGTCAGATAAACTCACAAATATACAGAATAACTTCAGGAACTATATCCAAGAGATTGTGAGCCATGGTGATGGTAATAATGAAAGAACATACGTGGTGCTGCGCGAATGAACATATCAAGAAATTCCCACGCTGCTACCGTAGTCCCCTCGCTGGGAAGTGTAGGTCTCCGAATCTCGCCTGCGGGATAGAGCTGCCAGCACGCCCGACTCTGCAGTCGTGCAACTTGGCGGGAGGTTCGCTCTTTTGGCGCGCTGGCATTGTAGGCCTCCTGTGTACGAATAGGAGAGTGACAGGGGCGATCTCCCTATCCCCGTTATGCGTTGATGTGTTGAAGGTTCTGAAGCTCCGATGAACGCCAGCAAGCTCAATGCCTTACGTACAGTGGCCATTTCGGGCATAATTTTATGCTGGAATGCTGAATACGGTTTGGCGATCAAATTCATTGAGAAACTACCCCAGTTATTGGCAGACTATCCACTTGTGGGCGGCAGATCTAAAGCCTATGGACGCGCCATTTCTAAACAGACATGTTTCCAATATTATAACATCCTACTCTAAATTTTACATAAACAAACCACCGTAGTGTTGTAATAAGAAGCGTGGAATTGAAAGCTACCGACAAGCTAAGACCAATGTGCACGAAAGCGAAGAACGCAAAATGCAAAATGAAAACAGAATTGCTGCCCAAAATGAGAAAACAGTGGAGGACGAGGCAAATATAACATAGCGGAGGACAGCGGTGCTTGGGTGCATGAGATAACAAAGAATGCATGATATGATACACTAGACCAACGAGTTCAGAGGGAACAAATGATAAATGCTATGCGGTGGGAAGTGAACGCCTGGGGATACATGGTTGTTTATGACGAAAGAAGGAAACTTTAGGAGCCTGGACGCTACTCAGAGCTTGTTTCATGAGAAAAGAGGAGCCAGAAGTCCGTATGGAGGGTTCGGAAGACAATGGGGCACGTAAGGAGGATCTTGGAATTTCGCTACATGGTGGTCATAGTCTTCTCCACCTCCACCTTGATGCCGCAGATCTCGTCGGAACTTGGTCTGCGTGCCGCTCTGAATCCCATTTCGAGTGCATGGTATGCGGGTGCAGGGCTTGAGCTAGAGCCAGACTTCTCGAGGTCCTCAGAGTCTCCACCGCACGTACTCAGTCGCCTTATCCCCATGCCCAGCCCTATGCGAATGTTCTCCATCTCGACCAAATCTTGTTCCATGTCCATCTCCTCCAGATCAGGCGCTAGGCTTCCAATCGTACTCAGCATGACGCCAGATCCCAAAGTGTTGGTTAGCCGGGTGTTCCTGCTGAATGTTCCCATCGCACTTTTTTTACGATGGTGGGGCGGAGTGAATGGTGAACCCTGCTGCGCAACAGACTTGGTAGTAAAAGCGGCCATTCCTGTACCCTCGGAGTGAGTTACTGTTTCAGAACCCCGTTCACGAAGATCAAGGATCTAGAATCCAATGAGCGGATAGATACAGAGCTTATCGCATGGTCCTCACCAGGCGACAGGCGAGGACAGGGGCTAGCATCACACTCAACGGGATGTTGATGGCCGAAATGACCTGACGTGGCCTATAGTAGATACTAGGTTATTTGTTACTTCATTGTCGGTTGTGAGACGCGTGCGTACTGCAAGTAGAAGACACCATTGATCTAAGATGGGCTGTCTTAGCAAGCGAGTCGCGTGCGAGAAGGGGTGACTAACCAAGTTTGCAATCGAAATTAAAAGGTAGTAGAATACTCCTGTTCCACGCGGTTGGTTGATATCTTTAGCTATAGAACGTGATATCTCACCTTCTCGAAGAAACGTCTGGATAAGCCGGCTGTTGGGGCCTCCGTTTCGGCGGCGAATATATATAGCTTTCCAGATGGTCATGAATGTGACCAGAGTATCGAAGAGAAGGGGTGCAATCTGTATAGAAGAATTAGCAACTGCGGATAAGAAAAGGCGGGGGCGTACAAAGAAACCTAGTTGTCTAGATTAGTTTGCGAGAAGGTAATAGTTAGGTTCTGGCTTACCAAGAAGATGAGCGGAATGGGGCTTTGACATGGGTAGGCAGGGGCCCTAGAGCAGAGTTAAAACACAGGCGTTTGTCTAGTTCGTGGTGCTCACGTAGGTATAGGGAGGTTTCACGAAAGGAAGTACTGTTATACGAGTTGGAAAAGGATGATAAATGGGGCGAACGGAGAAACACTCACAGAGCATCTGAGTGCTATCAACGTAAAGTTGATATGCTACGACGCCTGCCATTGAGCATATGAGGAACCATAAGACGAAGATGTTGCGGTTGAAAAATGCGTATGTCCGGATGAGGAGAACCGCTATGTGTATGCGCGTGAACAAGCATAGCAACGACCGCATAACAAGCACGCGTACATTCGGATCCGACTTGATTCCACATGGCGAGTCCCACAGGAATCTGCTGGATGTCAGCAATGAGGCGTATCAGACGATAAACGGTGAATTACTCTGAAAATGCGTTCGCATGTTTCTCTTGGGTGGTCCATCACGAAGCAATACAGCAGATATGGGACGACGGCGATGACCCAGTACCTAGGCACTGCTCAGATGGGCGAAACGGTCGATATAAGCGTGTGAAAGTACCTGCAGAATAGGTAGGCCACTTTGACGGGAGTCCAGTGCGTTCTCCAGACCTATTCGACGATTGGCAAGCTGGAGATAACAAGTCGTCTACAACTCACAAAACGCCATTCCCTTGGCAGACTGATGGCCCAGTCCCAAAGCACGACAGCATCTGTCGCGCGGTGGAAAGTCAACCAATTGAGCAGAAACCGAGATGCTCTTGACTTACACATTGCTGGATAAATTCCAATCAATCAGGGAAGAAATTGATGGTGATGAGGGCGAAACTTACAACAGAAGTATACCTGAGTGATATAGATGAAATGTTGCGCTGTCTCGCTGTCTTGCTTGGACGCCATGGCTGGCGAGCGGGAGGAGGGGAGATGGTGGCGGGAGGAAGCAAAGAGGGAATGTCGATTGTTATTGAGCTGGCGCGGGATGTAACTCCCATCGGCCCACAGACAGTGAGCCAGCTCCCAAAGAACCAAGAATCGCCACCAACGAGCCCGCACTGAATAGAGGCGATATGCTTCCTGATCGAGCCTGTTTTCAAGATTTAGTATATAATACTATTTTCTTAGCTCCCGCATACGGGCTGGCTTGTATTCATGAGAAACCGGTATTGTACTCTACAGAAAAGCCTCGAGGTGGATACGGGCAAAATCTGGCCATCATAGTGACCGAGCCTGCAGCAGGCAGCCGCAATAAACTTTGAACCAGGAAGCAAACAAAGGCGCCTGGCGGCAAAGAACCAGATCGGGGTTCGGATTGCCACGTGAGCCGAACTCTTGACGCGACATTTGCCGCCGGCACTAACCTCAACATGGCCACCAACGCTGCTGGCGTGCAGCATATTCGCCTGCGCAAACCAGAACCCCCAAAAGCTTCAAATGTGACAAAAAGACACACTGGCTTGCTCCAGGACAAGATAAGACGGTGCGGGAAGCCTCTTGTTTTCTCTATATATCATTTTGACACCACTTAGGTCCGCTCGTGCGCCATGGGCACCATCGTTCTCCATGGCAGTGCGCATCCTTCTCCTCGTACGCTTCTCAGCGGCGATGTACTCAAATATATCAGATTGCGATGAAGGTATCTAACCAGACACTCTGCTACCATTACAATGAACTCATCATTGGCCAGTCTTCAATTTTTGGGAACCACTTCATTTCCTGGATCGCGGGCACGGATTCCAGACGTGGGAGGTTTCCACCGAGTTCGCCATCCGAAGCTGGTCATACATCCTCCTGCACTTGCTTCCTACTTGGTTAATTTCAGTGCTTGTTGGCCCGGAGAAGGTGAGGAGAGCTTCCCGTCTTGTCATCGGTCGGGCTTACGAAGTTATGTAGCGGCCGGCTTTCTTTGCTGTTAGGATCTCTCTGGCTGTCATGTCAGTCTTAGCAGAGTCCAAATTCTACAGAACAGCATACGAGAAGATCAACGAACACGTCGGCCGGTACCTCTTCTTTATGCTTCTCACTAGTGCCGGCATGTGGAATTCATCAGCTGGTGAGCATTTCGCAGTAGTTCCGGCGCAGCAATTGAATTATGTTCCCCAGCGTTCCTACCTTCGTCGTTCACGATGTGTACCACCATGATGGCCTTTTCCTACGCATTGGATCCCCCAAGTAACGCCAAGGCTAAGCGCACTCTCCTTGCCACCATATGTTTCGCTGTCGGTGCTGTGGTTGGCTGGCCATTTGCTTTAGCACTGGCTATCCCCTTCGTGTTCGAAGAGATATTTGTGTTTGGCGGTGATCGTGTCCCTCCTGCTATTCGTACTACTTGGAGCCTAGGTCGATTGAGACGCTTCGTCGGAGCGGCGATAACGGCTGCTATGGTCTTCGTACGTTCTTGCCATAATGAAAGACTGCACACGCTTATGATATTCTTACTGCAGATTCCTGTCATTGGCATCGATTCTCTCGCCTATGGCCATCACACGATAGTCCCCTGGAATATTATCCGGTACAACATATTTGGCGGCTCTGAACGAGGGCCTGATTTATATGGCACATCTCCCTGGTGTTTCTACCTCCTCAATCTGTTCTTGAACTTCAACATCCTAGTTCCTTTGGCCCTTATCTCGCTGCCGGCCCTCGCGATCACATACCGCTACGATCATCTTCGCCTTGGCGCCTACAAGGCGTCCCCAGACCAGAGTTCTCCATTCACGCTGCTTACTATGCGCTTGCTCCCGTTCTATATATGGTTTGGTATATTATCTTTACAAGCCCACAAGGAGGAGCGCTTTATGTTCCCAGCTTACCCATTACTCTGTCTCAACGCTGCTGTAGCCCTATATCTTATCCGCGGTTGGCAGGAGGCTATCTTCATTAGCATCACCAAATCGCCATACAAGGTGTGAATTCTGGCAACCTTTCATGCGTTTTATTCACCTTTCATATGCTCAGGCCTCTCAATCCTCCATCTTCCGTACCTTCACGTTGTCCGTGATCGTTACGGCTTCAGCGATATCTATCTCTCGCATACTTGCCTTGTGGACGTACTACCACTCCCCGATGACCATCTCGTTCCTCTTCGAAACGGAAGAACTCCCCAGGCTTTTGAACGTCACTGGCTTCCTTCCACCCATCCCACCAAATACCAATGCAGATGAAATGCCCCGCATCGACCTTAGCCCGATCAAGGCTTTCAATCTGACTCTTTGTTACGGAAAAGAATGGTATCGTTTCCCTGGTCACTACCTCGTTCCGGATGGCATCCGAGTAGATTTCATCAAAAGCGAATTCGATGGTATGCTCCCCGGGCACTTTGGAGAAGGCGAACACAAGCATATCAACAGATCGTTGCAATATCCTTTGGCACCCTTTTTGTTGAGGCCAGAAATGCGATTGGTACCTGCTGCCCTCAATGATTTGAACCGCGAGGCTCCTTCCCACTACGTGAGTGTCACCCTAGAAGTTAATATTAAGCTGGTGTGCTAACCCCAGTTTATCAGGTTCCGGTCGAGACATGCGACTTCATCGTGGATCTCGACTTCCCCAAACACCCCGTTTCCTCTGCCAATGAACCTAGGTATGCGGTGGACACTGATACCTACGACCGTGTGGCCTGCATCCCATTCTTGGACGCAAGCCATTCAAGTCTTCTGACCAGAACCCTCTGGATGCCTGGACAGAAGTGGCAAAGCATGAACGAGTTTGGAGACTACTGCCTATTGAGGAATAGGGAGAGAGTCCGACAAAAGGAAGAAATTGTTCTTCGCAATAAACTGTAGTAAATCACAACAATATCTACTTCAATAATGTCCTACAAATACGCGATGTGAGGCTTGGTTTCGAGTTTCAAGTGTCTCGTGACCGGGTGCCCTCTGTCAGTTCCCGCCACTGACCTTAGTTGATTCTACGCTGTTAAACGTCGCTTTTGACGACGGCGAGCGATGAAGGAATCCAACTCTGACCTCGATGCGCTACTATGTGTCTCGCCACCGTCGCCGGTGCTCTCTGCCTCCGCGATGTCCGTTTCCTTGACGTCTGGAACGATCCCCATTTTCCTTGACGAAACAGATGGGCCTGAACTTGGCGATATTCCTCATGGCGTGGGCCCCGACAACGGTATTCTTTCACAATTGTTCTTGCTTTCTATCGAGCGACCAAGGGAGGATATCCCTGAGGAACTGGCGAGCATCGATAGTCAAGATCAACAGGAGCGATGCACTGTACAAGACAGCTCAAGTCAGATCAGCTTCGGTACATTTGGCCCTCTAGCAGCGCAAAGGACTAGCTCTTGGTGCCCCATAGACGAGGCGGGCGACCTTATTGCTTACATGCAGAATGGACACGAGGACTCGGCGGATCCAAATCGCGGCGTGGATCCAGATCTACGCCTCTCTGAAGATGCCTTAGGATTGGCCGTGGACCTTCTACAGCAAGAGACCCCCGCCCCTTTCGTGCACTGTGCCGACGGAGCTACTGCTTTCACTGGCGATCCCGGCGATAATGCGCTTAAGATAGTCGATCCCACGTGCCCACCACAGGAAGGACATTTGTTCACGCATGGGGCTCCGTGGTCAGAGGGGGCAGGTCACGCTCAATCTACCCAGCAGCAAGAAGACGACTGGCAATTGTATTCTTCGCAACCTGAGGACACAGCAATGCCATCTAAAAGGACCTTCAAAGGCAGCCAAACCTTTTCCTTTCCTGCAAAACACCGGGACGAAGCTTCGGAGCACCCTAATCACTCAGAGGCTCAGTCTCTCGTCGAGTCTGCGGACGTACATCCCGAAGGAGCCCCCCTACATCATCAATTGTATTCAGACACCCTCCCTTGGCTTAAGGACATCGCCGTAGACTTGCTCATTGACCAAGAAGGGTTCCGCTCTGTTCAACCTATTTTCAAATTGACCGGATACTCGCCTCAGGCTCGTTCGCTCCATCCGGAGGGCCAAGAATGCGACGGCGGCGTTGTAGAATTCATGCCAGTCCTTAGGAAGACTTATAATTTCCATTACGCCCCATTCGACAGCCCGCCAATCTTGCGCCGTGTGATGGTTAATAAACAAGAATCGCGCGACTACATTTCCCGCCAGGCCCTCCTCAGCATCAAAGACAACGGCGTGTACACCGTCCGTGGAGTCGAAACCGCCACCTTCTCTGTCCCGTACGCCAAAGAAGGTTCTGGCTCACTCTACGCCCATGTAGACTGCAAAATGCGCTGGAAGTTCGAATACCTGGTCGCGAATCGACGGCTGGAGAAAACCGGGAGATTCTTAGACGGCGAAAAAACTTTGACTCCATTGACGTTTGCGTGCTCGCCTCTACTGCTTCATCCCAAGCAAGGCAAGAAAGTGAAGCTAATGCATCTTGTTCGTAAAACCGTAGCTGCAAAATTGGTCGCCGAGAAGATGGAACTACCAGCTAGAATGAGAGGTCCTGCCGCCGTGCCCCATGGTGACTGGCAGATCCACAGGCGAGCGCAGTCGCATGCGCCCCAGGAATCTCACACTTCACTAAGTTCAGAGTCCTCAAGTAAAGGCCATCACCGCCAATTGCCCAGGCATGTCGAGGTCGCCACCAATCAGCGACGGGTAGGGCGACGTCGAGCATCTTCAGCAGGCGAGCGTCCTCGCATTCCTGGTTCTCCTCTGCGTGAAGACATATCTGCCATGCAACAAAATCCCCATACCGGATCAAACCTCGTCACTGGTCGACATATACTGCCTCGATCTCAGTTATCCGAAATGATAGACTCTTACAGTACATGTCCTCCACCATCTGCCATCATTGGAATGACTCCATTAACACCTTACAGAGGCAATAAATTCTAGGAGATGTACAATACAAATGATAAATGCCAGTCCCAAATCCTATGTATCCCTGGATAGAAAAATTCGTGCATGCAATAATGATCTAGTGTGCCAAGATACGCCTTATCTGGTCGGTAACGACCCTGGGCTCGAGGTTGATGATCGTATTGATACCGCCATGTTTCTCACAATGACGCCCAGGACAATCCAACGGTAGGCAGAAGCTGGATAAAGTAATTGGTCATCCCCAGGCAATGGATAGTGATGGAATACATACTCTGTCTCGTGTACCAAGTAGTGTTGAACGCCAGCCGCAATTGCCAGAGGACTGTAATCCGTCTGGATAACGAGATCAGAGATGTCATGGTACAACATGGGGGTCTCAGAGACTTACGATAGTACATGTCCGAGGTTGGAATTCGAAAACAGCACTTCTTGGCGTAGGCGTCATCCAAAGCGAATGGGTGAGACCGTTTCCATGTACCGCAATGAGGATCTAGGTAGATAAGTCAGCCTAAAACCATAGGACACGACGAGCGCGGACTTACAGTAGCTCGTGCAATCCTTGCTACTTGCTCGTCGAAGGGCATACTAGAATTGAAAGCTTCCAAGGCAATATCGGCCACCCCTTCATGCTGTAGCTGATAAAGCTCGTCGACCAGTGCCTCGTGGTCTTCCGTGACGAGCCGACGACTGCTGTCTTGACGTTGAAGATAAACAACGAGCGGCTTCTCCGGCATTGAGAGCTGCGTGTCGCCACGGTATTCAGAGAATACACGCTCCCGCAAGGTGAGGAGCCAGTCTGGCGCGACGGGCAAGCGCAGGACATCGCCCCAGGGTTTGTAGGCTGCTGACGGACCAGAGTGTCCAGCAGCTCTATCAGCGAGAACAGCGGTCGTGATGCGGTATACTTTGCCAGAGTCAGCGCGTCTGTCCCACACGGCCTTGGTATCCCACACAACGCCAGGGCTACAATATATATCATGCCCATTAACTTCGAGGAGGGACAAGGGACAAGGAACACGCACAAGAATTTTTCTGTAAACCAGATGTTGGCTCCTGGCTTATCATTGAAGATATCCTTGCCTGGCTTGGCGCCTGACGGTGCGTCATTATTGGAGTATTGCTGTGTAAACGCGACGCGCTTGATCATGGGGAGTTTCATTCCCGTTCGCCACCCATAGTTGCTCCACACTCGCCACGATCCCAAGAAGGTTTCGCCTAAACATACTATTAACAGGCGCGCTTCAAGACATATCTGAGTTTAGTCTTACCGATCCAATGGTAATCTATTCGAAGTGAGGACGTCAAGCCTAGGCACACACAATGGAATGGGTTGGAACTCACAGTGCGCAGCAACTATACAGGACAGTGAGTGAGGAATTTTGTTTGCGGCAATGAATAGGAACGACTCACAGTTGTCATCATTGTTAATGATCTTGATATCATTCTAAATTTAGCTGGACCTCAGTTCGGATAGCGATGTTGCCTACCATTGGTCCCTCAATGACCTGAGCGGAACCAAACTGACGTTCGGCGGCTTCGAGACTGATGGTCTCGCCGATCTGATTGCTTTCTTTAACTTCCGGACTGACGGGCTGTAATCGGATACTTTTGATCTTCGCCACAACTCGCCCATTGGCGGGAGTGCGGGTGTCGGTGCTCAACGACGCGATCAGTTTAATGGGCGGGATCCGCCAAGGTTGGTCGGTGACGAGGTAGAATGTGCGATTATGCCAATACCTGCAATGGCGGGATAATCACGCGACTTCTAGAAGGCTGGCGATGAGTAAACTCACAAGTTTTCGATGACTGAGAACCCAGGGGCATGGGCGAGAACCTCAGTCTTGGGTAAAATCTTTATGCGCTGGGCGGTAAGGTCGGTGGGCTGGATCGCGCGATATGGCAGCGACGACAATGACAAACGATCCTGGTGAGCGAATAACATGTACACCAGGAGGACGACGACGCCCAAGGCGACATAACTGCGGTTGAGCCTTCCGAATCGTAAGTGGGGCATCACCGTGAAGGCTGAGGAAACGGGGAAGCGCGGGGGGAGGACGGTGTCGCGGATTAAGATGCGGGTGTGGCCCGTGTAGGGGCCACAGCTTATATGTCGCGCGATGAACCCGATCGTGAGCCGCAAAACAAACATCTGCACACAAAACTGACGATCACTGGGTCATAACGTTCATAGGCAATATAGACAAGAAAATACATATCATAGTATTACATGTGGAATAGCGGACATTCTCTCCGGGTGATGATGGACCAAATGGCAAGCTTAAGCACCGAACCCGTACAAGGTGCGGCCGGATCGCTTCAGAGCGTAGACAACGTCGAGCGCCGTAACAGTTTTGCTAAATGGGAAGGAGAGATAAGCACACGCCTAATGATAGAGCAAGGCCCTGAGTGGCAACTTACCGCTTGGCGTGCTCAGTGTAAGTGACAGAGTCACGAATGACATTCTCCAAGAAAATCTTGAGGACACCACGAGTCTCCTCATAGATCAAGCCAGAAATACGCTTGACACCACCACGACGAGCGAGACGACGGATAGCCTACGGGGATAAGCAACATATGAACAAACCACTCCCAGCGCCCAAGCTTGAAAACGCACAGGCTTTGTGATTCCCTGGATATTGTCACGAAGAATCTTGCGGTGACGCTTTGCTCCCCCCTTTCCGAGTCCCTACAAAGCAATAAGTTTCTTAATTCCGAGTCGACTTGAATGAGACGCACCTTTCCACCTTTTCCACGTCCAGACATGTTTCTAGGTTACACTCAAAGATGGGTGTTACAACGGATGAAAATTTGGGTGGCGCTTTGATGCGTTGGCGATGGGGGTAGTGTGCAAGGAAGAGAATGGACGTCGCGTCTGGATCAACACCCTATATATACCATGTCTTCCATCACGTGACGATCGTGTTTACGTGTGGCCACTTCAAGCCTGTGGCGGCGCACTGCTTTATCACTCTCAGGATGACCATTACCCACATCACCTCGCTCTCAGAACTCAACAAGACCCTCTCTGCTTCGAGCACGAAGGTCTCGGTGCGTGCGGCTTATATGTTCCATACTTACTTTGACTCATTTTCAGTCAGGTCATTGACTTCCATGCAACTTGGTTCGCATTCGTTGCAAGTAATGTGTAACAGTCCTGATATAAGCATGTGGCCAGGTGTGGGCCATGTCACGCCATTGCGCCTACATTTGAGGCCCTCTCGAAACAATACAAGAACGTGAACTTCTTAAAATGTGATGTCGACGTTGCTAAAGATGTAGCCGCCCATTACACTGTTTCTGCAATGTAAGTATATTGCCGCAGCTGTCTGCCTCTTATAGACTCATTTATTGTCTTTGACCAAGGCCAACATTTATCTTCCTCAAAGGCTCTACAAAGATCGATCAAGTGCGGGGTGCCAACAAAGCGTAAGTGTAGCCAATTCATGGGGCGTTGATTCTGTTTTGAACCAGGAAATCCCACAGGGCACTTGAAGGCGCCTTGGCAAAGCATGCTACTTCGTCGTCCAGTGCCTTCTCTGGCAAGGGCCACACGCTAGGAGGTGGATCTGCTCCGGTTGATCTCAAGCACGAAGCGCGTTCAGTAGCCAACCAAGCTTCTTCCGTGGTTACAGGCCTTCCTCCACAGACGAAGGTCTTCCTGGGGCTAATCGCTGCCTATGCTTTCTTCTGGTATCTCAGCTAATTGAGTGGAATACATGTTATTTATTCGATAGGAGCAAATCCAAGATATGAAGATACGAAGTCTGATATAGTAAACGCCATGATATGCCATCGAAGTCACCCCGCCTTTACGTCCATCCGAGAGCCGCCCAGGCCTCTTGAGCGGCGACCTCCTTCGCAGTTTTCTGGTTCTTTCCAATACCGGAGCCCATAGTTTCGCCATTGACTAAATAGGCATGGCAATCAATGAAGCACGAACAATATAAGTAGTCACGCATCGCACCTACACATTGCACAGTCCACTGAGGATTGTGCGGTTCACCGCAACGTTCAGCTGGGTATGTCACCTGCAAATTCTTCTGGGAGGCAGTTTGGTTGAGACGGGCCAAGATCCCGAGGGATGACGGCGCACCGTTGGGTGTCGTCTGAGGAAGTGGAGGTGGGGCCGTGCCTGGGGGCGGGGGGGACCGGTGCTGACTGGTGCTGGCACCACCCAGTTGGCGCGTCGGGGAAGGGGGATTGAGTAGCGGAACAGGTTCAGCGTCTGGATTGATAAGACGAGCGATCCAGTTTTGGATCGGCGTGACTCCACTACGCATGTACACCGCACCAATGTACGAGTAGAAGAAAAAGCGAGTTTCCTGGAATGTTCAATCGTTAGCGTATGATCACGATCAATTGGGATTGTCACCAACATCCGCTTCGTTGATGCGTTCCGCGAATTCTTGGGTGTAGAGTAGTCGGTCCTTCAGTTTGTAGCTGTCCACCCATGCCTGGATTTGTATATCTGAAGTCAAGTCCCTCAACTTTTCCTATCGTGCTGAATAAGGGGAGAAATATAACCAGATTTATAGCAAAATAAACGAACGGTCATTTCGTCGGCGGGAATCATTGGCCGCTCGAAGAATAGGACGTTCGCGACAGTAAAATCGAACACCTTTCCGCCCAAGATCGAGAGGCGCTGAGTATCGCCATAGTCTTGGTTTTTGCTTTCTCTGATTGATTTGTGAGTATAGACGTCCAGGAATAAGATCTACGCGTTGATTAGTTAAAATTCGGCGTCAAGACAAGATCTGGCTTACTGGATCATCAATTTTGGGAATAGGCGGAAGAGGGCGGTCGGCCATAGCTTGTTGTGGGGGGAATCCTTTGTTAGTGGCGGGGCAGGAACTGGGCGATCACATCGATTCTCAGTGAGAAACTATTCTTATAAGTTTTGTGGGCGACTCTGCGCAATCAGGAAGTTCAAGCCTCGAGTTGCGCAGTAAATAAAGCTTATAACGATCACGTGCCGGTCACCTTCTCTTCTTCCTCCTCACACCGACGAAGTCACTCTTCAAGTTCGATTACCGACTTGAACTGGTTGTCCAGAGCGCTGATATGTCTACGGACAAGAAGCCGCCTCCGTCTGCGGGACAAAACCCACTAATTCCGGAAAAGTACCTCGATGTACCGTCACAAAGGCTCTACTACCTCAGCCTGGGTTTGCTATGTCAAGTGGGTGTCCTTTGCTGGGTTCCGAAGGCAATATCTCATAAACCGTATAGGCCATCAAAATAATGGAGTTCGGCTGGACGACCGTTGTTGGGACCGACGATTCGCTTGGTCCTTGTATGAAATGGCTCCTTGTGGATGCCCTGTATTGCATAACACTCGCGCTGCTCCGAATACCGAGGCTGAACTACGGAAAAGCAGTCATATTTCTGCAAATATCTACGCTATGGTTCTTCGATGGACTGATGTTCGGGGGACTTTCTTTGAACTTTGGGGGAGGGGACATGCATTCACGCTCCTATGGGCGCTCAAGTGGGTTTTCTTATACTTCGCGCGTCGATGGAGAGCTGCTGAGACCTTGTGTGAAATTGTTACCAGACCAGCAAGAAGTTCTCGGTACACCGGAGCCGTTTAGCTTGCTGGACTTAGTTGCCCCGCTTACCTTCGGCCTTCTATCATCTACTTCAGACAAGGATGCCCATTTACTCGGTCAACACACGGTGCGCATGTCGCCGATCAGCACAGCGCAGCTCTACCCCAATGGCCAGACATTTTGTCTATCTTCCCAGTCGAACTTTGTCCTCGTCCCAGTCCTACTCAACAACACCCACCCACACCACCTCAGATATTCCATTTCACCTCTTGGTCATAACGAGCAAGGCGCCAATGGAAAAATTGAGCATTTCGATCTCAACGCGAAGGAATTGAAAGCTATCGAGCAAAGCCGAATCGACGCGCTTCAGTTAGCACGCCCGAATCCCACTGCAAGTCACGACTCTGACGATTACGACGAATATGATGATGACGACGACGAAAAAGACACGAACGGGAACGCCCACTCCAACCTACAGAAGTCCCAATCCATCACACACATCAAAGTGACTAAATCTGGTATAATCCGCTTAGAACGCGTAGTTGACTCCTCGAGCATCGACGCCCGGTTGATGTACCCAAGCGAGCTGAAGATAGCTCCTTGCCCGACCGCTGAGTTCGTAGGAGCTGGCGGTGTAGAAGCAGATATCAAATGCATTGGTCAAGATCCCGAATTCCCTTTGGTCATCAACATAGCCGGCGTAGCACCTTTGAGCCTGAAGTGGTCGAAGGTCATTAACGGCCAACGGGAGCCTTTCTTGGTCGAAGGGATCGAGGGTGAACACCGATGGACCGAAGGAGACGCCTCGAATAGCGGTGCGGTGCAAGATGTCCAAGTACCCCTGGTCGTGACATTAGATAGGCTGGGAAACCATGAATATAACTTGGAGGAAGTCGTGGACTCCATAGGCAATGTGGTCCCCTTGAACACAAACTCAGTAAAGCCGGGCCAGGTTTACAGATCTTACAACGTACTTCGCCATCCGTCGGTCTCCTTCAAGTCGTGTGCAGAAGGGCGGCAGGTACCTTTGCTTATAGGCTCGGAGGCGACTCTCGCGATCGCAACTAACGACGCAGACCCGGTCGACGGTCCATGGGACGTCGTCTTGAAGTACCAACCTTCTACCGATGCTGACGACGTGGACGTGAAGAGCTCCAAGAAGCATAAGCCCTGGACGAAGACTCTCCAAAAGCTCGACGGAAACCGCGATCTGACCATCAAGGCGGCCACACCAGGACTCTATACAATTGCAAGCATCAAAGGAAAGGTGAAAATGTCTCGTATATATTCTCCTACTCGTATTAACGGCGTCTCAAGTATTGTACGGGAGATGTATTGTCGCCGGAGTCCTGCAACGTCGTAGAGAAGCCTTACCCTACTGCTGAAATCGAATGGAAACGGATACATGAATGGTAAGGAACACACTATCCGCATACCCGTTCAATATCTAACCGGACCTCAGCTCTGGAGACACCGGTGTATCTGCGTCGCTTGTGTTCCACGGGAGCCCACCTTTCACCGTACATTACCAAGTGCAACGTGACACTGAGGCTGCTCGCGACCAATTGAAAACATTCAACACCGCCCGTGGCGAACTCACACTACAACCGGAACGCAGTGGTCATTATATTTACAAGTTCACCTACCTCAGTGACAGCAACTACAAGAAGGTTGGTCTAAATGGACCTAGCATTGATCAAATAGTCCACCCCTTGGCCAGCGCTGAGTTTGTCGACGGAGGTAGAAGTTCCTCGGGCAGGAAGAAGGTCATCGATGTTTGTGAGGGTGCTTCAGTCAATGCAGATGTCGAACTCCGAGTAAGAATACCAATATGTTGCGCATGTGTTCCTGCTAACACCTTCTAGGGTACTGGTCCCTGGAACTTGGAGCTTCAGATAGTAGGACCAAGAAAATCCGAAACTATCGTGGTCCAGAACATCACTACGTCAAGGGAAACTCTCGAGATTCCTATTCCCAAATCAGTCGATAAGGATGGTGGAGCCTTCGAGGTTGATCTTGGTATAAACCACTTCAGTTTCTCTAACTGTAAGCTGACCTTGGGTGTAGTCAGGATTGTAGACGCCTATGCATGCAAGCGGACCCTCTCTGGTGCAGGTATCCTGGTCAATGTCCGACGTATAAAGGTACTATTGACTTTCTTGAGTTCCGTTTGTCGTGCTGACACAAACTAGCCCACTGTCAAATTCTATGGCAAAGACACGGAACGCCGTGTCGTCGTTCTGGAGTCGGACAAAGCTAGTTTGCCACTGCGATTATCTGGACAAGGCGTATGTCACTTTCTAATATATCCTCTGTATCACTGCTCACGCTCGCTGTAGCCTTGGAAAGTTAGCTATCATCGCATCGGTGACGAGGAAGTGATACGTACAATGCTGGCAAGTCCCAACGACCATTTGCAAGTTGCACAGAAAGGGACTTACGAGCTTCTGGCTGTAAGTACATTGCTATGTCCTAAATGCTGCCACATGTACTGACCATTCCTAGGTCTCCGATTCGCTCTGCCCAGGCTGGGTTATTGATGGGAAGACCTACGAAGTCGACTGGGTCCCAAGGCCCTACGCGAAGCTCTCCCCGAAGATCGAAGCCATCTATGAGTCATTCAATAACTCGCACATATTGCCACCTATCTGCGAGGGTAATAATGCCCATGTAGACCTTGAACTCACAGGTAGTTATCGCCCTTACAACCACTCGCTGTCTTTCGCGTGGCTGACGGAGGCACAGGCCGACCCCCGTTCCAGATTATGTATAACATCGCGCAGAGCAATGAAAATGGTGGCACAAAACTCCTCGATCAACCCGTTTTCAACAGTATCCAAGCCCAGACACGCTTCCAGCTCCATACATCTCGGCCAGGACGAATGTACTACGAAGTCAAACAAATCGGAGACGCCGCTTACCCCCTCGCCCAACATAAGAATGCCATCATTCCTCGCTCGGAACGCCTACTCTTCGAGCAACAGGTCGCAATACGTCCTTCCGCTCGATTCAAATCACGCAGCCGCCTGTCCTACTGTTTGAATGAACAGTTCGTCCCAACGGACCAAGCAAACGGTGTGGTCGTCTTAGAAGGATCTCCCCCATTCACCCTCAAACTTTCGATACGGAGCATTGGAACAAGTCACGTCCATACCGAGATTGTCGAAGTCAACTCCAGGGTGTGGGAGCTCAACCTTCCGTCGTATACATTCCAGACAGTTGGCGCCCACCATGTTACGATAGACTCTATTTTGGATGCGTCCAAATGTGCTCAGGCCGGCCTTGATCCTTTGTCGACGTCTATCTGGGTGGATGTTGCAGAGACCGCATCGATCGTTCCCTTCGAAAGAAGGACGGACTACTGCGTGGGCGAGGTTTCGCAATTCCAGCTCGAAGGCATCCCACCATGGAGTATAGGGTTCGTTTCCCCCGTTGCTTTCCGTTTCAACCAACGACTGACAATGGATTGAAGGTATCGCATCAACGGAAAGTCCTACACTCAAGAAGCGAAAACGTCGCCGTTCTCTCTGCTTCAACAACAGCCTGGAGAGTTCTCGATAACATCCATAGCACACAGAAAGCAGATGTGCAAGGCATCCGTTAAGGATATGGTATTTAGTGTCCACCCGTTACCCTCGGCGCAAGTTGGACACGGAAAGCGCATCTTCCAAGACATTCACGAGGGTCCGTGCATCCTTCCGCTATTAACTTCATTGCATGCTGAAGGTACCTGTAGGTGATCAAGCTGAAATCGTCTTCACCCTCATCGGGGAACCACCATTCACTTTCACCTATCAAAGAGCGGAAGTCAGCTCGAAGAAAGGAGGGAAAGCCGGCAAGGTCCTCGAGACACATACTGTCTCCCGAGTCAACGCTCGCGAATATTCGATATTCTCTGCTTTAGAAGGTAAACTTTCTCTGGCCAGTTTCTATCGGACGTAGCTCAACTTCCATCAGGAACTTGGACAGTAACATCCATTTCAGACAAATATTGTCGTTATCCTCAAGCACAACCAGAGATAGGCACCGACAGACGGTGAACCTAGTCGCGTATAATATATATTTATCGCCACCTATCAGGTCGAGTTTTGGATTGTTAAATAGGTGCCATACGCTCAAACCACTGAGATGATGGCTTGAAAGATGCTTTACATTGCGCTATAAGGACATCTGTAGCTTCATACTTCATCCATACTCATACCCTATCGTCTAATTAGACCTGCGCAGACGAGATATAGAACCACTTCGAAACTGCAATCGGTAATCAGTAGTTGCTCGAAAGGGAAGGTATGAGAGGCTTACTGGAAGGGTCAATGGGAGCAGGAGGGAGTCTTTGTCCTGCGGGGACGGATGTGTAAGAGGGATCATCTCGTCGAAGGAACCCAGGAGAGTTTGAGATGGTGATGTTACGGCTGAACATACATGTTTAGCATGAAGTCTCTAGAGAACAAGGCGTATCTTACATGGAGAGGTCATAGGCAGCTGTCTTAGCAGCAGACTCTCCGGTGATGAGTCGACGCCACGCTTCGTGGCATTCGTGGATGATCTCGGTGGCGTACTTCCTGTTCTTAGCCTCTCCAGAGAAAGCAAAGGTGTTCTCCTGCTTCCCATCAGGGATCTTGTAGATCCTGCAACAAGGTTTGTTGGTTTCCATATACCAATTGAAGTCGGAGAACTTACCTGAACCATTCGTTGGTTGCGCGAATGAGACCGGGAAGATGGCGCTCGACGTCTTCGATGTCGTTCAGCTTAGACGCGAGGGGGTCGCGTACATCAACGACGATGACTTTCCAGTCAGTCTCGCCTTCATCGAGAAGTGCCATAACGCCAAGGACCTTCACTTGCTTGACCTGACCGACGTAGCCCACTTGCTCTCCGATCTCGCAGACATCGAGAGGATCGTTGTCTCCCTTCGCCTTGGTCTCGGGGTGCAGTTCAGCGGGATCTTCCCAAGTCTAAAATCATGTTATCGGGAGATACCGCGATGATGTTAAGATCATAGACTCGCCTGGGGGAAAGCACCATAGTTCCAGATGTATCCGTGATGAGGGAAGCAGTTGCGCACGAAACGCAACTTGCCCCTTTTGATGTCCTGCTTGATGGGATTGAACAGCTCCTCCTTTGAGATTTCCATCTTCGCGTTCGTCCACCGGGGAACCTCGACGACCATGTTGAAGATCCCGGCTTCCCGATCGGCGAAGAGCGGGATATCATGGAAAGGGGATACGACGGCACCGTTCTGCTCGATGTACACTCTGTGCTCTGCGGCAGGATATCAGATTCGCCCCGCGATTGTCGTGTCAGGCGTGTAAACCTACCGAGGGTGTTTGGGGCCGCGACGAGCCTAGGTGTGTATTCTGCAAGCACTGCGATCAAATTTCGCAAAGCAAAAGGGATATTGAGACGAACGCGAGGCCATTTTGCTGGAGGACTCTGATGAGAGATGTCGCAGTGAGAGAGAGAGGCGCTGTGAAACGCGTGCGGTGGACTTAGAGGTCATATGGCTGAGTCTCTGTTCTTTGATTATCATTAGCCCATCGCGGGTAAAAATCAGATTAGCGATCATTGTGCCATCTCTGACCTGCGTTTTCAAATTAGGGCGTAAATATTGATCATACACCGCGAGTCGGCCACAACATATCCGACACAACGAACTAGAAAGCATCGGAACGGAAGGAATGTAAGAAAGGAATCGCAACCCTGATCCCAACAATCAGCCTCAACGCGGCAACTATATATTAGGGGTGCGACGATGGCGAAAAGGAGCAGAAAGACAATGGTCAAGTCAACTCTGGATGTAGGTACGTCGGTATAGACTTGTTCCACGAGATTTGAATTTCGGTGGCGCAAGGCTGGTATGGCGTGCTTCATACGAGACCACCGTCTTGCAGGATGTTGGCAGCATTGCCACCAAGAGGAATGTTCGACAAAGAAAAGTTACCGCTGAAATCAAGTCTGAGGAGCAGCCGCTCTACGTGTCTTCTCACTTCAGCACTGCCATCGAACAGTTTTCCACTGCCTATCGCAGCCGCAAGGCTCAAGGACACATTGTTGATCCCACTAGCGTTCATGAGCACAGACTTTGACGCGTCTGATGTCGTAAAAGGTTTGTGGGATGTCGACTCGGAGAGATGATGGTAGAATGACCCGAGACAGGCATGAAAAGTCTGAGAAAGAAAGATTAGGTTCTTGTCTGCCTGGGACTTCATTCCTAATTATTACCTTGTTGATTTCAGCGACAATCTCCCACCGTTCTTGAACCATGATTCCGACACCTTGATCACCGCGTATGCTCCCTTCAAACAGCAATGCAGGCAACACGTCTCCTCCCCACCTCTCAATCTGAGCCACCAAACGCTCACATGCCTCAAAGATCGATTTCAGGATCGCCGTAAGGGTATCATTGCTTAAGAGACAGCCCGTCACCAGACGATCAAGAAACATCGAATGAATCGTCCGCAAGGTGGTGAAGTCGATGTGGGTTGAGTCCGAATGCGTGCTCAACCCAGACGGTCGGCTGCCTAGCAGCGTATTAGACCCCCTGGAAGCAACCTGGGACATCCCTTCTTTCCCAAGCAACGATTTGAGTTGCCTGTACTCTGTGTCTACGACGTCGGTCATCACGTACGCCAGTAGCGTGTCCAAGAACCAGCCCATGTCACGGACAACACCCCATCCGCAACGCAGCAAGGTGGATCGCGCCTTGAGGTCTTCGTCGGTGCCCCCTTCTCCCAGACCAGTCCACCTCCGCCGGGCACGCTGGGCATTTGACAAGGATGTCCAGCAGTTATGTATTCGCGTATGTGTTTTGCGGAGGGAAGAAAGGAATGCATGGAGGTCCGTGTATGTGAGGAGGTCCGTGGAATGGAGGAAGAGGTCGAGAGGCCAAGAGACAGAGTAATTGAGTGTTATGGGGGTACCGAGAAGAAGGTCTTTGAAAGACGTCGTCTCTGCATCCTCCATGCGGGGGGATGGGGCCTGATTTGTTGGATTAGCAAGAGACGGTAACAGCGGGCGCAGAGGTCCAGAGGGCAAGGAGAATCGAAGATATGCGAGGGCAGGGTCATGTTGTGCAGAAGTGCCCAGGGATGCGCGCAGGATAGCAAGATTGAGGTCTTGTTCACGGATCATTGAAGAGACGCCAGATCGCGACGCCAATCGAGACACCTTGAGGCGCTCGATTTCTCTGATGAGGGAGAGGCTGAATTCTCCATTCCGAAGGAGGAAGTAGTTCGCCCTTGCTGACGATCAGGGCTTTGAATGCGTGAAACGAGTGGTAGACATACAGGGAGTCGACAGCGTCAGAGACATCTTTCTCAGTGAGAATGTTCATCCATAGCCAGTCACTGACATTGAGACGGATTTCCGAGATGACACGGTCGAAGATAATTTGGTCTTCAGGGAGAGTTGAGTCTAGTAGCTCCGTATGCTGGAGGGCTAAGTGGCGAGGGAGTTTCTTTTGCCACTTTGCAGCCTTCACCGTCCCAACAGCGCGACCGACATACGCAATCGACTCTCGCGATTGCGCTGACACACAGCGTGGCATAAATCCCTCTGCTAGAACGAATTTATCGTTAGCCAACGGATCTGTGGCAGACATCGACCCGTGCACCAAGAATGCGGTCAATTGTGTCCTCCAAACACGCTGCACAACCATGGTTAGACGCGACAGTATGTCGGCGACTCGGTACACGCCTGTCTTCGACCGCAAGAGGAGCATGTCGATCAGAGGGCCGGGTGGCCATGATTTCTGGCCTTCTAGTTCCTGTACGAGGGACACTAAGGTGACCAAGGGGGACTCCCACTCCGAAAATATGGCGTGTATGGTCGACAGGGGTACGAACGAGCCACGGCCTACAAGCTCGGCGTCGCGTCGAAGGACCTTGGTTTCCGTCTCCAGTACGAGGCTTTCATATTCATCCTTCAGGATCTGGTTCAGAGACGTGCATAATGCACATACGTATCGCGACGAAGACGATGAGAGGGTAGTGCATGATTTCTTGACAGTGCGATACTGCAAGGCGATCTTTCCTAGGAATTCGAGTACTTGTTGCTCCCCTGGATGAAGCAGAGGCTGGAGCGCGGAATCAACTTGGCCGTCGTCGGTGAAGAGAGAAGAGCTATGTCCGGCGAGGACAAGAAATATCTCTGCGATCATGGCAGAGCTAGTGCGAAGGCGCTAATCGTGCCGATGTTGAGAAGCGCCCAATATTGAGCACAGCCACTAGCATACACCGTCGGGGACGCAGTCACAGTCCGCGCCACGACCATCACCTCTCCTTCAGCAACGGTCACCATGCACGCTATAGATTCTTTCGAGGACGCTGGCTCGTTCAGTCTCTCTTCCAAGCACGCAGTCGCATCATACGACATCGACGATGCCTTCTCCGATACAGAGGATCCAATATCCTCGTTTCATTTGAATCCGGAAGTAATACGAGCAGACTTGTCCAAGGCAATAACGTCGACATCTTGGGCGGGGCTAGAGGGCGACGACGATGGGCTGAACTCGCATCCTAATGGCCTCTTCGACGCACACGACACGTCGGTGTCCTCGCTGGACATCAATGGATCTCCGCACTCTACATCGACTTCGTCAGAGTACCTACCATCAAGGAGCCGGCCTGAATCACCCGTAGAGGAACATTTCTCCCAGATATCCTTGTCGAATTCTGAAGCCAATTCCATCGCTCACGCGGAGCGCCCCTCTGAATTAGACACCCCTGGCGAACCTCTGGATGACAGTGGGTTGAATTGCACCTCAGAGATTGCTCATACGCAAATCGCGGCTTCAACCCCCAATTCGGCACAAAATACACCGCTCAGTTCACCGCCCAGTGGTGCTCAGAGATTCACGCCGTCACCACCGCACACATCACCACCCATCACGCCAATGCCATATATCACGCCACCAGCGTCCTTCGCCGCCTCGGCATCGTCCTCGGTTCCGTCCCTGGCCTCACCGTCGCTACACCAGCACTCTCCACGATCCTCTGATGTTGGCGCAGATCACTCACTGCGGTCTTTTACGTCTAACGCCGTTCCGTCTTCCCCTAGCAAGCCTGAACACCGCCCTACTGTTCGTCCGACGCGATCAGCCGGGCCTAGCATATTTGAGAAAGTCAGAAGCAAAACGCGGCCGACATTCCTCCCTCCCAAGAGTCGCAAAGAAGATGACAAGCACCTAGCTGACTGGCAAGCCATGATGAGGCAAAGTAGGATTGCGGGTAGGTGAAACCTCTTCACCGATGTATTCTAGACGAGCACGACTAATTGCTGCTACCTACCGTAACCTACGAATAACGATCATCTAGCGGAGAAGCGTAGGAAGGCTCTGCAAGATCGGCGATTAGCTAGAGAAAAGAATATCGACGAGTCCATACACATTTGGGAGAAGGAAATACTCCCAGACTGGAGAGTAGTTCATAAAAATCCTCACCTGCGCAAGCTGTGGTGGAATGGAATACCAACTAAACTACGCGCCCACATGTGGGAGAAAGCTGTAGGCAATCCACTTGCCCTGAGCAAAGGTAAGATACATCATGAAGACTTGACGAATTGACCTAATGTTTCTTTCTCTAGATAATTACCGGGCTTGCTTGGCTCGGGCGAAACGAGCCCTCTCCTCGGGGACCTTTCCCTCCGAAACTCTCTCATTAATAGAAGCGGACATTGCCACGACGCTTCCTGCACTCCACATATTCCATTCGGAGATGGGACCATTATACCAAGACCTAAAGGACATGCTATGCGCGTGGGTAGTTTCGAGAAGCGACGAAGGGCTTGGATACACGACGGGCGTTAGCCGAGTGGCTGCCATGTTTCTCATCAGTATGCCACCGCAGCAAGGCTTTGTAGTTATGCGAAACCTACTGGAGAGACATTGCATGCGTAGCTTCTACGGAGGAGCGGCAACCAAAGATGATGTAGGTGTCGAAATCGGTAGAATGTTTATTGTGCACGCATTGATTGCATTCGCGTTCAACAGGTTGAAGCCTACTATAGGTGATTTCCCTACTTCCCGCAGATGTTGCAATGTCTCAAGGTGGCCACAGGATTTTTGATACGCTTCTCGCTGACGGAATGCCGAAAAGTAATACTTCCTTTCTTTCATCCACGATGCATGTTGCTGAGTGAACCGACTTTAGTCTACTTCAACTTCAAGCAGCATCAAATATCGCCATCAGCCTATTTACCTGATTGGCTAATACCGCTCTTCCTAGATCACTTACCTTTCGAAGCGTGTGCGCGAATATGGGACGTCATTCTGCTCGAAGGTGATGCGTTCCTCTACCGAGCCGCGTTGGCCATCCTAGCGGTGCTGGAGTCCAGGCTATTCTTCCCTGACCGCAAAGAATTGCAAGAACTACTGAAGTGGGTACCATTTCCCGCTTTTTCTGCCCTGCCCTAACTTTGCTATCAGGGGGGAGAATAAGGCAGCTCTTGACGTCGCGCAGAGGGAAGGGCAACCACTAAACGGCGGTAAATATGAGATATACGGTGTAGACGAAGAAACATTGTGGGAAAGGATACAGAGTATGGAGGATTGGTGGAAGGAGAGCACATGGACTCGATTGATACAAAGGGAACTGCCAGACTTGTAAATGGGAATGTGGTTTACTTGGTGGATGGGGTCGAGGGTAATTCACTGGGACGGACTACTAATTCAAAGGGGTTGTTAAGGGGAAGCCGCAACCAAGGCGTTGAAGTTGTACATGGTAGGGCTAGTGCTGAAGTGGAAGCCATGGGGATGGAACTTTATAACACGCCGGTCGTCTCTTGATACGATGGATGACACGTCGCAGTCGCTGGTGAGTGGCAGCTTCAGCTTAGCGAGACCTCCCGGTACATCCGTCGTCTGCGTGCTGGGACCACAGGCAAGGGTCACCTGGGCTGGCGACGTCAAGAGAACTACGGCCCTGAGGAAGTCCTGAGTCTGATTGAATGCATCAGACTTCATTCGAGCGAATCATTATCCTTTGCAGAAATCCGAATTCACTGGGGTAGAAATTCCACGGTGGAAAACGGTAGAATGGGATTGGCTAGGCAGGAGTGCGCTGACGTGATTAGCGCTGGCTGTTATCCTTTTATGTCAAGTCCCTTGATGGGAATGTCCTAAACGGGTGGACCAAATCGCGATCCCGTCTGATCACCATCAAGGGTAGCCGACTGCCCGTCCATCAATCGCGACGTCGTACTCACTGTCTCAACCAGCGAGCTCAAGAGATCGTCAACATTGAGCCCAAGCATTCGCTTTCTTACTAGTAAATTCAAATTATATTCTTGTATGCATACTTTAGTGAATGGACTATCAGGTTAAGTAGTATATGCTGGAAAACTTGATGATTTAACATTAAATGCACAAAGCAGTAATAAGGTACTATTGCCACAGTATTAGTCACTAGATATATCTATTTACCTCTGAATCACCTATGCTTCAAGCATTGTTCAGACATACTTCGCTTTGTGGCTACTTTTCATCAGCTCTGAATATCTAACCACTTTCTATCAATATTATCATAACTTTAAGCGAAAGACGCGTGCTCAAATACTTAAATCTGACGAAGAACTTGAGCGCACTGTCTAGAACGGCGAGCACGAAAGTTTGGTCGGAAGATGGCGCGCGGGATTGATTACCGCAGGGCCATGCGGCGGATTCTCACGAGGGACTAGCTAGAAGTGGACCGAGGAGCGCCAAGGTTCCTGGATTCTACGGAATTCTCATTCTACGGTTTTCTATCCCAGTCAACTGGGTGCCCTCATCCTTTGGCGTATTGGCATATACTCACGAAGTCGGCCTTCTCCGGGCGAGCACGGAATCCGCAGCGGATGCGGCAGCAGGGAACAACCTTGCCCACAAGAACATGCGGTCCCGATAAATCGAAGGGTACGATCCCGTCTTGTATGCTTCAATATAGTACTGGTCGAGGTTGAGCCAACCTGAAGTAAAAGTAAAATGAAGTTCGAGGTATTGATATTAATAGTATTGATCGAGTTACTTACCTTGATGGTCGATTCCGTTGACCCATGCTTGCGAGTTCGGCTGCGCGCCTTCTATCGGGCCAATGTAGTGGGATTCTCCATAATCATTCCATGTGATCACCTCTGCGATATCCACTCGGTCGCGGTGGGTGATGATGTCCTCCCATCGCCGAGCAAACAGCCAGTCGTCCGACCGATAAATCCAGTTCTTGTTGAATGATTCCGGGCCGTAATGCTAAATCCAAAGTACCGTTTTAAAATATGACACACCTTGAAACGCGATGATACACAGTGAAGAACCAAGCAGATACAGCACCTATAAACGCACGGCCGCCCATATGACTCAGGTGATTATTGTCAGACTCGAAGTTAACATCATAGTTGCCCATGGGCCATCCTCCATTCCACTGTTCGGCCGTGTCAGCGTGTGGGTCATAGGTATTTAGAGTTGCTCACGTTGAAAAAGCCATCCGCAACGGGATATTGCCCGAACGTGGTCGGGTCGACAAAGAACGACGGTAAGAAAAATACACCAGGTAGCCCGTCTTTAATGGTGGCCTGCCATCCAGCGTTGGCAGCACTAGCGCCGAAGGAGCAGTTCTCGCCGGAGAATGTCGAGATGAGAACGCGACCGCCGTACAACAGTTGATTAGGATGCGACGCATATGCTGTAATATATAACTGCGCAATGCGGCCGCGTCGCCGATGCTTGAACAAGTCATTGAAGTCATGTCCAGGGATAGAAACAGTTTGAAGTCTGTACCCGAGTTGGCCGCTGCAGAATATGCGTCTGCGACGCGAAGAGGCTGCCAGTCGCCACCGCCCACATTGAGAGCGAAACCATCGATACCGTTGGAGTGAGCGACAGCAAGGTCTGAACGACCTCTGATCAGCCACATACATCAAGCTAATTATGAGTGACATGCCTTTGGCCCAGTCGTCGACGGATTACGGGTAGGTGTTGCCCACCATGAAGTGAGCGACCACTAGCTTCGGTGAGGAGTTTCGCGGCATGGCCGAAGTCTACATAGCTCGTTCAGAGTAATATCTCACATGGTTGGTGGGCATTGCGGCAGTGCCAGCAACGAGCAGCGCGCATAATCGTACCAGAAGTCTGAGAACACTGGTCATTGCACAGAAAGGATGCAAGGCTGGCGAAGAAATGCAGCACGTTACCTGGTATTTATGAAGGAACTGCTACAGGGCATACCATTCCTGCTGATCACGAATTCGCGAGGTAAATGCAAATGAACCTCTTGGGAACCCAGATGGACTGAACAAGGCACTTACTGTCCACATGCTGAGTAGAGGCAACGACGATGGACTCGCTGTCGCTCCAAAACCATGTGGAATTTCGCAAACATTGTTCTCTGGCAGTGATTGAACAAGCGATGTGGGGTAGAGACGGTCTACATCCTACAGCAATGACCATCAGCGTTATCGGCTCCTCAAGTGCATACCTGAACTAGTCAGAAGGTAGACGTCTTCTCATTAGGGAGATTCCATTCCCATAAGGCGAGCGTGTGTGCTTCCGAGGTTGGTCACTCGAAGAACGCCCCGCTTGTTCTTAATCCGGCGGGGCATACTGAATAGGTTTTGGCTCGCGACGTGGCACATCAGAGATGCTCAGAGATGCATACGTAGAAAAGGATCCTCAGTGACAAAGCAATGATTCATGCATTCATGCCATTTTGCCGTGCCTTCCTTGCCCAAGCACCCAACGTGGCCCTGGAAGTGCTGACCATTGCCGATTTGGATAATATAGCTAGCGTCGACTCTACTGTGCGACTGGATGGAATCCACGAAATTGATTATAAGCGTGAAGGCGATGGGTAGTGGGGCTTGCAACACCCTCTATAATTCATTCTGTTTCTGAGCCATCACATGTCGCAAGATTGCAGATGGCACGACACCTAGTAGCCGAGAGCTGCGCTGCCCAGACCGCGGGACCGAAACAATCGGTAGCGGGCACACCTCGCCCTCGACTGCTCTCGACATACTTCCAGGATTGGCGCCGTCCGTCCAGGCGAAAGCCTAGAGCCAGTCAACGCATCACGTGCCGGCCTGGCCGTGTCGCCCGAATAGGGGCCATCCCCGGTGAAGCCTAGTGACCCTTCCAGACCATCGCCCGCCGCTGCCCTCGCTGCAGCTAGCGTGCATATGCGACGCAATGTTTGACAGCAAGTCTAGAAAAGTCGCTGTGTTGATGAGTGTCCCTATTCTGCCCGAGGGTGCGGTCGTGTGCCCGCGACGAAGTATATAAAGTGCGCCCATCGAGGCTCTACACCATTCGCATTCAGCAAAACAATCCCACCAATTGACAACCACAACTCACAAATTCTTATCACCCTCACCTCAACCACTTAAATATAATGTACCCACTCATCGCTGCTCGTCAAAAGGCGAGTATTTCTTTATCCCTTACCACAAGGGCATTAAAGCTGACTGAGCTTGCATCGCAGACCCTCTTGATATGGGGCGGACTTGAGACAGCTCTTCTCTCGTATGTCTGGATGAGACACCGACAAGCAAGGTTAGTTGCACCTCCAACCGATGAAAATGATCCTTAGCTAATACGAATGGCATACAGCATGGAAAGAGCGAAGCTGGGTTCTCCCATGGCCAAGCCAAGCCTACCTTCCAGAATATAATCCATAGAGCTACCAGTGCAGAGAAACATACACGCACCTCTCTACCTGGCTCCCACTTCACGGTTCCCCATCGCCCTTCATCATCATCACGCATCCACGACAAGGATGTCGACACCACCATATCCAACATTGTATTTGATCTCTCTGTAAATTAATAGAATTTCTTTTGTGCACAAAGTAGTACATCTGAGCAGAATGAGTGAGCTACTAAAACGAAGGGAGTTACTCAACCGACTAGTCGTCGAGATCCTCGCCATCCGTCTCCTTCCATAGAGTATACATTTTTCGGCGATTCGAATCCTTCGTGTCGGGGTTACTCGCAGTGTCGAACAAGTATTTTGAAAGTCCTTGCTTTAGAGGCACAGAACTGAGTTTTCCGCCCGATGGATCAGCAAGACAGGCGTTTTGGATGAGATGGGGGTACAAGGATTCGGAATCGGCCAATCGCCGTCGTTTTGTGGTACGAGCATTATCGTCTGAATGGGATGCAGATTGTGTAGTCACGGATCGGAAAAGAGGTTCCAAGAGTGCCGACTGCACACGACGATAGGTCGTCGAATTGGGTGTTAGGGCGGCAAGGTTGAAGAACGGGGCAAGCAGTGTATTGAGAGGTGCAGGCAACGATTTTTCCTCGGCCGCCATGACCTTGTCCAGCTCCTCGGTGTAGATATCGGCAAGGTGGTACGCCAAGCTGGTGGGTACACGGAGATCTGACGGACTAAAGCTGCGTTAGGAAACTGGAAATAATGCGAAGACAAGCTGAAGGTTGCACCATAGTGGTCCTCCCTCGTGGGTAAGGATATCGTTGTACTCCTCACAGGAAGCCTTGTCCCATCCAGCACGGGAAAGGAGCTTGAAAGAGGCATTTATGTACCGCCTCACGAGCATGTAGTATTTGTCGATCCTGGAGTGGAAAATGAGATTATCTAGCTTCCAGGATGCCATAAAAACACACCGAAGACGATCAATGCCGCTCCATTCTCGGACCATCGTTTCCCAGAATCCCCGTAAGAAGGCCAGAGATTGGGACGTCGTTGTGATCATGAGCACAAGCTCAGCCAGCTCGTTGGCTAACGCCTGCTGCACTAGCGGTTTATCTGACATCCAGAAACCTAACGAGAAGCCTTCAGAACCCATTTCCGAGGTAAGACAAGCGATCTTACAGTAGAAGATGCCCTTCCATAGTTTATCCATATCTTCCTTGGGTAGCGCATTCTCCGAAGATTCCGAGAGGAAGACGGAGAGTTTTTTAATGGATTTATCGCGCGTTCTTTTATCTGGAGACTGGCGAATTCAATTGCCCACTGCAACAGGAGTGCGATTTGAAGCTCACCTGTAGATGCGAGGTATTTAGCTAGCGGCGGTGTTGCAGAGGAGGCGGCAGTCATGGTGGTTGGGAAGAAGCGCTCAAATTTATTTGATGCACTGAAGTCGAGCGCTTTCAGGGTCCTATCAAGGCATGATGATGACATCCTCGGCAGCGTGCTCCAAATTTCAGAGTATATAATGCTCAGCTCATTCCACTTGCCCTTTACACCCGAACTGCCATGTCCAAATCCCCCGTAACATGCCACGGTGCGCCCTCACGGCAACCACGTACCAGCTACGCCCTCACATTACGTTAGTTCTCGACTCATCGACAGGGAAGCCTGCAGACGGCGTCACCGTGACATTGCAGGAGCTCAGCACCGCCAAATATGACGGCGGTCCAGATATATTCGATCCGCTTGGGAGAGGGTACGTTGCCACCGCGCCGACGTTGCAATCAGGTTCTCATCGCCATCCAGCCAGACGAATTCTGATGGTCGATGCCTCGACCTATTGTCAATCAAGAACCCCCAGGACGAGCCCTTCAAGCTTGTAGAGGGTCGCACATACAAAGTGGTCTTCAAGACGAAGGAATACTTCGACCGCACGAACCGCAAGTGTTTCTATCCATGGGTAGAGGTACGGAGTATCTTGTCACCTATCCTACGTCTAACCAACCTCGCGACGGCCAGATCTCCTTCACCATAGAGAATCCAGACGAATACTATCATATCCCGCTTCTAATCAGCCCATACGGCTTCACCACATACAGAGGAAGTTAAAGCGAGATGGAATGTACATTAATGGTGTGTTGTATACAATGTCGGAGTAAACGAAACAGTATGTATCTATGCGTTGGGTCTACCCAGAGTAGTGGTGCAGCGTACCGATGAACTCCAAAGCAATGGTTGGATAGCAATAAATGCGGAGGAAAATGATGAAAGGTGACGGCGCCAGATACCTCATCCCATGACATTCTGATACTGGACGCCCTTGATGTTGTAGCCGCGCATCGACTGCTTGACATTCGATAAGAAATGTTCGCGGTTCTTGATCAGTTCTTGCGCAGCATCTGTTGCAGTTGTTCATCATCCCGCTAGTGATGGAAGACACAGATCAGACTTACCCTTGTTTAATGGGTCGTCTGCGTTGGGCTCTAGGAAGAGATACTGCAGGCCGACCATGACCGAGTTCAAGTTGAGCACCGGCTTCCAGTCTTCTCGAAGGATATTTAAGCAGACATTTCCCTCGAGGTCTACATTCGGATGGTATATCTATATCAACGGGTTAATAGGGCACATAATGATATCGGGATGGGTACGCGCCGTCTGTGTGCATTTGACTTTCGGTGGCTCGTGAGGGTAATTGGTGTTGATCGCGAACGAGAAGACGAACGAGCCACCCTTGTACATGCCTTTAAGATTCGGCCGAGAGGTTATTCAAAATCGCGTTTAATTAGAGTAAAATGGCAAACACATACCGTCGTCGGGTGTGATGGTGAGGGTGAAGTTCAGAAGATCGTTGGGATCGGGGAAATGTGTCTTCATGGTGTCGGGGAGGTCGAGCTCAGTCAAGTCTATTGGATTCTATTAGCAAGTCCCCTCGCCACCGACTTCGGGCGTAACATACCTTTCTGCACACGAATCTGCGCTGCGCTCGTCTTCGGCTTCTTCTTGGCCACTGCGTCCTCATTCTTCTTCATACTCCATATCTGCGTGCACAATACAATCAGTATGCGGCCACTGTGATTAATGCATGCAGCTGACCTTCAACATCGTGGGGGGAATTCAAGGAAAAGCGGAGGTTAGTGGCGGTTCAGGAGTAAGATCAAGCTGACTCGTGTTGTGCAGCGCTTCCAGGCCTAAATATCAAGCGCCCAGCTGGGTGCTCCGAATCCGCCATATGGTCCTTGTCAGGCTGAGAGTCGCATAAATAGCAGGCTTTCACGATATGCATGCTGCCCACCCTCTCCCACCATGTCCAACGACTCCATGGATCTCCCCATCGTCGACCTCGATGTCTTCCTCAATCAGACAAGGGACTCACTTGCTGTGTTGGAAGAGTGCCATAAGGTAGAGCCTCCATCAGATTACCTCAAAGCGGACGTTTTTGTGCTAATTGGAGCGTGTACAGGCAGCCGAAGCCCTTGTAGTCTACGGTGCAGTGATCCTGCACGATTCCCGCGTCACAGAAGACGATAACCAAGAATTCCTCGATCTGCTCGAAGACTACTTCGCCCAACCGCAGGAGGCTCTCAAGAAAGACGAGCATCCCGAGCTCAGCTACCAAGTCGGTGTCACCCTCGAGAACACGGAGAAGCCGAAATGCGCTGTCGACGAGCCGTGCTTGCGGATTATCGAGAAGTTGGACCCCGCTGAGCGGCCGCTCGATATCTCTGCGCATTCGCCCGATCCGAAGTGTCGGTTCTTCTGGAAGATGAGCGAGAAGCCCCCGTATGAGACGCAGTATCCTGGGCTCAACGCGCCGAATGTGGTCCCTGAGGCAGAGGACCTGAAAGCTCGGTGGACACCTACTATGGAGAAGTGGGGCAAGTCGATGAAGAACGCGTGAGTGCCATATATTGTTAATAAAGTTCACCATTTTCAAATTTTAAATCTTTGATGCAATGAAGCGTTGAAAACCTCGCCGAGATGACCGCTATCGGTTTGGGTCTCCCCAGTCATACTTTCAAGGAAGCAGGCAAATACGGCCCGCACATCCTCGCCCCGACAGCCTCAGATCTGGTGAAATACGGGCAGAAGGACACCATTCTCGCGGGATTCCACTCCGACCTCAACTTCCTCACCATCCACGGACGCTCGCGGTATCCCGGCTTGCATATCTGGGCACGCAACACTGGCAAGCGCATCCCCGTGAAGCTACCACCGACTGGGCGGTATCTCCTCGTGCAAGCGGGGAAGCAGCTGGAGCACCTTTCTGGGGGTCTTATCAAGGCGGGATTCCATGAGGTTGTTGTTAACGACGCGACATTGAAGGTTAGAATATACAATGACCACTCTATGTCACTGGGATGTGCTAATACCAATCTACGTCCAGGTCATCGAGCAGCGTAAGACTACCCACCCCGACCGCCCTCTCATTCGCATCTCATCGACCTTCTTCTGGCACCTTTCCTCCGATTACGATCTTGCACCCCTTACGGCTTTGGCTGACCGTGCCCGCACAATGAGGGCGTCGGAAATCAGCCTTGGCCCTGTTGAAGACGAAAGTACTTTGTACCCACCAATGAAAGTCGGGCAGCAAGTCTCGAAGTAAGTGTTGAAACTTGCTGCGCGCTTTCGACACTAACTATGTGCGTCTGTGAATAGTGAGCTCAAGCACATTGCATTGATGGCATGAGAAACACCAATATCAGAGAAAATATGTAGCATGTGTGTAACAACGACGCATCTCCAAAATCATAACCATTTTGGAGTATATCGCTTTTCTAGCGCCATGCTCGACAAGCCGGTCTCAGAAGTAATCTGCTAGGGCAGCTCATTTTCTGTAGAATTATATCGCATATTAACTGAGAAACCACTACATTAAGTTGTTACCATAAAAGGATCCTGCCTTCGTTCTTTGATCCCAAAAGACTTCAGAACGCTATGCAGCTTGATGACCATTTCCTCCCATTCATCATCAGCGTCGGAGAGCGCGGTAATGGCGCCTCCTGCACCAACTTGCCACTCTTCATCCGAACTCCCCTCTTGCGCAGAGGGACCACCTGACGGCGACGACGACTGCGTGTCCTGAAACTTGAAGCAACTTCGTATAGTCACCGACCAGTCCCCTGCTCCGCTGACACACCAGTAACCAAAGACCCCGGAATAGATGCTTCTCGGGCTGTCTTCTAATGTCTGTAGAATTTCCACACTGCGCTTCTTCGGTGCACCTGTCATACTACCTACGATCGGCGTGACTATATTAGTAAACGACAAACACATACGTGGGGAAACTAACCAGGAGGTAAACTTTTGCTGAGCACGTCCCATCCTAACTCGGCTGCCAAATCAACGTCGCCGCTCGACCCTTCAGGCAGTCTGCCCTCGATGACACTGACCAGCTGCCATACAGTTTCGTATTCCTCGACCTTACAGAACTGGGTAACAGCCACGCCCTCGCCGACCACACTGTGCAGATCGTGCCGTATCAAATCAACAATCATCAGGTTCTCGGCAACTTCCTTCTTGCTACCAGCCAGCGCCTTCTCGGCGATAGCTCGAGTGATTGTTGGGGACTTGCGTACTGTGCCTTTAATGGGACGCAATTGACAAACTGTTCCAGGTGGACGCGAATAGGAGAGGAAACGCTCAGGGGAAGAGGAGAGAAGAGTGGAGGGATGCAATCGAAGGTAGGCGGAGTGGGGAGCTGGATTATTCTTTCGCAGCTGTTTGTATCGCTGCCATGACGTAGACGTAGGGGAAGAGGATGCAGAAATGGTGATTCGTGTAGGAGCAGTGAGGCATAATTCGTAAGAATCGCCTGAAAAGAGGGAATCCTTGGCTTTGTTGATACGAGATATGTAGAGGGATTTGTCCGGTAGAACTACCGACTTCGCAGTTGAAATCATGGTAGGAGAAGGAACCTCAACATCTTGTGACGCGATTTCCAGTTGAGAAGAGATGTCCGCAATCCAATCTTGGTCGACAGGAAGCAGCGACTGAATATGCGTTTGACCAGTCTGGTTATCGTATACGATACTGCGCTCGACAAAAACCATGTTGACGTCCGGATGCCGCCGTTCAGATGCCTTCAAGGGGACGTTGAGAGAGTTGATGCCGAGTTCGTAACTGAGATAGCCAATCAAGCCACCCCAAAACGGGATATTGGGAGAGCCGCCGCTGGCCCTACGTCGGCGAATGAAGGATGCGAGCCAAGTCCAGATTGTATGATGAATTAAATCATGGCGAACACTCTGCGACTCGGTCGACATGGTTAGCCAATTGTCGCCGACGTGATAGGTAATCTGAGGGGAAGAGGGCATCAAGGATGCAATGATAGAGTAGCGCCCGGGTTTGGCTGCTGAATCCAGCAATGCGAACCGTTTGCTCTCGTCGTCGACGCCCAAGATTTCGCAGATTCTAGTGATACTGACGCCGGCCAACTTGAGTACTTTCGTTGTTACGGCAGGCCGTTGAGTAGGAGAGGGCGGTGCGGAATGCGGGTTGATGTTTGGCCAGGAAGGACCTACAATCTGCCGAACGGACGGTTCCCAAGGTGTTGGCAATCTGCCGACCTTTCTCGACCATTCCTGAGCCAATCGCCAGAAATTGCATAACACGTCATACCCTCCACCATCTGTGCACACTGATTCGGGGTGATATTGAACGGCCCAGAAGGGTTTGGATTTATGCTTGATGCCCATCACTACTCTGCCATTCTCTTCCCCATCATCTGCCCAGCCAAGTTCCTCGATCTCACCATCCTCGCAAAGTTTGACATGAAGTGAATGATATCGAACGGCGTGTACGATTTCCACCGCGGCAAATACATCCTCTCCAGTGTGATGAATGGTCGAGACTTGGCCATGTTTGACTACCTTCAATCGACATAGCTCCGCACCGTGTTCCAACGCTAGACTCTGGAGCCCAAGACAAACACCGAAGATGGGGAGAAGGTGGGCACCTGGAACCTTCCACAAATCCTTGACTATTCCGATGTCATGGGGATTGTCCGGTGATCCTGGGCCAGGACCGACGATAATTGCAGAAAAGAGTGACAGGTAGGGTATTAGTTGGGTTATTGTCAGATCATCGTTCTTGATTATGTAGATTGAGCAATTAGGTATGGACCGTCTGCATAGTGAAGCGAGGCTGTACGAATTTTGTTAGCAAATGAACGTTTGTAACCGAGGTACTCACTTGAAAGTAAAGGAATCATAGGAATCCACGAAGAGAATGCGGGGGTGCTCTATGGTCATAATTGAGAGATAATTAGATTTAAAGCCGTCGTAAATCTGAGGCCCTTGCGGTGGTAGAAGAGATTTGGAGGATCCGGCTGCATGATAAGTGATCGAGTGAAACCAGGTGAAATGAAACCCCTGGCCAGCCTGAGTCCGCAACTCCGTGTTCTTGTTGGGGCGTGGGAACTTCCGTCTCACCCTGGTCCACGCGCACCGTGACCGTCGACTGCTCAAATTCATGTCCACTAGTCAAGAATCAAGCGATCCATTCAAAAGGGTAGGATTGCTCCTGCTCGAGATACTGGCGGACCGCAATTTGACGCGTTTCAAGTAGCTCAAAGCAATATGTGTTCCTTTGCTTAGTGCATCTCTCCTCACGCCCTCATCTATCCCCCAAACGTTGCATCTGCTGAAGAATCTACACGATGAGCTGCGCGCCGTCACTGCGTCTGGAGACTTCATACCTCCTTCACTAGCTGGATACGTGTTTTTCCCGCTGTCGTCCATATTGAGGCGCAATGCACCATTGGCTATTCCAGATCAAGTCATGGAAAAGGTCCTTCTCAATCTAAATATCTTGATAGATGCTTGGTGGTGGAGCTGCGACCTCGGTGTATGGGAACAAATGGTGATGCTGTGTGGTGCCGTAGTTAGCGGCATGGAGAACAGGAATCGCGATGAAGAAACGAAAACGGCAGCCGCGCGATGTCTTCTCGCTTTGCTCCGTGAACGCACTGCCGAAGAGGCCGTTCAGCGAGCTTACGCCTCCACGCGTTCTGCTGAACGACTGCTCGAGTTTCAGCAACACGCTCGATCACCCAAGTTAGTGCCAATAGTAGGACAGACACTGAACGCATTGCTGGACACGGCGCAATCCCCTCATCTAGCCTTACAAGACCTATGTCTCCAACTTCTATCTTTGTTGATCAGAATCTACGCACCAGACAATCTAGTGCCGTCCGTATTACCAGGCGTAGTGAGTGGCATGGTCAAGGTTGCGTTGGGTGTCTCTCGATCTATAGGTCGGGCCTCTGGGTCAGGTGTATCTGGAGCGCTGCAAGTTATGTCGGATATCATTGTCCACGCGATCGGAGACGAGATCTGTATTGCGGAGGGAGCTATCCGCCCAGTTACTACACTGGAAGAGTTGGCGACTCTGGGTCAACAAACAAATCCTCATCAGGGGGTACAGGATCAGCCCTACATGACAGCGAGGACGCCTTCATGGCTACGCGGAACTTCGTCTCAGGTCCATATTGCGTTGAACTCATTGACCTCACTAGTCTCGCACCCCACTCCCTCCGCTTTGTTGGCCTTGGTCAAATTCTCTGCGACCGTTCTCCGAAATACGCCAGAGACCTTACCCCAATCGAGCCCTCTCCTGCTTTCGTTCCTTCTCTCGCTTTCCAACAGTGATTTTGAAAGCGTGGCTACCTCCGCCCACGTGGCCCTCGTTGAGTCACTTGCGACCCAAGACAAATCACGGCATCATTTCACTCAAATATTGGTGCAACTGACCCGCGACAACCTCGCCTCTCTTCCACGATTCATTGCATCCCAGTCGGAGGCGAAAGTTGCTCACGCCGCGAACACCATTTCTGCGGTATGCCGCCTGGCCTCGCCGAACTCTCCTCAGGCAACGTTCAGCCAGATTCCTCATAGCATTGGAAAGCTGCTGGGTCCCAGCGGGGGCATAGAAAAGTGGGGATGGACCTTACTCTCGGTGCTGGAGTTCGTCAAACCACATGTACTGGAATCCGACGTCTCTGTTCGCCACATGCTAGAGAATGATCCGAAAGAAAGAATATCCTTCACTTATGTCCCTTTAAAGTATATCTCGTCTCACGACACGTACACCGCTCTTGCTAGGATGCTCAACGCCCTTGGTCATACCGCTGGCGACGAATGCCTCTTCGCTATTGAATGGTTCGCTAATATTGGTTATAACAACACAAGCAGTCAGGCGGTGGCGGCGTTGTGGTGCGCCTGCCGCCTGATGGAAGGACTGGCAGATATTTCTCTCGCTGACAACAAGGTCCCGGACCCCGTCAAACAGAGACACAGTAAGAGGCTGGAAAAGACGGCAAGAATGTTATCGAAGAAGTTCAGCGGTTTATGGGACAAACCATCTCAAGAGCCTGAAGCAGAGACTACGGATCGCCTCCAGACGCACGAAGAGTCGACTCCCGTAGAATTCATACAGGGTTTGGTTCCTCTCCATCGTACATTGCGACTTGTACGTGAAGGTGCGGCGAAACACGACGCGCCACAGTCCCAGCCGTTCATCCATCAAACATTCAGTCTTCAGATCATCGCAGTGGCTGCCGGAATCTTGCGAGCTCGATTCGCACCGTTACTTCTTTACACGCTCTATCCGGTCCTGCACTCCCTTACCTCGCCAGATCCCCTCGTGCTCTCTACAGCCATGTCAACCTTAGATTTCATCACGATGTCTACATCCTACGCATCGCCATCTAATCTCCTCCTTTCTAACTTTGACTACGCACTGGACGGCGTGTCCCGGAGATTGACCAAGCGCTGGTTGGATATCGATGCCACTAAGGTTCTAGTGTTGCTAGTGCGCTTGGTGGGCAGCGATGTCGTCGATAAGGCTGGTGATATCGTGGAAGAATGCTTTACCAGGCTAGACGATTATCATGGATATGGTATTCTAGTGGACGGATTGGTTGAGGTTCTAGGCGAAGTTGTCAAGGCTATCGACGGCGAAGAAATGCCTCATTCTCGGGCTCCACGGGTAGCTGTGCAAGATCCTCCCAATAACTCCCTTGATGGGCTGTTCCATTGGCTATCCCATCGCAATGATCCACCTAGCGAGGAAGATGACACAGACTATGGCCCTGTGCCTCGTGAAGCTTGGGGTAAATTCAAAGGGAAAGAAACCCCGCAGGACACACAAGAGGAAGAAGATATGAAATCCCCGGACAAGCCCGACGACTCAGAAGATGTGCCTCCCACCGTTGCGCAAACATTGACGAAACAAATTGTGGCGCATTCGCTCTATTTCCTCACCCACGGTTCTCCCGTCATCAGAGCGAGAATACTGGACCTACTTGCATCTTCCGTTCCAATCTTACCTCAATCAGCGCTGCTTTCATCGATTAACACCGCCTGGCCGTTTATATTGAATCGGCTGGCGGATTCTCAACCCTTTGTTGTGGGCGCGACCGCAGCGCTCATCGAAGCCCTTGCTATCCGCGCTGGCACATTTATGTTTCGAAGAATTTGGGACGACATATGGCCGCGTTTTCATAAGATGCTTGAACAGTTGAACAAAGCAGACAACACCAATGCTTTGTCTAGACGAGGTCATGGAGCGGTGGGCACAGAATCTGCATACAGCCACTCACACCGATTATATCGTGCCCTTCTTCGCACAATGTCAGCTGCGATGGAAGGCGTAGACCCACAAGATTCTTCCATATGGCAGGTTCTACTATCGTTCCGTCGATTTCTTCACAAGCAAGCGCATGAAGAGTTACAGACCCATGCTCGAGCCTTGTATACTGCGATAGGAAAAATCAATGCCGATGCCGTGTGGCTGGTGTTGCGCTGCACCAATGCAAAATTGGACTCTTCCATGACATTCATGTATCAGCCTCAATGGGACATTAACGATAACGTAGAAGCTATTCTACATCATACAGCGTTAATTTAATTCATGGAATTGTCAGGAATCTGCCAGTTTGATGGTTGGAATATGGAGAGAAAGACCCTCGTGGGTCTCACTTGTAGACAAGTAAGTCAATGCCTTGGGTATATATTGGCGTAGCTCAACGCCAGCTTCCTTAAATAGACTACCCGATGCGTCGTCACTAGATAGCAGTTAATTTATTTATATCTTTAAGCCAAAGCATACTCACACTTTGTATGATAAGTTGTAGACAACCTCCTTGACCCCGGTTTGTATTATTTTCACCGTGCATTTGAGGCAAGGACACCTATGATTCTGTCTCATGAGATGCATGGCCACGGAACGGGTATAGGACCAACGTGTTGCAGTACATCGTGGCACCATTGCCAACCCTATCTCGCCCTGCCTCTAACAGAGCATTTTCTTCGGCATGAAGGCACACACATTCCAATGGCTTGTCCGAGGAGGTCGTTCTATTGCAATGACCGCATCCTCCTTCATTGCAGTTTGGTACACCACGAGGAGTGCCGTTGTACCTAAATCAAACTATATGTCAATGGCTTAATCAATGTCGTTCCGGCATTACACACCCCGTAGCGACAATCCGGTGGTCGCGAACAAGGACTGCACCAACACGGCGCTTCATGCAATTTGAACGGTGTGACGCTAGGGATGCCAATGTCTATGATCGTGAGCTTCACGATCGCGCTAGGGCATGACGCGTCTCACCATGAAGTACGCGTCCCATGTTGGACGTAGATGTGTGGGGTCAAGTAGATTGAGGGCGTCTAGATGTGCGTGCAGATCGCGAATAGACGCAAAGGAATTAATAACCTGAAGATTAATCACATCACCCAGACTGATTAACGGCGTCTCGGTTTGGGCAAAAGGTCGTTCGGTGTTCCCATATACGACCCGGTCTTGAGCACCAATGAATTCTTCCAAGGAGCAAGAGCGAACCCTGTAATAAATCATATACAGCTCTCGCGTAAGTGGCTGGGCAGTTGTTACATGAGGCTGAGCCTAGTACTTACGATTGTAAACGCCGATAGCGCTCAACGAGTGGTGCATCCACACTCATCAGCATGAAGAACGGTCTTCTGACGAACTTTTTTATTAGCCTTCTATCGCGGAGATCCGTGGTCACGAAATGAGAGCGCCAGTTTTGGGTGACATGCTGTAAAAGAACATCGGCTGTGTCGAAGTGCAGGCTTCCCGGTAAGATTCCGAGTCGCAACTCCTGACCTATCGGTGCTAGGGCTTAGCATTGTTTGCAACAATATCGGAATTTTTTGCTGACCAGGCAGCGCTTCGATCGGATTTGCTACAGCATCCCCAACAAACGGAGGTAGAGCACCTGCACTAGTCTGCACAAATTAGACTATATTAGGAGTGAAAGTAGCGCTGGTATACCTCCTTTTCTGAACTAATGCGAACGGGAGAAAACCCTTTAGATACAAGGTAATCCCTGATAGTCTTCTTCCCAGAACATTGAGGCCCGATGATTGCAATAAACATGATTTGGAGTCAGATTTGAAATCTCAGAGACGCTCAAACTTCTGAATATACAGGAACAAGCGCGGCGCCAATCGACTACTAAGAATCCTCCAAGCTCAGGTCGTCACTTTTGCCTCACTTTTGCCCTTCTTGGCCTGCTTTGCTGCTTTGCGACCCGCTATTCTCTGTCCTTTGCTGGCCTTCATGTCAGCGGGGGCAGTTGTTCGCAGCTGCTTGATGTGTGTAGGAACTAACTGTTCTCCTGTGGTTAGCCAAGGCGCGGCGATTGCACAGATCGGTTGTAGTAAAGATTGGAACTCGTCGATCGCAGGGCAATCGACCTATTGGCATGGATTAAGTCCGAGAAACGTAGAAGCGTACACAGGACTCACGTCAAATGCGAGGACTGCCGCCCTTCGCAAGCCCATAGCATTTGCAAGTGTGCCCTCAGAGTCCTTGGGCAGTGAGACCGTTTTGATAGGTTCAGAAGGCCTCGCAGAGTTATATGTGCCGATAAGGTGAGGAATGTGGCTGATGAGAAGGGGGGGATCGATGTCGTCCCGACAAACAAAAATAACCTTGATTTCTCGCCTGGAATCCGAAAGACTGTGTGCTCCCTCCGATGAAACCTTGACAGCAGTTCGTAGACCTCGTATTTGTGATTCTAGTCTCCGTGTAACTTCGTTGATGCCAACTATAACATGATCCAGGATTGGGGGCTTTGGATAAATGGCTACCGTATCCGCGGATGGATTATCTACGACCAAGTCGGAGATACCATCGCTTTGTACAGCTATCCCGTCATGGGCCTTGAGTATTTTCTTCGTCCGTGAAGCGTTCGAGTCTCGACGCACACGCTTTCCATCCCTACGGGCCTTGTCCCTCGCAGAATCGTATTCAGAAACACCCTCTAGCACCGAAAGCAAGCGCGCGAGGATGGTATTCTGTAGATTAATAGGCACATATGGCCTATTGGGAACAGAATTAGAAATGCGAACAACTCATGCAAGATCAAATACCAGTGTATGCGATAAGGGCTCTCTAGGACGCTTTTGAAGACGACCTTGTTCTCTGGCGGAGCCCTTGGTGGCGGCTTTGCTCGGTTCGAAGTGTGTGTGTGGATGCGGGCGGACATACATTTTTGACGCCCATAGTAGGCATTCCATCAAATGACAAGCGCCGGCAACACCAGCCACCATCTACATATGTGTTACTATGATCTAGATTTCGCAACTTCGAAATTATCTTCGGAAGCCCCTGCGCCCGACATCGTGTTCAGTTTCTCAATCCCGGATTCCTCTGTTTTCGACCTGTCGCTAAAAGAGGAGTAGATGCCTTGTGCGAATCATCAAGGAGTTCTGCGGGAAGGACGTTTGCCTCTTCTGAGCCTTGTGGGCCGATAAAGATTGCCGCTCAGGCGCTTGGCAGGCTTAAGGCGAAGGTTTAAAGCGGGAGCCGTATATATGACTGGGAAGCCCAGTGGACCCCATATTTGCAAGGGTGGCAATGCCTTCGAGGTCAGTCATCGTTTATTGCCACTTCTTCAAAACCCCCTGACGGACACCCCAATAGTGTTCATCTCCTCCTTCTATACCTCTTGAATCCCGTGAAGACCCCTCATTTTGTGGAAGGACCATTTCACGGAGAAGTTGGGGCTGGGCACTGCTCCGCGATAGTCGTTGATCCCCCGTATTTGTCGGCCTGTGATATCCCCCCCGCAATCTGGGATCTCCTACGAAGCCAACCTCGAAGGGCAAATATCATCTTGTTTAGTGCCCTTCGTATCCAAGAAGAAGAAATTGAAGGCCGACCATCAGGGAAGGGCCAGTTCTGGCTCGTCTGCCGCTCAGCGGAACAAGTCGACTTCATCCTCTCTTGCACAAATGGACCATTGGGGACCTACCCAATCTGCATATACACACCCCATCCCGCCAACCAAATGACGGAGACCTTTTGCCGGCCGCGTCTTGCAAAATTGGCACAGGCCCTTTACAGCCATGTTGATCGAAAAAGAGTTTTCTCCATTTTCGCATTTGAAACAGTATCCAGGATATTTGCCGAAGTTTGGAAGAACTTAACGGGTCTCACTTCTGAAGATTACTATGCCGCAAAGCAATCATTCTGCACCAAAACTACATTCATAAAAGCCCCCCTTATGGCTGGGTCTGAACGGAATAATGTTCGGCTAGCCGTGGAAAAAGATACCGAGGGTGTTGCAGAGCTTTGCTTCCGCTTTGCCCAGGACTCAGTTTGTCAAATTCTCCTCTCGCATTCCAACGCTGATGTTTGTGTAGGATCCTTTCTTTCTCACGTGGGAAGGGGCTATGAAGGAAGCGAACTACCTCATCAAGCATCGTAAGGTTTGGGTTCACATTGGCAAGCGACCTGGTGCTCCAGACGAAATTGCATCTATATGTGCTGTGACACGGGAATCTGACACCGTATCTTCTATCACAAAGGTCTACACCAGTCCCAATTGGAGGAAGATGGGCTGCGCCAGGCGGCTTGTTAGCTTCGTATGCGAGACGTGGGTGAATGTCATTCATTTCCGCATTTGGATTCTAATATCCCGAAATCAGACTCCTGAAAACTAAAGAAAGCGTAGTTCTATATGTTGGTCACAGTAACGAAGCCCAGAGTGTATATGCGCGCACGGGGTTTATGGGCCTAGATGATCTGTGCCATTCGTTACAAGATCGAGAGGATGGCATGGACAACTGGCTTGAAATTGGATTCGACAAGGACAAAGTTGACCTTGGTCATTGGTAGAGGTTCTTGTGGCGACGGTGGTGGTGGGGTGGGTTTGGGTTCGGTCACTGGTGGTGTATCCGAGGAGGGCCTTTTCGGATGGAGACTGCACCCCCAATCCCAATATTGCCTTCACTTGCATACGTTACCAGTGTACAATGACTTCTATTTGATGGCGACCTGATTTGGCGCTACAGCCTGGTTGGTAGGCGCCCAATTTGCCGCCGTTCCTGTCCTTCAGATTTCTTCTTCACTAACGTTCAAAATTCCGAAATTCTACTTCGACGCTCCGTTCTTCCCGCTCTATCACAATGTCGGAGGAGGCCTTGGGACCACCCGCCCAGCTCGCATACACGCTTCATTCACAGAGCGCAATCACCAGAACCATTGGCCGAGCAGCAATTGGGGACACGCTGGTCGAATTTGGGATTGACGAAAGCGGCTCTACCACATTTATGGATGGCCAACGTATAGGCGTTTTGTCTCCAGGAGGATCCAGCGGTGATGCTCGCTTGAAATGTATAGCCAACTCTGCCGTTAGCGAAGCTGCTTTGAGCCGACATGGCACTTTGCTTAGCACTGGCGCGCCACCCGGACGAAACGCCGCAGAATTGAACTGTCTTCTCGGGGATTCGTCAGCTAAGTTAAGAGCAGGAGCGTTGCTACTCCCACAACCTGGCCTGGGTCAAGTCACACGGCACGACATAACGGCCCTTGAGCAAGCTAAGCCGCGCGCTCGGGTGGTGGTCGACATTATCTTGGGGAGCGATACTTGCGTCGAAGGAACCGTGCTTACCGGCCGCATCTCGGTGAATATCCGGAACCGCCTCCCCAAGGAATCAGCCATCATGATTGGCGGCGGAAAGCTGAGGCTCATTGGTTTTGAATCTATTTCTAACGAACATACTCGGCACATGTTCTATCAGTGTGGCTCCCCATTATCGGCTATTTCCAAGGGTTCCGACGCTATGTATGGATCAAAACTGGACCAAGAAGGGTTCGGCTTGGCACGCGAAGGTAATTATATCCTGCCATTCTCGTTGCCCATCCCGTTAGACGGCGAGTTTGGAAAGCCCAAGGGTCCATATACGAATTCTGGCGTAGCGGTCCGGTATATTGCCATGATGTAGGTTTAAGACGTTTCAAACATCTGGTTGCTATCTTATTCGTGCATAGCTCTCTTAAGGTGAAAGATATATGCACCAGTAAACGGTCTATAACGCATTTCTATCGGTATTGTATCGTATGGCCACGACTTAATCCCTCTGCCGTCTTGGCTCCCTCGATGAAACCACTCCGTTCGTCTGTCTCCAAAGGTCTTTTTATGGGCGGCAACGGCAAAGTTGAACTCTCGGCAAGTCTCCATCGACCTAGTTGGGTAGCTGGCCAACAATGCGGTGTTTGCATCTCCCTTGTGAACTGCACGAACAAGCGAATCAAGCGCATATCCATCTCGTTATTTCGGTCAGTCGTTGTCTTCGTACCGCAGCCCGAATTGGACGCATCGTCAAGACGCTCAGGAGACATCGATCCGGATTCTTGCCAAACTTCGACCTCTCGAAAGCAAGTCGCAGAATCGATCTTAGAAATGGGTACATTTGGAAACAAAGGCCGTGCCAGCGCGAAAGGTTGGTGGACAGGCGTGGCGCCCAATGAACGTTCCGCCTTTATGCATACCATCCTTCTTCCTGTATGTATGTTGGCTATTCGTCCAACGGTTCAAAATGCTGACTTGAGGTATAGTCAGATGCATTAACACTGAAGCGTTCAAGGTTGCTGGAAGTGAAATATGAACTCTGTGTTACAGCGAGTGCGGGCCCGCTTTCATCCAACCCTGAAGCTATACTGCCAATCGACATTGTGAATTTCTTTTCTTTGGACCCACCACCGAGTTCCGCTTTCTCACTGGCAACCGAGGCCAGCAACGAGTCACGCCACGACCCGCCAGCTCCTCGCGTTGGGGTGCAACTAGATCGTCCTACAGCTTCGACCATTTTTATTTCGGATGAAATCCATGGGTCGGATATACGTTCCGACGAGCTCCCTCTAGAAAGCCTGGCTTATGACACTACCAATTCACCGGACCAGCGGTCGCTGGGAAATAGCGACCACGATGATTCATCCGACGACCTGGAACAAACCGATGAGGACGACGGCCCTGAACTTGGGAATCTTGCCTTACGGGACGACTGTGACGATTTCGTTCAACATGCCATTAATTCGGCCAAGATTGATTCAATTTACGGCGAGAATGCGCTAAGATTTTCTGATTTATACGTGCAAGACACACAAGAATCTTCGAACGCCTTGATTGAAATAGAAGAAGAAGCTTTTGAACGGGATGGCGATCAGTTCGAGGAACGAATGCAGGCGCTAGAAAGTCCTATTGACGAATCCTGCGACGCGACTAGACCTAGCACACCTGTGCGTGAAGATCACCGCTCGCACGAATTGCCTTCTCATCAAGTTGCGACGGGATCGCTGCGATATGGACCTAGGCCAAATCGACCTAGTAGGCCCTCTTTTGCTGCGCGAGTTCAAGAAAAGATGAAAGCAGTGGGTTTTGATCAAGCCCATAACTTTGGCTCCGAAGCCGAGCAATTCGACATCGACAGCGCTCATGAACCTGATTTGGACACAATTCACAGTTTAGCGATGTCGGACCTCAACGCGGAACCGCCTACAGACGACCATATGATCCCCACTACCCACACCAACTCACAGATTGGGGTGCAATCGCCTTCTAACGGTTCGAGGATGTTACCTCAACCCCCCGACTCGGAAGGACCAATGGCGCCATCAGTGATGGCAACCGCTGCCCCGAACGCTTCCAGGACTCGGTCCAAAACTCCTTCGTCCGTTCAGCCACCGCCACCTTCTGAACCGCTGACCGACAGTGCATGTGTCGATAAGCAACAACCTACTCGCCCAGCGAACTCTCTCGGTGAGAACGAAAGTCCGGTCAAGAAGAGAATCCGAGAAATGGAAGAGAGACTCAGGGCACAAACATAAGATATTCCAAGAGTAGCACCTCAACTTCTGGTTATGGATTACATGATCTGAAATCAACAAGATTGTACGATACGCAAGGCTAGCATGAATGAATACGGAAGAACGAATGTTGAGTGAAGATGAAGGCAATAATGGGAGTTATAGATACAGTCTTTATCCGAAAATGCCCCCACAAAAGAAGCGGAAGAGGAAGAACATAAGGACAGAAAGGTACAAGAATGAAGTACAGCCTCTCATGAATCACCTAGAATCGCCAAGGCGTTCCTAAGTTCTTTGCGAGCTTGGGCGGCATCTTCGTAGTCCAGCGCACTGATGGCGAAACGGCAGTGCTTCTGCGCTTTTGCAATGACAGAAGGGGTGAGAACTACGGGGTCTGGGGGGACTGGAGACCCTAATGACCGCGGAACGTAGTGTGTCTGGGATTGCGTAGAAGGCAGAGTCATAGGCGGGTAGGAGAGAGGAGATTGATGTTCAACTCGACGGCGATATACAGTAGGTGACACAGGATCTGGCTGTGTCTGAAACGGCGGTGGTGGAGGAGGAATGACCGGACTGATTGTGGTTGCCCCCAAAGTGAGGTCAACACCTGAATCTGGAATCAGACTCGGAGGAATGTTTGCATGGTGTAAGATATTTTGGCGCGTACTTATTGGGCTATCATCGGGAAGCGAAGAGATGAAATGCACTGCTTTTTGACTTGCATCGGCTTGAGGGAGTGACCGAAGGGAATGTAAGAGGTCATCTTCACCACTACTCATAGAGCTCTGCTTTATATGGCGTGGACTGCTCTTCGGGGAGATGTACCCAGCACTATTGGGAGAAATCTGTCCGGAGTAGACAACCTCATTGCCTGGAGTGGCCGCAGTGCTCCAGCTCCCGGGCGTGGTGTCCCCTTCGCCAGGAGGAACATATACACCCAGAAGAGAGTTCGACTTGGGTGGTGGATGCGGGAGATTAGCTTGAGCTATGTCGACTGGATCCATGCGCGGAGGCGGCGGAGAGACGCGTCGGGCTGATAAGGGAGGGGACGACAGGGGAGGAGACGAAGCTTGAGGATGATCTGGTGCGGGTGGGGGCACTTCTGCACTCAAAGTCGACGACGTTGACGGTGGTGCTGCCATCAGCAGCGATTCATCTTCTGTAGGAGAGGCAGGTGCACCAGCAGGCCCAGGCGTTGGTTTACGGCCTTCCTTGAAGGCCTTGGTGATGTCCACCGCTTTCCATTTCGCATATTTGATCTTCTCTTCAATCTGAGACATATGTCAGTAACTGCAAACATGTAGGACGGTAGAATAATTACCGAGTCCGGGATTTCGATTTTGGGAAATACCCGTAAGACCTCCAAGAAGTTGGACGCAGCAAGGAATTTCTTGGCGGTGGATCTAAGCAACCCATGATCAGATGGATACTCTTCAAGTTGAGCAGACCTAACCACGTCGCACCTTGTGGCAGCTCCCCGCCTATCCTCATTGTCCGCCACGGCAAAAATCTTCAGCCCGAAATTCTCAACATACGCGGCACTTGCAGCTTCCACATCGATAGCATCGTGGGGGCCTATTTCCTTCTTCATCGTTTCGAGGACACCAAGTAATTCGAACAGTAGGTTCCGAGAATTGGCATCCTTCGCCTTCAGAGATATGCCAACCTGGGCAGCGTGATATGAACCTTGTTGAGGTTTCGATGTCAGTATCATTACAGAAAAGCAATCAAATGGAAGCTACTAACACCAATAGGCCATGATCGGCTCCTTCGTCCTTAGCTCCTCAGCTCGCTGAAGGAACTGAGTGATGGACTTGAGTGCTGGAGAAATTGGAGGGAGATTGAGCAAACGTGGCGCAGCCATTCCAAATGTCTTTGGGCTGGGAGAAAGTTGTCTGTTCCCGTCCCGTTGCTAAGCTTTATAGCAGAACTCCAGTGAAGCGCAGCCCGGCACTGCCTCTAGTACAGGGACCGCTCAGAATCAGGATCAGGAGTCAGAGGCGTATTGCCTCGAGGATACAACGTTTTCGTGGATTCGAGACGTTCACGCTGCCTGAGGTGCTCCAGCTCCAGCGTAGGAAATTTCAATACAAGCTACAGGAAACAGATATGGATTGGCTGTTACAATTAGGCGCGCGGAGCGATTTCAATGTCATCTCATCACGTGGATGTTATATTAGGGCATAAAGGTTCGAAATCTCGTGTCTACACCCACAATAGGCTGTTCCAGTGAATTCCACAGTAATAGATGATTCCCTTCGATCAACGCACGCTAGTCCTGTTTTACCTAGATGACGTGCATAGAGCCAATAGTCAAGCAATCTTGTGCCCATGACCATTATCTTGTCGCCTCCCATTGGCTTGCCAACTTTACGAGATGCGTTTACTGCTTTCAGCACCAGCGGAAGCAAACGATACCGCACAAATAGCAAGGCACTCCGATGTGCACAAATCCACGCGCAAAGTGATACACCGGCACAAAGAGTTGCGTCAAGTACCGCTTTGCCCATACCCAAAGGACAGTTGTACATGTCATAACAATGCCTACCTTCGCCCCGCCGGCTTTCATCGGCTGATAAAGTTGTGCCCTCATCACGTAGTGGCTATCCGCAAGCTACGGAGTCTGCAAGCTTTCAGGGTTGGAAGCATATCTGGGACCGAGTCATGGAACCGTCGTATGACGCGAGGGGTGCTCTTCGAGATGAAGAGAATTTGAAATGGAGTCACATTGAAGCGGATGGTATGGGTTCCAGTGAACTATGTCTCTGGATCGATCAAACTTCCCATTGACTTCGGACTGTCTGTAATGCCTGGTGGATGATGGACACCAGGCGGAAACCCGGTTAAGACGTTAGCCGTCTTGATATACGACAGGCTCTTTGCTCCCATAGCCGAACGCTCAGGAGCATTTTCGTCATGTGTGAGATCTTGAGTGGGACGTATCTCCTCTCCAGTGGTCGATACCGGGAAAACATGCAGCTTCGATCCTCGCTCGAGGGGTGGTGCGGAAGGTTGGTGTGGGGTCGAGCTCCCAGAGAAGGACAGGACAGGTGGTTGTAGCGCATGGAATTCCGTCAAGGCCTTCGACAAGTCACCTAACTTTATACTTGTGAGTGAACGGCGGAATTAAGACTGAAATGATAAAGACCCCACCTTATCCATGATAACGTCAACCTTCGCCTTGCGACCTTCAAACTTGCTCGCAAGGTTCGCAAACTCCTCCTCGCGCGCCTTCTTCTTAGTGGCTTCCTCGTCTTCCTCCACACCAACATCCATGTCCTCGCCATCACCCTCGGGCCCTGGCTCACCGGCCTTAGTCGGCAATGTATCCCTGCGGATATTCAAAGCCTTCCCATGGTCCAAATCCCAAGACATCTTCGACCTCTGATTCGAGGATCTACTGCCTTTTTCCTGTCCACCTGATATCCCCCCGCTCGCCGTGATGCCCTCCATATCAATGTGTAGCTTTGCGATTTCACCTTGAAGCTCCAGTACTTTGGACAAGTGAGTCCACATATCCTGATGGCGCAAGGAGAATAGATTCGTTTTGGCTTCACTTCCAGCAGCAAGTAGCCCAAGCGAGGCGCCAGTGAACGGGTCCTGTATTCGATCAGGCATGTATGTCCTTTGCACGTACTCCGAATCATGGAACGGTGCATCAAGCCCCACCATGAGCTCAGGACGCCCTTGCTCCTCTATCCTGGCGGAGAGATCGATGTTCTGGTACGAGATTTGGAGCTCTGCGAGGACGGCGTCGTGAGGTGTAGATATGGCAGTGGTAGTAGCTCGTTTGCGGTACTTTTCGTCGTGATCGACTATGGGATCATCGATGGTTGTACCAGTGACCTCGAGGCTGTTGCCTTTGCCAACTGTCGCTTCTTGGGCGTCGTTCGTGTCTTTGTTATCATGCTTGCGCCATGAAGAGAGCATCTGAGACTATCTGAGAGCATGAGGGAGAGCAGTGCGTGACACCGACAGACCCACGTGCTGTAACAGGGGACAGGGTGCCAAGCTTAATTTACTTCCTTGAAGTTGTGCAGTTCAAACGTGTCACAAAACCTTATATACGTGCTATGGGTGATACATCAGAACCTCGTTATACTACACACATCCATCTGAACGCAGAGAGATCAGAAATCAGACAGGCAGTGGAGGGTAGCTGGAACTCACTCGGAACTGATTGACCGGCCGAATTGACCCTGCTTTTCAATGAGCTGCTACCGCAAAGGAGGCCCCGGACAAACGATTGAGCTACCACGTTGGCGCCTGCCGGTGATGTGTGCACATGATCTATGGGGTAGAAGGCGGTAGTAGCTGTTTGTCCGAGTGCCTGATAGGCTTGCGCGACGTAAGCGAAGTGGTCAACATATGACACAGATGTTCGACCAGCTGTAGTTGCGGCGTATGCAACAAATCTTGAGGGAGGCGATAGCTTGGTCCCTGTCCACAGGTTGTCCGGTGTCTGCGACGAAATGATGGGAATAGCTCCTTTCGCTTTCAACGCGTCGACAGCGTTTTGGATATAAAAGGGGAACGAATGCACGAGGAACGTAGTCCCGCTGTTCGGACATTCAATCAGAGAGAGTAAGCGGTGAGAGAGGAAGACGCACTTCGCTGCGGTTACCAAGGATGTTGTATCGTACCCATCACCGACCGCATCTTGTCTTCCGTTGTCCGGATTGGCCGTTCCGTCGTTATGGCCAAACTCGATGATCGCAAAGTCACCGCTCTTCGCAGTATTGATGAGCGTTTGGAATCTGCCTTCTTCCGTGTAGCTTCGGGCACTTCTCCCAGCAATGGCCATGTTAACGACCGGGATGGTCAAGTATTGTGCCAGAAATTGACCCCATCCTACGCGCAACGTTGAGATTAATGGAACTCCAGCACGTAGGTAGCACGCTTACCTTCAGTTCCGGACCCACCTCCACCCCTGGCCATGGTCGAGTCACCTGCGAGATACACCGTCTGTGCAAGCCCAGGTGCCCCACATGCGATAGCGAGCAATGCAACAAATTTAGGGCACATCGTGTAAATGTGCAATGGTGTAGTGAATATTGAAGCCACTTTTATACGCCCATTGCTTTCGTGTCACCGGAACGTTATCCAAATAACACGGTCCGTGAAAACTGGAAGGCGGTCATATGCACAAGCATCGAGAAGGGGAGCATCCGGTCGCAAGAACTCCTCCCTTCGCGTATAACTCGGCTCATTCTAACGGAACGGACCTGGCGGACCGATCAGATGTCGGCTCGTTGGCGTGTGGGGCGCAGAACTAGGTATAGCATACATCGTCAAGCTGGCCCGGGTAACATCATTGTACGTACTAAGTTTCGTAGAGGTTAAGGCCCGTCCTCTTCCTTCACCTCTTCCTCCTCGCTCTCCTCCTCGAGCGAGAGAGCATCGAACCGTCCACCAACTGCCTCATCTTCGAAAACTCCATCGTCCTCACTACTTATGTCACTGCTTTCGCCTTCGACTGCGTCTTCTTGCTCGGCAGAATCTTCTTCGTGGTCGTCGAATTCGGCGTCGAGTCGGTCGAACTCGTGCAACCATATGCCGCTGCCATTATCGCCAACTACGGTTATATCCGTCCCAGGAGGCCAGAACGCCCATGCAATTCGGCCCTCGACGAGTGCCCGCAGAACTAAAAGTGAGATGAGTGACAATACTCAAGATGTTATGGAACGAACGCACTGTCATTTCCTGCGCGATTCATGTCCGGCCTCCCTGCTTTAGCGGTCACCCAACCTTTCGATCCGGCGTAAGCTATTAGGATATCTAACGCAGTCCATTCGACAGGCTTTTCCCTAATCGGATGGGGGCCGGAGCCCTCTCGCCACGTCCGCTTATCTTCACCAGGGGGAGGAGGGGGCGTCGGACGGGATAATTTGAATACCTCCTCGAGGGGGATATGCTGGGAAGAAAAATAGATGCAGGCAGGGATAGCGGAAACGCGTGAGATGGGGAGCACCCCTGATAGTACCTAGGATTGAATTAGGAGGATACAGGAGATATAGAAATGGACAAACCGAACCTGCATTTCCATGGGTATATTGTTTGGCATTACGAGCCCAGGGCAATCGACTAAGCGAAGTTCGTTCGTCCAGAATAAAGTCTGATAGTGCTTGGTCTGTCATGTTGTTAGTCAAATGTCGTCAACGTGTGATGACCGCAAAAGCTCACCTTGCCAGGCTGCTTGGAAGTCCTAACTCGGTTCACACCGAACAATGCGTTCAATAACGATGACTTCCCAACGTTTGGCTGGCCTATGGGACCGTGTTAGATGAAAATTGAAAATTGAAAGGTCATAACGTGAACTCGACTGACCGATCACACCAACGGTCAAAAATTCTGGCTCGACATGTTTGCGATCCCCGCTAGCCTCTCCTTCTCCGTGATCGCCTTCTCCTTGTTGCGCAGGTAAAGGGACGGCCGCACCACCAACTTCACTCCCAACCTTCCCGCCTTGGGCGCTGAGTACTGCGTCCCAGTCGATGTTTCGTTTGACGGGAGGCGTCCACCTCTTGAGCCACGCTTCGTTCTTCTTGACTTCCGCGGGTGGTTCGAGCATCTCGGCGTGTATGTCTCGAATGGCTTCGACAAGCTTTCTACGGAACTCCGTTGGAATATGAGGTTCATAGTGTTTCCGTCCCTGCTCTGCGTACTGAACCTTCTTTTCGATGTACGATTCGACATGCGTGACCCGGGCGCCGGGGAACGTCGATTGGAGGTAGGTCGTCCACGCTTGAGTTCTTTCTAGGCCAGAGAGGTCAACTTTCGTCAATACCAAGATGACGTTGTGGGTAGCGAGATAGGCTCGAAGACTTGGTGGATAGTGGAGTAAGGGACATCGAGAGTCCAAAAGCACAAGTATGATTTGCGAGATCTCTGTGACACGCCATCTGCAAGACAAGTGCTCAGCATATCAGCGTACAGAAAGACTCACGCGACCTACAATTGTCGCCAGACTTCAGGATTTCGCTCGAAGTAGCACCACGATCGAGGCATCTCAGCGGGGAGCTGTTCTAGCGTTTCGATTTCCGTATCCCTTTTTGGTTGGTCCGTCTCGGAAGTCGGTGGTTTCTCATCTCGCCACTCTTCTATGAGGTGATCCGTCTCGGCCAGCCACTTCCTGAAGACGCCATCTTCGTTGGCTTCGACCTCCGCCTTCGACATATCAAATCGCCACCTGGGTCGCTTGGGACAAGTGAATGGGGTCGAAGGATCCGATCCGCCGTCATCTTTAGGAGGATTGGACGGAAAGACTGCAGCTTCTCCAGGGATGGGCCTCGGCAATATTAATTGCGACGCGATCATCTTGGTCTTGTCCAAGTATTCCCGTGGCAGCTTCACGAAAGCAGATTGCAGCTTTCGGGCTGCGTCGATGTCGGGTCGTGCTGCCGTTGGGATTCTACGAAATTCGGGGTGGCGAAGCTTGGGAGGCTTGTGCTCAAGTGGAGGGATGTCACCGCGCTTTGCAGCGCGCTTGAGCTTCTGCTCCGTTTTCTTTTGATTTATGTTCGTGATCTTCTTGCGAGGCATTGTAGTCGAAGAGCTTGCAGTTGTTGATGATCGGTCCCCACCCGCTGATCAGTCTTACAATATTCCATCAGGATCGGGACCGACTCGGAGATCAGCGATTTTGGTCACCTGTACTGATTCGACCCTGACAGGCGCTTATTACGTGAACGCTTTTCGTAAGCCTGCTTTTGTTTATGCCCAGGCTGACAGTCGACTAAAATGCTTACACAGAAGGTTCTATGTGCCTGGTAATGAGGTGCTGCTGCAGTATAAAGCGTAGAAACGACACGATATGGTTCGTTCAATATCACTCAACTCACAATGTCCTGCAAAAAAACCGACGACCTCAGAAACATAGTCATCGTTGGTGGCGGTGGCGTTGGCCTGCACCTTGCTCGTGCACTCTCGCCGAAAATAAATTCCGCCACACACCATATCATTCTCATCGACCCTCGTCCGTACCGAATTAACCTACCGGCCACTCTTCGACTGGTCACATCCGATATCGACAACTTGCAGGAGACCGCCTTCATCCCCTTTGACAAACTCTTCGTCAACGGCAATGGCACGTTCATCGAAGCCTCGGTCACTTCTATACATAAAAATGACAGCAAGGGCGGAAGCGTCACCTTGGACAACGGGGAAAGTGTCACGTTCGAATACTTGGTTCTTGCATCCGGGAGTATATTCGAAGGACCCCTAAACTTTCCCAACAAGAAGGAGGACGTCCTACCGTTCGTTAAGGGCATAAGACAGCAGATAGAAGGCGCGAATGATATCGTCATTGCCGGCGGAGGATCTGTTGGACTAGGTAAACCTTTCCATCGTGCCGAATGCCTCAGTATCTGATACATAATTGCAGAATTCGCTGGTGAAATCAAAGACATCTATCCAGTATGTTTATTTCTAATGCCCCTCTACTGTGCTCACTAATTCTGACCGACGTGCAGAACAAGAATATCATCATCGTCCAAGGCAGCGACCACTTGCTCAACGATACGTATCCGTTGAAATTCCGCACTTACGCCGAAAAGAACGTAAAAAAGCGTAGCATCAAAGTCGTCCTCGGCGAGTATATCGATGACATACCAACGGGGAGCTTCACGAGCATCAAGACACGTTCCGGAAAGTCCATCACGGCGGACACAGTCGTAAGTTGGTTCTGGGCATCGGTCGGCGGATTGACCTGACCTTTTTATCAGTTCCAGACGAGAGGCGGGCGACCACGCACCGAATTTATCAAGTCTCTCGGCCCTGATGTTCTGACGGATGGCGGGCAGGTAAAAGTTCGGCCCACCTTGCAATTGGCGTCCTACGACAACATCTTTGCCGGTGGAGATATTCTCGACATCAAAGAAGAGAAACAAGTCGCGAAAGCGCTTGGTCATGTTCAAATTCTCACCGCGAACATCTTGGCGGCGATATCTAACAAGCCGCTTAAGCCATACAATGGGAGCACCGAGATGATTCTCATCACGAACGGCAAGGTGAGTTACTATGGGAGTGATAGTTATTCCGTGACATCTTCTGACGAGACATTCCCAGGGTGGTGGAGTCGCGTATTTAGGAGTCTTGTGGGGGCTAGTATTCGGGGATTGGTTTGCTCGGATGCTGAAGTCGAAAGACCTCATGGTTCCGATGGCAAGAAAGGCTGCTGGCTATTAGGTGTTCAATGTTTGGGTTCTATAGTGTAGTTTATAGTTTTCTGGCCTGATTATATCCCTTTAGATATGTTACCGTAATGTTATATTGTGTTATGTTCCCGGGTCTTTTTGGCTGTCTTCCTGATTTCCAGCATCATGAAGCTGACGCACCGAAAGTGAATTGCGTTACCTCGGCATCTTATCCAGCGCCGAAACTCGGCTCGCCGCAGCGATTATCAGATAAATACTACGTATCTTATCGGCAAGTCTCGCTTATCAGATTAGGGCAAATTCATTGATTTGATCCTGTGTATTTGGTGCCTACCCTTGAAATATCACATCCATATTACCGAGACCAGTCAGTATTAATGAGCACCGCCCACAGCACTTTAAACCTTGCTTTCCAAATGCAGTTGGAAAGTACCAAGGCCCTGTTCAGAATCCCCAACTACTAGTTGGACTGCAAGAAGGAAGGGATTTTATTACAAATCTCATGTGAGGTTACATCAGTCACATCAGACTTCGCCTGTCGGGACAGCACACAGCCGCTGTTTGGCTTGCTGTCCTCCTCACTGTTGGCCACAATGAGGTCGCTTTTTGTATTCATCATCATCTTTACACCAAGCGCTTTAATACCCACATGTTGTTCCAGAATAATAAGTATTTCTACAACAATTTATATTTACCCAAGATGTCTGAGGAAAGGAAAATATAATAAACATTGTCAACGTTGGCGTCATATTACACGGTGTGGATGAGTCAATCAAGTGCTCGACAGGTGTCAAATATCAGAGTGGTGACAGAGGAGTGATTTCCAAAAATGGTTACTTGTTGTTCTAGTTGGTCCCAACTAATTTTGGTGTATGGGAAAAGTTAGTTGGGGACTTACCTGGGAATTCTGAACAGGGCCTAAGCCAACGACACTTGCTTCAATTTATGTAAAAGGTAAAGATTCTATATAAAGTCTGACATTCTGGTAGCATTCTCCATTCCAATGCCAGGTTTATATTGTCATTAGTCAAGGCTGCAAGCGACTCTTGCTCTTGTCCAGGTCACACTGGAGTCATTCACAAATAGCCCTTGCACTCTGTTCCGCAGTAGCTGGTAGTACAGAGTAAAGCAAAGGGTGATCGACATGGTGTTGTAAGGGGACACTCCTGTTTTCTCCTTTTCCCCTGTCTCTCTTCCTCCTTCTTCGTTCCTTTCTCTTTCTTTTCATCCCACGGACTCTTATTTACCTTCCTTTTCTTCCCTTTCCATCCTACCTCCCATCCGAGCCTCATCCAACGCATCCGGGCCACATCCGATGCATCTGACGCATCTCATGCGGTCCGGATACGCTCAGCCGCACTTAGGCATGCCCAGACATGCTTCGGACATACGTATACACTTTGGGCACGTCCGGGTGACCTATACCTTCTTTCCCCACCTCCTTACTCCCTGTTCCCACTTCCCCAGGTCACCGGCACGACTTCTGCATATCCCCTCCACCTTTCTATCACATTACCTCCTTGTACCTTGTGATATTCTCCGGACTTGTGGTGGGTGTACTATATAGCTCTCCCACCTTTCTCCCATGCTTCTACAGTATATACTTCGCCTTCTAGCATGGAGAATCCTTATCTTGTTCTCTTTGGATTCTCCCTCTGCTAGGTGAGCAGCCTCTCATGTATTGTAGTAGCTCTATTCATTTCTTTGAATTCTCCCTCTGCTAGGCTTGCACTGTCAGCCATCTTGAGGTTGCCCTTACAGGTGTGGAGCCTGAAGGCATATTCAGTAGCTTATCTACCTCATAGTGCATCTTTTAAATTCAGCAGTGGTGAAATGGGGAGCATTTCAAACATGATCTACAAGTCACTTTGATACATTACCAGGATTTTTCTGAGAACAGCTGTTTCCAGAAAGCGGTCACACAAAGCTCTGAAGATTAATAGATTACACTTTAGGTGTCAAGGACTTCAACTGCATACTCACTTTGCCAGTAGGCGCTCCACTACATGAGGAGAATCTACTGTGTGTCACCCTAATCCAGGTTGGACCTTGAAATGGGTTACTGGTGTTTAAATATGCTGCTCTGAAATATCTACTGTAAGGGTTGTACCCTTCCGTTCATTGTAAAACATTCCGCTCCTATCTCCTATCAAACCCCTGTCAATTACTTGGGCTCGTACGCACATGACTCGGCCGTTACGGATTCATCTCGGCCGCACATGATATCGGATTAAAGGACTTCAGACCAATATTCATCGGCCGTGCGTGATAACGGATCAAAGGCCCACAAACCGACATTCATCTCGGACGTACCTGGTATCGATTCAAATTCTTCGGACCGACTCGACATCGTTTCTTGTTTCATACTCTAAAAACTTGACATCTCTAACTCCATTCCTCTTTCTTTATCGATTCATAGTCCCGATCTTACTTACATTTGATATTCATCATACCTACAAAATACTCATGTACTCGTAGCTAGAGAAGGAAGTCAGCTTTTCCCCCATTTTCGAGTTAGAGTCTAAGAGAAACCATCCGAAGCCTTCGTTCCATCTCTGTTGTCCGATTCCTTTATCACCCGAGTCCGAGTAAACATCCGTTGTCGCTTTCTCCTGCCGTCCTTATCATTCTCCTACCTTCCTTACTGTATCTTCCGAAGCCGAGCCATCCGTTCTTCACCCGAGCTATCTGTACTACATCCGAAACATCCGTCATACATCCAAAGATATCCAAGTCCGATCGAAGCCATCGGAAACCCATTACTTCACGTTCATCACTTTGGACTTATCTATTCACACGTTACCTCACTCGGGTGTCACACGGACTTGTCCTGCCGGAGGCGGACCCTCGCATAATAGCTTGATCTACTTACAGATCACAACGTATATTCACTACTACACTACACAACTTCTTGATAATATTCTTGCACTAGGATTCAGAGAAACATCTACTATATGACCTGAGACATTGCATATATTATAGTATGAGCAGGGCAGGGATCTATGCATGATTTCGTTGAAGGAGGTGTACATAAGGTTCATAATAAACAAGGACAAAGAAAGGATTTATTGGCTTGTTGCACTCAGAAACACAAGAATCATGAATACAATGTACACCACTGACATATTGGTTGAAGTAAGTTGAAGAGAGTGTACTAGAACTCTTTAGAGCACTAAAAATATGCAATAGCACTAACATGAAATTGCCTGAAAATGTCTGAAGTTTCTAGGTAGTCAGTGCAATGAAATAGATGGTCTGGTCCAATTGGGCAATGTAGAACTTGACTGTGGGATACTAGATTGCCACTGTTGGCGCCTTGAAATACCTTGCTTGTCTCACTGGTCTCATTGCCCCTAGCAACAACTGATTTCCCTATTTCCGACTCATTCTTCATTCTGAGTGTTCAGACTGTGGTCCCTGTAAGGGCAACCTCAAGATGGCCGACAGCGCGAGCCTAGCAGAGGGAGAATCCAAAGAGATGAATAGAGCTACTACAATACATGAGAGGCTGCTCACCTAGCAGAGGGAGAATCCAAAGAGAACAAGATAAGGATTCTCCATGCTAGGAGGCGAAGTATATACTGTAGAAGCGTGAGAGAAAGGTGGGAGAACTGTATAGTACACCCGCCACAAGTCCGGAGAATATCACAGGTACGAGCGGGCACATGTAATAGAAAGGTGGAGGGAATATGCAAGAGTCGTGCCGGCGACCCAGGGAAGTGGGAATGGGAAGTAAAGAGGTGTGGGAAGAAGGTATGGGTCACCCGGACATGCCCCGAAGTGTATACGTGCATCCGAAGCGCATCCGGGCATGCGCAAGTGCGGCCGAGTGCAGCCGAGGCGCGGGAAATGCATCGGATGAGTCGGATGTTGCTCGGATGTGACGGATAAGGCTCGGATAGATGGTAGGAAGGAAAGGGAGCGAAAGGAAAGTAAATAAGAGTCCGTGGAGTGAAAGGAAAGAGAAAGAAATGAAGAGAGAGGGAAAGAGACAGGGGAAAAGGAGAAAATAGGAGTGTCCCCTTACAGTCCCAGGTTCCGCACTTGTCCCAATTTTCTTTTAGATCCCATCTTCCAGGTCTCAAGATCTCACTGACGCAAGCCAATTACTCAATATCAATCCAAATGAGGGGATGTACACACACTTTGGTAAGTGGGAGCAGCGAGCCAATGTCTGTCGAGGGCTGACAGCTCCTGGTCTTGGAATAGTTAGCACACAGGCATCAGTCTCAGGCAGGACCATTCTGAAAAAGTAGACATAGCAAATATGTATGAGTTCTATAATCAAACCCCCAATTTGCAAAGCATGACACCTTGCCATGGATTCAGATTAGACTTGGATTGGACATGCACTGTCTGTTCAGAAGTAAGTGAGACAAAGTAGAGCAAACAAAGGCAAGCACGAGCATGCAAAAAGCTGTTACCCAAATAAGGGTTTTTTCCAGCATGGAGGACCTAGCTTTGCAAGCAAGGTAATTTACAGTGATATTGAAGTGGCCTACTATTTTTAGCTATTTTTTTTCAGCCCAGCAAAGCCTTCACATTTTGGTTATATTGTGAGATAGGAGTGAAAGAGGGGCAAGGGAGAATTATGCACTGAGGTTCGTCTTGAGTCCTGCCACCCACTTAGGTGCTATGGAATGCATGTAGGATCATTGTAGGACTAATTCTTTTGTTTCTGAGCTTGTTTGTATGTTTTTCGCTGCAAAACTGTAACTTTGTGACAATGTGACTATGTGACTGACTTCTGTGTGACTCCTAGTTTCTGACCGCCGTCATAGCACTCTTTCTAGGTCTTGTAAAATTATACTTAGTGCATGAGAATCAAGATAATATACCACTACACTACATACAGTAGTTTGAGGATGAAAGGTAATGAACCGAGCAAGCGGTGCACACAACTAAGTTTGCTGACCTGATAAGTCACAGTAACACAATCTAATCTAATCATGATGTACAACAGTAGGAACTAATCTAATCAACATGTGACCACATACTTTTCGATATAAAAGGAAATTTCCGAGAATGGGGGGACCTTGCAAAGCAAGGTAATAAAGGCTTGCGGAGGAGATGAATTGGGCCCCTCAAAATGTCAAGCAAGAAAACCGACGACCGCAAGAACGTGGTCATCGTTGGCGGCGGCGCCGTTGGGTAGCCTCTTGCTCGCATTTTGTCTAAGAAACTCAACCCGAGCACTCATAACCTCATCCTCATTGACTGTCGGCCTTTCCAGATATTTCTACCCCCTGCTCTTCGACTTGTCACCTCAGACGTAGATGACCTCCAGACGACCTCCCTCATCCCCCACGATAAACTCTTCGTCAACGGCATTGGGATGTTCATCGAAGGAAAGGTCATTTCAATCCAGAAAGGTGATAGTAGTGGTGGGAGTCTCACATTGGAAAACGGGGATGTCGTTGAGTTCGAGTTACTTGTGTTCGCGTCGGGCAGTGGATGGGAGGGCCCCCTAGACTTTCCCGAGAAAAAGGAGGAAGTCATCCCATTTATTGAGAGTATCAGGCAAAGGATAAAGGACGCGAATGATATCGTCCTAGCAGACGGAGGATGCGTCGGAATTGGTGCGTGCACCGTTGTCTTCTACCTTTACGATACGAGCTAAAAGGTAACTTAGAGCTCGCTGGCGAAATCAAGGACATCTATCCAGTTCGTCTGGCTTTCCTTGCAATCGGCGACAGCGTTCTAACGCGTATCATTCACAGGATAAGAATGTCACAATAGTCAAGAGTCGCGACCACCTGCTCACCGATGTGTATCCGTTGAAATATCGCACTCGTGTGGAGGAGGGTATGCTCAATCGCGATGTCACCCTCGTCTTGAACGACTACATCGACCACATACCCGCTGGCAAATACGATAGCATGAAGACGTGTTCTGGGAAAATAATCAAAGCCGATCTAGTCGTAAGTCGACGTGAACATTGCCCATTTTTCTGGTTCACAAATATTATTTTATCTGCCTAGTTTCAAACCAGAGGTGGACGGCCCCATACCGAGTTTATCAAATCTCTCGGCCGCGACGTTCTTACAGAACGCGGACTGGTGAAAGTACGACCGACCTTGCAGTTGGCGTCCTACGATAAGATTTACGCTGCTGGCGATATCGTCGACTACCCTGAAGAGAAGCAACTCTTCACAGCAAACGCCCACTCTCGTGTGATCATCGCAAATATAATGGCGGCAATCTCGAGAAAGCCGGCCAGGAAATGACGGAAGGAAAGTATGCTGGGAAAGTGAGTACACATGAAGTGTAAGTATAGACGCATAGCATTGCGGGGAAACGAGGGTAGTCCTGTGATGATACTCCTCGCAAACGGCAAGGTGAGCCATTTGCGACATTCACACTTCATCAATACTCACTTAGAATCTTCAGAGAGCTGGCGTAACGTATTTTGGAATTTTGTGGGGGATCATCTTTGGTGACTGGTTTGCTCGACTGGTACATCCTAAGAACCTTTTGCTTCGGAAGGCGAGAGCCCTTGCTGGTTATAATTAGGGTCGTCCAGCGTAAGCTAGCCATATTCTTTTCCATTCATTCAGGTCGAGAACCTGCATATGTTGCTCTTAATATCAGAATATTCGTGGTAGAATTTATGCATTTGGTTCCGGTTGCCATTATACATGAGTGCATTGCCAGGGCGCCCGACTCCGCTATATGATAATCGAAATCATTGATCATAACATCAGCCGACCTGAATGACCACTGCCCCTCAGACGGAACGGGCGTATACGATGCTTTGATCCTCTCTCTCTCATTCTCACGAATATAGGACCGTTGTTCGCCCTATTTTCGCCATGATTCCTGCTGCTTCCCCCCAGATGCAGTCCGGAACATCTGCATTCTCGGCGCAATCCTCGTCGTTCGATGGCAAGAGACCTGGTACAGCGCGGAAAGAGGAGCCCCGGGTGCACGACGGCCGGCTGTACCATCGGTATGATCCCGAAAAAGCACCATACCCTCTGTCCTATGATAGGCAGGTCCTAGAGCTGTACGTCGGATCCATGTTTCCTATTATCAGAACCGCGGAATCCACCTGCGTGAAATCACAACAGAGAGGCCCTGGACAATAGGTTAATGAAACATCTCAAGGGCTCCACTTCCTTCATCAACTTCAGTGAAGGCCCACCGCAACGGTCGCTTGATTTAGGTTGCGGGGTAGGTCGAATTATTATCACCGCCGACATGTGCAACTCTGAACCGAGGGCATAGACGGGGACGTGGGTAATCGACGCTGCGAAAGCATGGCCTGACTGTTCATTCGTGAGTGCAGCACGTATATTACGGTCCAATATCGCTTCTAAACTCCCTGGTAGGTGGGCTTTGATTTAGTGAACGTTCAGATTCCTCTGAGGGGGCTGGACCCAAGTATATCGCGGCGTATTCATTGGGTCCACGGTAACTTGTAAGTCTGAGCTTACTTCTACAAATTTCGGCGTCCTAAACATCACACCCAGCCTGACGACTAAACTGCCTTTTGAGGACGACGAGTTTGACCATGTTCACATTCAGTCCATAGCAAGAGGAGTTCCTGAAAGCAAGGTCAGGATATTGCGCCTTCGTACATAACTGTGTCCTCACGCAATGTCATAGTGGGGGGTTCTGTTCGAAGTAAGCGCGTGCCGTTTCCTCAGTGTATTCTCGTGGAATTAAGCCTGTATCAGGAAGTCAACCGGGTCTTACGGCCTGGAGGAGCAGTGGAGATTATAGAAGATGGTGCGTTCCTTCGATACTGCCCTCTGGGGGTAGATCACTCACGGCAACTTCAAGATATCATATTCCCCGTACTCCCGAGATGGTTCACGGCGCCGTTGCGAGCGCGACCGAGGAGAGCATCGTCGGTACACTTCCCAGGCGGCCCGCCACGCGACCTCTCCCCGCCGCCCAGCCTATCGAAAGATATGCATGACCACTCGCTGTTGGAGTCGCTGTTCAGGTCTGTATTCGAGTCACGGTTTATTAACCTCAAGCCGACAGGTATGGTCTCGTCTCGTATCCTCTATCACGACTAACCTATATCTCAGCTGTACTCCCCAGCTATTTCACTACCTACTTCAGGCACGTCGTATTAGGCCCCGTATTGCACTTTCCAATGCCTCCGCTCCCCCCGCTACAACCTCTGCCACAACAGCTACCGCCTTCGTCTGCATTCGATACCCTTTCCACAGATAGCGCAGACTCTAAGTCGCCTACCTTCCACCCCGTGCCTATGAACCGACCAGTTTCCCTGTCATTATCTTCGACGCTGTCGGCGTCCACAAGCGCCACCAAGAATTCATCATTATTTAGTCGCGCTGGGCGAGGGAAGTCATCCTCTATTTCTTCGAACGGAGATACTTCGTCACTTTCCAGCGATGCCATTGATGAGGGAGATATTGAAACTCCAGTCAGGGATACGACTCCAGTTCCATTCCAACGATATTACATCGACCGATCACTGACGGAAGACTCGACCAGTGTTTCGTCTGAACCACAAGCGCTCTTCCGTTCCGAGAATCTGGCTGCGCTGAATGAGCGCTCTCTGGCCATGCATCTCTATCGCGGTTACCAAACTGTCCTGGCCTGTCAAGAAGCCATGTGGGATGAGCTCATCGATCGATTAAGGAACAAAAAAGAGGAGCTGAAGCCGTATGGCTGGGAGGATGACGAAGAGCTTGAAGCTTTACAACATCGCATGCGTTTCGAACGGCTCATCGAGCGATACCGGAGGTGGGTGTTGAGCATTGAATCACCTAAACTCAACGACTTATATTCTTCGTAGTGACATGCAAGCAAGAATCGCCCTTTGGTGTTCCTTGTGCGGAATTGGTTGGCCATTTCCTCCTAGAGAACCGCTCACGAAGGCCGAATTGATTGAAGAAGAGCGCATTCGGGAAGGAATGCTGGAGGCCCGGAACTACGCAACACCAGAAGATTTGCAGGCACCTTGTCGTGCTGTTCGCGCATTGGTCGGCTACAAGAGTCTGCTTGAAGAACGTTAGGCCGTGGAACATTAGGCAGGCTTCAAGGCCTGAATTCAAGAACTTCTAAATTAGTATGTGGAACTGTTTGCTTTCATTATCCAGATACCATCGGATTCTCCATCACTGTATTGTAGTGCTCTCTTGACCTCGTGTACGCTTTATACCCTCTCATCGTGCAATTACTAGAGTTTGGTATGATCGACTTCTAAGCGCCCGCGATATCGAAAATGGCAAGTGTTTGTTTGGTGCAAATTTTTTCTGATCAACACCTTGGCCATTTCTTGAAGTCTGGCTAACCGACAGTGATCGATGGCGGCCTCGTCGTCAAAGCAGCCTCATGGTGGTCTGCCAGCTGCAAGAAAGACAGCAGAATTGAAGGCATCCAAACCATCCAGAACTACATCACGGAAAGGCAAAGGGAGGGAGCCAGTCCTAGCGGACTCGACAAATGCTCAGGGATCGGTAGTTGGTGGCGAAGGAGAGGAGATGGCAACTTGGAATTGGGTTTCCTTGACAGAGTCTGCAGTCAGCAAATGTTCACCAGTTTTCACGAAGAATGGGAGGTGCGTGGACAGCCAAATCTAAAAGAGGTGTAAATTATTGATCTCGAATCCGGCGTGCAGTTACTTCTTTTCACTGGTCGGGCCTTCAGTAAAAGTACATTCGACGACGACCGGTCGGATCGTGTCCACCCTTACTGCGCCTTGTCCAGAGGGTAGGGAATCGCGGTCGCAAGCACTGACTTGTGCCCTCATAAACCCTCAAAATGCCTTCCAGTTAATCACTGGTTCACTCAATGGATGTATATCGGTGTGGGATTTCATGGAGGCCACTCTTCTTCAAGTATTCGACATCGAGAAGCCAATACATCATCTCTGCGCTCATCATAGACTCAAAGATATGGTATTCGTCACCACCACTAAGACGAATAGAGGGCGTAAAGGTGCGCAGCCTTGCTTATTCTAGATGTGAAGACGCTAACGATTGCTGGTTCTAGACGAAAGTGGGGCGGTGTTTCGTGTTTCTCTTTTGCGCAGCTCGTCGACATCAAAACTTGTACAGAAACCTGAGGAAGTCCTTTCAGTTGGCAAAACGCGGTCACCCATGGGATTGGCTCTCTCTCCTAGTGGTGATTGGCTTGTGGCCATAGGCGGCAACACGTCATATGTCGCTGCCACTTCTGCACTGCAATCCGGCTTTACGAAATTCGTCTCGCCTGAGCATCTAACGTGCCTCGCTTTCCATCCCACAGAGGAATATTATGCGACCGGAGATAGCAAAGGATGTGTTCGTCTGTGGTATTGCATTGGCCAGAATCCGCAAATTGAAACTGTTGGCCTCGAGAAAAAGTCCCAAACAAGTTCATTTCACTGGCATGCTCACGCCGTGGCGTCAATTACCTTTACCTCAAATGGCGCGTACCTGTTAAGTGGAGGCGAGGAGTCGGTGTTGGTAATTTGGCAGGTTCATACTGGGAAAAAGGAATTCGTACCTCGGGTTGGAGCCGCCATCAATACTATCACCGTGTTGAGGGAAGGAGACGGTCCAGAGGAGTATCTGCTTGGTTTAGTAGACGCTACATACCTATTCATCAACCCCGCCAGCCTCAAGGTGTCAAGAACGGTTTCACAAATCAAACTTGGTTCGTTGATCACTTTACCCCTACTCTTAGTTTCTATGTATTCATCTTGGGCTAGATCCTTCAAGTTCAACGACGCATTCCAACGATGCCCCACTTGCCATACACAGGCTTACTTCGACCATCGTACTTCCTTCCTCTCATCCCTCGTCACTTCAAGTCTACGCCCCATCTTCCTCTGAACTCGTTTCTGAGATAGAAATTTCTCCATCCAATCGCATATCCCGTCGCGACGAAACCCCCATAGAAGCATATCGAGTACAGCACACTCAGATTTCTGCATCTGGAGAATGGATGGCCACGCTTGACTGCCGTGCTGGTGACGACAACTTCAGAGGTGACATATTTCTGAAGTTTTGGAAATGGCATCACAAACCTGGCGTCTGGATACTGAACACCAGAATCGATCATCCTCATGACCTTGGCGCTGTCACTTCGATGGCTTTCAAGTCCTCCGATAGTGACGATCCTCTTCAACTTGTCACCACCGGAGCTGACTCTTATGTCAAAATTTGGAGACTCAGGTCAATCAAGACGTCCGGAGAAGTGGAAGGTCTGTGAGGCCGCATTTTGTATTAACGTAGATGTTGCTCAACGTCCGATAGAGTCGTGGGTGGTAAGATCTGCAATCAAATTTAAACATGGCTCGCCCAGTCATGCATCCTGGTCTCATGACGGCTCGATTTTGGCAGCATCTTGTGGGCCTCATGTCGCCCTCTTCGAACCCTCTACCAGCGCGTTGCTTTGCAACATGACCTCCCCGCAATGCAAAACCATTACATCTGCATATTTCATTGGACGATCGGGACGCTATCTTGCCGCTATGAGCCCAGTTAGTGTCACCCTGTGGGATATTGTTAGTCAAACCGGTATGTTTTTTGTGTTCGACCGCATCTAGTCACTCACCACAGGCATGCAGTACGATGGCGTTTCGTATCCTCTCAATCCTTAGACTTCCTTGTCCCTCATTCCACCTGTGACTCGTTCGTCCTTATGGCCAAACCAACCGAATCCGTCGAGCAGCCTGAGACGTGCGCTTGGACCTTCGACGTATCTTCTTCAGTACCAATATCCACCCAACGCTTACCATATGGGTTCCGCAATGTTATGTGGTATTCCTTGCCGTTCGTCGCTCCCACCTCTGCATCCAATTTCAGGTTGGTGGGGATCACGCGGAGCTGGGGTGTTGTGATCATGGGGCAAGGCATTCAACCGTTGTCGCAAGGAGGCTTCGGTAAAGAGCGTCTCAGTGGGGAAGCGCCCGCGAAGAAAACACTCTTCCAAGACGTGTTTGGCGTGTCACTGCTCGACGCGGCAACCACGGCGTCAGCCAGCATTGAAGAGGTGACTCGATCTCGACGGAGGAAAGAACGACGGACCCTTGTCGATGGACCCACTTATTCCATGCCGCCATTGGACACTGTATTCGATACCTTCGTCGAATCTGTCATTCAAGAACGTGCTGCACCAGTCCTACCCAACAAAGACGACTCTTATGATATGGAAGTCGAAGAAGCAGCGGATGAAGACCTCGTAGTACGGGAGCGAAAATACACACGCATTGTTGACGATACAGAGATGCAAGTCTTCGTCGATCTATTTAAACGTCAAGCCATTGATCACGTTCGTCCTCGTACCACTCATGTCATTGGTCATGCCACTCGCAAGGCAAACGGCATGACAAATGGCAATACGAATAGCACTCATCACCGAACTCTCCAAGCACCCCAGCCGACCGACCCCTCGCCTAATAAAAAGGGCACTAAATCGTCTTTACAACCGACGACACCTATGCCTACGGTTATGCCGTTACTGTCACCTTCACCCATAAATGGCAGGAAAAGAAAGAAATCACTTGATTAATCGTATCTACCATAGTTAACCTCTGTCTGACGGCTTTCACTTGCATTCAACACATTGTTCCCTCTTGCACTGCACTCAAGTAAAATCATGTATTCGCTCCTTGATCCTTGCATGGTTGCTCCTGTCGTATCTCCTAGTCGTATTTTTATGTCAATCTATCGCTCAAACCTCGGATGCTGAGCGTGTAGTTAGCGACGACGAAGAGCCGCATGAGGCATGGACGATGCTCTGCGAACTCAGACACATGTTATAATAATACTAATCGATACATGAAGTGGCTGTATGTAGTGCAACTCAATACATAAAGTAGATTGGTAAGTATTGTAGAGTAATGGCTCATTAAATTGGTGGATACGTTAAGTCGGGAAATGTCCCATTACTATTTCATTATCCCATGCTTAGTCTGCCATCAGCTCGACCTCTTCGATGGTCTGCACCGGCGCGGGAAGTATAAAGACCGGGGTTCCATCTGTAACTGCTTTACTTTGTTCAGGCGTGAACTTGACAATGAGGTTATGGTCGACGAACACCTTACGGAAAGGTGCGCCTATAGCCTTCCGAGCCAGGACCAAACTCGCGACCAATGCGGGATCACTGGCGTATACCTCAAGATACAGGAGGTTCGGCGCGATAGTCTGTCGAGGAGGGATGATCGTGTTGGCTTCCCATCGGATAATGCCAGAGTTGGGATCTTCGCCATCCGCAAGGAAGAGTTGGAGGAAGTTGATTTTGAGATTGGCCATGCGGAAGTAGGCCACCTTGGGCATCGATTTTAACCACTTGACCATGACGGCTCTACTGGCTGGTACAGCGATGCATTCGACGTTTTGTACGGTGAGAAGCCGGACTTCAGGGAACGCCCCAGTCATCAAGGTGAAGAACGGGGCGTAGTCTTCGCCGACGAGGTTCATGAGCGTAAGTTCGCGAATGTTTGGCGCAGAGATCTGGGTCGCAACATACATGGCGTACTGCAAGCTATAATCGCCAATGACCAGGTGTCGGAGGCTAGACAAGACGACGGGGGGGAAAGCCGCTGCTAATGTGGGTGACCATACTGGGCCTGCTCCATCCAAGGAAAGACGAACAAGGTTAGGGCAATTTTGAAGGATCTCGCGGAAGCGAGGCAACGTAGGGGACATCTCGAGGGGTATTCGTCGGATGTCTAACCGGGATAGATTGAATAGCGGGGACCTGTTCCAATCGATGTGGACGCCATTGATGGTGATGCTTTTGAGTGCAGGTAGGATTGCGCCACCGAACAGTGTCATTGGATCGCGGTGTCGGTCTGGTTCATATCCTGCGCCAATCCATACGTAAGGACTGCCGTTGCGATGGAGCTCGAATCGTTCTAATAGTCCAAAGGTCCGTCTCGTGCTATAGTCCTTGATTTTGTCGAGAACTACGAGCGCCGGGGGCCAGTTGTCGACGACGACGATCAAGGAACGGATTTGCTCGAGTTTCACGAACACCCTGTCAAGGAACTCTTCCATTTGTGGTCCTGTCCACTGCCCGCCCCGGGGCTCTGCCACTCTGACATCTAACGTCGCCTTTCCCGCTCTGTCAAACCAACAAAACGACCTCTCATGTGGCGGTTGATCGCGAAACCAAATGGCGCTCCATAGCGTAGAGTCATTGATCGCGACTTCTCTCCAACGCTTGGATACCCAAGTGATGTGCAACCGGTTAGTGACGCCAGCTTCAGGTACAGTGCCAGACCAAACGACGTCGCGGAGGATGAGGCTGAGGATCTCGGTCGGCAAGTCACTGATGCGAAAGAGTTGCCAGTAGATCAAGTTTCGGATGGCCTTCGCTTTCATGAGCTTCAGTTCGTATTCAGGCCCTTTGTTGTGTGGGTCGCGTGGATCGCATGCGGCTCGCAATTCTAGCAAGTCGGCGATGTGTCCGTCGCATTGCTTGCATCGATAGCGTATCTCTTGGGCTCGTGCTGGTGTCATTGCAACAGGCGCAGCCATATTGGCCAACGTCCTTGACATATAGTGTGCAATCATGGCGTGATGATTGGCCGGCGGCATGGCGAGTGACGGATTCTGCATAAAAGCGCTTGTCAGCTTTTTTGTAACGGTGAAGTAGAGAAATACCACACCTGAAAATCTCGCGCAGAGCGTGGGTGGTAGTAGTAGGAAGTAAGTGAATTTGGGGGGTAAAACGGGGAGCTTTGTGGATTTATACAGCCAGGCAGCAGCCAGGCCAGCAGACAGAGAACAAGGAGATTGCCTGTCGATTAGGATGGGACGTGATGCTTTTGTATTAGGAAATCGACGCACATACCGCTAATGCGTGTTGTTTGGCTTTGTGGGTCCAGTCCGTAAATACAAACGCCCACAACTTGATCGCCTTTTCACGTTATTGGGTTGCGCTGCTCGTCGATACTCTCTTGTTTTCGGTGTTGGAAACGAGGTGCAGGCGCGCATATAGATGATGGAGCTGATGCAGTCGGGATGTTTGCAAATGCAAGTCCTCAGGCCTGTGTTTTCAGCTGGCGCTGCTGTTGCGGCGGCTCGTCTGGTGTGGCGAAGAGTGCAAGGCGGGGCGGGGGGAAGATGAGCAAACGGCGACATTCAGGTGCGCTTATGAGCTGACTCTGATAAAGAAGCTTTTAAAGACCCCCGATATTCAGTCGGTGGCCGTAAAATGGGGACCTTCACAAGTTGTGACACGTCCAACGAAATTGTACGGGCCGAATCCCTCATTTGTGGGCTAACCTGGTAAGAAAAGGGTAGATTTAGCACATTCAAGACGATCCATGCAGGGCGAAAGCTCGGACGCACGCCGAACAGACAAAGCAACAGTAGCGACGGGAGGAGTTATCTCTTTTTGGTAATCACGAATTCGGACAACACCGTTCAACCTAATTGCCCACCTCTTCAACACGGAGGGCCTTTGTAACCTAGCGCCTTTGTGCAAGTCGGGACCGTAGTGGCCAACGTGCAAGTCGAGGCACGCACGCCTCTGCTTGCTGGTGTTTACTGGCGGCCTGCAACGACGAGCGTCCGTCACTGACACTTCGATTTTTTGGCACCCCAGATCCCGCCGTCTCTAATACCCCATCTCTCTCGCAAGTTCCATTGTACTGGATTCGTCTGTCTGTCTTGCCTGAACCTGTTCACGAGGCTCGCAACCCATGTTTGAGGATAAAGCAACATTAACTCGAATCGGCCCTTTGCGTGCCTTTCAAACCCAGCGGCGTCTCCCCATTACAGCTATCACACTGGCATCTTATCACAACTCGCGCAAAGGTGGGATTACATTGTCGAGGGCAGCTATCCTGGAAGGGCCCTTTCAATGAATTCATTTCAGATGTGTCTTTGACGTCAGTACTTTATTCCCAAGATGAAATGCCACTCTCGCCACGCAAAACTCAAAGTCGACTTTTTGACGAGCAGTGAGAGTAACCACCGGTCGTCCATAGTACGCTAAGTCTTGTATCTCCATTATGCGGTAAAGCCTGCGAGGCAGTGATCCGACACTACTGCTCTAGTATATACATAAAGAATCACTAAGTTCCATACCCAAGAATGATGCCATTTTCCTCGATGAAAATCTATTTACCAATTAATACCAAACATTCTCCGAGGGCCCTCTTCCCAGACCTGCTTGCGAATGTCAGGTCCTTTTAAGGCCGCAAGATAAACCGAAATATCGCACAGATGAATCAGTTGTCTTTCGTGGCAAGGCTACAGTCATCATGAGGTCAACGACGAGCCTATCGGGGAAGCCCCGGACCGATATGTGAGAGCAATAAATACTGAGGACTTGGTGGAGCCTGCTGGGTGTAAATCGATCCTTCAGTTGACCCAGCAGCATCTCAGCACTAGTAGATTAAGATGGCTACCGTAGTTTTGAAGCGTACCGGAGACAAGGTGAGTAGATCCTAAAAACCCCTGGTATCTCCTAACTTACTTCTGATTCTTATGGTAGATGCCCTTGGTCGGGTGAGTTGATGCTTACCACGATTCGATGATCCTGACTCTAGACGTATATTGAAGGTTTGGCCTTTGGAAAGTGCGTACTCTTTCGCTGCATCTGGATCAGGCACTAATCAATATGTACAGGTTACCAAGTCATCTTGCGCCGACGTACGTTACATCCTCCAATATACTTCTTTGCACGCGTGGGGGAATTTCTGAATCTCGCCCTCTTTAGACCGTATACGAGGCCATCAGGGCTGGCTATCGTCTTCTTGATGGTGCTGGCGACTATGGCAATGAGAAAGAAGCTGGTGAAGGTCTCAGACGCGCTTTGGCAGACGGTCTTGTAAAACGCGAAGAAATATGTGAGTGTCTCGTCCCCTTCAACTAGCCCGAAGTGTTCACGAAAGGTCTCAAAGTCGTCACGTCGAAGGTGAGCCTAGTCTACTTTCCATTCTGGTTAAGATACTAACCCAGCGCAATGAAGCTCTGGAATACTTTCCATAAGCGAGAACATGTAAGATCTACTATGTATCTGCATCAAACGCTGCGCTCACGGAAGTGCAGGTGGCAGCATTAGCACAGAAGCAGCTCGACCTTTGGGGAATTGACTACTTCGATTTGTTCTTGGTCCACTTCCCTGTTGCCCTACAATACGTCGACCCCAACCACCGCTACCCACCGGAATGGTGGGGAGATGACGGGAAAGTACACCTCCGTGAGTCCATACGTTTGCGTCATAAGACAGGTCCTTGATTTTCGTAGAAAACACCCCCATGCAAGAGACATGGGAAGCCATGGAAGCCCTCGTCGACAGTGGCAAAGCCAAGAACATTGGTATCAGGTATGATTCAACGGTCTTTCTGTTGCTGCATCAGTGCTCAACGGAGCTGCAGCAATTTCCAGGGCTCCATTATCCTGGACATCCTACGATATGCAAGAATCGAGCCTCAAGTCCTCCAGGTGGAATTGCACCCTTACCTCAGCCAGGAGGCTTTAGTTAAGCTGGCGAAGACCTTGGGAATTGCCGTCACTGCCTACTCGTCGTTTGGTCCCCAGGGCTACGTCGAACTCGGCATCGAGAAGGACGTTCCCAGCTTATTGAGTGTTGGATCTGTTGCCTCGATTGCGGCAGAGTACAAGAAGAGTGTGTGACATACCTGGGCCGGGGATGAAATAAGTTTGACTCCTTGTGATTTACAGCTCCTGCCCAAGTTCTGCTGCGGTGGGCGACCCAGCGGGGCATTGCTGTTATCCCCAAGTCCAACTCCACAGCACGGCTCGCCGAGAATTTGGACTGCAACTCGTTCAATTTGACCGAAGACCAGATCAAGACCATCAGCACCTTGAACATTAACTTACGAGTAAGCTTTGTTGTCTTTCACCTGATGTTACACCTCACTTTCACCACGTAGTTGAACGACCCTTCTGAGATCGATCCGAGATTGGGTATCTTCGCGTAGATTGCGAGAACACGGCCAACGCTTATTACTCTAAATGTATATGTACACGATCAGAGCAATATGCAATCTGTTAACGAGTCAGAGGCTGTCAAAGGCATAGAATTGCCCCACCGCAGTCGAAGTGGTCCGTTCGCGTGAAGTCAAAGGCGTAGCCATGCGGAGTTCGAATTGAGGTCTATTTGGTCGCTTAAGCAGAGCAGCCATCCAAGAACCAACTCTAATGATCACCACTTTCAAGCTCACGAAGCGAGACGGCTTCACTCGCAGAATCACCTTTCCCTCTTGGCCGGACTGGCAAACACTAGCCCAGAAGATTGAATCCCTCTACAACATTTCCTTCGACAACATCGGCGTATCCTATGTCGACAATGACGGCGACGAAGTCACCCTGAGCTCCCAAGAGGAGCTCGAGGATTACCGTTTCACCACCTATGAACCAGGCAAACTGGCCAAGTTCATCGTGCAGGACATCAGCGCGCAGCTTATGGAAGAGAAATCCCTTCCGGAGACGCCACGGGCCTCAGATGCTAGGGACACCTTTGGTGCGGACGGGCTTGTGTATACGGTTGGGATTGAGGACGACTGGCAGCCACTCGGCTCGAATATCTTCATTCCTAAAGGCCCTCTGATGTCCGGTTCCACCACACCACACGCGTACGTTGAAACTGTGGACGATAGTGAGCCTGCCGTTCCAGCTCCACCCAGTCAACATAAAGCCTCCAGCGCAAGCTCTTCGGTCAGTTCAAGCCAATTCGGCACCGTCAAGTCCAGTGCAGACAAAGGCAAGAGCAGAGCAAACTCCCAACCTCCAGTGCCACCGAGATCAGAGGCACTCGGAAGCGACAGCGACGGAATGTCTTCCACCGTTTCGCTGCTTGCTGAGGACTCCCCGACTAAACAGCCCGTTCACGTTTACAACAGGGGTGGCTCTGCTTCCAACAAGTCCGGATTCCATGTCCCGTCCAGCAGCTCTCGGGCTCCCACTTCTCGTGGAGACGTGACTCCGGTCCAGGCAGAGAGTACGCCGAAAGTCCTTGCGCAGTCGCTCAACCTGGAACACAGACGCACACCAGATGCCACGCCGCCAACAGACCCTGCCCCTGATCCCCCCCTTCCATCTATCGAATCCCCATCTCTATCAAATGATGTTGCATTGCTGCTCAACAACTTGACGTCTGCGTTCTCGTCGCACCCGGAACTCGCTGAGAGCCTTCGTCAAATTGTTCAGAATGCATCCAATGGTGCGTATTGGGTTGCTCACCGCGAGGCAATCACCAACGCAGCCCAAGAGCTCGTACGTTCGGCTGAAGCAACGGGTCGAGCTGCTGAAGAAGAAGCAGGCCGGCGCGTAGCAGAAGCTGTTGGTGGTATCGTCAAGTCTCTGGCTGATGCAACCTCTGGTATTGCTCCTACCAACAGCGCTGATGCGTCGAACACCACACCTCCTGCTCGCCCCGCCCGACCCTTAGAGTCAGGTTATGCCCCATGGCAGCGTCATAGGTGGGCACCCAGCTGGCAAGGCGGTTTACAGCCTTTCGGCTTCGCCTACTCCAGGCCAAGGTGGCCAGACATGGGAATGTTTGGCCCTCCTCCACCCCATCATGGTCATGGTCATGGCCGCCCTTTCCCTCCTCCGCCTCCTCCCTCGGGTCCCTTTGGCGATCCACACCCACCCATGTCCCCAGGAGGTGGTCCTCCTTACCCACCTCCAAGCTGGCCGCTCGGTGGACCCCCTGGCCCAGCACCTTGGGACGTAGCCCCCGACTTCGGTACCCACGATCGCGAAGACTCACGCGCGCATGTCGAGGCTGCGAAGAGCCTGTACAAGGCCGAGAAAGAGCGCTACAGACAAGAACGGGAGGCCCGACGTAAAGAGAAGGAACGTTTGGCTTCCGTAAAGCATGGAAATACCGAGTCAGTATCACCGCTTTCTTTCCGTTACGAGTATGCTAATCGTCTCTACAGGCTCCCCGGTGCTAGCACTAGCAAAGTCGAAGAGAAACCAAAGCCCGCTCCACCACCGCCGAAGGCTCAGACGCCTCCCCTCGTTCAGACCGTCAGTAATGCTCACGGCGGCTTCCCCGAATTCGAGATGTACAACGTTCCGAAGAGGCACAACACTCACCTTGGGCACAGTCATCGTCGTGGAGCGTCCTCTGTATCGCGACCAGGTCCAAGTGCTGAAAACACCAAAGAGCGAGCTCTCGCTCATCTGACCAAAAGACTTGCTGATGTACGTTTATCTGAATATCTACGAGTTCGGGATGTTATGTTGACCCTACACTATTATAGATGGGCTTCACTGAGAGCGCATACCCCTCCCTTCCAGCGAAGATTCGAGAAAACATGCCAGAAAATGGTCTCATCACTAAAGAAAAGGAAGATGACATTATAACGACCCTCTTGGAAAATATGCTCGCCATGTCGCCCAAACCACCCAAGGGCCCCGGCTCTCCCTCGGGTTCGACTCCTGGCGGATGGCGCTTTTGATTAACTTCATGTACTGATTGTTTTTTTTGTCAGGTAGGTTTAGTAGTCAAAGATATACTGTAGTGTAGTTTTGTAGTTTGTACAAGATATATGTAAGTGTACGAAGTACTACTTTCTTGTGTTGTATTCTCCGGCGAGATCAGTCAAGTGTTGGTCAGTCACTTAAGGAAGCATGCGTGGCACAACTGAATACGTTTTGATGGAAGTTTTTATTCATCGTAAAGACGTACACGTGCAGCGTAATTATTCGAATGTCTGTCCCCAAACTACGAATGCAACCTAAAGTTCCAACGAGGGAAAATGCACTCAACTCTTATAGAGACGTGAAGCAACAAGATCTCCAGAAATCTGCTGCCATCAAAACGACGACAAGCAGGGGAGACGACAAGCTGCGTTGTTCTTCCATGACCGTAACAGACCCCTCGAGGAAATAATCCATGAAGAGGGCAGGAGGGGCCTTGACTTGGTACATGGATAGGCACGTAGGCAAGAAAGATCAGACTCAAACTCGGGCGTTGCAGGTAATTTAGAAGGTTGTGGTATTAGACGATGGTGGAGGTGAAGCAACACACTTGCAAAATTGAAAATTTATAGGGTAGACGCCGATATAAATTCGCACGCTCAGTACTGTCAGTGCATTAGCTATGGTAATATTTGGTCTATTGGTATAGCACTGCGCATTTTAATGAGGTTCATTAACATGATATTAGCTGGCATCTCGACCCTATGCTTCCCGCCCAAGCCAACCAAGTACCCGTTCAAAAACTCGATTTCTGTCCGTCTTCCTCGCCGAACGTCATGCAGCATGGAAGAAATATTCCCCTTGGTCACCTCGGCGACGCGAAGGCACTCGGACTGTAGCGCAGAACGCGTCAAGCCGCGAGGGAAGGTACCGACTGAGATGTTCTCGGCATCAGCACCTTGCGAGGCTTGCTTGCTCAGGTAGTCCTCCGCCTCGGCGCGCAACTGAGCAGTGTACGCGTCGGTTGCTTCTTGGCAGACGCGTTGCATGATGCGCAGAGAAGCCTCAGTTTTGAACAGATCGCCGTTGCGGCAGTTCATCAACGCGGTGAGGGGGTTGATAACCGCGTTGACGGCGAGTTTACGGCGCATGGCGACTTGGATATCGGCCATGGGTTTCCAACTCGTGTTGAGGGATTTCAGCATTAGCAAGGCTGCGACGGTGTTACGAAGAGTGCGATAGTGGGGGAATGCGGGGTCTTCCTGAGCTTGGATGATGTCGTGGGGGTGAGGCTTGTTGCCATTCGCGAAGCCGGCTTCGTAGTCGCGGCCATTGATATCGGGGACAACGCCAAAGTCGATGGCGCCTACACCGGTGTGGACTACTTTCTGCATGCTCTTGAAGAACGCACCGTGGGTGTTGGAGGCCAGGACGAAATGGGGCCGCAATCGGGCGTTGAGAAATATATCCGAAGCTAGCTTCTCGTATACACCCATGCCATTTTGCAGCAGGACAATGGTCGAATCGCGTGAGATGCGCGGTAGGAGCCTCCGAATAGCTGGCACTGTCTGGTGTGCCTTGGTGGTGACAATAAGTGACTCTATGAATTCATCCGACTCGTATAGGCTGGACGACGGTGATTCCGTGGATTTTGGGTCCTCATTCTGGGTTTGAGCCTGTATGTAGGGTTGTTCGAAGACTTCGTGGCGGAAGCCTACGGCCGTAGATACGTGGCCGTCGCGTTCCACGGATACTGAGCCACCGGAAGAGATGGATTCCCTGCTCTGGCGAAGGTTTTTGTGGATGAGACTAACGGCATGGTTGGGCGGAAGAGCTCGGCGCAAATGGTACGCTATCAAAGAGCCAATTGGCCCAATTCCGAGTATGTGAAAATGCATGGGTTACCGCTCCATCGACTCTAGAGGAAAAGGAAATGTTAGATTCGTGCAGGTGACAGCAGGGACATATACTGCACCAAGATGTTGCGTTGCTAAGCGCCCGATGCTTTTGGTTCCGTACCATCACCATGACCGTATTCATCGATGCATCAAGCTCCTGGTCTCACGACAATGCCGGCCAGCATAGCTCTACAGCCCGTACAGCCTCAGTATTATCTTCAAGATAATTTCAACAGTATCTAAAGGCCAAATGGCTTCCCCAGCAAAGGCCACCAGCTTGCAGTCACCTCACCATCATGTTCGCCAATGACTGCACCGTCGCATTCAATAGCAACCCAGACATCAGCGGTGTCGGGGTTCGCATTAGTTTCTATCTGCAAACATTTCTTTTGGGTTCGGGTCTCCACTAGTACTCCATTGCAGTCTAATCTGACCACTGCATGCAGTTATCCTCGTCGATCGCTCTTGGGAAGGTGCACCAAGTGCGCTATACACCCTCATCGTCACTAGTGGAGGCCTGCAGATCGCTGCTACAGTTCAGGCCAGGTCCGGCAAATTGTCCCTGCTCCAGGCATTGCAGGTATCAAACCTTGTCTGGCGGGCTCCCAAGAATTCACATTGCGTGCCGTGTATTAACTCTCCTGCCAAGGCTAGCAAACTTTGGCACCTTTGTAGCCCTTGCTAGCTACTCGCGGCAGAGCAACAAACAAGACCCCGATGCAGCAAAGAGTCGGGGGGAACTCCTGGATTACCACGTCAAATATGCTGCGATGTTGCAAACACTGGTGTCTATGGCTACGTATATGCCCACGGCGTTGGCTCAACCTTCTCACCGATCATCAAATATACAGGCTTACGGCGAAGACATTCGGCCCAGAGGCACAATGCTCTAGCCTCCTGCGATACGTGTTCTTCTTTATCCGAGCTCCCGCCCTCGGTTCTGGCCGGTTGGCGGGGATCACGATATCTGTCGTCCTCGCAGTGTTCTATATCTGCGTTACTGCTCACGAACTTCGATCGTCGTATCTGAAACGAAACCAAGGAAGACAGCGAGGGAATAGTCCGGCAGTCCGAAACTCTACAACTTCCGTTGCATACCACCTACCCATCGTCGCCCGCCCGACACATATACGAGCTGCTTTCAATTCATCGACTGACCGACTCCCGCAAGACACTCGTACAAGCAGCCCAGAGGTCATCAAGCGAGCTACGCGACGCCATTCCAAGAAGAGCCGCTGGTCTTCGGACCTTGATCCAATGTTCGTGGGGATCATGATCTGCTATGTGATGGTGCTAGTGTATTTCGTCGTGTCGACTGAGCTGTTGATGGTCTTTAACCCGTCGGACGACGATGTCATCAAGGAATGGGGATTTGGACAAGGAAATGCCGCCTTCCCCTGTGATCCATCGGCCCTCATCTGACGTTGTCCATTGCCAGATCCTGGCAATCGTTGTCGTCATCCCTTCGGCTATTTCAGTCACCAACGCTCTGGCCGAGCATGGCTTCAAGCGACTATCAAAGTCAAAGCAGGGACGTGAGCCCGAGGCTCAAGTAACGACGTAGATATGACAATCTGGGATATTCCGTTTCATGGACTCTAAGTACAATAATAATCACTGACGCTTGTAGCAACTAATATGTATCTACGACGCATAGGCCCTCTTCCCAGGATATGATCAATGTACATTGAAGGTCGTGCGTTCGCACCACGTATTGCATCCATTTGATGAGCGCATACGAATGAGGGCAGGATTGGCATGGCTAATTCTCTCCAAACGAACGTCTCTCGATTGGATCGCGGTATCATTGAGCAGAGGACACCTTTGCATTTTACGAAGCCATCAAATTGTTTGCCTCGCGAGTGGACGGACGCCCAATGCGCGACTATCTGATAGCGATAGTCTCTCGCTTTGGCCCTTAACAGGGCATCACTCTTGCCCCCTACTGTCATGAACCGCCCTCGTCGTCGTTAACTAGCCGATTCTCCTCTGCTTAGATGTATATATAGTCACACTGCCCATGAACTTAATCATCATATCCAAAAACGAAGCTGTTGGAGGGGCTTCTGTTGCATTCCTCTGCCCGTCACCGTCAGCCAGCATACTTGCGCGTGACTTTCAGCTCTTCAGCTCGAAGGTTATCCCAAGGTGTTCGTATCAGCCACCCGGAGTACATCAAGCAGCGCGCGAGACGCCGCTGTTCCACTAGAGGTTCATAGAGAAGTACAATGATAGTTTCAAGTTTGTGATAATGCATCTACGACGTATGCATACGCTAAGGGTATGTACACCGCCTATTATATAAAGTCCGTGCGTCGCACTACGTTTTGCGTCCATGTGATGAGTACATATAGCTCAAGAAGTCCCTTGAAAATCCTTGAATGAATGAATGAATGAATGAAAAGTAGATCGAAGCACATGGAAGCGTGGGGCAGAATTAATGATCATCCGAATCTGGCCTTCCCCACTTGAACATCCTCGTCGCGCCATCTCGCCATGACTGGACCCTTCGGAGCGCGAGAATTGACATGGTCGATGTGTCCGTTCCGACGAACCCCATTCCCCCCGATTGAATCACGGCGTCAATGAGCACAGGGTACCTTTACGTTTGCGAATGACATCAAACCATTAGCCTCATGCGATTCGTGAAGAACACCCCCAAAGTAACCTCAAGGTTTGGATTGTCACTTACCAGGCCCCGTATAGCTCGGCAGTCCTCGAATGGTTAACCTGCAGCCAGCCTTGCTCCGTCACCTGATCCCACCACGTTGTATTCCTTTCGTCGCTTGTCATAATAACATGGCGGACATCGATGCCCTTGCGCGTTTTTAGTTCGTCCTTGACCTCCTGCACACGGCGAGCGATGACGGAGATTGGAGCAAAACACTCCTCGACCGGGCGATCGCCGCAATACACCGCAAAGTCGCCATGTCGAACGTGGATAGATATAAACTAGATGATGATGAAGTGTAATGTTAAAACAACATCGGAGAAGGTAAAGAGACATAGGTACGTACTGGTGGCGTTGGCTCGTCCTCGTCCGTTACACCGATAGTAGCCCGAACATAGCCATCAGCCAGGCCTTGCAGTGCAGTGGTCCACCTCATGTGTTGCCCTACATATCGCCATGCAGGGCCATAATCTTTGTCCCATTCGAAAGCCTAGGCCGAGATCAGCCAACGATCCTCCACGCCATCGCAAACGAGGCAACGCCACCAACCTCATGAGCACAAACATAGTACAAATAGTCGAAGCACAACATCTGTTCGTCGGGGGGCAGCGACAAATGGTGTTCGGGGGACTCTAGTGGTGCGACGAGATTCTTGGCTCGGGTTTCAGGGAACGCGAGGCTGGCAAGGCTCCAGAAGGTGCTGCTTTTGTCGTGCTCGTAGTTTGGGATCCGCTTTGTCCAGTCGGGAGTTTTGGTGTAGGAGATGTCTGCGAATGGACAGTCAGCAACTGGATTGGATATGAGGAGACCCTAGACGGACCAAGTTTAAGGTGCGTAGGCACTGAGCTACCACGTGGACGGTGCTCGTAATACTGAACGGACTCCCAGAGATTCCAGCAGCCAATATCGTCGACAGTCTCGCTTGCTGTCTCTTTGACTTCGCGCCATTCAAGGACGGGTCGGCCGAGGAGGTTGCGCAGTCGTGGCACGTCGAATACTTCGCCAAAAGGTATAGGTGGGACAGCTCCGCCGATATGAGATGGTGTAAACATAGGAATGACAGGTATACGGTCAGTTATTAGGGCAAGGTAGATGAGGTTTCCCTAGTAGATGATTTGATGTTAGGTTCGGCTGGTATACATATACGGGGATAATTGCGCACATAAGTCATCACATCGTTGGCTACGGCATGTCAGCGCGTGGTAAGGCAGGGCACAGATGAGGACTCACTCCAGCCTGCTGATGGCCACGACGTTATATACTGAAGTTCCGGTCGTAAGTTGTCTAGCTGGAGGTCAATATATTTCAGGACGCGGGGACGACCTCATACCCCTGAAGCTCGCCGTGGGAGGCCCTCTCAGAGATAATAAAGGGTCCAGTGGATTCACTTCGAGGATCGGTGAAGAATTCGAAGGGGGTACTACGAGCGGAGGGGGAACGTCCTCCGGGGTGATAGAGAGACCCGGCGCATGTCGCGTCGTCCAAAGGAAAAACAAGAAACCAGCCAGCGCCGCCAACACCAAGGACATGCAGGCCACGAAGTAGCGCCTCGTTCTTGATGGTGACAGACGGCTGCGTCTCCACTCGGGAAGGGACTTGTCGCCCGAGTCGTAGTCCGAGCCGCCTAGTAGAGGTTCTTCTGAAGTCATGGGGGAGGGGGAGGGGGGACTCGTCGTCGGTCCCTGTTGTAGCAGTCGCCACTCTGGAGAGATATTTCTGTCCTTGTCTTCCCCATTTCCAGGCTCGCGCAGGTATTTACATTATACAATCGATCCTAGATCCATAGGGTTGGAATTCCTTTCCTGGAATTATCAGAAACAAGGGACAAATTGAAGTAAGGGACAAGTAACGCCTTTTAGTTTGACATCTGGGGACCGTGATCTTTCCAGCGCCATGTTGCCTGGAGGTTCAGAACCTCGGCTCAGCTCTCGGAATGCACCTTGAGGCAGCCCGGCGGACGGATCGTCCAGTATAAATACCACACCAGCACAAATTTGTCTAGAGATTTGTGTCAACCGCGATTATGCCAGGCCACTCGACAAACAACGATGCGACAGTCCTCCAGGTCGCGGGAGTGGTCAGTTTCTATATGTGTGCAGCGTTGGTGGTGAGTAGCGTATTTTCCGTGGCTTGCAAAGGTACTGACATAGCTCGTAGATGGTGTTTGTGTAAGCGCAATCGTACGTCCCAGAGACTCGTGCTGACATCGATGCAGGAACAAGGCCGTGCTGAATAGCTCGCCAGACATCCCCCTGATTTTCCTTCTCATCCAGCTCAGCATTGCAGTCGTTCTCCTGCATGCATCGGCCTTGGCATCGAAGCGGATTGAAATCCCTAAACTTGAGCTCGATGTCGCCAAGAAACTGTTCCCTGTCGTTGCAGTGAACATTATCGGTCTGGTGTTCAACACCCTCTGTCTGCGCGACGTAGAGGCGTCCTTCTTCCAGGTCCGCTGAGCCGTTCATCTGGAACCTTGCGTTTGGATACTGAAATGACGAATTATAGATTGCCAGAGGCCTTAATCTTCCTCTTACAATATTGGTGTCGAGTATCGTTACGAGGAGCGTGCCCTCTCAGAAGGTCATCCTTGCTGCAATTCTTGTCACATTCGGATTCTTGTGCGGTGTCACATCCTCATCGTCTCTTCCAACTAAAGCCACTCCTTCACTCGTGTCGCTCATTTATGGTGCCCTATCTTCACTTTTCATTGCATTCCATGCCGTCCTCATCAAGAGTTCCCTACCCTACTGCAACAACTCCGCTATTCAGCTTGCCTACTGGACCAACCTGGGCTCCGCTATCATGATTCTCCCATTCGTGCTATTCCGGGGCGAGCCTGCGATTTTGCTGTCACTAACGGCAACCGCAGATTGGAATAGCAATGTCTTCCTATGGGGAACTCTTGTAACGGGCTTCTTTGGTTTCCTGCTATGTATCGCCGGTTTGCTCAGCATCAAAGTCACCAGCCCGATCACACACATGTTCTCTAGCGTAAGTGGTACCGTTCGGCTCGCCGCTCTATCTAATCATGCTGTTCGATAGGCTGCAAGATCGGTGTTACAGACCCTCCTTGGGGTTTGGATTTTCAGCGACATCCTCACCGTGTAGGTTATAGTTAGCAGCTTCCATCTTCATCCATTCTGATGGAGTTGTTTTTCACAGCAACCGAGGCGTATCTATCATGATCATTTTAGCGGGAACGCTGTAAGTTCTGCTGTTTTGTGTTCATCGCTACCACCCAGTCCAAACGCCCAACGATTAGGTTCTTCACTTGGGTTAAACACGTCGAGACAGCCGCAAAGGCTCCACGACGCCCCGCAGATATTGAATCCGGCGCTTCGGCATCAAAGACGGAATCAGAAGTCGAGACGGTCGTGTGGCAAGCTCCCGAGAAGCTTGAAGAAGATAAATAATTTCCCATCTTTTTTTGGTTACGCATAGAATCGGGCTTTGGATTGGACACTCTAGCACCTCACGCGGACATTCCTCATACGCGCTTGTACCTCTTACTCAAATTTCCCTCTTTTCGTTGGCTTCCCGTTGCTTCCCGCTTAATGTCCGAGTGCACTCATGGGTCTCGCCTCTCTAATCAGGGAACGCATCGAACCAAACCGCCACCGCGCCGACAATCCTGACGTTGAGTGAGATAACTTTGCGGCCAGGTACCGTCGGACCTACCTCATACGTATGGTTCTTCAAACATTATTGTTGGGCCACCAAGGCCCAGGGTGTATGTCCTATTTTTGGGACACCTAGAGTTTCCATTGGTGCAGTGGTAATATGGTTCCACTTGTTTTACACATACCCCTTTTGTTTTATCATCGATCTATCGCAGTCGACGCGACATTCGAGGAACAGTGTTACGGAACGACACTCGAGGTTGTGTTTCGGATGTGGAACTCAGCTCACGTTAACAGGTGACCGGCACTGACAGGTTTACATACCTCCCAATTATACGTTGAATCTCAAATTTCAACATGCCGAGTGCCACTCTTGATCGTGGTGCCGGCGTCTGTGGTGATACAAATCCTTTGAAGTCCTGATTCGGGGGCCGTTGATTTCATTGGACTGGATACGAAGGTATTCAGATGCTTCAGGAACAACGTGGATCAAAGCATGGATCAAGCATGATCAGAATCTCGGACTTTTCGACTGACGGTTCCTCCAAGGCTGCCCTGCTCTCGGTCGCACACTGCCGTACCCTTGTCTCGAGATCGAACACTTGGTGCTGTAAAATGCCGAGACTCAAAAGGAACTCGCCCCGCGTCCAGCTGCGACAAATCCACTACAATGACCAATGCTACTGGCTCTCTCCTTACCCCCCCGTTGACTTCCGATGAGCAGTTCAACCAGCCGAACACGCCCATCGACCTATCCGGACAGACTGCCCCTAAGCCCCTGCTCGCGAGGCCTCTAAGTGACAGCGAGTCGTCGTATTTCCTCCCATCTCGGGAGAATGGAGTGAACGACATGTACGTCTTTCCGAGTTTCCGGTACGGATTGCGTTACTGACTACCTCGGACGAGCAGGTACCTCCATATTGGCTTCCGTGCGCCGAAATGGGTGGCGCGCCGTGAACGCGCGGTTCTTGTATGGGCTATTCTTCGTATGAGGCATCCCCTCCTCATGTCGAATGTGGAAATGCGCAATTACGACAATATACAATTTGTGTATGTCGATACGGAAGACATGTGGTCTCTGACCCGCGACTTACGCTTGCCTGCTTAGGCTCACGCCTCCTGCTTCGGTAGCACATGCCTTGGAAGATGCCAGGAACAACTTCGACGCAAGCTCTCGTAGCAAAGACGGTGAGTAACTTGCGCCACCTGTTCAAGCTGTATCACTAACGGGCCTCAATTAGACCTGATTGACTCCTTCTTGAATGGCCCGAGGACACTGTCCAATCAGCGATTGTCATATTTGTATTTCTCAGTACCTGACGATGCTGGCACTTCCCTCCCCAGCCCCCCGCCTACACCTGACCCAGGCTCAGCCAAACGACTAATCGAGTCTGACGTGACCTGTGAGTGGATCGTATGCGCGACACACTTCCTCGGCGATGGGATGGCCCTACATCAGTTCGCCAACGACTACTTTAGCCTTTTTGGAAGCAGTAAGTCTGATGATGCACTGGCCGCGATCATGCAGGACGAATGGGCCATGCGATGGAAGCAGACTCCGGAGGAGGTATCTTCTCAGTGTGTCGCATCTTTGATTGGTGGCTGACGTTCTGTGGGATCAGTGCTCTGTAATTCCGCCGTCGATGGAGGCTAGATTTCCACCTGTTGTTGCCGGGAGGTTCCGACGTGCTGTTGAACAGATCGACTTTGTGAGGAATCAGGAAAAGGCGATTGTGAGGCTCATTCATGTTGTCGTATGCCGTGCTCAGCTAATTGGGAGGTGTATCTATGTTGTGTGTTAGGGAGGCCATGCGTTCCGTAGAACCTCTGGCAAGCCACGGCATACAATTGTGCCTACTGTACCATTCGACGCAACTGAGACGGCGAAAATGCTCAAGCTCTGCAAAGCTCGAGGCGTTTCCATCTCCAGCGTTATGTTCGCTATCTGCAACATCGCTTGGATTCGACTAAATAAAGGGAATCCAGAGCTGCCCATGTAAGTGTCAAGTCAACCAATTATATCTATGCCGATTTAACTTCGTTCATCAGGATGATGTACTCTGCTCTCAACATGAGACCCTATCTTATCGCAAACAAATCGTCATACGAATCCTATTGGTTCCTCGCCGTCGGATATTTCAACGTCACACTACCTGGGTTCTTACCTTCATCGAATGTCGATAAGACATTCTGGCATCGGGCGCGTTCAGCCAAAGATCAAAGCTCCCAGGCAGTCAAAAGCCGTATGGTTGTGTCTCGAAGCAGACTAATGTCTATTGAACGTGGTCAGCGTGCCAGAGGCTGGGCGAAGGAAGACGATGCAAAGACAAATGGGACATGGCAAGCACCGCCTGCATCAAACAAACCGAAATCCTTGAAACCCCCATCGATCGCAACCTTAGGACTATCTCTCCTTGGCAACCTAGATGGGATGTATAAACATAGCACATACCCGGACATCCAGTTACATTCGCTAACGACGGGATCTCGCCAGCGGCCTGGCGGAATGCTGTTGTTCGCGTATACCTTTGCTGGGAAGTTGTGGGTTAGTCTTGGGTACGACGAGAATGGATTCGAGGAGGATATCATTCAGAATTTCTGGGACAATGTTCTTTCTGGGATTCGGGAATTCCTTCTGGTATAACAATTCCTTCTAGTGTAACAGTACTCCTTGCCAATACATGATCGTGGATATTTGTGATAGGCGCCCTTTAGATTAGATCATCTTTCGCTTGCCACTTGCTTTAGAATCATGACTGTCTCATTGCCCTACGACATCTACGTCCAAATTCTGTCTCACCTCCCGCCCACAAGACGAGCTCACGACGACGCCAGCGTCAAGGCGCTTGTAACCTGCCTCCAGACGAACTCTGTCCTACGCCAGGTAGCTTCCTCGTCTATAATATGGGAAGCACATTATCGGAAACGTTATACACACCTGCCGATTCCAATCCCAGCGGATATCCATGACTGGAAAGCCCGATACTTCGAGAGACGACGAATTGACAAGAGGACTCTACAATGCCTGGACAATGTTGTCTGTGAACGCACCAACTGGGAGAGTTTCTGGAATACGGAGGGACCATTGGATTTCGAGTGTTGGGATGTCTTGGAACTGGAGGTGGAGTACAATATGCCGGAGAAATTTCTGGGTATCATCAAGGATCCTGTGCGCAATGGCAAGCCGCGCTCACTCACTCGGGGCTACTGGGCACAGAATTTACTTCGCACAATTGCCCGGTTTCATGCTCTCGGAGTTTGGGAGCGGCTCGTAGCTTCACCGACTTCGGTCTCGTTCACGGAGAGTCATAATACCCTCTCGGTATTCTTTGGAGTCTCACCGTATACAGTGAGCCTGACTTCCTTCGTGACGCAGCATTTGTTATTGAACGAGTCTCAGCTTGCCTCCCATCTGGATGCATTAGGGACGAAATACCTCAAATATGTCAAATCTCAGGGAATTCCAATCCCATCAACGCCGTCGCCTGAGTTTCTAAAGGAAAAGTGCGAATGTATATGTCGCTTCATGCGTGACGAAGGGTTTGGACCTGCGGAAGGTAGCATTACATCCGTGTATGAACGCTGAATCCTCCATAACTGATCAGTCGATTTAGGTGGTGCTTTCACTCTAACTATGAATAGTTTTCCTCATGCCTACTTGACCACTCACAAGCGGACGATCCCCATCTCCCTCGTCCATATCTTCGTATCCCTTGCTAGAAGAATAGGTATCACAGCGTTCCCGGTGAACTTCCCCGGAAGAGTTCTCGCTCACATCCCCTTCTCCGATGGTGACGGTTTCTACGTCGACGTGTTCAACTCCCACTCGAAAGCAATCCTATCTAACGATCTATCCGAGTTCCAAGGCATTCAGACCTGGAATTTGGCGGGCCTTACGGCACATGGACTAGACATGCTCGTCAGAGCAAGCCGCAATATTTACCACTCTTCACAAAGTGCACGAGAATATACCGTCGATATCCAGTATGCTGTCGACACCGCATCTTGCGTTGCCCTTGCGATGACAGGGGAGCCCGGTTTAGTGCGTTTCCTCATGCAGGAAGCCTCCCTTGTATCCCCACTGGATAGTTACATTGTACTCCCCGCTCTGGCCAAGATATTGCACCCCGATGGAACTCGACAGATGTTGGCCTCTGCGTTCCAACAAGGTCAGGATGAGTACCTCCAAGGCCGAGCCCGAAGGCGTTCTCGGTTAGAGCATCCGCAGGTCAAATACTTCGTCGGCATGTTCTTCGTCCACGCCAAGTACCAATACCACGGTTGTATCATTGGGTGGGAGGTATGTGTATACGGTAATGCATGAAGCCGTATATCTGATCCGCGTTGCGACAGCCCACCTGCACGATGTCCAAACAGTGGAGAGATCGAAACGGGATAGATAACTTGTCGCGGGGGACACACCAACCTTTCTATTCATCGCTCTCTATCACCACGAACAGTCAAGGCGTGCTTCAAACATGTAAGCCAATTACCCTGCCGTCAACGCCTATGCACGTTCTAATCTACTTGCTCTTGTAATCAGTCGTCGCCGAAGAGAACATTCAACCCATAGCACTGACTTCACCGGAATTTGTTTTGCAGTGCATTAAGTTTCAGAAGGACTTCGGTGCGTATTTTGAGGGCGTCGACCCACATCCGTCTAGATGGCGCATGCTGCTGAGCTCTCAGCTGCGCCAAATGTATCCACAGGATGATGTGTTCGGTGCTTCTTGGGTAGAAAGGATGAACACATGAGGCGCGTAGGGTATTTCGTTGGCATGGGCATTTTTACTGTACTTTCATTTCCGGATACAAACGACCTCTTTCAGCCAACACCTCCATTTGTGCGTTTGGTACAAGGTGGTGGATACAAGCAAACAATCTTACAGGGGAAAACGTGTGTAGGGGGAGTTAAGTCCAGTCCATAGTCTCGCCCTCTTCCACCTCTGAACCCATAACTATCATATAACGGGTTGGAAGTAGTTACGTTATGTTAGTAGAAGTAGGCACGGTCGGTTTCGACGCTTACATTGTGGTCTACTGGCTGTATACGCTGGCGCACTGGCTGGCGGGCCGATATACGTTTGCCGTGGATAGCTTGGAGGCTGCGGGACGTACATTTGTTGTTGATAGTGACGTTCTTCCCTCATACTCGGGATATGCGGATGAGGGTATGGCATCGCCCATAGCCTCGAGGCCGTATCACCGTACAGGTCTCCTCTGTGTGCATGTGGAAAAGGGGGCCTATAATCCGGTGGACTGACGTTGTAGTATGGGACCATAGGTGGAGGGTACATTGAGACCGGACCTGTAGGGTACATGGGCATCGGCGTCAGCCTCGGGAGCCCTGCGTCAACGGACCTAATTCGAGCCTGACTATCTCCACCAAGTCGCCCTGCATCCATTGCAGAGCGAGACTTGTATGTAGATGGTTTCGGTCGAGAAGGCCCGGCTGCGCTAGGCGTCGACTTAGCCTGTGAGACATCCTTTGCTTTCGAAGGTGCAGTTTGACTATCATCCTCATCGTCGCTCTGCATGCCCACGCGGTGCAAACCAACAGCCAGCTTCCGTCGCTTCCGTCGATTGGAAGCTTTGGTTGACCAGGTGGATGGTTCTGGGTTGAGTTCACCAGGCTCCAGCTCGGCGTCAGCTGCTTTGCGCTTGCCTTTTGACCCATTGATGGTAGGATTTGTTGACGAGTTGGAGTTTTGAAACCCTGAGTTGACGTCGTCGTCATCGAATGCTTGCCATACAGCTGCAATCTTGGCGTCTGCCTTGCTTGCATAGACGCTATCTGCTACATATGTTTTGAACTGAAGCTTCTGCCCTCCCGCTTTGGCGTCATAGGTGGCCAATAGGGGCAGTTTCAGCGTGCATCCTACAGCTATATGCGTTCCGGTTATACACACAATGCATCTCCACGAGAGACCAACGTACCGTCGTTGTCCACACGATATTCATATGCCTGGACAGGTTCGTGGAGTAAGTTTGATGCTTTGACACACATTGATGATATCGTTGAAAGAACCCGCTCTGTCACAGCTTTGCGCATTGTCGGTGTAATCTGACGCTCGATTTCTTCCGTCACCGAGCGAATGTACGAACAGAGACCCTGAGAAAAAGCCAACAGACAAACGGCTGACTTAGCGTCGTTACGTTTGTGAAAGATTGGATCCACCAGATAAGACCTGGTATGTTTCGGTCGACAGACACGAAGGAGGCATCCGTGGACTGTGAAACAGAACAATGTCATAAATAATTGAGATATACGGCAACATGCTTACGATTGTGGGTGTAATCACTGTTCCAAATGTACTGTGCACTGAAACGGGCGCCTCGACACGACTGAAGAGCGTTATTGACATAGGCTACAGGAGCACGCGGGAGCTCAGCAACAGTCTCGGCATGAGGATCTGGGAAGTCGGGAAAGGGCTTGGGTAGAGCATCAAAGAAGGTATGTAAGGTCGTGTGGTCGTTTGGAGCCGGAGGGATGCTGGCCAGATGCGATTCTTGGGAGGTTCCGCTACTCGCAGACCGGATGAACTCCAGCACACCACTGTCGACAGCTTCGTGAGCGCATGAGGCTTGGGCCTCCGAATAAGAGATAAAAGTTGCATCGGTAGAATAAACTTGCAGTAGATGAGGGGAAAGTTGAACGCGAAACGCAGCACCATATTTAGCTGCTCCTGAGCCCCGATTCTGTTGGTCGACGACCATGAACTGAGTCCATTGGGGAGAGACCTGTTCGTTGTGCCATTGCTTGCAAAGAGATTCGATTTTATCGACGTAGTTGATGGTCTCGGCGCCATCGTTGGCAGGGGCAGGAGTATCGCGCGGTTCGCGTTGTGAACCCGAGTTACGACCGAAGGAAGTGATGAATTCGATGGCACCCAGCCGCAAGGCGATGTTCGCCGCGCCGGTTCGAGCATCCTGTTTGCGTGAATGAACGAACTCCGTCTGGTATGAACGAGCTTGGCCATCAGGACGACTAATTGTCAAGATGCACTTCCAGTGAACGCCAGTCGTGTTATTCTTCTCTAGAAGTTCGTAGTTTATGAGATTTGGTAGGCTGAACGCACGGCTACAGGCTTGTGCCAGGCGGGTGATAGGGGAGATGCCATGCGGCTGACTGCCTTCAAATTTCTTCCCCTGGGTTGACTCTCGCAGGTCTAAGCGGCAGTCGTTGGGTAGATTGTTGAGATACGCGTCCACTGTTAGAGCCCCAATAGAACGAAAATTTTGGGAAACCAGAAAGAAGGGATTCTGAGGCGCGTCCATTGTGGTGAACGTTACCAATGAGAGCAAGGAGGTTTGGACCTCGTGATCTTGAGGAAGATTAGATTATTTGACCCCGTGACCCCACGGCTCTGATTTATGCGTCGGAGCAGTGCTTGAGCTTGAAGCGCGACTACCATCACCATGAGCATCAATCCTCAAATGTTGACCCCTCGGGTCGCTCAGGTGCAGCAGGCATACTACAGGCCAGCTCAGCAGCAGCAGCAGCAGCAGCAACAACCACAATCACAACTGCGCACAACCTCTACAGTCATTGACGATTATGAACGTATGTTCTTCGCAATCTCATCCAAATAAGTCGTTTACGTTTTTACTTAGGTTGGTACATGGAACCAACGCACTCTAACAGAATGCTTCTGGCCGCAAAGTCCGGTATAGACGAAGAAATCAACTGGGCTCTGGATCGCATATCTCGGCTCACTACCAACGAGTACTTTACGGTGAAAGGGATCCCGAGTCTATTGGAGGCACTCTACGAGTGGCCAGAGTGGTATGCTGAGGAAGGATACAAAGCCACCAATGATACCCCCTCGTTATTTGCGCCGAACCCGCAAGCGGCCAATAAAAGACGGCATGCAATCGAGTGCTTGCACATTCTCAAGTCTGTTGGTCTCAACGAAGCTCATGCGCAGGAACTCTTGTGGACCGTCCCGACACTTCCGTTGGTAACCAAACTCCTGGAAAATCTGGATCCCACGCTGGATGCGCATGTAGAATTCGTCCTTTACGCGTTGGACCTACTACAAATCATCGGACCAAGTGTAGTTCTTCGACCCCAGTCATCCCCAAACCCAATACCCCGGCTGAACGCTATACTAGCACGATCCTCGGACCGCTCTTTGATCATGGGGTGCTTTTCTGCGCTTTCGATATTACTATCCAATCCAGCGAATGCCTCTAACTTGTCGGACTCCGCGCCATCCATCGACGCGGCAATTCGTTATCTTCCGCTCTTTCGGGAAGATATTGGACTCGTGGATGAATGTCTAAACTTTTTATACGCGCACCTCTCCAACATGGCAATGTCAACTGCTTTTCTGCTACGTCCGGAGATCTCAGGCGTGCTGAAAATCTTCGTCAACATACTTCTCGCTGACCAAGTCGAACTTGATATATTAACGCATGATGTTTCCGGCGTCGTACACACTACACCTTCAACAACAGTGATCACTAAAGACCACGAACTTACCAAAGAAGAACTAGACGCTCTTCTTGAAATGCCAGAGCCGCAGAGATGTTACGAATGGTTAGTATTCCATCCCTCATAATTCGATTAGACCGGTACTAATGTTTCTGCTGACTGTAGGATGAAGACCATGTTCGTCGCCAAGCAAGATGGAGAGCTTACTCAAGTAGAGTTTTGGAACCTCTACAAAGACATTTTTATGCAGTTTCAAGATCGGTTCCCCCTCCTTGTAGCGTCCGAGGTTATTAAGAATGTCAACTTGATCTTTCCTCAAGGCCAGGCGATGGTACTCCCGGGCAACCCTGCAAGATTTGTCGTTCGAGGTGTAGACCGGAGGAAGGACATTGTCGTCGCAGAAAAATTCAAATGTCGATGGGACCGCTCGGCATGCGGTACGCCCGCGTTTAAATCAGCAAGGGAGCTATACGACCACCTACTCGAGCACTTGAAGGCCCAGGATATTTCACCCTGTAAATGGTCGAAATGCACTCAAAAACCATTGGCCGCCGCAGCCCTCCGAGTGCATTGTCTCACCCACATCGCAAGTTCCCAACCAGCGCCGCAGGATCCCTCACAGAGCGACACCATCACTCTACCGTCAGCAACTTCGCAGTACCCCATACCCAATCCGACGACGCGGCCGCTCCCACCTGCGAGAGATGCTGTCATCACCTACAAAGCTCCGCGTGTCGACCCCTCGTCCACGGCCTTGACTTCTCTCCTGTGCATCCGCAGTCTGTTCCGTGCGTCGTTCGCGTACGAGGAAGCTGCCCCACGGCACGACGCAGACCATTTTGGCTTTCCCGGTAATGTCGAGGAGAATGATGATGAGGTTACGGTGTCGGTAGCTGGGGATCGTGAAAAGGAGGCTGCTAGAAAGGGGAGGAAAGCCTTCGTTGGTGTTTGTAATCTCATGAAGGAAGTCCAACTTCCTGACGAAACTCTGATGGCGTGGATTACTGAGATGATAGATACCAGTCTACCCTTTCCATGACCGCGGTGCTACTTCACCGTGGTCCTATTTCATCACCTCTTCAATATAGGGTAAATAATTGTAGGCGCCCATACCTCTGTACCTTGTTGCCACATCCCACGCGCCGACACCGATGAACGGTGGGCGGTCATTATCATTGACCCCGAAGTTCAGAGCCATTTACGGCAAACTCTTCCATGGGTCGAAGCCTTCGCAGATCAGCCCAAATGACTCCGAGGACGCGTTCTTCTCCGACCTTTTCTCTCTGGACATTGATCGAGCGTTCCTTCTCCAGAAGTTCAATGAACCTTCTAAGTCAGTGTACCTCGGCTACCTGAAAGTACGTCACAAACTGCCGTCAGTGTAGACCAGTGCACTAGGCTAACCATAGCCTGTAAAGCCTCTCCTGAACACCATATTCCTGCAGTGTGTGAAGCAGTTTAACGCCGCTCAGAAAGAGGACGTGCGTCGGGCGCATTGTCCGGAGACTCTGCAGATTAGCCTGAGGTGTATGTTCAATAAGAATCCATCTGGCTGGGAAGTCATGGAAATCATGGCCGGCGGTGTTGCCCAAAGTGACGAGTACTTTATGGTTGGTCTCCTACCCAGATACTTCGTAATGGACGCGATATTGAATGCCATTACCCTGTCAGAATTTCGTCGTGTTTATCGAGGAGACCATAGTGGATACCCTTATTCCTGGTGAGTGTTACGTGCATTGCGATTGGTCGTAGAAGTGCTGCTCAACATGTTCAGCAAGAGTTAGGCATCAAGCGTTACAGGTTGCACTCATCTATATGTGCGGTATCGGGCAACTGAGCCCTGGAGCGTACTTTCTGAGGCGTAATTTGTTTCCACCTATTGCAACAGTCCGTCCAATTTCGTCCGCTTTCATATATCTCGACGGTTAAACCATCACTGGTAGTTTATCAAGACACCCGATACCAAACAGTACACATTCGAAGCATCGCTATTGCTTGCTCTGCTCGCCAACTACCACAAGTCCGATGCGGCGAAACTCAACCCGTACTTGCAACGTATACAGCAAGTTGATGACAAGGATCTCATTCGGCAGATATGTTGGGTCTCAGACTATGCACTCCAGGCCGCGATCAAGTAAGTCTCTTAACGGCACCTACCATTTGGACATACTGATAGCTGTCTCAGAGCTTACCAGGAGGTCTCTGATGACTCCCCTCCTACGTTCGCATCCACTCTAGCGTTTATGGTAATATCCATGCGACCAGACAGAGCACTAGCATCAAAGCCTCTGGACCCTCCGCGTGAGCTATTCAAGTCGTTGTAAGTGCTGGACCCCACTGGTAATTGCGTTATCTAAGCGCGTTAATATATAGGCCCATAGAAGCGACTGCGGTGTTACTCCTGCTGTTTGAGTTCACAAGGACAACTTCATCGTTCAACTCAGTCCTAATAGACTATCTATCGCCAGATCTAGAGACGCCGGGGACATCAAAACGTAACCATGGACCCCTACCATCAACCATACTCGCACTCTCTTCATATCTCATCACCCATGCTTCATCAACCGCCTCATCCCGTGCCGCCGCGTACGCCAATCTGTGTCTCAATGTACTGCTGGCATTTGTGGAAAACGAAGCTCTTTTGAGGGCGCTCACCCCCTCTGTTCCGCAGACTATTCGACTTTGTCGACAGGTGAGTGCTACTGGCCACGAATATGGTTTAGGATGGGCGACTGATAAAAGCCAGAGGCAACCACTGTTACCGCTAATCAATGCACCTTCCTCGCCATTGTGCTCAATACTGGACTGTTGTGTCCTTTGGCTGCGCCATAACCTGCATAAACGATTAGACACCGCATCTTATTTGTAGGTTGCCTCTCATGGGATAAAGGATTTAGCTGACTGTGTGTCCAGAATTATTGTTCGGATTTGTTACAGGGTCCTATGGTATTTACAGAATGGGCAGACTCGGTTAGGTTCGTATTTACCCCACACACCCATACCCGTATCGTCCCTTTAACTGATTCCCTTCAGAATACCATTGGGGCGAGTTATGGCGAGCCCTCTGTGGATTGCTCGAATTTCTGGTGACAAAGCAAGATAGCTTGGCTACTACAGGAGGTGTTGAGCAACTATCGAAAGAAGTGAGTAGAGCTATCATCGTGGGTTCATCAAATCAACTGAGCCCTCGCGAAGACCATCTTGTGCATCTATCTGTCACTTTATCGAGCAGATCATTTTCTGCCGACGCCTCGCTTGATACACGAGTTCATAGTAGGTTGATGCATCTACTGGGGATACACGTACTAATCCACGCTACTTAGTATGAACTAGTCAGATCGTCAGAATGCTTTCGAAAGCTCACCATCCTTCAGGAAACGCTCGCAGTACCGCAATTGCTGGGAAGAAGAGGCTCGAACTCTTTGGAAGTACCCGTAGACAGACTCGGTCGGATTATCTCTACTCTCCAATACTACGAGGAGAAGATCCAAACAGCAGATGCACGGTCCGCCAAGGCAGCCCTGCGCGTTTTAGCAGGCGAAGTGAATCGCGACGGAGTACACGGAACTTCTGAGCAGGAGATCAGCGAACCATCGTATGTCTGGATCCCATTGAATCCGTGATAATGTGCTGAATCTAGGCTACAGGAAGCAGCTGGACGATGTCTTGACGTTTGCTCGATATGCATGCGCTGATGGACTATCGCTGATGCCATAAAAGGAGAATTCAGGGTAAAGCCGTGGGAAGGCAGGGTGCCGTTGCTCCGAGTCAGTGAAAAAGTTTTTCTTGACCCGTTTCGGACAATTGGCGCGCCGACTGTGGACTTTGAGCTCGTCGTCCTTATCAGCGAGCAGCATGAATAGCGCGATGTCCGTTGTTGTCTCGAACGCTCAGAGCCAAGAATTGATTGGGTTTACGCAAGATAACGCCTATCAAACATCGTTCCACTCCGATAAGCAAATTTACTCGGTGAACGGCTCGGTGAACATTTAAGCATGACCCTAGCTCCTCTTTACTGAGTTATATTACTCTTATCCCTCCATCTCCTCTTCATCCTCAACCACCATGTCTGCCCTGCGGTGGTCTGCAGGCGTCAGACTTTTTGTCGTACCCCGGGCTCGTCGCACGCCATGGCGAACGCGAAACTTTGCGTCGCTGAAGCCAATTTCGTCTCTCTTCGCTCCATTGGATACTTTTCCAGACCGCCACATCGGACCCGACGACCATGAGACATCCCAGATGCTGTCGGCTTTGGGATACGACTCTTTCGACGCGTTTATTGCTGATACAGTGCCTCAGCAGATTCGTGTCGAAAACACGGTGACCAACGGGACAATTCAACCACTCAGCGAATCAGAGCTCCACCGACGAGCCAAAGCACTCGGAGGGCAGAATGATAAATTTAAGAGCTATATCGGGATGGGTTATCATAACGCTGTGGTTCCTCCGGTTATTCTGCGCAACGTGAGTATCACCTCCTTTGTTTGCTAGTACATCACTTATAGTGCCAAGGTCATGGAAAACCCCCAATGGTATACGCCATACACTCCGTACCAACCTGAGGTTGCCCAAGGTATGTCGTAACTTCCCCATCTGCATATTCACGGCGTAATTGGCCTTCTAGGGCGCTTGGAGTCTCTCGTCAACTTCCAAACAATGGTCATGTCTCTCACGTCTATGGATATCGCGAATGCATCGCTATTGGATGAAGCTACCGCTGGTGCTGAAGGGATGGTCATGGCCTACGTCAACTCCAGTCACAAGAAGCGGTCTTTCTTTGTAGATTCTGGGGTCTCGCCACAAACTCTCGCGGTTCTTGAGACTCGTGCAAAGGGATTCGGTATCAATATCGTCACAGGAAGCATTGATCGGGTTCTATCTGATGATGCTCTTCGCGCAGACCTCTGCGGTGTTCTCGTTCAGTACCCTGACGTTAACGGCACTGTTAAAGATCTTGGCGCTCTGACAGAGTCCGTCCATTCCGCTGGGGGCTTGGTTGTGTGCGCCACGGACCTTCTTGCTCTGACGATGCTCAAGCCTCCTGGAGAATGGGGTGCCGACATCGTGTTGGGAAATTCAGCTCGCTTTGGTGTTCCTGCTGGTTATGGTGGTCCCCACGCGGCCTTCTTTGCGGTCACAGACAAGTTAAAACGTAAAATGCCTGGGAGATTGATTGGACGAAGTAAAGATGCCACAGGGCGTCCTGCCTACCGTTTGGCCTTGCAGAGTGCGTCTCACAGTTCAATTGAATTAACCTTAAAGCTTACCACGTGTTCGTATCATCAGCACGCGAACAACACATTCGACGCGAGAAGGCGACCAGCAACATCTGTACGAGTCAGGCACTTCTTGCCAACATGGCGGCCATGTATGCTGTTTACCACGGCCCCGAAGGCATCAAGCGTATCGCTGAGCGGGTTCACGCATTAACGCAGGTATTGAAAATGGCGGTCGAGAGCTATGGTTACAAGTCGATCAACAACGAATTCTTTGACACCCTCACGCTAGACGTCTCTGCCGTCACTGGTACATCCGATGTCGTACATGCCACGGCCATGGCCGCGAGCATCAACCTTCGTCTAGTAGATGATACCCACGTTGGTGTTACTCTTGATGAAAGCGTTGGACCTATCGATATCATGGCTCTTATCAACGTTTTCGCATCCGCTGCTTCGCTTCCCCCAGTTGAAAGGTCGTCCCTCGCCTTGCCCGAGAAAGTCGCCATCCCTTCCTACCTACGCCGTTCCACCGACATCCTGCCTCACCCGGTTTTCAACAAACACCACTCGGAGACAGAAATGATGCGATACATCGAACACTTAGCGTCGAAGGATATTGGCCTCGTTCACAGCATGATCCCTCTTGGAAGTTGCACCATGAAGTTGAACAGCACCAGCAGCATGATCCCGCTAACCTGGCCCGAATTTAGCAACGTCCATCCATTTGCTCCTGCTGATCAAGTTAAGGGATATCTCACCGTCATTAAGGTAAGTCGGTGGAAACGTAGTGCTATCCACACCCCTTTAACCTTAATCGTTGCAGGAACTTGAAGACGATCTTTGCAAGATTACTGGCTTCCATGCCGCTTCCTTACAACCTAACTCCGGAGCTGCTGGTGAATATGCTGGTCTCTGCGTCATTCGCGCTTACCACGAATCTCGCGGCGAGGGACATCGCGACATTTGCCTGATCCCTCTCAGTGCCCATGGCACCAACCCCGCCGTGAGTCAGTTCCGCCGCCCTGCGGATAGCCGTTAATTACTATTCAAATAGTCTGCTGTCATGGCTGGATTGAAGGTTGTTCCCGTCAAAGCCCTCGCGAATGGTAATCTGGATTTGGAAGATCTCAAGGCAAAGGCTGAGAAACACAAGGACAATCTCGCCGCTTTCATGGTGAGCTTTAACGATCTTCTCTTCCTACTCGAATCTAATACGTTGCAGATCACCTATCCTTCTACTTTCGGTGTATTTGAAGACGGCGTCCAAACAGTATGTTTCTCGTTGACCTCTCTTCCAGTTGTTAACCATTCCATGAAGGCTTGTCAAATCATTCATGACAACGGTGGTCAAGTATACCTCGACGGTGCCAACCTGAATGCCCAAATTGGTTCCACAAATCCCGCTACCTGTGGTGGAGACGTCTGCCATATGAATCTTCATAAGACATTTGCGATGTAAGTTGTTGATCTAATGTTCCTAGCAAGGTTTACTCATTGTAACCCTTTGTAGTCCTCACGGGGGTGGTGGTCCAGGTGTTGGGTAAGACAATGTCTTTCACACATTCTGAGCTGTAACTGACATCAGACAGCCCTATCTGTGTTGCGGAACATTTGGCGCCTTTCTTGCCCACTCATCCTTACCTCGGCCGTCAACAGGATAGCAAAGCCATCAACGCCGTCTCAGCTGCGCCGTTTGGCAGCTCTTCGATCCATCTTATTTCCTGGGCATATATCAAGATGCTAGGTGGTCAAGGACTTGCCGACTCTTCCCGCGTCGCCCTATTAAATGCTAACTACATGGCCCACCGCCTCGCTGGTCACTATAGCTTACGTTACAAGAACGATAATAACCGGGTTGCCCATGAGTTGTTGATAGATCTGGCTGAGTTTGATAAGGCTGCCGGACTCAAAGTCACTGATTTCGCGAAACGCCTTCAGGTTGGTCCGACAGAACGCATCACAAAATATAGTTAGCTCATATCATTGATATAGGACTATGGTTTCCATCCCCCCACCTGCTCATGGCCTATCTCGACGTGTATGCTCATAGAGCCCACCGAATCTGAAACCTTGGAAGAGATTGATAGGTATGTAAATCCAATATCTTCCTCGCAACTCCTTCAAACAGATCTTGCCCAGGTTCTGTGATGCTATGATTCAAATTCGCCAAGAAGCCGAAGATATCATCACCGGGAAGATGCCCAAGGATAACAACCTTCTGAAGAACGCTCCTCATCCCGTTCATGTCATTGCCTTGCCCGAAGAGGAATGGAGGAGGTAGCCTATGTATGCCAAGATGTTTCATTTACTTTTCTCATGTACGACACCCGCAGACCATACTCTCGTCAAGATGCTGCCTACCCAGCGCCCTGGTTATCGGAAAAGAAGTTCTGGCCCACTGTTTCAAGAGTTGATGATGGTAAGTCCGCCCCTCCTTTATGCATCGTAACATCAATAACTAAACGCATCATAGCCTACGGCGATCTCAATCTAATTGTAAGTAGTACCTTGACCGTCACCTTCTTGCTTCTGATGCATTCTTTACCTTCAGTGTGATTGCCCCTCCGTCGAAGAATTGGCTTCATGACCTTTGAACTTTCGTTTAGCACGTAGACCTTAGATGATGAACACTGCTCCACTAGACTTTCTACTCCTCTAGAAATTCTTCCTTCCTTTCTAGCATGTTCAACCACGCACGCACATTGTATCATTATCATGTCGATCTCTATTTTGTACTTACATGGGGTTTCTGTATCTAGTCTCTACATCACTTTGTCCGCAAATCATCAGGTAACTTAGCCCAGAGTTCCGGTAAATACCGCTCAATCCGAGATGCTACCTCCAGTTGCTGGCCAGACTTCCGTGCGAAAGACATGAGGACTCGAGCTGTGTCAACGTCGGGAGCAATGTCTTCTTGGGTCTTCCCCATCTCTAAACACGCGATCTTGACGGCCTCGTTGAGCATGCCTAAACGGCAAAGGCATTCTATCCAGGTGTTCCAGTTGTGCTGGTTGAAGAGGAAGTTGTCTCTAGACAACTGCAAGCAGACCTGCTTCGCTACCTTCCATGACCCGGCATGCCCGCATGCGTCCAGGATGATGCTGACACCAACGTGGTCAAATCGTCCGGATAGATACATCATCTCCCAGACTCGACACGCATCACCGAAACACCCTAGGCGTTGATACGTGTCCATGAGCTGATTTAATAAGTGGGCATCAGGCGAAATGGACGCATCGAGGGTGATGTGATCGTGGACTCGTCGGACGGCAGTCACCAGCCTTGGAAGAATTTCCATTGGAAGGGGTGAATCGGGTCGCTGGAGACGTGTTCCGACGATGGCAAGTTGGCGGAGAAGGATGGTGTAGACTTCTGGTGCCATCTTGTGGCCGGCATGTCGCATGTCGCTGACGATTTGGAAATACCTTGGGAGAGAAGGAACGTGGTCCTGTGGATTGAACGACAACTTGCAGAACGCGTTCAAAACGATCGCATAGCCTTTCGCGTCAAGACCCCCGCATAGCTGCCTATAGAAGTTGAAGGCTTGGTCGAGGTTTCGTGAATTCCGCATGAGTAGGACTATCGTGGAGGTAATGACGATGCTATCCTCTAGAGAGATGCCACGGCTTTGCATATCGTTGAGGAGGCCGACAGCTTTGCTGAAATGCTCGGTGTTCGGGGATACGGCAAGGGCTCGGAGTAGAGTCGAGTAGATCTGCGTATCTGGTCCATGGGAATGTCGTACAGAGGTTTCGCCGTCTTGAGTGCCAGTATTCTCTACGTGAATTGGGGAGGTCTCTGCAAGCTCGCGGTATACTGCCAGGGCCTGGTCGATGGCTTGGTCTGTGGGTGGTAGAAATGTGCTCTGGCAGAGGACCCTAATTATGGGACCGACCAAGGCAGCGTCAATCGTGACACCAGCAGACTTGGCGTCGTTATATGTGGCGATAGCGGCAGCCGTATTACCCGACCGACAAATATTCGTAATGAGGATGGACCAGTGCGAGGCCGTGGCAGGGAGATTCAATTCGCGTTCAAGAAAGGTGATATCCTTGGATGACCTAGCATGCTGGATTATTGCTTTGAGAGTCGAAGGACAGGCAGTACATCCGTCCTTCTCGAGCTCCCTGAAGAATTTGAGAGCAGCCTTGATACCGCTAACCCGGGCGATGGAGGATAGCCATTCATTCCATTGCTGCTCTTTCTGCTCCGCCGAGAAGGACGTGTCGGGAAATGATGCAAGATAGTACTGGACAATTTCAACGCCTTGCCGAGGGAAGCATAGCTCGGCGCAGCAACTGTGAAGTAGAGCCGCTACGGAAGAATCGTAGGGTAGACCGTCGCTCTTCATCTCGTCTACTAAGGTCTTGAAGACAACGGTATGCAAATGGGAGGATTTGAGGGATTCACACCGTGCCCGGATGAGAAATTTGTAGCTTTCGTTGTTGGGCTTGCATCCGGATGCAGGCATGTGAACCTTAACTATGTTGCGCACGTATTTGAACGATTCGGTGAGTGTGCCATTCTCAATGTTCTCCAGGAAGAAATGCCATTGGTCTCTAGACGGTTTGACGTTTCCTGGTTTGCGAGACATCGTTTGTAGCAAATTGCACGCCGCCTGAATGTGACCATTGCGGACGAAGGCTCGCAATAATGCATCATGAATCCCCGTCGTAAGCTGAATCCCGAAGATTGTAGGTATGTCGTCCGCAATTCCCGAGATAATCGAAACGTCGGCTGGTCGTTTTGAAGAGCCCAGAGAGTCGATCACAGTGATGAAGTCGTCGGGTGTGAGAGTCGCAGAAGAGGTATCGTTCTCGGTACGACTTGGGTTATTCCGTGCCTTAACGAGGGCCTTATATGAAGCATGGATGTCTGCTATATCGTTTTTTGCGTATGCAGCGGCCTTCAGCGACTTTACCAGCGCCCTGGAGTTCTGTGTTTTATTTTCTGGCGTAGGCCTTGAAAGCGCGATATTTCTGACATGGTTCGCGGAACGGGCAGTATGAAATCCATAACCTGTGCGTCCGATGCGTCTCAGACTGACACGAAGGTACATTCATGCGTGAAATACTGTTCACAAACGAAAAAATTCATCAGCCCGAGTGCCAGCGAAGGGATTTGACAGAAACATACACATGCGTGTTCTTGGTGGCGAGGTGAACGAGCGCCGAACGGAAAATGTCGACGTGGTTTCAGTGACCGTGGGAAAGCATAACCAGGTGAACTAACCTCCGCCAGCAGAACCGCAACGCCATTCCTCACTCTCCTTTGTACCGCTACCATGTCCGACAAACTTCGTGAATTCATTGAGATTCCTCAACAGTTCGTTCGGGAAGGCAACCAAGTGCGTTGTCCACAAATTTGCTAGTTTTCCCTGAGCTGACCTCCTGGTTTCTGCAGTTCCTCACTCGTTGCACGAAGCCTTCACAAAAAGGTTTGTAGAATTGAAATATGGCTTGAGGGCAAGGACTAAACCAAGGAGCAGAGTTCACGCAGATCTGCAAAGCAGTTGCGATTGGATTCGGCATCATGGGATTCATTGGCTACTTTGTCAAGCTCATCCACATCCCAATGTACGTGTTCCTAATGTCTAACCACCGAATCGTCTCACTGAACGATTACGTGCAGAAACAACATTCTAGTGTACGTGGCTCCTGTGTCTTTTGTGTTTCATTCGTCTCATGTGGTTCTCCAGTGGTGGTGCATAGTTTTGCAGGTCTACCTATCGCGTCCAGCTCTGTACATGCTATTTGGTTCAATACATTTTCTATCATTAATACCCCACAACAACTTCCCATCACCTAGTGAATACCTCACTACTATTGAGAACCACCATCCCGTTGCGCCAACGCACAAGCACTCCCGGCCGAGCTCAGACTTAGTGTCTGGGGCCATGCTCGTAATGGCTGAAGATAGCGTTCCATAAACCGCGGTTTGAGGATGCCTGGCAGCGTTGGTCACGTCAGGCTATGCTGCGACCCGTTCACCATCGTAAAACTCGGTGTGATCGTTGTTGACGAGATATTGATGCGCTCGATGTCTGGCAGAGACAGAGGACGGCCGGTCGGGATATCATTGTCCAGCTCACGAAATGATTGCACTTTGCGTTTCCTCCAGAAGCACCATGTGATGCACAAGTCCTAGAAAAGTGTTAGATGTTGGTAAAGTAGGTTAGCCATTTTCACTAACCCTTTGGGTACCGAAGACTATCACGGCGGTTAGAGGCACTGTCATTAGCTTGTAAGCAAACGAGTTCAATCTTGAATAATGGAATAATGCACATGCTGCTTGAACCATGAAAGGCCACGGGCTCTCAGTACCCGACAAAAAGAATATACCGGCACTGGCAAAAGAAAGAATTTAAGCTGGCGTTCTACAGGTGAAGAGGAAGTAGACGTACCTCAATGTAATGATCGAATAAGCATTGAAAATGCCAACGCGAGCACACATAGATGCTGATGTTTGTCGATTCGCCAGCGGGAACACCCTTGAAATGCGGGACCGGATGAGGCAGTATCGCACGCCGATAGCAACTATAACCCAAACGACGGATAAGCTGTGGATAGAAGATGACGATGCGACTCCACGTACGCTCCAGACCAATAACCAGAACCAGGATGACAGTGCAGAACATAGGCACCCCGAATCGACGGCTAGGTTCAGACAATTAGTCCACGCCAAAATCCGATGGCCAGTGGAAACCTACAAGGGCTCCTTATCTGTCGTGCAGTACAGTGCGTTGAGAGATATCAACGATTCAGGGTATTGTTCGATCAACTGTGAGATATGTGAATCAACTTGGACTGCTAGAATCAGAGTGACAGACGACTTACGATCGCCGTTGGTAATGCAAACATGCAGAAGGCGACGTAAGGGAGTATCAGTGTCTATACCCATATCGTTCAGCTTTGGATGTGATGAAGAGGAATTGTAGACATACGAATAGTAGCCAGAGTGTCGCCGGCCAACGGGGTTTGAGCGGTGATGGAGGGGATGGGAAGTATAACGCAGTGAAGACCTAGTCCAAGTCAGAACCTCGTAGAAGTCTGAGCTAAGGAACGATGCACCTGAATGACGACGAATAAACCAGCTACGGCTGCCCTGTGATCATGAATGCGATAAGTTTACTTGGGCTATGTGGAACGAATAGTGAAGTTAACACACATTGGTGGTGCTCCATGTACCATGATCGCCTGTACCTTACAGTCAAAGCTATCTGTGGCCACGTTATGGTAGATGGATGAATACAGCCTAGAAATGAACGTATAATATGTCAGATCCGCTGTATGTTTTAAATAGCAAGGGCGTCGGCTTACCGAATGCAGTATGATATTGAGAAGATGATCCACGTTATGCAGAAATTAAGGAGGGTCGGATGGCGGACGACGTTCTTTGCGAATATGAAGGTAAGGAGGAGAATCGGTAGCCCGATATGGCCACCAGCGAGATGAAGAGCGAAGAAGTAGGGCGCGAGATGCTCAAGGTTAGGGGAGGACGCTATGATGGTGGAAGCGGGTCAATCAGTTGCCGGGGATATTTAGCCGGGAGAGAAGGGGACTCACCAATCATCCTGGCTTGACTATATCGCAAAAGCTCTTCCTGGACGCCCGAGGGCTATCGTCCACGGTGCATAGGTATGTCGTTGCAGTGGGTGCAGAGTGTGTTGGGCGGTGCCAACCGAGGTGTCAGGGTAGAAAAGCGGTATATATCCAGTTCGGAGCCGCACGCGGTCCACCTGTTTCACGGTCGCAAACGCTGTCAAAGGAAATCCGGGTGAGAAATGGATGCAATGACCAGCATGGCACTCTACAACCTGCAAGAGCTCGTCGGTTTAGATGCGGTCTCCAAGTGAATGACAATCTAAACCTGATGTGATATGGTTGATGTTGCTCCCATCGGTGGTACAGCTATGGATAGATTGTGCCAGGCTTGACGCCGCAGAACCTTCGATTCATCATGTTCCATGCGGCAACATTCGTAGCTAGGCCTCACATGTCCGAAGGTGACAGCTCTCCTTGGGGAAGCCGATTGCAAGTGATTGTCTAAATAGAAGGCGTATGTGGGATATGCAAATCCGTACCATACTTATCTAGGAGCCACCAACTAGAAGCAATCCAAAACGAGTCGATGGTGTCGCGATAGCGAATGCAGGCTGAAACTGTTTATCGGTTGACGGGACGCCTTGCGGAAGAAGTCCCCCGAACTTTTCGCCATCAGCATAAGGAATGAATGCTGGAGGCGGTTGCATGAACGTCGCTAACAAATTCTGTGCCCGTAAGAGGTAGCTAGAGACACCCTGGTCAAGAATCTGTTCCGACGGGGTAGTGTCGAGATGCTGATAACGGGTTGTCAGGTTAGAATCAATCAACGACAACGATACTGACCTTGGTCCGAATGTTGGCGATAGCAAGAGAAAGGCTTGCCTGAATGCCTCCCCATTCCGACCGGGATTCCGCAATTTTGTGTAGGCACATTAAGTCTGCAATGTATTCTAGCTGCTGTATTCGTTCTTCATCTTCCAGAAGCTTAGAGACGAATGAACGAAACAATTCTGCCAGCGGATCAGTATCTCTCTTTTTGCGATAGCCGTTGAGGCGATGGCTTAAAGATTGGAGCGCGAGAAGTGCCAGCAGTAGGTTACATGACGGCGCCCAAACTACGGTCAGGACGATCAGATGCACATATAGGGTAGACCCCAACACTGCGACGGACCTGCGACAGATTCAAATGATGATGTCGAAGAACTGTGATAATCACGAATCACTTCTAATATCGTTCCTTGTTTCCATTGATCTGCGAGTTGATCGCTCAGGGTGCGCAACTTATCACAGAATGCTAGAAGTCAAACATGAAGATGTGTCTTCGGCACCAATGAGTATTGTCAGAAACATACAGTTGGCTTCCTCTCTCTGGCAACCCAGGTCTATGGGTAGGGACGGTGCGTTGGACAGCCAGTCAGATATCCTAGCAATGAACGCAGAGCCGTTGCGTGCTGTCGCGTAAATAATGTCAGCTTCGAAGAGCGACAAATGAAGAAAACGCACCATTATTATCGTCACTCAAAGCAGCTTGCAAAATGGACACCACTCCTTCACAGAATCCCTTTGCCTCAGAAAGATGAACGGCTCTTAAATGCTGAGCAGAAGGGCTGAAAAGATGTCAGGACACCGTGGCAACCACTTCATATATACACCACGGGAATGGAGAACTTACTTTGCATCAACACTGTCCCGAGATTGAATGCATGCTAGATCACGTTGCAACGATTTTGCACAATTCTCCAACGTGGATAACACTTCATCCAGCAACGCTGTGCGATACTCAAGCTGTTGTTGTAAGCGAGACTTGTACTTCCGAAATGATTCGAGGGATGTAGACGCAGAATGGAGGACGGGCAGTGGAGGCGCTTGGAATAGAAAACCAGTGGAATCCAGGTCATCTGGCCACCATGATTTAGGTAAACTTGGTTAGTAAAATGAAGGAATCGCACCTAGATCCTCCGGGCTTGGATTTTTATTGACGGTCACCACGGCCTCGCTAACACTGCGCTTGAAGGCCATTTGAGCTTCAGAGAAAGAGGTCTTCCAGATTGATAGCACTCGTTGATGGCATATATCATCGAATAGCTGCGTCAGATGCCCATATTCCTCCTTCTCCAGCCCCTTCGAGGATCGTATCCAATTATGTACCAAAGTCCGAACGTTCCAAACCTCTTTAACTTCTTGCAAGCTTGCCATCCATTGTCCTGCACCATTTACAAACGTATTGCAAGCGTCGGTAAACCAACCTTGAAGCTTTTGATTAACTGGAGCTTGCGGGATTGTCGATGAGGAAGAGGAGAGGTCAACATAAGGTTTGTAAGAACGAAAGTTCTCGGGTAATAGCAGGAGATGGGCTGACGATGGGAGGCTAGTTAATAGGGAGTGCGTCGTGAGGAGGAGTTCGCTATTAGTCGACATGGATGGTAGCTGAGAGGTTGAAGAATCGGCCTGAATATATCGCATTACACTGGTGAGCAATGACGGTTGATCGGGGCTGTCAAAGTATATAATCCTGGAGGCCTTCACAGTAGTTGTGATTGACGACAGCACTGTTTGTAGCGTCTGCTTGTATTCGCGTACGGTTGATGGTTTTGGGACGGTGTTGCGTTTACGCGACATCGCTGGTAGGTATCCATTGCCGGAGGACGCTTCGGAAGTAGGAGTTGAAGCAGTTCGCAATGCTCTCGATCGCTGGGCTAGGAATATGTTGAACGTCTCAACCAGAGGTTTTGAATCGAGTAGATGAAGGGTCAAGAGAGCAGCGCAAGCGTCCTAGAACGCTGAATGTAAGTTGGCTTGTATGTAGGCTGTCATCTCATCTGACCTCGGGTGGCATTGACACTTCGCGAAGAAACAGTGTACTACGGTGAATGATCTGTGACCGAAACTGGGAGACGGCCTCCCATTGCCGTTGCACCAACGGAAATTGTTCCTTGATGATTGTTAAAAATGAAGAAATAGATTGCCATAGTTAGCTCACCAGAACGTCGATACCCTGATGTTGCCATGTGTCTTCATCTTGCTCATCATCATTGACCAGAGCGCGATAGACGACACGGGATAGAAGGAACAACCAAGCAGCAGTGAAATGCTGTTTCTTCTCGATCAGCCGCCATAAATGCTCCGGGGCGTCCAAAAGCAGTTTCATATGTGCCGAAAGCAACTGCAGCGTCTGAAGGTGGGCGTCAGCTACAGGTCGATAATCAGTTGACTGTATTCAATAGGACGCGTAGTAAATGTACTAGCCTTTATTTCCGGGAAGGGAAGCATCCTTTAGTTCAGGTGGCGGCTTCTGGGACTGGATAACATTCTTCGCCTCTTCCAGCGCCGCCTTGACACGGGTCGATGATCTGGCAATAGAAATTATGGATGTAGACGCTTGGAGAAGGTCGCGGTATCGTTCTCTACGCTTCGAGATAAAGTCTGTCTGGCGAAGTAGCTGGACGAGATATGCCTACGCACCCAACCATGAGCCTCAGCTCCTCCTGCTTCGCGTCAGCATCTTCCCTAATTGCGGCATCGTCAAATCAAGATTGCGACCTGGAATGGGGAGGCCGCGCACCGGAGTCTCTGCTGCACAAGCTTGACTTCAGATACGGAGTACTTCGTGAACATCTCATCTGGGTCGACGTTGTACCCGTCTGCGTGCAACTTGGCCATTGATGTTGTCCATGTGTGTGAGAGCCCGGGTCTTGCTTTTGCCATCATTTCAGGCTGAGCATGGCCATTAGAGTATGAACGGCGAGATGACATGGAGGTTCAGAGCAAAAGACGCGACACTCTGTAAATGCCGCTAGGTATGGGGCTCGCAGTGACTGTCGTGGAACGAACGAACGAATAAATGCCATTACATAAGCCGAAATCTGGAAATTATGAATAGAATCGAAGTCTGTATGTACAGCTCATGATAGCAAAGAATTCCGCAGAAGTGTTCTTTCACACTTTCCCTAAGTCTACTGAATCTACTTCTGAAGGGGTCTTGTCATTTCCACTGGTATGCGATACAGCGCTGCCACTCGACTCTGTGTGAGTTGCAACTGGTGGCGGCCGCGACCCCGGTGTTTGTGGGTTAGGCGACAGAGAGGCGGAAGTGTTTGCCAGTCGCTGGTCAAGTGCTTTTAATGCCATTGCACTGATTATATTGTGAGTATTCAATAGCAGGTGCCGAAGATAACTTGAATGCGTACCGTCGGCGTTCTGCCTCAGCCCGTGCGCTTCCAGGCACTTGTGTATAGATACCAGTTTCAACATCGCCATGGGTCATTGGTATAAGGTGGAGCTTGTTGGCGAGTGAGTAAACAGTATTGCCAAGGAGGCCGAGGGGCTTGCTGCGTTGAAAGTGAGGTCAAGTTACTTGGGAGGGTGTGGTGAACGTACTGAACAAGGGGCGGGAACCAGGAAAGGAGCGAAAATGTCTCGCTTCGATCGCCGTACGTGACAATTCCACCAGTAACATCTCCAGTGTTCTTCTTGTAGAAGCGCAAGTAGATCCAGCTCACAAACCATCCGAACTGGATGATGATCCATGGGCATTGGAAACCAATGATGCACATAACGGTGGAGAGTGTAAGGTACGCCATTGGGAGATTCTGCTCGCCTATGTTAACAAGCATAACCTGGTTTGAATTGCAATATACTCACTTTGACACGAGCCTTCAAGACACCCATAACTTGTACTTGATGCTCGGGCATGAGTTGCGTGAAGGCGACGAGTATGCCAATTTGGAGGGCCATTTGACCGCGATATTGCATTCCGTATCTATGAATATCGAATCAATCAATACTAATATATAAATAAAAGAGGAAGTACGCACAAGAGCATGTCTGCATTTCGCAACGCGAAGTATTCTATCCAGTTGAACCCGAAGGCGATGATATTGGAGAAGGTAATGGTGACGCCGACGAACTTAATGGTCTCCATGCTACCCCAGATACGCTCCAAGTAGCGCAATGATATTGGAACAAACAGCATTGTCGTAATGAACTGAAAATACGTTGGCGGGGCCCGGCTGACAATACAGGTCGATACGCACCTCAAATATGTTCGTCTCTACGAACGCAGACGTGAATAGCGTCCATGGGTAAAACAAACTCGATCCCGGCAGCAGAGTAAGGTACGGCGTTGGGCCAGCGCCATGCCATTGTAACCAGGCGTAGAGGGCGGAGAATGCAACGGTAGCCGCAGTGAACCCACGCGTCACTGGAGGCGTCGAGGTGATGACTTGCAGCGGCGAGCTGAGGATGGCCATATCGTCTGAAATCGGCGAGTAGACCGTCGAGGTCCTCCGAAAAGCCTGAAAGGTTGAGATCGAGGAGGAAGGCCTTGAGAGTCTAGCAGAAAGATTTTGGGTCGGGCGCAACTGCTCTTGGGCGTGACTTTGCCGAGACGTGACCCCGTGACGTATGTGCTTCTTGCACTCGACCACCCATGTCCGATTATGATTTCCGTCCTGGGGGCTCCCTCAAGCTCAAGGGGGCAGTCGCGGAGGGTGGAGTGGTAAAAAAGTGAGTGTATCTTTGCCGCTCTGGTCAATAGTCTCGGCTGAACTCCTCTCCAGGAAGAAGAAAGCAAAATCCAAGTCGAAACAGAAGGAGACGACTACAGACCCAGAGCGCGAGCGGGTCAAGGAACTGTTGTTCCAAGAGGACAAGGCATCGCAATCCCCGTCAGGCAGCGGCCGTAACTCTCCTGCTGCGTCGGGCAGCAACGGCCGCAAGACCAAAGCGGAGGAACGCTTCGAGGAGGTCCAGAAACGAAGGGTAAGTACCAGGCGTATTTTCTGTCTACTATTCTGTTGCTGATTTATTGCTTTTAGCTGGCCCAAAAGGTAGCTAAATTGGCGCATAAGACGCACAAGGACCGCGTCAGTGAGTTTAATACACATCTGGAGTTACTCAGCGAGCACCACGATATCCCCAAGGTAAGCATAAAATGGTCTTGCCGCTCATTGTTGATATTCACACTTTGTTTCAGGTTGGGCCTGGTTAAGACCTGTCTTGTACCTTCGTACCCACTGTATCATCGTCGCGCTTCGCAATATACCTGTTCTTTGTCTATGGGTCCTCCTACATGCCCCCTTTGCTCGTGTACAGTTTAGCTTTGCTATATATTACCGCGTGGATGAATTGAAGTGTTATTGTAACATATTTGTCCCGCTAGTATGAAAATAACCGAAAACGTGACCAATATAACCACTCTTCTTCCTCCCTTCATCCACCTGGCTATCATCCCGCGTCGCGCACCTGCCACAACATGGCCGCTGCTCCTGCGCAAGAGAAGAAGCCTCACATATGTCCGCCATCGACCGCCACCCATCCATCAGACCGATGGGAGACCATGTTCGTCTACTCCTTTATATGCAAGTTCACCAATCTCCGGGGGAAAGTGGAAGGGCTCGAGTCCCCAATGGAGTCAGTGTTCTATTCTTGACAATGCAGCGCTCCATACTGACTCTCCTCAACGTGTTCGCGGCCCATTCAGCCTGGAAGCTGCGTTGCTGTCTCCTGAGGCTAGTCCTATCCTAGTGGACATCCTAGGGCGTTTCATCCGCAATCTGAGACCGCAAACGCGTAATATCGGGTGAGTGCATGCCCATACAGTCTGTCTACCGTGCGCGGCCGTTTAACCGACCTCGTTGGGTGTCTAGAGCCGATCATATATCATCCACAATAAGCACCGTCATGGCTGAATACTTTAAATCCTCAGAGCGCTCCGTGTTCTGGGATGAGGCCCTCAAGATAAATGCAGACCCTTTCCATAATCTCCCCGGTGGTTTCTTCGCCGGCGATTGGGATTTCAAGGTGTGTAGTCTTCTTCTCCTTCCAGAGGCTCAATCTGACATTTAGTACTTTGGCGCGATATATAGCTCAAAATATTACGCCAACTCGTGGAATTGCAGCTCTGTCACAGTCCGGAGATTAAAGCCACTATTGACCACGCCTGGGGCGTGGTTCACAACAAGCACAAGAAGAAGGATTCTGCCGCTGCTAATGGCGACCCCGATTTCAAGACTCAAGATGGCATACAACTGATTCCTATCGGCCAGGATATGCATCGCAAACGTTTCTGGGTTATAGATGGTCTGTGCGCGTTCCTTTTCTCCGTGAACCCGTATTTGCGTGTATTTGCCTGTGGACGCCAAACCATTAAATCTTTGCCATGTCGCCGGCCTATGCCGTTCCGTTTAAGTTTCTGTTTAAGTCCGCATAACTCACAGCAGCTCTGTTCTACCACAGATTCGCCTCGACTTTATGTCTCAACGAATCCATGGAAGATGTCAGCCACATTCCAGGCTGTATCGTCATCCAAAGAGGAATACCTGGCGATACTCGAGAGCCTGAAAGAAATTGCACCAAAGGAACTCAAGAAAGGCGAAAGACGGTCTAAGCTAGAGCAAAACCATATCGCCCTCATTGCCGCCCTCGAGGCTCGTATACCAGCAATTGACACCGAGCTCGCTGTACGTATTTTCCTATGCATACTTTTCATACTACATAACTGAGGGCCTTGATTATCGATTTTTCTAACCGTTGGTTATCACGATCTGACTTTCTACCGTTTTTACATGCGATTTGTTTTTAGAGAGTTTCAAGAGTCAGAAAGCGGATTGAAAACAAGAGGAACTTCACTATGCTTTCTGAACTGCGGGAAACGCGCACTAGACGGCAGACGAGACGGCCAGACTACGTTTACAGCAACGACGTGGTCAGTGAGGTTAGTCTGAGAATTTCTTGGACGCTTTTGTAGCGGCTGACTTGTTATTTTTGGAACTCAGGATGATGCTGATGAATACGTCGACCGAGGCGACGAAAACTACGACGAAGAGTTCGAGGAGGACGATTTCTTGAACTTTCGGTCCGACGCACCTAATGGTCAAGGCTCCCGTCACTCTGCCCGCTCGACAGCGACACGGCGTTCGACGAGAACTGCCGTTAAAAATGTCAATGGCAAACGTGAAGCAGAACCAGATGCTTGGGAATGGCGCGGTGAAAGGCGATCTACCAGGCGGCTTGCGCATGCCAGCACGTCTTCCGATCCAGAGCCACCATATAAGCGTGCGAAAACGGAAGACAGTGTGGTCAGCACGAATTCTGTCGGTGGTATTTCGTCAGCATCCATGGTCTCCGCAAACGACGCCAATGGTATCAAGGTGAAGAAAAATGGCGCGGCAGCGGTCAAGCCCACGGAAGTTGCGTTAGAGCAAGTCGCTGGGCGGAAGAGGAGCAAATTCTGGTATTACGCCGTGGAGCCCATACCCAACGCACCGACGACGAATGATCCTGGTGGGGTAGACGCAGCAGTGCACGGTGTGGATACGGATCAACCCACCGCAAACGGGGTCAATGGAGACGTGCGTGCTTCTTCGCCTCCACCGACTCGTGTTGAAGAGAACAAGGCTATAAGTATGGAAGTTTGCGCCTCGACGGCACCTGTAGTGGGCTCATGAGCGCTGCAATACCCCCTCCTCATTATCTGGATGTTATTTACTGGTTACCCATCATAGTATAGATCACATTAACACAGACCGTGTACCATAGGTATTTTTTTTGACAATAGCCACTTTCCGTCGCGTATTTTATACAAGTTCTTGCTGGAGGTAATTGAGTTTACAATCGACCAATGGCAGAGAAGTGTTTAATCAGCCGACCCTGATCGGGATGGATTTGACGCCGGAAACTGGCCGAGTCGCGACTTTTGCAAGGTGGGTTCATTCAGACGAGTGCCTTCCTCGACATTCATGCTCCCAGTGCCAGCCAGAGATGCGCTCTCCAAGTCCACAAAGGCTTTATTTCGATTCAGAGGCTGTCTCGTGGCCAAGCAGAACTCGCGGCGCTTCATCTCTGCTTCATCGAGAACGCTAGCTCGTCCGACCACCACACCGCTTCCCCCTTCCCCTGATGACCAGGCTCTCGTAGCGGTCTTTGACCAGCCATCATCCGCGACATTCAAGAAACCGTTGTTTTCGACTCCGGGTGGTCTATTTGGACACGGGGTACTGGCTCACCCACGAGGATTGATCACTCTCGCAGAAGCCACTCTCGTCCGAGCACAAATACTCACGAATCGCATCCTGCGAGCCAGGCAGTCTCGAGATGAGCTGATGAAGGTGGTCAAGAATCTGGACCGGCTCAGCGACATGCTTTGCAGCGTCATAGATCTTGCAGAACTGGTGCGAAATGCGCATCCCGATCATGCTTGGGTTGACGCGGCCAACGAAGCTTACGAAACATTATGCGAGTTCATGAATGTATTGAATACTCATGTTGGCCTCTATGAAGTGTGTAGTCACTCCGAATATGCATTCATTGACCTCCCCCCCTTACATGTGTCGTATTCACCCAGGTTTTGAAGGCGGTTCTGTCAGACCCGTCAATAGTGAACTCACTGGGCCCCGAAGCTTATAGTACGGCTCAAATATTCTGGAATGACTTTGAGAAGTCTGCTATCAACCTCCCTCCCGAACAACGGAATCGCTTCGTTTCCCTCTCCTCCGAAATCCTTGTCCTCGGTCGGGAGTTCTTGAGGGAGGCGAACTCTGCACGACCGCCAGCTGCAATCAAACCCTCAGAACTCGATGGTCTTAAAGACAAGGGGATGGGAGTTAGGCTACAGCTTCAGGCCCAGTTTACGCAGCGGGATCTCATGGTATATCCAGACTCGCTCCAGGCGCAAATGATCATGCGTTCTGCGCCCTCCGAAGAACCCCGACGAAAATTATATATCGCCGCGAACTCCAGCACACCGCAGCAGATAGAGCTGCTGGAACGATTGTTGCGTGCTCGTGGCGAGCTTGCACAGCTCGTAGGCAAGGAGAGCTTCGCTCATATGACGCTGGGCGACAAAATGGCCAAATCACCCGGTATGTCTCTTTCTTCAAACGCTAAGGAAATTCCAACTGATTTGATCTCGCAGAGAACGTTAATTATTTCCTTAATGCTTTGATGGATTATACGCGGCCCTACGCCCGTAGTGCTCTCCGTACATTAAGCCAGCGGAAGCAAGCACACCTACATACCCCTCCCTTCCCCGTCATACAGGCCTGGGACAGGGACTTTTACTGCCCGCCCGAACCCCCGGCTCCGCCTATACGACTTCCCCCGCTAACCCTCGGCACGGTATTTGCTGGTCTCTCCCGTCTCTTTCGGCACCTATACGGTATATCCTTGCGACCGGCCGACTCAGCCTATGGAGAGACTTGGCATTCCGACGTCCACAAACTCGAAGTCGTAGACGAGGAATCTGGCGTTATAGGCTGGGTTTATGCTGACCTGTTCGCGAGGAGAGGGAAGGGTGGTGGCGCGGCTCATTATACCGTTCGATGTTCGAGACGGACTGACGATGACGATGAAAGTGGGGATGGCACGTACGAGGTTGCTGAACCGCATGTCAAGGTATCCAGGGAATTCGAAGCCGCGAAAAGACATCGAGTACGCGATAAGGACGGCGTTTATCAACTACCGCTTGTCGTGCTGTTGTGTGGGTTTGCACGGCCATCAACTTCAAGTGGACCTACCGTACTGGAATGGCATGATGTCCTGACGCTCTTCCACGAGATGGGACATGCTATGCACTGTAGGTCGCTTTCTCATATTAGTGCTCCAGCCCTATTAACCCTCGCGATTCTAGCCATGATTGGGCGTACTGAGTACCAGAACGTTTCTGGGACTCGCTGTGCTACTGATTTCGTGGAACTTCCTTCGATATTAATGGAACACTTCCTCAATTCGCCAACTGTCCTTTCTCTCTTTGACATGTCCCCCTCGACCTCCCCTTCCTCCTCGCTCCAGCAAGCCGGCAACCACCATCAAGATCCCTGCCACGCTATCGACACGTACTCCCAAATTCTCCTCGCCTCCCTCGACCAAATCTACCACTCTTCCTCTGTCCTCTCCCCCTCATTCCGATCAACATCCGCCCTCGCCTCCTTGCACAACACCCAAGGTCTTGTCCCCTACGTCCCCGGCACGTCCTTCCAAACTCAATTCGGTCACCTCTTCGGATACGGCGCAACGTATTATTCGTATTTATTCGACAGAGCGATCGCTTCACGAGTATGGCGTAACGTGTTTGAACGCGATCCGTTGAATCGAGAGTTGGGAGAGAAGTATAAGAGCGAGGTATTGAGGTTCGGTGGTGGGAAGGACCCGTGGAAGATGGTAAGTGTGCTGCTGGATTCACCCCAGTTAGAGACGGGCGACGCAGGTGCGATGAAGGAGGTTGGCCAGTGGCGTATTGAGGACGAAGTTGGCTTACCTGGAAGACACTAGTGCCGATCTACTTATGTTCTGATAGAGACAGCAGTGGTTACGATTGACTGCGATTGTGCTACTTTATACATTCATTGGATGCAAAAACTAGTCTACTGGGTAAACTTATAGGTATACAGCAATGGCATGTGAGATATAAACCATGGATACTTGAATTCCTAGATGTATGAGATTTAGCATGAGAACATATTGCGAGCGAAAGGTATAAGCAGAGAAAACAAGTGTACAAAGCAAGAGAGCAAAAGAAAACATGAAAACAAGGAAAACACTGGAAACAACGAGAAAGAAAAAGGCATGATACAAGGTAATAATGATATGATGAACAAAGAACTTGGAAGCGTGAAATGGGGCTTCATCGACGCAACCTCTCCTCCTAACAGCCGGCACTCCACGATGGCACGACTGGTAATACCTCGGCGTGCAGCAGCAGCCGGGGGCTTGGGCTGATATGGTGTCGAACATCATCGTCGCTTACTGCCCAGCGCACAGCGCCCAATGGTGAGTAATAACGCGGCGACGAGTTGTCCACCCAGGTCACCGCCCCAGCACGCGAAATCGGCGATATGTCGAAGACGGCAGGGATTCAGCCAGAAACAACCCCAAAACAAGGCCTTCTAGCTTATACGAACGCCAACTCTTCCTGCAGTCGCTTGGCCTGTGCTAGATGTTCCTGATATTTCCGTAGCTTCTCTGCTCTCGACTCTGCACTGCCTCCGAGGTAAGCCGTAGGATTGATCGTAATAGGTGCAACAGTAGCCGGAGTGGGGAGTGAGGATACGACAGGCTGCGTAGGGGGAATGGTGTGGGGTATAATCGAGGACCAATCTATGTCAAACCCTCCTTCGTTGGAGCGGGATGTTTCTGAAGCTGAAAAAAGTCCGGGTTCATGTGGTGGAAGCGACGCCAAAGACGACAGTCCATCTAAGTTGTTGAGTACCGTGTCCTCAAGCGCGGAGCCGGTCGAGGCTGGCTTGCTCGGGACGCTGCCGACGTAGGGCCAACCCAGCGTCGCACAGAAGTCCAATTCGAAGTCAGGAAGAACCGAAACAGGAGCTGGTAAATCGAAATCGGTGAGAGTGGAGAGTGAAGGGACGTGTATCGCTGGACTGGATGAATGCGATATCGGGTCCGGTAGGCCTATAATCCAAGCCATTAGTACATGCACTTGTAGGAGATACAAACAACAGACCTCTGCTGTTGAAAGGCTCGCACTGTGCCTCCCAGTCAGTTCCGTCGCTTGTCTCGCCACCGGATGCGTAGTCGGCAAACTGGGAATAATCGAACATATCCATTTTGATTGGGCCAGCAGTGTCTAGCTCCTCGGTGACTGCCATGAAATGTTGGTCGAAGAATTGAGACCGGTCGTTAATGGCGGGACCATCTACCAGAGAGGGCGATGAAGTCGAAAGTGACACCGACGTGACAGACTTAGGCAAAGGGTCTGAAACAACCTGCAACCTAGGTCGGACCAAAGGCATGGAACGTTTAGGCCTCGGCTCGGCATCAGCATCGGAAAGTCTGCGCTTCCGTTTAGGTGAAGCTTCCTGGTGAGGAAGGGAAGCGGGAGTATCTTCAGAAGGAGTCGGAGGAGGCGGTGTAGAACATGCTGTTGATGAAGGTGATGATGGGAACGGCTCCAGGCTGTTTTGTCGACTGACAGAGTAGAGCGTGTCTATTGATGAACATGAACTTGACGACGAAAGTATTCTATAGGGTTTGCAATCAGTAGACGTGACTAGACATGTAAGGAAAACGTACCGAGATCTCTTTGCCGGTCGCTCGTCCGCTCCTGGTCTCTCATCGGTTGAATCCTCTGTCCAAGCGCGTTTACGGCCCGCAATAGGCAGTGGTGGCGTCAGGTCTTCTTCTTCACTATCCACGGAACTTGGTGTCTCGAATCTCCGCTTCGATGACTCCGGTTCGGGTGAGGGGGATGGATAACCTTCTTGCGCCTCCTTCCACCTTCGTTGTGCGTCTCGGCTTCGCTTATCCTCTCGCTCGCGTCCAGCTTTCATTTTCCCGAGAGCTTTCTCCTTCTCCTTCTCTTCCCTTCTCCTCTTTTTGTCACCGTCAGTCATGTCCTTTACCATTCTATCCAATGTCCCCGCAAGCTCGCTCTTCGTGAATTTCTCCGAGTACAGCCTTTTTGCAGCGTCCTCCATCTCAACGAAGGCCATTTGGATGTTAGCTGGAAGAGGGCTACGCTCTGCTTCATCATCTGTTGCGCTGATTGATGGTTTGAGATCGTCCTTGAGCGCACGGAAGGCGGCTGCGATCGTATCTACCTTCGAGCCACTGAAAAATTTCTTTGAGATACTTGTCCATCCTATGCGACGGCGAGTATTGAGGAACCACGCGTCTATGTTTTGTAGAGAGGTTCCTGTACCCCGGGATATAAGTTCCTTGGTTTCCTTCGATGGGTATGGATTGCGAATGTTTTTGAGGAGCCATTTGTAAGCGGGAGCAATATATGGTGGTGGGGGCGAGGGGAACGCAGAACATGTCCTGTTGCGTGACTGTGGGGAAAGCGAAGGAGTAGAGTGTCTTTCGCGGGAGGGTTCATTTGAGCTTTCGGCCAGGCTGAGGTGCTGTAGTAAATCATCTAAATCAGCCATGACGCGCGTGGTGATGGCAGAAGTCCCCTCGTGGAGCTCCAGTATTCCGCTGGCTATGACCGTAACGTGATGGGCGGTCGTACTCGCCAACTTTGTGGTCTCTTCATCCACAGCCTCGGAGGTCAAAGAGAAGAGCACAGATTCCCAAGGACTCAGGAAATCTTGAAGCGAGGAAGGATTGTCGAGCGCATCAATGAGGTCTCTTTCCGCCGATAGTAGACGGTTTCGTATGTCGAGCGCCATAGTTTGCGATGTGTGGTGTGGTAAGAAGAAAGGCGTGGGTGACTTGACCGCGCTAAAGGTGTCAGTGAACAATGGAACGGGTTTTGCCGTAGCGGCGCTTCAAATGACATCCATTGTTCGTTGTTCCCACGAGCGACCATTATAGCCTGCCCCTCGTCAAACACCTTTGACGAACCCCCGAAAATGCCCTTTCCTAACAGGGAGACTGTTCTTCAGGATATCCTGCAGACATGCCGCTCAATCAAAGCCACTACGAGGGCCCCGCAGACCAAACCTAGTCATCCTCCTCAACCCCCAATTCCCTTTTCTTTTCCGCCGATTCCCAATCTCACCCCTCCGCTTCACGCCATCGGTCTTCCAGACCACATCTCTTCGACGCTGGTCCAAATTTTCCATTCTAAATGCACTCAACTTCAACGCGCAACGGAGCGAATATTTCATGAACAGGATTTAACCTTACTGTCTTCGACAAATGGATCCGCTATCCACCCAAACAACCTCCAGACATGCGTTCTGAAGCTCTACAACCAGAATGTGGAGTACTTTCAATCTGAGATACTGCGTCGAGCAAAGATTCAGTGTGATCAGTGGCGAACAGCTGTGACTACGCATGCAAAGCCTGCCAAGGCCGCTTTCAACCACGTCGGCCTCACTTCTTTTCTTCTCATATTCTGGACTTACCGTTTTTGCATAGGATTTCGTCCCCGTCCTTGAGAAATATTTTGAATATAACGCCTACCCATCTGCAGCGGATCGTGCTTTAATCGCTCGGAAATCCATGATGACAGAACGTCAGATAGAGGTTTGGGTAAGGGCTATATTCCTTCAGCGAAACCATGTTATTAACAGAGCTATCCTAGTTCCAAAATCATCGTAATCGAGCACGAAAAGACGGCAAACCCCTGGCGCGTCTCCGAGCCTCAGACCTCCTTCCTTCTGATGTGTCGTTCGACTCACTAGATGCCGCAATGGGTTATCTTATCCGCCCGGAAGGTGAAAGACTCATGATGGAGCAACAGGAGGACGAAGATGATGATAGTGACGGAATTGAGGCATTAGCGTCGTCTCTCAATGTCGCTTCCTGTTCTCGCGCAAGCAGTGTAGATAGCGACCTGGGAACGCCCGCGACAACTTCTCAACCCACGCTAGCGCAGGATGCTCTCAACCCGTCGACACCTCCGTTTGCGTATCCCGCTCCCTACGTTCCCCAATTACACACCTTCCTCGGTGCTACATCTCGACCCGCAGCATTTACATTCCCTAAACCAACATGGGCACGTCAACCTTCCGCTACGCGTTCAGATGTAACTTCAACAAGAATTCCCCGAAGGGAAGTTGATGCCTTCGCAGAGTTATTCGCCAGATTGAATGTTCGAGAGAGTGCGAAGAAGCAAGGTCGCCGCAGAATTGCACCACTTCCGCAGTCAAGAAACTCGCCCGTCCCTCAGCCGAGGTATGCGAGTCCAGCTGCCACGTGCGCAATTACCACCATCCTTTGTCCTGGCCGCCATCCCGCTCTCATCCCTCCTGTTGCTCCTTGTGCGACACGCAGGGCAAGAAAGTCCCCATCGCTCCCACCACCTCCATATGAATCATCATGGATGTCTTCCCCGGGCGCTGGTCCTTCGAAACCGTCCACTTCAACATCATCACCAACAGCATCATTCACGTTCCAGTCGCCGCCTCAATACTCGCAATCCGCCGCGCCCACCAACCCACCAGTGAACGCATTACCCAAAGCATCAACATCAACACCTCGCCGCCAAAAGTCTCCGCAGCTTCCTCGACGCGTCCCGGGCAGTCCCCCGGTCACACGCCCATATTCGCAATCTCAGACTACATCTCATCCCACGCCTCAAAGGTTCCCCCGACCAAGTCACCATCCTTACGCTTCTCCCTCTCGGGCTTCCTCTTCTGCGTCGTCCTCCAGTCACAGGGTATCATCGTCATCCAGTAGCAGTGCTTCTTCGAGTACTCCTACAACACCCAACGGATCGACGATGCTATTACCGATATCGTATCCTATCAACACCCCGAAGAACGCTAAACCTACGTCACCGCTGTTCACCGCGCAGAATATCGTCGATATCTTCGGCGACGCTGCTGCGTTCGCTACGCCTAGTAGTCAAGGCTTCAGCGGCTTTGGCACCGCTGGGTTTGCCTCTCCAGACTTCGGGCGTATGCCAATGGGCAATATGTTCAATTTCAATTTCAACACCTCGCATGGTCCGTCGATTGTGCAGGCAAGATCATGACCGTTTTCACTGTCATCGCTACTCTACTTTCTGCTATTCATCTTCGTTCTGATCTTTGTTTTCATTCTGCCACTTGTTTTCGTCCTGCAGCTTGTTTCCCTCTGCTGTTTTGTCCCTCTGCTCATCGTATCATTTCCCTCATATATCCCTATCGTGTACAAACACTATACCTGTCTGTATTTATACCTATATATTCCTCCCTTTTGTTGTACTACTACGCAAATTGTGTTGTGTACCATTGGAAAGGAACGTTCCTGGATCTCGTTCTTATCGTCCGATTTCAAGTGTTGGAACTTCCTGTTCATAATGACAGCGACGAGTACAGAGGCAAGAAGCCTCGAAAGCAAGATACAAATTTCTGATGTGCGCAAAGTACATTTGAGTACAGTCCATTCCCTCCGATACTACTTGAATTTCTCTACTTCATGAACTTCGACGCCTAGAAGAGAACCGAGTAAGCAAACATCTACCTTGCTCCAAACGTTAAGATACTCACCAATCCCATCAACTGGCCCAATCCTCCCGAATCCTTACCGCCAGTCGTTCCAGCGCCACTGAACTTGGACTGCACCATCAACTTCATAGCGGTCATCGCAGCGCCGTTGACGGCATCCTGCTTGTTTCCAGATGCCGTGCCTCCAGATTTGTCGAAGAGCTTGGTGGCTTCTGCCATGGCCATGCTGATGAGCTTCGACGTGGAGTCGCCGCCGGATTCCTTCTGGGGCGCCTTCTCTGAGCCGCCGACGAAGTTCTTCAGGACCTGCATGGCAGCGGCACTGCCGAGGAGGTTGGCACTCAGTCCGCCGGTGGAGCCCTCTTCGTAAACCTTCTTGTGGGCCCGCTGGACATCGTCTTCGTCGACGGGCTTCTTTTGGTCATCCTGGAAGGATCGAACATCGGTTAAACTGGATCCAAGAAGTGATTACGTCGAGAGTAGTAATTGCATACCTTGTTGTTGTTAAGGAAGCTCAGCGCCGAAGAGAACAACGAGCTATCCCCCGATCCGTGCTCATTGGCGTTACGGACAACCTCATCATGATTAACTGAAAGAAGCAGAGTTAGCGCTATCATCAAGCATTGCGAGCGTTAGACATTACACGAGGGACTGTTGCTGCCTCCTCCTCCGTAGCTGTAGCCTCCGCTACCACCGCTGTTGTTGTTGTTGTTACCGCTGTTATATCCTCCTCCGTAGCCGCCTGAGCTGCTGTTGTCATTATTGTACCCTCCGCTGGATCCTCCTGAATTGTAGCCTGGAGGTGGCCTGTTATCCGGTGAGTTCAATTCAGCACCGCCAGTCTTAGATACGTCCGCTGCGATTGCGCCATGATATGAGATCCTGAGTTGATGCACTACTGCTGCGATGGTACTCACGATTGGAGTCGTTCGACTTCTTGTATGCTTCAAAGCCCTGCTTCGCGATGTTGATGAAAGTGTCCTAAATTAATTATCGATTAATCGTCGCCTGGGACGGTGAGCACAGATGGGAGTACCATGATGAAAGTCAACCGAATAACATTTCGTGAAAGGGGCTCCCTATATTCGAGCGTGCACGTGCTCAGGGTGAGCTAACAGGGGAGAATATAGGAGCCCCATTGTCCTCTCAATAAGCGAACCACGGAGGGTACCAAACAACGAGCGTAAATATTTGCATAACCTTACAACAACCCAAAGAACAACAAAATAAAGGAAAGCTACAAGCCCAGAATTCGTATGCAAACAACTTCTCCCTCTATCCCGATTTATTTAGTTTGCGCCAAAGACGACATGCGCACCGTCTTGGTCCCTGGTGAGTACGTTGCCATTGAACGCCCACCAAGAAGGACAATGAGCGATACGATCAAAGCTGAAATAATGTAACCTTACATTGATGAATCCTCCATCTCCGTGACGAGTGAACTCGCCGGACCTGAAGTTGTAGATTTCATATCTATACAGCCGGTAATTGGGATGTCAGAGACACTCTGATGGAGGGAGAAGTAGATTTACCCAACGGTGCCTCCGATGACAAGGTCGAATTCTTCACTGCGCTCACCATCAAATTTGTAGTCGTGCTCGGGATGGCAGATCACCCAGTTGAGCTCTGGGTATTGGGCTCTCGTCGATCATCTCTCTGACGAGACCTTGGGTATATTCCTCGCGGCGCTGATGGGGAAACCGTAGGATGAGCATCTGAAGGGATCAACAAGTCAATGGATTTGCTTACTCTGTCGTCCTGTTGGATCCCTCCAATAATGCCTTTAACGAGAGTCTTGGTCGAAGTCTCCAGAGCATGATCGGCACTGAGTGAACGTGGTTTCGCAATGGGCGCCGCTAAGACAGTGGAAAAGAGAGACAAAACATGAACGAGAGCGAAAGCGAGGATCTGGAAGTTCATAGTGATGGTGGTAGATGGTACGCGATGTACTGGGCGTCAAGAAGAGGAAGAGTGTACAAAGGTGCACTGCACAGGGAATGAAAGGATGTCGTGATGCAGAACTCAGATGGAATACGAGCAGGTTTTATACTTCAATCGCATCCCTATCACTGGTGCGATCTGGACTGAATTGCCCGTCTATTGTTGTAGGTCACTGTACGGCATACGGTTAGTTCAGCAGCATCGACCGAATGTCACGACGCCTCAGAAGATGAAACGTCCCCGCTCATCCCTTCGTCCCTGTAGCCTGCACGTCGACACCTGGCAGCAAACACTCGTTCCGTTAGCGAATCTATACATCGAAGTAAAAAGCACAAAGGCTGCTTGTCACCAACGCAGCTGAACCCGCATGGAAGCTGAGTTCTATTCGATTTCCAGGGGCGTACTATCGTCGGTCGATGAAACAATTTCTGTTTTCGGAGAGTTGTACGAGATTCAGTGGAAGCGTAAACGGTAAACGATCTCGAGTTGGTGTCGACCATCAAATGCATCAAACAACAGGCGCTCGTCGGTAGGAAATGAACATGATTGCAGGGAGGGCAGAGAGGTGGGGAGGTTGGATCTCCTCCGATAACATTCAGATACCGGGCGAGGCTATAACCCCACATCCAATTTAGGTACGTGGAGTAGACGCGAGTCGTCGTTGAATCAAGACGCACCATAATATAGCCTGTTTTGTAGGAGTCAGATCCCTTAGGCTGATGCTACGAGAAAGCTCGACTCAAAAAATTGAAAAACATGGGAGTTGCCTTCAAGACTGATCCTTGTCGAGGCTAGATGGTACAGTGAGAGCAAGTACCAAGAAACATCATCAAAAAAGGTGGCCAGCCAAGATGGAGGAATCAGATATTGGATATTCCCTTTAGTAAAGATGGTCAGACACCGATACTCAATCGCGAGTCTCTCGACCAGAAGAACGACCAGGCGATCTCCTGTCATCATCCCTATCATCTCTATCATCTCTATCGTTCCTATCGCTGCGCCTATCCCTATTGGAATCATCCCTCGACCCAAACGACGATCCTCCAATCGCCTGCTGCATCGCAGAATGGGCTGCTATATCCCCAGCCGAGTGCTTCGCCTGGTTAAGATGCGGTTGCGCACCCTTCATACCAGACTCGTGCGCCGCCAACAAAAACTCTTTCGTCGACTCTACCAAAGATTCTGCTCCTTTGTGGATGGATTCCTTGATTTGAGCTTTGATGGCATCAGCGTCCGTGCCCGTGCTGGCGGAAGACGAAGTGTGTTTAGGATCTGACTCGTTTCTTCCAGTCTTTGAGTTCTACCGCACCCTGTTCAGGATATGTGAGCCCTAGGACGACAATCTATCATACCTCACCTACAATGAATTGATGTTGATCAGTGTGTCATAAACGACCAACGTTCTAAAGGGTTGCTTACTCTGAGAACTACCGTTGTAGGCGTCAAAGCCTTGCTTCGCGAGGTTTAGAAGGTTGTCCTTTTCTCCACATATGAGTACTGAACGCGTCGGTCCAAACTTGATACACATCATGGAGTGAGCTCGTATTTGATAGGCTGTGGTAGCAATGCAAAGGACGTTCAGGGTCGCTATCCCTATTACCCCTAAAGGCATTCGTCGCTCGAAAGCAGTAAGCCTTCAGAAAGTCCGAGTGGGATAATGTAATAATGTACAACTACGCTGCAAGTGATACATAATCCACGTCCTTAATCCTTCTTCATTCCGACTACTGGTCCAAGCTTCGTGGTTGCGTAAGGTGTATTGATCGTCTCTTTCCCTACTTCTAACGGAGTCGAGCTAGCCGGAATGCCAGTTGACGAAGCAGGTGGTTGTATGCAGCCGTCATTCGGGTGATTCATGGCGTTCTTAGCGTTCTCGATATGGGGGTTGGCCGCTTCCACGCCAGCCTGGTGTGCAGACGCTGCGAATTCCTTAGCAGAATCAAGAGCGGCGACGGCGCCTGACTGAACGGACGATGCGATGCTGCTTGCGGTTGTAACTACTGTATCGGTCAAAGATGATCCATTCGCCGTGCCTTCCGTGGAGCCACCTCCACTGAGACTAGTTGGAAGATATGACTAGTACTTAATGAGAAAATGGTTCTGCAGTTTGGAGTGCATTTCTTACCTGGGCTGTGGCAAGCACATTGCTCGCCATGGTCTTGGCCTGTTCGACGTAGCCTGCTCCAACTGCCTTCGCCTCTTCCACATCGTGCTGTCCCTGTCCAACCGCTTCGTTGGTCTTCGCCGTGACCTCATGACGAAACTGGGCAGCCGCCGTATTGGGCTCACCTGTCCATGCCTGGCCGTGCATCTGAATTCCTTGAGCATACCGTTCGACAAACTTCTGCCATGCTCACCTTGGCGGATGAAGCCGCTTGTTGTGCGGCTTCATGGGCTACCTCAACGTTGTGGCCCACTTGGTTGCCCACTCCGTTCTCTTGCGCCTCCATGTGCGCCTCGCCTGCTGTGGTTTCCCGCTGCACACGTCTGCTAGTGCTGAGTACTTGGAATTTCGCCAAGGACAACAAATCCACTCACTCGATCCCGTGGGGCTCGTTCGCGTTCAAGATTTGTGATGTTTCGGCCATTGCGGTGGTAACAAAGAATGTTTCTGGGGCATCGTGAAATGCTCCGTTACCTTTATATATGATTTCGAGACCTCAAGTGGGGTAAATGATGATCAGCGGTGACGTCACTTTGTCATCGGACAGGTAGACACTAGTAGACTGTCCGCATAAGGCAACAAAATCAACAAATAAGGAAATGTCTCTTCTATTGAATACAGACAGAGGCAAGGAGAGGCAGAGCAACAGTGGTGTGCATTGTAAACGAAATATAAAGAGTTGCAATGAGAATGACAGCAGCATGATGAGGAGTGGGAGAGGACGCGGATATTGAAGGGTATATCATCGAACATATACAGAACAAAAACAGACAAGTGCGCATGAGATTTTGGGAGAAGCGTTGATGGAACGTAAAAATGTATCAAGGTCCGAAACCAGGCGAGAAATTGCTAACGAGCTGCAGTAAACGTCCGTGACTGCTACAAACTCAAGAAACGGCACCAACTTGGACATCAGACATCAGTGGGAGATCGGCGAGCAGCCTCGTCTTCCCAAGAGCCCATTTTCAAGAACCTAGCGAGGACTTCCTCCGAGCTCCTCTTGAACAACTCAACCCCTCTGGCAGGGTCCCAAACTCTGCTCGTCTTCCTCAGAGTAGATGTAGAGGTGGACGGCGAAAGAATCGAAGCCGATGGCAGGGAAGACTGCTGAGTGTCTGGTGGTGAAACGGGTCCAACTGACGACGGTGTAGATGTCGTGGACGAACTCGACTGCCTTCTGGATATCGGCGAGGCCGGCTTGATCTCTGCACCCCTCGTAGGCTCCACCCTCAACGCACCCGCCTTGGCCTGCGGGCTCAATACTGCGGGCCTTGCTTGTGGACTTTCGGCTGCAGGTCTAATGGTCGCGGCAGGCGAAAGCACAGTTGTTGGGCTTTGTGTAGAAGCCGACACTTTGCCTTTGGGGGTCTGCGCTCCACGGGGAGTAATGCGACCTGGCGGCGGTGACGTAGGGAAGTGGAACTCGCGGGGAGATCGCACACCAGGCGGGACAATAGTAGGCGCATCAATCTCGGCGGGGGACCCGTTTTGGAAGACAGTTGGAGAGCCTAGAGGTAGTTCCGTCCCGGTACCAACATCGTGAACCGCAAGTGGAGGTAATGTGCTTGTGCTCGTGGCAGGTGTCCATTGCCTCTTGCCCATACCAGCGCTTGAGCGTGAAGGTCTTCTCTCGGTCCTCTCCGTAGGTGAAGGTGTCAGAATCCTTGGCGGATCCGCCGAGATGGACACCTGTACAGCCTGGCTCCTAGTCTCCTTCGGAATCGTTTGCACGCCTCTCACACGGTATTCCTTCCTCTTTCCCTTGATAATGTAGCTGGCAGAGATAGACCCGCTGCGCGATCTCATACGCGACGAGGACGACCTCGAACTGAGTTCTGGGTCGCTATCGTCACCCCATTTACCAGCAATCGGTTCCTTGCTGTTTTCATCGTCACCTTCATCCTCGTCGTCAGCTTGACTTCCCTGCTCCGCCGCCCTGTCGTCCCAGCTTTTGGTGGAGTCCCGACGTCGTCGAACGGGTTCCAAAGTCGGAGGAGGTTGAGAATGAGAGAAATGGGAGGGACGAACTAGCTTCGAAGCATATCGTTGAATACTGGGGACAGTATCCCAGGCATTAGAAAACGCGAGGTTAGCTGGCAACCCATACACCGGCGAACGGACTGGGGACTGGACCACAGGCTGAGTTGGTGGAGGTGAAACAGGTTCTTCTACTGGGGGTGCAACCGGAGGCGAAGACGGCTGAATGAACTGACCAGGAGGGGGTGGCTCCGATGCGGGGAAGACACGTCCAGGCAGATGTCGCGGTTTCTCCTCCCACGGGAAGACTTGTTTGACCTTGTTCACATCAGGCTGGGGTGGAGGAGCACCCTCTTCACTTTCACCTGTGACCTGTCGGTAATGGCCTTGCTTCCACAGCGTATCAGGGATCTCAGCCGGAGGAAGGGGTTGGAAGAACCCGCCGCGATCTGGCATAGACGTAGCTGTGTGGTGGACTTGATCGTTCTGCTTCCCAGGGCCTTGATCCCAGATATTTGGGAAATAGGTGTCAGAAGGGAATGCATCTGCTTTGGGCGGGTCCTTCGGCGGAGGCTCGACAGCCGGATTCCAAAGAAGCATAGGTGGGGACGGAGGGCGGGAGCGTTCCACTCGGTGATGCTCAGCTGGTTGCTCATGATGCTGCGGGAATTGGTGCTGTGCAGGATGGTGCTGGGGAGAACCATGTTGGGGAGAACGGTGCTGGTGTTGAGGAGAATGGTGTTGAGGGGAATGATGTTGGGGTGAATGATGCTGAGGAGAGTTATGCTGAGGAGAATTATGCTGAGGAGAATGATGGGGAGAATGTTGAATGGGATGATGACCATGTTGAGAAGAACGTCGTTCTCGATGTTCATGAACAGGATGCTCAAATCGTCGCAAGTGACTTTGAGAGTCATTAGCACGAAGCTCGTGAGTCCGATGTGATGCACGGTGAACATGCCCGTCATCTTCGCCTCCTTTGGATTCAGACAAATAATAATCCTCAGGAACTGGTTGCGGGTAATGGTCCCAAGGTTGTTCACCCCAATGTTCTTCCGTCTGACCTTCAGCAGGACGTGCCTGATCGTGCGGGGCCCCGTAATCCTGAATTTGGTGTCCTTGCGAAGCATGATCGACGTGTCCCCGTACCTGTTGGAAATAGCTTTCTCTATCGCTCGGCCTGAGTGAGCCAGGGGTCGACGCAGGCAGCGAGTGAGGCGGGAGATGCGGGGAAGGCGGGTACTCGTTAGGACCAGGCGTAGGTAAGGTGCTCATGCGTGGAGGCGACCAGTGTTCGTGCCGATCAAGAGGAGTTGAGCGGGCCATCGGCGTAGAGTGGGCAGATACGTCAGATCCAGGTTTATCTTCGACAATTGGCATAGGGCGCATCAAGTCAAGTCGGCCCTCGAGAGGCATACTCCTATATTCTCCTTCCCCTCGAACCGTAGGGTAAAATGACGCCGCACCTGTACCTTCTACAGCCATTCGTCTTAGGTCCTCTAATCCAAGAGCACCACCAGCGGGAATGGTGCTTTGGAAAGCGACTATAGGACCAGCTGCGGGAGCATTCGAGAAGTCATCGCTCCAGTCAGTAGCAAAGGTACTGTGCGTATCCATGCCAGGATCATAAGAAGGCATTCCCCAGGTGGATTGGGTTTGGAAGAAGTCGAAGTTCTGCTCGGGAGCATCCTGGGGCACACGGTAATGCCTGTCGTAAACTGCAAACCATCGGTCAACCAGAGAATTATAGTCATATGCTCGTTGTATTTCGGTGCCCGTATCGGAAGATTGAGAAGAAGCGAAAGGGGCCCGATAAGCAATAGCGTTCCAAGGTTTGTTCGGTCCGATAAAGTGTATAGCTGAGATTTTGGAACCATACCGCTCGTAAGCTGGTGCATAACTGAGGGAAGCAACGAGAAGATTAGTTGAAACCTGGGACGGCAACGAGGAAGAATCACGGACGTATACGCAGCGGTCGGAGTGGTATTATATGTGAAGCTGAGCCTATGCCAATCGTCTCCGCGCCATTCATTAAGAAGTCCTTGATCACCTCCGTCCCAACTACCCTTAGTTGTTAATAATTCATTAAGTTCGGTAAACTTGGCTTCGCCCGGTGTTAAGAGGAGGACCCCAGAGTTAAATATATCGGGCCAGCCAACGTCCGGAACGGCTGCAAACTCGTGAGGAAGAGTGAACAGATGAGAAAGTGGACGAATGGGTAAAACGTCGGCGTCGAGGAACACGATTTTTGAATACTGGATAAGACGGAAAACATGTAATTTGGTAAGGACAGTGTTGAGGTCTGGGCGACCTAGAATGCAGAATGGTCAGAACGGAGTCAATTGCACTGTCTGATATGACGCGACTGCAACAAAGGAAAGGCAATGCCCGAGATATCGAAAGGGGGTCATGTGTTTGAATTCTAGGCTGGACGCGTAGAAAAGTGTGGGGCATCGCAATGACATGCTTATGAGAAGGGCACCATTCACCGTACAGGCGTCAGGGAGTTCGTTGGCGCAAAGGAAGGCGAACAGCGAAGTAAATGCATACCTAGTAACCTCAAGCCTGAATCATCCTGTTGGACTATGGTTTCGACACCGACGACAACGTTGAACGCTCTTCGGAGAAGCTTTATTGAGGACACGTCGACATTTTCGGGCGTAACCAGACAGACAGTCTCAAAGTCGACCTCTGGTGGGAGAACAGGAGAAGGATGGACATCCTTGAGGGCGGCGGCGAGGGTGAGTGCGCCTGGGAGGTAAGCGTCCGAAGTTACGAGGGTGACGAAGGCATACGACGCTGCCATTCACTCGGTCGACGTAGCGCACAACGAGCACGACCGTCCTGCTTGAGCCAGGTGAGATGGCTGGTCGGGTTGAAGAGTTGAACGAAATTAATGGAAGTAACCGCTCACAAGGCACAGGTCAATACAGACAAACAATATCGGAGGCCCTTTCCGATGAAATTTACCCAGTTCTTCGTCGTGCGTGAGATCTTGGAGGAGCTTGAGAGGGTTCAGAAGCAAACGGGACGCTCCAGAAGGGCCATTCGAGAAAACCAGAAATATTCACAATTCTCATCACCAAGCCACCCCTGATGTTGATAACCTCGTGGGTCACGTCAATGCTTGTTAGGCGCCCATACCGCGCGATCAGATTTAGCGCCCGATGTCTTTTTGCTGCCGCCTTTACCAAATGCAGCGCGTCGCGTCGGTGCCTCGTCGGTGTGCATCGCGGCTGGCGCACCCCTCCTTCTTCACCCGCCACCCGCCGCCGCCGCGATTCAGACGCGCTCTCATATGGGTTGTGCCCGCATCGTGCGGCGTTGCGCTTTATCTCTCTTCGCAGCCCAAGAAGCCTCCAGACGTATTTGCTTCGCCTGCTCTGGTGCCTTGCCGAAACTCCATAGTCCCGACGATCCTTTCTCCAGCAGAACCAGATAAGCATATCCTCAGGCGAATACTGGATATCTTGCGAACACGAATATGGGAGCCAATCCTTACTGCAAAGCGATTCGTTCGACTATTCATACTCTTCGCGCCCGTCATTATATGCACTCCAATGCTGCTGATTGGGAAGCCAGAGAAGCGGCTTTACGGCGATAGATGGGGCGCGGTCTGGTGGTACGGGCTTCTTGTAAGCCGGATGGAGGCTGCGGGCCCGACGTTCATCAAGGTGAGATCTAACCCCCCCCCCCTTCGTCGGCATTTGACCATTTCGCAGCTAGCACAATGGGCGGGATCTCGGACGGATTTGTTCCCGACGCTGCTATGCACCCGCCTCAGCATGCTTCACTCTCAGGGGAAACCGCATGATTTCCGATACACCAAGGAGGCCATAGAGAACGTGTTCCAGCGGAGGTTTGAGGATGTGTTCGAAGAGTTTGATGAATCTCCAATTGGAACGGGTGCAATAGCACAAGTCTACCAGGCAACCCTCAAGCAGGACCTCATCCCGCCGTCTTACCTCGGGCCTCGTCGGCACCACTCCAGCAAGCATCCTGCAGCTGCAGCTATCCTTGACAATGTTAATCAACTCCCACCCTCGGTCCCCAGTGCTTCTGTCGCCATCAAGATCCTTCACCCGCATGTCAACAAAACGATAACTCGCGATCTACGCATCATGTCCTTCTTCGCCCACTTCGTCGCACTCTTCCCTGGTATGCAGTGGCTATCGCTTCCAGAAGAAGTAGAGGTGTTTGGGGAAATGATGTTCCAGCAATTGGACTTGAGGCATGAGGCAGAGAACTTGAAGGAATTTGAGAATCATTTCGCGCCCAGGCGAGTACCGATCTCATTTCCCCGACCACTAACGGTGTGGTCGACCAAAGAACTTTTGGTGGAAGAGTATGAGCACGCGCTGCCCCTGGAAGCTTTCCTCAAGAATGGTGGAGGTCCGTTCGACGAACAGATCGCAACTGTGGGCTTGGATGCATTTCTGGTCTGTCAAGTTCGCCACAATATATCCCGCCTTTTAACTCCTCTCCCTTTTAGAATATGTTGCTCCTGGACAATTTCGTTCACTCTGACCTCCACCCCGGCAATATCATGATTAAATTTGCCAAACCGCCGTCTACGGGAGCTCTCCTGAAGAACCTCTGGACTGGCCTCTTCCCGAAACCATCTGTCAACCCTTCCACCGGCGCTGATCTTCCACCTTCCCCGCATTTCGACGACCTCTCCGAATCTGACCGCATTGTCACGCAACTACGTTCGCTCACTTCCACGCCAGTAGCTTGGAGAGCAGAACTTCAGTCGCTTTTCGAGAAGGGATATATTCCTGAGATTGTCTTCATCGACGCAGGTCTGGTGACAACACTGGATGACAAGAACCGCGCGAACTTCCTGGAGTTATTCCGTGCCATCGCCGAATTTGATGGATACAGAGCAGGCCGGCTTATGGTAGAACGTTGTCGTACTCCCGAACTCGCCATCGACACCGAACTGTTCGCTCTCAAAATGCAAAACATTGTCCTCTCAGTCAAGAGAAAAACATTCTCTCTGGGAAAGATAAAGATATCCGATATCTTGAGGGATGTTTTGAAGTCGGTTAGGGAGCATCATGTGAAGATGGAAGGCGACTTCGTGAACACTGTGATCAGTATACTTCTATTGGAGGGGATTGGCAGGCAACTAGACCCGCAATTGGATTTGTTTAAGAGCGCGCTACCGATACTCCGGCGGCTTGGAGGTCAGATGGCAAAGAGAGGTGATGTGACCTCGGCGAAGGACCTGCAGACCAGCGGCCTTGGCGCATTTTTGAAGGTTTGTCTCAACTTTCTTACGCTTGCGTGTATGCCATTGATGATGTATGCTTTAGGTGTGGGTTTGGTTGGAGGCTAGAGAGTTCATCTCAGCATCGATTGTTGACGCGGACGATCTGATAAAATATGATTGGTGCGTGAACCAGCATGCCGACATTATCAATTCATCCATCGCATTCCACAGGCTTGCTCCCAGCATATAGGCATAATGGACCTTTCCCCGTCGCATATTCTCCGCCCCATGTTTTCCGCTCTCATGATAGACCACACACGCACATTACACTCAAAGTTAGATTATAGTATTATTCGTATGTACACAAATCACCAAGGAACCTTGCTCACTTCTTCGCGCATCTACAGCGCTAGCAAGACTTGACGGATCCCCGCTAGGATCCGCTCACTGGCAAGGGTTGATATCCGATAGTATCGTGGTCTTTATCTGGAATGATCTCGTAGTTGGTCCAACCGAGTCCGCTGGGCGTGTCAATAATGTTGTTGAGACCATCCGTGGCTTGCAAATGAACGATCACCTTCTCCTCGATGTCGATCGCTTCTTCCGGAGTGCACGAAGGTCGGTTGTACAATTCAATCACTGGCATTAGGTCATGACTATCAGACAAGGGCCGCAGGTGCTGCGCCAAATCTTGGTCGGTCACCCAAGGAGGTAGGGACACATGCTGTCGCGACAGGGCGACCAAAGAAGGAATGTCGTGCCAATCGAGTTTAGCGTCGATAACAGCTTGTATGACTGCTGCTTTGTCTCCGGACTTCTCCGCAGACTTCAAGCCAGGCCCGAACCAGACCTTGCAAAGATATTCTCCGCCCATAGTAAAGGTGGGCATCATGATGAGATTGAGCACATCGAGGAGAATGATGCAGGTCGTGGCCTTTAGGAGATGCGTTGAAGCCTTGCAGGCGACCATCCCGCTGAAACACCACCCAAGAAGGAAGCAAGGTAACGATCCTGCAACCACGGCGATTGATTCTGCATGTGCTTCGGCCATCTGTTCGAGAGAGTTAAGGCTGCGATCTGGTTCACAGCCAAGCCCATATGTGATGAGACAAGCTCCTTGTTGTCAAACTCGTTCGCCATACGTGGAAGCATGTTCAAGTCCCCGCCAATGAAGTGAAAGGCGATTAATACTGCTTTCGGTTTCTGAATGAATCCAGCGGGCAGGAGGGGGATAATATGGGGTGGCAATTGGACGGAGAGGCAACGTTGGAGTTGCAGCGCGTATATGAATTCTGCGAGCCCTGCCGACATACGAGCCATTGACGACATGAGTCACGGCAGGGAGTGAAGCTAGTTGTGAGCACTGTGACTGACACGTGACGTGATGGGACGCGTTATCACTGTGGCGGTGGCTTGCCTTTGTGCTGCAAGCCATCACCATGTCGAAATCCGACGCCAAACTACGCCTGCAACGCGAAGAGCCGTACGCGAAGCGACGACGACTAGGACCCACCAAATGCAATGTTTGCTGCTCTGATAGCACTGGCACACATTCACATGATAGTCGCTTTTGGTTCGGAGACGGGGATATCGTGTTTCGTGTTCAAGACGCTTTATTCAAAGTACACCGATCGAAATTGCGCTGCTCTACTGTACTATGGGACATGTTTGAACTCCCTCAACCTGCTCAAGTCGACAATGTAGATGGGTGTCCTTTGGTCGTCATGGCAGGAGACATAGCGAAGGACTGGTCAATGGTATTTCGATGGATCTATGACCCTTCGTAAGTCGCATTCCTCGGACGAGCCCTGCTAGACTGACCTCGCGCTTGCAGAGGCTTTGCGACACAGGCGGGGGTTTTCGACGTTCTGGCAGGCGCCTTACGGATTGCCACCAAATACGACATCCCTGTACTCAGAGAATCCGCCATCCAAAGCTTGCAATTTCGGTGGCCCTCAAGCCCCGCTTCCATGACCCTGAACGCCTTCTCCAACGCAGCAGGTGATACTGATGCATCTACCGCGCATTAGAGGTCATTAACCCATTTATAGAAGCCATATCTCTCGCAAGAGAATGCGGTGTACCTTCCATTCGACCGGCGGCCTTCTACGCTCTATCGATCCAGCGCTGGAGCTACGATGCCGAGGGGGGGTTGTCCCTGTTGCGTCTGTCGCCTGAGGATGCTAGACGTTTAATATGTGGGCAACAGCTTCTCAATAACTTCCACCTTCAGATCGTCGTCGACCCACTAGCCAGTGAAACCGAAAGCGGTAGAACTTGCGACCACTGCGCATCGTATATGGCTGATTACTGGCGGCGAAAGTTCACTCCGGATGCTAGCTCTCCCCATTCGTGTTGGATGGTCAAAGTCCTTGCGGACATGATACTCAACAATTTCGACCTAAGCGACGTCGACGTCCAAATCTGCGCTCCCTGCCAATCGTACCATCGAGCACTAGTCTACGAGCGATTGACCGTGCTGGTAAAAGAAATACCCATAATATTCCGTTGATGTCCTACTTGCCTCACACCCGCTTCATGACTAGCTATATTTTGCAGCATACTGTACATCCCAATCAGGCCCATTCCGTCCTATTTTGGAGTCTCGTTAATCTACCACAGCGTCTATTTATTGCGTACTGTACATACTTTATATATATTACCATGCTCTTTCATATTGGTTCGCTGCTTTCACTGGTGTTCCCAAGGCCTTCGCAGCTGCAAGTGGCCAGTGTGGGTTTCGTAACAATTCGCGACCAAGGAAGACAACATCAGTCTTCCCATCTTGGAGGTACCTTTCGACAAACACTGGATCCGTAAGCAACCCAACAGCGCCGATGGACAACGAAGGATGAGCCTTCTTTAGTGCTGCAGCAAAGGGCACCTAAAGAGAGGTCAATCTGCGTGAAGTTGAGACTGCTGAAATCCGTACTTGATATCCATGCTCGTAAGGAATCTTCTGCTTCGCCCAGTTACCTCCCGAGCTACAATCGACAAGATCCACGCCCAACTTTAGCATTTCACCGACGTAGATGGTGCTTTGCTCTATCCCCCACTGGCAGTGACAGTCAGCCTTCGAGTGATCGTCGTAAGGGGTGTGACACATACCTGCGCCCAGTTGCCGTCTTCTCCTTTCTCTAGTCCCTCTGCCCAGTCAGACGCACTGATTCTGACGAATAAGGGTTTCGACCAAGCCGCACGGCATAGTTGGACCACCCGAAGAGGGAAGCGTAGGCGATTCTCTAGTGGTTGACCGCCATATGTATCATTGCGTACATTCGACAGCGGCGAAACAAATGAATGAAGAAGATATCCGTGCGCTCCGTGGATTTCGATGAAATCGACTATGTAGATGGTGGCTTAGATGAATGCCTACGAGGGGGCGTAGGAGGAGCTCACATCCAACCTTCTCGCATCGAACTATGGCGTCGGCGAAAGCATCTTCGATGTATTGCATGTCTTGCTCAGATACCTCCTTGGGAAGGGGATAATCATTAGCATAGGAAATAGCACTTGGGGCGTATACTGTGAGTCGGACACGTCAATCACTTCATTCGAATACAACACGAGGGATGCTAACCTTTGTCAGGCCATCCGCCTTCGTCAGCAGCAGCCGTACGCACAGGCCCAATCCAGGGAGCAAGGAGAGAAGCTTTACGGCCCGCGTGGGCCAGCTGTATACCGACCTTGGTACCTTGAGAATGACAGAACTCGACGATACGCTTCAACGGCGCTATTTGGCTGTCTTTCCATATTCCCTTCGTTTTCGGTAGTGTAAGGTAATGAAGGGTCATGCAAGACGAAGAGTACATACAGCGTCTTCTGTGGATATACGTCCCTCTGGAACAACTGCAGTAGCCTCCAAGCAGATTGCACCAGCTCCCCTGGTAGCAAACCCCTGTGCATGCGTGTAATTTCAATGTCCAGAAGTAATTTCGGAAGTGATTACCCCAATATGAACGAGATGCCAGTCAGTTGCATGCCCATCGCTGGAACTGTACTGGCACATGGGCGACTGGTTAGGGCACTTGAGTACGCGCCCTAGGTTAATAACATTGCACTAGTCCTAACGTACCACAAAGATTCTATTCTTGAAGGTTACTCCTCCGATGGTAATCGGTTGGAAGAGAAGAGGAGCATCCTTTTCGACGGAGGAGGCTAAATTGAACGGATAACCACCGAGAATTGGCTGCCCCGCACCTTCTGCGACAGCGCTGTTCCAATCTCTGGTTCGTTTAACGGATAAAATTCGCGGGCTCCTGGTACGGGCGTGTTCAGAAGCGGCATGTTGGAGTTTGTTGCCTTTCGATAGTCACGATGAAAAGTTCCGATAATTTGGTTTCTCGGAGGAGACCTTTATACCACGGAAAGTCGGCGGCGCGGTGCGCATGAGTGAAATCTGCCTGGTTTGTAAGCTTTCATGATAACGTGCCAATGGTGCGATGTGCTCAGTGTTCCAATCCAAGAAGAAAAGTTCCACGAGCGTATCTTTCGTGTGGAAATATGAGCACCGGTTCGCATTTTCACGGCTGGCCACAGTGGCATAGTCACGGAGTCCACCTATGCCGGGTTGGGTGGAACGCGATCACTCTGAGCGCTCAGAATTTCCCTTTCGGGACTACACCCGCCTTCCTGCTTGCCATCACGGGCAATTTGCAGCTGCCCCTGAACCACCACCACCACCACCACCACCTTGTACCGCCTGATTGGACTGCCGCATCTTGAGTACCAGCCACCCCCCGCTTCATGGCAGGCCTCGAGCCAGGGCCCTCAAAGAACCCCGAATCGCCCAGCTCACCGTCAAGTCCGTACAATGCCACGACGCTTTCGACAATTTCTTCCTCCCAAGGCGGTCGGAAATTCACAATGATTACTGAATCTCCTGATAAGATGCCTGATAGAGGTAGTCCGGGGAAGCGAAGTGTCAGAGTAGTTATCAATGAGCCGCGAAGACCTGTCTACCCGTTAGCTGCAGACCCTGCACGGCGTACCAGAATGCCTTCGGGTAGTTCTGGCTTCACTTCGCACACCAGCGGAACGTCTAGCCTCGGAGCCTTCTCGGACGAATATGATCTAGGTGAGTTCCACTCCGTCCTTTCTTTGCCTACCACTAACTTTGTGCATTGCAGCTCATGAAGGTGAGTAGGCAAGCTATGACAAGGCATCGGATAATTAAACAAATCATTCAGACCCACAAATTCTCCATGATGTACAGAAGGCAATGAGACTCAAGGCTCGCCGTGAGGCCAGAATCAAATCTGGACGTCCTGCACATCTTCCAAGGACATCACCAACTCCTCCCGACGTTTCCTCTCCACCTCGTCAAACAGTATATCAGCCGCCGATTTTATCCTCACCACCACAACCCGCTGTAATAACCAACTCCGAAGTTGATTTTGGTCCGTCAATCGCCGCCAACACTGTGCCAGTAGTGCTTCATCCGGTACCCTCCTCAACGGACCATGGAGCCACACTCGACTGGGGCGCAGGCGCCGATATATCAGATGACGACAGGGATAAAGTTGATAAGCGATGGTCACTTTCACTACCCAAACGCAAGGGCAAAGAGAAAGTAGACAACTCTGCCAGTTCCGACTCAGGAAAGGGTGATGAAGCCTACAAACGGAAAATCAGTAAGATAAAGGGAAAGGTCACTCATAGCACGCTGAAGAAGGCCGACATCACGAGTCAGCAATTAGAACGCAAATACAAACTCGTTTACGATCGGTTGGAAGGTGATCGCGTCAACCCGTTGAATATCTCCCGTTGGTGGCTTTCGCGCGACAGCAATACTAAAGACGCGCTTTCGCGCGAAGAGCCCCTTACCTGGCTTAAGCACCTCGATAGACAGCGAACTCCCAAAGAGAGACAGAGGTTCTCGTGGCACCTGCCTGCTCTAGTGATGGAGGAATTCTTTCGAGCGCAACGGTATCCGCCATTCATGGAGACCATATTGGAGGATCCATCTAGTCCTCAATACTCTGAGAAACCAATGCTGTTTGTACCTGGTGGTACACTGGGGCTTCCTACTGTAGACGGAGTAGCTGGTTCGGCGCGGAATTCACTCGACGTTGGTTCTCGACGTAGTGGTGAATCCATTTATAGTGCAGTAAGCAGCTCTGGCAACCCACCACCCTCGATATCTCCCACTACAAGCCTATCACATCTCAGAGGGATGTCTACTCGTCGTCAACGTCTCAAGCCTGGCAGTGAAGATGGTCGTTCTGCACCCCAATCCTTGTCGGAACGGTCTGACGATGAAAGAAATGATAGACCTGTTCCTCGTGCCAAGCGTCGGCCCGAAGACCTCCATCTAATATCTGCACAATTCGTATCAGCGTCTAATCAGCGATCTACAACATCTAAGGAGCCCTCAGAGGACGATGATGGGCCCTCACCGAGTACCGCTGTCGTCGGATATCGCATTGTACCAGGAGTCATCCCGTATACCGGAGCGGAGCCTCCTGGCCTCGTCGCAACCAGAATGGAAGCTACGGTTACCCAACCAAGACCTCAACATTCTGCTGCATCTTCGCAACAGATCAGGGTCGAACAAGAGTCGGAGAAGGACAAGCAAAAGTTGCATCAAGAGTACGAGCTGAAGTTTAGGTGCGAGATTCTTTCCTTGGCGATTAGATCCATTGCTAACTTCGTCATAGACTCTTGGATGATCTCAATTCTCAGAATACTCGCGTACGCCAGACTCTCAATCGTGTGGCAAACACGATTCGGGAACAAGTCGCTCTTCACGCCAGCTTCACGGCCATGCTTGATGTCCCCCATGTTGGCATGCCTCAGGATGTACTTGATGCATTCGGACATGACCCCGCCGCTGTGACAGGCTCGACTCGTCGTCTCCGTGGATGGGAGGCTGTCGAAGATATACATTTGCGCGTGTTACGCCAGCGCGACGTTCTCAGACGGTTCATATACAGCGTCGAGGAGAAGACACCTGGCCCCATGAAGTCTGTCCTAGATCACCCAATCGCCTCTCTTACTCGGGCTCTGGAAAATATCACGGTGCAACACGAAGAGATCACCGTCAAGGCCCAGGAGGTTGCGAAGGTACTTCAGAGCGTAAAGGCACTCCACGCAGATGTCAAAGCCGAATACAACGAAACACTTGCCCAAACATCTGTGGTATATCCTGAGGTAAGTCATACGCGCTCTTGGGTATGAACGGGGCACTCAATTCGTCATAGCTCTCCTACATCGTTGCGCTGGAGGAAAGCTACAAAGACCAATACCAGCAAGTGTGGGAATTCGGTATGGACGCCTTGACTTTCCTGTTGGACAACGTCACTCCATTCTGGCGAACCTACGGCAAAACTCTCGGCGTCGACATCCAAGATTTCCTCATCATCCCCCTCTACCGCAACGAGTTCACCGGAGAAGCCAAGCGCTATCCCATCAAGCACATCCCTCGACGTTCCTTCCGACATTGGCTGGGTTTCTTGATCTTCTTCGTCCTAACTTCTGCAATATGCTTTCTTCAATGTCGCGCTGCCATCACTTCATCACGGAACTATCGTCTTCAGATTATCGCTCATAGTGGTTTCCGATGGCTTCTCGTCCCCTTCGTTTGGGTCAGCATTGTAATCCAGTGGTCAGCGTTCCTGGTCGAATTATGTATGTTAATTGTGCAAGTAGCTGTCACTGCATGGTGGCTAGGGTGGATCCTCCGAATCTTCGATTGATCACTCACTGCTTTGCAATATTTCGGCTACACTTTCATTCATTTATCGCATGCATTATTATACCTATACAGCATCTCTCGCTTTCGTGCTATCAATTTACTGTTTATTCATTCTTTTCCCACTAAATTATAATATATTCATTATGCGGATTATTACGATGTAGGCGGAGGCGGTGGTGGCCCAAATGGAACAGCGTTGGTGAAACCTTGTGTAGGAGGCGTACTGCTGGGAGCAGTGTAAGGATGGTATGCTCGTGACGTCGATGTACTTGACGGTGTTGCCCCAATCTGCCTTACTGGCTGAGGGATCTCAGTATTGGCTTTCCCCGACTCGACACATGGACGACAAAATCCTACAGCGAGGCGGGTCAACATTCTCTATTTTCGGAGAAGGCGCGAAAGACGTACTACCGCCCATGATCAAAGGAACATTGGTCGCGTCACACGAGAAGCATGCAATGCGAGGATGAACTGGTTGGTTCCGTTTTGCCGCTTTCTTTTTTGGCGTCGGAGCTGAAGGCCCGGGTTCGTTCGATGGTGCTACCGCAGGTGGCGTCGATGTATTTGACAGGGAGGTGGGCGTCGTAGAGCAAGAACCTTGCTGAAGATATGGCGCAGGCGCTGTCCCAGTAGTAGGGGGCGGCTGAGGGGATAAAACGAGGAAAGAGGGCGGCACAACCTTTGGGACTGGGTCTTTTTCTTTCTCCTTTGGCTTTCGTGGCGTATATTTCCTCTTCGGTCTTATGGCCCCCGGGGCGGCGGGATTGATAGGCTTCATCGTGAAGTTTGGAGCAGACAGCTAAAGAGCCGACTGGATGAATATCGTTCAAAATACTAGGGTGCTGGGCTCACAGTCTGTAATGTCGTTAAGAGCTGGCCTTCTGGTAAACGTTGAGCAAGATACACCCTGTCCGTTTTCTGTGTGAGGTACCGTATAAGCAGAGGTATATACACATCGGAGGTATCTTACTATCTGTGATAGAAACTGACGATTACGGGCGAGGCTCTCTTCGCCGCCTACCCATCGTGATATAGTATCCCAAAGCATAGCAGGAGCCGATTTGATCCTCATCGTTGATATTTGTGACGCTGGGGTAATCGCAGGATTCGTAGTGGCAGTGATATTCGTGGAATTGGCAAAGGGGATGGGAACTGCGATCAGGATGTCTTGATAAGAGGACAAGGGAGCAGCAGCGTCTGTCATCCTTTCACATACGACATGTTCTCGGGGAAACAGAAATCGATCATAAGGACATTCTGGGAACTCGATGACTAGATCAAACTCTTTGACAGGTGGTGTTGGTGTTGGAACCGGAGGAGCTGGTGGGTCCGTTGTTGGTGTGGACTGATATTGGGATCCGTTCGCCGCAGCGAGAGATTGTATGAGGAGACCAAGTGTCTTCAACTGATTGGGAGAAGCTTTGCCGCTGGCTGCTAGCTGTAGGAGATTGGCAAGTGTAGGGTTAGTGGACGCTGCGGAGTTGACCTGGTGGATCAAGGCAGGGGTGACCGTTGTCGAAGTCAAGGAAGATAGCAAAGGTGCGGGTTGGCTAGCCGCAGCAGCCGGGGCTGACGTCGAAGTTGAAGTCGTGGGCGTTGCTGAGTATCCGCTATATGGCTCGTAAACACTACTGTAAGGCTGAGTGGTGGCGGAGCTCGAGCTACTGGGAGTGGTGGTATATCCAGCTGACAATGAGAGCACAGGCAGTTGTTGAGGCTGGGGCTGAGGTAGCACCGAAAGGTAATGTACTTCGTAAAACAAAGCGTCGGGAAATATAATGGGCCCAATTTCGAGATCGCATCTGCCTCGAGTCTGAATGGTGTGTGGTGGTGGGACGACATCTTGAGCTTTGCTTGCCCTGGACCTACTTGAGAACTTTGGAAAGGCAGATAGCCAGTATTCCCGGGCTACATCTCAACCTGAGCACGTCCAATACGACAACAGCCAATATACTCACATTGTCGCAGTGATTGCAGAGTTATGTAGCTGGGGAAATACCAAGTCAGCATGGGTCGGGGGACATGCAAGGGCGCCACCACCTTTCTGCTACTGGTTTCAGAGAGGTTGTCTGGTCACTTTCTAGCTCCCAGTTTGGATTTCGCGCGACGGGGAGTGCTGGTCTCATGGTGGTACTGAAGGACGCGCCGTTGACGGTTGTTGTTCAACACCATCTTCTCTAGGCGACTCAGCCATTTCAGCCATTTCACTCTTTGGATTCATACCATCATGACCACCCGCGTCAGTGAGTCGTCGACGCTGATCGTCCTCTGCGCAGTCATTTATTTCGCGCTGCAGACAAGGGTGGAACCATTTTTAGGCCTGCTGCCAAAGGCAAGGCGCGAGGTCCTTCGGTGCTCAGCAACGTCTCGCGTCAAGCCTCGATAATCTCAGACAATGCCCCGACCAGTGACCCTCATGTCCCCAGCGTAAAGGAGACTCCCTTGCAGCCACTCGTTTCGTCCGGGAGCATGCTGCCACCATCAATACCGCCCAGCGAGTCAATACCATCATCTACCACACAGGGGTTATCGCAGAATCCCCCCGGTATTATTCACTTCTCAGTATCACCGGTTCAGCCTGTTTCTAGCCCATTCGCTGCAGTCGCTCCCCCTTCCATTTCGATTGCACCCCGCCCGACGCCTATACCACCTCGACCATCGCCTGTTGTTCCGTCGCTCGCTACCGTTCAGCGCCCAGCGCCCAGAAATGGCTCTATGCCTCCAATGGCGGCTTCTGCGATACCTGCAGGCGGTGTCCGACAGACTACCCCAGCACCACCCACAATCGCCTCCGCGGGTATGCCAATTAGTATATCTCGGCCAAGACCTCCCACAAGCGTCGCTATAAGCACACCGACCACTATTCCTCGACCATCTCCTTCAATTCTTCCAACCTCTCAGCTCCCACCTTCCGATCGTACTGTATTCGATGACTTTGCGACTAACGCGCTGCATGTGGTTGATACAGAGCCACCTAGCTCCTCTGCTACTTTAAATGACACTGGTCCCAACACTCAAACAAGTAACCCAGACCTGACCGCCCCACAGACATCGCCATTAGATGGTCAAAGGTCTGAGCAGCCAGGGAGTAGTAAACAGAAGCGACAGTCTAATCAAGGTAAAGCGGCTGTTACAGAGGATGGCGCTGACAAGGTGAAGAAACGGCGCCGAAAAGCTAAGACTCCAGCAACTGACGATGAAGATGCTGCCTCTGACCCTACTCCTCGCCGCCGTTGCCGTAAGTCTTCAACAGCCGAGGAGGGAGAGAGGGAGATCCAACGCAGGAGGGTTCGCAGTCCGTCTCTGCCCCGGTTTGATCCAGACGAAGGCCCTGGCGAAGAGCTTGACCCCACTGTGATTACCATGGCGTCTCTTTGCAGCGACACAGGCCAAGGACGAATTAGTTCCAAAGCCATCGAGATCCAGGAAAACTACGCAAATTGGAGAACGCAGAGTAAACAAAAACGGGCGAAGATGAAGGAACTTGCTGAACTGAAGAAGTACGGACGGTTAACTGAAGACGGCGAGGAAGCACCCCCTCCCAACACTGCTGCGGCACCGAACGATCCCTCGTCTTCAACATCAGTCGGATCGAATGGCGCACAAGGCGGCGACGAGGACGGGTTCGACTACACTCAAGACGTACCTGGCAATCGTTTCAATGTTCAAGTGCGAATAGGGCCTAACGGCGAAACTATTATTGATGAAGAGTCGCTTGTGGTCGATCGGGCTCAAGACGTGGATACCTCTACCTACACGCACGTTGTCGAATCTGATACCTCCAAGTTCATCAATTCGGGAACATATCGCAAGAAATGTCGTGGCTCACGATGGAGTAAGGAGGAGACGGAGTTGTTTTTCAACGTAAGACCCTTGATGTAAATACATGCACCGACTCAATCATTGCTCCACAGGCATTATCGCAGTACGGAGAGAATTACGAGCTGCTAGCCTTTGTGCTACCCGGTCGTGACCGTACAGCATGTAAAAATAAATTCAAGGTCGAAGATAAGCGCAATCCAGATAGAATAAATTATTGTTTAAATAACCGCATTCCTGTTGGTACGTCTAAACATCGTCTTATTTTGCGCCAACACCATGCTGACACTGGTTCGTAGACATCTCGACTCTATCTCGTATGACTGGCAGAGATTTCTCTGGCCCGTGTCCGGAGATTCGACAACCGCCACCACGGCTACCGCCACCCGCTCCAGTCGTATCTACAGAGCACGAAGAACATGTACAGCACAAACAACCTAAACATAAGAAGCGTAGCAGAAGCAGAAGCATGGCGTTGACGGACGATGTTGTGGTCATCGGGAACGCAGATACATTTGATCCTACAGACGATTAACGCTGAAGTAATGTAGTGAACTTCTGTGTGCACTAATGTCCAGACGCTCAGTCCGGCCTCCGCAGACTGTCTGCGTTGAGAGGAGGAGCAAAGAAAGAGGAATGATCAGATCGCACTCAATCGCACTTCAGTGGGAAATGGTTACGTGGTCTGTGGAGTTTGATGTGACTAAAAGACTCCGCTCGAGTTACAGCTTGGTTAAAACCACAGTGGACCAGCAGTGGACTCAATCGCTTTCACCCATCCGAGATTCGAAGCTGGGCCGACGATACCTATACTTTGGACACCACCTACGAACCTGATACTTCTTAGATATCTCCAGTATTTTTTATGCTCTGAGTCACGAAGGATGGCAGAGTCAGACTCAGAATCTCCTCTAACGTATGCCCGTTAGTCTACTCTCAACTCCGCTCTCGTAGTTTTCGCTGATACTATCACACAGAAACCGTCACTGGGATAACTGAATTCAGTGCGTAAATTCATAGCTCTACCATGGGTTCTGTGTCCATTACTCACAGCTGGTCTCTGTTTCAGTTGAAGTCGCCGTTCATACTATCTTGTATGTACGGCAGGTCTATCCTCCAGACCTCTTTATCCGCCGCAAGAAATACGACACGCCGGTGTTCCAATCCCGACATCCCGCACTCAACGAGTATATTTCTGGCGCGGTCAAAGCACTCGAAGACGAGCTCCTACTCGGCGCCGTCGATAAAGTCGTTGTCGTCATAAAAAATAAAGAACAGGTCGCTCTAGAACGGTTTATATTCTCTGTGCAACAGATGATACAAGTGGAAACCTACGACAAGGAGTCTAAGTTCGTTGTTCTCCCTCCCGTCATGATTCGCTGGTTGCTTAGTTGTCTGTCTGGTCTGAAGAGTAGAGAACGCTATCTCGCCAAAGTCGCTAGGACAGTACTTCCGCTCATTTCTCATCAAGCTTAGCATGATTGAATCCCAGCTCGGACAGCTGGATCCAGACGGTAAGTTGTTGACTCCCTAGCTCGCCCGAGTTACCATTTAGCTGGAAGTCTAGACGACGTATCGTTTGCCATATTACTTGAACTCAAGGACGATAAAGCGCCATCGGCCTCGCAGAAATCCGTGAGCCAAGTAATACGGTATTTTAACGGCCTTTGATAAATAAGATAGGACCCACCGCCGTGGATTCCTGCGGAAGCTCAGCACACGACGTCTGGTGCCTCGGATGAGGCAGAGTTACATCTTATTAGGGCTGTGAATACTGGGATCATCAACGTCAGCATAGCTCACTATCTCTGATGTATCCGCGGAACTAAATGTGCCCTACTAGTTGTCACTTGCTGTCCAGGAATCCGAAGAAAAGTTGAACCCAGTTCGCGATGCAAAAGACCCAAAAGGAAAAGGGCCGGCGAAGTGAAGGGGTGTTTACTCTCAGAGATGAACAAGGAGGAAATTGGGGAGGGCTCGAAGGACTTTCCTGAATCTATAGCGAGGGCGGTAGGCTGTTGATCAGGAAGCTTGGGGGCGGGTTGATTGCTATGACGATAAGTATTAAGAGGCCGTCTAGATAGTTTTACGCTCTACACACCAAACTCTAGCAAACCAATACGATATTATTACACTCCGTACACGGAGCGTGCGTTCTCCCTGGAAATCTTCATGACCTTCTCACTGGACCACTCGCCTCCAAGGAAATTAGCAACGAAGTCAGCTGTCCAAGGGATCATAGCGGTATGACATATAGGTAGCTTTCCTTTAATAGTTGTTAGTGTATCGTATATGTTAGCTGGGACCATATACGGTGCGTCGGTCTCCAGCAATATTCGAAGATTATCCGAAGAGCCTTGTGACATCTGGTAGACGGCTCCCGACGTATTGTCGTTGCTCGTGTAGGTGATCACGCCTTGGAGAGAAAAGTGAGCATATGCCTATCATGGAGGCTTGCAAACTCTTTACCTGTAACACCGATGTATAGCTTAGAGAAGTGTTCGAGGAGGCGAAGGGCGAAAGCTGGCTCATCTGTGAAGCAGTGTATATGGATCTAGGAGACCTAGGTAAATATTTCGAATCTGAGAAGTGGAAAGCATTCACTTTATGGTCCTTCGGCACTTCTTCTTTGAGAATACGCTCGGTATCCTCGTTCGCCTCTCGAGTATGTATGGTAAGTGGCTTGCCTAGCCGGACTGCATGCTTGAGTTGACGAGTAAAGACCGCTTGTTGGACGTCTCTCGGTGAAAGGTCGTAATGATAATCCAAGCCCATTTCTCCCCAGCCGACGCATCGAGGATGCGCCACGGCCTGTAGACTGCATAGGGATTGTGATCAGATGATGGCGCTGACACCATTGAATTGTATACACACAGCTCTTCTTCCACTTCGTCAGTGTAGTGTTTCGCTTCATGGCTACGCTGAAGTCAGCCATGATGAGGCGGCACGCTAGCCTGGCACTCACGGATGCACACCTGTCGTAGCCATCTTCAGCATTCAATGCTTCGAGAACGTGAAGGAGCAGTATTCACCCATAACAAACCAATATTCCAGGCCACCCCACTGCTTTATCCTATCTTCCTCAGTCAGTGCCGAATCAGCGAACTCCTTCCACAGCTTTCGTATCGGTGCTTCACACCAAACGTCCACGACAGCGTCCACATTTCGGTTCGCTGTTACGCCTTTGATGAAGTCGAAGACGGTCTCATATTTCCCTTCCTTGTACTTGTGCCGATACGCCTCGAACGTCGACGCGATGTGCGTGTGCGTGTCGACAATCGATGTGGTTTCGGAAGTAGAATGGGTCGGCAGTATAAGGTGGGATTCAGGGATCGGGGCCTTTTTCTTTGCCATGCTGTGTGTGGTATGGGAGTTGGAGTGGTTTCGAGCAAAGCTGACTAGATGCGATCTATGGTGGAGATTGAGGAGGCCGCGACATGATCTTGAGAGTGACATACAATTCTCCGGTGGGCACTGGGATCAGAGTCACAAGTGCAAACACTGCGGTTCCGAAGTTTGGTTCAAAATTGACATATGTGCTATTGTATTTAAACGAGGAGATAATGCTAACGAAATAATCTAGAGTGACTCGGAAAGCTGATACGATGCATACGAAGAGCGCGATTGGTAATGTACAAATTTGCCAGAAGGAATAAAGGAATCGTGGACAAGGCGTGATAGTAGGAGAAATAGCAAGTACTGTGTGGCTATTGTGAGCTCTCATTAGCTTCCGTCGCTGAACCATTAGTGATAGAAAGCCTAGGAAGAAGCAACCCGATGTCACATCGGGGGTCGTAGTTCGCGGCAGCGCCTAGTTGAGCGGAATGGTAAGGGGATGGTGGATAGCGATCTGGATTAGCTAGCAGAAAGCTGAGGGCGTCGTCTGCTAGGGGCGGCATTGTAGGGTGGGCAGGCAGGCATCTAGGGCTGTCTAATGAATCCAAGGCAGACCCCATCTTGGAAGGAGCTGTGGACTGGGATGTGGCAAAAGGATCGGTGAAGATGGGCGGCGACAATGGAGCAAAGTAGGATTGAGGAGATGGAGTGTTGAAATTATCAAAGTCGCCAGAGACCTATGAGGTACGATGAGACATTATTGGTAGATATTGATTGACATTGAGACTTACATAATGATGTTGAAGTTGTTCGGTGCCACCATAGCCTTGCAGAGGACCGGTCCAAAGATAAGGCTTCGGGGGAGAGGCGTCCCAGCCTGGGTGTCCTTTAGGTGCTTCTATCCCTCCGAACACATACGTCGGATCGTAGACCGTGTTTGCGGGATAAGTAACGTCGTCCAAGTACGATAGCTTATTGTACAATTGCGAGTCGATTGCTGGAGACATCGACGCCGCATCCTCCTTGGCGATTTGGTACATGATCGTCCTGCTAGGTCGACGTGCAAGATCGTCCCGAATACGCGGAGCGTACATCATATTAGGCGTCAATGTCTCCATGTTAGGTGGTACGGGCACGGCTCCGGGTGGCGGACAAGAGGACGAACGTCTGTACGGTGGGGTGACGATGTCGGGAGTGTATGGCCTTTGTCTTCCTTCCACAGTATCCTTCCCCTTCTTTCGTTTCGAGTGGGACGGCGCACTGGGTCCGATGGGAGCATAGCGATATCCAGGGTGCGCCTGTGAGTGCTTCTCCCTCTCCTTTTCCGCCATGGACATCCAAGGAGCTTTCTCCATCTCGCTCATCTCCCGCCATACCTTTCCAGCTATCCGCGAAATATTACGATGGTCGCGTTCGACGGAAGCGGGTATTTTTTTCTGACGGACGAAGTCGCAGCGAAAGAGAATAAACGCATTGCATGGCCTTGGAACATGACCTGGAGGTTGCTTTCGTGCATGCGACTTTTTTTGTGGCCTACCGGAACGCGCATTTTGGCCAGGCACCGGGAGCGCTGCATTAGCCATTGATGGTAAAGGGTAGTCGTACCCCGACGATGGGGTGGAGGGCAGAGAGTTTGACTCCGAGCCTGACATTGGTGGACAACTAAAGGTGAACGACTCTAGTGGAAGGGGGAAGGGAGGACCAGGTGGAAGGTTTCGTAAAGCGGTTTGAATCGTCCTATGTGAGGTATTTAACGACGAAGACACGTTGCAAATAAAGAACCCTACTAATGGAATAGCACAAAGAATGCGACTTGGTACTGCGACAAGCCTTTACAAGTTGGACACAGGGACTTGCAGTATCATGAAAACAGACCAGCGGGCACCGTCCTCGTTAAGTACGGAGACTCTGCATCGAAAGGGCGCCTTGTGCGCTCTTGTATTCGTCTGCGAATATTAGCAACGCAATAACATGAGTATTGCACTCACTCTTTCCAAAACCGGATGGTAAGCAACGCTTTGACCTCTGGGAAAGTGGACCCTGGCCTGAATCAACATTGAAGCCAACTCCGCGACAAAGTGGTTGCAACTCCACCGCATTGTTCTCCTACAGTCCGAAGGTTGCTTTCAGTATTTTGCCTTTAGTGTACAAGCATCGAGATCCAAATACCTTTGTCGTCTTCAACGTTGCAAGGGCCGCACCAGTGGCGTCGCCCTGCTAGCCTCTCACGCCAGTCACGTATGCTCGGATATCGACTTATATAGGAATTCAGAACCAACCGCTGCCCATGCTGAATGCTGAGAAAGAGAAAGCACCCCCGATTTCGGCGGCGGCCCTGTATTTGACATAGATGCCCGCATTCTCTGGCCAGGCCGTTACAATCCTATCGAGTGCTGGCCGTCGGATAAATGGTCGCTCCACCTCTACTCGTTGCGGGACGCAAAGACACCAGAGCTAGTCTCATTGCTTCACCGCGTCCGCTCCCTTGTTATCTACTCTCCTGTTGATGCCACCTATCAGGATCTTGACCAGGTCCAACTTCTGGCCTGGCTCAGCAGGGGTCGTGTCCACTATATCCTAAAAATCGCATGTGTTACATGGATATTAAAAACATGAGTAGCGTCAGGGAGATTCGGTACCCGAATGTTGTATTGCTTCCGAATGTTATCGTCCAAGTGGTTCAAGAATTCGGTTGCGATTGTGTCGTCGCCGATCTGCACAAATTGCATCCCGAGGGACGCGACAGGGAGATTCCTAGCGTCCAGCTCTTTAGCAATTTGCACGATCACGGCTTCCAAGTCGTCGGCTGAACAACATGAGTTATGTTCCGCCGAGATCATCGAGGAAGGCAGGGGAAAACGAACTGGGGGCTCCATCGGTTATTACAATCAAGTTCAAGGGCTTGACAAGTGGCACATTCGACGCGCCATCGCCGTCCTTTGGGGACCCTTTCGCCTCATCAATCCTCTTCATATGCCCCAAGGCTATCTTCTGGAGTGTTGCACCTATTGGGGTGCCTGAGGTAAGGGTTTGGTCATCGAACAAACGCTTGACGTCGCGGCTACTCTGCACCGCATCGGTTAATTACTCGCTCCAGCAAAGTAACGGAAGTGACAATGTACCTTTATATTGCGTCCCACCACTGGGGAGTTCAGGAAATGGATGGTGAGACCATCGGTGTCATATTTGGCTGCTACGCTTGCGAGCTCGGCAAGTGCACTTCGTGCCTGCGCAGTCAGTGTATATTATAAGCTATAAGCTACTGAGCTGTGCAATGATGGTGACAGTGGCTTACCTCCTTCCAGCGATTCTCGTACTTCATGGAAAGTGAATCATCCACGACCAGGACAGTGTCGTATTTCTTGAGAGACTGCAGGGCATTTTCCTTCGATAGTGAAGCTCCCATATTGTCGCTTGTAGTAGGATTCAGCTAGGAAAACACTAGCTTAAATACACCTGCTTTGCAGTGGCTCCAATCTGGGACGGAGGCACAGGAGCGGTGAAGCTGTAAACATATCAAGTGAGACCAGGTCTTCAACCAAGCTGTGTGGCAGGCACGCCGAGCGTTTATAGCTGTGCACCCGCTCAATGTTAAATCTCAAAACCTCGGATATATACTGGAGTGAGTACATGATGTACGATAATTAAACGTCGACGCGTATGCGTTGTATTATGGGTATAATTCTCTCCCACTCTTCCATTGCCTATGGAAAGCAGCGTCAATGAGTTGGCGCCAACGTGCATGGCTGAAAAGTACCACTCACCGCTTTATAGAACTCAATCTGCCCATCAGCCAGACCTCCCAGCATCTCCTTCATCTCTGCCTCTTTGGCGTACTGGAAGACAGATTGTTCTCGAAGCGTCTCATCACTGAAGGCATCCAAGGTCTCATGAGCAGTGGTCACTGCGTCTTGAAGCTATGCAACATTATGATACTGCAAGCTGTAGCATCTGTGGGGAAAGTGCGGACCTCTTTGATTTTGATATCGAGCTTCCGCATCCTCTCCACCCTACTTCGGTCATCATCCATCCCACGAAGAGCGTCTACTCTGTCTTTCAGGTACGCGCCAATACCCAAACCAGTGCTACCAGCGTGGCCACGAATAACAGCCGATAGCCTATCGCGTTCAGTTGTAACTCCTGACAGATAGTCGGATAGTTCTTCAAAGTCAAGCTGTTTCTGGTCGCGTAGCTTTAACACAGCGCGGTTAGCATGGGAGTAGGCCAGCAACGATCGTAGGTGCATAATGAAGGGGTCTGTTGTTGTTTGGGTCTAAGGCATGCGTAAATCTGGTTAGCGGCGACCTAAAGTAAACAGCTGAGTGCGTACCGTGTGGCGAAGGAGGGCGGAGAACTCGAGCAACGTATTCGAGAAGTGGTTCAGAGGATCGGTAATACCTGATTCCAAAAAACCAAGACCTTGCACGGCTACCGCGAGGTCGTGATAGTCAGCAGTAAGGTCTTCAGCGGATTCAGGGTTTCCATCTCATTCAGCCTCAGATTAGCACGTAAAGTGTGGAACAGCAAACTCACCGCTAGATCGACTTCGTATTTTATTCCATAAGCGATCTGAGACGTTGATGCCATCCTCGAACTTGTCTACGTTCTCCCGCATCTCGAGGAAGCGGTCGTCGGGCTTGCGCACTTTGGTGAAGGCATTGAGGAGTGTGTCGGAAATATTGTCAATTAAGCCTGGCGACGGTTCTGGGCCCGGAGGATGGGCGACATGGTGATGCATATGAACGTGCTATGCGACGATAAGCTCTGCTACCATTTAACGTAACCCGTAATTGACTGACCCATTCCGTTGATTCGAGGAAGGCGCGAACGAGTGCACTCCGCTGTAGAGTCGGATGGCGAGAGACACGCTGAAGAAATCGATTCAGCCTTGAAGCCGAGTTAGTAGCGTAGGAGATACAGCAAGTCAAATTCTTACTCTGAGCGCCGTCGTTCCATGAACTCGGGACTGAACCTATCACCGGTGAGATACTCTGTCGAGAATACGTCATATCGGGGACATGGACAAGATAAGGCAGGACAAACCGAGTCGGTGCTTGTCTGGAAGAGGCGGAATCACGCATGCAGGGAAATCTTTGACTAGATTCTCCCGCAAGAAGACAAAGTCTTGGAAGCGTCGGCGAGCAGAGGGGTTCGGGGTGGAATAAATGGGCAAGTTCGTCTACACGCGAATGAGATTGGACAAGAATATGACGCACTGCTCGTCGTACCTTTGCTGAGACCAGATATGAGACATAGGCATCCTTCGTTTCAGCCAGCTCCTTGACCGGATCCTTGACTGAGGTGAAGAGATATCCCTCCCATTTGGGGTCGTTAGGGCCTCCCGAGTCTGTTGCGGTGCTCTGTCTGAAGCCAGGGCCTGAAGAGGGTGTGTCTTCTGGCACGTTCGGCGCTGCAGGAGATTCCCAGGTCACACTGTCGAAGACGTCCTCATCGTCGCCTAGCATGGTGCCGAGTGGTGAAGATGAAGAAGAAAGGAGTTCAAGTGCTATTTTGTTTAAGCGCCCGCAGGCGCCTGACGCGCAGCCAGGGACGTGCGCTGCCGCCGTGGCAAATCTGCTTCCACTGTCCAGACACGAGGTCTGCAACATCACAACTCCTTTCACCATGGCTCCGAGTCGCCTATGGCGCTCATTCGGGTCTCTCATCTCTTGGGCGGCGGGGGCCGCGCTGGTTGCGTCGGCATACGAGGTACCGGTGTCGGACAAAGGTGCGCTAGTCCCCGCATAAATACCCATCGTGATGACCAACGCTTCTGCACAGATAGTCGACAAGCATGCAGTGGGATGTACGGCGGCGACAGCGCGTATATTAATGGTGCGCCAGTTCCTCCAATGTATTGGACCGCCTTCACAAGACTTTCAAAGTTACCTTCCAGGGCTCATCCCAGGGGCAACTAGCCATGGTCATGTACGAATGGTCGGATTCGAGCTACCTCGGGAAGTTTCCTAGCGACGCCCTCGACGAACGCGTAAGTCCCCTTGGCGTGTACACAGGCGTCGATTTACAGCTGAGTTGGGCGTAGAAGGTCTACGTCTGTACCACAGACGCACTCATGGGCGGGTTATGCAACGGTTCGCAGCTCGGAAGATTCATCATAAACCTACCGCAGGGGAAGTCGATCAATGAAACTAGCTTCTGGTCGGCTCGCGTCGATCTATCAAGCTCCTCCTCCACCTCTAGCTCAGCAGGCGGCCTCTGGAACAATCCTGAAGGCAACCCGACACCGCCGCCTGGAAACGGTACAACTGCTTGGAAGAGACGATCTTTACTGTCACGTCAAGATGGTCCAGTTGACGAGCATGGTCACACCGAAGTCTATCACTACACGCAGCCCATTAAGTATGACGTAAAAAAGACGGGATTCTACTGCGTAGGTCAGTCGCGGTCGCGCGATAGAAAGTCTATAATCTAATTGCCTTCTCCATTAGCCATTGTTCCCGTTACTTTGAAAAACTCGGCTCAGGGCGAATCGGGTACCGATGTACCATTCCATCCAGTGTATGAAGGCACGATACTCTTCCACAACACGTTTGAAGGCAAACTGCCTGCAACGGACTACCCGAAAGTCAATGTGAGCCCTATAATGGATCGCCCCTCCGAATACTTGATCTTATTTTCTTTAGTTCTATTTCGCAATGCTCCTGTTGTACACCACACTCGCAGCTGGCTGGGGTTGGCTCTGTTACCGCCATGTCAACGAACTACTTCCTATGCAGGTTAGTAGACTACTCAATGTACATTCTGGTTCGCTGACATACTCCGACAGTACTACCTATCAAGTCTTGTAGGACTTCTTGTCATTGAAATGGTTGCCAATTTCGGTGCGAAGCATGTCAACCGAACATGAAACCTCCACTGATACAATCTTCAGCGTATTATCGATATCTCAATGCACACGGAAAGGGGACAGCGTCAACTGTGTTCCTTATAGTTGGTGAGCACACTTATATAGTCACTCAACTCCCTTTTCACCGTCTAATTCTAATATGCCTTCGTAGTTGCCATCCTGGATGCCGGAAGAAACTCACTCTCCTTCTTCATGTTGTTGGTTGTCTCCCTTGGCCTCAGTGTCGTCCGCGAAAGCCTCGGCCGCACTATGTTGAAATGCCAACTATTGGCCGCCGCTCATTTTATTTTCGGAAGTACGCATTGTCTACGTCTCCTTTGCATACCTAGGGGACTAACCCAGAATCCCCCGCTGTCTTTCAGTTTTATACGCTGTTGGCATCGTGGAGCTCGAGCTGGAATCGACATCCGCCTTTGTTCTTTTGATTTTCATCATCCCGCTAGCGTTCACACTCAGTGGATTCCTTCTATGGATCATGTATGCTCTGAACGGTGGGTGTGTTTCCTTTTTCTCCTTCCTTGGTCATCGACTGAGAGAATCGTAGCTACGATTACCCAACTTCGCGCCCGGAAGCAACGCTATAAGCTGAAGATGTTTGAGCGACTTAATCACATCCTCATCGTCATAGTGATAGTGATCGCAATCTTCTTCGTCGTCTCATCCATGTCATTTTCAGGCCGTATGGCGGAAGGTGAGCTATCTCATTACTTGCCAACCCTCGCTTTCGTTTATTTGGTTTTAGATTATGCTGCCCAGTCCTGGAAATCCAGATGGTGGCTACTCGATGGCTGGCTTGCACTGCTGTATCTCGTTGGCTTCTCCGCGATTGCATACCTCTGGAGGCCATCAGAAAACAACAGAAGATAGGTTCTTTTGCGCACTGTCCTAAGCAACTAACTTACCCTCCCTTACATTGTCTATGTCGGACGAACTGGCGCAAGACGAGGAAGATGCCGAAGACTACGATCTCGAAGCACTAGAAAGCCGTACGCACACTCGCGATGACGATGACGACGACAACGCTACTCTAGTCGGTGATAGAAGAGGTGGCCCCGCTCCATTGCGCGACGATCATGTTGTCTTCGAGATTGGTGATGAAGATGCCGGTAGCGATGACGAGGATGAAAGCAAGAAGCAAGGGCGAATAAAACTGCAGTCGAGCGAAAATCTTCCTGGCGATGCCCAGGAACGACAGGGACTTATAGGGAACGGGGCTTCGAGGGACCGCAACGACTAGTGTATATCTTCTCATTCCACTCATCTGCCCACTACAATAGATAGACATTATATTTGCATTGCGTATAAGACACAGTATAAAGCGCGAAAGCATGGACCCTTTAATCTCGGATACGACCAGATGACACAGTGTAGAGACGAGCAGCGATGTTCATGCTTTGCAATTCCTTGAAGGCGAAAATGTCAGTTATGTTTCGAAGACGTCTCTCAAGATAGCTACCTGGAAGAGGAGCTTGGCCGCATAGGGAATGTAAAGCTGTGAACATGCCGTCTTGTTCTTGCAAGCACGACACTAGGAAACATTGTTAGCAAGCAGGAAGATGTGCGGTACGGTGACGGCATACCTCGAATGTTTGTTTTTTCTACAAGTGTCGTCAGTATGAGTATCATGTGGGACGGAGAAGATGTACTCACAAGATTCGCGATAGCAGTAAGACCACAGCTAGGAACAGCAGTTAGAAGTCTACCGTAATGCAACCACGGGAATACATACATATCACAAACGTGTAGACGATAAGCATCACTGGCTTCGAAGAGACGTTCCTTCAAGAAACCAGCGATACCATGCGAAATCATGCAATCACGTTCCATCTCTCCGAAACGCAAACCACCATCTCGACTTCTTCCCTCGACTGGTTGACGAGTGAGGATTTGCACTGGTCCACGAGCGCGTGAATGGATTTTGTCGTCCACCATGTGCTTCAGACGTTGGTAGTAGGTTGGGCCAAGATATACCTGCGCTTGGAGCTTCCTGCCGGTGTGACCATGGTACATCACTTCCAGACCACGGGATTGATAGCCTTTTTGCCTCAAGAAGGCGGAAACGGACTCGACCGTAAGATCGGTGAACGGAGTAGCGTCACCTTCGTTCCCGATAAGAGTCGCCACCTTGGAAAGAAGACATTCGACAAGATGGCCGATTGTCATACGTGACGGAATGGCGTGGGGGTTAATGATGATATCTGGAACAATTCCTTCGCATGTGAAGGGCATGTCCTCTTGTCTGTATGTTATGCCAATGGTACCCTTCTGCCCGTGGCGCGAGGCAAACTTGTCGCCAATCTGGGGGATACGTGTAGAACGAACTCTGATTTTGACGAACTTCTGACCCTCGTGGTTGGTGGTGATGAGCACTTGATCCACAATACCATTCTCCGTACTCTTCAACGGAGTCGACACGTCTCTTCGCGTATGAGTGCGAGTTCTTTGACCAAGTTCTTCACTGTCCGGAGGGATAGGTGCTGTTTTGCCAATTATTATGTCTTCACCAACGACACCAGTTCCAGGAGCGATGAGGCCGTCATTCTCGAGTTTGTCATACGTGCCATGTTTCATGCGAAGTGTGTTGTCACGAGAAGGCTTCTCGAATTCTTCCAGCTGCTGGATTCCGGACTTCTTTTCGAGATCCATGTAACTGCGGTAGTACATACTCCGGAATAGACCACGATCGACCGAGCTTTGGTTCATAATAACGGAATCTTCTTGGTTGTACCCGCTGTAACATAAAATGGCTACGATAGCATTTTGACCTGCAGGTAGCTCTCGGAATTTGAGATATTCCATGGAGCGAGTGGTTGCGAGCGGTTTCTGAGGATAGTACAAGATGTTGGCCATGGTATCCATTCGGATGAGGAAATTGGTCAGGAAGATGCCCATAGCTTGTTTACCCATAGCAGATTGGTAGGTATTACGAGGAGACTACGAACAAACTGCCTGAGGCGAGCATGCATGCGTCTTAACGATAAACGACATACCTGATTGTGATCCGGGAAGGGAATGATACTCGCGCAAATACCAAGTATCATACTTGGGTGAATTTCGCAATGAGTCCATGTATGCGCGTGGGTGCTCGCCTTCAAGCGAGCGGCGGGGTCATACTCTCCATCGTTCGCCCTCGAATCAACACCAGCGTGCTGCAATCGGGAGTTCTCTAGATCCTCCGGGGTCATGGAAATCATAACCGTCTCCTCCTCTTCGGCATCTAACATCTCTATAACACCACTCCTGATGAGTCCGTCCCACTTGAATGGCTCGCCCGCATCATCAACGGTTTGGTTGAGCCAGCGGATATGCTTCTTCTGCAGGAGCAATTGATGGTTCTCGACGATGAACAGCGGCCTGCAAACACGCCCGGCGTCGGTGTACACCCTAAGCTCCTTTTCACGGATGTCTCGCACGACAGAGACTTCGGGACTGATGTCATCTTTCCTGCGAAGCTTCTTCAGCGTTTTGACGAGATTAGCCGGGTCCCTATGTACGCCCATCCAAACACCATTGACGAAGACCTTCGTACACGGTATAGATGAATGCGCATTCTCTTCGAGGGACTCCAACCCCCACTCCTCCAAGAATTCTATGACAGGCGCAGATATGGAGCCGACAGAGATGCACGACATGAGAGCGAGATTCTTGACCAGGCCACACGCTTGTCCTTCGGGGGTTTCTGCCGGACACACCATGCCCCAATGAGTGTTGTGCAGTTGACGAGGTTTGGCGATCTTCCCTTCACGACCCAGGGGCGTGTTGCAGCGACGCAGATGTGAAAGAGTCGACGCGTAAGTGTATCGATTGAGCACTTGAGACACGCCCGCTTTCGAGGACATCGACTTCTTCTGATCTCCCCAGTTCCCTGTTGCCAGAGAATATTTTAGACCGTTGGTGATTGTTTGATGTTTGACGGCCAAGGTAAGGTTGAATTCCTTATGCGTTTCCACGCACTTCGTGCAAGGTGAGTAAAAATGGACGCCACGATAACAATAACGGGCCAAGTTACCTTCTGCAAGTAACGGTACACATCTTTGGTGAGCTTGCGGAACAGCATTCGGAACAGATTGGACAGAAGAGGTCCAGCAAGATCGAGGCGCTTCTTGCCAAAATGATCACGATCGTCGAGTTCGCGACGCTCCATTGCGGCCAACAGCAGGCGATGAATCATGTAGCCGAAGAAATATGCCTTCTTCGACTCGGAGCCTTCCGCCATGGAGACATGGGGTAACATCTCTTTCTGTAAGATCTCCTGGGCGTACCGTATACGGCGATCGCGCGAAAGACCAGTCGTTGTACCTCGATTACCGATGAAATCAAGAGCCACTTCACGGTCTTGAATAACGAAACCGTCTTCAATACACGGCTTCAGCATCTCCAGCATTTGCACGTCCTGCATGTCGTAACATATGTGCTCGAGGATGTCGCGATCAGAAATAACACCAAGGCCACGGAAGACAACCCAGATAGGTATGTCGACCTTGATGTAAGGGATGGTAGCTTTCATGACATTACCCGACTGGTCAAGGATGTCACGCCGCTGACCGTATGGGATGGGCGAACACACTTACAGTTTTCTCCTGGCTTCGGTGGAACATCTTCACTTGGAACTGACTGATCGTCTTTCCGCCCTTCTCCACTGCACTACGAATTTCTGCCAGGAAGTTGATCGGTGACGGCTGGGCCTTGGCAAAGACGTATACATGATTCGTAGCCATTCGCTCTTGCGCAATGAGGACCTTCTCGGAACCATTGATGATGAAGTATCCTCCGGAATCGTATGGGCATTCGTTAAGATCATACAAGTCTTGATCTTGAAGGTCGCGAAGGATGCAGAAAGTCGACCGAAGCATGATAGGAACCTGACCTATCGTTTGCTGGAGATTCCAAGCGGGCTATCACACACGCACCTTGCCTATCCAAACTTTGGTAGCATCTTCAGCCCTCTCCCCATGTTCCTGCACCCAAGTTATTTCCCCCGGCACGTCTGGGTCTTCCCGCCCGATCATGACCTTTTTTCGCATTTCAATGTAGAGGGGGGCAGAGTATGTAAGATTCCTGAGTCGAGCCTCTTGAGGAAACACTGGGACCACGGAGCCATCTGCCTCTGTAACAGTGGGACGCGAGAGGTAGATTTGGCCAAACTTGATCTCATAACGGCGAGTCATATCAGAGTCATGGCCCGAATACTGGTCTGCTTGGTCGAGGATGAGGTCTGCATTTTCGTCAACCAGCTCCTGCATGGTATTCTGAACGAATTCATCGAACGAGTCGAGTTGCTGTCTGACGAGACCCCGTTCCGCGAAGAAACTTGAGATGACAGTCCAACAGTCCTCTTGGGTTATCTCCTCGAACTCCTCATCATCGTCCATGCCAAAGTTGGGGTCGTCATACGCGTACGGGTCTTGTTCATTTTGAGAGGGAAAATCTCCAGGCAAGATTAACATGGATGTTGAACAGATATAGGGAATAGCGCAATGGTATACCTTGGCTCATAATCTACGAACTACGACAAATAGTGGGGATACAGTAGCCGTCCAAGGTGCGCGCGACGATGTACAGCCCTTTGTGCTCAGAAATGGTGGTGAGTCCGTAGTGTAGAGCACCTGCGCGACGTCCAAGGTGCTGGTAAGAGAGAAAAGGGCGACGCGCGACAACGCTCAGAAGTGAGACCCCTTAGTAAGCGGTTGACACAGTTCTAAGCGCCCGACTTCCTTCCTCGTCCCACCATGCCTAGTCAACGTCTTCCAAAGGCCGTCTTGGATGAGCTCGAATCTCTTGATCCCAAGGCAGAATTCAGTGGAAGCATGCCACGGATAGAAGCTTCGTCTGGATCTCAGTATTTCATCAAAGTTGGCTCTCCAGGAGAGGCTGAACAATATGAGGGAGAAGCTGAATCTCTGAAGGCAATGGACGCAGCGTCCCCGGGTCTGGCACCCAAGGTCCTTGCTTCTGGCAAGGATTCAACCACCGGCCGACCCTACTTCATATCCCAATACAAAGACCTGACCCATTTAACAGACTCAGCATCTCGAAAACTAGGGCAGAGGTTAGCGCAGGAGTTGCATGCGTATAAGAGCTCGTCAGGCTTTGGCTTTGGTGTGCCAACGTACTGTGGCGCTACGCGTCTCGAGAACGGTTGGTTTGAGACATGGGAGGCGTGCTACAGCGCAATGATAGGTGATCTGGCCAGACAATTACGCAAGAAGGGGCAATATGCTGGCCTCTGCGAGGCGGTAGAAGAAGTTCGGGAAAGGTCAGTACTTCCATGATTCCTACAGCATGAAATGTAATTATCCGCAAGGGTTATACCGAGACTACTAGGCATGGATGCCCTTACGGTTTGAGTAGGCGGTATAATAACCCGTTAAGGAACAGGATCCATCAGTGTTCCTCCCGTTCTTCTCCATGGCGATTTATGGGCGAGTTAATTCCCGGTCGGATACACCAGTTTGACCATCTCTGATTCATCTAGCAGAGCGGGAATACCGGAACTGATAGATCAACTGGAGAACCTGTAATATTCGATCCAGCTTCCTTCTACGGGCATAACGAAGCAGAGTGAGCAAACTTATTTCGTAGCCGGTCGCTGGCTTTTGCTGATGCCTGAGCTTGATCAGTCTAGCTATTGGGCGAATGTTCGGCGGTATCCCCGGGGGCTTCTACGAGGAATACCACAAATATCTGCCAAAGACAGAGCCGGTGGGGCAGTACGAGCTCCGGAGCGAACTCTACCAATTGTTTCATTACTTGAATCACACACTCTTGTTCGGAGTGAGCGATGAACGTCGTCAACTTATTTGTGATAGCTAATGCTAATGATACAGGGATCCTACCAATCTTCTGCGATGTCAAAGACTAGACTTCTGTTGTCTGCGAAACGGTGACATTGCGCCAAACATACATCGAAACCATGAACTACGTCTATCGTACATATTGCTTTTCGGAAGGATGCCGCGTATGTGGTCTCGGAATACGTATCGACATTATGCCAGCTACAGAAGTCAACCGCAGATGCGACAATAACAATTATTAGATATCAGACGTCTCCAATAACGCCGTAAACAGTGTCTTCGTCGGCGAAGTACCACCGGTCCCTCTGTTATGGGAGACGCTGGCGAAGGGCTGATAGCGACCCCATCAAAAATCCTCGGTAATGGCGGGCACGAGGTGCATTGACTTCGCCATCATCGCTTCAGATTGCTTCCAGGGCATCCACGAGTTGAGCCCAGATTGTTAACAGCCGGGCCCTGCAGATGCCTACAACTTTTAATAGCACGAACATCAGTGCGGGCGGTGGTACGACGGAAGATCCACTTTACCGGATGTGGGGCTTTCTCAACGATGAGATGATGTAACTTTACACCCGTCTGTACATTGGCCTCAAACTGCTTCGCAGCTTTTATTATGGAGCGTTTCGCTTCTAACGGGTAGGAGGAAGAGCGGGCATGAGGCTGGCTACTCGTGCGACGAGGTGCATAGGTCTTTCGAACCTGAGGATGTATATAGAGCGGCTGAATAGGCATAGTACGTTGAGCTGAGGAAATGTTTATGGCAGTGGGGGTTAAGATTTCCAAAGCTAAGAGGTTTATATACTCGGTTACGCCTCCGACATGTTCGCTAATCTAACCGTAGATAACGAAACAAAGCAAGCAAGCACGGAAACGTCGCAAGTAGCCTCTGAGGGTTACCGAAGGATCCCTCGAACTTCACATGGGATGACGGACAATGGCACTCGTGGTCGGTGTATGCCGAGGTATGTGATACAGACGAGGGTGGTGTGATTTCATAGAGGGAGGATAGGAGTAGGCTCAGAATCGGGGCAGCTGTTTGCCAGGAAATCGCTTCTTCGCGATAACGAGCCGAGCGAACATGAAGGTTGTCAGTCCAGAAAGTAGGTACCTGGGAGAAGGTCAGAGACAGGATGACCCCGGGCGCGAAATCGTACCAAGTTAGCACATAAGACAGATGCGCGTTACGGAGGGTGACTGTCGGCGGACGGCCAATGGGGATGCCCTTGGCTAGCATCAACGCGGCTTCGCCAGCATGTCCCTCTGGAAGAGCTGTGAATTTACGGCTCAGTTAAAGATTGGGTTCGACATACCGAAGACCTCCTCAATAAACACAGGCTGGACGTCGGCTTCTTCACCACCTGCGTGCTGCGCCATGGCGTCAACATCTGTCCAATACCATTCCCCTGCATCTGGTTTATTATCCGGAGTGAATGCATTTCGGGGTTGCGACGTCCGCAACATGCCGAGGAGTTCGACTTCCCCTGGGTCCTCTAGAGCAAGAAAGTCTTGAATATGGTCGTTCGAGATGAATCCCCGGTCGACGATTAATGTCGTGCCGTCGCTCCGAATCAAGGGCGTCACCACATGCACGCCGTGAATGCCCTCTCGGACACGAAGAGTCAGGAGTATCGTGTGGGCATGATCCCATCTGCCTGATATCTTCACTTTTCGCCAAATAAATTCCGGAAGTATTGAAAGACTGCAATCATGACCGTGAATATGCTCTTCGTATCATCAGTATAGCACTCACTTTATACGTTTTGGGAGAGTCAACGGGGCCAGCTGCAGCTTTTCCTCCAACTCGTCAATTAGATTGATCTTCCATTTGAGCCGTTGCATTTGCCAGGTTCCTAGCGCGAACGTGGAGAAAGGCATGATCCCTAGCAGTATCATAGTTGGTGTAAGCCATGACTCCTGACGCGGTTTATACAGTGCTGGGACGTTAATACGCGCGCGACGGAGAAAATCGGGCTTTGGGGTGCTGTGGAATGCCCGCCACGGCGTGCACCCAATATTTCCTGGCCTCAAAGATCGAAAGCGGAGCCAAGGAAGCATGACTACTACTGAGATTCCCACGGCATCTACTGTTCTAGTTTCCTGTTCACTGCCCTGGAACCTCTTTCGTCTCTCCTCCCATCTCCATTCATCTACAGCTGCTTGTATCCTAAACTATCGCTGAAATGTACGCATACTCTGTCGCTGCGGTCCCGCTCATGCTGATATCTCCGCGCCAGGCTGAGCGGCGGTCGGACGCGTCAGAATCCAACATATGACATAGATGGCGATGAGATGCACTACCCCACCAGGCCTGTGGACAAGGACAAGGCAGAGCATGAGCTCGTTATAAACATCAAGAAGGCCACTAGTCCAGAAGAGACTGCGCCAAAGCAGAAACACGTCCGCAGTAAGTGTCGGACTTCACTCTTTACTAGTAAGATTAACAAGCGGTCCAAGAGTGCATTGTGTTTACATGGGACTATCATTCGTCGATATCATTTTGGAGTGGACTTCGCGTCCAACCTATACTGGCAGACGAAGTCCAGACATTCAAAGCTTTGATCACGGTTCACAAAGTGTTGCAAGAGGGACATCCAATTGTGAGTCTTTAATTGACTTTTCACTCTAGCACAGCTTAGCCCGTCACTTTAGACCATTAAGGAAGCCCATGGCCAAACAGCTTGGTTGGAAACGTGCGCGCGGACGGTCGGTACTGATGGCCAGCGAGGTCGGTTGATCTCATCCGCGTCGGTATTTATAGCTGACAACAATTAAAAGGATATGGGCCTCTGATACGATCTTACGTTCAATTTATACTCGCCAAGCTAAAGGTCCATCGTCTAAGGCCTGAATTCAACGGACTCTTTGAATACGAGGAATACGTTACTCTAAAGGGTATCGACGATCCTAATGAAGGGTATGTAGATTAGATGCCCTATCTGCATGCAAACGCTAAACTTCTATAGGTACGAAACGATATCAGACTTGATGGCCCTCCAGGACCAGATCGAATCATTCCAGAAGATGATATTCTCTCACTTCCGACATTCGACGAACAATGAGTGCCGTATCTCGGCTTTAGTTCCATTGGTCAAGGAGAGTTGGGGGATCTACCGTTTCATTACGAGCATGCTTAGGGCGATGCACAGACGTAAGTTCCCCGTTCGATTATTTGCCTAGGTTTGACTTTGGCTGGATATAGGCACGAATGATTTGGATGCTTTGGAACCATTACGGGAGCGATATGCCGGCCAGCATTATAACCTCAGAAAATTCTACTACGAATGCTCCAATCTCAAATATTTGACAGGCTTGATCAATGTTCCGAAGTTAGGACATGTGCGCTCCCCTCATAATGTATATTAACAGACACTTACGCCAGTTCTAGGAACCGCCCAACCTCTTGGATGGCGGCGACGCCCCAGATCTACCAGCTAGACCGAAGACCGCCGTGAAGTCGCCATCTCCACCACCATCGGCTCCAGCTCCCAGCGCTGCTGAGATTGACGAACAAGCCCGAATGCTGAAAGAGTATGAAGACAAGCAGGCAGCACTTCAAGCACAACGCCAGGCTGAGGAACAACAGCGACTGGAACTTCAACAGCAGCAACAAATGGAATTCGAACAACGGCAACGGGAGCAAGCTGAGCGCGAACGTCTAGCGCAGGAACAGCTAATGCAGCAACAGATGATGTATCACAACCAAGCAGCGCAGCAACAGGCCGGAGACCTCGAAAGAGAACTACTTGCGATGAGGGGTCAATACGAACGAGATCAAATACTGCTAGAGCAATACGACCGAGTAAGCCACGCCCCATCTAGCTCTGGCTTCCTGCTTACCTAGCATCGTAGCGAGTGAAAGCATTGGAGGGCGAGCTCAATAGTATATCACTTAATGTCAACTCCCAATTGTCGACGAAGGACGACTTGCTTAAGCAAATGCAAGAGCAAATCAACCTATGGCGTAGCAAGTACGAAGCTCTCGCCAAGTTGTACAGTCAACTTCGCACGGAACATTTGGACATGTTATCGAAATTCAAGCAACTCCAACTGAAGGCCAATTCAGCTCAGGAGGCTGTCGATCGCATGGAGCGGATGGAACGTGACCTTAAGGCGAAGAACCTAGAGCTAGCAGATATGCTACGAGAACGCGACAGAGCGAGGTTCGATATCGACAGGCAGAAGTCATCACACAAGGAGGAGATTGATCGCTTACGCCGTGAGTTGAACTTCGCCAATGAACGCGCAGAAGATGCCTCTCGTTCCAAGAGCTCGGAAGTATCATCAGTTCTCAGCAAGTACAACCGTCAAATAAGCGAATTGGAGGATTCCCTGAGGGTGAGTTGTGACGACCTTATCCCGCATCTGCGATCATTGACGTCAGATAGGCCAAGCAAATGCAAATTGATGACCTACTGACTAAATTCGACGACGCTACTGCTGAAATGGAGCGCCTGAAGGATGAGAAGGACCAGGAAATCTTGATCCTCCAAGAAGGCATGGATGCCACGCTCCAACAGCTCTCCGAAGCCCAACAGGTGGGTGCCAATTCGACTCTTCAAATTCTATCGCTAATGCACCCGAAAAGAACCAAGGAATAGTGGATGAAACTACAAATGCCCAGATCGACACTCTCATTTTGGACAACAGGAAGAAGCTTAATCAGATCATAGGTATTGTCTACATTTCTGTGATCGTGACGCTCACTAAGCTGTAAGCACAGATTCCATCCTCCAGGCATGCGTTCAGAAGGTGGACGATTCTATCTACGAGTTAGAGTCACCGACACAAGCCGGCAACCTCAACTCTACGCCAGAATATACTTTGTCGATGATCGAGAAGTCCATCAATAACGCAAACGAGTTTGCGACCGTTTACCTCCTGTATCTTTCCGGTGATCCTGGAGGCGAACATGTAGATGTCATCAAGGGTGCCAACGAGTTGGCGCAATCGTTGTCCGACGTGTTAATCAACACCAAAGGCATTACAAGGCTAGCCAGTGATGATGATGCCTCCGACCGTTTGGTCGGCGTTGCTAAGACTGCTGGAGATGTTGGGCTGCGTTTCTTCTTGAACTTGCAATCCTACAAGATGGATCTTTTGCAACCCAAGCAACGTTCTGATGCAGCCATGCGCAACAATGGTGAAGTCAGGGGTGCCCTGACCAAGCTGTCGGAAGTCGTCGAGGCCATCATACCGAAAGGAACCAAGGGTGGTGCCCTTGCACGAGCAAATGGTGACATTGGCGACATCGTTGAACAAGAAATGAACAGTGCCGCCCAAGCAATCGAAGCAGCTACGAAGCGACTCCAAGAACTCATGGCTCGTCCCCGAGATTCCTCGCGCTTCAGCGCTGTTGATCTCCAAGTCCACGACTCGATCCTATCCTCTGCCATGGCTATCACCAGTGCTATCGCCCGGTTGATACAAGCCGCTACAGAATCGCAGAAGGAAATCGTCGCTCAAGGCAAAGGATCTAGCTCAATGCAACAATTTTACAAGCGGAACAACAGATGGACCGAGGGACTTATTTCTGCCGCCAAGGCTGTCGCTTTTGCCACCAATTTGCTCATCGAGAGTGCCGATGGTGTCTTATCAGGTACACACTCGTTGGAGCAGCTCATCGTTGCATCAAACGAAGTAGCGGCGGCGACCGCCCAGCTCGTTGCTGCATCGCGTGTCAAGGCGAACTTGATGTCGAAGACCCAAGAGCGTTTGGAGCTAGCGGCCAAAGGCGTCACAGAAGCATGCAAAGCACTTGTACGACAAGTCAAAGCCGTATCTGCACGGCAGTCGGAAGAAGAATCCGTCGACTACAAGAACATGGCCGTACTTGAATTCAAGACGAGGGAGATGGAGCAGCAGGTGGAGATTCTCAAGTTGGAGAAGGAACTCGGTGCCGCTCGCCACAGACTAGGTGCCATGAGACGGGCGGGATACCATACGGACGAGACGGATTAGGGTCTACTTTTTACTTTTCAGCGGAATTTCCATTTGTGTACGAGGAATACCCTATTCCACCCATAAATTGGGATTATTTAATAATATATGCAGCTGGCGATCAAGAGGATGAAGTATGCAAGATGACACCAGTCGACTGTATGTGAACAAGGGGAAGCAACTAAAAAAACATGTCGAAACTGCAATTGAGAATGGAAAATGCGTAAGTATATAAATGCGGAGAAAACGAAAGTAAGTATTCAATGAGGACTCGCGGACCATTAATGAACATAGATAAGAATAAACAGAACGAGTGTGAACGCCAGACATAGATGCGGGAAGAGGGCATTATTCATCTATTGTGCGAACAGTATCGAATGATTCACGGGCAAGGTCCAAAAAACTGTCTTCAATACCATCGGGCTCATCCTTGTCGATATCATCGTCTATCTCCAAGAAAGAAGGTTTTCGCAATAGCGACCGCCGCTGCAATATTCTCTCGGAAAATAGCTTTGGCACAGAGACCTTCCTTCGTGGAGGTGGGGCGAGGGGGATAATGCGCGGAATGTGAACGAAGGTGGAAGCAGGCACGGGCGTCTCGGGTGGAGGAGCAAGAGGGGCAGTGGAGGGACGTATCGGCCTCGGTCGAGGAGGAGGGGGCAAGCTGTTCGTCACAGGCTGGAAAGAAGTCGAAGGGAAGAATAAATGACTCCGTGGTGATGAAGCGGAGGTTGGAGAGGACGGAGGGGATATTGTTGCCTGCGATGTGGACGGTCGCACTTGAAGACGAGGAACTTGAGGAGCCTTGTTAATCATTGACGCACTCCGTAATGGAGACCCTGTATGCGGAGGAAGAATCGGAAGGAGATGGACCGAAGTGGGCGGTGAGTGGGGAGCAGAAATGGAATAGTCATCATCCGACATTGTTGATACCGACGTGAGTGACAATCCCCTTGACCGCACATACGACAACCCAGCCTCATGCACGCTCGCCTCTATCTTCAATAACTCTGCTGGCGATTTAATCCGTCTTGGAGTATAGTCCGCTACCGACGAAGTGGCCGGACTAGCAGGCTCGTCGATGGGATTGCAATCCCACGACGACCTTGGAGGACTCGTAGATTGGGCAGCTGATGATGTAGACGGCATGTTCCGCGACAAGGACAATCCTTGCATTCTTTCCTGTTCCAACGGCAAGCTAAATACTGACCGTATATCATCATCCACAGGAGTGCACTGCGACGTTGACGGCCTTCTCAAAGTGGGGCCTGAAAATAACCGACCTCGGGTTGGAGGCGCCCCATGTGAACTGGACGTTCTCTGCGTTGATGTCGGTGCCGAAGGAAGGGGAGCTGTTGGCCCAAAGGAGGTAGCATGTCTGAGGGATTGCGGAAGCGGTGGAACTGGTATTCGAGGATACGAGCGCTGCTTACGGGGAGCTTTCTCAAGTGGAGCATCTGTCGCAGAACCTGAAGCTATTGAACTTGCACTTGTTCGGCGCTTGATTAGCGACTGATGAGAAAGCGCACGCTTGAGAGTTTGGGGCGACGAAAGGGAAGAAGGCGGAGGTTGTGGGGCTACAATAGGTGGTCGGATAATTTCCTTGGCCTGATACTGTTTTCTCTTTTTCTGACGGGAAGATGAATGACCCGGCTCTTCTTCCAATGAAGGTTTATGCGAGTGTGCAAAATAGGCGTCTCTGTTCGAGGAGATGGATGATGCGAAAGAAAGACCAGATGAGGATGTAGAAGAAGTGGAGATGTCGGGCAGGATATCGGAATCGTCGTCGGCAGTTGCACCGTCGACAAGCGCAGGGGGCAAGGGCAAATCATGTTTTGGAGGAGCGCTTGGAGGGGGACCTCCCATGCGAGTCGAAGATTGCTTCCGTCGAAGAGCAGAGGTCGGCGGTGAGAAAGTAGGGGACATGCGTCGAGATGGAGACGGAACGAGTGATGATGTTGATACCGAGGACGACGACGACGGCTCACTTGGAAGAAACGATGGTTGCCTCACTCTCGTATCAGTCATTCCTCTGGCACGCATTGGAGGACGTGGGAGAGGATTGGGAGGAGGTTGGCTGAGTCGATGCGGGTCAGACGGAGTGACAGGTGAAGAAGAGGTAGGACATTTGGCAGAATGAGTGAGACTCTCCCAAGCGGAGGTCAGAGTACTCTCCGCTGACAAAATGGACACCTTTCGATGTAGACTACCCTGAGAGCGACTGTTGATGCAATCAGTAAAGGCGAAACAAGTGATAGATTTTTACTCACCGAGGCTTGAGCTTGAGAGCCGGGGGAGGCTCTTGCCACCGTGCTCCCGGTGACAGCTGCTGGTCCCCTGTTGAAGAAAACGCGGAAGAGGCGTACGAAGTGCGCTGCATGCCGGCCTTCTTCGACATATAGTCTGAACCGGATGAACCGGAGTATACTGACAGTCGGTTTGGATCAGCGACGGCGTTCATCCCGTACGACGCAAAGGGGTCTTGATCAGAAAGGGTCAAAAGAGACTGACGGTGGGGGTTGTGGTGTTCCACCGGGGTGACTGGCCCAATAGATTCCACGGGGGACTTTGTCGATGAGACCGATTTCGAAGGGGGCCTGTTCATGTACTTCCTCTCATTCTGAGGCGGAAGCTCACTGACCGGTGAGACATTCGGGAAGCTGGGGGTCCTCGGAAGATACGGGGGCTCCTGTATGGCCAGCACAGGGTGTTTCTTTGACTTGAAGCCTATCGCGGAGGCCAGAGTGTTGAACTTGGAGCCCGAAGCGGCTTTGGCGCTGCTGGGGGCATCCTTGGGGGGATTGCTCTGCTTCGAGCCGGAGGCGGCGGCGGTTTTCGAAGACAGAGACCACCACTTGGAAGTGGAGGAAGATTGGCGCGAGGAGACAGACATACAAAGAAAAAATCAAAATGAGTGGAAGTGATATGGACGTGGTCAAGCAGGGCCTTGTCGCATATTCAGGCGTCGGGGGTTGAGGAGGAGGAGATGATGGTACGGGTGGAAAAGACAGACACAGAAAATGACGGACCTGGAACTTGATCAAACGCGCCGAGCAGTGTGATCAATGGACCCCGATAATAGTCCCACGGTCACAAATTACAGTTCTTTCATCTCTCCCACGCTCACACTCAATTGCATCCCCATACGTTACAGATCATCAGACATATCCCTTGCTGCTTGACATGGCAGCATGCCATTCCGTCCGTTTCATGCATTGAACTAACGAAAGTCCACATTTTTCGCGCCGTCGTGGCTACCCGCGTCTCCGTCTATATTTTTACGTGGAAAGCACATTCCCCTAGTGCGTGAGATCGGACCCTCGGAGGCAACTCGAGCACTAATTGGGGCTTGGTAACCATAGTTGACTCGATCTGCCATTGTTAACGAAGTTCTCAGGTTGTTTGCAGAGCACACGCATCTATATACTACGCAGTTCTGGAAGTAACAATATACGTGGCCTCGCCATGGCAAATAGGTTTATCCAAGACGACAACTTTCCGGGCATATGAATGTCACGCTTGCACTGCAGGCAAATGCCTATAAAAGTGTGCAAGATATGATGATAATATCTTGATGATGATACAACCATCTTCCACCTATTGCCACTGTAGATATTCTAAAATTATTTAGATTATTGTCCAAGATATAAATTACCATATCATCCAAATAATTGTTGTGATTATTTCTCAAACATAAGCATCAGTATTATAGAAGAGTGAATAAGATTATTATCTACCTTTTACTGGCAGAAATATGCTGAAGATATTGAGGATGGTATCATAAATATCACCACTGTCAGTATTCACAATATCATCACCCCCTATCTCCCCGCAATAGCCTGATGATATTGTAAAAAGCAAGCTGGCTCAGTTTGGATTACTATATATGGAAATGCAGTAGTATGCCTTGAAATCACTAGTGCTACTGAACTTGGGGACTCTGTAAATGGGGTTAGTGTTATTTGAGAAGAGTTCGTAACATTCAATATGAAAGTTAAGATTCAAAACCTCACACTCTTTACCAAACTATACAGCACACAGAATGAGACATTTCCATTTATAGTAATCCAAACTGAGCCAGCTTGCTTTTTACAATATCATTAGGCTATTGCGGGGAGATAGGGGGTGATGATATTGTGAATACTGACAGTAGTGATATTTACGATACCATCCTCAATATCTTCAGCATATTTCTGCCAGTAAAAGGTAGATAATAATCTTATTCACTCTTCTATAATACTGATGCTTATGTTTGAGAAATAATCACAACAATTATTTGGATGATATGGTAATTTATATCTTGGACAATAATCTAAATAATTTTAGAATATCTACAGTGGCAATAGGTTGAAAATGGTTGTACTATCATCAAGATATCATCATCATATCTCGCACACTTTTATAGGCATTTGCCCGCAGTGTTGTCGTTAGGATATCAGGGCAACGTTGGGGTAGCGTACCTGAGGCCTTGAGGCTCCCATTGACAGCAGACATGGACGATTCAGGGAGTATGGTCGTTACGCAACATAACCTAATACCCAACGTACCGGCTTCCTGTTCCATAGAGGCTATCAGACAAGTATGTCGTACTTTCATTCCTAATGGTGATATATGCAGTGAACTACTATAGATATGATAGAACGCGAAACTGATACTTAATAAATAACACCGCAGTGTGCGAAACACATCACCCCATCGAAGCCCACACATCCTCATCGTCTCGATCGCGCGCTGCGTTCACAGCTTTCGGCATGGGTGTGAACGCGCCTCGCTGCGCATCGTTTGGCCGTTGTTCCGCTCCCGCATCAAACAGGACCGGATTTCTGCCAACCAACGGTCGCGCAAGCTCATCCTCCTCCTCGTGGTCACTATCAATATCGAGGTCAAGGCTGTAGCCTGCACGTCTCGCAGCATTGATATCAATGGGTTTTGGACGGGAAAAGATGGACTGCCCCGATCTGCGGTAAAATCAAGGTTGGTAAATCGAACTGTGGAGCAGTAATATTTGGGAATGGGCGGCGCACTGTCTCATGACTGCTGCTAGGCGGCCGAATTGGAGGACGTTACGAGCGACCAACAACAACGTGTCGAAAATTTCCTCTTCCTTACTTCCCGCTCCGCATTTTGCGAAGGCTAGCACCATCAACGTCAGGGCGCAAAATAGCGTCAGGATTAGGTCGACAACGTTGAACGGGGATTTCCAGAATTGCTGCAGGGAAAGGGTCCGCCAATTAATTAGGTATAATCCCCGAGACACCATACAGGATACGCCACGCACCTGTCCAAGGGCGACGAACCGGATGCCGACTTCCAGTATCATTGCTGTATTGATTATTATTTCCAATATGTAGAACGCTAGCCCCGGACACCCATCCGCCAAGCTCAGAGCTACTGTCGTGACTGACAAGGCCGCCATGCCGAGGTACAGGAATATGTACGTCCGCGAGTGTACGAATCGGTTGGCGAGGCCTTTCGTTATCTCACTTCGTGTGAGAGCATAGATAGAACGAGTGGGACTGCGCGCCGAGACGAATTCAGATTGCGGGTATGGCGGGGTCGAAGACAGCAATAAAATTCAGAAGTATCAGATGAGTATAGCAATCGTCGCAAGCACACGGAAGCTGGTACCTACGCAGGCTGAGACTGCGGTTGCTCATAGAAAGTGTCGTGGTTCAATGGATCCGTATCGCCGTATTCGACATCTGGAAGTGGTGGCATTGCTTCGATGCTCTTCGAAGCCGAGTTTAGGGAACGAGGATGAGGGTATGTGGCGAAGGTGGAGGATGCGTGTCACAGTCGGGATTGCGCACGCACTCGGCGACGCGGTCACACCGTGACACGTCATGACATGAAAGTGACTGGAATGAACATTTCAACCAATTGTGGACATGAACAGTCACGGTCAGCGGTCATGAGAATACAAATCTCTATCTAGGACTCCCCATCAGCGCTGCGATAAGACCAGCATCCCGCTATCTTGTCTACTTACTATCATGGCGGCCGCCCCTGGTAATTCTGCGACCTGGCAAGCTCTCGTCAAAGAGAAACAAGAGAGGCAAAAGGCGACCATTCCCCCCAAATGGCTCATCGAGCTGCCTGATACAAAGGCCCTTGACGTGACATCTATTCCAGAAACTTGTGGCTTACTGAGTGCAAGGGAACTGGAGATAACTAGGTCGAATGTCGAGGTACTGTTACCTAGATTCGCCAGTGGCTCCTGGAGCGCGGTGGAAGTGACCACAGCATTCTACAAGAGAGCTATTATCGCGCACCAGTTGGTGAGTTTCCTTCACATACAGACGAATGATCGCGTTGCTTAAATGCCGAATAGACGAACTGTCTGACCGAGATATTTGTCGATAAAGCTTTAGCTCGGGCGGCTGCGTTAGACGAACACCTTAAAACGACGGGGAAAGTTGTCGGACCGCTTCACGGTCTGCCCGTCTCCTTGAAGGATCAAATCAATATTGAGGGTATTGAAGCGTCCATGGGTAATGCGTTACCGATTCGTGCCGGAGAATTTTGACCGACATCACGATAGGTTACGTCTCCTGGCTAGGAAAGTATGCGACCAAGAACGCGGCTCTTGTTGATGTACTGCTCGAGCTCGGCGCAGTCCCATTCGTAAAGACAAACATACCTCAAACCCTGATGGTAAGCTACCAATCTTCATCAACATCTCTCTCTCTAGGTTCTGAACTACATGGGTAGTGGCCAGAGACCTTCAACCATATATTTGGTAGAACTTCTAACCCTCATAACCGATCCTTAACCAGCGGGGGATCGTCAGGGGGCGAAGGAGCACTTGTCGGTTTGTCGTGTTTAGCATGATTTACTAGTGACCACTGCTTATGAACTCATTCGTAGCTCTGAGAGGTAGCCCATTAGGTATGTTTACCCTCCATGCGAATTAGCTGTCAGATTGATCACAGGAATAAGGTGTCGGTTCAGATATTGGAGGGTAAGCAAAACCAAACGATCGTACCTTTGAAATAACTAAACCCCCGCCCAACAGTTCCGTACGAATCCCCTCTGCATTCTGTGGCGTCTACGGTTTACGACCGTCATATAATCGCATGCCATATGGCGGATGCGTCAACTCGATGGAGGGACAAGATTCTGTCCTTTCTGTCCTCGGGCCTATATCCAACAGTGTCGCCGGCCTTAAAGCCTTCACACAATCGGTGATCGAGGCCAAACCGTGGCTTAAGGATCCTCTCGCCCTTCGAAAGCGATGGAGCTCTGAAGAATATGATCTCATTGAACATAACAACGGAAAGAATCTATGCTTCGCGATCCTTTGGAACGACGGGCTCACCCTGCCGCACCCACCCATAATCCGTGGGCTCGAAACGACAAAGAAGGCACTTATCGCTGCCAGTCACACAGGTGAGCCCTCGCTACGAACCGTGTACACGCACATATACACTATTCCTTGGCATTGAAACGCACCTCATAGTGATCGACTGGGTGCCTCACAAACACGGCGAAATCTACGAAACCCTCGTGAGTTTCTCTTCGGCATCTTTTGCACGTTGGAAGTAGATCTGAGATGCATCGTCGATGACGAAGAGGGCTGTCTGGGCAGCTGGTGCAGCCGAAGATTATGCTGTTACGACGTCCCCTACGGGCGAGCCTGTTATAAGCAACATGAGCCCTGACCCGGATGTTGCTGGGACGGAGGCGTCCTTCCGTCCGGGCAAGGCTGGGATATCTGCCTATCAGCTTTGGCAGACACAGAAGCGGAAGAGGGAGCTTCGAGAAGAATACCTGGCTCATTGGCAGCAAACTGCTGGAACGACCGGCACAGGACGACCCGTCGATGCCATCATCTCCCCTGCAGCTGCCTACGCCGCACCACCTCATGGCAAAAATAAGTGCGTCTTTCTGGGACTTGCATCAAGGATAACGTTCAGCGCTGACAACTTAAACAACACATGTCTTCTCTACAGAAACGCCGATTACACCATGATATGGAACTTGCTTGATTATACAACGATGGTGATCCCAATCTCCAAAGTCGACCCGACAATCGATGTCAAGAAACCGGCGCACGAATTTTTGAGCGATAGAGATCAGATTAACTATGACCTATGTGCGTTCTGATATCTCTGGTTGGACTTCCATTGCTGATTGTGGCGGTGCCAATAGATGATCCTGCGGTATTCGCCAATGCCCCGATATCTATCCAGGTCGTCGGACGCACCCTAGAAGAAGAGGCAGTACTTGCGTTGGGCAAGATCGTCGACAATGCAGTAAAGGCATTGAGTACAAAGGCAACCGGCAAGATGTGATACAGTTGTAAGTATGGTATTCGTTTACGAGCGGGGTGATACAATGCAAGATGCTGGAAAATCAAGATGGATACGCAAGTGGGTCGAGCAAGTCGTCTGTGTACTGTAAATATCTTTCGCAGGCTCTTAGGAATGGGACAAAACGTACGATTATGCGTATGTGACTTGCACTGCTATGTCAGTCATGAAAGCGAAGCAGATGTCCTGCTCGCTATGAAAGTGTCAGGCCACCAACTGCCTCTCCAGCTCCATCTATCTCGCGTTCGTCGCCTTCCAGAGGTTTCGAGCGCGGGAAGGGCCTGAGAATAGGACTGGCCAGCCCCATGGTCGCCCTGAGAGTGGGGCTCGATGTGATGCTCATTGGTCGTGGGTATGAAGAAGTAAAGGAACCGGCGATTGTGGGGGAAGACGCAGCAGAGCTGACGGTAGAGGCTGGGATCGAGATGGGGATGGCAATTGGTAATCGTGTGCTGGGGCGGGTGCTGAGCGGTGAGCCAATGTTGCCATGTTCTCTCAGATGCGACATGGAGGGCGAGACGGCGCGTCGCTTAGCAGAGGAGGGATAGGGATCAAAACGGTCGTCCACTGAAACTAGCAATACTTCGGTCAGAAATTTCGATATCAAGGACGGTAGCCTCACATTTCCGTTTGTTTGAACGCACGGCACTGCTCGTCGGAGGTGGGGTATACCGCCACTGGCTAGTGTTGGTGAACGACGGGGACGCCATTGGCTGAAACGCACAATTCAGCCAAATTACGAATGTAAAATGCATTATTTCGACGCACGATATCAATATCCATTGCTACCGTTCCAGGGCTCCCGCAAATTGATATATCATCACCATTGATAGAACCTGCTATACTTCCTGCCACACTCCCGGAGGGTGTAAATGGTTTGTTGATGTTAATCGGTTCGGAGCCGCGAGGGACGAAAGTAAACGTGGGGTCTTCGCCCTCGTCTTCGTCGTCGCTCTCAGGGTCGTGTTGTGTGTCTTCTTCGTGCCCCGCTTCTTCGGGGTATCTACCGCGATCATGGGCATTCCTAGGCGTGCGGGGTTGAGTTGGCAGCTCCGAGCACGAAGCCACGAGGCGCTGGAATGCGGCTTCCGATTGAACCTCGGATTCAAGTGGCCGAGATTCAGCCCGGATCCTCAGTATGCGTGGTTGCTTTACCTACGAATTAACATCCATTGAACAAAGGTCTGGGGGATGTAGAATACAGCTTACTGGAAATGACAATCGGCGGTGGTGGTTGCGGGCTGGGAAATCTTGAGTCTCAGTTCCCGTGGATGATTTACGTGGGGGAGTGGCTAGATGCTTCAGTTTCTTGCGTGAGTGTCGGGTGTCCCCTTCAGGGCCCCCAAGTGGTGGCGTAGTATTCTCTGAGCTACTGGACGGTGAGCTGTCAGTAAGCATGCGCTCTTTGTCGCTCTCGCCGTCCTCCTGCATGGCATTCTGGTTCAACCGTCTGCGGGTAGGGGGTTGTAAAGTGAAAGATGAGGCCAGGGGACTGTGAAGACGTCCATCGCTGAAGTAGCCACCCTTCGTCGAGAGCAGACTGGGGCGTCGGAAACGTTGTAGCAATGGGGGGATGTCGTCTAACGGCGACGGCGACGCGAGGGCGGTAGACGAGGACGCCGGCAAGGCGAAATCCGTCGAGGATGTTGGCAACGATGGTCGAGTAGCTTTAGGCATTGTCGAGATTGTGGCCATGTACATGCAAGTTTGAATAGAAGTCGAGGTGGTCTCTGAACTCAGGGGCTGGCCGAACTAATCAACTACTATGGCCACTTTCCAATTTAGGTATGATGCACATATTAGATTAGCTATTTATGCACAATTATATGTAGGTACGCGATTAAAAGTGCTTCGTAACGAGAGTGTGGCCAACAAGGTAGGCTGAGGTGAGCAGGAAGCCTGAAAAGAAGAAAAAAATCAGCAAAAGATAATCGATGAGCAGACCAGGGGGACCTACCGAAAGTAGACAGCGAGCCGAGCCAAGCTCCTCGGGTGCTCCTCTAAGGATTCTGTCAACGACAAGTTCGTTGTCGAGCTTTTAGGGATACTCACCTTAGCGGGGTCCCCGGAGGTGTAGCCTGCGGTATAAGCGATGCGGGAGATCGACCAGAGACCAAGACCAAGGGCGGCGGGGATTGGGTACTTGAGGGCGGTAATGAGAGCACTAGAAATAAGTTTTAGAACGTGATGGCCAAAATAAAGGGGGAGGCTACGCACGACACGTAAAGAGGAGGGATGCTCTCGAGTGTGTTTTGGTGGGCACCTAGGTGATCAATCATGTCAGCCAACGAATACCAACGGGTCCTCGTTCAATAACTTACGTTGGGCGCAATTGAACTTCTTGGCCGCAAGGGAAGCTTCAGCCTCAGCCTTGTCCGCGTACGCTATAACAAGATTATGAGCTATTTGGCCGGTCATGCACTATGGCGTGATCGTCACCTTGAGGGTACTTCACGCCTGCAGCCTTACGGTGCTTCGACACGGTTATTGTCTGGTACAAAAGCACCCATACCGTTGACACCAGGCCGGCGGTAACGTATTCGAAGCTGCAAGACACTTCACGTCAGTCTAATGGGTCTTCTCGCCAAGCTGATTGCTTACTTTTCGGGAAGAGTGATGGCCATTTCAGTCGAAAGTGCTAAGGAAGATCTTGAAAAAAGGTAGATGTGGCGGTTGCAATGTTGATTCAAGCTGACACTGCTGACATAATCCAATGTGCGCCGTGAATGCATCGTAATCGCATTGAATGGTTATAAAATATTCAGCACTGGGGTAACGGATGTGATCACAATGTATTCCCGGGGGATATAGGACTATGTCAGCAGTGTGAAGAAGTCCGGTATAAAAACAAATATTAGGAAAGTCGACGCGTCACTCCGGCTGCCTTCAGCGACCCGGACCCTGGTAGCTCTATCACCTAACCTTGCACAGCGGCGAGGACGTGGCCCAAACGTGACCACAACCTCCGTTTCTAACAGCCAACAGCCAATCACCTGCTCGGGATGTGTCACGCGGCTGACATTTGCCGTCGGGATTAATCGATATTAATCAGCCACAAAGAAATGTATTCTCCTCAAGGCGGTCCAGAAGTTGCTAGAACGTGCGTGCACGTATGTTAGAAGTCACCAAAGATCATCCTCAACACGACGTAGAAGCTAGCGTTGCAAAGGAAAGCTTCGAAGACATTAGAATCAGTGCTGCGGAAGATGAGCAAGACATTTACCTATAAAAATGAGCGTGGTAAGGAGCCCAGCCACGTAAGTCTTCTGTGAATTGAATCGTTCAGCTTAGTTTCTTTAGACCGTCAATGACACATACCTCGGTCGATTTCCCGGTGACCACATACCCATGGGTATACAATGCGGATGATATGGACCAGGTAAATAATCCTATAATTGCCCACACGGGTGAATCGATTCCCGTGAGCAGCGCGCTACATTGTGAGGTTACGAATGGTCAGAAGTCTTGAAACGAGGGTTCCATACGTGATGAGAAGCGTAGGGAGACTTCTGAGACTGTACTGATATGTACCTAGTAGAATTATATACGGTCAGCTGGCAAACGCGTGGTCTAAAGGCATTCAACGTACGCTGGGCAAGGTTAAAATTTGTTTGCTGCCGGCGAAGCTTCCGCCTCGGACTTGTCTGCAAACACTGATACAATAATGTGTCAGAAATCACTAGCTGAGTAAGGGGATCTCTCGACTGACTTCTCGGTTGTTCGACGCCAGAGGACTTGCGATACCTCATTACGAGTAAATCCTGGTAGGTGACAACCCAGATCGTCGAGAGCACGCCACCAAGGACATATACAAACGCTCTGGGGACGTAAATCGTAGGCATGGTGTGTAAGGAGGTTGCTAGACTGAACACTGAACTGAGGAAGACGGGGTTTTTATGTGTTATTCCACCTCGCCATCATTCTTGTATTTAAACGCCTTCGAAGTATCAGGCTGCGTTACCGCTGCGTCAACCTCAACGTGTCCTCGCTGTCCGAAACGCCTCTTGAAGTGCTGTGCATCTTTATCGTTGCATCCAAGGATTCATATGATCACGGTTGGACTTGCGCAGCGATTGCACTGTGCAGTTTCCAAATCCGATCCATGATGATTAGCAAACACGTGATCGCATTTTACTCTCTCTCTCCCAAAAATGTCGAAGCGATCGGCGACACAAGTAGTCAATGCAAGCGATGAGCAGGCCTCAAAACGTCCATCGGGGAGTGCGACGAACCACAAATCCGAGAATGACGAGATGGGGGAGTTCGAAGATGCTTGGGAAGATGAGATCGAGAGCGACGGAGAGGTGGTAGATGCTGAGGCTGCTGAGGGCGAGGAAGGTGCGATCCAGTCCTCATCGTACGATATACCCGTCATTCTGAGTCTGTTTAGGTATGGATGTGGACGAGGTGCTCCCTGCGATTGAGGAAAGCGAAGAACAGCCACCTGCACCGTCTGTATATATCCCGGGGAGACATACTCTCGGCGCCGATGAAATTTTAGAGGCGGACGATTCGGTATACTTGATGCGACATTCACTGAACGTAAACTGGCCGTGTCTATCCTTTGACGTGCTGCGCGATAATCTTGGAGACGAACGACAACGATTCCCTGCCACCGCGTATCTTGTATCAGGAACTCAGGCCGATGTCGCGAAAAACAACGAAGTATTGGTGTACAAGCTAACGTCGTTGCACAAAACACAGAAAGATGGAGGTGAGTCGGAATGCCCTGTCGGAGTTATGTCAGTGGAGTATAAAGTCTACAGATGATTCCGATGAGGACGACGACGACGATGATGACGAAAATCTGGACGAAGACCCGATACTCGAATACCGATCAATACCGCACATGGGAGGCGTGAATCGTGTTCGCGCGCAACCCCTCCCTGCCTCATTACCCCTCCCCCCTGTTTCCCAGCCGTACTACACAGCGACATGGTCAGAAACAGGAAAGGTCTACATATGGGATATCCGTCCGTTAATAGAGTCTTTGGATGTCCCTGGCTATGCCCTCCCTAAGTCGCGGACCTCTGCCCCAGCGTGTACCGTAGGTTCGCATGGCCGAGCGGAGGGCTTCGCCATGGACTGGGCGTCATCAAATGCATCTTCGCTTCGACTCTTGACCGGCGATATACACTCGAAAATATACCTAACAACCACCGCCCAATCGGGGTTTACCACCTTGTCGCAACCGTTCGCTTCACATACATCGAGCGTCGAGGACTTGCAGTGGAGTCCATCTGAACCGACAGTCTTTGCCTCATGCTCGGCCGATCAGAGCGTGCGCGTATGGGATGTACGAATCAGGAACAGACAGAGCGTCGCCGCGATCATGGCAGCACACCCAAGTGATGTCAACGTCATAAGCTGGAACAAAGCCACCAGTTACTTACTTTTGAGCGGCGGAGATGAGGGAGGCGTCAAAGTCTGGGACGTGCGAAACGTGAAAGCAACTGGGTACGCACCTTGTCTTCCCCTCTTCCCAATATAAAATGACCCAGCCCCTTTAGTCCTGCTCCCACCGCAGTAGCGTCTTTCAACTGGCACTCCGCTCCTATTACATCCATCGAATGGCATCCAACAGAAGACTCTATCTTCGCTGCGTCTGGCGCGGACGATCAAGTAACGCTTTGGGACCTAGCCGTCGAACCAGACGAAGACGAGATGAATACCGCTACCAACGAAGCCAACGACACTCAACAAGTGCCGCCTCAGCTCTTGTTCGTGCACCAGGGTCAAAAAGACATCAAAGAAGTGCATTGGCATCCTCAGATTCCCGGAGCCGTAGTCAGTACTGCGTCGGACGGATTCAACATCTTCAAAACTATCTCCGTTTGAGGGTCGTAACATTGCGTTGTTCAATCAATGGCAAAGGTATTGTAGAGAATCGCCGTAGCTGTTGTAGAAGTGTAGAATCAATAGAGTCCCATGCCGTTGTTGCCTTTGGGCACCCGTATCTGGCTATGTTAGTTCTCTGAACAAAATAACGAGCTGAATAATTTAGTACCTTAGAGATGTTCTTGTGGATTAGGTCAGTCAGTACTGCGTAGATGTTTCGGATATCAATAAGGTGTTGGCGGATAAAGTAGAGTTGCTTCTCGTCGTGTTCTCGCAGAGAGGCCTAATAAAGCACTTAAATGCTGTATCGATATCAACTGGCATGAACGTACTGCGTAGTCCTCGATATGCGGATATTTAACGAGCTTTGAGCAGATCTTGGCTCTTTGGAGATGGTCTTGTCGCGCTGCGTCACGGAGATTGTACGCGCTATCCTGGGCTCGCATCAATTCCGCCAATACCTCTACACAGGATGAATGAGTGAAGTGTGCATCCACGTCTTGAAACATAGCTACCTTCCTGCACTTGTACACCTAGGAGATGATTCAGAATGAGAAAATAGGTGACCTCTAAATTTACATACCAAAGTTATCACCACTGATGCCATAATTTCTTTATATCAACATTCTGGTCATATTGCAAGAAAGGACATACTCTTCAATCCTATAAATTATGAGTAAAGTGGTTGTCTGGTACAATATAATGCTTACTTTGGCATGGTGAGGTTGACCCATAGTTTAACTTGGTCCTTGAGAGGTACACGGGTTAGTTCGAGCGTAGTAGTACGTATGCAATAGAGCGACAAAATACTTACACACAAATCAGCCAATTGATCACACTCTTTCTTCACAGTTTCATGAAGCGAGGTTATATGTTGGTTAGAATGAACAAGGTCTGGGTATTTCGGATGCGGTGTGTGATGCACGTCACCGTTCTCAGCGCTGCCGTCTGCTGTACGTCTCCTCTTCTTGTTGTGAGGATCTTCTGCGTCAGGGTTTGAAGGGGGAGGATAAATTGTAGTATCGGTCTTCTTGGAGTGCGACATGTTAAAGGGCGAATCTGCATTCGAATAGGTCTGTATTATTTGATGCAATTCTCTGCAACAAAGTTACCGCTGAGTTTCACGTAGCCAATAACACACGTACATTATCTATGAGACGTCAGAAGCTCGTTACAGTTGTCGTAAGGACAACCACGCACCTTGTTCGGGAAGACCTTGAATACAATGTCTTCGCCTTTGTTCGTAACAGACCTCCGAAATTCCTACATTCACCGTCGAGCATGAAGATAACGATAACGGCAAGGAGACAATAGTTTACCTCTAGTTTGCGCGCTGCCTCTTTGTCCGTGGCCATTGTCGTCGACGAGGTGGCCTGTATGCGTGGATGGTGGTACGCGGTGAGGGTGAACGGCGGTGACTTCGAACTTGGTAATCGCGTCGGTAATTAGACGCCCATAGTGCTATAAGTTGCATGGCTCTGCGTGACTAAGTATTGGTCCCGGCCAGGGACGTCACGCTCTCCCGGTCACAGACTGTGGCAGCCGCCTCCCTAGGCCTTGGCCTATAACCACTCCAACACTTTTGATGGCGCACAACGACGAGAACGAAGCAATCTCTGCGCTCTCCGGCTTCTCCTTGAACCATCTGCTGGGTCAATTGTCCTTGCCCAGTGGGTCAGGGCTGCAAAGTCAGCTCGGTATACGCGGAGTCTCTGCGCTCAGCTCAGAGCAGATCTACAACAACAAATGGACCGAGGATGAAGGCGCAGTCGGTGCGGAAGAAGGAGACGACTGGGAAGATGAAGTAGACCGAGAACTGAGGGAGGAAGAAGTTGCGAACCCGGTCAAGATCGAGGTCCATTCTCCTGGTGGCTTTCGACCAAAGCAGAAACGCACGCGAATTGTGAAGCGTCTCATAGAGCGGCCCAAGACTGTATACGAACGCTTCCCCTCGTTTGAAAAAGGTAAAGTCCTAGACTTCAGTGACCTATTCAAGGGATACACGGCTCGAAAGTCGCGTTTATCGAGGCGCCCTTTTCTTGGTGAGTGCTTCGCTTGAGATGAACTCGTAAATCCTGAGTATGTACAGTCGAGACTATATATCCACGGAGAAAGGAAGTGACCAAGGGGTTTCTGGAATCAGTTGTTGGGACGTCGAAACGCCAGGAAGAGACCAAGCGAGCCGAAGAGGTTTCGTCGGGGAATGTGGAGAGCGACCTTTTGAAGGCTCTTGAAGTACGTTCATCCCCATAAACAAAAAACACATCTTGACCTCAGTAGGAACGCGATAAATCAAATCTACCAGTCTCTCTGCCCCTCCATGACCGCACATTTGACCTGGTGCTATTATCGAACTGGGAAGACCAAATTATGTACGACCCAGCGCCAGCCAGTCAGCACTCCCAGACAACCGAGCGCAGTCTGACGACACCTATCAATAAAGTCCTGGAGTCTGGGGCTTGGACACAGAGTATCATATGGAGTCCTCGAGCGCCGTTCAGGGACTTCACTCAATTGGAGTTCAATCATGAAGATGATGTGGTTCCGGAAGATCGAGCTGGTGGGTATAGATATGTCATGATTTTCTACGGCTAAGCATTGTTGCTGTAGATTCTTTGAGACCTCGCAAGCGCGTCAGATTGGATGCCGGGCAACGAGACAAGTTCAATTTATCGAACGATCACTTGTACGAAGTGTCGAAAGATGGCGCCAAGCATCGCGTTCGTCAAACATTCAGTCAGTTGGTCGTCGAACATGCGTACCCTGCTCAGAAACTTCAACTACCCTTCGTGCGTGGGCTATCTCTACCTCCATTGTCATAATCACCTAACATTTTAACTACAGTACAAGACACGGCTTTCGAAACAAGAAGCTCGTTCTTTCCATCGACCTGCCCTCCAATTTCCTGCAAATATCGAACTTCACTTCAGCAAAGTTAGGACAGCCAAGAAGAAGAAGGATAATTCTGGTAGGAAGTTGGGCAAGGGCGCCAATATTGGAGAGGTCATGCACAGGACCAGTGACCTCAGTCTTCGAGATACGTCCAACTTCGTCTTATGGGAATATTCGGTGAGTTGGTCCTGCCACGCCCCAACCTTTGACCAATTGTAGCAGGAAGAGCACCCGCCAATTATATCAAACTTTGGCATGGGGAGCGCATTGGTCAACTACTACCGTAAGAAAGACGAGAAAGATGAACACGTTCCGAAGGTACATCAATCACGCTTCTTGTAACGTACAATTGCTAATTCAGACAATCTAGTTCGACCTAGGAATCCCGTTCGTCCTCGAGCCCCAGGACGAATCTCCGTTCATGAAATTTGGCTATGTCTACCCTGGTCAGACCATCCCTGCCATGTACAACAACCTAGTTCGTGCTCCACTGTTTCGGCAGAAGCCGTATCCCACCGACTTCCTTGTCGTGAGGTATCTACTTTCGTTTCTACGTTTTCCACGAGTTGCCCTGAAGTTGATGTTATTTAGGAATACCGTCAAGGGTGAGACGAAGTATTACCTGAGGGAGATAAAGAATCTCTTCGTGGTTGGCCAAACATATCCCGTCACTGAGGTTCCTGGCCCTCATTCCCGCAAGATCACTAACACCCTCAAATTTCGTCTACAAATCATCGCCTTCAAGCTACTCAAAAAAAGCCCAGGCGAACGACTCAAGATTTCTAGGCTCATGAAATATTTCCCCGATCAAAATGAGCTTCAAATGAGGCAACGCTTGAAGGTAGCATGTATCTTGTATTCGCAAACATCCATGGCTTACCCTCTGCTTAAGGAATTCATGGAGTATCACCGGCGCGGCCCTCACCAAGGCTTTTGGCGACTGAAACCTAATTGGACGTTGCCAAACGACCCAGAGATGCTCAAGATGGTGGGTCCAGAGCAAGTGGTACTTACCGAAAGCATGCAAGTTGGTCAGCGCCACTTGCAAGACTCCGGGTATAGTGGTGTAGCCGATACGACCGACGACGACGAGACGAAACTGTCGGTTGAACAGCAACTTGCTCCGTGGATTACAACCAAGAACTTCTTGTTCGCAACACAGGCTAAGGCTATGCTTAGGCTTCATGGGGAAGGAGACCCCACTGGTCGTGGAGAAGCTTTCAGCTTTATCCGAATCTCCATGAAGGATATATTCGTCAAGGCTGGTGAAGACTATGAACAGAAGCTCGGTTAGTTCTTAGTGTTGATGGTGGCGAGTGACTAGATCCTGATTTCATTCACAGCTGAGGCAGAAAATCGTCCGAAGTCTGCTCATCGGTACAACGTCGCCGAACAACAGCAAATATACAAATCAGAAATCGAGCGGATTTGGAAGGCTCAGTTCGACTCGCTCAGCCGTAAGGATGAACCGCAACTCACGGAGGAAGACATCAGAAGGGATCGAGACGAGACAAAACGAATACAAGCTCAGCACAACATGAGGAGGGATGGAAGCAGGGCTTTCTCGCCCGGGATGTCGCCCATGCTCGCCGGTCCATCCTCCCCTCCCTACAGCCGAGCTTCCTCTGTCGACAGGGACAGAGAGATGAGTATGGGTCCAGATGGAAGTCGCAAGGTTCTACGTATCAGGCGTCTGGTGAGAACTGGCAACTCAAAATAGCTCTAGGCGTCGCTTATTCCCTGTTCACGTTTTCTAGATCGACGGCGAGTGGCAAACGGAGATCATCCGCGACCCTGCAGTCATCCGAGCATACATTCGTGGTCGACAACTTCTCGAGGAAGAACAAACCATGGCGGATAGCTTGGCGCCTACAGGCGACGCAGACAAGGACAAGCGAGCCAAGAAGAGGTAAGCCAAATCATCGCAGTCTAGATTCTCTTTGCATGTTTGCTGACCCTTTTGGCTCGTCATTATTAGACTGGAAGAAGAGATAGCTCGCATGAAGAAGAACCAAGAGCGTCGGCTACATAGGAAGAATGCCAAGATCATTAAGGAGGGCGGTACACCTCTACAACTGAGCCGGCCTTTGAAGCCAGATACAACGGTGAAAAAAATCCGCATGTCGTGTGGTAGAATACACACTGATTGATTTAATTGAACAGCGGCGATGCGGGCATTGCGGGCAAATGGGCCACATGAGTAAGCCTTCGACATCTTTTCCTTCTCGTTGGCCCACAGATCTAACGAACGTTGCAGAGACCAATAGGAAATGTCCCCGATGGGCTGAATTCAGCAACGGCACGCCACCCGTACCCGTCACCCCAGCGTCCGCGGGTAGTCCACCACCGCCAGGTTCGGCGACTATACCTGGGCTAAACTTCAACAGAGGTCCAGGGAGTACGCCGTTCGGCTTTCACGCTGCTGCGGTCTCTTCTCCGCTTGCAACAAGCCCGCCTATGTCCGCAAAGGAGGACGGGGTGCCTTCAACTCCTTCGGCTAGTGGTCCACCAAAAATCAAGCTGACGCTCAAGCCAAGAACCTGATGGACATTGACGCTACGTAGTACTGACGTATGATATTTATGGATTTCGTTCACGCCTCATCATGGCGCAATATGGTTGATAATCGATAATTGTACGCTGCATCTTACATGGCAACTATGGTAACAACAGTGAACTTGTGTAAAATAATAGAAGTATAAATGTCATTGCAAGATGGAAAACTGAATATAGCGTGCACATTATTGTTACAATACAGAAGTCCTACGCAGTAGCCATTTCCACGTCCTTAATATGAGGAGTTTGGGAAGGTCGGGAATGGGTGTTCAGCGACTCATAACGTTCCTTGAAATCCGTGTTGATTGCAACGAGCAGATTTCGGATCAGCTCTGCGTGGCTCTTGCGTTCGTCCAATGGAATTTCACGAGTTCTACTCTCAAGTTCTATTCGTCCAATTTTCCGAGCGAGTTCTTCCGACTGTTCTGGCGATCGCCGAGCGGAAAGGGTCGGAGATGCAATGGAACGTATCCCAGGGAGTGTGGTTGGCTGCGGCGGTGGAGATGGCGAGTGCGTGGTCGATGGCGTGGATACACTGGACTCGGGCGACGGCGAACGATACTTGAGCGGTGGCAGCTTGAACTCAGCATCACCTGATGTAAGGAGCGGATATAACGAGCCGGATTTCGATGATGACGAAGACGCAAACGCTGGCGTGAGTTTGGCAGGTGGGCCAGGGTGAGATGACTTCGGCAATTTGGATTCGACAGGTTCTGCTCGAGACGACGGTACAGATTTGAGGGGCACGATAGTGCGCATGGATTTGCCCATGTAGTCCACTGGCGCCAAATGTGCGACAGGAGCAGCACCTCTCGAGACGCGCATGTAGTCGAATGCCGCCGCATTGTCCGGGACTGTCATCGGGATCTGAGGAGGGGTAGAGTTGACAGGGGTAGAGACCGCAGAGTGAGGAGACCCAGACTCCAATGGAGGAGTTGGGTGATGGTAATTTTGCCCTGAAAATGAAGAACTTGGAAGGCCAAATTTAGACGAGATACGCCGAGCACTCGAGGGATAATCATTTGCGGGTGGATACGTGAGCGAAGAAGGATCATGCATCGCAGGATACACATATGGGCTGGGTTGAACTGACGGATGAGAGGAACGTGATGTTGGGGGATGATAAGAGTTGGATCCGAAGCCATGGCTAGCAGGTCCTGTGTAGCCATTGTCGCTCGGGAACGACGACTCCGACCCCGGCAGACCTGGCATGCCGGTTAAGCCGAGCTGTCCTAGGGTCGAAGCATCAAAGTATGAGTCTGAGAAGCCGGTAGAAGTAGTTGGAGAGGAGGAGGAATGGTAACGGGAGCCCGAAGCTACGTCACGGCCGAGTGTAAGGAGGAATTCATTGACAGCTGCGAGTTCTTCTGGAGTGCGAATGTCGAGAGAAACAGAACGAGGATTAAATTGTTGGCGATGGGCATTGGCTACATGCTGCGCATAGGCAAGGTTATTTAGCCGTTCAGCCATCTCTGTGGATACCAAGTTAGTTGTGAGAAGACTGATTCAAGGATAAAGTACGGACGAGAGTCGTACGATGGCATAACGCGGCGCTTCTTCATGTCAGTAAAGAAGTCGTCGACCGCGTAGTCATGAGAACGTTTTGAGCCCGTAGGCACGGAGCCTGCGTCCGGACGTAGAACCTCCCAAGCTGGGACCTGATGGTGCAGAAAGGCATCATGCGTCGGAGAATGGTGATGAGCGAGTTCTGGAGAAGGAGAGGGCAATACACCGAAATGAGAACCTAATCAGTACACGATCATTGGATAATGAACACTTGGGGCGAGAGATCAAGCTTACCGTCAGACGCGGAAGAGGATTGCGACTTGGCGCGAGCAACAGGGACTCGAGGCATAGTAGAGAGCTTCGACCGAGAATCATTCTTGATAGAGTCTCCCCTTACACGCTGGACGTAGATAGGGTCGACGACAGTGATTGCCTTGGAGTGCTTGTGCTGCGCATGGTGTTCCTCTGTGTGTATCTTCTCGTGCTTCTTCAAATCCTGGGGCCGTTTGAACGACTTTTTGCATATCTACATTGACGATAAGTAAAGAAGCACATGCAACCGTCACTGATAATCACCTCGCAAACATGCGGCTTTAGTGGTGTGTGTACTGTCAATTCATTGAGTTCGGAGTGAACCAAATGGCCTCGGAGAAACGGAAAAATGAGATACCTCTGAGATGGCTGGTGATGTGATCACGCTTAGCGCAGGTTGTGCCGCAATCTTTCCACTTGCAAGTGAGGCAGAGGTTGTTTGTACTCTTGCGACCGATGTGGTCGTTGCACAGATGATTGTAAAGAGCTTCGGGATCAGAGAAGGACTGCGTGCATTCCATCCAGAGACATTTGTGAGCGGGCTGTGGCTCCGTGGACTGCGTAACGCTGTTCGACGACTCCGGCGAGTCCGATTTAGGGGACTGGGGGCTCTGAGAGTCGGAGGGCGGGGAGTTCGTCGTCGGGGACGGGGGCGGGAGGGAGGCGGTCATGTATGGAAGATGGTGGTGGTCGGTGAAGAAGAATGGCGGCAACGGGGCTTGGGTAGAGACTTGCGAATTGAAGTTGGACATTGCTGATTTAAAGGCGGCGCTTGCCAAGCAATCCCAAGAGCCTGATCGTCTCAAGTACTCTTGGCGACTGGATGACATAATTCAGTCCCAGCCTCCTCAATAACGAACCGGCTCGAACCAGCATGGCCCTGGCTTGGCATTCATTCTATGTTTACTTGTCAGACCCGTCGTTATTTTCGTACACCTCGTAAACAGCCTGCACGAGTTTGGCGCACCAAGCTCAGCCTCACACTTGCGCTTTCTGCACGAATTTACTTCCCGGTCTAGCGACACTGCAGGCTGGCAGCTCTCATCGTTCTCTCGGATGTTCAACCGAATTTCCGCCATTTGGGACACTCTTAGGCCTACCGCACCCACTGGTGCAATGCAGTGATCCCCTTCCCGCCCCAGCTGGGTTTCTTTTGCTTGAACAACTTGGTACCCCGCCTATTACATCCTACTTCCAACAATCTTATCACTCTGGATCCTGATAGACTGGTCTGGAGAGTCTTGCAATACTCTTAGTATTGTCTTTTCTTGGGTCAGGTGGCTGGAAACCAACGTCAGACAACAGGCGCTATGGATGTCTCTTTCCCCCGCGCAACACCCAAGTAAATCAGACGCGGTGTTTGGCCTACTGGGGCATTTACGACGGCCAATCACACTAGGTTCTGGAGAAACCTCTTCTTCGAAAAGTGGGGAATCTTCCTACCGTGGCAGACGTCTCGCCAGAACCCTCGCCGTGACTTGCTACGCCACAAATCCAGGCCTCGTCGACCATGTCCAATCCTAAAGCATACCTCCCGAATCTAACGTGGTGCGACATGTCCTGACATGACCGAATCCCATTGGTCCCAAATGATGGCGGCGATTACAACTTAAGACGCCTTTCTCTTCGCCCTGATTGGACATCTACATGGCTTTGCTCTTCAACAAGCGAGGCCTCGACAATACAAATACTTTCCTACCACGGTCAAAACTCAGTGATGATCCGGCTACACATGCACCACCCCGGTCACGCTGACAAAGGGTGTTAACGCGATCATGATGTTGCTTCTTTCAACTTTAATCGTTACGGAATACCACACGCAGTACGATCGCGGTTCTTCTACCGACTAGTACAAGTGGAGAAGACGGAGCATGTCCCAATCTTTATGAACGACCAGTATGTTGCCCCTCCCTCAGATTCCAAGGTCGTCCAGAATATTTCACCGCTAGAAATCAAGTCGCCCGACGTTTCAACCGTTGCGACAGCAGCACACCATGCCAAGAGGTCAGAAAGGGTCGGGGCCTCTCTCAGACGTGTAGGCACCGTTTATACCAATTGGCGTTAAAGCGTCTGTCCTTACTTCTGGCTCCGGGCTTCCGTCTCTTGGAGAAAACTAAACAAAGTTGGACTTGGACAGATATAGGAATCGGGCATGTGAGTTTTCGCTGTTGTTCCTAGAAATGAGGAGCTGTTGGTGGAATAGAAACAGGCGAGTCTAATTTACCCCACACCAGGATAGCGGTAATGGGTTTGATAACTTATTCGGTGAAGTTATTATATCCCTCTCTCCAAGTTCGCTCCGCTTCGAAGCCCAACGAAGCAGTAAACGGGACCGAAGGCATGCAGAGAAGATGCTCTAAGGAAGTTCGCCGATAGCACTTTTAGCCAAAATAGCAAATGCTTAGATAGTTTGCTTGGCTTGATCCATGTTACTGGCTTCCAAGCGCACTCAGCATAGACAATTGACCCAAGCCAAAGATCGGATCGGATGACATATTGGGCAGTCCCTAAGATGACTTGGCAATTGTGAGGACATGGCTTGGCGCTTTGCCTTGGCGTTATGGTGGGTCAGCTTGGCATGGAGCATGGCTTCTCTCGGCATTGCCCCTGTGCCGAAACATGTTGTCGCACGGCACTGTGGATGGAGAAACCAGTGATCTGGTGAGCAAAGGAGAAACAGAAAGGTATAGTACAGCTACTTCCAATATCATAGGCTGTCGCTGGCTATCGTAAAAGGCTTGCGACGGGACAGGTGTTGCCGTTGCTGCCGAACAAGAAGAAGCGAAGCGTGGATTCAGGAAGTAAGCATGCAGGCAAATAAATTCTAAAGGACTTTACGGTGAATAATGCGTGGTATGTTTTGTGCCCAGATAATCGCATCGGTAGGCATTTCGCCGATGTTTAACAACAATGCGACGATTTTATTGACGGATCCTTTGTTCGGTGGAATCTGATGACTAGAGCCCAGAAGGCCCTGAAATGGAGGTGCTTCGTTTCTGCAAATCCAAATTTACATACCAGGCTCTATCAGATTGGTTGAATTTGAAGACGGGGTCTTGGCTTGGTGGTCAATCTCCAATGGGTCAAAAGTGACCGGTCCACGAGTATGAGTCTGTTCCAGAATTATCGGCGCTGTAAGGAAGTAGCTCCGTGTCAAAGATCAGTAGTTCCAGCCGAGTGAAATCAAATACTGTTGCAAGTCGGTACGACACCTTTTGACTGGCGTGGAGGTTCTGCGCAGACGTGGGATTGAATTGTGCACGTATCTAGAGAAGTAAAGCATCAAAGGCATTCAGGCCCGCGTGTCACGACATGTCGCCATCTTAACAAAAGAACATGAAGCAACGCCTTGAATTTGGCTCGGGGTCATCGGTAAGTAGCAACCCCGAACCCCGTTGCTGGTGGATACAATACAATCTAAATACAAAATTTCGAAGTTGTCAAGAACACACTCGATGAACGACTCACGTACAGATGTGTGTGAAGATAAGAATCAAGAACATGCGGGATAAATAGTTCCTTGCGAAACTTGGGTATATCACTGCTTTCGTAGCATGCTCGTCAACGTCTGCGTGCTCATGGATTTTATAACGGCGTAATCCATCTCTTTGAGCTTCTTGCCTGCCTTGATGCTATCAGTCACCCATTCCGGTTTCACGATGTGCACATGGTTTCGGGATTTCGCTGTCAAAAGTTTGTGCGTCTTCGACCCACTCAGTTGCTGAGAAGTAAGAATATGAGTGGCACCGGATGGCGTTAACCTGGAGCAGCCAGCAGATAAGTGAGCAAGAGCACATGAACAGCGTGTTACGCGGCACGCGGCAAGAGCAACTCAATAGGAGATAACACGACTCACAAAACGTCGCCACCGGCCCGAACCACAATTCTCTTCATCTCAATGTCGGTGGTATTGCTCAAGTAACCGTTGATGTATACCCGGACGTTGCGCATGACTTGAGGCTCACTCGACGCGTTCCCAGCTACAGCTACTTTCTGCTCAGACAATTTCTTCCTGCGGTGCTCAAAGTAGGTTTTCTGGGGACCATTGGCACAACCATCACCTCGTTGATGACCAGTGGCAGCAGATACGATGTGTTCTGTCAAAGATGGTAAATCCGTGAGGAGTATCGATGGTGACAGGGGGTTTACCAGTTCGTTCATAGATATCCGAATGAGTGACTGGATTGGATTCGTGCGAAAGAGTGCTCAAAACGAGCTTGTTCAGCTCGCGGGTAGATAGTTCCGCTTCGTAAGGCGTCGTGATGTTCGTTTCGTCGCGTCCAGATTGACGGTGCTTGTCGCGGGCATAAGGTTTCTTGTTCTTGTTGGTGTCAGACTTCTTCTCGGATGGGGCGCGCAGCGCGGAAGGCTTCTTCACGACGAAGTAGGCGTCCATAATAGCACATATATACAGAGAAGGGGAAAGGAAAGAGTGGAAAGAGAACAACGCGTGAACGCGTCTGATGAGGTTGTGGTTGAGAGTCAAGTGTTCGCGTGGACGCGGTGTCAGTGGACCAGAGTCGAACCACAGCCCCTGACATAGCCAAAAAAGGAAACAATACCTTGTGCCGAACTTATCGCACTTCAAAATAATGCATGGTGCAGAGTTGGCGGATGTTGAGGTTCTCTTCATCCCGTCTCCTACCACCCCTTCAGCTCCTCGTCTGGCCCTCGAATATCCGCAGAATGTCCTCCCAGAGAACTTACCAGTCTGCCATCGAGCATTTGAACTCGCTACAGTCAAATGCAGCAACGCTAGAGGCAGTACGCGCCTCTGGCTCTAGGATGCCGGAGCACGCGATCCCAGAGATGCAGGAGTATCTCAGAAGAATTGGATATGCAGTATGTGAGCTTCTCTGCTGCATTTCCTTGTTAGCTCAATGACCAATTTTCTGCCAGCCTGAGGACTTAAACAAACTAAATGTTATACATATCACCGGGACCAAGGGGAAGGGCTCGACAAGTGCCTTTTGCGACTCTTTGCTGCGCCAATCAATGCCTAGATGGTCAATAGGTATGTGCTGGCAGCGGGGATATAATGCGGTGCCGATAACTTGTCATTTATAGGTCTCTTTACCTCCCCGCACTTAGTCGCGGTTCGGGAGAGAATTCGGATAAATGGGCAGCCTATATCGGAGGAGGCTTTCGCTAAATACTTCTTCGACGTATGGGATAAGCTCGAGGCAAACGATGTCGTGAGTCGCGTTCGCAACTCCCCCTCGCGAAGTATAAACCGTGTCGAATAGCGAGCCAATCCCGATACCCCTCCGAAACCAATGTACTTCAGATTCTTGACATTAGTTGCTTTTCACGCGTTCATTGACCTCAAGGTGAGTTGCCCCGTATTGTTATCCTGCTGTCTCATTTATATTGAACAGGTAGACGCTACTGTGCTCGAAGTCGGCGTCGGTGGTAAATATGACTGCACGAACCTGATCCCAAAACCAGTTGTTGCCGGGGTGACTTCCCTCGGAATCGATCATATATTCGTTCTTGGCAAGACATTGTCAGAAATAGCATGGCAGAAGGGCGGCATATTCAAGGTTTGTTCATGCAGTCTGTTGCATCTCATGGCTAACTGTATGCAGGAAGGGGCCCCCGCATTTACGGTCAATCAACCTGAAGACGGTTTAACGATGTTACGACAGCGTGCAGAAGAACTCAAGGTCCGCGGTTCACCTTCTTTCAATATCATTTCTCATATCTTATCGTAGGCATCTAAATTTGTCGTCGCCCCGTCCACTCCAGAACTAGCCAACATCAAGCTTGGTACGCTAAGTTTATCGAAGTTCAATACTTCCATTCTGATGCTCTCTATCCGCGATCAGGCCTCGCCGGCGTGCACCAAATTCAGAATGCTAATCTTGCTGTTCACATTGTGCGAGAGTTCCTCGAATCCCGGGGAGTGCCTTTACCAAAGGATGGCTCCCTATCTCCGGCTTTCATATTGGGTCTTGACAAAGCTCGGTGGCCCGGACGTTGCCAGACCGTTCAAGACCCCAAATATGAGACGACGACCTGGTTCATCGATGGCGCACATACATCCGAGAGTTTGGACTGCTGCATTCAATGGTTCGTTAGCCCTGGCGTGGGTATTGGGTTCTCGTGAGTGCTGCATCGCGGGCTGGCTAATAGGTTCTTACACGAGTTCTTTAACGTCAGGAGTCCGCCCACTCGGATTCTGGTATTCAATTGCACAAGCGGGCGATCAGGCGATACGTTCCTTGGAGGGATTCTAGCTAAAGCAGCGGCCCAGCTAAAGCTTCACGATCAAAACGACTCGGACGCAACTCATCTATTCGATCACGTAATTTTCTGCACGAACGTGACATACGCTGATGGTGGTTCCAAAGGTGGTAAGTACTTTAGTATTGAACCCGTCTCGGTAAAGCATTGACGCATGAGAACAGACCTTACATCGCATGCCATCTCGAACGATGACCTAGTGCAGCTGAAGACCCAAAGAATGCTCGAGGCAGCCTGGACCTCGCTCGTCCCAGAGTTCCCGAAATCCAACATCCACGTCCTTCCTTCTATAGAACACGCCGTAAACATCATCCGGCAAGTGGACCGCGAGTCCGATACAAAGCAGACTCAAGTACTGGTTGCTGGTAGTCTACATCTGGTTGGTGGCGTCATCGAAGTCGCTGGACTATCCGAGGTCGCTTTATAGATACTACACTAGGGCCATTTTTATTGGTATGTACGTGAATCCGTATTCTTAGAGGTTTCTTCTTCCCCAGTCGTACAAACTAGTATCTCTGATAATTTAGTCGAATAAAATAGTTCTCGAGGAAATAACAAGGTTCAACGTCGCTTCCTAACAGTCGCACCGTAGAAACTGATTGCCTATGATAGATGTGAGTGGATCCGTAGTACAGGATGTTGGCGGAGACTTACGCGTTCGTCTAAAAAGAGTCTCAATGCAGCGCGTGAGTTGATAGTCGGCTTGCCGACCATCAAGTTCACAAATTCATCAAAATGGACGGGCTGAGCGGACACGTTCAAAACATTATAATTGTTTACATGGAAACTACCTACCTCATAACGTAGAATGCGAAGGTGCAGTGCCGAGTTATTTACAATAGCATCATAGAGTTGCTGGCGCCACGCATCACCGAATGCCTCTTCAGCTCGTGCTTTACCCTTCCGCCGAGGCGTTTCGCTGGTCGCCTTGGGCGCACGTTTGCGGGGCGATTTGGGAGGTGAGCGAGGACTGGCGGGCAGTTTGTGCGGAGGTGATCCATTCGATTTGGATTGTCCGTTCTGACGGCACCAAGGGGAATGAATGGAAGTGAGAGCTGCGGAAACGCCTGGGTCGTAATGCAGATAAGCATCATCGGTAGTCAAAGCAAAGTCATGTAGGGAATCCTCGTGTCTAATGTCCTCGGTCGCTATCAGGTTACCCAACTCCGTAGCAATAGTCCGAGCGGAATGGAGATCAGGGACTTTCATCTCTGATCGAGGCAAGGCATAGCCGTTTAGGTTTGCTTGAAATATCGCCTGATCCAGCCGGCTGATGATTTCGGAACGTGTCGTTGGTTTCTAGTATATTATGAGGTGGCTTCTACTTCGATGCTAAACGACACATACCATCAATCCTTCTAGTTCATCGAAGGTAGTGGTTCTTCGCTTGTTGGTTGATGGTGAACCAGAGGCGCGAGCTGGACTGCGCCTTCGAATCGCGAGTTTCGACGGTGCAAATTGGGGCTCCAGTTCAGACATGTCGCCGTCAGAGTCAGAGTCGTCTTGATCCGCGAGATGGAAGAGAGTCGTGGTACGAGTTGCCGTTACAAATTTAGAGGCGGCAAAGGCTTGCGTCGCTGGGAAAGCATCCATAGTGCCGGTTTCGTCTAGTTCGTCGTCTGACAATGTCTGCGGTTCAGTGTCCTTACGCATGAGTGGTTGTTTGCTAGGACCAGCTCGCGGCGCCTTCGTGGAGTCGTCGACTTCGAGTCCGTCGTCAACGCGTTGCTTACCGTTTCTTCCTAGAACGGCTTGCGCTTTGCAAAGGATATCGCTCCGCGTCTCGGTAACGCTTCGAACGGTTTCCGTAACCTTGACTCGCCTTCCTTTCTTCTTTGTGGCATCGTGGAGGACGCCTTCAAGATACGTTTTGGTCGGGGCAGCCTTCTCGAATTCGTCGACTTTGGGTGGGTCCGGTTCTTTCGGAGGAATTTTGGATAATGCAATGGCCATCAATGAGCAAACCGTTTCGTCCGTAAAAGACTTCTTCTTCGCGCACGATTTAATATGCGCTAGTTTCTGTGGCGAGCTCTTCCTAGTTGTCCATTTTAACCCACAACAGACGCAGACAAGGATGAGGCTCAATTGGGAGTCGGTAAATTGAGTCTCTAGTTGGCTCTTCATAGATGGGGCCTTTGTCCTCTTCTTCCCAGTCTTGGAAGCCGTCGTCGTTGGGGCAGGGGTATCTGATATACTACTTGCGGCGCGAGATGAAAGGCTTCGTTTAGGTACGTAGATTCCATTAGAATTAGTACCTGGAGCGTACGCGAAACGGGCCAAACTGGGCTTCGGCTCTTCGTCTTCGTCTTCATCCTGAATTTCTGGTCGTTGGGACCTTCCCCCTTGGTCTATCTCGACATTAACGGGTTCAGGTTCGTTGGCGATAGGCGAAGCTGAGCGTCTGAAATATGATGAGGTAGCACCAAAAGACCGCGGGGCAGGTGCTGCTATCTTCTTAGTAAGAGAATAAAGTCCAGGTAAGTTACTCGAGTCCACCATCACGGTCTCCGTTCGCAGTGCAGAGAGTCGGTCCTCATCGGAGCCTGAGTGGGAGTCGTCTGTCGCATCAACCAATAAGGCACAGCTCTTTATAGCTCACTGGAGATTCCAATCACTTCCTCGCTGAGCACCCTATCCCCGCCCAGTTCAATCTCAACGTCCGACACATCACCAACCATCACCATTCGGGCCTTGCCTTTATCAGGCTTACCGGGAGACCGTGACAAAGTGCGACGCGCCAGTCTCCTCATTTCCTCTCTTTCCGGCTCGGAGTCGTCTATGACCTCGTTCTCGAAGCTCCCGTCAAGAGACATGTCGTGTCCCATTCTTCTCGTTTGACGAAGGTTGAAAGCAAGGGACGCGGCAAGAGTACGACTGCTGACTTGAACAATTCGTGGTAAGATGAGAAGCATAATTTAGCGCTCAACATCGTGACCGTGTACGGTCGCGCCAGGAAAACAAAGCCAAAGTGACACTCCAAGTGACATCACTCTGCTTGTCCAGAACTCTGCAGAAACAAGCGTTATCATGCCCGTTACTCGCCGACAAGCTGCTCTGAAGCAGGGCAAAGAGAAGGACAAATTAGATGGAACACCACGACAGTCCAAAGTTAAGGAGAAGGATGAAGTGCAAGTCGGGGAAAAACGCCAAGTCGACAATGCCAATGAGCCCGAGGGCGACGTAGAACCGCCAACTAAGAAGAATAAGGCAGGAGAAGGCGAAGAAGACGACAAGTCTACCATTTCATTCATTCGCCATACAGGTTAATGAATATTTGTTTTCGTAAGCATTCAATTGATCTAACGCGAGTCCAGGAACCATTGAGCGCGGCCATATATACTTCTTCTACCGACCTCGCGTCGAGATGCAGGAAGCACACTGTATCGATGATGTGCAAAGGTTGCACATGCTACTAGTACCCAGGCCGCCAAAATTCAGTGTCCTCGACGATGAGAAACCCAAGCTAGATAGAGACGACGCCGAGGACGACGACATGGCGGTCCTGCAAGAGGGTGCCGATGCCGTTCCCGCAAAGGCCACCCTGGATACATTCGAGAAACACTACCGCCTCATTACTATCGGAAAGAAGGCATTGCCGCATCCTGAAGGCACCAGTAGGCGCGAGCGTGTATTCTGGGCAGCAGTGACTGCTGTTGGGGATGACTTGCACTTGCTTGAAAAGGGATTGGGAGCGAAGTCGTATGAAACCAAAACTAGAGGTGGGCAGAGCTAAACGCTCGAATTTACAACGTGAGATTGATTACCTGTGGGAAAGGTGCGAGACACAAGGAAGCGTCTCGTCTGGCGGCCAGAGGTGTTTACGCGATCGTCAACAACGAGCCGTCAGTTCCATCCAAAGCTGAGACGCACTTGGGGTTTTTCATTTCCCACCCAGAGAAAATGGGAGAGGTACAAGAGGCCCTGGGTATTCAGAAGGCCTCGTCGTTTGTCCTACAGGCCAAGAATCCACTTGCCCCGAATACTGGCGGCGTAAGGACGCCATCTTCTTCGAAGCAAGTCAATTATCCGGATAGTATCATGAAGCCTGTCTTTGGTCAAGGAACCAAGGGCAGAGAGTCCTATGGATTGCGGTTCGTCGATTGTCAGACCATTGAGCTCCTGGAACATGAAGGCGCCGAGCTGCTACTCATTGCATCCCGAAGTGGGGAGGAAGGAGTAGAGACAAGCCTTGGCGGCGGACGTGGCGAAGGTATGCATCTAGTCAGTTTAACCTCCCCTAGACCTGACAATTCATAGCGTTGGAGCAATCAGAGAGCGAAGCTTCTGAGAGCATTGGCCAAGTCTTCAGGGAGCTTGCCCTAGATCAGGATGAATTCCCTCAAGAAGCTCTCAAAGGGGAATGGATATAATGTGATAAATACACTGGGAAGCCGGCGAATCAGTTGGTGAAAGCTAGTAGAAGATGAAGACGTACCATGGTCAAATTAGTAAATGTACAATACGTGCGAGGGGTTGTAATTATACATTCTGTGCTTGTCCTTCGTTCTCCTCTTCATCTCCATTAACGCGAAGAACCTTCACCCATTCGCGATAGTTGAAGTTTCCTTGCCGGTCCGTAAATGGACCTTTCAAGAACCTGTCGATCTGTTCATGGTTCATGTTAAATCTCAAGTACCCAATCTTCAAATGTACATAACGGCGCACCTCCCGCTGGTCCATCCTTTCTCCAATCTCGCCTAACCACTTCCTCATCTCATCCACCTTGACCATACCACTGTCGTTCTCGTCAAAGGACTCAAACGCGCTTAGTAGCTCAGCTTCGGTATCAAAATCAAACAGTCGTTCGCTCATCATCGTCAGAAACATCGTGAAGTTGATACCCCGCTCGGAGGAAGAGTCGTCGTTATATGATGGTGAACGAGAATGCGCCCCCGGACGCGCGCTGAGCAATTCGTCCATCATTTGCTTGGAGGGCGATATACCTGTGAGCTTGTAAGACATATTCAGCTACACTTGGGAGCACACCTACCGAGACTCGCGAAGATCTCCTTCAGATCCCCCTCGTTCACCCAGCCGTCCTTGTCATGGTCGATGAGCTGAAAGGCCTCTTTGAACTGTTGGATTTGCGGGGCCTGGAACAGTGAGAACACGCCAGATGGCTCTCGACGCGCACGGGATTTCTGCGACTTGGAGAGTTTTGTGGGCGTTGGGTTTGGCGAGAGGTAGTCGGGATAACGAGACATTTCAGGAGGAAGACCGAACAGTGAGCTAAATAGTACGAATATAGTAATTAGACGCTCGTGCGAACTAAAAGCTACAGTCGCTTTGAGTAGATCCTCCACATAAACCACAATACCCAAGCCCTAGGAAGCCATTTGAAGAACGAGAAAGTGCTCGCATTGCCTCCTAAAGTCATATACCCTGGCGGTTTCGGTTGCAAGGCGTTCGACACGACTTTGGCCACGAACTTCCCGGTAGGCATCGAATTCCCCGCCTGGCTCACATTCATCCGGTAATAAATATTCTTGATGAAATCTTTGTAGAGCGAGTCTTCGGGCATCTGGAAACTTGCGGCAGAATTGTTCGCGATGTTGGACTTGACGGCACCGGGCGATACCAGCACCACATTGACGTTGAAAGGTTTGGCTTCCATGGAGAGAACTTCTGTCAGCGTGTGGAGCGCTGATTTGGACGCAGAATAAATGCCATTCCATGGGGTAGGACTGTCATGCGACATGTCAATTACAGAGCAAATAGGGCTTGACGTGCGCAGCTTACATTTCGCCCACAACAGAGCCGATATTCACGATAGTTCCGCTCTTTCTCTCCGCCATAGCCGGCATGACAGCCTTGGCGACGCGAAGGGCAGCAAACACATTGGTTTCGAAAGTCTGCCTGACCTTCTCCAACGGTATGTCCAGCAAGGCACCTGTAGAAGCTGAGTACGACGGTACGCGACCCCCACCGGCGGGACGTGAACGCACCAACGCAGATCCCGCCGGCATTGTTTACCACGACGTCAAGCTTGCCCTCGGCCAGATGTATATGTTGGACGACACGTTGCACATCGTCGTCGCTGGTCACATCTAAGGCTAGGCGTTCGATAGTCTCGTCCTTGAAGACTGCAATCTTCCCCACATCACGCGAAGTTGCATAGACCTTGCACCCTCGGGCAGCAAATTCCTCGCACCTGGGAGAAGGATTTAGTAAGATCAGACCACATGAAGCGGCATGGATACTTGCAAGGCATAACCAATTCCACCCGTCGAGCATCCAGTAACGAGAACGACCTTCTTCGACATGATTGTTGAGAAGCAAGAGACCGGGAACAGGGGTAACACTGCAAGCCGGAGACTTCATCATCCCCATTTGGAACGAGGGTGCATGACATGAGCGGATGATCATTTCGCCTCTGCCTGGTTTCTGCTCTACTCTCACCATCTCGGTTCCTTCATCCCCTGACTAGAGCTTGCTTACTGCCCTCACGACTCGTCCTCACTTTCTTTTTTCTTTCAAGATCATTTTTTTGCTTTATCACCTGCTTCAAAATGCGCTGTCACGTCAGATTCTACTGTTCACTTGCGCTGGTCGCAAGCTCCTTGTTTTCTTTGGCTGCACAGGCTTCATCGTTGTCGACTCGGGCGACGGTGTGCAATGGCCATGCTGAGGTACGTGTTCTCTCTGCTCGGACGATGAGTGGATGCTGATGCTGCGCAGCTATGCGAGAGGAGTTATGGGAGCGTGTCTTTTGTTGGTGCCCACGATTCATACGCCGTTGGAGCAACAAACAATGGTCAGCCACTTTTCTCCAATGCCTCGTGTAGCCCGCTGACTTGTTTGCAGTGTTTGTTAATCAGGATCATGATGGTACTGTTTTGTTCCTGGCCCTTTTGTCCCATTTACTCAACGAAACAACCAGTTACACAGCAACTTAATGATGGCGTTCGTATGCTGCAACTGCAAGTTCACAACCAAGGTGGGGCCCTACGGCTTTGCCATTCAATATGTGTAGGTTTTGCCTTGTCATTCACCCCAAGATGCGCCTGATCAATTCAATTCAAGGCCTTAGCCGACTCCGGTCTGCTGCAAGATTACCTTAGCAAAGGTTAGAGAAATACTGGCATTCCCTTGCGTTGCTTGGACGCTCACCACTGTAATCAGTCAAGTCATGGATGGACAGCAACCTCAACGAAGGTAATGCTACTTCCTGTGATTATCTTGGAGAACTGGCTCTGATCGGCCTGCCACAGTTGTGTCTATTTTGATCGTCAACATTGACAATTCACCCGCCGCTTCATTTGACCTGGCTTACAAGGCGGCTGATTTGGATGGCATCTCTTTTGCTCCTGAGACTTCGACATTGCCTGCTTCGGGATGGCCGACTCTCGGAAATATGATCGACTCGGGCAAACGTCTGGTCAGTTACTTGGACAATGGCGCGGATCCTTCAATTCCCTACCTTATTGATGGTATGTCCGTCTAACTTGCATATCGACACTTTGGTAAATAACATTCCGTCTCGTATGTAGAGTTCACGAATATCTGGGAAACTGCATTCAACCTCGTCAACCCCGATCTCTTCGACTGCACGGTCAACAGAACAAAAGGAGATACATCTACACAGATGTTCCTGATCAACCACTTCCTCAACAAGCTCGTCGGTGGTCTCCCCGCACCAGATCCCGACAATGCTAATGTCACGAACGCTGCGACTGGCGCTGGTTCATTAGGGGCTCACGTCGATACGTGCAGAACTGTCCAAGGACGCCCACCCACCTTCCTCCTTGTTGATGTGAGATGTCCGTTCACCGGTCTTGCTATACGTGTACTCAATCATCTCTTCCCCTCAGTTCTACGAGTTTGGCGGAGGTTCCGTGTTTCAGGTAGCGGCCGGAATCAATGGCGTCACATACGCCCCCACGACCCCAATTGCCCAACCAGTAACAGCTAATTCTAGCACGTCATCATCACCATCTTCTGGGAGTGGCAGCGGCAATGGCAATGGCGCAACTGCCATGTCAGCCTCTAACTCAGTGGCAATGGTGATGTCGGTGCTGTCGGCAGTGACAGTGGGCGTCGTCAACCTGCTCTGAACCATCATCGTACATTGATCTATCAGGAATTTATTCGCTATCTTAGCTGTGGACTTATCATGGACCTCTTCATTTAATCTTCACACATGTAAACTCCTACGCATCAACAATCGTTACCGTGCTAGCATTCATATCGTACACTCATTTTATTTGACGATCATGTCAGCTACATGGACCAGACATTGCACGTTTGGATAATGTACGGTGAATCTGCTATCGTTTCCGCTCTCTCCGCCATTTGTACACCCGTGGTTTGTACGCCTGCTCGTCTACGACCTTTCTGCCCCCTTTCCTACTCCGTGGGTCATCCTCCTCGTCACTGTTAGCCTCCTCGACTTTCTCCGTCCCCTGTATCTTTTGCAGCGCCCCTTTGCCCATCATCAGCCGCTGCATTTCAAACTCTCGTTGCGTATACCGCAGCATTTTGTCTCGGTGTAGTCGGGCGCGGAGCTCCAGAAGGAGTTTCTTGCGAGCTGATGTTGATTCAGTCGGTTCTTCATCGGCTTCGTCCTTGAACGACTGGGCATCAGCGGGTTGAGGCTGTGAATGCCGACGCTTTATTGATTTGACTACGGGTGCCTTCCACCCCAGATCAATATGTGTGCTTGGCTCCAATACGACCTTCGAAGTCGACGGCGAGGGTTGTTGCTTTTCGCTGCTAAGCAAGGTACGAGCTGGGGGACAGTTTAGACTTAATCAGGGGAACATGGGCCATAGTTGCATACCCTCGGCCTCGTTATCAACGAATACAATATGTTTTGTGGATTTCTTCCGTTTGGAGGTACTGGGTTGAATTAGTCCCGCGTCGCGTAGTGTATCCAGTTCGACAGCGTCAAGTTGATCGTTGGTAGCCTTGTCGTCTTGGGCAGGGCTAGGCTTCAACAGATCGACCATTGCAGTCAATTGGCCTTTAATTTTGTCTATTTTCTAAATAATCCATAGTAAGTGACTGTTATAGTATGCTGTATGATGAACATACTTTTAGCTCAACCGCACGTGCGGTACGAACGTAGTTCTCGTCCTGAGTTTTGAGTACTTTGACCATATCTGTGGGCAAAGCTACATTTCCCCGTTCTTTGATGTGAACGCCCCCCTGCGATCAAAATATCAGATATTATTTCTTCCAAGCTAGCTAGTCTACTAACCCGCGTCTTCTCCTTGTTCATGGAAAAGTAGAATTCATCCTTGTTTCTCTCTGAAGCCTTCTGGCGCAGTCTTGTAAGCCTGTCCTGCTTCGAGTGGTAGTCCCTTGCACGCTTGACATAGTCCTTGTGCTTTTCGAGAAATCCCAGCTTTGAACGGTGGGCCAGCTGGGACCTTTCCTTATGGTTGCGCCTGTGGATCGAATTTCGTAGGGAAGAGGTCATGGTTGTAACCAGATATGGGTAACGAGCGTGACAAGAAGAGTGTGACAGAAGGGAAAGTTGCTGAAACGTTGCAATTTCCTTCCTAAAGTTTTCTCGTCCGTCCGGAATATTAACCTCAAAACTCAGGGAATTCACTGCGAATCTAGCTAATCTCGCCCGAAATTGTCCCAAATATTCCTCATCGTTCGCGACGATGAGCTTCCAGCATTTCAGGTTGGGCGAGCTCGCCATGACCCAGCCGCTCCCGCCCCATCTCATGCAGCACAAGGGCACGACAAACAACATAAATGGCGCGCCGCCAGATTCAGCGTCTCATTTTACCAGCCAGCCCGCCACTTTTCCCTCAAATCAGTCGACGAATGGTCCCACGGCCCTTTCGCCTGGTCCGTCGTCTACCACTCCTACTAAGCAACCGTATGGCTCAGGCGATGCAGACGACGGATACACACTCGTGTTCCCTAACATCGACGCCTTCCATGCCTGGCGCGTGCAGGAGGAGGAGACACAGATGGTCGAGTTCGTGAAGGGGGACACGCACGGCAGCAAGGCGATCCCCCCAAGATTCAGAGAGCATACGAAACTCGTCTGTGCGAGGCATTCCCGCAGTGGACGCAAGAAGTATGTCAAGAAGCACCCAGATAGAGTGCGCAAGGTTCCAAGTCGGAAGGTGAGTGGTGATCCGCTCAAGTGCGGACATACGAGCTGACACCTGAATTCAGCTTGAGGGACAAGGATGTCCAGCTTCTATCAGGCAAGGCTGACCTTCACCGTGCAAGTGCTCCTGAGATTGACCGTATCACAGTTACAAGACATATTTCGATTCGGACGTCGTGCGCGCTTGCTGTGAGTATCTTGTTTCGTCGACGAGGCCGGTGAGATGTTGAGTCACTTGCCAGACATGTCCCAGCATTCGCACGAGGTTGGTCTAGCGAATCTGCCGTTTACCAGACGTGGACGTAAAGCAGCTACCACTGTCGAGAAAGAACGCTCGCGGAAGCACTTCCGGCCTCAGGATGATGCCAGCAACACCCTCTCTCCTACTCCGGCGCCAGATCCCCAGAAGGCTCCTGCCCCACTACCCCCACCACCAGTTCAGAACCATGCTCCGGTCCACAATCATAATGCCATCGCAGGTCCATCCAACATCCAACAGCCTGCCGCCACATATCCTGCAGCCGTATCTGCGCTTGCTCCATTGCCCAGCCAATCATCCTACCAGCCTCAACAGGCCACTTACCAGCAGCCTACCCCTCAGCCGTACCCTCCACATACTCACGTCGACCCCAATGCCACTCGGCAAGATCGCTGGGACAACATGTCCACACTTTTCAACTCCGTGCGCGAACACGCTCGTAATTTCGCCTATCCTGCCGTCAGCGTGGCTGCACTGGAGACCATCTTGATCAGGTTGTATCTGGAAAGCCCCGTCGGATCGATTGCCAGTCCACATCAGCAGGTCCCGGGTCAGCATGGCCGGCCTCAAGCCAGCAATGGCGTTCTAGAAACCCCTCCATAGCCCCACTACCACCTTCTTGGTTTCTCTTGACTTGCCTTGGTCACCTGCCCCAGCTTCTCATTCTCCCTTGGACGAAACTTGCGCTTTCTCACTTGCCCCTACACTACCAAATTGTATCACTAAACGAAACACCTGTATTTGTTCCAACATCGCAGTCTCCCGCCCATAGCCTTATGCAGTTACACAACACGTCCTTTTTGCGCTCTGTTTACTGTACTTTAGATAATTTCTGTTTCGGAGAAATGTGACGTAGAGTCACGCCTTGAACTTAGTCCTTCCGCAATATAGAATGCAATTCCTCCTTCATCCCGTCCACGATGTCTGCGATAAGTTTCGCCAAACAGGCGTTCAGTCGAGAGAAGCCGCATGTTCGTAGCCATTCTGCGATAAAGACACACTCACTCAGATGTCTTGTTTCAGTCCTCCATCACCGACTGGGTGGAGATACTCACCGGAAGCAGCTACGAGGAGGAAGCATATGATGGGTGCGTGCTTAATTTCCAATGCTTTCCGAGGGGCTGTTCTAAGAAGTGGGATGTGAAATAGGATTCCAGAGCTTGTAGACTCGATTAATCTCCAAGGAGCAGGGTGCCTATGCCTGTTCCATCTATTCCGGCATGCATACTTACCCGACGGACTGTAGTATAACGGAAGCATCCAGAGCGCTGCGCAAGAAACTCAAGCATGGAGGCCCCCACCAGCAGTATCGTGCCATGGTCGTACGTGATTGTGATCTACAAGGATGTTGTGCAGTAGATAACATAGGTATTTGAATCCGCAGCTCCTAAAGGCGCTCGTCGAGAATTGCGGTCATAAATTCCAAGGTGCGTCACACTACCTCTTGGAAGTACAAGTTGATACTACGGCGACACACGTATCTCAGCTTCTTTCGCCGATGACATGCTCACCGATGCGCTCAAGCAAATAACCGCTGATCCCTCTGGTGACCCGAGGGTAAAGAAGAAGGTTCTCCTCGTCCTCGCAAGCTGGGAACAGCAATACAAGTCAGACTCCCAGATGGCACATGTAGCCGGGCTGTACAGACAGTGCAAGCAACACCGAATTACACAGCAGCAGACTGTGGATAATGTGGTGACCTCGCTAGGACTACCGAATCAAGAATCGGAGGCAACTCGCCGGAAACGTGCTAAGAAGGAGGCGAAAGAGGCGAAAGAGAAGGGGAGACAGCAAAAAGAGGAAGAAAGATTGAGGCAGAACAGGCCGAGAAGGCCGGCCTTTGACTTTGAGAAAGTAAGAATCAAGGAACTCTATCGGACACACAGCTGACAGGTAGGCAGGATAAACCAAAAGTTTTATCCAGTATCGTTGAAGCCTCACAGGCAACTAGTAACCTCATCAATGCGACAGTGGTAAGCCGGGAAATGCTATCTCCAAAATGCATGACTCATGAGATCTTCGAACAGCTGGTTAATACGGAGAAGGACAGCATCTCCACCAACGAACGAGTCCAGGAGTGCCTGGAAAAGGCCAAAGTAGCGAGAAAGCCCGTGGTCCGATATATTCAGGTATTTGCCGATGCTGTTCCCTGTCCCTTCTCCCTAACCACTTGCATAGCTGGTGGAGAACGAGGAACTGATCGGGACGTTGATCGAGACCAACGAACGGATAATAGGCGCCTTGGAGATGTACGACCAACTCTGCCTGGCCGAAAAACAACCACCGGCAGCGGACGAAACTGCTGCCAACGAGGTGGCCCCTCAAATGACAGGGGAGAGCGAAGTCTTCAAGTTGCAAGAGAAACAAAGGGCTGCAATCAAGCGGGCTAAGCAGGTCGACAACTCCAACGTTCACCCTGACTTGCAGGATTTGAACTTCGGGGCAATCGGCGGCTCCGCGGCCAATTTGCCTCCACCGATGAAGCCTTCAGGCCAGGGTGAAGACGGTTCTGAAGAAGAGCCGTACAACTTTCGGGGGTCGTTGTCAGATTTCAGTGACTACGTTTCGTCGGACGAGGAGACACATAACGCGTCGTCATCGAGGAGACCAAGGAAGGATTATGTCGAGGTTTCTGACGACCCGGATGTCGAAGCGTCTGTTGCCATAAGACCCCAAGCAGGGCAAGACGACCCGTTTGCCGATCCATTCGCTGATGAAGTCGCCATAGGTCCAACCAAACGTTAACGGAGAAAACGTCGACGTATCGTATCGTATCTGAAGTGATATCTATTGGAGAATAAGTGGAGCACCTATGTTGTAGAGTATATGTAAATCAAACATCTATCTCGGAGGGCGTCATCGCCATTGGATTTTAGTGTTGGGCATAACAGAACGAGCGAGCCAGTGGGGCTCCAAACAGCGAGGTAGGTGCACAGCTAATATCTTGCCCTGGCCGTCCAGTTCGACGCCGTTTTCAAGGAGAGCTACTATAAGCCTTGGAATAGCTGCCGCAGTTCCGTTCAACGTATGAGCAAATGGAATTGCAGGGGCTGTGTCTCTTTGGGTTGTCGGTGACGAACCACCTTTGCTGATATTGGGGCCTGCATTCGGTCGGTATCGGATGTGCAGACGCCGCGCTTGGTAGTCTGTACAGTTCGACAGGGATGATATTTCTCCCCAGCCGCCTCGTCCAGGCATCCAGGACTCCATGTCGTACTTACGATACGCGCTGGCTCCGAGTTCCTCAGAAGGCATATCAAGAACCCTAGAATGGAATGGGCGAATATTAGAACGCACGCTTGGGAAGGACTCACCTGAATGGCATGTCGAGAGAGGAACATATGTCCATCTGAATCCGTTTCATTTCCTCCATCATGGCTGGACTTTTGTCGGGTGTCGTGACCGCGAATAACTCAACCTTAGAGAACTGATGAACTCTGTACAAGCCCCTCGTATCAGCACCTCTAGCGCCAGCCTCCGCGCGAAACGCCCTCCCGAGGCCAACGACTTTCTTCGGGAGAATGTGTGCTGGGAATATTTTATTCGCAAACATTGCGGCCAGCGGGATTTCAGCAGTCCCAGAGAGTATCAACTGGGGAGACGAAGCCCCGGATTCGATGTGGTAGACTTGCGATACAGGGGGGTCAGAGTGGTCGCGCGGCTGGAATCCACATCTACTGGCAATGTCTGAACGCACGACGTCGGGTGTGAGAACTGGGGTGAACCCATGATCCATGGCGACAGTAAGTGCGTAATTGGTTAGCGCAATTTCCAGGAGAGCGGCTTCATTCTGAAGGTAATACCACGATGAACCCGTTGCAAGGGAACCTGATTCAAAGTCAACAAGGTCGAGGGCCTTCGTGGTGGATACGTGGTCGAGAGCAGGATTCATTTCGAGATTCTGGGCCTTGTGCATGTGTATCAATTTGGCGGCGGGTTCTGGGCCTATGGGTGTATCGGGGTGCGTATCGTTTGGGACCATGAGTGCGAGGTGAAGGAGCTGCTCTGCGACGACAGACAATTTGTCCTCCAGTTGAGCTATGTCTTCTTTCAGGGTTTTCGCCTCCTCCAATAGCACACCCTTGGCCTCCTGGTCTTTCGCAGCCCTCTGTATCCTCTCCCCAACGGATGACCGCTCGTTCCGTTTCGAATTCAGCGTCGCAGAAATATCCGTGTGTTCCTTGTACAAACTTGCTATTTTTGTGATTCCGTCTTCCGGAAGAGGTGCTTTTCGTTGGAGGGCATTGCGTGCCTTGCTTTCGGCATTCTGTACTATGGCCCGATAGTCTATGCGCGGAGTAGGAAGGATAGCGCTTGTATGGACATGCTCTGGCTTCGCCGACGACGCGTAGTACCGGTGCAGCCTCTTGCCTCTTGCGTCCTTGAGCAGAGAGTCTTAAGCAGTGGAAATAGAGACTCACAAGGGGCTTCAGCCCAGTGTCGATTGAGACAGCGAGCGGCTGCTTTGAGGGACGTGCTTGCGTGCATCGTGGTCGTTGTGATCGCCGGAGTCGAACGCGCTTGGAATGATCGAGTACATCCCGTCGGCTGTTTGTCTTGTTCCCTAAATGTAAACAATCGCGCGACGATTCTGCCCTCCACGTGCCTTCCGCTTTCTATATTGATCAGATCAGCATGATCGGCCGTACGGACTCCAGTACTCCTCCTCGACCGCCATGGCGAACGATCCTCAAGAAACAGGAGTTACAAAGCGTCTGCGCTCAGTCAAGAACATAGTCATCGTGCTCTCTGGTAAGGGCGGCGTCGGGAAGTCCTCAGTCACCACACAGCTCGCCCTCAATCTATATGCGTCTTCACCCACTGCTCGAGTCGGAATTCTCGATGTCGATCTCACTGGGCCATCTATACCCCGAATGTTGGGCGTTGATGGGCACGGCGTGCATCAAAGCAGCGATGGCTGGGTCCCTGTGTACGCTGATGGCGCCTCAGCCCGGCTGGCATGCATGAGTGTGGGGTTCTTATTAAAGAACAAGGGGGACTCGGTAGTTTGGAGAGGCCCGAAGAAGAACGGCATGATTAGACAATTTCTGAGCGATGTGAGATGGGGCGAACTAGACTATCTGGTAATCGATACGCCTCCAGGTACGCCACGGACTCTCACAACCATATATTTCATCACCTCATTGCAAAGACACCTCATTTAGGGACTTCTGACGAGCATCTATCCTTGTTGGAACACCTTGGCCCTGTACATGCGCAACTGTCCTCGGTCATCGTGACGACCCCGCAGGCTGTAGCGCTGCTCGATGCCATGAAGTGTCTAAGCTTCACGCGCGCCGTGAATCTGCCGGTTCTGGGGCTCATCGAGAACATGAGCGGTTACGTATGCCCCTGCTGTGGTGAAATTAGTAATGTGTTCTCGACAGGCGGAGGGGAAGACATGGCGAGGCGGGAGCAGCTGACCTTCCTCGGCAGCCTCCCCGTAGACACGGAGCTGGTGACATTGCTAGACGCAGCAACCGAGCATGATGCAGAGAAGTCGGCAACGACCAACGGAACGGAGCCTTTCGCGCTACTGTCGCGATACGAGAAGACGTCGTCAGCCAAGCTATTTAAGGGAATTGTTTCTCGTGCACTTGGGAAGCTGACTGGCGAACACGCGGTCGAAGAAGCTGGGGTGTAATAATTCGAATCCTGGTGCGTCGACGGGATTTTCGCGGTCTCGTCGCTGATTCCTGAAGCGAGTAGCCAGAGCAATGTATCGATAGCATAGTTGACTGTAATCCTAGATGCTGCAGTAGTTGTGCGCCGCGCGAGAAGCCGAACAGCAGGCAGTGTGGCCATTTGGGAGCCCTGAGGTGGATGGGGTAATGGGCCACCTCGAGGCGGTTATGTTGAATCAACAAGCTCAAAATGGCAATCGCATGATCACAGTTCGTTCACTCTTCATCCTTTACCTCTCTCTCTTCCTCTCCACCACCATCTCCCATGTCCCCGACAAAGTAATCTCCCTGTACGCCTGTACTTTTACCGCCCCCACTGTTTGCGACCACATACCCGACGGTGAGCACATTCGCGACGCGGCCTAGTACACGCATATACTCACCTTTTAACTTGCAGACGCGCTTGATTCAAAGAATCAGCTCCCAGATACCAACAACAACCGAAACCGCGATGATATCCGCTCACGACCCCATCGACATCTTACACCCACCCCGACGACGACGCTCCAGTCTGCTCGACCGCTGGATAAAGGAGCAGCAAACACAGTCCCAAGTGACGCTCGACGAGCCTCCAGACATTCTTGGCTTTGACCCCACGCAGCCAAGCTCTGGGACGCCGCCGAACGCCTACTTGGCCTACCCAGACTTGGCCCGGCGTCAAACGGCAGAAGAAGCCAGCGATGATGACAACACCGTGAATAGTTATGATCTTGTCCAAGACGATGACATTCCAGCCCATGTTGGCGTTGATCTCACACCGTCCGAGGTGGGTTTTGATTGTATCATTGATCCCGTATCATGTTCATGCTAAATATGCATCTATACAAAGGCTCCCACAACGCCCAAAATCCACAGGTCCTCCTCTTTCCTCCCCGCCCCCTCCTCCTTCCGTGGTCTCCTCTCCTTTCGCTCAGCCTCGCCCTCGCGTTCAATCTCTCGCGCCTCTAACGCTACCCCCGTAACGCCCTCCCGAAAATCCATATTTCCCCGACACGACACATTACACCCGCACAATCAACACACCCGCGCCGCCAGCCTGTCGACGCTGAGCATATCTGGCCAAACAAACTCTTCCCCAAAGCCCTCTTCTCCAGGTATGTCCAAATGGCGCCCCAGCGTTATGGGGCACTTCGGTTCTCCGTCATCACCGGGGAAAACAATTTCAATCACAGAATCTACATTTACGCCCTCTCGCCCCAGCATATCCTCGTGTATCACCCAGACCTCGACTGCGCCAACGACCGTCGAGATGTCGTTCCACAAGTTATCGCTCGTGGACTCGCTCCAATCGACCGCGTCACCGAGTATGATCTTCAAAACCGGGGGAGCCTTGTCTACGCTATCTCGGAGTCGCCCACCCACTGCTTCCGGTGTCGGCTCATCTTACCAAGTGGAGACCGAGAACAGTCTGTCAGGACGAGCACCATTTGCACCGAAATCGAAGAACCGATATAGAAGCCACCGCGTGTCTGATGATGCCAGGGATGAGATTTCCGGCCCAGCATCTGATATGGCACGACCACATGTAGCCTATGCCTCGGGCAGCTATCGAGGTCCGATGGGCCGTATGGTTACTCGAGATTCGAAGAAGAAAAAGCTAGTCGCAAGTGGCGTAGGGCCGAATGAATCTCGCAAGTTCGAAGCGTTCAGGCGATGGTGTGAGGTCAGTGTCCTTAAGCCTCCGTCCACGTGATAGACGTACTGATCGAGATCGGATTTCATTTAGAGCTTCGGCGAAGTGAACCAGATAACGCGGATGCCAGATGGTGATCTCCATGTCCACTTCCGAGATGCAGAAGTTGCAGAGACAGTGCGTGCATCTGCGCCGTTGCTATAGTCGATCTTCCGCTCAATTAACCCCACTTTAGGTGTGCCGGCTTCGCGCTCGGGTATTCATTGCAGGCGTTGGCAGTGTGTACCTGTCGTGGTATACCGGCAATAGGCGATGACCATCCCCCCTCCTTTTTACCTATCTGAACATATGTAACAAAACACGACCTGTTTCCGCTGGTTTTCGGCGAACAAGGGCGTCACTATGCCTTTTGCCTATTTCTCTAACACAATGACCTGCGACGATCTTTTATGCCGTGAGTTTGTGCCCAGCTTCTACCCTCCGTGTGGCTCATTTAACTTAATTTGATCCCCCACTAGAACCCATGCCTGCCTCCACCGTACAAACGCAACTCTATTTATTGCGCTGACCTTGCCACATTCAGTACCCCAAATTACCTTACCTTCCGTTCGTGCTGGTCCAACCCCATTTCCGGTCATCCCCATCTACACTCCTTCCACATCCAGCCTAATTGCGCTATGATCACGCGAACATGAACACCTCAGACGTATAAATGACTTTCCTTGTGCATCGATGTATCACCAAGAATGCTTGCTATACCACATCATTGACGAATCATACCACCATTCCCTTGTAAATAACAGTCTCCCCCTCCCTTTTTCGTGTATAAAGGACATCGTGCCCACCCAGTATATACTGGTCACTCAACTACTACTTACATACACGCATGCATACAAAATCAAAATCAAAATAGCGTACAGACATGAATATCCCAAACACCGGCCTGAACATTCCTTCTGTCTACCTCAATCAACTTCAAGCGGTGGTTCCTTACGTCAATGGATGGCATGACATGGGATCCCGGGACATGAGGTACAGGTTCGGTGGCTGAAGCGAGGGTACTCGGACTTAGGGAGGCCCTATTTATGTCGCGTTGAATAAGACAAGAATAAGACGTTTGTCACGCGGCCTCACGCGGTGGACCTACAATCCCAAGGAAGAACCAAGCAAGAATACTCAGTTCTAGAACATATTACTTACTTCCTGGATGGCCCACGGAGGCCTGCAACCCCCGTTATCAACATGCTACATCGACGGGCATATCATCGTCATCATCATGCTCGCCCACACTTTGTTCCAACTATCAAGTTAATTTGAATTTGAATCATCAACGTTTCGACATCAGATCATGGACGCTCGAAGCCCCTGACTCGCTGGCAGAGGTTTGTTATGTTGGCGTCGGAAGTGTGGGTCTATGGCCCATGCATCATGGCCAAGTTTAACATACGCCCTCGCGGGAAGATATCAACACCGTTCCCCATCAGCATCAGCGCTCGTTGACACTACGCCACTTGACGATGTTCAGGCATTAATCGAAGCATCCGACTATCTTCTACTTCCTTCAACTTCCTTTTCTTCTTGAGCAGTCGTACAATTTCTAGTAATTCGGTCTTCATAACTATTGTCCCATCCCGCGACAATTTCGAGCCTGGAAGTGTGGATTAAAAGGGAACTTGCATGCACGATTTCAGAGCAAGTAGTGATAGGAGCAAAAGGGTTAACAGGGGTTGGGAGTTATGTAGGAACTCGAAATTTTGGGAACATGATGGTGTAGGTAGGATGTCTACGCAAACGATGTCAGATGGATCCATGTATGATCATGCGAATGACGAGAGCACAGCGTGAAAACTGAGGAAAACATGTGGGATGTAGTGATGAACGAATGTCAATGAAAAATGACAATGGAAATGAATCAGAAATGAGTATGATGGAATGAATGTTTTTTCTTGGTAAAATTGTCGAGAAAATGGGAAATTAATTTGAAGAGAAACAATTCCACTCCCCAGCCAGGGCAGACTCTCCCATGTTACTGTTACCCCGATACCTGTTCTGAAGAGGAGACCGCCCATTCTTGTTATAGTTCATACCTACATCTCTGCGTTGGCTACCTGCCACGGGAGGAGCCCACGGTCGTCGACCTTGTTGAGGTCCAAAGGGTTGATATGGATACGGCGCCATGGGGGCGAAGTGGGCCCAAGGCGCGGGGTGTCGAGCCGGTGCGTGTCCAGGGATAGCTTGCGCCGGGGACGGGCAAGGCCGTCGATTTGCTTCGCTATCGGAGGGGGTTTGTTCATCGGGAGAATATTGAGTCATGTATTGACTCAACGCTTCTTGAGGGTAATACGGGATTAGCCCTCGATGTTCGTCTTGAAAGTGGCCAATGGCAGGCACAGGAGGAGATGGATAAACAGGCTGCCCAACGTCCGTGTGGTCGCGTTGTTGAGAGTAGGTTGGGTGGGAAATAAAGGGCTATAACCGGTCTCGTCAGCTATGGTCAATCTCACAATGCATAAGACTTACCCCATACATCCCAGGCCAGTAAGGAGTCGGATAGGGAGCGGAATTAGCATCCGAATGTGGCCCAGCGGGGCCTGGGGGACCCACATGGTATCCAGAGTAGTACGGCATGCCATACTGCATATGATGCATCTGGGGTACTCCCCAGGGTCCTGGATGGAAGTATGGAGCGGCCATTGAGTAAGGTTGTGCGCCGGGGATGGTAGGCATAGACGGGGCGGTGGGGACCGACAGTTGGAATGGAGGTAAAGCGCCAGGGGCGGCATCCCCTTCACCTTCGGTCGATGTAAGCTTCTTGGGGGAATCTGGCTTCTGTTGGCCTGGAGAACCGCTGCGAGGTTCGCGATAGGCATCTACCTCCACGTTCAGACTTGCGTCGAGAGGGGATTCAGCGTCGGTGCAGATGTTGAGAGCAGCGATGTTGGGAATCAGAGCGTCGCTGGCCATGCATTGGATGCCCCCACAGTCGAGAGGTGGTGCTGAAGGGTCTCGGTCGTCTCGCCTGTAACCATCAAAGCGACGGTAGTTATTCATATAAGCTCGAACCCCCCTCCCGCCTCTGCCTCTGCCTCTGCCACCTCGACTGACATGGCGGTATTGAATACGACCGAATCTTCCCTATCATGCGGCTTTGAATACATACTCAAATCACTACAAGGGTTCACTCACTTGTTTGTTCTTCGCATACGCTGCCGATTCGATGTTCTCGAAGGATACTATAGCATACCCAGTCGGGGCATTCGCTGCGAGGTATTAGAGCCAATAGGATGATCATGGAATTGGAAGGACGTACGAGGCCTTATGACTTTCACATCCTTAATCCTACCAAAGGTAGAAAAGTAGTCTTCGAGTTTGTATTCCGACCATGCTTCGGGTCCATGAACCAATATGTTTGGAATATACAACGCGGACCTGTCAAAATCTCTCTGGGAGAAACCTTCTTCAAAACCGCAACCAATGCGAGGGTTATTGTCATGCCAGTTCGAGAAGCCGAGGAGCGGTTCTGCGCTAGACGGTGTTGATGGAAATTCAGACTCGTTCGGAGACACAGGCGACGTCCCCACACCGTTAGGGGCGTCATTCTTGGCGCCTTCAACCAGGGGTTTCGAGGGAACTAGAGGAGCGATGATTGCACGAGGCGTGCTAGAAAATTCCAGCTGAATAGGCGACATAACGGCGTAGAAAAGTAGATACCTTTCGTCGTCTTCGACGTTCAATCTGTTTGCGCTGAAAATATGACTTTCGCTAGGTACATCCGTGCTCCAGTCAAAGCTTTCCTCCCTCTTAGAAGGAGAGGGGGAAGTATCGCCTTTGATACCGTCAGAGGGCTGATCGTCATTGTGAAGTCCACCCAGGACGGCGTTTCGCAAGGGGTCGGATTGTTGAGCACGATGATGCGCCCATGTGACTGTTATGAAAGGTATCGTCAAGAGGGCCTGTGCGTTATTTTAGCATCTGATGATTGATATCAAAATAGAGGCCGCTACATTCAAGGCAGTAACGCAATCGCTTCGGCTTTGGAATTTAATCTCCCAGCACCTCGGGTCCATGGTTGGGAGACGGGGTGCATCGTGAGGATGGGGGTATGTCCTTTCGCTGTCGACTCCTGGAACGGAGTGTGTACGTTAGTTATATGCATCTAAAATAACACATTGACGAGCCTACCATGATCAGAAGACGCCTGTTTGTACAACTCAAGACGTTCCAACGGTCCAAAGTGGGTCGCTAATTGGTGAATAACCTAAAAAGGGTTAAAATCGATGCCTTTATGGCTGCATAAGCGGTAAACTGACTTCCGCGGTACAGATGACGGGCTGGAAGTGCAACCCTGAGACGCCGTGTAGAGATTCTTCCGACGCGATTTCATTGAACACAACAGGAGGGCTTCGTAATAGTCAGAGGGGGAGTGTATACAATGGCTACTAGCTCACCTTGTGTTCTTGCGGATCGTCATTGAAAAAGGAAGGTCGTGAGATTCGCTCGATACGGACACGGTGTCTTGCATATTAGAAACCCTAAATAAAAAAGAACATAAAGGATCGCGTAAGCAAGAGCTAACAATACGGACCTATAGGAAACGAGTAGGGTCCTGTGCGCATGAGCGATCTCAAAGCGCAGACGACGGCCCAGGAAGAGCCTCTGGGAATTAGCCCTGAGAGTGTCAAGGAATACAGCGGCAGAGTCCACGTTCTGAGGCGGATTACGGCGCATATATCAGCATAAAAGACGGTTAATATACCCGTCTTGGACCAACCTCAAATTGAACGAAGGCACAGATGCCGCCGTCTTTGCCGTGGTGGATCTTGACATACATGACCTTTGCATACTGGGTCAGATGTACCTGTAACGAGAAACGAAGCTCCTTCTCGTCCATGTTCGTCGGTAGACTGCGGCATTGTCAGTAAGGCAGATATATGGGACGCGCCCGCATACCTTCCGACAAATATAGTTGGATTGTTGCAGCTCTGCTCACCCTCCCTGCCGGACGACGCGTCCGATTCTGCGTCGCCGACATTTACGGGTGGGGTCTGACTAGCGGGAGACGACGAAGGAGACGACAGCGGCAGTGAGTGGAAGCGATTGCCCCAGTGGCCGACGTGGGGAGAATAGTGGGGCATTGGGACGGGGAATTTGGGGGGGGGGGGGGGGGGGGTGGGGGGGTGGACGAGAGTGGGGGATAGAATGGGGCGATGGGAGATGGTGGTGGTAGGAGGTAGAGAATGAATGGAAGAGAAATCGGCAGAAAAGCCGTTGTGGGGAAATATCCAGAAAGGTATCTGACTATATGTTGAGAAATAATATATTAATCGGAGAAATGGTGCCAAAGTTGGATAAAATGCGAGCATCGTGCCACGTGTTGTGACGCCCGACGTGTGAGCTGCCAGTGCGAGGAGATATCGCGAGGCAGCAGCGACCTCGGGGTTGGGCCAGCGACGATCCAAGACGATGGCCACTCGTTACCTTGCTGTCATGTCACCGTTTCGGGGAATCGGCCTTCCGCAAAAGGAATGAGCTTTTGCAGGAAAATTTTACCACCAAGATAAACACCGGATTGGCAGTAATTTGAAACTGCCCTCAATGCTCGATAAGACGGTGTTTCTGCTGAACTACCCAGGGTCGCCTAACACGAGTTGCAAAGAGGACCACGGAAATTGTGATACAAAGCAAGTACATCAACTTCCTCCTCACTTTGTCAGGAGAGGAAAATTCCTAAAGAACGTCCAGAGTGGCGATTCACATAGAATGGGTGATACCAACAGAATGGCTGAGACGGAGAAGAAGCGTGGAAGAAGCGCCCATAGTTTCAAATTCCGACCAACACCCCGCCAACGCCTGACTCTTTTACTTTGAGTCTCCTTCAAGTCAACCATTTGTTCGGATTACAGTAGGTCATGTCCGACGACGGCTACGGAGGCGGTGGGGCAGGGGACGACTATGACTACGACGGCCCTGGGTGCGTCATTTTCCCTTCTATCCCTTGACAAGCCTCCATATAAGGTCCATTTAGGTACCAAGAAGATGCCATCGTATGTACTTTGACGTTTACATGGATGTAACCTGAATTCAATCAATGTCGATCTCTTCGTCTCGATCGACGCTTCTAGGATGAGCAATATGATCTTCTCGCGAACGACCTCGGTGAGGGCGAACCAGGCCGTGAAGGTGAAGAAGGCGCGAATGGCGTCGAGGGGGCCCAAGTCAATGGCGTAAATGGTGGGGAACACGACCAGGAGATGGCAGGTGGAGACGGGCCGCAAGAAACAAGTGGAGAGGGAGGAGGTGCTGGACTGACTGGAGAACGGCAACCCAACAAAGTGCGAATCACGACACCATACCTCACAAAATACGAGCGTGCTCGAATACTGGGCACCAGGGCTCTTCAAATAAGGTGCGTTATTCTTTATCCCAACGACTACCCCAGCTTGAATGCGATTTCGACTATCCTTTCAGCATGAACGCCCCAGTACTTGTTCCCCTGGACGGTGAAACAGACGCTCTCGAAATCGCCATAAAAGAACTATCCCAACGAAAAATCCCCCTCATCATACGCCGTTATCTTCCAGACGGCAGCTTCGAGGACTGGAGCGTATCCGAGCTTATCACTGACTGATTTTGTTCTCTTTTGTTGTATCTAAATTATTTCGTTCGTATTGCGAGTCCACATTCCTTCGTGTCTTCATTCATTTTGGCACGAAACATATGCTGGGCTGCAGTCCTAGTAGCTTGTATATAGACAATAATGATACCAATAATTGTACAGTTGGGAATCCTAAGGAGATGAAGCAGATATATCAGACCAGTGTTCGTCCTCGCCGTCTGGTCGTGAACGCTTTGACGGTGGGAATTGTCTTCATGAGTTTCGATGTCAGCGACTTCTGTCTTGTCAGACGAGTGGGCTCTTCCTTCAGGCTCATCATCGAGATGTCCCCATCCTCTGTTCCAACAAACTCCATGCTCAGGTCAAGTGTATCAGCTGCGTCGACGTTTGTATGGTCTCCGAACAACAGACCTCTCTCCTCAGAGGGTAAGGCGTGTTGGGCTTTGTCCGATACCCTTCGTTTCGATGGGCTAGATTCCCCATCACCATAGTGTGATGCTCCACCCCGACGTTTGCTGGGTGACAAAGGAAAGGCGTTCGTTTTGGAAGCGACGACGTCCGGTGTGCTAAGGACCATATCTGTCGACGCCGAAGGAGCGATATTCTCCTTAACCTGCGGTTTCTTCTTGGAGTCTAGGAGGTTGGGAAGCTGATTAGCATGTGATCAATTTACCAACGACGACTTTGCTGTACCTTTGCCCTTCTTGACAGTTGTCAACTCCTTTGCGACCTTGAAACCTCCGCTCTTATTGATATCTCCGTCTAATGTTTGCTGGACCTCCCAATCCTGCGGCCTCGACTTCCTCCAATCTGCCTCCACTCGCTCGCACCAGGCATCTGTCTCCCCAGCGACATGGTAGTCGATGATATCTGCCCATTCCGATCCAGGCGCGGTCTTGTTGACGAAGATAACTTTCCCCGCCATCTTCTTCGCCCCCGTAGCGCTCGTCGAGGGCTCATTAGAATGAACGGCCTTTGCGAAGTCCTTGACAAGTTTCTTGAGCCCATGAACCTTCAGAGAAGTTCCCATGATGATCAATATGTCAGGTCTTCGAGATACATCTGCAGCTTGGATCATTCCGATGTCATCACCGAGCGGATGAGGTTCGTCGTAAAGAACGATGGCAGGCCTGAGCGATCCAACCCTCGTGGCACGGGCAGAACGAGCCTTTCGGGCTTCACCTAGAAGTCCTAATTAACCACTGACGCGAATGACATTGTTGGATGATATGACTTACACCGTGTGGCACACTCGGGGCATTCCGGTGGCGTGCCATTGTCAAACACGTCCAGATGCTCTTCTGCACAAGCATATTCGGCTGAACAGGAGACACATCGAACTCGATGAATGTCACCGTGTAACTGGACGTTGCGGACATCCTTAGTCTTTATCCTAGCTTTCCCTTTGCCAGATGACTTCGCCTCGTGGCTTGAGCTACTCAGCAACCCGGCTTTTTCCTCGAGCCCGTCGATATTCTGGGTATATGAACGCAGTAGTTTCTTCTTCGAGTCGAGAGTCTTAATGAATCGATGCGTGCGTGATGGAGCCGCCCTATCTATGGAGCGCTTAAGCTGCGAAATAAACGTATAAAATACGGCTGCTGATCGTTGGTCGCGGAAGAGTGAGGCATCGAATAAGTCACGGCCCTTCAATACAATGTCGGGATATTTTTGTTTGACAAGCGCATACAGTCCATCAGAAGACCGAAAATCCTATGTTCAGAACGCGACACAGTTAAGGAACTACTCCTCCAGCATCAAACGCGCCATACATACCGGAATCCCGCATGAACACGATATACCCGCTCCAGTAACCACCACGATCTTTTTGCTCTTCGCGACGGCCAGCGAGAGGTCGCTAATGGCGCGCCTGGTATGTGGGTGCTCCGCCGAGCTGGGGAGGTCGAGGGTTATTGTCATGGTCGGAGGTCGTCGTTGGTGGTGAGAAGCAACAACGCGACTGAATTTGAGTTTGAGGGCCCCTGTATATTATTTGTCTTTATTTGTGCTAATGTTCAACCGCGGTCGCGTCAGTCACGTGTGCACTTAATCAGGACTCGCGTGCCGTCTAAATCCCGCCTGACGCAAGCAACGCAGCGAGAATACCAAAATTTTCAAACAACGGTATGTTCTACCAGTAGTACAATATATACATATACATACGCGTTGGTATTTACGCCCGGGCCTCGCGTTCGGATGATTTAGTTCGCTCGTGGTACCAGATCGCGGCAGTCTTCGAACAGGTAGAATTAGTCGTTGAATCAACGTTCTTGTACGTTCCAAATTGTTCCTAGGCAGTATTGAGATTTCAAGTACTGAGGGGTAATATATCACACACCGTTCCGAAAACGTGACTGAAGTACCAAACCTCCGTCAGAACAGTGCCGTTAGCTTGACATCCAAGGAAGGGTATGGCACCGGTCTGCGACACTAGAGCCTTCTGGATACTGTCGAGGCTGTAAGAGGTTTCATTCGAGGGTACAATGCCAGCGCTAGAGATCCAGTGTTTGAAATAAGTGATTGCAAGGCGAAAAAGGCGAACTGGCAGACTTACGAGGCAAGCATGCTAAAAGTAGGGTATCTGTGGAAGGCCCGTACGACGGCATCAAAGAAGTTTACGACATCTTGATGCTTTTTGTATGATTGGTAGCAAGCCACATCAAAAGTAGAAGTGCAGGTTGCGTGCTTGGAAAACTATTGCGCAGTTCGTTACGAGATGTTCAGCGTGGATCTGCTCCCACTCACCTCGTGACCCCAGAAGTCGACGTTAGGCGCACCCTGGTTGATCCAATATTTTTGCACTATGCAATGAGTTAGACTTGAGATCCAACCAGACGAAAACGAGTATCTCACTGAAATCAAGTAGATCTTGCCGTCCGAACTGGGCAACGAAAGTGTCGATCCCTGGACCTTTCCATGCGGGCACAACTGTTCCATCTGGCAAAATGGCAGGAGAAGGAGTAGGATCAAATTGTCTTGATAGATCGCAATACTGCTCAAATGATCTTATGGTCTAAATTCAGCCACGAGACATAACATCAAAATATATACACGGAACCCGTCACAGTTATCCGGCCACAAGCCATGGATTGTCCAGCTTTTCTCGGGGAGCAACTGTCCTTTTCTCTCTAAGCCGGTCCACGTACTCCAGAACTGCGTTTGCAAGACCAATCCTCCTGGCGTCGGTGAACAGCATGTGTTATTGATCGGCGCTGTGTTCTCACAGGAGAAGGTTGGAGGTTCGTCGACGCAGGAGGCTATGCTCGAGAAGGTGTCGGGAATGCCTCTGTGAAACTTCGCCTGGACCGCAGTCACAGAAAGCGCCGCAAGGGTAACAGCCAGCGAAAGACGAAAGACCATGTTGATTGAGGGGAGTTCAACGGCGCTCCTACCAGAAGCTTTCGGGAGCTCTCATAACGAGGTTTTTAAACTGTCGCTTCTCCTCCTCCACATGGCAAGGTACAATCAATCCCCCACGGTGTCGGCCACATCCAACGAAGGTAGGCTGATAGAAACCAGCCTCTATGAAATGCGCTAGCATATTCCTCCGTTTAATTGGCTGCTGGCTGGGCACCATGTGGAACGCAAGCCATATGGAACAATCGTCCAATTTCCACATTATTTTGGGGACGAACGTTTCTGGTGTTGAGGCCACGCTCCCGTAAGTCGAGACAAGAAGCAGCGTCGTCGGGGAGAGGAAGACCGAGGCCCAGCACCGACCCCCGTTCAAAACTTGAAGTAGTACTGTCAGTATTCGCCAGTCACATGAACTTGGATTTACCACCTGCTCTTCCTTCTTATCAGAAAGTTATCATTGAACTTCAACCAGCATCGAAATCGTTTTGAAGCTGGTCGGTGCCATCGCTTTTGCAGCAGAGGGTGCGAAGGTCACACATCTCCTGCCGGCCTAACAATTCAACAACCATGGAATTCCCGGAAGACTGGTTCGAAGGTTCGGCTCAGGATGCAGTGTCACCGCCCACAGCTAAGTACTTACAAGGGAACTCAGGGTTCGCGTCTTTGTTGAAGCTATCCAAACGCCGGACCAACGATGGTCATCCTCGCCTCGTCGCCAACCTGAGTCTTGGCAAAGTACAGTATGATATATCGCCAATCGATGGGCGCTTGTAACATACCCAAGAACTTGACATCGCGTTTCGAAAATCCGAAATCCCCTCTGTAACGCCATTTGTCCTGCAAAGCTCTGTCGAGTATGAATTGAAATGGCCATGTGTCCATGTGTTAGCAGGCATGATTGCTATAAAGCTCATACCTTTCCCTCGCATTCGAGCATCCTACTAGTACCTGTTTCTTTCCCCTCTCGGTTCCGTCATGAAGTTCCTGCTTTCTTCGTTGCTCGCCCTTCTGTTTTCCGTTCTTTTGCACACCGCTTCAGCATCCCCTGTTGCGAGTCCCAATGCCTTCGCCCTACCCCAGGAAATGTCGCTCGCGGAGCGGAGGTCACTGGGTGCAGACGCGGCTATGGAAACGTTGGTCACCAGTGTTATCCAGGGCTTAGTGGAGGGCGTTCAACTAGATATAATCAGGTAACACTAGTCTTGAACACTTTAGCAACCCAAGTCGCTGATGTGCCGCATTTTTAGACAAGCGAGACTTTCACCAATGAAATAGTGTCCGAGATGAGGGCTAGGTTCCCCAAATTCAATTTGATCGTCGTACATGTCAAGCATACGACCAAGTTTGATGGAACAAGGGGGGTCGATTGGGGTCACAAGCTTCACGAACTTGATATCCAGATCGGAGGCACTATTGGGTATGGGCTAACCGCTGAACGTGGACAAATCTCAGCTGAAAATTCACCTATGACAAGATACGAAATCCACAATTTCAAGTCGGGAGAAGTCACCAGACACAGTGATTGCGGCTTCATCAACGTTAGTTTCTCTTCTGCTGCTGCTTTGAGTTCATGAGTAATCTAACATCGCAATTTCAGTGGGCCTTCCAGGGAAACTTGAAGTAGCGCTCCTCCGATGGTCGTCACCTCGTGTTCAACGCTCCTTGAGGTATAGCATGGTGTACTTTCGGATCGGCTTGCTTTCTCTTCCTCTTATTTACTCATGGACATTTGTGTTGTGTCTGGATTTTGTTGGTTGCCAGTTTTCTATATATTTGAAGTTGTTCTGAAGATTGTATAGCCTAACTGCCAAGTCTCCTAGACTTAGCCCTTCAGGATTCGTCGGGGACAAGTCTTGTTAGGGGCTATCAGGGGATCATCGCGATCACGCCAAAGTCATGTGCAGCTTGGTCCAACTTGCGGGGAAGTAACTTGATCCTTTCACCTGCACCACCATCGTCCACGCCCGTCTGTCTACAACCAGAACTCAGTATGCCTCCCAGACGCGCACCTTCTCAAGTCTCTGTCTCTGAATCAAGGGCGCAGAGTCCACAACAGGACGATGATGAGGTACTTGGCATCGCATACATCTTAGGGTACAGCTCATCGTATGCACATGCAGGTACCCAATTTTGATACTGTTGATGAGCTGCAGCAACATGTGAGGTCAATAGAACCTTACTTGAGCGCATATATTGAAGTCATGTGGCTGCCAGGGTATCAACGTCCAAGACATCGTGAAGTTGAAGGCGAGTTCACTCCAGGTAAAGGATAGATCTTCACAGCATGCTCACAACTGTGACAGTCAGCCGCAATACACACCGTGTCCGGCGTGAACATGACGACGCGTCGTCAACTACTCAAGATCAAGGTTAAACGTTCGCAACCTGAGTCCTAGACGCCTCTGATTGTTGATGTGTAGGGTATGTCGGAAGCCAAAGTGGAGAAGATCAAGGTACCATATCTTAGATACTATTGAGCCCACTCATCAAATTGGCCACAGGAAGCTGCACATAAAATCCTCGTGAGCCCTGCGACCATGTTGTCTGCCTCAAGCTCAACAAATGATAGGGTTCTTCCTTTGCGACCGGCATAGAGATACAAGAGAAGCGTAAAAGAGTCAACACCATTAGCACGGGGAGTAAGAACGTTGACGTGATTCTTGGTGGTAAATTCGTCTTCCGGGTGATCACCCTACGCCTTCATGACATTTGCGCTAGGTGGAATCATGTCACAATCAGTATCAGAAGGAACGTCTGGCTCTCTTCGCAGCGTATTTGATGTTCATGATCCTGCAGTATACGGCGAGTTTCGAACAGGGAAGACCCAGCTCGCGCATACAATGAGCGTTGTAGCTCAATTACCACCAGATCTCGGCGGAGCCTCTGGAAAGGTTCGATTCTTCCCCCCGCTGATACGCTTTGGCTCGAACTAATTTCACCTTAGGTTGCATATATTGACACAGAGGGTTTGTCAAATTCTTAGCCTAACCGAAGTCGAACTTCCAAAAAGGTCTACCTTATAGGCACGTTTCGGCCTGATCGAATAAGGTCAATTGCAGAACGCTTTGGCGTTGATGGGAGCTTGGCGCTGGAGAACATCCTCTACGGTGAGACCATTGACATCATCACAAGGCTGCTTCTAATCCTTTCCCATTAGCTCGGGCATTCAATAGCGAACACCAAGTCATCTAGCATCATAGTTCGCCTGAGCCTCTTTGCTAACTTGAAGGGTTCTTACAGATGGAATTAATCAACGAATGTTCCATGCGTTTCGCCGAGGACAAGGACTTCCGACTCTTGGTTGGAGCAGCTTCACGTCTACGCCAGTGCATACTCATGTCTTATCAGATTGTGGACAGCATTATGGCGCTGTTCCGTGTAGACTATTCGGGTCGAGGGGAGTTGAGTGAACGTCAACAGAAAGTAACGTTGTTTCACAGTAATTCCTTTTCCTTGCTGATGTTATTCTCTACTCAAAGCTCGCCCAGGTTCTACACCAACATTCAATCGCTAAGATCTCGTCACTAACTAGGTATAGATGCTCTCCAGATTAACGAAACTCTCTGAAGAATACAACGTCAGTAGTTTCACCTTTCAGCCGGTGTAGATACTGAAAAGGTCGCATCTAGATCGCAGTTCTTCTGACGAACCAGGTTCAATGTGCTTTTTCAGATCTCATCTTCCATTGCCCAACGAGATTAATACCAAACCATGTCCTTCCATTCTAGCTGATCCCGGAGCGACGATGACATTTGTCGCCGGAGGCGCCCTGAAACCTATCGGCGGGCACATACTCTCACATGCTTCCTCCACCAGACTCTTCCTTCGAAAAGGTCAGGCTGCGAGCAGTCTTTTAACGTTGTCTTCGGTCTGAACAGCTTCTAGGCCGCGCCGAGGAGCGTGTCGCAAAACTAGTGGATAGCCCCGACCGCCCGGAAAGTGAAGCATCGTATAAACTCGACGAAGGTGGCTGGGCCGACGTCTAATCCTGCTGTTCCCTTTCCCCCTCGGTGACTGGACTCCTAGATTTGACCGGATTTGCGACTGACCTACCCTACCGATATTCCGACGTTCTGGATCTGCCTTCTGCTGCTCCCTTCATCCCTTCGATACTACGTTTACTCAACTACCTTGTGCGCTTGAACAGTAAAACCTTCGCACGACGTATAAGTGCTTGTTGTAATATAATCAGTTTCACAACAGCCTTTCCGAGTCGGCGATAGAGACAATTAATTATACATACGTGAAATACAGAAACATATAAGGCAGAGCGAAGCAAGACTATGGAAGAGTACATATCATTGCAACATCAGGCTAGTCAGCCTCAGCAACAAGGCCAGCTCGTCCCCTGCGTATCCTATCACCTAGATCGCCTGAACCACCAAATACTTTCTTCTGCTCATGGGCAAGGAAATTGCCCATACCCTTCGATCTCGCGCGGGCTGCATTCTCAGCCTCCAACTCAGCCTTTTCCTTCTCCAAGAGCTCGGTAAGCCGCTTCTGTCGGTCCACACTCATTGATTGTGCGTTCGAAGACATAGCAGCTAATCGGGCGGCACGGTCCTGTTCGGCATTGTTCGCGGGTGGTGGTCGGGCAGGAGGAGGGCTCATACGGGCTCGCTTTCCATAAGGACTACGGCTACGCCTGCGAGCAATGGGACTAGGACTCCGCGGTCGTTTAGAATATCCAGGACTGCTTTGGCGACGTTGCCTAGGACTTCTATTTCGGTGACGATCGAGTTCAACATCGTCGGATTCATCGGACGTGGGATAGGGTTGGAGGTCCCGCCTTGGAGGTCCAGGACTACGGTCTCTGCGATACGGTGAGCGACTACGAGAGCGCCCACGTCGAGGACTTCGCTCTGCGTACCGTGAGCTGGAATGTCGAGGAGGTGAAGGAGAGCGACGTGAACGGGGGTACGAATCGCGGGACGATGAACGTCGTCGGGGGCTCGCGGATCTCGAGGATCGGTGTCGTTCATGCCTTAACCGCCTACGTTCTTCTTTCTCTTTCCGCCTCTCTTCCTTGTTCCTCTTCTTGTCCTTCTTGTGTTTGATACCGTTTCGCTCCTGCATCGCACGAAGGCGAAGGGGGTTCGACATGAGAGCTTTGTACGATTCTTGCTCTTGTCGCTTGATAGCAAGCAGTGGGTCTTCTCGGACTTTAGCCGCAATGTCTCGAATGTTGTTGGCATTCTGGCTGGCAATGAAGTTCTTATGTGAAGCACCAATCTGAATGCCCATGTCAATAGAGCTCGTAATTGGTAGAATTTAGTGGACGCGCCTTGGCATTATCATCAGCAGTCAACATCTTGTCAACTCGCTTCTTTCCCAGCAGATAGTCCTCTAGGTCATTAGGGTTCTGTGTACTCCCAGTCGCAGGCGTTGTATACATCCAATCCAGCCGCTCCGTCCGCTTTTTACCAGTTTGCTCCTCCTGCAGCCGTTGAAGTTCCTGGAGTTGTCGCTCTTCCTCCTTTTCCTTACGAAGCTGATCCAGCTTCTTCTTCTCCTCGAGCTACAAACATCATGAGTAAGACAATAGCACTCAGTAATAATAACTGCATTGCGCACCGCTTGCTTTTCCTTAAGCCACACCTGCTCCTGATTCTTCAGGAGCAGCGGATGCCAGGACTTCTTCATGTTCAAATCCCCACCACCCATTTTGACTGATGTATGAGGGGAACTGGACGGTAAGTGTTGTGTTAGAGTCGGTGGTCGAGAGACAACTTGACAAGTGACACAAATGGCAATGGGCTTGGTTAGCGCCTAGGTTCGTTGTTTATGCATGTTAGGCACGACTGATTCACGGACCAGCGCTTAGCACCAGCATGGCCCCAAAGGAACCAAACCGCCATCAGCTCTCCTCGCGACTTGCTTACTCGCAGAACACTCCCACTTTCCTGAGGAAACTTCAGAACAAGTACTCGGGAAAATATAATGAATCTGACGAGGAATCAGAGCCAGACTTCGAGCCAGATGACGGCTCAGGGCGCCCACCCATACCTCGCCGTCCCCGCGAAAGACCACCTATTCCGGAACGACCTGACAATGACTTGGGGAGCGCAGATGAAGATGGGGACGACGAGAAGCCTACGGTGGTTGTGTTGAAAGAAGGGAAGCATCTTACAGAACGTGAAGCAGATAATATCCGGCGGAAGGGTAATTATCTGCTCCTTCGACGAGTAGTGCCATGATCGCCTGGTGGTACTAAATGCCTTATCAGAGAAGGGACTGCCCCCGTTGAAAGAAGACATCCCTAATCCTCCTACCGACTCAAACGAGGAACCTTCTTCGTCTACACCTTCTGCAAAGCCCAAGCCCACCACCCAAAGTCTGTCGTTCTCGACGAAGAAGCAAGGGAGCTCGATCAAGGACTTGTCGACGTCTTTGAAGAGGAAAGCTGGGAGCCAGGCTGAGTCGAGCAGCGACATCGCGAAAGAAAGCGGGAGCAAGAAGAAAAAGAAACAGAAAAAGGCACTTCTTTCCTTCGGCGACGACGCTTGAATGTTACAATATTCTGTACATCTTTGGATATACCACCGTGATAATTTGGTCTGAAGCACTTCTAATTTTTCCATTGCCTTGCAACGATGACCAGGAAGTAAAGTACCAGATAAGCACGTGGGTTTCGGTTTCGGACAATCATAGGAGCCTGCATCCTTGCTTGCATCTTCGATCTTTCTGCGGCCTCGCTTACAACGCACTTACAACACACTCCTTACCTACGGGCCTGCTTCTCCAATGACTACAACTCCCAAGTTCACCAAGAAGCAGAAGAAGTCGCTCGCATTTCGAGAGCGCAACAAGCACGGGAAAAGCAAAGATGGAATCGACAGCGAAATGGTTAATGACATTCCTATCCAGGAGAACCAGGATGAGGCTGCAATTGAGCTGGGTGAAGTGGAGGCTTCGGATGTTCGGCGGAAGGATGAGAGCACGGCTCGGCCTCGCGAAGGCGTCCGCAAGGCAAAGACAGCAAAGGATGATTCTAAGGACAAGGGCGAAGTGGCGGCTCAGAGCCCGAAAAAGAGGAAACGTAGCAGGGAGGAGAGCGAGGTGGTGATGGAAGGTCAGGTCCCTCGAAAGCGAGCCAAGAAGCCTGCTCGCGAAGCTGAGGGCGGGTCTGAGGCTACCGAGGCTGAGAAGACGGACAAATCATCTATAAAGCAAAGATTTATCCTCTTTGTCGGTATGCTGCCCTCGGAATCTAGCCTTTGTCATGCTCATGGCAGTGATCAGGAAACTTGAAATACACGACATCTCTGGAGGCCATACAAAAGCACTTCGCAGCATGTGGTGGGGAGGTCTTAGTCTTCGTCCTTGAAGTATCTCACTGAACCATATTCTTTACAGAACCTCCGCCGTCAGTGAGGCTGCTGACACCCAAACCATCGAAGAACGCCAATGCTTCACATAAATCCAAAGGATGTGCATTCCTCGAGTTCTCGCAGAAAAGCGGGCTGCAACAAGCCCTCAAACTGCACCAATCCGATTTAGACGGTCGGCGGATAAATGTTGAGCTAACAGCTGGCGGAGGTGGGAAGAGTGAGCAACGTCTGACGAAGTTGCGGACACGAAATAAAGAGCTCTCTCAGCAACGGGTACGTTCTCGGTATTTTCAGTGATCTATCTCCCTTCGCAGCTAATGTATTGTCTGTGACTTGTAGCAGAAACACGGAGAGAAGGGAAGCAAGGGAAGCGGTAATGTCGAGACCACCGTCCATCTAAATCCACAAAGATACTCCTCCACATCCGGTACGGAACAGAAGCCTGTGACGAAACATACTTGGACGGTTGGCGATACCCTTGAGGATAAGGTTCATCGTGGAGGGGCGAAACACTCGACGCAGCGGAAAACGAAGCCGAGGAGCATGGGTACCGGTGTCAACGCCATACCCGTTGGTTGATGCACTTGTGGATTAAAAGTACCATATATCCTCTGACATTGCTCCAATAGTCAACGAGGTGAAAGCCAAATAGCATGGTGATCTATTATAGATAATGGGCGAGCATGTGTAACTACTCATGTATCCATTGCGTTGGAAAGCATATACTGCATATAATCCTAGGTAATAAGTAAAAGTCCAATGGTCAAACTGATGCCAGTCAGCCGAAAGTAGGCGCGACACAATTAACCAGAAACAAGGATGAAGACGAGGAACTTCGAAGGAGATCAGCGAAGGTCGAAGTAAAGCAGAGAGAAATACTCACGAAGACTATCAACACTCCGAACACCTTCAACATCAACCATCGGTTGCTCGAAATACTGGCGTAGTACTTCAACAGCTCCCGCTGTGCTCCGCTGACATTCGATGCAATGTCCACGGTATCGGCGTCTATACGTTGAACAGTTTCTCGTTGTTCGGCAACCATATTCGCTAATTGTGTAAAGATCTGCCCGAGCTCGGCGATAGTCGATTCTATAGACTCAATAGCTGTTGATCGTGATTGGATGTAGGAGTCCTATCGCCATGTCAGCATGGCGTTGATAGTATAGGAAATGCCGGTTACACACCTGCTGCTCTACAAGTTCCATCTGCATAAATGCTCCGCCGTTCTGCCGCCCACCTGTCCCTTCCTCCGCCGAACCGAGATCGAGGGCAAGGACATCACCATTGGACACAGCACGTCCTTTGCCTTTGGAGTCCTGGCGGAACGAGCTGCCATCGCCCATAGGGTCATTGTGTTGCTGGAACAACACGGAGTCTAGATAAGCGATTCTCATGAGAACTGCCAAGAGAGCTAGCAGGGAGGGGATACGTACTGGTTGGGGCTTGGTTGGCAGCGGATGCCGCGGAATACATGAACTGCTCCGTGCGGTCTTTAGACTCCTTCATGTTCTGAGACAAAGAAACGTTTGGGCTGATGCAACACAGAATAGCAGAGGAATACATACCTGCGTCCGTACTTCCAAAACATCTTTGAAGCTCATGCTCGTCGTTGCGAGTTTGCTCTGCAACAGCATCACCACGTTATGGTTATGCTCGTCAATTTGCTTCCCTTCAACGGATGTAGATTGTGCCTTCCGTTGCTTGATGTATGCCTGCAGAGAAGCAATTTGCTTGTTTATGCTCGCAATGTCTTGCTTGATTATGAACGTCAGTTCCTGTAACCAAACTCCTTCAGTTGGCTGATCATTCGAGAATCTGGTTCACTACGCACACTAATTTCCACTGGCCGGTCATCGAATAGTGTCTTCCGCTTCGCCACTGGTGCCGCAGTCAGTTAAGAACAATAAAGGCTGTATTGTCGAAGTTGACGTACGCTGCGCGAGCTTCCCTAGCTTTATCGTCGAGCTGCTGATATCCTTTCCTATCGCAGAGGCCATGCGCGCGAAATCGCTCTTGTTCCCGCCCGTCCGCCCATTTGCCTGGTTCAAAAGGCGTTGCTTTGCTTCGCCGTGGCGTGGAGGCACAGACCTGTTTCGTATGGAATCGACGCAAGCCCTGAACTCGTGTGTCCTGTCCTGCACGGGCATTGTCTATTGGATTCGGTCAAGGAGTGTAATTATGAGAAATTAGTTCGCTGTAAGAGCCAGAATGAATACACGTAGGTTGGGAGTCGCTGGAAAGGAATTGCCAAAGTGGGACTCTGCGTTGAAACTCTAGGTCCCTGCTTATGTCAGCTGGGCGCTAATGAGTTTGGCCCTAGCAGTGCTCCTTGTAGCTTCAGTGCATCAGCTCGTGTCCTCCATGCAGGTCGTCTGAAAAAGCGCCACCCGCATGCTGAGGATACCCGTGTTCTCAAAGCTTGCCGTAAATCCAAGCCCTTTTCTTTTGCGAACGACATTCCACCGTCCACAACTTCTACCGTTCACTCCACCACTCCCCACATTCTTCTCTTCAAAATCTACCATGACGCTTTCACCAGATAAATCCAGAGTAGTCATCTTCGGTGCTGGAAACTTTGGGAGCTGCCTGGCAGACCATCTGGGGGACTCTGACCACGATGTGTACATGTGGTCGCGCGACGCGAGCATCGTCGAACACTTCAACAAGTTCCGCCGCAATCCTCAATTCCTCAAGGAGCACGCGTTCTCCGAAAATATAAAAGCAATCGGCCCCGATCTCCCCACTGCTGACTTCCTCAGCGAGATGGACGTTCTATTATTTGCCATCCCTACGCAGGGCTTGAGGTGGGTATGAGTATCGGTGCTTCTCTCCGCGACCACTAATATATGGTGCCTAGGGAGAACTTGAAGTTGCTTCGACCCAGACTTGATGAGAACAAACTTCCGCTGCTCATATTTGTCAACAAGGGTATAGAGATGGGAACCAATGCTCTAACTTTGGAAATCATCGCCGACACTTGCGGGGAACATATCGCCCGAGCAGCTACGTTTATTGTGAGCGGCGTCTATCGTTGCTGTTTTGTTGCTCACTTCTTTCCATGGTTAGTCTGGCCCTTCATTTGCGAAAGAGAGTACGTGATTGATTTGCGTTATGATGGGCGCTCCTCATCCAACCCAGTTGTCAGACGACGCCCGACATCAGTTTCTGTCGCATCGTTCACAATTTCGGAAGCAGAGAAGGCAACTCAGGTCTTCCATCAACCATGGTTCCGCTGGTACGTGTCGCACTCGTAAGTCGCGTGGGTTACTACTAATAAAGCGATGTCTAGTTACACCGGTGGTGATCCCATCGGCCTCGAGTTAGCTGGTGCCTTGAAAAACGTGTACGCTCTTGCTGCGGGGATGTCTGATGGCCTTGGCTATGAGAATAACACGCGAGCAAGTGAGTGAACACGTAGCAACTCTTTTATTTCCGTGACACAGCAAGACTGATTTGTCTTACTCACCAGTGATGATCACAAGGGGTCTGGCAGAAATGACATGCATCGGAACAGCGTTTGGCGCGGAACCCTTGACCTTCTTGGGCTTAGCTGGTGTTGGTGACCTCTTCCTTACGTGCAGCTCACCAACGAGTCGAAATTACACGGTAGGCTATCGGCTTGGGCAAGGGGAGTCATTAGAGACAATAATAGACACGCTTGGGAGCGTGGCAGAAGGAGTTTCAACGGCGAAGGCAGTTAAAAATATCATCGAAGAGCTGGATGTTAAAGCACCGATAGCCACAAGTGTGAGTGATCAGATGCTGGAAGTGTATGCGTGTGCATCTGACGTGAGCTTGGATAACAGATCTACAACGTCCTGTACGAAGGCAAAGATGTCCGAACTGCGGTGTCGGACCTGATGGCGATGCCGCCGTCGCGAGAGCTGGAACTACCCCCGAAAGCTGGCGGGCCCAAGTGGCGACTGGTGAAGAAGGTTGGTCTTGAGTGAGGTGTAATATATCAGTTATGATATATGAGATGGACTTTCCCCGGGCCCGAAGTACTGTCTGGGTAAACCCATACCCACTGGACGGTACCGGTTTAGAATACACGGAGTAGACTACCATAATAATGATCATAGAGAGTATCGTGTCCTCGGGTTACCGTAATTATGATTTGCGAGTGGGACCATTTCCCAAGGACGCCGGTTGTTGAAAGAGATTCTCAGGGACCCGCAGAAAAGGCGGTGAGATGGTGTTGTGGCAACCGGCTTGAGTTGCCGACGGCCATAAGAAACGATCGGGATTGCCTAATCGAGCAAGATCGATCCCTCTCACGTGCCTTGAGTAAGGAAAAAATGAGTGCAGAAAATCAAGCGTACATCCGGACCCAAGTGAAGCCAGGAGCCTCAGTCACAACACTTGTTCTCGAACCACCACCATCCTGTCAGCTTCCACTCCCTTGTCCCACCGTCCCCGCCCCGTCTCCTCCTCGTACCCCCCATATATTATAATGGTCTCGACGCTCTGGAAGGCCTCCTCTGAAGGAAACCTCCCCGAAGTAAAATCCCTCTTCCTCGAGGCGAATGAAATCGATATTGAGATCAAAGGTGCTTTCCGTTTGCCTGCCCCAGCTTCCACTCTGACCACTCCTCGCCTCACCCTTCCACGTAATTGCGACCATATCGGCCCGTTGTAAAGACCATACTGGGTGCACGCCCTTGATCGAAGCAGTGAAAAATGGCCATGTCGAAATCGTGAAGCTACTGTTGGGCAAGGGTAAATTTTTCCTAATAACCTATCACTCACACCAGATTTCTTGACGAGGACACCCATTGCAGGCGCCGATCCAAGAAATAGATCCAGTCAAGGCCCCCCGGAGCACTACACAACCGACGAAGCTATACTCAACCTACTCCGCAGTGCCGCCGAAGCGAGAGACACGGCCACTGCTAATTACCCTCAACAAAACGGACAGACGCTGCCCAACGGTATGGACCCCCAAAATTACTACCCGCCGACGGAAGTGTACACGTATTTCCCGACCCTCAACTCAGTGCCCCCTCCTCTTCCCGAGGGTGCGGTATATTATCAACCTCCAGCGTCAGACCATGAGGGCGCAAACGGGGATGTGCGCAACTTGCCCCCTGCCGACATTGCACGATTTATCCCTTGTAGATACTTCCCCGCTTGCCGCTATGGTGCCTCCTGCATGTTTTTGCATCCACAAGGGCAGTACTTCCAAGGACCAATGCCGCCTCCAGCACAATATCCTGCACCATACGATCCGATGGCCCCGGCTCCCTTCCCACTTAATTATTACGGACCTCAGTCTCCCAATGGTGTACCCCAGATGGCACCCATGTCGCCTTCCGCTGCGCCCATGCACCCCATGATGCATGCAAGATCAGGCTCCGAAGTCCTCTCCCCCGCGCAAACGCACTTCAGTCCGCAAGGAGCACCCCCACCTCTTCCCTATGGACCTATGCCTCCTGCCGCATACCACCCGAACACAGCACCGGTTCCCATGGCCGTTCCTCCTCCACCTCCCGTTCATGCTCCTCAGGGCCTTCAATCCCCTCCAGTGATATACAATGGACCACCGTCCACTCAGCCATTCCCCGTACACCCAGAAGCCGCGAGTCAGTATCCTCCTCTACCAAGCATTGTGCCAGTATCGGGACCGGACGTTAATGGAGCCGCTAAGCCTGCTGCACCCGAACCTTACATGCAATCGTACCGCGACGGTCCAGGAAATCCCAGGAGAGGGAATGGCAGACGCAGTTCCTTCGCCAGCCGCAAGCCACCTTGTTTCTTCTTCCCGGCTGGTCGGTGCAAGAATGGGTAAATCCCTGTCTAATCGTTGTCTTTTTGTTCGCGACTCACTCTTGGTTATTAGGGACGACTGTCGCTTCCCACACATTCTTGAGCCTCAAAGCCAACATTTACCAGCACAGAACTCTGGACGCGGTGGTCACCGTGGTCCAAGAGGTCATATCAGTGGGCCCAGCTTGGAACAAAAGTTCGGAGCAATGTCCGTTCGTGATGTAAGCGTCTGCTTCCTCCTCACGCCTGATAACAAACTTACGACTTGATTCAGGATGGTGCACAATCCCGCGGTCCCAATGGAATCGAACGATCTATCTCTGCCGATAGTGGTCGACCACGTTTTCAAGGCCTGAAGACCAATCAATCCATTGCTAACACAAAAAAGGGACCGAGGCAGCTACAGCGTGTCCCAAACGCCGATGAATTTCCCGTCCTTGCTGGCTCAGTAACGCCGCCGTCTCGTAGTCCTGGCGCGAACGGCACATTACACATCAATGGCTTCAATGGGCCGACCGCCGCGCAAGTACTTCAGGCACCAGCGCCTGTACGTCAGAACAGCACAAGGGAATCAAGTACTCGCGGCACGTCCCCGGACTCGGCCAAGGCCGCCAAGATCCAGGTTAATAATTAATCCATTATCTTGGATGGAAATTTCTGAATAACACTCCACCATAGGAGTCCACCGGAATCCACATCAATGGGACGGACGGCGTTAATGGCGTTAACGGCGCAGCTAATCATGACCCCTCTCCTGTGTCCACCAAGCTACCTATCTCCTTCGCTGCAGTCGCCAACGCAGCTAGCGACGTCTCTCCAAAAGAGATCTCCGTCTCGGCTTAAACCAAAAAGTAATAATGTCGCTCTATGTATAGTTGCCTGCCGCACATCTCCACTCCATCTGATGATTAGGACTGTCCCTACACGTTATTAGCCCTATCTTGCTTTCCTGGCTACTTTTTCTTCCTCAGCTGGCCGTCTCATTAGACTCTTGTCGATGTCTTCCTCTTCTTGCCTCCGTTCATGCTATTACGATCGACTCCTCATGCCCATTTCCCCCTCCACCATCACCATGTACGTTAAGTATAGCATATTGATATCTATCGCTCTCTCGTCCTTTCTCTCCGTTTCGTCTCTTTTCACTCCTCGGTAGAACCGTTTGACACTTTCGCTTCCTGTCTTTATTGCACCTTGGGATCTTGTCGATTACCACTGGCTATGTCCTCCGTTTCTCCTCCCTGTTGTCTCATATCTACCATCGCCTCACCACATCCACACAACAAACACATTATCTATATATATCGCTATGTCTCGCGCAGGTTGTCTGCATTGATTTGGTGTATCTTGTATACAAAACTCATTACAATGTCGCTACCTACTGATTGCCCCGTAATCACGATGGTACATTATTCAATTCGACCAAGCACTGACATTCCTCATCTCGACACCGGGTGTTGAGGTGACCTCGCCGACTTCGTAGACCTGCGCATCGCCGTTCTCCCGCAATATCTTGATAGCTGCGTCCACGTCGTTCGGGCCGACGATAACGATCAGCCCCAGACCGTTGTTGAACGTGCTCGCCATCTCCAACGGTTCCACGGCACCGTGTTTCATCAAGAAACGAAATACAGGTGGGAGCTCCCATGTCGATGCATCAATAGAGCAGCCCAGGCCTTTCGGTAACACCCTTGGGATGTTTTCGATGAAGCCGCCTCCGGTGATATGCGACATGCCCTTGATGAGTCGAGAGCGGACAGCAGGAAGCACCTGTTTGGTATATATGCGAGTGGGTTCCAACAGGGCACGTCCCAAAGTTGTAGTGCTGTCCCAAGGACACGGTGATGAATACGTAACCCCTGACAGACCCACGATCTTCCGGACGAGGGAGAAGCCGTTCGAGTGTACGCCCGATGAGGAGATACCAAGGACAACGTCGCCAGGCGCGATATTAGGGCTCGGAAGGATTTCGTCCCGCTCCACGGCACCCACAGCGAACCCAGCCAAGTCATAATCATCTGGGGAAAGGTGAGTGAAGTGAATAGGCTTTTGGGTGCAGCAACCCACCACCAGCGTACATCCCAGGCATCTCAGCCGTCTCACCACCGATTAGAGCACATCCAGCCTGCAAGCAGCCGTTTGCGATACCTTGTATCACCCTAGCTGCGACGTCAACACGCAACTTCGAGCAGGCGTAATAGTCGAGGAAGTAGAGCGGTTCGGCTCCCTGAACCAATAGGTCGTTTACCGACATTGCCACGAGGTCAATACCTGTGAATGAATTTGACCTTTAGTAGGAAAGCGTAGTCGAGAAAATATATTGCCCTACCAACGGAATCATGGAAGTCAGCCTCCAGTGCTACGCGCAGCTTCGTCCCAACCCCGTCTGTGCCGCTTACGAGGACCGGGTCCCTGAATCCAGTAGCCTTGAGGTCAAAGACTCCTCCGAACCCACCAAGCTCAGCGTCAGCGCCTGTACGTCGGGTGGACCGGACGAAGGGCTTAATCTGTTCAACTAACGAGTTGCCAGCGTCGACTGATACGCCGGCAGCAGCATAGGTCAAGGCTGTGGGTGGCTTGCTTCCACTGGCCGCACTTAGAGCGCTGCATGAACAGCCACAGAATGAGCAGTCGAGTAATGAAGTAGGGTAACGTCAGGAGCCTACCTATGTGCGATATCCCGCCTATATGTTTTCCCTTCGAATGAAACTGCCTCGACACCAGCATACGCTGCGTCGAGAGCACCCTGTAAGGTTGGGCTATATGCCGAAACAGCAATAACGCGGCCACCAGAGGTGACAAGTTTATCCCCAACTATTGTAGTTCCGGCGTGGAAGACAACAATGTCTGAACAATGTAAGACAATGGTGCAAGTAAAACATGATTATGCGCCGTACCTGGTGATTGTATGGGCGCAATTTCGATCGTCTTACCCTTTTCATAACTGCCAGGGTACCCTTGGGAAGCGAGGATCACTGAAACAGCGAATCCAGGCTTGAATGTGAGTGTTACTGAGTCAAGGCGATGTTCAACGCATGCCTAAGGATCATTCATGGATACATGCGCATAGCTAGACAGGGCTGTACTTGCCATGAAGACAGAAGACAGGTCGACATCCTCGCTTAGTATGAGCATGATCGCCTCCGTCTCCGGGTCACCGAATCTGACATTGTACTCAAGCACCTTCGGGCCTGACGCCGTGAGCATGAATCCGGTGAACAGCACACCCACGAATGGGAAGCCTATGATACGACATCAGGTTATCGCGGCCCAATGGCAAGAATATACACTGTTTCCCTGACCTTCTTTCCGCATACCGTCAATGGTAGGTTTTAGGGCCTTACTCATAATCTCCTCCATGACTGCAGGTGTGGCGACGGGCGCAGGGGAGTAGGCGCCCATTCCACCGGTATTCAGCCCGGTGTCACCTTCGCCGATACGTTTGTGATCCTGCGCTGCTGGGAGCGGGACTATCGTGTACCCATCTGTAATGGCTAAGACGGAGAGTTCAGGTCCTTCTAGGCGCTCTTCTACGACAACGAGGTCCCCTGAGTTGATCGTATGTCAGAATGACGGGATGTTCGGATGTGGAAGATCAAGTAACCTGCTGAACCAAAGGCACTATCGACCATAATTTCCTGCAGTCCGGATATGGCCTCCTCGACTGAATTCGGGAGAAGGACACCCTTTCCTCCAGCCAGACCACTCGCTTTTAGGACAACCTTGTGATTGCATGACTTGACAAATGCAATAGCTTGCTCGATTTGATGAGAGGCGAAGACTTCGAAATTGGCGGTAGGGATGGAGTGACGTTCCATGAAATCTTTCGAGAAAGCCTTGGACCCCTCCATCCGAGCCGCCAGACAGCTCGGACCAAATACCGGGATGCCCACTACACAAATGCGATTCAAGAATTGCAGAGATGATGCACATCTGGTATACCTTTCCTGAAGTGTGTCTCAACACCATCGACTAGGGGCTGTTCCGGCCCTGATACAACGAGTGCAATCTGATCTTGGTGAGTTCAAGGTTTTCCAAGAATAAACTGAAGCCGCACCTGATGCTTCACCGAGAACTCTACTAGTGCGGCAAAATCACCGGCAGAGATATTGTCAAGATTCATCGTTTTTGAGAGATTTGCCGTCCCCCCATTTCCTGGACAGACAAATATGTTTTCGACATATGGTGATTGGGATAGCTTCCACGCCAGAGCGTGTTCCCTCCCTCCACTGCCCAAAAGGAGGATTCGAAGCGACATGAGTGTAATAGATTGAAGAGAAATTTAATGCGATGCGTTGATTACCCGATATAGATATGTCCATATGCTCGATTAGAGGTGTGCGGCCCTGCGCACTCTGCTCTCTACTGGAAACTGATGGTTCCTTTGGAAGTCGTATTCCGGCACCGGAATCTTTCTGAACAATGGTTGGCCTTGCTTTGTAAATGGCTGCGTGCCAGTCTAGCATGAATTTGAATTTTGAAAGCCTAGCTGGGGTTCCTGGTCTGAAGCTGAGAGTACTTGTCAAACTCCCCAGCTCTGCTGCTGCCTTCGCCGCTTCCATGTGGTTTCATTGATTGAGTTGGATGGGGTACACGGTAGAGGTGGTAGGTAGAATAGACGCTCGGAGGAGCCGCGCCCAGCGGTCTCACGCGTGCAAGTTGGCCGCGTTGAGTTGGAGTGCTGGGCGTGCTGCTGCTGGAAATCTTTCTTGCGCCCGAATTGCGTGTCCCCCAGCGACAGCGACGGCAGAATGGCCTTGCACAATATCAACCCTCTGCTTGAGGCAGAGCCGTATGAGATGGTACGCCAAGCTTGCGTTTCCACTGAAAAACATATGTTTAAGTTGGAAATCTGAACCAGACGCAAGGCCCACGGCAGGCAGCCTCACCTCATGAACTCAAGGCCTTCTATCAAGATATGGAGAGAAAGGACCTTGAGCGTAGATTGAGCAAAAGGAATTCAAAAACTCGCTCACTTTGGTCCCGCAAGTCCCTCAAACGATCGGGCAGCAACCCCGGAAACGTTGCAACCCAAAATCCTTCAGGGCCCGAACCTCCACTACAACCACCATCTCCTCCTCCACAAAACGCGAGCGCGGCCGCTGAGCGCCTGATACAGGAGGCGAACGAACTCGCGGAGGAGCAGAAGGACAAGGCTATGGAGCTTCAGTCAAACTTCAACGCCACGGGGAGTTCCCTCGTACCCGACCCTTTAACAGAACTCCCAGCATGGTACAACAAAGACAGCTGGTCAAACGGCTCCATGTCTCACAAAGTTCGCTTCCCCATACACAATCCAGTCGGACCGCGATGGTACAGAAACTACCACCTTATACCGCCATCTCACCGACAGCGCTCGGCGCGCCCGCCGTCCGTGTTCTCCCCCTCGTTTCCCCCGATGGCCTTTTCGTCCACTCAACAGGAGAAGATCGACGAATACCGCGCCGGTCCCAGCAGAACACCATCTGGGTCCCCCCTTCCCACTCCAAACTCTTCACAAACCAAGGTTGAAGAGACGGCCGGTAAACGATCTCGCAAGACATCTCAGACTGCGCACGACAATGTGGATATGCTTGATGTCAGTGATCCGTGGGGGACGAACTGGCACCATCAATCGCCATACGACATCGGCTTGGGGAATGGGCCTGTGTCTGTCGACATACACGAGGTGAGTAATCCACTACCTGTCACCGCTGTTCGGTTTAGTTATTTCCCCGTATCTGCGTCTCTCTCAGAATCGTAACCAATCGCGTTCACGACTGTCCAGCATGGGTACAAGTCAAAGTCGCCATAGAAGCGTCGTTCCCTCGCCACTGTCACAGTCAACCTCCGCAGTGCACCTACATGTCCCAGATCACGACTCGATACGACTGCCTCGGAAGCTGAGCAAACGACGAGCTCCTACCGTAGGCAGCATCTTCAGTGGAGGAGGGGCTCCCCCAGACGAGCCCGAACGAAATGCAATATCTCTCCCGACGACGCCGACGGAACATCCCCCAATACAGGCCGAACCCCCGACGCATGGCATGGAACTTTCGCGCCGCACGTCCAACTTAAACACCCCCGGTCTACCCCCATCTTCAGCATCTCAGGTTTCTGGGAAGAAAGCAAAGCGAGGCAGTGTCTTAGGCAGGATTGCCAAGAAGTTCAGCATTCTCAAAGGCCGGATGGACAAGCACGAAACCGATAACAGTGGCACAACGTCTAACGGAGCTGATGCGCGGAAGTCATTCATCGTGGGCCGGCAGGCGTCACCTGAGAGACCTCCAATGGATCCTCGACGGCACACAGAGCCCGCTAAACGTGTCCCCCCTCCTGTAGAGCACGAGGCACCAGCACCAGAACCTCCAGTTAACGCCGACTCCAAGAAACCTACAGGCGATCGTACCTCGTTAGCCTCCATAGACATGCCGTACTGGGGAAGGCTAACTATAACTAATCCCGATGCCCCCAGCTCGGAAACTAACACTCCCGTGCAGCGGGACGCGCCACTCCCTCCCGAAAAACATGAGTCCGATGGCCACCATCATCACCACCACCAACATAATTCTTCTGTAACATCACCTCCACCCGCTCCTTCCCCCGCTTTCATGTCTCTCCCTGTAAATCAGCCGACCGACTCTGGTTTCTCCGCCCCTTCACTCTCCACGATTTCCCCAGACCAGCCTTCGCCACTCCTTCCTCCAATACCAACGCCGTCGCCTGGCCCGCCGCCGACTCCCGACAAGGAGTTGCCACCTAAACATTCGCCTTATCAAGAACCACCACAATTCAGCAGTACAGTATCGTTACCCACCATTCCATCGCCATCTCCCGGCACGCCAGCACAAATCCCTTTCCCCTCTCCCCCATTCATGAACGGTTCTCTTATGGTTGGCTCCCCGATGACCATCCCCTCCCAATTTGATTATAGCGATTCGCCGCTGTCCAGTGTCTCCATGTTAGCTAACCCTGGTACGCCATACAACCCCGAGATGTCTATGCCCCCATCAATAGCCCCGCCACCTATTGATCTCCGCTCCTCTTCTGAGGGTTCCCCGCTGACGCGTGAGGTACACCCTGATGGCCCCGATCAGCGGTCAAGTCAAGCTACGCGCGAGACTGAGACATTCAAGCTGGTGAGGAGTGCCTCAGGTAACGTGTATGCATCGACTGACACCATCCAGGGCGGTGGAGAGCAGTGGGAAGTCGTAGAGTCGAAACGTGAGAGCCGATATAAGGATGGAAGTCGTGATCGACAGTCTAAGTCCAAGCCTAAGGATAGGGATAGAGAGAAGGAGCGCGAAAGGGAGAAGGAGCGGGAGAAGGAGAAGGAGCGAGAGAAGGTGAGGGAGAGGGAAAGGGAGAGGGAACGGGAGAAGGAGAGGGAGAGGGAGAGGGAGGAACGTCGTAGAGAACGAGAGGCTGAGAGGGAGAGGGAGCGAGCCAGAGAGAAGGAGAGGGAAAGACAGAAGGAGAAAGAGAAGGAACGTCAGCGGGAGAAGGAGAGGGCACGAGAGAAGGAGCGAGAAAGAGAGAAAGAGAAAGAGAGAGAAAAGGAGAAGGAGAAGGAGCGGAAGGAGAGGGAACGGGCTCGAGAGAAGGAGAAGGAGAAAGAGCGAGAGAGGGAGAGGGAGAAGGAAAAAGAGAGGAGCAAGGATAAATCTAGAGAGAAGGACAGCGAACGCGATGGTCGCAGGGAGAAACGCCGCCTGGAGAAAGAGAAGCTCCCGAAAGAGAGTAGCTCATCCTCCCGCCATGACAAGGACAAGCGGCCATCTAGACACAGGTCTGCGCAGGAAGGCCATGGTTCTTCCCATTCCTCTCGCCATGCTAAAACATACAGCCTTGAAGTCAATGTTGGCACGGACGCTTCGTCTTCTCGTAAAGATGAGAGATCAAGCAGACGGCGGGATGGTGACGAGAAGGACCGCACAGCTGATCGCAAACACACTCCCCCGGAAGGTAGCAAGCTCCAGGACGCTACATCGTCGTCGAGTCGACGCCTGGAGCGAGCCAACTCCACATCTACCCGCCCAACTTCTGAACTTCCTCCTACTGCCGACCTGAATGCTCTTCGGGCTCGAGAAGCTTGGGAGATGGATCGGCTGTGGAAGGCGAGAAGTATGTATGGATCTGACCCGAACAATCTTTCCCCCGCTCCATCTTCTATCGCCTCTGCTACCTCGTATATGGTGACGGAAGCCACCACCCATGGCGCTGTACACGGATCCAGCCATACCGCGTTCGTTGTTCCTACCCCGTTTCAACATCATCCACACGGTCACATTTACAATTCTATGCCGAACGGTCCAGCTTCCATAATTTACGCTGCACCCCATGGTGCTCAATACCAACATCATCCACACCAATACCCACATACGCATTCTTACCCTCAATCTTACACTTCATCAGACACCCTCAGTATGCCACCAGCCTCGAGATCTAACCCACTTCCTGAACCACCTCGAGAATCAACTATCATATTGGATCATAATGGCCGACCAACGGAATATTGGACCAAATACACTGGTGTAACGACTGCCCACTGATATTGCAAGCTTGTCGACATGTTTTTTACGCATCTTTCATGGTATATACGAGACTTTTGCTGTTATAGGTCACAACATTCTTACTGACCACACACGTTAACCAAAACCTTCGTTGGACAGTTCTGTACTTACTGTAGCCGCTATCTTATTAATTATTTTCGTTCTGGAGGGTATTATTTTGAATAAATGGAATATAAAGGCCCTAGATGTACTCGAAGTAGACAGAACTATCGACGAGTGAGAGTTTGCATGAAGTCTGGGCTGGCCGCAATGTCTTCTGGAGAAGGGGAGACGGGCTGTTCCGGCTCCGTTAAGACGGGAGCATAGGTGGGCCTGACACCGTCTTTCCAAAGTCGCACATACTCCGCACCACGCGACCATGTACCACCATTTTGTCGTTCGAAGATAGACTTCCACCGCTTTCGCGCTGCCATTGCACCCTCGTCCAGCTCTTCGCGTCTCTCCCAAGTCTCTAGACTCCTCTTTTCCTTCATGAACCCGTGCTCAATTTCGGAGGGCCCGAAAATGGCCCCAAGGTGGTCAGCTTCTACTGAAGCGTACGTAGCAGCGATGTGCCGCCCCGATTGCAACGCACGGAACTGAGCTACGGAACGGGAATATGCCTCGCTAAGAGGGACGTTATGGAAACGGTATAGGTTAATAACGAAATCGATTGCGCTGGTAATCAGTGCTGTCAGTAGGATATTACGGGGGCCAAGATACGACATACTCTTCTGGAGAAGGATTTCGTCCCCTCTGCCACAGTCTAGTCCATTGCTCCCCTCGCATGGGGTGAGGGGTCCGTATGGTTTCCCCCTCCACCAGCGACTTTGGGCGAAAAGCCTCAAAGGGATGGTCACGGTAGAATTGACGGCGAATGTCATCTTCCAGGTAATGTATTGGCAATGGATTTGGTGTCACCGGCCTCATCTTTGACGAGGAAGACTGTTTTCGCGGTGCCAAATCGTAGTCGCTACGTTCCGGAGGCGCTTTTGGCGGCAAAGGGAGCGGGGGGTAGTCCAAGACGGCCTTGTACCATACTGGTTCCTTCTTGATGAAGTCTGCGCGCATCAACCGCGAGACCTGCTTGTGAACCTGCGACGCAATTCTTCTGACCATGGTCGCAGTGTCGGGGAGTAGTACAGTCTGTTTGGGCGCTTCCTTGACGCGATCAGAAAAGGTGACTTTGCCAAACAACGACATACTCCTTCGGCGCTCTGTTCAACGGAACGGAACGGCCACTGGCCCCCGATCACGAGATGGTACAGCCTGTAGCGAAAATGGATCAAAGAGTCATCATCCTCTGGGAGCCCTAGCCTGAGTAAAACCCACAATACCCAAAATGCCGACTAATCTGCCTTCCCTTCACTCGCAATGGACTCCTACAACCACGCCACGAGTGCAAGTACCTGGTTTCCGTTCAGCGACGATAGCTTGCGGGCGTTCACACCGTGTACTTCTCTCACGGACACCGTAAGCGTCTCTGGTATAGGAGCAGACCTGAGTCAAGTGCTGTACTGGCTTGGCAAACAAGTCATTGGCGCTGCCCTTTCTATCTCGATACGCCGACGCCTTGCTGCCATATCTCAAACCGACATGCCATTCATCGCCTAGTGAGGCATGACATATTCATGCAGCAGTTACACGACGTCTGCGAAGATCTCCTGGAATTTTGTCGGTGCGCAGAGTATGATCAGCGCTTTTGCAATTCATGGCTTAATCCGTTGATCTTAATTGCAGGCCAAAATATTCTGTGGTAGTTAGAAGCAGATCGCTTGAGCTCATCATGAAGCTCCTACGGCCAACAGACGCATACTCCATCGTCGTCATAAAGTCGGACTTCCCAGATGTCCTAGCTAGCTGTGGCTTGGACCAGTCCCAAGACCCGGGAATCCTCTATCCAGCCGCTCAGCTAGCTCGCATCATCAAGGGGTACAAAGACCTCTCGTGTGATTGTTCAATCTGTCTGAACTATCACAACGTAGGTAAATTTACCTCCGCAGTTCCAATCACTGATGTTTCCTAGGTTGAACTGTGTGCGCTCCCACGAATTGACCTCTGCTGCCGGGTGTAAGAAAGCTCGCAGGTGTTGGTACAACGCCCGCCCCCACCGAGACGATTGCGGGGTACGACGCGGGGTATTACAATTTCGCTTGCAGTGGTGCATGTATATTAGCTCTAGCGGCTCTGGCCTTGTCCCGGAGCACGCGCCGAAGAATCTGTGAACAATGGATTGATCATGAATCAATGATCACGATCACCGGAAGCCAGTATCAACCGAATAGCATACTTTACCACTAGGATTCTTCGGGATCGCATCGATGAATTCAACGCCTCCCGCAAGCCATTTGTATTGCACTTTGGTATCCGAGACGTGCTATTGCAGGCAAGGGTCAGGAAAAAGTCGACCATTGTCAAGAACGATGTTCTGACCTTGGCGATCTCATTCCTCAACCTCGCAGCGCTCTTGTGATCTTTAGCATGTTCTTCCACCGACTTGTCGAGGACGACGTAAGCCAAGGGAAGCTCTCCGCTATATTCATCCAGTATGCTGTAGATAAAGATGAGGGGCTCGTCAAGGGCTCGTTGTCAGTTGTGTTCCGATTAATACCTGACTACGCAAGCGTCGGCGACGTATGGATGCAGGAGAAGATGTCCTTCAAGTTCGGCGGGTGCTACTTGGTATCCTCGAACTTTGAATATTTCCTAAGGACAGGCCGTCAGATTCACCCGCCTCGATGATAAACCATCTTTCTGCAGTACCTTGACACGATCCAGCACAAACAGTTCACTATTCTCGTTGATCATCACTTCGTCTCCTGTACGGACCCATCCGTCTATAAATGTTTCCTTCGTTCTAGAACAGGGGATGATCAGTACAAGATCACCGCGAGAAGATGCAAGTGACATACGCTTGGGCGTTATCAGGGTATCCGAGAGACATGGACGGGCCCGTCACGACAAGTTCGCCGACTTCGCCAGCTTTACCCAGCGAGCCATCAGCCTTGACAATACGGGCTCTAGCCCCTGGTATCAGCGTGCCAGCGCTGCCAATGGTTCCTATCCGTTGCTCTGGTGGGTACATGGCAATGGAGGTACATGTCTCCGTGAGGCCTGGATTATAAACAGAATTTCAAGACAATGGGAATAGGCATCTAATTTGAAACATACCGTAACCTTGGCCGATACTAGCGTTGGGCAGAACCTTGATGACTTGTTTCACCAGTTCTCCAGAGAGCGGGGCCGCGCCACAGATGGTCCATCTAACGTGGCTTAGATCGACGCCCTTCGTTGCCGGGTGCTGAAACCAATACATTAGCGCGAGACTACACCCATCTGGCCAGACACTTGCCTTACACATTAGAACAATCTGTGGTGGGACAAGTCTAGTAGTTTATTAGTGATATGCAATTTGCCATGGCGCGAAATGTAACTCACAGAAGATGCGTGATCCGATGTCGCACTATACTTCCCAGAAAGTCTGTGAAGCTGAACTTGGGAATGACGACTAGGTTAAGCTTTGTCCGTGTATCAGCGACTGCTCTTCTTTCGATTGACATGCTGCTTACGCCGGCAAATAGCATGAAGTGCATCTACATGGGTCTAGTGAATGAGGAATGCCGTCAAGTGGAAATAGCACGGCCGACTTACGTTAACGACGAGGCCATAAATATCTGAAGAAGCAAGATGAGCAAATGGACGTTAGGTGAACTTTCGGACGTACGAAAGAAAGGTAGGACTGCCGGAGATGAGGTCATTAGTGTGAAAACAACAATGTGTAAGCACTTACCGGCCGTAGCAACGTCTCCAGGACTAAAGGGGCATGGTTCAGAGGTCTTCGAAGCGACGTTATAGTGGGCAGCTACTTGGATGATGTTCGCAATGACGCTGTAATGTGGTATTGAAACGGCCTAGAAGAGACATCACCATTAGTATGCAGAAGTGCGTGAAGACGAAACGTGAGGAAACCTTTGGCTTGCCAGTGGTACCGCTAGAGAAACTGAGGAAGGCCAAATGGCGTTTTGATTCCCCTTTCTTGAATCGTTTCTCCATATATTTCGTGTCATGACCCAAGCCAAATGTCACGAGGTCGTTGACATTCTCTGCGCCATGAGGAACAATTGGCTTCTGAGGGTTGTGCAGAAGTACGATTCTATCTTCTGGAATACGCGCGCGCTTTGCAGCTGTCAGAACGGTACCCAAGGCATCGGAATGAACAAATATAAGGGCTGCTTTGGTGGTTCGCAACTGGTGAACTAGTTCATCAGCTGTATATCCCGGATTCGCGGGACTGAAGAAAGTTCTCAGATCCTCAACAAGTAGTAGCGGACCGACGAAAAGCATCTCACGTTATAATGGCGCCAAGTGTATGGGTCGCCCATACACAGATAGGATAATCTATGGCAGATTCAGCACGTGGATAAACTATTCCATGTATTTACCTGTGTGGTTCGGACTGAAAATGCACACTTCGTAGAAGACGTGTGAGAATCGCGTAGGGAGGATAGAAATGCACCACCGAGCTCACCGACATCATTCTGCCCTAGGTTGGATTTTGAGCGTTGGTACTGACTGAGACGCGCAGGGGCCCCACAACTTACTTATATTCCATTTGATGCTCATAGCATTGGCGAGGCCATGTGTCCGAGATTTGATCTGACGCGTTATTAGGTGACATACAAGCTCCGAGAGGGTGGAAAACGCACCTCTTGAAATCCAATGCTCCGCCCGCTGTGATCCTCAGTCAGCCACGGAATATTCTCTGGCCTGGATGGCATGCATGGATGCTTGTAATCCAGCATGAATTGGGGAATACTGAGGTCATCAGGAATCTCCGGCAAAGGTGCTCTCGAAGGTGATGTAAACTCTGTCATGCTAGTGGGTCGCGGTTATGAGAATTCTCGCACGGACGCGGGATAAGGGTGAATTTGCGATGGTGGACGTGGTCGAAGAGTAGAAGGGGTTCAAAACGCGATATTGCATTCTTGGCCTCTTTATATATCCACGCCTATGCGATCCGCCCACGCGGGAGGAACTTGGTCTTGTTCAGGTCTACTCCTCGTGGGAAAACTAAGTAGTTCAAACCCAGCAACCCTTCAGCACGCTGCTGCGCCACCGACAGCTACGAAATCTCACGCAGAATGGACGACGAGGAGGCTGAACTCCGAAATCCCTTTCCTTCTCCGCCATCGCACTATGTGAAATATACGTCGCATAACCTGAACTTGCTGGCGCTGCTCAAAGAACGCGCTCCTGATGACCAGAACGCCAACCAGTACGACGTGCTCCGCGACCAGACTGATATACCGGAATGGCCGCTGACACAACTCGAAAAGCCCCGTGTGGACTGGATACTTGACGAACCGGACCCATATTACGAAGTCTATGGCGAACGGTGGCCTGTGAGTCCCTTTGGAGCTTCCATTGAAGAAGGACGGCCTGTGAATCCCAGCGCTTAGCTGAAGGACAGTATGCCGTCTCTGGGGGAGATGGGAGGGCTTCAGCTGTACCCGGAAGATCCCAGCGTCGGTGAGAATTGCAGTGCCACGCAGCCAAAGCCTTCCGTTGAAACCGTTTTAAGATCGAAGACCGGCTTTACGGTCCGCGCTGCGTTCACTACTTGTAACATACTCAGCCATGACAAAGTCTTTACTCGCCCCGGCGCCCATCAATACAGACGTGCCTCCAGAATGGAGCAGGCACGCAGAATGGATAGATGTCATGGCCCAAAATATGATGTTTGCTGCGAACGAGCTGCGGCCTATTCAGGTTGGCATGTCCTGTTCGCCGACCATCATCATCTTATCCATTTATAAAGGCCCGAGCAAGCCTAGAGGGTATGATGAAACGGCAAATTGAGCTTAGACGCGAAGAAACCGCAACGCTCCACTCGTAAGCAGATTATTCACTCTCTGACGCTAGGTTTAGTAAACTAGATTTCAGAAAATGTGACTCGTTAGAGGCCAAGCTTGCCGAACTGCGAGTAGTTGCACACTCCTCTACTCAAGCACCCGTTGCAAATAGCGAAGTAAGTACCGAACTCTTCCTTGAATTCTGGGCCCTCAACTATAGGAGTAGCCGACGCCCGGCGCTTCTAGTATACCAAATCCAAGAGAAAATCCCATAGGGTATGCGCCTCAATCAAGCGGGAAACCGCCAGACCGGGAGGCTGTAGACCAAGTTTATGTCCTTCGATGGGCAGAAGAAGTCAATTAAATGTGATGCGTCTAATACGCTCCCTTCTATTCACCATCTTGCTTGTGTCCACAACCACCGTTAATTCAACGAAGTTTCGTAGAGTTTTAAGATACAGTATTCGAGCGAGGGAGCCATCGGTCGTTGAATAGTCACGTTGCTGGCGCCCACAATATGACGACCCACGAAGTTGTCGAACCGCCCTACAACATTTGACCAACGCAAGCTTACCTGGATAGCAGGCTGGTCGCCGATGTTATCATGGCAGAGATGCAACGGTTAACCTGGCGGTTTAAAGTAATAGATCCCTCACAAACGTGCTGCCCTAAGAAATCGATGTTCGAAACACAAATAACAGACTGCATTCAATGTGCTAACCCACGGCATCGACAATCACCAACTCCACCATAACCTGACCTATCAACAATGTCTTTCTTACGGTGAACAACCCGGTCGAGATTCGATTGACCCTACAAGTTGTGAGTCTCTTTGCTTCCATTGATTGAACGAGAACATACCCTTAGGCATTGGGCCAGCACCCGCGCCATGAGCCAGTTACACCCTGGATGGCGTTACTCGCTTGCCAGGCTAGACCGGCCGTGGTAAAAAAGTCCGCTTGCCACCAGCCGTTGCCCAAGTCCCAGCATTGCCAGTTGTGCACGGTCAGACCCTTGCCACGGATAGCATCGAGGAAGCATTGTCCCAAACGGTTCTTACAGTAGCCGTCGAACTGGAATGACAGACGCTTGAGACCACCATCGTTCCAGGCGCTGTTGCATCGCCCGTCGTCGGCGAGGACGGCAGGTGCTGCGACAGCGAGAGCGAGGATGGAGCAGAGGTTGAACTTCATTGTTGCTAGAGAGAGAAGACGATGGGTGTCTGACTGAGGCCATGGACTAGAATCTATCTCCCTTCTATACATGAATCCCATAGTGGATTCTGTGTTGACCATATGCTTCTTTCCAGTCCGAATCGCTCTTCGCACAAGTGCCCTTGGCGCCACGTGCACGATCCTAGAAGTACAACGAGCGCTATGCACGGCGCTCCCGGGGTTGACAACCGTTTATAGTAGGGAACGTTCGCTGCTCCCACTTGTTACTTCCATCCGCAGCGGTGCGGCTCGGTGCGGGCAATATCAACGATTACCTTGTGATTGACTGCCCCGCGCCTTAAGGTTCGGCGCTCGTCTAGGATAACCTCATTCTAGCTCTGTTTAGGTGAAACAATAGCTTCGACCTTGGGCACATCATAGAACCTTCATGCTGGGTTTGCAAAAGACAGAAAGCACGTACTCGGTTGGGCGGTGCTTAATTCGTTTTGCTCCACCCGCGATCTATTCATCCTGAGCTAGAGCTGAAAGAGGTAGAGCCAGTAGTTGTTGGCGCTGTTGACAATCATTAATCACCGTTATGTTCGTGCCCGAGATACCCTCGACCAAATGAACTCGTGTTGCGGCTTAGGGAATCAATTCAGCGCGCAGATGGATGCTGCGTAGAGCCAATCAGCTGTCTACGCTAAAAAAACGCTGAGCAGACGAGGGTCTTCGAAGTAACTTAGCATTTACGCGACATGGTGACCTCCCCTGAGCCCCTCAATTCTAGGTGTGAGTTTCGGGCGCTTGAATTAAGCTTTCGTACCTCCAAGGCTCCAACGTTAACTTACACCTAAACATGGCGACACGGCGAAGAATCGGGGTCAATGCAGCGACGACAGAGGCGGCGCGACGACAACTCATGCAGCCAGTTCCATGCTGGGAGAAAGTTTGGACCACACCGGCCGAGAATGCATCTTCTGGGTTGAAGATATACAAATGGGCGAAAACTGAGAAGATTCAGGTGTGCGATCCCCCAGAATCAGACTGGACGTGTTATCTACTTTGAATCTACTATAACCAGCAATTCAGCGACGATGAAGGGGGAATGGACGAACCATTGGCTCCTTTGCCGGATGAACCTGAGGCCGTGGAAGGGGACGATGAGGAGCAGGATGAAAATGTGGCAGCAACCCGCGAAGTATCAACTGCACCGCCGCCGAAGGAGTCTGAACCACCGTCCAAGCTACCTACTCCGAAACCACAGCTCACGGTAGCACTGCAGCCATCCGAGGGTCCAGTCGAGGAAACGGGGGACGATTTGGACGCATCGTTGAAGCCTATGGACGTTAGTTTGGATGGGCTTGTACCGGACGGCATGGAGCTCGACATGTCGGGATTAGGGCCAGACGGTTTAGGGTTGGAAGCTGGTGATTTATCTCAAATGGAGGACGCAGATGTGTTACTAGGTGGTCCAATCATGGATCAGACGGAGGATCCATTCTCAGCGACTAGCTAAGGCATTCATCTCAGGAAGGGCACTTTCCGTGAGTTACATATTCAATTCATAACATTATTACATGGGGGAACATCATGCTTTTGTCCTAGGCCTAATCATGGAGACTGGGGATCTCGTTCAGCATTTGCATTCACCGGGCTTGCACTGGCAGCTGTTGTCACGATCGTAGCCATTAGAATGACATCTGTATGGGTAAAGATAACGGCACCCACCTAGCGCCGCAGCCGCACGCAGAAGAACCACACCCGTTGTTCTTGTTCTTGGGTGGTTGGTCGCAAGCACAGTTGGGGTAGTCGCAGCCGGAAGTGTTCTTGGTCTCGCAGTTGGCCTGAATCAAATACGGAGTGTCAACGTTGGGGCGTGCAAGCATCAGCTTCTTGTCGACTCACAGGCATGATGGTTGATTTCGTGGGGTTTAGGATATCGAGGGGTAATCCTTGTCGCTCTTATATACTCTCTCCCAGCCATTCTCGGCCCGAGTTCTATCGGCCCCATAAGCTGGGCGACGCATCACTCCAGAGCATTCGAGGCAGATGCAGAGATAAGATACGGATCAAATCACCAGGAAGGATACAAGCGCAAGAATTCAATCTCAATACAGCTACTGTAGCTCTGGTACGACGTGGTACCAGTGTATGGATCCTTCCCCGATCGTCCAGTTGCCCACAGCATTCATCGATTTCCATGTGCTCTCAGTATCGATTATCATATCCGCGTATTCAGAGCGGGAAATGCCATGACAAGCCTCTACAATACTGCAGAATACCATTGGGTCCAAGACTCACGGACCCCTCCAATGACTATCAACGTCCAGAATCAAGCGCCGGCATTAAGGAAACTTACTGACCATGGCAACTCCAGCCGACATACTATTAGATGCTGAGCAGATATGAATTGATACAAATGCAAATTGTACGGTGAATTGATCATAACCATGAAGGGAACAGCATGCACCAGAACTGCAAAACATAAGTAAAATACGAGAAAACATGAAGGGAAACCGAAACAATGCGAAGGAGAAATCGAAAATCATAATCTACTAGATACAAATCATTGCTTTAGTCTTTGGTCGTCGTAGTGTGCGTGCGCATGCGTATAAAGAGATCAACCGTTTCGCGGGTCCATGGGGAACTCCGTAGCAGGATAGTCGTCCCACTGCTTCTCGCCGTCCAGAAAGCGTCGTAGTCGAGCAACCTGGGAAGATAAATACATCACTATGATCTGCATTCGGATATCGAGCTTCAGCTTGAGGATATCCTCGCAGGCTTTCAGCGCGCTTTGTCGAGTGGTGACAAACATATTGCCGGAGAACCCCAGCTCCTTTAATGCGTCAATAAGTTCGCTGAACTCTGCGCACCACCCCAGGACACCTAGCTGAGTATGTTGTTAATTCTTCTTCGTGATCGCAGCAAAGAGAAGGGGGTCATACCTGACCATATTGTTTATATTTTCCGTATAGAACGTTAGGTGCGGCATCAAGAGCTATTTCGAAGTCTTTGTTAAGCTCTATCACCTGGGGTGAGGGTACATATGGAGGCATAGGCTCTGCGGCTGGGGGAGGCTGCGAAAGTCTAAATAACCAGCATCGTAAATGAGACGCAACTCACTCACCGGAGGATGCGACGGAGGATTTTGGAACCATTGTCGATCGGAGTAGTCCCAATCTCCACCAATGTCTACGACATCGTTGCGCTTCCCAGCGAAATCCATGTTAGAAATTCGCGATGTAAAGAAACCTGCTTCGTTACAGAGTGTGTCAAGGACAAGCTTAAATCCCTCGGGAAGGGATGGGAGTTTGAGATCGAAGTTGGGTGGTGTAGACGGCTCTACAGATGGAATGAAGATTTCGGGGGAGTATGGGGGAGTGCTGGTATAAGAAGCGAGGGAACGTGTGTTAGGCGAGGCGGGAGCTAGTGATGAGGGAGCCGCTCGCGGGAATTTTGTCTGTGAGCTTATATACGGGACGAGGCTGCTGTTCCGATCGGAGTTGATGAACGAGGATGCAGATAGTCCAATATTATGTGCTGTAGAGAAAGATCCGGAACGTTTTATCGAAGGCAATCGCGACACACCCTTAACGCATGTCCGAGAACATGTCAGCTGACTAAATATAGGTCGCAGAGGGGTCTGACAACATACCTTGGGGCACTGATTCTCTTTCTCGCGTAGATCTCGGGTGGAACGGCGCGACCTGGTGGAGGCTTGAGAGACAGACGAGATGGAGGGTTGGCGAGAGATGGAAGTGGAGACAAGGGTGCTAGGCGTCGAGACGATAAGTTGTTGATCGGTTTGTACTCCAGAAATCTCTAGCGGAGACAGAGGTGGAGAGTCGGCCGAAGAGATCGTAATGAGTGGGGGAATGGGAAGGGGTGGTAGCGAAAGTGACTGGAGTGGTGATCGCTGGGCCTCTGGTGAGATCGGCGGGAAGTCAGAAGTTCCAAAGCTGCCTACGTTCCTACTTAGCCACGATGGTGAAGGGGGGATAAATGAAGTGCGTGCGGAGATACCACCAAGTGACTCTGCGGTGAGAAATGGCGAAGGGGATGCGGTAAGATCCAAGGGACTAACTAACTCGTAACGAGGCGCAGGTGCTTCTTCAGGTTCTTCTGCGGGCGTGAATTCGAAGATTGGCAACGTCCGTGGGGCTGCAAAGTGGTCGAAAGGAATATACGGCCCAGATGCTGGCGGAGCCGAGGCTGGTCGTGAGCGAAGCTTGGTCGATGGAGAGTAACTTGTCGAGATCTCTGAAATTGGCGTGTGGAATGATGTTCGTATGACAGTCGCTGTGAGACTGGCAAATCGTCGGAATGAGGAAGATTTGCTTGCAATTGACGGTGCGACTTCGGAGAGAGGCGTCTCTGGTGGATTAGAGGAATGGAAGCTGAAGAGTTCGCGTCTGCTGCTGTCTCTGTGTTCGGTATCGAAAGGATCAAAGCTTGCACTGGGCGACGAGCTCTCAAACGGAACGCCTGCTGGCGGCGGCGGGATGGTACTGAATGTCGAGGAGACTGGGGTCGGGATGAAGGTCGGAGGCGCTGGAAATTCTGCTACAAGATCTGCAACGAATTCGGGATCGTCCTGCTCGTCCTGCGCTGAACTCCGCGAGAGAAATGGAAGTTTGGCGCGCCTCCGTGGCTTCCCTGGAAGCAAAGGGTGCAGCGAGAGGCGGGAGACGTTGGCGAGCCTGGAGAAGACGGTGTGCTGGGGTGATGGCGGAGGAGAAGCGCGATGGTGGTCGACGGTGCTGGAACTACCGCTGGCCGGAAGCGCGCTGCTGATAGAACTGGTGAAGTCGTCTCTGCTGATCCTCTGGAAGTCGTCGGTGTCGTCGTCGGCGACGGCGCTGTCCCTTCGTGGCTTTGCGAAGAGAGTGGTCGGGTGGAAAGCAGTCGAGTTGCGCAAACCGCGAAGGCTTTGTGCGAATCTCGACTGCAAAAGTCTCTTGTGTGTAGACGTCGCGAATCAGACAAGTCCCTGTTTCTTCAGGACCTGTGCAGAGCAACGCCGCAGACTCTTGCGATTTTCAATGAATGACAATCAGGCTGCGGGCCTGCGGCCCACAATCAGTGTGGAGAAGGCGTGTCCACCTCATGTTCACCCCGCAGATGTGTTTCGTGAAGAACACGCGTTTCCAGGCTATGTCAATTGTATTCAAGTTGGAGATACATTGAAGCACATGGATGAAGCCCAAAATAAAAGCAAAAAGAAGACAGAAGACAACTACTTTACACGAGAAGCGGCTGCTGTTCAGTATCACCTTGCCGCGCTCGAATCATTGCACGGATGTTGCGCTTTAGTTCGGTGAAGCGAGGGAGGCTGATTGAAAGGGTAGGCAAGTTTCGTACCGATCTGGCCATCCCAAGCCCGACGACGATGTAAAAGAACACGAGCACGGAGACATCACCCGCAAATGCGTACAACGTGCGTCGCCTACGCAGTGGGTACGGGATTCCGATATCGCGTTTCCAGGACCCTTCGCCAACTTGCGTCACTTCCGTCAACCCATGCCCCGCTACGCCACTGACGCCGCCTTCACCTCCGTCACACCAGAGCAAGGTACCCCCCACTTCGTCCGCTCGCTGCTTGGCCTGCTCCCACATGGCTAATCCAACCGTCCTATGCCAAGTTCGCGCTGGGCCGAGGATCAGCCCAGGACGAGAGCCAAGGTTGATGAAGGGCGACGGGGCCGAGAAGTCAAGACATATTGATGCGGTGAGGTCGATAGGGCGAGTATAAGAAGGTGGAGGTGCCCAGTCAGTCTTGTTATAGCCTGGCGGCGCTGGCAACAGCATCGTATACATAGCCGGCGGTACGTCTGAATGTGTCATCGAGAACGATTCCGCGACTGCATGACATAGTTAATACAATGTCGCTGACAATATGCGGAGGAATTTACTCGGAACCAAATGGCGCTTGTAGTACACGAAACGAGGTATTGGATCATTGGGAGCAATCAGAGCCATACCCGTTCGTCGGTGGCTGACTCTGGGATTGCTAACCTCGCTATAGAATTCTTCGAACGATACCGCGACGTGGGCCCGGCTCACTAACGAACTGATGTTTTTGAAAGCCTCATCTCGTTCTTCAGAGTCACGGAATGAAACCGCGCCTTCTGGCCATAAAATGATGTGCGCCGATGCCAGCTTCTTGCTTTCTTCAATGAAATCATGAAGCACGAGATGGCGATGCTTGTAGCGGTGGTAGGATGGTATGACACACCCTACAGACAAGGGGGTGGTTCGTGAGGACTCAATCGGCAGCGGCGTTGAATCCAAGACGAAGGATGGGACGGTCAACAGACCAAGCAGGCTGACAAGGTATATGGCAGCACGAGATGTCGATTTATTAGAGGAATTATCTTGTGACTCGACTTCAACGAGAAGGGGGGCGTCCTCATGCTTGTCCGGGCCCATCAGCCAAGCGCCAAAGGCTTGCGACAAGACAGCAGCCCACGCTCCGACTATCCAATCGATACCTGTCGGGCCTACACAAGGCAATAACCATCGGTATTGGTCCACGCTGACAATCGGACTCCAGACCGCCAGCCGACCGAAAGGGCTAGCGTAGGATACACCGGACCACATGGATGCCCAAAGGGCTGGGAATATAGTCATCTGAGACCACGGCGAGTTCAGCTGTAGGCAAACTCGGACATCGATGAATATAATAAGTAAAGCGATCAGCGACGATGCGGAGGATAGGCCAAATAGGACAGCGATTGACGTGCCAGGGGTCATTAAGGCGTGTAACGAGGGCATTATTTGTCCAATGGACATTCCAGTTGTTATCGCTAACCACAGCATGGTGGTGCGTAGAATGCGGAACCTTCGATACAGGATTATTCGCGCATAAACTTGTGCCGCCGCCACCAAAAACACCAACGGGAGGAACGATGGCGATGCTGATAAGAATGTCAGAAAGGCGAGTGAAGCCGACACGCCGGTGAAAATCGTCGGTGAATGTCGATAGAAGATGGCGGCGCGCAACTGGTCCATTGTGACGGCTGGCCAGAAGATCGATGGTCAGACGGTCTGGTATTTGAGAGCAGGCTGGTACTGCGGTCGTGTACAACACGACTGTGCAGAAGCACTACTTTAACTTTAACGCCCATAAACGCGAACTTCTAACATCACGTGACGCTTCGCCGCAGTTCGACGCGAGGCTCGCGTGTGAGCGCGCCATGAACGTTTGTACAGTTGAGAGGCAAGTCCTGATAGTTGAGCGTTGAAAATTCATTGCGCCCCGAAGGTTACGGATTGAACTCCTGTTTGATCCTTTTATTTATCAAACAAACATCTGACGGCACGCACCTACAGGACATCGTACCTCGATCACACGTCGAGTTTTGCTGTGGGTTTGGGCCCGCGGGCAACCAGTGACTCCTCCGAGCCGCAAACTTCGGGCTAGGAATCACCAGAAAGGAGGTCACCATTGGCTCAACTTTCTTCGAGAATCCCTAAGCGAATAGAAAACGGTTGCAAGGTTGAGGGAAAGTTTGAGTCGACCGAGGAGGGGCTTACCGTAACTGCAGGTACGCGTGCTCTTTCGACGACTCACCAACTTTGAGTTTGCCCGGAGAAGCTTACATCTGGATGCGAAAGACGACTGCACATCTTGACAGGAATGCCACAATCTAGCGTCGTCGAGGCGCTGAACCTCCTTGTAGGCTTCGTCGTACCACCCAGAGCACCGCATTGTTGAGGCCCGAAAGCTTGCGAACGATTTCACACGTACATCAACTCTTCCGAGACAGCAACCCGAAGACGTCGTGGCAGGCTAGGTGTCTTTGAGCCGACACTTGCTTCTAGGTCTGATGCAGCCACAATTCGTCGTATGAGTTATTGACAATTTTCTGCGTGTTGACGAGGAACGCCGTGACCCTCGGAAGCTGTAGCGCTGGTAGCATTGGATTGGTCAATATTTCGGAGTCATAGAAGCGTCAAATTTCAATTCGAGGTGCGCTGATTTGTCGCCTTCGGGGAAGACGCTGCTTCGCGCTGAACTCAGATTAGGTTGTTGTCCCCGAAGATAGGGGAAACTTACGAAGTTACGAAGACTAAATCATATCCTTGTTCAGCAGCTTGATCGCAAGTGCCTCCGCTCGTGCGATTGCCGACCTCGCTTGAGGTTGGCGGAGTGCGGCGCATGTCGTGTACTTGTGGACGCCTCATCCAAGAAGCATTCTTGACTCCGTGGAACTCAGACCCAGAGTCGATATCGCCCGGTAACTTGTTGATTTCTACCGGTTCGGTGTTCCTTGCGGCAGACCCCTTTTCGTCCATGTGATCGACAAGCCAAGGGCCCACTGGTCGGTAGAGAACATATCCCGCCAGGGACGATATTTCAAGCATTTACCCCGCATCCATAAATATGGGGGCCTCCGATACGTTCCTTAGCTCTCCCCATCCACCCCGACCCTCCTGCGATGACCATCTTCCGTGGCCCGCCAACGCCTTATATCCCAGATCACCTGACCATCCCTCAGTTCATCCTAGACTCTCATCATCCCACACGCCCCGTTAGGCCCCACGGAATACCGTGGTTGATTGACGATGTCACAGGGACGAAAGTTGGCTTTGACGAGGTACACATGTTTCTTCAGCCTGTTCGACGCCGGTACTCATCAATACGCGCGCGTCCAGCTCCGAGCACGGAGTAATGGTCTTGCGAATGCTTTGAAGATCCAGTATGGTATTAGCGAGGATGACGTTGGTACGTCCCTTTATCTTGTGTCGGCAAGGGAAACGGTCGTACTAACCGGCGGGGAAGTTTGCGTATTCAGCAGCAACCACATCGGTATGTAGCCGACCCTATGCGTTGAATAGTCGGAGAATTAACCCATCCTTTTCAGACTATCCTGTCCTTATATGGGCTGCTCACCGCCTCGGAGCGACCGTGTCGTACGTCTCCCTCTCAGCCGCCTTTACTAAACGTCATTTCCGGCTTCAGCACCGCCAACCCATCATACATAACCGATGAATTGGTCCACCAGCTGCAAATCAGCGGCTCCAGTATTATTTTTGCCCACCCAGGCTCTCTCGAAATCGCCGCCGAGGCTGCGACGAAGGCGGGAATCCCCCAAGATCGTGTCATTGTCTTGGATTCCGTACCAGGGTCGCCATATAAGACCGTCCCCGAGATGATTAATTTTGGCTTGAGACAACCGGTCTCGTATGTCGAGCGTCGTCTCGAAGCAGGTGAAGCCAAAACGAAACTTGCTTTCCTGTGTTTCTCCAGCGGTACAACGGGCAAACCCAAGGCATGTGACATGCTATCCTTCCCGTGTGTCCTAATTAAATGATACTGATTTAACAGGCCGTCGCAATTTCTCACTTCGCTGTCATCACGAACGTAGTGCAGCTCGCTGTTCACCGTAGAATAGACGACCCTACGCTTCCTCCAGATGAGGCTACGTTCGGCGTTGGGGACGTATGCACGGCTGTGTTGCCTTTCTTCCGTAAGTATCGCGGTGTCGCCACCTAGCAGCTGAGACTGACTGAATTTTGTGCAGACATCTATGGCCTCGTTGTCAATGTAAGTCCAACGATATCATCAGCAAGAAAATTAACATTAATATCATCGCGAAGCTTCATTTCGCTCTATTCTGCGCAGTAAGAGCTTTTTTTCTTGTTTTTTTATTTTTCGTGTCCACTGAATCTCACCTTTATATAGATGTCAATAGTTGTGATCCCAAAATTCAACTTCACGGACTTCCTGGGTAGCGTCGTTCGCTATCGAATCACCGACCTATTGTATTTGCTTGTACTCTTTTTTTCTACCATCATGCTCACATTATTATCAACAGGATTGTTCCTCCCATGCTCGTTTTGATTTCCAAAGTAAGCTTATATTACATATCCGCCCCAGAAATCCGCTTAATAATGCTGGACAGCATCCCGCCGTGAAAAACCACGATTTGAGCCACGTCAAGACCACATGGAGTGGCGCAGCCCCACTGTCGATAGAATTGACCTTGCAAGTGTCGAAAGTCCTCCCCAACGCGATCGTTGGCCAAGGTTACGGAATGACCGAGACTGCTGCCGCCGCCACGATGATGCCCCCGCCACAGCGCCTTGGAAACGGCTCCGTTGGGACCTTGATGCCTGGCTGCGCCGCGAAAGTGATAAAGCAGGATGGCACACTTGGCGGAGTTGGCGAACTGGGAGAGTTGGTCATCACCGGGCCAAACATGGCATTGAGGTATCACAACAACGAACAAGCGTGAGTTACTTCACTCTGCCTCAGTACTTTCTATAGACTAAGAATCCTCTCAGGACGAAAGAAACCTTTGTGGATGGGTATGAATCCTTTAAATAATATCGTGCTCTTTTTGTATTGACACTGTTTAGATGGGTGCACACTGGCGACGAAGTTTACTTTGACGTAAAAGGGGAGATGTTCGTCGTAGACAGGTTGAAGGTTTGTTCACTTCAATATACATCGGCTGGTTTGCTGACGGCGATTCAAGGAATTGATCAAGGTCAGGGGCTTCCAAGTGCCACCTGCTGAACTAGAAGGTTGTCAACTTACCCTCCTCATGTGTTCCAAGAAGCTGAAGAAGCCCGTTTAGGACATCTTCTCGGGCATCCATACGTCGCGGACGTGGCCGTGATCCCGCTCCCGGATGATTACAGTGGAGAGATCCCAATGGCTTACGTCGTACCCAGCACCGATGTTGCTGTTCGTGTCCAGGACCCCAAAGAAGCTGAGAAGGTCAAGGCTGAGATAATCAAGGTAAGGGTCTTGTCACTCTTCGGAGGATCGTCCGCTAATCCCCTTGATAGTACGTCGCAGACAACAAAGTGAAGTACAAGTGGCTGGCCGGAGGAGTTGAGTTCATAGATGTGATACCCAAAAACCCGAGCGGCAAACTACTCAGAAGAATTCTTAGAGACAAGGCCCGTGCGGATAGGGCTGTGAGAGCCAAGCTTTGATCTACTCATGCATTCGTAGATGTTCTCTCGATGATATCTTGCCTCTGGATAACTGCTTCGCGCTGTAGACAGCCACACATCTAGATAGAACTGCATCTATCAACTAGATATTGGATATTGTCCTTAACTTGTAACGCGAGTTGTACCGCCCTTCAGCTTCAGCCTCCATTTGTGCAATCAATGTTCGGTTTCTGAAGGATATTACGATGGTGTATAGTGAAGGAAACAAGGGCCTATATATTACGATTTTACAACACGAGACTGAGCTGCCTGGGCAGCGTTCATTCCCATCCATGTCTTCTCCACGAGCCCCAGTAGTCTCTGCATATCCGAACTCCAGTCGTTCATCACATCTTCGGCAGTTCGCTTCGCTCGGAAATTTATAATGGCAGCTGGTCGGTCTATCCGTGCCCAGATAGTGCCAGAGACTACGAGTCGCGAGAGGGTTTCTTCGGTTTGTTGGACGGTGAGATCGAGGAGGGACATTAGGCGGGGAATGGTAATGCGTGAGTAGTATTCTGCTATGATGCGGATGTTCTAGGATACGGTGAGACAATGGCGAGCGTCAGTAATGAGGAATACGCACATGCTCAATCACTCGTGTATGCAAGTCTTCCCATCGTTTCTCCTGACTGAAGACAGGGGTTTGCCGTAGGAATGAGCCATACAGCAATTCGATACCCGGCCATCTCATGAGTTCATGCGTGTGGAAGGATTTGACGAGGTTACTACTCGCAAGTGAGAATACGCGAAAAGACTGATACGAGAAGACGTACTAGTGTAGTTCAAGCGGCTTTAATGCTGGGTCAATATAAAGGCCGTGCAGCATGCCGGCCTGCTCGTTGTTATGCGGCGCGAGGACAACGTAGTAAGTTATGTGTTCAAGTGCCTGTATCAGTAAGACGATGAGATCTCGATATCAAGATGAGGAATTCGTACTCACAATTCGGCCTTTGTCTGTCACGTCTTCCTTGATAGACGGTGTTTCCCATACCTTCTGATAATATTTGGCAACGTCGAGGTACGAGCTTTGGTGTAGAGCGTGTTGGATCATAAGGTCGTAGAACTTGAGCTTAAGGTCCTGCGGTGTACTAATGAGCAATGAACATACCAGGAAAGTTTTATTACCTACTTCGTTCTCGTTCTCCTTCAAGAATTCTTCATTGATCTTGCGACCTCCAACCCTCACTTTGGTCCATTCTGGGTCGCCACCAGACAACGAATCTTTGCCCTCTTGCCCTGCCTCTGCATCCTTCTGACGTGCAACAGCCACAAGTAGTCTCATCTGCTCGAGAATGAACTCCGTTTTCTCTCTACGTTCCATTGACGAGTAAGTCTCTACTTGGAGCTCGGAGAGGAGCTCAGCGGCCGTGCGAAGCGACTTCTTAGCATTCTCGGGTGTAGTTTTTGGGTCGTTCGAAAGAACTTCGTGGTGGTGAGACAATAGCAATGTCACCCGAGCGCGCGGTGTTTCGAGGTATATCTGTTCGGACACTAAGCACCAAAACCAGGCATATCAAAGGGCACACTGACCTTGCCTTCCGTGACGCCGCGCAGTGTTTCCAGTAATTCCAGCCATTTGTCAACCCCTTCCCGCGTCTTGATCTCCTCCAGCCACTCCATGACCTTCTCAGTCATCGTCTGCACTGCACCCTTCAGCTGTCCATGCTTCTTGGCTAGAACCGAGATACTATTGTTCAATAACGCGTAATCCCGCGCAGAGTAGCAGTGCTGAACAATCGCGGAAACCAGCCGTGAAGTCGATGCAAGATCGGCTGCCTATAAACTAATTAGCTAGATAGCAAGTACACCAGCAAAGATCACCATACGTTTCGCGTCTGTTTCTCGAGGACAAAGAGCTTGTCTAGACCCTCCTGAAGCTTCCCTGCCTTCGTCCTTGTCAGCTAGGAACTCACAAAGTAAAGGGTTCTGGTCACTCACCTTGACAAGCTTCTCAGCTTCTGGTAGTAAAGCGTCCACCTCCGGCGAGAAGTCTTTTTCTTGTTTCCTGTTGTCAGACATGATATATTGAGGTACTTTCAGTGATCGGGACAGTCCAACGCGCGTCGCAGTGACCTTTGCACTTGTTTGATTCAGAGGAAGCCCCTGTCTAAGCCACTTCCCAACCAGGACTTCTCCTGACGCAAACGATTTGCGTTTAACTTGGCGTTGTGCTGCAGGAGGCTGCTCGTTTACTTCCTCAGATTTGGGGGCATTATAAGTTAAGGGCTCATGTATTTCAACAGCCTGGTACGGTGCCAGCACAAATGGAAAAGAAATCAGAATAGTAGAAGTAAGCGACAGTGTAATCATTATAACAATAGATCATGGACGGACTTGAGGAGGGGTCATAACGCCGGGCATACTGTCCATAGGTGTATCATCATAATTGGGGGCAGGGTCTGAGGTGGCCTGTTTTTCTGACATTTCTTCCTCGTTGCTAGCGCGACCCTTTCGGTGGAGTGCCGACATAGACATATCGATAAGTTTCAAGGGGAGGAAGAGTGGGTAGTAGATGAGGGCGGAGGTTGCATAGAAGAATAGATCATATGATGAAGGTCGGGCATAGTTCTTTTCTGATGGAGTTGGTTGGGAGGTTTCGCTGTGGTTGCTGGAAGAGAAAAGGGCCTCCACCACTTTTGAGAGTGTAAATGCAGATGGGTCGATGTGGTTGGAAACGGAGGTTGGAGAGGTTGGCGAGGAAACAACGCTGACGTCGACGACATCCTCCGGGATGGTAGCAGGTTTGACTTCAGGTGAGGTGTCGACCTCGGGTGCGACTTCCACTTCGGGGACAGCGTCAATGGCAATTTCAGCAGTGGATACAACGGCGCCGACAGAGCTCTCCGATGTTTCTACAACCGCATCGACACTCGCTTCGGATGTAGGAGTGGTTGCGTCGACGGATGTGGAAACTTGCTCCACTAGTGCCTCGACACATGCCTCAACGAGTGTCGGCGAGGCTTGCACGGACAGTTCAAACGTCGTTGGGCGGGCGCTGACGCCTTGGCTCCTTGTGGACACAGTCGCATCAACACCCTTCTCGTCCGTCTCTGGTTTCTCTGGTTCTTGTGCCACTACTGATACCACGACAGCCTGTCTCTCCATTTCCCGGACGTCTTGTAAGAATGGGAGCGCTTCGGCTACTTTCTGCCAACCCAGATCGTTGGCTTCGATGTACCCTGGTCGGTTGCGCTCATGGAACCATCGAAGAGTGTCGCATCTGGAGGCAAAATGACTGAGGAGGATAGCGACTTGCAGTGGGTCCTGTATCCAGGAATGGCCAACGTGTAATCGTTGGAGGGCCGCGGACGACACGTCTCGTTGGTGAAGGACTTGTTGGCTACCACCTTGAGCGTTCACGACAACAGACAAGGTATGGAGATTCCTGCAAGCGCGTAGAAGCGGTGCAATATCCTCGAGAGTAATTTTCGGCGCGCCTGTTTGTGAAGGGAAGATCGCCGTTGGGCATAGTCGGAGCTCCTCAAGGCCGGGACAAACGGCGGCGAGGTGGGAGAGGTCAGCAGCATGGAATATCGTGGATTCAGGGAGATCGATTTCTAGCCGTCTGAGAGCGGGCAGCGCCGACAAGAATTCGAGAGGTAGATGGGTTCCGCCGGATGCCAGCTTTGTGGTGGACCGCACAAGATCGGCGAACTTCGAACTGCCAGTAGCAGTGATCTTCAGCGAGTGAAGACTACGACCGAAATGTTCGCAAAGAACGGCGCAAAGGTCTTGCCAGTCTGCCCGGTCGGGTGGGTCCTCGATTGCGAGTTCAAGATGGGCTAAGCGACTCGACAAGTGCTTCAAGAATACGGCCATGTTTGAGACCTCCCCAGTAAGCTGAAGCTGACGTAGCTTGGCAAACGCTCCTTTCGAGTGCAAGTCGCCTGTTAGCCTCAGTGCGGACTTGCGGATCTCGGAGAAGTCGAGTTCATCTGCTGAGAAGACCCCGCTGTCTATCGTACCGATCGAGTCTGGAGTAGAATCCCCAGAACGTGGACGCATCATGTCGAAGAATCCTTCGACAGCTATCACTGAGCGGCCCGTCAAGTCAAGCTGCAAGCTTCTGAGGTGTGGAAGGGCTCCGAGCCATCTGCCGGCACCGGGGGACAGGGCACCTGGCGCCACGAGGTTCACGCGACGTAGGTCAGTTTGAGGAGCCAGGAGCTCCGTGAAGTCGTCAGGAAGGGGGGTTGGTGATGCAAACGAGAATGATGTCAGGTGTGTACGATCGGAGACGTCCTTCAGGAAGGAGCTGAGTTGAGGGAACCTCGTTCCAATCTCGAGGTTCAAGGTCTGGAGCTCGGGATTGAGGAACATCAAGCAACGATCCAGACCGACGGGCGTCTCCGCGCGCCAGGTTAAGTAACGGAGACCAGGAAGAAGATAAGTCCTAATCATCGAATTAACGACCTTTCGCAACTCGTGCTGCATGATAGCTCACCTGGGACGATACTCCTCGAAAATGGGGAACACCGTAGTCGAGACGTTGTTCGCCGACTCCTCGTATGTGATGCGTCGAACCTTGTCTCCGTAGAGAATTACCTTCTCCCAGTCGGCTTGATCGGGCACCTTAGTCTGTGAGGTGCAATTAGAATCCCGACCATGGTAAACCGAACATATGGAACGTACCAAACCAAGACCAGGCTTCTTGGCTCGGCGGAGGAGGGGAGAAGGGAACATCCCTATCAACGGAATAAAAGAGTACAGGTCTCTCCAAAGCACATTCAACGCCGGTTCCGAGAAGGCCTTGCATGTTCTTGCCAATCTAGACACCATTCGTTTACCGGCAGTCGAGTCAAGGATACCCTCCAGCAGCTTCTCCAGCACAACCGGGTCCCTCAGAACGATGGTAATGGGGGACTGGGATTGATAGAACTTGTTGTTCTCAGCAGCACGAGCAGCAATAGCAGCTTGCTGGGCGTTCATCGGATTGTTCACGGAACCTCTCTTCTTGCCTTTGCCCTTTCCTTTGCCCTTTCCCTTAGTGACTGGCTCCATGCCTTCCTGTTTGTGTCTGAAGAGTGAACGGGCGATGCTCTTGATACTGGCGATGCTAGTGGTCGACTTGACTGACGAGGCAACCGAAATAGTACTATCTCTGCGGCGAAGGAAGCTGCTGCTGGCGGTGCTGTCCTGACGATGGGGAGTGTTACGCTTGGTGTGTGTGATGGAATGCAATGCGGAGAGAACGTCAGAGACGACGGAGTTCGAGGACATACAGTTAGTCGTTCGTTGCCTTGGACTTCGCGCTTTTGAAGCACTTCTTTCTCCTCGCGGCATCCATGATGCCTGCCTTGCTCCTTCTCCGCAGGTGTGAGGCGGCGAGGCAGGACACGCGGGGAGGTTGCGAAATAGGATGATCTGGAGGAGGTGATGTGGCTATGGGCTGAGCCGGTTTACTAGCTACCTTCTGAGTTCTGACGTCTCCTTCGGTATGAGGCCTGGGGAGTCGCCCGTGTCGATGTTGTTTCAAGGATGTCACGTAAATACATTGGCCTGCCAAATGTGAGACGACACGTTCACTGAACGAGGATGATCGAAAGAAATTAAAATCTGATACAGATATTGATTTCGAGCATCCACTGCGTGCCGCATAGCTAGAACACTGTGGAAGTGTGTTCTTCTAGGCGCTGGTCAACATACGATGGTGTATGTTTCTCTCGTGCCCGGTGAAAGCCAGGTTACATGATGCTTGGGCAACCGAGCAATGCTCTAAGCGCCTCCGGGAGCCCACAAGCGTCGTGCAAGTAAAAGTCCCGCTGGGTATATGTATGATGGGCGATCCAACCACGGCAACCACTGCTCATGGCGTCCCAAGAAGCTATGAGCGGTAATAAATAGGCACGACGAGAAGGGTAGAAGGACACGGGGTCGGTTAGATCATCAAACAAGGCGTGTATGAGCATAATGATGACTAGAAAAAAAGCTGGTGACAAACCGGGAGGGAATGTGCTGTGTGAGGATGCAGCAAAAGCCTAAGACACATCATGCGCACCATGAAGCCGTCAAAAGGTTGTTATGTCGAAAGTTCGCATCTACACTGCAAGCTAACCGGGGAGCCCAATCAGTGTCCAGAAGTCCGAAATGAATTAATAGTGCACTGGCAAATTACAACTCTCCGACCTCCCAAGGAACTGGTTCGCCTTCCCAATCATCATCTTCCTCTGTAACTGCCCCAGCTTTCGACTTCAAATCGTGTCGTCCCCTGTCGACACCGGTGCTGCTCCCCAACCCAAGCAAATCGTCTTCTCCATATTCATCGCCTTCATCGCCCTCTCCAACACCCCATATCTCGCCTCCTCTACGCGGATCATACAGGCGACCCTTTGCTGGTCGCCCATATAGCAAACCCCGGACCAACTGTCCTTCGTTCGGCCCACGTTCCTTCGAAGGGTATGCCGAATTAATAGATAAACCGGCGAGTTTTGCCAGTGGGGTGGATAGAAGCGTCGTCGACTGATCAACCGGTTCGTCTGCAACTTCTCCAGATAGCGTGTCAACATGACGCGACAATGCGAGGATAGGATCCTCTATGTCCCGCTCCATGGCCATATCTAAGTTATCTCCAGTACGTTGCTGAGCTACAGCTCTAGGATTGACGATGCGAATATGAGACTCCAAGGTATCCCACTCATCCGAGCCATCACTACTCTCATTATCGTCCGTCTTAGATTTCTTTGACTTTTTCCGGTTATTAGTGGCAGCTTTATCTTTGCCGCTCTTCGTGTTCTGTTTATAACGTTTGGAGGTGTATGGATCAGCAGGCGGTGGCGACGGTGGTATTAACTTGACGGCGTGTTGAGTGCCGTTTACATCCGATGAGTTAGGACCACTCTCCGATTCGCCTCCCGAATCGTGGCCAGTGTGATCGTCAGATGCACTCAATCGACGCTTCTTCCTCGCATTCCCTTTGGATGCTTGCTCGGCGGGCCTCGACGGGCCTGCCTTGAGGGGATGAGAGACCTCCATGAAAGTGACCTTATTAGGTTTGGTATTCGTCGGTTTAGGATAGGCATCGAGCTTAGGGAGATCGCTGAAAATGTCGGTGTTCTTGGAAACTGCCTTCCCCTTCCCCTTCGTGTCTAGACGGAGGGGCGCCATGTCCTCGAAGAGCAATTTGAATGACTTGCCTCCAGATGGCTGCTTAACCGGGGATTCACCCACGAAAGACAGATTCCCCACTAGCTCCGCGTCACTGTCCTCGTTGTCTGATGCCGATGGGCGTTTGGTTCCATGCGACGTGGAAGGATGTTCCAATGGTTTAGATGAAAGCAATGTTTGGACTTCGGGGTTGGCGCGTCGTCTCTTGGGTTTGTTGGGGGATGGAGACACGGGTTCTCCACGCAGCCGCTTTCGAGCGCGAGAGATGGCGGTGTTCGGGGCTGGCTGCTGCTCTGGGTGTGCCAGAGGGTTGATCAATGGGTACGGTTCGGGGGTGAGCTCCCGTTCTGATTGAAAAACGGTGCTTCTCCCTTTGCCCTTGATGGGCGTAGCGAACGGATTCGGCAGGGGTTTGCTCGCATCGGAGCGTTGGGGTGGGGTTGGTACGTGTTCCTTCGGTTTCTGCTTCTTCTTTTGAGGAGAAAAGGGGTTGAACGATGTCAAGGGTGCGGTCGTCTCTGCGTGACGCGAATGAACGAGTAATGGTGCCTCTAACGTGGAGGGATCTCGGGGTTGGCCTCTCGGAGGAGTTGAAGGGGGACTTGAACGACTTGTAGATGCTTTCACGGGCTGAGAAGCCTGCGCTTCTGCCTTTCTCAGCCTCTTGTATAGCTTATACTTCTCCGCTGGCAAAAGAGTTAGTATCAGATATGCACTCAAAGGGACACTTGTCACTACCAATGTGCGGAAGTTCCTTGATATCGTCAATAGACGCGTCTCTTCCGTTTATTTCTTTGAAGGACCGTTCCCATTCCTTAATTTCAGTGCGGACAGTCGCGATATCTGCTGGCATGGAGGATGTGGTAGTAGTGGGTAGAGTTCATCGCTGCTCTCGTCGCGTTCAGTACGATCAGTCACATGACCGGCCAATGTTCAGGGGCCAGTCATGAAATCCAACGATTGGTCTGATTCTCAAGTAACGTCCACTGCGAATGAATTCCAAGAGCACATTCAATTTTCACAACTAAAATACGACATCATTATGTACACTAATCTTCTTGCATTTCAGTATCGTCGGGCTCATCGCCCTCAGATGCTTCTTCAGAGTCATCTTCGGATTCTTCATCACTGCTCTCGCTTTCATTGAAGGTGAGAGAGATGAACTCGTCACCAAGCTGAGCTTTCTCTGCTGTGAGATGCGGAGGACTAATATCAGGATCAGTGGCAGCAGCAGAAGCAACAACAGAGACGGCGGCGGGTCCAGGCTTTGAGGCATTGCCGTCGACTTTGCGGTTGCGGTTGGCCCTAATGACGTGCGGAAGCTTGCATCTCTTGGTCGTGCAGCTACCTTGCTCTGCGAAGTCGGGGCACTCTCTGACATGCTGCTTGTCGCAATCCAGGCCCTTTTCGCAGAAGCCGAGGACAGCAAAATCTCGACATATACCTTCACGCGCACCAACATTGACGTGCGGGAAAGGACAGTTTTCTCTGGTGCAGCGACCTTTGTTGAGGAAATGAACACATATCGGGGTGCGTTCCGGGATGGGGTCATGCGAGAGGTGGCAACTTGATGCAGTGTTGGTGCAACTACCTTGAAGGAAGTTCCAACAGATGGCGATCTTGGCTGGGTCGTGCTGATACATGCAAGTCAATCCGCGATTACAAGACCCTGCATTAACGAGAAGGAATGCGTTAGGTAAAAAATCGGGCCAGGCAGCCTTACTTGCTCGACGGAGGCTTGGACGTACCTGTTGTCGTGAACCGAGGACATGGCTTATTGATGTACTTCTTTGCTCGTTTCGAGCTGCGTCGGGATCTGTGCAAGTACGATTGAGGTGTTGAGTTCCCTTGGTAGAGGTGTTGAACAGACTGGTAAGGGCGTTTAGTGTTATTCAGAGTCAGATTGCGATTCCGTTTGCCAGGTGGAGCTCGGCGACGGGGTATAGGCCTCGCTTTAATTGGAGGCGGTACATGTCCTGGCTTCTTGGAATTAACGAGTTTTGCGGGAGGTGGTGGGGTCGGAACTATGAAACAACAGTAAGGAAACATATTCATTGCTACAATATATACTTACGGCCTTTGCGAACTAGGGATCGTCCGGACGATTTGAAAGCGACACCACCTAGAACGACTTCCTTGGGTTGATTCGAGACTGGCAGAGTAGAACTTGGGGTAGGACTAGACACGGGGTATGTTGGTCGGATATAGTTGGAAGCTTGAGGAACTTGATAATGCGGGTTGACATAGGCGTTGCTTCTTGAGTAAGCTGTTGAGCTTGGAGCGCTGGGCTGACCAGCCTTGTAATAGCTTATCGATGCTTTAAGTCAATTAGCTGCAGACATTGATTTTGATGTAGAAAGTGGTGTATACCGGTTAAACGGGCGATTTCGTTTCTCAATTCGGCTTCTGACGCCGCAGTTGAGGCCATATTTGATGGGGTGGATGGGGGGAAAGGGGAATGGAACTTGGAAACGATTGTCTTTATGGCGCTTAAATATACGGACTGCCATCCACTCCAAAGCTTTTGGTAAATAGCGACAAACAATGAGCTATAGAATTTCGTGACTGCGATCCTTCTCAGAAACTACATTCAACGAAGCCATTTGTCGTCGGTGCTCCCGTGTGCGTTAGGCAAGCTATAGAAGACTCAGCGGAAATCACAATCTTCTGTGCCGGATGACTACTTACCGCAGAAACGACCGCTCTGGTCATAGATAACACGGTCTGCACCTGGGCTGCCGCCACTGTAGACCGATCCCCGGAAGACTGGGAACTCGAAGAAAGTCGGCGTGCAGCTGAACGAAAAGCCCTACATAGCCACTATCAGCCGAAGGACCGCTGATGTCGACTACTTGGACGAACCTCGAAGTTGTTGTACACGTGCGGGTAATTACTATAACTTGCGTTCAGCAGATTTCGCCAGGCTAATGGAACAATGATTTACCCAGATCCCCCAGCCCTAGCGCCGCGGATGGCGTTCGTTACATCCGTTGTAGTGAAACTCCTTCCTGGACGACGGAGCCATGGCTCAATGCCGCGCTTGCACAATAGCGATGTGTGTCCCACTCACCAGCACAGTTGCACGAACGCACCCCCGTCTGGCGCTCGACAATTGCTGCCTGTACGCTCAGCAAGGCGCCGAGGGCGAAGAAAATACTCAAGAACGCGAACTGCATGTTGCGACTTGCTATTTTGTTCCCACCATGGCTGGCTTTTATACGAGCTGAGGCAGCGATCCGCGCATTCTCGTCAAGGCCTCTTCTGGCCTCTTCAGATAATCTGACAATGCTCACATGGTGCTCCCTCATCTGCACGCTGCTTATCCTTCCTCTCCTTCCCCAGTCGTTCCTTTTGGCTTACGAATTACCTGTTATGTCTGCCGGCCAAGGCTAACGTCCAAACGTGGCGTTATATTGTTCTAACGTTTTCGGAAGTTACGATGAGACTCACATGGATCGACCTTAGAAGGAACTGATGAACGGACACTAGAAGTGCAGAAGTGGATATCTTGACGGCTCCAGCTGACTTTCTTATCTATATCCGCATACAAAGTCCTTCGCCGGAATCCAAACGCCGGCGTTTCTCAGTGCACCCCATTCGCTCGCCGTATGTTCTTGTCATTGCATTCCACACGGCTCATTTTCGATAGATAGTGAACGCTTCTTAGATCTACGCACATGTTAGGAATCGAAGCGAATGCAATTTGAATTTGAATTCATCTATGGATTGTGAGTATGTGAGCATATAAATACAATTTATTGAATATAGCACAGGATGGGGATGTTCGTGTAAGTGTATGTGGTTATGTACAATGAGCGTGCAGTGTGCGATGCGAGAGGAACGTGGACGGAGAACATACGACAAGATAAAAACATAGCTGAATGAATAGGAATAGACTGTTCCACGATGAAATGAACCCGAGAAAACGAAAACTGACCGGCCATGCGAACGAGGGGAGCTACATATCGTTTCTCCTCTTGCTGAGCACCCTCTTCGGTATTTTCTGGCCCGCTTTCGGTTCTACCTCCTTCACTTGGACTTTCCCCCTCAACACCCGCCCCTTCTCCTTGATCTGCTTCTCCCTCTCCTTTCTCTCTTTAGCCTCGTTCTTTTCTCTCTCCTTGGTCATCCTCTCTCGCTCTTTAGCCTCAGCCTTCTCCCTTTCCTTCTTCAATTTGTCCCTCTTTGCCTTTTCCTTACCGCTCAACTCATTCCCACCATCCGCTGGCTGATACATCTCCGGCCTTGGTATTGACTCGCTACTTCCAACCTTACTACGCTTCCTCAGCACCTTCCTATCCGTCGTCATCGGTATCTCTTGCGCACGAGGCGACAGACTCCGTGAAGGACGAGCACCGCGAAGATTGTACCCTTCAGGCTGGAATGGCGGCTGACGACCACGCTGCTGGTTTGGCATCGGTGGCATCGGTTGCGCGTTCTGGAAGTAAACCTGCTGGCGGTACTGTTCAGGGACGACGGGAGGACCAGCTTGATCTAGAGGTGTGGGCCCTGGTCGCGGGGCATATTCACGAGGGTAGACGTTCTCATCCAACGATTGGGGTATCTGACGTTCACCGCTAGGCCGTGGAGGAGATACATTATCTAATTCTTGGGAAAGATATCCATGCGGGGGTGACATCGGCGCAGCGTGTTGAGGACCAGGATAGTGAGGCATAGGCGGTGGATATCTTGGTTGTTGCTGATACCTTTGAGGCGGCGTATTCGAATGTGACGGCTGGTACGAGTTTCCTGTAAAGCCACCTTGATTCGATTGTTGCTGCAACGGAGCGGGCATCACAAGCTTCTTGGGTAGATGAGACACTCTGGGCGGGAGACCTCTGTTTCCACGGGAGATACCTGTTCGAACACTGGATGCTGAGCTTGACGGAACACCTGGAATACCACGAGGCATCATGAACTCGGCAGGAGGTGCCAGGGAATCTGGGGGACGTGGTCCTCCATTGACCTCCATGGGTGGCATATTCGGAGGGGTTATCGGTTGCGCCGTTGGCTGATTTGCGGCGAGACCTTCACGGGAGTGTCCATTGCGGGAGTTTTCAGGTTCTTGATCGTCAAGGCTGCTTCGTCCGCTACTAGGAGTACTACTTCCTTTGACCGTAACCTGTTGACTAGCCACACTTTCTGCAGATACAGCGCCATTGGCGCCGCCCTTAAGGCCCAGCTCGGGGGCCGGATTATTAGGCACTGGAGACGCCCTGCGTTGCGGACTGGATTCGACAGGCAATGGAAGAGTATTCGAGGAGTTCGATGGTGGATGTTTGACATCGAGGTCCCAAAGGTACGGATTTGAACCCTGCTGTGGTCCAGATGCTTCGTAGCTGGAAGACAACTGTTGTGGCGGAGGCGGAGGCGAGTTATGCAGTGGAATAGATTTGACGGCCGGTGTTGCGGTCTGCTGAGGATTTTGTGGCCCTGATTCCATTCGCTCTTGAGGAACAGGAATTGATAACGGCGGTGGAGGCGCGTCATCAAGGGCGCGTGGACGAGCGGTAGGCGAATAGGAAGCGTACGGGTCGAATTCGACACGGTCCCCGGGGTGTGACGGTGGCTGAAGGAATGATGCCGTTTGCTGCAGGGGAGCGGACTGAGCTTGGCGCGGAGGGGAAGGTTTGCGGAGAGGTGCAGTTTGTGGGGGCTGTGGAGGTTGCTGAGGCGGGAGGTGCGATTGAGAAAGGTACGACGATGGCTGCGGTTGTTGCTGCAAGACCCGACCTTGATTGAAACCTTGTGCATTGCGAGAAGATACGGCAGCGTCGCCACTGGGAAACGGGCGGAGGAATGCATTATGATAGGAAGGGCCTGAATTCTGACCATGCCCCGGATCGGAGGCCGCACCGTGAACGTTTCGATCAAAATTAGCAGGAGGACACTGGGAACCCAAGTAACTGGGGTTGGGACCAAGATATGGATTGGCACCATATGCATAGTCCCTTGGAATGACTTGGCCGGGTTTGATGTTAAGCGACATAGGCGTGGATTGAGGAATTGACATGGATGCCGAGACTTGGTGAGACCCATTACGATGACCAGCCTAAGGCCAAAAATATCAGACAATGCCCCGACGTGACGACGGTGTGAGATAAGGACTGACCATATGTGGAACATTGGGTCCACAGTTCAGATCGGGCTGGGAATGACATTAACCACAAGGACTGCGCGCATCGACGAGGAAGAGCTTACATGTTTCTGCTTGCTCGTAATGAGACGAGATATCGCTTCGTAAGGACCACCGTGATGTAGATGAGAGCCAAATGGATTGGTTTCGTCGAGTTCATCAATCCGATCGAGGCTACGGACTTGGATCGGCTTGGGAGGCGGCATATCTGATGGTGCGCTGGCTGAACGTGGAAGAGGGACAGGTTGGACATCTGCTTTATGCAGCTCGGACATTGTTGTAGACCTCGTTTGCCCCGGACGTGGTACTTCAGGAGCGGGAGGTTGTTCTACCTCGGCTATAGGTGATTTGGCCTTGGTGGGTGAAGGTGGTTTATGTGCCTTAGGGAGTTTCGATGGCATCGGTGGTGGGGGTGGGGGGGCAGTTGATTTACGTCGAAAGAATGAGAACGTCCGCTTCCTCTTCTCTTCTTTCTGCTGTGCTATTGCCGTGTCCGACGTGCTCGGTAGTATATGAGAGTTGGCAGACGAGGGAGGCGTTGTGGAAGGACTGGAGTCACTGGATGAAGAAGACTCGAATGGGGACATACTATGTGGTGGTAGTGTGGTCGGAATAGAGTTCGAGGGCTCAGTAGCCTTGAACGGGAAAGTTACAATTGGCTCACGCAGCTGATCGTCACTGCGGAGCGTCTGATGCGGCTGCATATGGCGTATTGTAAATACCGGGCCGTCAGCTTGAGGTGTGTTCGGTGGCTGGAGAGGGAGACGAGGCGCGTCACTGTCGTAATCGGAATCCGAGCCCGGAAGGTACGTCGAGACTGTGATTGGTGGCAAAGGTGGTCGGCGCACCGGGATCGTCGCCTGTAGATCCTGCTTCAACATTGGGTGGCCTGGTGGCACCGACAAAGGGTCAAAATTCGGTATCGTCGTCGCCGAAGCATTGCGTATCGCCCAAGTTGATGGAGGAGGGGGCGCAGGCGAGTGCAGCGGATGCAGAGTTGGATCCTGAGAGAATGCAGGATCGTCCAGGAAGCTCTGAGCAATTGGAGGGGGTTTCGGGTACATGGAGGAGGAGGGAAGGTTGTAGTGGGAAGAGGAGAAGAGGCGAGCGAAGAGGGAGGAGCGTTGGCCTTGCGGCTTTTGAATTTGAACGTTGTGGCCGTTCATGTCGAGAGAGACAAGGCGGCGATCACTTCAACTTCCATGCACAATAATTCGTTATCTTATCTTATCTCAGCGCCTATATATATATACAGATTATTTCCTCCTCCTCAGAACGAAGGAGCGAAGCAGAACAGCTTGTGTTCCTTCCACGCCTTCTTCTGACAATCGCGGCCGCAATATCTGGTGCCCTTGCACCTCGAGCAAGTCAACGTCGCGTTTTCTCCACATTCCAGATTGCCACAACCATCTAGTTGCCCAAGAAGATGTTGACGCGTCGATGTCACGTACAGATTGTCCGGCAATTCTCCGATGGCATTGAGCATCCCATTGCAACGTGCAACTTCTACGCGTTGGAATCCATCGATGTTTTCGAACCCCTTCGTTTCTTGTAATGCCTTTGTCTTCTTAAACAGCCCCTCCCTCACGGCGGTGTCTATACATGCCTTTCCATCGTCCCCCAGGCTCGGATCACACCATATGAGCATGTTCATGAGTAACGTGCATATGTGGCCTGGTCCGCTAGGCTTTCTCCATGGGACGCCATCAATGAACGCACGTCCGATTTGATTCCCGAGCCCCTGTACAAGATCCTTGTCCTGCAAGTATCTCCGGAGGAATGGGTTCAATTTGGGTTCTGGGAGAATGGTGAAGATTTGCACGTATGTCGCGAAGAGCTTGGGCTGGTACTGCAGGCTGGTCTGCCGTAGTCTGGCACCCAGCAAATGAAGGGAATTCGCGGTGAACGCCATGTACTCAGCGCGAATGATGAAATCGGGGAGGATGAGTTGGGCGTGGATCTGTGGATACTCGGATCTCAACCTATATTCCGATGGAAGCTGGTAGCCTCACCTGCGTCTGGATCTCCTTATCGTCTTCTGCGCTCAGATCCCTGACTGCTGCTACGGCGTCGTGAAGCCTTGCCTTTTCTGCGAGCATCTGGGCGATACCCATCGCGTCTTTGGTTAGTCCCTCGATAGAGTAGTTTTTACCCTTCAGATTTATGGTGCCTGACATCTTCACGCGTGGTGTTTGAGAGGTCTGTAACGCTGTGGAAGTTGAAACAGACTCTAAAATGCAGTGGCTTAAGCTCTTTGAGGATATTTCTGCACTGCGGCTAATCTAATCTAATCTATACAATTCCATGTAGCCGATCGTGCTGAATTTGGATCGTCATTTACTCCGACGAACTCGTTGTCCTCGACGGTCAACTTCAGCACTCATGGCTTCTCTTCTCCGGGCATACAAGTAAAAGCCTTCACTCTATTTCCTGAACTCTGGAACTAAACACAATTCTTGTAGCTCTGCGTTGATTCGCAGGCCCATGCTGGCCCAATGTCTCACTGGAGGCATCCTATTCGGCGCGGGAGACTTCATCGCCCAGCAAGCCGTCGAACGACGCGGGCTATCAGACCATGATGTAAGGAATCGGCATGAGATTCACTCTCTGGGATGGTAATATTGAACAGGCACGACTCTACTTTACCTCACCGTCAACTTGGACCCACGCGCTGCTGCTGCAACTGTCGTTGGTGATGGATGATGGGAAACCGCGGTATAGCTCAGTCGGACGGCGAGATTGACGTTCTACGGAGGCGCGTACATCCGTTGAAGTAACACGTATGCAAGCACTGATGCTTGTCAAAAGGCTGCCTTTTCGGACCCACCCTCACAAAATGGTATCAATTCCTCGGTCGCATCCAATTCGCCAGTCCCACGAAAGCCGTCATATACAGAGTGCGTACTCACGAGATACGTGTCATGACTCTGGTCTCATGCGCTCCATCCTCAGGTGTGGCTTGATCAAGCATTGCTCACACCTGGTGCGTGCAATCCCCTTAGTCGTGAATAATCGGCGACGTCATTGACAGAATGGCGCTAGCTTCCATCCCATTCTTCTTTGGTGCCATGTCAATCCTTGAAGGGAAACCACACGACGCAATTCCCCGAATTACATATGTACGTCTCATCATGCTCCTCACACGCGGTCGTGTTCTAATAAACCAATTCTTACTGCAGGCCTACGTCCCAACTCTGCTACGAAATTGGTACTCCCATTGTTCCCTACTACTATACCTGTCTGTGCGACTAACCTGAACATCAATTTGACAACATTAGGTGTGTTTTCCTTCCTACCCAGATAATCAACTTCTGGATTGTGCCACCACACCTTCGATTTGTCGTCGTCTCCGTCGTCGGCCTATTTTGGAGTGAGTCCTATACACCGTGATGCTAGTCGCATACTCACTTGATCTACAAACGCAGATACATACCTGAGTATCGCGAATAGAGAACACTCTCGCCAGCATGTTGAAGCGAACCCCACGGTTCTTCCTGTTGTAGATGAAAAGGATGCAATCCCCTAGGATGGGCTAGCTGGCGTTGTTTGTTCTGGTTATATAGGTTTCGATGTAGAGGGAATAGAGATGCCGACCACAGCTCACACTCATGTATACCCCCAGAATCAACACTCGTGCCGACATATTGCGCTAGCAATAGCACCAAGTCAAGTGGTAATAACATTGTGAAGAAGCCAGAAACTACAAGAAAGCATGATTGCACCAGTAATAAACACAAGTAACTAAGCAGGTCGTCAGTAACTCATACGGAACATGAATTGGAAGCTGTACTGCTTGGTATCAGGATCCCAATGCGACCAATTCCAATAGCCAGCGTCGTCAGCCTCATCCTCAATCTCGCGAGCAGGGATACGGAAAGCTATAGTCTCGTATGGTTCCGCTGCGACCTATATACCCTCCGTTTAGCGAGCGACTCTCTGAACGTAGACACAAAAGAAACTCACGATAAGGTACTGGTATGCTTTGTTGGGCGGCTCGCGTTTTTGCTCCCACGCACTCATAAAGCGTCTTCTAGGGACGACTCCAGACTTGATTTGCGGCAAGTGCACCTGCACCATCATACCCTCCTTCCCCGTGTCGTTATCCCTGACCTTGGTGACTCGGTACCCCGGCCGCCCAATCTTCAAGAAAACTTTTCTTTGGATGTTGCTTTGCGTCGGAGCGATCATCAACTGCGTGTCTTTGGCATCTCGAGCGGCGCGACGCGCGAGGTTGGTTTGGTGCTTTTTGCCTTGGGTGTGGGCGAGGTAGGAGCCTTCGTTGGTGTGGAGAGTCAGGCAGAGACGACATTCGAGAGAACCGAGATGGTTGCGTAAAATATATGGGTCCTGATTGAAAGAGTGACTGTAAAAACGGCTGAACCATAAGGTGAATGGGACGTACCTTCGCGAGATCGATAGTTTCCAAGGCAAGCTTCCTCAATCGTTCACGCCTATCGACATTCGTTTCCGAGGCACCTGCAACACCACCTCCACCGAACTTGGAACCAACACGATTCTACGAAACAACACCGGTTACAAAGGGACTAAGGCCAAGAATTCTTCGAAACATACCTGATAATCTACATCGATCGTTAGCATTCAACTAGAAAGTCACTGGCCCAGGCACTCACCCATTATTTCGACTTGAGTGCAGGCTTGACGGTCAACGGGAAGGACAAAACTGCTCACGTAATCCACCTCTGAGGAACATCTGCCTCACGTGTGCCAAAGCCCGATCATTGCAAAAATTCCTGGAGTTGAAGTCCATTACATAACGCGACCGTTCTAATAATCCTCTCCGCTCGCCGACGGCCCACTGTTTACTGATGGCGGCCAAGAAACGAACCAATGACACTTCTAACGATGACAGGAAATCCAAAAAGCCCAAGACGGAGAAGCCCCCTGCAGCATCTACTCTGATTTCTGAGGAGGTTGACTTTCCTCGCGGAGGAGGGACCTCATTATCGGCTCTAGAGGTCAAGACGCTGCGAGCGGAAGCGGTAAAGGAGGCCGATGAAGCACTCTTTGAGGTGCGCGAGACAACCGTTGTAATCTATGAAGTAGTTAATTTCTTGATCGCTGTATAGGAAAATGCTGCGGCCAAAAAATCTAGGAAGCGGAAATCCACTACAAAAGGTGCTTCTGCATCGGGGCAAGCTGAGAAGGGGGACAGAATACGGATAGAGCACTTGAACTATAAGGTGCGCAGACCGTGTGCTTCCTTGCAACCCGTATGCTGAATCATGCCTATAGCGAATCAATATTGGGATGAAGATTCTTGGACAAATTGTATCAATACAACCGCTTGCTCTCATTGTGTCACTTCCGAACCAACTCTTCGCACACGTCCCGATCACCCATATTTCATCACAATTGACGAGTCTTCTGGAAGAGCATGCCGAGTCGGACGAGGAACCAGAGGACGATGTAGACGAGGAGAATGAATCACCTTCGTCTCGAGTACCAGATCTCGCAGACATATTCACAGTAGGAGAGTATCTCCGAGCAGTGGTAACTGCAGTGCATGCGTCTGGTGTTGGCGACGTCTCGGTTATTGGGAAGAGTAGAGATGATGTGGTTAGGACAAGCCGACGGGTAGAGTTGACTCTGGTTCCGGAACGCGTCAATCAAGGTGTTCAGAAAGGTGATCTCAAGCCAGGCTTCGTGTGTATAAGTCCGATTTCTTGCTGCGGCTATGGGACCTAACATCTATTGTTCAGACGATAACTGCTTCAGTGCAAAGCGTCGAAGACCACGGTTATGTCCTTGATCTAGGTATTCCTGACGTCCCCGGCTTTTTGTCATTCAAAGATGTCAAGAAGCACCGCCCGAACGACACAACTCAGTTTCATATTGGACGCCTGCTCAACGTATCTGTTTCCGAGGACGCTGCGAAGGGACGAACTTGCAAAGTTACGTTAGATCCTCGAATATACACCACTACACTGGTTCGTTCACCACAAGATATCTACACCGTTTCATTCAGCTAACGTCCCAATAGCTCACCGAAGTCTCTAACGTTACTTCTGTCCTACCTGGGACACTCGTACAAGCACTTGTGACGGCCGCACATCCTAGTGGCCTTAACCTCCAATTACTAGGTTTCTTCGACGGCACTGCCGAGCAACTTCATCTTGAACCCGATCATACATACAAAATCGGGAAACGACTCAAAGCGAGAGTATTGTACGACTACTCAACTACACCACCCCGATTCGCCCTTTCGCTGAATCCTCATGTCGTCTCTCTCAAGCCGAGGCAAATAAAACGTGAAGAAGGCAGCGAGCTATCTACAGTGCAAGACGCCTATCCGGTGGGGACAATACTAGAATCGGTTAAAGTTACGCGAGTCGAGAACGAGCGAGGACTGTTTGTAGAAATTCAACCTGGTCTTGAGGGCTTTGTACATGTATGTGACGCCCACTGATTCACTCTATTTTGTCATAACTCTATTGCAGATCTCGCATGTGTCAGACGACCACGTCACATCCCTCCCACCTTCCTCGGGACCCTTCAAAGTCGGCTCTATACATCCAGCTCGCGTAACAGGATACTTCGCTTTCGACGGCGTCCTCCAACTGAGCCTGAAGCCTTCCATCATCGCCCAGAGATTCTTCCACGTCGGAGAAGTCGAGGTCGGCGAGGTCATCAAGGGCACCATCAAGAAACTCACCGACAACGGTCTCTTCGTCTCGCTCTCAGGGAAGTTCGACGGCGTAGTGTGGCCCAACCATTATGCAGATATAACGTTGAAGCATCCCGCAAAGAGGTTCAAACCGGGCGCAAGCATTAAATGTCGAGTGAGTGTCTTACTCATCTCCTCCATTCGATCATCTGACGAAGTGATAGATTCTCCACGTTGATCCAGAACAGAATCGTATCTCGTTGACTGCCAAAAAGACGCTGGTTGATTCCACCCTGCCTATCATATCAAAACCCGACGGCGCTCAAGCCGGTATCGTGGTACATGCAGTTGTTTTCAAGGTTTCTGAAAAGCAGCTGTTGGTGGAGTTCTACAACAATCTCAAAGCTGTTGTCCCTCTTAGAGAAGTTAGGTATGTGATGGCAACGAGTCTTACTGTAATGTAACGGCATTAATGTAATTCTCCAGTGAAAGCAAGCTCCCTTCTCTGGCGGATGCGTACCCTATAGGCAAGGTCGTGAAAGTTCGGATACTATCTACCGATCTTGAAACGTCTCGCATCGTGGCCAGTATCCGTCAGGCGGCCTCTACCTCAGAATTCACCACAGTGAACATCGACGCGGTGGAGATCGGAGACACAGTAGAGGGCATCATCTCAGATATTCACAAAGACAACGCTGTCCTCATCTTGCAGTCGACGAAGGTCAAGGCCCTCCTCTCACTAAAAAACCTTGCCAACCATCGCGGTGTCTCTGTCGCTGAGGTTCAAAATGCTGCGAAACGAGGAGAGAAGCTTGAGGAACTAGTGGTGGTCACGAGAAGTCCAGAGAAGGGTCTTGTCATTGTGGCGAATAAGCCGAAGTCGAAGGTCGCCTTGGGTAAAAGCAAAGTCTCTATAGACACCGTGACTATCGGCCAAATTGTCACAGGTCGAGTAACACGGCATACTCGCAACGGTGCCTTGTTCAAATTCGGCTCACATCTTGGAGGTATCTTACATCCCACGGACACTTGCGACGACTATGACGCCAGCGTACCGATTCCGGACGTCAACAGCGTCGTCAAAGCCGCAGTTGTTGAGATTGCCACCGACAAGAAACAAGTAGCATTGTCGACCCGGGCTTCAAAACTCGACCCTGACGGCCACCCTCTCATAAAGGATCGTGAAATCATAAATGCGTCTGACTTGAAACATGGGGACTCGGTTCGAGGTTTCGTTAAGAGCATCACTCCACACGGTCTGTTCGTCAGCATTGGTAGGCACGTCGATGCTCGAGTGCAGATCAAGGAATTGTTTGACGAGGTAAGTTCTCCATGCGCCTTGTTAAGTCAGGCAATAATTTTTTTCAGTTCGTGAAGGATTGGCAACCTTGCTTCAAGCTAAATCAAGTGGTGAAAGGTCGAATCCTGAGGCTTGTGCTTCTCCTGTTCCTCTGTAATGTCATGCTTATGGTTTGTTTGCAGCGTCAATGCCGAAGACAAGCGTGTGGAGATGACCTTCCGGTCTGGAGACTTGAGCAAGGCTAGATCCGCTCTCACTCTAGCGGACTTCAATGTTGGCCAGAAAGTTGAGGGGACAGTGAAGAAAATCGAGGATTACGGCCTTTTCATCCAGATACAAGACTCTAAGCTATCTGGCCTTTGCCATAAAACTCAGGTTCGCTCTCTTCTCGATGCTGGCGCCCCCATCTTTCTCACTGCCGTTTAGCTTTCAGACAATAAAGATGCTGATGTGACGGTGGCCCTTCGAGGATTCCGTGAAGGGGACCGAGTGAAGGCTCTCGTCTTAGACACCTCGAGAGGTCGTATATCCTTGGGCATAAAACCCTCTTACTTTGTGGATGACGAGGTCATGAACAGCGACAATGATGAGCCAGACGCCGTAGAACCAAACGAGACATTTGACGGTGCCGATGAGCAGGATGACTCTGATGCAATGGCCCTGGATGAGAACGAAGAGGCAGACGATCACAACCCAGATGCTGAGAATGACGACGAAGCGCCTTCAGACGATGACGATGACAACATGCAAATCGATTCTCATGATCTAGTCCAGCCTTCCACCTCGCAGCAACAATCCTCCCCCTCTACGCTCCCTGTTCCTACTCTACAGTTGCAAGGAGGTTTCCAATGGTCGGTTGCCGACTTCGACGCCAACGATGAATCGGCATCGTCCGACGAAGACCAGGCCGAGGATAAAACAAAAAAGCGGAAACGGCAAAAAAAGCAGATAGAACATGATCTAACGGCAGATATGCAGACGAAGACTCCCGAGTCGAATGCCGATTTCGAGCGTGTCTTACTTGGCTCCCCCAATTCTTCGTTCCTATGGATACAGTATATGTCCTTCCAGCTGCAACTAACCGAGACAGACAAAGCTAGAGAAATTGCCAAACGTGCTCTAGCAACAATTAACTTCCGCGAAGAGCAGGAGAAATTGAACGTATGGATAGCGCTGCTCAATTTGGAGAATGTCTACGGCACGGATACTTCTTTGGAGGCTACGTTCAAGGATGCCGCCAGACACAACGACTCGAAGACTATACATCTTCGTCTGGCCGCCATATTGGACCAGTCAGACAAAGTCCAAGTAAGAGGTCCAATTTCTGTGACACCATCCAATGCTAACATTTTCTCCAGAGGGCTGAAGAACAATACAAGCGCACAAGCAAGAAGTTTGGCCACAGCTCAAAGGTGTGGACGTTGTTCGGAGAATTCTGTCTCCGCCGAGGGGAAGTCGAGTCCGCGAGAAGTCTACTTCCTCGTAGCTTGCAAAGCTTGGAAAAGCGAAAACGCATGTCCTTTGTAGTCCGTTTGTTCAAATATTGACAATCCGATAGACATCAAAACGATATCGCGCTTCGCTCAACTGGAGTACAAACTTGGGGATGCTGAGCGTGGCAAAACCATCTTTGAGGGGATAGTAGACTCACATCCCAAGCGATGGGATATGTGGTCGATATACATCGACATGGAGGCTGGGCAACAAGATATGCAAAGCGTCAGAAACATCTTCGAGCGTGTTTTGGCAATCAAGATGACCAGCCACAAAGCCAAGTAAGCACTAGACTTCTGATGTTGATAGCCTAGCCTCTTACTCAAGTCCGACAGATCGTTCTTCAAAAAGTGGTTGGAACTCGAGCGGAGAATTGGCGACGAAGAGGGTGCTGACCATGTCAAAGCAAAGGCGATTGCATGGACTCAACAAGCTGCTGGCTCATAGCTATAGCTATCTAACACAATGTTCTCACTTGACCTCGCGATTATCAAGCTGCAGATAAATCGGATGATATTATGGATGAGGATGATCGATAATAATCGGCAGTGGCACAACTGCCCATAAGCAAATAGATATATATATGATGACAATATCACCAATTGAAAGGAGAGCGGGATGAGCACCAACAGAGATAGAAATCCAAACGAGCGTGATGAGCAACAAATGCGAAAGGGTATATATACAAAAGCATTAAGCAAGGATACAAAATAGAGATCATGACCGTGGTGATCGAGTTCGTTCAAATCCGGAAGACATATGCTCAGAGTCATTGAAGTCGCTTAGTGGTCGGCGATTGCTCATTGAGCTTGCCAGTTGGCGTTGCCAATCGTCCAATTCGCTGGAAAGATGCTCGAAAGCGAGAGCATTTTCGGAACTTGAGGTACTTGCGCGACGTCCAGACGTTGGTCTGCCTTGGCCGAAAGTGGGTTGATCAACTTCAAGCAGTAGTCCAATCTTGTGGGACAGTTGCTCGTTCTCTCGCCGTAAGGTTATGTTGTCGTTGCTCAATTTCTCCAGTGTCGTTTCTTCGCTGCCACCTCGTGCAACAAGCAGGGAGTTCTGTAGGCGTTCGACTTCATGCTGCAGTTCTTCGATCTGGCTCAGTCGATCGTCTGATTCTCGCTGTGATACGACGAGGCTGTCACGGAGAGTTTCAAGGTCCCTCTCCAGAATATCCAAGCGACTTCGCAGCTCTTTGTTCTCAGTGTGAAGCCTTTGCACTTGTCGTTGCGAGTCGATGAGTTGACCTCGAATGATTTCTGAGCCTTCATCTGAAGATGGGGTTGTGCGTCCGTTGAGTCCCCGCACCCTGGCAGCAGAATCTGGAGTCTTGACACCACGAGCAGCGTCAAGATCAGCCTGCAGCTCGGCATTGGTTTTCTTCTGCTTTGTGACTTCGTCCCGCATTCTCCGCATCATCTTTTCAGTTCCCCTTGAAGGCAAACTGTTAGGGAACAAGAAACCACGAAACATAAAAAAGACATACTTGACATAGCGGACAGCGAGCTGATAGTCCTCTTCCATTTGCAGCATTCTAACTTTGTAGCCACGCTCCGTCTCCTCCAGTTTACGCTCCAAGTCAGCAGCCCGCGCTTCTGCTTCGTCGGTTCGTGAAGGAGAGTGGCTATTGGTTCTGAGGTGGTCAAGCTCCAATATAAGGCTGTTGATTTGGTCCTCCGCATCTCTCTTTTGATGTGAAATCTGAGCTACTTCTCGTTGAGCATCCTCATGGTGGCGCGTGAGTTCTGCGAGTTGTTGTTCGAGGTCTGCGATAGTCTCTGGAGCAGAGTTGCCATTGAACTGTGGACGCATATCATCGTCGAGCAAAATGCCATTCTCCGAGAGGTATCCCCGCAGCATATTGAGACGTAGAAGGGCATCCGATGCAGCTTTCGTCTGTTCCATCGACTCACGCTCTTTGTCGGAGATATCGCGACCAAGGGAAGCGCTGGTGTGCATGGCGTTGGATAGCTGAGAACGAAGGCCGTTAATTTGTGACCGAAGTTGCGAGCGCTCGATCTCGTTCTCGCGGTTCTGCCGCCGTTCCGCCGCGAGTTGCGTTTGGATATCCTCGACGCGAGCCGTAGTTTCCTTTAGCATCTGGCGTAGAGAGGAGGTCTCAGTCTCCATGGCTTGGACTTTCTCCATATGCCCACGGACTAGGCGATCCTCGTCGGATTTTAAGTCGCGATGTGAGTCAAGTATCTCTCCCAGACTACCGGTCGTCAGCGCCCGATAAGCATCTGCCTCTTCTCGCGATTTGGCCCACGAGTTCTCCACCTCAGTGAGTTGCGCGCGCATCGACTCTACCTCCGTTGTACGCGACTCAAGCTCCCCACGAAGTTCGGCGAGGTCGGCCTCTAGTGAGTTTATATGTTCACGAGAGTGCTGTTGTTGCGCATCTGCCTCGCCATTGCGCGCCGAGGCAGCTTGCACTGCCGCTCGCGCTTGTTCCAAAGCCCGAACATGCTGATCGCGCGACAGCTTCAGTTCCTCGATCTGCGCGAGCAAGTTCGATTCATCGGCAGCCTTCTGCTCGTACAGCGAAGTCTGAGACAAAAGTTTCTCAGTGTGATCGCGCAGCTGAGCATCGAGGCGATCGTTCAGTTCCTGTAGGCTACCCGTCTGCTCGACCAACCGCATGTGCGCTTCATTGAGCTTCTCCGCACGCTTGGTAGCATCAGAAGCCCGGGCCTCCGCGTGTTCGCACAGCGTCGTCTGCAGTGCCACGGAATCGTTCAGCTCGTTCAGCTTCCTATCTTGGTTCCAGCGCTCCTCCATAAGCGCCGATATCTGCCGCTCCAAGTTTGCTACGCGCTCCCGCTCAGCCTGCGCGAACTCCATTTCATTCGACGACTCCAACGCTGCCAGCTTCGTCCGATAGTACGCCGCTTCTTCCGTCGCACCAGCCCTCTTGCGCTCAGCCTCAGCCAGCCGATCCGATGCTTGCTTTGCTTGCTCCACAAGCACGGTCTGCACCAACACCCATCAATGGAAAGCAAACGCAAGCTCAGAGCACGACCACCCACCTGTATATGTGCCTTGAACTGCTTAAACTGCAGCACCATCTCCGCCCGCTTCGCGTCGGCCGAGTCGTCCGGGGGTCCATTCGCCACCTCAGAAGGCGAAGCATCACTGACTTCGTATATAAACCCAGACCGGGACGCCTGCTGCAACGCCTCCTTCATCCATGCCATTTTCTTCTTCGCAGCGTCCAGCTCCTCTTTAGTCTTCACATCCCGCGTTGTGTCCACTGGTGCACCTGCACCTCCGACTGTGCTATTGGCGGTACCAGGCCGATTGAAAGCGTTGGCTGTCGGCGAACCGTTGGGAGGTTGATAGAACGCATCCGGCGGCGGCTTGCTGCGATCGACAGTCAGAGGCGACGCACTCCGTGCTGCTATACCCATCGACACCCCAGTGATGTTCGGCACATGCCCATTGCCGTAATCCTGGCTGCCATTCGCCGGTGAAACCGCCCTACTAGCAACCGTAGACGGACTCTTAGCTCGTGTATGGCTAGATTGGGAAAGCTGCTCCGGCGACATGGCTCGTTCGCGGATGTATGATTCCGTGGTGGCGGATTCAAACCCATCGTCCGTACCATTCGCATCATCATCCTCTCGTCTGGGTCGCATGGGTCCCTTACCTTTGCCATTCACTGGGAAAGGTGGCTGCGCCACACCGTTGATGGGCTTCGTGGTAGGTCGCCCATTAGCAGGCGACATGCCCCGCCGAACTTCCTCCTCCATCGGTCCATTTGGCGACACCGATCGCGCGCCATTAGCCATCTGCCCCCCATTAGGCGGTGCCTGCGTGATACTACTCTTTCGTGGCGCTTGAGTATTAGGTTGGGCGCTGTTTGGTGGCGGTTTATTAGAATCAGGGTACTTGATATGCTCTGTGGGAGATTGATGAATAAAAATAAATCGTGACTTAGCACACGAGCGTATGAGCACGCACTTGTGTCCAGGACATGGATAACGCTGGCGTCGTCAGACCTCGCTGGAGTAAATGATTCACCACCCAAGACAAGTACCCTAGTCCCCATTGAAGCCATAGCATGTCCGGATCGGCCGCTAGGTGATGGCCCCATGTTCTGGAACATATACCACCTTTGGTCTGGTGAAAGAGCGGTATTCAAGACATATATCATAGGTCATGAATGATGCTGGACGTACTGGTTATCTTGAACGCCGCAAGGTCTCCAAGATCCTTTCCATCGACCCCGCGGCCACCAAAGACGTACATCACATCATCCACCAACGCCGCCGCGTGGCCCTCCCGCGGCGACGGAATAAACCCAATACACTGCAGCTCGCTCCACGTCCGCGTATTCATGTCAAACGCCCATGTGTCATTGTAGTGATACTGCCCATCAGTGCCCCCGAATCTAGCAACACGTATCATCATCAACAATCAATAATCAGATTGAACACATAGAACGTTAGAACCCTCTAAATGGAATAGAATACCCACATCAAAATTCGGTCACCATGGGTAACACAGACATGCCCAGTTCTGGGAGCTGGTCTGTCCGCAGTGACGGGATCGAAGAGCTCCCAGGTTGCCTTCGTCCGCACTGAATTATGCAATGGATCAGAGATGAGGAATGGGGATTGACATAACGTGAGGATATTCACATGAGTTTAGATCGAATGCCCAGAGGTCGTTTAGGAAGTCTCTGTCAACTTGACCACCAAATACGAAGAATTTTGAGCCGATCATCGCTACAGCATGACCATAGCGCCCAACGGGGGCAGGTCCGTGCACGGTGACCCGAGTCCATTCTCGAGACACTAGACGCAATGTATTAGTGTGTGTATGAAGGAATCGGACATGTACACACCGAGATTGAGGAGATACAGTCCGTCGTCCTGCTTATCCGTAGGTTTTGATTTTGGGTCGGCTTTTGTGTCACCGCCCCATACGATGAGCACAGAGCTTACGAGGGCACTAGCGTGGCCCACTCGTGCGGAAGGAAGTTCGCCGCCGGTTTGGAGAAGAGTGGCTGAGAGATCACGGGTGGAGAAAAGGTATAGGTCGTTTCGGGGGAGTTCATGGACGAGACCGCCGAAAAGGAAGAGATCGCCTGAGGGTGTCGCTGTGGCCGGAAGAGAGTGGCCGTATCGTGGAAACGGCGAGGGAGAGGGTGAAGTCGGCGGTACTACACCAGGTTTATTGATGATAACCGGCGGAGGAAGTTGTAGTCGTCGGGCAGACCATGGATACGCCGGTCTTGGCGTCGATGACTGGGACGATGGGGGCTGCTGCTGCACCGGTGGTGGGCCGTTTGGTTGTGTCGGCTGGGGGGGGTTATTTGGGCTGTTCCCCCGTATTTGCGCCCGTGGCTGCTGCTGGACACTTGAAGGAACGGCCGTATTGCCGTTGACGCTAGCAGGAGGTCTTTTCGCCATAAACAACGCGAGAAGGGGAGACGATGGAGCAGGAAATACTCACCCATCAAGCGGATTTGTGTCCCGTAAACTACTAGATTGATGCTGGGGTGCATTGCCACTATCTTTGCTGGCACTCGCAGAGAGCTGGGCCAAAGCCTGTGTGGGAGTTTGGGCCACAGTGACTTGGGACGGGGCCGTTGGCGTGGCGGCATGGGACTTCTTCCTGGAGAAGAAGGACATTCTGCGAGTCCTCGTACCAAAGAGGGACGGTATGGCGAAAAGAGATATTGGACAAGGTAAAAGGATTAAAGTGGTTAGCCCTGAAACGGAATTTTTGCAGACGAGAGGGAGCGGGGGAGGAGGAAGTACGAGGAGGCCAGCGTTCGGTACGATGAGGAGGGGCCTGCCTTTGTTTGAGAAATTGAGGAGGAGAACGTCGAGGTCAACGTCAAGGTGTGCTGTTGTGCCGACAGGCGTTTGATGCAGAGTACAACTTTGGCCCTATTTGCACGCGAACTCATTATCCATACGCTTATCCAATAATCCACTGCTACTGTACTACAAGCTCTATTCGTTCCATGTAATGATATTCTCCTCGCTCTCACTGTTGTGCTCCCGCTTTTTGTGCGCAAGCAGCCTCTCCTTTGTAGGGAACAACCGCGAGCATCCTGTAAGGTCCCTTTAAAACAATCACACTAGCCTAGCCCAGCCAGAACATCACGCACCGCCGTGAGCACATATAAACACGGCCGTTCTGTACACGTTTCAGTTCAGCTTCCCCAAGATCTCTGAGCCATATGCGCAACTCACTTTGCAGGCGTGGACACCTCGCCTAGCTTGTAGGTGGCCTGCAACTGCTCTGGCGTGGTTTCAACTGCAGAAACAATATTCCAGTGTCCCCTCAGCAATATACCGGTTTACTGACCATCTATGAGAGCCGGACGACTTGCAATTATGGATGGCAGCGACGGCGGGCCCATTTACTGACAAGTTCGCTGCAAAGAGGCGTGACGTCACGGTCACACATGCACGCCTCCAATGGACCGACGACCTTGACCCAACGACTCGAAATCCTCCTTTCCTCCTCGTCCTCCTCCTCGCGCTCGTCCATAGCCAACGTAGATGCACCAGAACAGCGCCCATCGCCGCCACCATCCACGAAGCAGTCCCCCATGGCGCTCACACGAGCGCTACCAAGCTTGAGGCTACCATCCAGCATCTCAACAACCACTGTCACCGAAACCACTTTCATGTCGTTTGGCATAGACAGGTTCTTCTCAAAGTCGCCGAAAAGGACGATACATGAGGAGCTGCCCCATGAAGACGATGCGCGGATACAGAGACCATCGCCCAGTGCACCCGTGCTACGGTGGTTGGGCGACTGGCCCGCGCCCAAGAAGAAGAACCGCCACAATCGCTCGCATTCCGACATTCCTGCACCCAGATCATCTCCATCTCCTTCCAGCTCGGCGCCCTCTACCCCCGGCACTCCTCCCCCTAACCTCGCGGCACTCCAGGAAGCACTCTCCGAATCCCTGCCCAAGTTCCCCCCAATAGCACGCCTCCCCGAATCATGCAGACCAGCATCTACTATTACGCGACCCCCGCCCTTCTTCGATAATCTCACCCGTTCTACATTACCCACCGCGTCGCTCTTTCCCCCTCCGTCAGGGAGCGATCAGAGCGTAGATATTCCACCGCTAGCTAATCCTAATGATTTACCCCCAGTGGTTTTGAATTCGCCGCCCAAGGGCTCTTCTCTTAATTCCCTGCGCCGTCTCTCGCTGAGAGAACGCGAACCTAGTGGCCATAGTCAGTCTGGCTATGTTTTATCGAAATCGAGTCCACCCACACGACCAGCCAGTCCCACGGGGTGGTGGTGGTTCCAGCCACAAAACAAGGAGAATGTGGACGCGTTGCTGGAGGAAGAAGATAGAGCACACACGTTGCAGCAGGAACGGTCACATCTTTCCCGTAAATGTACGTACATGTCTGATTTCGCGTGCCCTCGCGTTCAACAACATCTCCATTACAGATCGCACCCCGAAGAACCCGCTAGTATTTTGTCATGGTCTCTTAGGCTTTGATTCAGTCAAGCTGGGTCCTGCTATTGCTCCGTTAGAAGTGACGCATTGGCGAGGCATCAAGGAAGTTCTAGAAGCCAATGGCGCCGAGGTCCTCATCACTCGCGTGCCTGCGACCAGCAGTCCAACAGAGCGCGCCAAAGTCCTTGAGGAGAAGATATCGCAAACATACCCTGGGCGCAGCGTGCATCTCATAGGTGTGGCATCCCCCACATCATTCATATACGCTTGTATTCTAACTCACCGCAGGTCACAGTATGGTGAGATCACCTTTCCGCCCGAAGGGGAACTTGTATGCTTAAATGCCTAATGTTTGGTGTAGGGCGGAATCGATTGTCGATACCTGACATCACGCCTGAAACACCGCAAATTTGACGTACTCTCGGTTACCACCATCGCCTCCCCGCACCGCGGCTCCTCCTTCGCCGACCACTTCCTCTCGACTATCGGCACGCGCATGCCCTCCGTGCTCTCACTCCTTGATCTCCTCCCGAATGGAGGAGGTGACGGCAAGGCGTTCGAGTGCTTAACGATTGAGGCTATGCGCAAGTTCAATGAGGAGACACCGGATGTGCCGGGGATTAAGTATTTCAGCTGGGGCGCGACGTATAATCCGGGGTTTATTGATACGTGGAAGTACCCCCACTCGGTGGTGCTGGAGAAGGAAGGGCCGAATGATGGGCTTGTGTCTATTGAATCGGCGAAATGGGTGCGTTGTCCATCACTTTCGTCTGACCTACTTTGCTTAATGCATACATTTACGTCTGCATATGCATTCATTATTATAATTATCATCATCATCATAACACTCCAGGGAACGTATCTCGGCACGCTGGAGGACGTTAACCACCTCGATCTCGTGGGGTGGATTAACACCGCGCGGTATAAGTGGGCAGAGATAGTTGGCAAAGAGATTAAGTTTCGGCCGGCGACGTTTTATTTGGCGGTGGCGGATATGCTGGCGGGGGAGGTGGAAGGGCAGCCGAAACTGGCGGGCCAGGAGGAGGGCCGGAGTGGGAAGGGGGAGTCGGCCGCGGGGAAGGGGGCGGTGGTGAAGGACACACCCGGACAGGAAGGCAAGGAAGGTGTAGAGGGAGAGGCGGGAGAAGGAGAGGAGGCTTCCGGTGGACCGTCTTGTTCGGGTGTCAAACATCCGGGCGAGAATGAACCCTCGCCTTCAGCTAGTCGCAACACGAATGAAGATGAGAGTAGTCATCAGGTCGAGTCACGGCGGGCGAGCGGCGACCAGGGCAAGCCCCCGGAAAGGTGATGCGAAAGCAACACGCTACTTGGTTATGTTTTTATAGTACGTCGAGAGGTACCATGTTCCACGCGCAACAGCAACGATATCGATATCATATGCATAATACATCAATGGCATAGTATGAAGCTGGATGCATTGGGTGCGTTTGTGTGTGTCATGCATCCTGTTGCAAATCAGACATCAGCCAATTGGACTGGGGCTGTGGCTGGAGGAGAAGATAGAGTAGCTTACCACAGAATGTGCCTGACTTGGTGTATACGACGCGGTCTGCGCCTTGGGACTTGGATGCGTTGGAGTACAGCGAGCCGACGAGGATGGGGAACTCCCGCAGGTTGGGCTTCACGCATCCTGCTACGGTGAACGCTAGCCCCTAGAAAGAAAGGAGATATCAGGGGATGCTTTCGTGGCTGATGGACAGTGTAATTCACCTCCCCGTTTCCGAAGTAATGAGGGTATGGGTTTTTTACTTTGAGTCTGCGGATTGATGCTCAGTATTTGACTATAAAATGTGATTGAATATTACCCCACCCGACTTGCTGCTTAGCCGTATCCAATCTCTTCGCTTCGTTAACCGCATCCGTAGACTGGGTCGAATTGTAGGCATTGCCGATGGTCTTCTTCCCGACTTCTATACATACGTCAATGACCATGTTAAATCCAACTAACGTGTGAGCCAGTCAGCGAACGAGGTAAACGTACTTGCGGTACAGTCGCATAGCCCGGCAACGAGACCCGCGACAATGAGGAAGAGAGTGATGCAGGGACGAATGAACCGGAGTCCGAGCATGATGAGGATTGACTTGGAGGGTAGACCCAAGGAGAGCCGCCACGGTGCTTTGCCCAAGGCTATATAACCTGAACGCTGCCAGAATCCAAACTTAGACGGTGCCATTCTACACGGCGGCGCAGGACGCTAAGTCGGAGGTCTAGTGTCACTATGCGGAGCGGTAGGTGACTAGTGACTAGTGGCGCAAGGACAAATATGCCGTGAGTTAGTATGTAGTCTATAGTTGGTGACGGTCAGCTTGGACTCGAAATTGTTAAATATATAGAAGGATACTAAAACTCCGTAAGATGAATGCTTCCGTCGTGCCAACAGGTCGAGGTTCCTATGTTTGGACTTCTTAACATCTTGGACGTCGAACAGAGCAGTAATATGAAGGCCATGTACCAGGCCTCTGTCCAGCACGCTAAACACAAACAATACATGCGCAGTGATAAAAGGATCGACTAATTGTGTCTACTTGATGTAAACCCATCGAGGGGCTACCTCCGCCAATATTCCGGACTTCTCATACTGCTTGAACCTTTATCGTTGGTATACTCCCTCTGGGAAGTATACTTCCCCGTGGGAGAGACCGACTCTACTTAGCAAGACACCGACATAATATACTCGACCGCTGTGGTGTCCCGTTGTGGGTTCAGATAGTTCACCCATCAGTGCGAACACGACATTCTGGGAATCGGATGGAGATGCACCAGGTAGTGGATAGAGGCTGAGCATGATACGCATGACGCCACTCGAATCGAAGGAAATTTTGGGGTCAATCCTTTGTGGTAGATGTCCTTCCATGTACCACTAAATTTCCACACTGGGAAACCTCCAGGCAGCATTGAATTATACCACGAGGGAGTGCTCTCTGACCAGCAGAAAAAGCGACGGACATTGGTTTGGGCGAGAATTTCAACTTGAAGGTGGTAGAATGCAGAGTCAAAGCCCTCGCCGTATTCTACAGGAATGTTCAGGGCGAGAGCCGAGAGAATTGAGAACACCATATCCTCCGGTATTGATGTCTGTCGTTTGTGCATCTCCTCCAATATAGGGATGGCTTGATGAACCCCCCTAGCCGCGCGCGCAAGTCAATAGTCGTTCATAAGCGTATTTCGGCCTGCCTACCTGTGACGCACACAAGATACTGGAACGACGGTGAGGGCTCAAGCTTGCCTTCTGCTCGCCAGGCGTCGAACTTGAGTCACAGACCACCAGTCACTAGCGACATATCTGATGCTTGCGGCGAGAAGCTCTTGGAGGGTCCAGCCTCTAGTACCCCACGGATCTCCGCGCTCCTTCCCGGTTGACAAATAAATCACGCAAACGTATGCGTGGCGATACCAACTGAACATCAGTGGGATAGATGCGTTTCGGTCGGATTCGTCAATACACACATGGCTGCGTTTGATATGGTTTGCATAATTTCATCACAGGACAAGGGAATGTTGATCCAGCTCTTGAGCGCGGTGTAAATATCGTCCTTGAGTTCAGAACGAGAGATATTCCGTTTCTTTTTTCTGTCGAAGAGGTGAAAGGGGCATCTGCCGACATACGACGAGATGTATCCATCGAACCTACCAGCGATCTCCGTTAGATCGGCCAAGTGTTGGAGATTCTGTTCTCCGTGGCCACGCTTATGTCATCCTGGGGTTACTTCCCAGGATGGTTCGCGTCGCAACTTTCCTCAGTTTGCCTTCCACGCTCACTGAGGTGAAGTCTCCGTGTTCGTTCAGTGTATATTGGGACTAACGGTTGTCGCTAGATACGGTCCTAGGTACATATGCGTGATAACAAAGTTTGCCTTCCACGCTCACTGAGATACGGTCCTAGATTTCAACACCAAGGCAACAGGCGAGTAATGGCCTCACTAAATATTCATCGAGTGAAGAGCGTCGTCGGCATTAGGTTCGGTAAGGAGCCGGAAGGAAGACGGTCCTCACCTTATCCTGAGAAGTATATGTTAGTACTTTCGTTGGACCATGAAAGATCGCGTACTCTGAAAGTGTCCCAATCGACATCCTGGCCTTGTTCACCTAGAATTCCGTCCATTAATGCAGGGATGAAAGGATCAAGGTTGGAGCAGCGACACGGTACAAAAGGAAGTCGGACACGAGGCGGTATTCGACAACGCGTTTGAGGTGGTGCTAAAGCCGCGGGACATCGGCTACATAGGGACCACGTCGCTATTGAGCTGAATCTCAAGTGAACAGCTATAGACAAAGGATCGTCGTCGTCGTCGCGTTGTGAAGACGGGCTCGCTGCTGGCAGTCTTCCCATCTGGACCAAAGTCGCATCAATGGTAGATTCAGAGGTGAATGTGCTCGTCACCTTAAGCACAGGGCCTGAGGGCCAATGATGATTCTCCTAGACATGTTATCTAAGTAATAGGTAAAGACTCAAATAAACGTCGTCCATCATTCGACTGCCGACTTACTATGGACTCCCTTTGGCGACATTCGACACTTCGTGCTCCTAATTGTTATTGTATCGGAGATCCTTCAACGGTTGTGCAGCGTCTTGACAGGTTATCCCGGGCCGAGTCGTGTGCCATTGAACAGCCCGACACCATAGGCTACCGTGTACAACGTCTCACTATACAACGTCGGAAGGGGTTTGCTGAAAAGTCGTTGCTTCGCCTGCGTAACACATTTGAGTAACAACATACGTGGCTCAAGCAGCCTGGAGGGGAAGCTCGGGTTCCAGCTTGGTTGCAAACTAAGTCCAAGTCGTATAAGCGCCGAATATCGATCACAGCCGATCACACCGTAACAAGCGCCATTGCCACCGTGGACGTGGACCGTCGGCGACATCAGGCTCTGTTCTGTGCTCGAGGTTCGTTCTCTTCCTCACCATCACCACCACAGTATATATGGACCCGTACCACGTTGAAGGTGGTCGCAGAGAGCCAGGATTCAAAGCATACAATCACCGTGACCATGTACGTGGACTCGGAAGTACTATTGGGTGCGTCTGCACTGCAGTTGTTCACCTCAGTATGTAGATGTCGCGGCTATCCTGGCGGCGGACTCCACGCCTCACGAAAGTGGTATATGCGCTCATATTGTCGGGCTTAATGACAATATGTTATCTGGTGCGTTCGTTTGTGCTATTGAGAGTACGGTCTTTGCACTTACGCCCATGCCGTGCCAAGTCTCTGTTCTCGTCGAGAAATGAAGCAAGGTTTCCGTTAGGAACCAGTGAAGGCACTGGCACTGAATTGGAGACGGCATACTTGCAAGCTGATGTGCAGAAGCAGGAAGCCATAGTAGACGCTTTCAAGGTGCGCCTAGCTACACAACTAAGATTTACATGCCAATGAATTAGACGTACTATTAGCATGCTTGGAATAGCTATGGTCGGTTCTACATCCCCCTCTTTGTGAACATTGATACCAATCATTCGGGATACAGAACAAGATGCTATGGGAGACGATGAATACCACCCAATGAGCCATCGTGGATCAAATCTCTCCTTGAGCGGTGGCATTGGATACACCGTCGTCGACGCCATCGACACGTTGCAAATTATGTCCCTCAAATCAGAGTACAGTCGCGCTCGGCAATGGATAAAAAGCACGCTCACATTCGACCGGCAGGGTAACTTCAACACCTTCGAGGTGCGTTCTCCGCCTGTTTTAGCTCTGAAGTCCGGCACACTTAAAGATTACAACATTCAGACAACCATCCGCGTTCTTGGAGGTCTCCTCTCTGCGTACCACCTTTCCCAAGACCAGCTCTTCCTGGAACGCGCAGATGACTTGGGTTCTCGTCTATTGACGGCCTTCTCAACATCGTCAGGCCTGCCTCTGCCAATGGCCGACCTTGGGAGGCGTGTAGGCGTCCCCGATCAGTGGTCTGCGTGGCAAGTCAGCACTGCCGAAGCTGCGACCTTGCAGCTGGAGTTTCGCTACCTCGCCGACCTTACGGGGAATCAGGACTATTGGTACAAAGCGGAGAAAGTAATGGAAGTTATCCATAAGGCTTTGCCTCCGCATCACCTTGTTCCTATAACTATGGAGTAAGGATATCAATGATGCGTTCTGTGGCCCGTATTGACTTTCTCTTCTAGCGCGAACACTGGCACTTTCACTCAGTCAGAAATCCGTCTAGGCTCTCGGGGCGACTCTTACTACGAATATCTACTGTAAGTCTACGTGTGCTGTGAAAACATCTAGTGCTTTTACTCATCCCGTTTTCTTCAGTAAGCAGTACTTGCAGACCGTAAGGCTTCACGTTGATTATCAACGACCTTAATGACCTGTTATGCAGAACCGAACCGAGCCAATATACAAGGAGGTAAGCATCCATTTTAGACCATGAGATTGATGCTTTGTTCATTCCCAATACCAAAGATGTATCATGACTCCATGCAAGGGCTTCACGACAAGCTGGTACACAAAACGCCTACGAAGCATATGACATACATAGCGGAACTACTCCCTTCTGGAGGGTCAGTCTCCCAGTGATCATTATTATGATCACGGCACTAAAGATACCATAAATAGCTCTTATACGCTATCTCATAAACAAGATCATCTCGTGTGTTTCCTCGCAGGTTCGTTGATGCTTGGAGCAACGACCGCTGGCGCCATCGACGAGAATGTTTCCGTACCTCCGCGCATGGAGGAACTGACACCGCAGGGACAACGCGACTGGAACACGGGTGTGGAACTCCTTGAAACTTGTGTGCACACCCATGATTCCGAAACGTATGCAATCCCCCTCCATTCGAACCATACGATTAATCCTGAAGTGATGCACTAGTGGTCTTTCACCAGAGATAGCCATGTTCCATACTGAACGGCCCACTACGGGCAATAGAGACTGGTACATTAAGGGTGCTCAGTGAGTATCCCTTTCTTCTCCTAGCCCCTGCATCTCCTAATCCCTTCCATAGGAGAGGAGGACCTGCGTCCTACGACGCTCGCTATATGCTACGGTATATTCATGCGTTTCATCTATTCCGGGCGTCGCTCTAACAGTATTGATATGGTAGCCCCGAAACGGTGGAATCCGTCTTCCTTGCCTGGCGTTTGACAGGGGACACCCGATACCGCGACTACGCCTGGCGAATATTCAGCGCCATAGAAAAGCACTGTCGCTTACCGAAAGGCGGTTATGCCACCGTCTTAGACGTGGATAACCTCCCAGTCAGGTACCTAGATAAGCAGGAGACGTTCTTTATGGTGAGTTGCCCCGTCTTCCTCAGTTCCCGTGGGCTAACTTTAACTAAACCTTCGCAGAGCGAAACTCTGAAGTATCTGTATCTGACGTTCTCGGACTCGAGTGTGATATCATTAAAAGGTGAGCTCACGAAGCTCTTACGCTTGCCAGACTCCTTACGAAGCTTTTGAAAGACCACGTCTTCAATACGGAGGCTCACCCAATACCCATATTCAAGCCAACCATCAAACCAGCTTTCCCATCTTCCCCATAGAACCGGCTCGTAGCTATCCATCGCATTCACTAACCCACTTGCATATCCTTGGACGATGCTATGTAGTACCATTTCTCACAAACATATCCAAGTCCTAGTAAATAATGATTATTCCCGTATCTATTATGTCATACCACCTTGCTTCAGTGTCTGTACATTTCACCTTCGCCTTCACTGACGCCCCTACCGCTTCCGGAGCATGATCTTGGACCGGAAGTCGGATATGCGGTTTCCCTCTATCCAGCGCGGTTTCCGTGACCGTTCCTTCCCCTTAGGGAGGTGGACGTCGTAGTGGGACACAATGTGCGCAACGAGGAGCTTGAGGACGGTGGCAGCGAAGAATCGGCCAGGACAAGCTTCGCGCCCATGTCCCCAGACGAAGAAATCCGAGTTAGTGCTAATGAGCATGTCTTGTACTGATGTAGTTGGCAAGTTATCTTCGTAAGTTACGAAACGGAAGCCCTCGAAGTCGTTTGGGCGTGAATAGCGTTCGGGGTCCATGTGTACGCTCCTTGAAGGGACGGAGATGATTGTTCCTACGGGCATTTGCAGTCCATTTGAGAAGGCAAAGGGCTTGACGACCTTCCTCATCATGCTAGCTGCATGTATCATATTGAATGAATAGAGGTTACGGATAGAGAATCGGGCGACTGACCAGAGCGAATGTTCTCCCTCCGCATACTCTCTTTAACAAAACTATCCACGAAGGACATTTCCTCGATAGCGTTTCTGGACCACCCATCTATCCTGGTTATCTTGCGCACCTCCTCGTGTAAAAAGTCATTGTAATCCCGGTGCTTGGCAAGGTGATGCAATATTTCAGCGAACACCTATGCCATCTATAAGCATATGCAGGACATTATGATACAACAAAGACGCTCACTGATGTCAAGCACGATACGCCGGATAAAGCTAGAGCTTCCATCGTCTCTAATACGTCTATTGAGGATGGCTTGAATTCATCGAGAAGCATCCATGAGCAGATATTTTGTCCTTCCGGTGAGCTACCTGACTCTGATACATTCTTTCCATACAGGAGTGACTTCAGATGGGCTGATATCTTCAGCCGGAAAAGCATACGGTATATCAGACTATTGGTTGATACATTAGCAAGGATTGCGATATAAGCGGTTGATCACTTACCGAACGAGGGTCCTGGGTAGACACCATGCTAGTAGCGGCATCGAGAGAGTTACACGCAGGAGTGACCTAAAGCTAGCTATGAATTTTTGGTTCTGACCTTCAATGCGAGATAAATAGTATGCTACTAGTTAGGCAGCATAGCACGTACTAAGGGACAGACCACCGAGTACACGACTCCATACGAGAGTCGTGATATCAACCGACATATCCAACGGTGAGAAGGTGGCCCATTCCTTGTTGTCGCCGAGTAGCGACTCTTGCGCAGCGAAGTATTGGGTTATTTCTTCGTGTACAAGTGGCACTAGATCAATAAGAGTTCGCGTGAGCCGCATTTCCACCAGTTCTCTCTTGTAGGTGCTATGCAGTGGGTCCGAGTCCAACGAGAAGGTGTGGGGTGTCATCACTAGCTAATGGGAATCTGTTTAATGTGTATGTTATCTAACGGACGCACTCACGTCTGTGGCAGCATCACCCAAGCTCAGCTCGTTATTTGAGTGCATGCGCATTTCCTCTATTAATCTCTTGTCACGGACAAAGATATTCCAACCGGTGAGTCCTGCGATCTTGTATACACCTTCCGGGTACTTTGAACGCGTTCAGAGTGTGCCACTCCAGAGCAACTCCCTTACCTTGTCGTAGCCTTCATGAATGAGCCTATTCGCGTCAAAGGTATAGATGATAGCTGTTATATATGACAAGGGGGGGAATGTCCATCCAATAGTCGGAATTGCGGCCAACTCTTTGGTTGTAAGAATAGTGGCCTTTCAAAAGAAATAATGTAAACTCACCTCGGCCTCGATCTGTCTGCTCCTCCTGTAAATAAGTGCGCTGACCGCTATTATTATGCAGGCATTGATGAAAAGGAACGAGGACTGCTCGTCTGCGCCATGATGGTTGGGCATAAAGACCTTCTAGTAGCTAAGCGCCCAATTAACGAACGACGATCAAGTTCATTCAGGGGCTTCGCGCTTCAAGCTTCATGCATCGATGCCAGTTTGTCGACGAGATCTCCTCGGCAGGCGCAATGCAACGCACTTTTGAAAAACATACAACGGCGCGTGAACCGACGCCTTCCCAAAGCTGGGAAATGTTAACTCACCACACGTGACTAAGAATCAATATCTTGAGTTGGTCCGACCGTTGCTCTCGCACTGCTCCATCTCATCGATATCATCTATCGTTCATGGCTGCTGCTTTAGAAAAGGTGTCGTCAAACAAGGCCTTCGCTGGCGAACTCACAAAGTATAAATTCAAAGTAAATAGTCCACTTTGTAATGGATCGCGTCCAAGAAATACTGAAATCGATGATCGTGACAGTCCGCTGCACTTGGTGGATTGTCCGCCAACTTCAATATCTTCCTTCCCCCGAACGCGGCGAATGAGAAGGTCCCTATTCTAGTTTATCTCTCCGGCCTTACGTGTACGGAAGACAATGGGTAAAGGCAGAACAGCTTCACGTAGCCGACAATCTCTTACCATATCGGTATGCGGACCTTCAGGGCACAGAAGGGTAGCTTCCTTGGGTACGCCTCTGAAGCAGGCATAGCTTTGCTCTTCCCCGACACGTCTCCACGTGGGGCTGGAATAGAAGGCGAAGACGATGACTGGGACTTCGGGACTGGTACTTGAACGGTGCTTCATCGCCCTCATCGACGCAACTAACATCCCATAGGTGCCGGCTTCTATCTGAACTCGACCAATCCAAAGTATTCGAAACACTACAATATGCTCACTCATGTAACCATTGAGCTACCCCAGGTAATCGAAGCTGCCGGGCTCCCAATTGTAGGATAAACTTCCCTTCTCCCATGTCGCCCCCTGACTCCTATGTTAGGATTTCAAACGACAATCTATCTTCGGCCACTCTATGGGAGGCCATGGCGCTCTGACATTGTATCTAGCTTCCAAGCGCAAGCAATACAGGTCTGCATCAGCGTTTTCGCCCATATGCAACCCGACGAAGTGCCCATGGGGAGAGAAAGCCTTCAAGGGTTATCTCCAAAACGGTATTGAAGAGGCGAAAGCACAATATGATGCTACCGAGCTTATTGCAAAGACTACTGATTCTGTTCATATTCTTATTGACTACGTGAGTAAAATAACGTAGTCGTTTGCTGATTGCCATCAACCGACTTCTTTCAAATTAGGGCACTGGTGATAACTTCTATAAGCAAGGGCAACTGTTGCCAGAGAACTTCCTGAAAGCAGCCAGGGATGCCGGCCATGATGAACTCAAAGTTAGAGTTCGAAGTCATGAGGGGTACGATCACAGCTACTACTTCGTGAGCAATTTTGCCGCCCATTTCTTAATGTACTTGCTGAGATTGGTGCTAGATATCGACCTTCGCGGCAGACCATATACATTGTAAGCAATCGATCATCCACAACACTGTACTCCATGGATCAATTCCTTTCTCTAGTCCACGCCAACTTCTTGAAGGCTTGATCATCTCCATCGAAATTGTATGTGAGCCGTAAGATATAACGTGACCAGTGTACGGATATCCGTAGAAAACTGTATAACATTGTAAGCTTAGCATAAGTAAGCGCGGGACGTTCCAGCCTTCATGGCGCGGTCAAGTTGTCCGGTACGGTCCATGGCTTTCCATTCGCGTAGGTAAAGGTCGACAGCACGCAGGGCAAGCAGAAGTGGATAGCCATCAACAAGGAGCAAGTTACAATGCCATAGGCCAGAAGCAGAGTGTGTCAAGGTCCAGCAAGAACGCGGTCAAAATAGGCGGCTTCCAGGGCAGGGAGGTCGTCGGCAATCCAAGCACTTTGCATTGATGAATAGACGGTTCCACGATTGAGAGGGCTTCTTATTAGTAGTCGGCCAACCAGGTCTCTTGCTAATAAACGAAGGCGTCAGGGCAGATCTGGTATATGAATGATCTAAGAAATTGACCACGGGGCAGATTCCGCCAAACGGAGTCCTTGAATTCTATTTCTCCGGAAAGAATCCTCTGCTTGACGCGGTTTTCATTTCTAGCATAGCTTTGCGAGATCTGAGAGCACTGTGTATCCTGTTGTAGGTCGGGTTCTTGGGAATCAGGCACAACTTCCAGCCACTCGGAATCGGATGACGCATCGTAGTCAAAAGGATGAAATCCGCTGTGGTTTCAATGTCAGGAACAGCGGGAGACCCAAGTCCTACAAAAACTTACGATAGCATTATAAAGAGGATAACGCCAGCACTCCAGCAATCCGACGGCATCCTACGTGTAACAGTGTTAGCAGAAGGACAAAACCGCGAGGGAGGTTCTGGCTACCCGACGTATCCCAAATGTTTGTTGTCCAGAGCGAGGATGCCTTCTGGAGGAAGATAAGAGACTGTACCACAGACATTCAGAGTCTCTTGGTAGGCCTTGGGTCGAGCAAGACCGAAATCAGCAATCTGTATGCGTGGATAGGGACCAGGGGTGTAAAGTAGGATATTCTCAGGCTAGTCTAGAGGTTCAACTTGTATTCGCGTACGAAACTGAGTGCACGTACCTTGATATCTGGTTAACATGAAATGGTTAACGTTATCATTGATAATTATTAGATACTCCATACCTCGATGTGATATCAATTTATCGTGAAGGTATGTCAGTCCCTTCAGCAGCTGGAACATGATGTATTTTGCTTCGCCCTCACATAACCGATTTTCAGTCTCCTGATGGCCGATGATGTAGGTGAAGAGATCCCCGCCTGTGCATAGCTCTAGAAATATATGCCTGGAAAGGTCAACGTTAGCAACAGCAACACAGAGCATTCGAGCTTCGAACAAGAAGTTTCCGTTTTGATCAACATCATATACGCGATTGATGTTTGGCTAGGAGGATGATCAACATGGATCCAAGGACGAGGAAAGTAGGTTTACATGATTTAATAACAAGAGTATCTTGACTTCCTTCCAAACTTGGCTGAGTTCGTGACCTTTCCTCGCCTTAATAGTTTTGCAAGCGACCTGCCGATGCTTATGTTTGTTCACGGCCAGATGGACGGTCGCAAAGCTCCCACTACCCAGACAGTGAGACGTTACGACGTAGTCACCGACTCGCTAGAAATATGAGAAATGATAGCGATCAATATGGAGACCTCACCTTCTGGGCTGGTTGTGTGGGTAGGGTGAGGTCGAATATGTTGCCTTTGTCGTTAGGTTCGGCCCAAATATGCAGACATTTGAATGCTGATTTAGGTATGAGCGAGGGGACACCGAGCACAGAGTTGAGCGCCCGTACTGAGAGAAGATGGGATCTCCAAAATGTCCCCATGCATCAGTATGACAGAAGTTCGTCGAATCATATGACCGTTAAGGACGAGGCCATTTGTTGACAAGTCCTTGGTGCTTCATAAGTATATGCGCCACCATAGTAGTTCAGAGCGTACCTGACATGATACTATTATACCCCCTGTACCGGAACGTACGCTAATTCTCTTGTTGCAGTTTTATTCGACTCACGCAACGCGACTTACGCATATAGTTTGCAATGAAGGTTTGAGACAAAAGCATCCGGAATAACATAGGTACTGTTCGCAGTAAGTCTCGGTTGGCATGATACGGATACGGGGTATACCAGAGCTTAGGATGACGACCAATGGCAACAGGTTTGTTGATGCTGAGCACAATCACTGGGACGCGTTCCTGACATAAAGTTATGTGGATATACGCGTCGGACACCCACCTTCTTTGCGTCCTTTATTGACTGTCACCAATTTCGCGCATACATGGCGTCGCGGGCAGGAGTCGTTGTTGACCATGTTGGTAGTGGAACAAGGAGAGCTTGGATGTAAAGAGCTCGCTGAGACCCAATTGAGCGATACGATAGGGGCGGTAGTAAACAGGCAACAACAAGGATGTACGATCTAATCATAGCCTTTACCACTACGTTGCTTTACACGTTTTATCTTTTTGTGATGCTTCTTCCCCTTTCCAACCTCATTGGCAACACCTGTGAGTGCCAGGAGCCTCGCCTGCCGAGCATCTAGTGGTGTGCCATCGTTGGTCACGGAATTCTGATGAGGAAATGCTTTCCCTCTCGAGAATTCGCTACCGTTTCGAAGGGAACCTTGGACGAGGGGACGGGATAAAAGTGACCCTTGGTTTTCAAAGAAGTTGTTATCCAAGTTTTGAGTTTTCAGGCCACCTTGATTCTTGATGGCACTATTCGGCGCGAATGCAACGAAAGTATCAGCGTTCTTTCCTACGCGAGTAGTGGGCGCATGCTTCTTCTCGGCCGCGCGAGTCATGGCAAGTTGGTATGCTTTCTCGTTGAACGCGTCGGAAGAGATGTCTGGCGGTGGGTGGGAATATAGGATTTTAGCGTTGACATAGTCTTTGAGGATGTATCGAGCAGCGCGGGCTTCATCAGGATTGCCTTGACCCGAGCGCATAAAACCGCGACCGACTGAAGAATCATCAGACTAGCGTAATAATATGAAGAGATTTTGCTTTACTGGCATATGAAATCAACAGATCTTCGGCCTTGACCCTGCCGTCGCCACCCTCGTCTGTATTTTGCGTTTTGATTGACAGACCATAGACGGCCTCAAGAATCTCTTTTGGGATACGATCGGCCACCAACGACACTGGACCTGTGTATTCTCGCAATTGGTCAATTGGCAGAACACCATCGCATACGAGGTCCGCCCGTGTCGTGGCGAACTGGGGGAAGACCAAACCGGGACAATCGCATAGAACGATGTGATCTGAAAGGTGTATCGTTTGGAAGTGCTTCGTCTTTCCAGGTGTTGACGATACGCTGACTTTCTTTTCACCCAGCAGAGAGTTGATTGTGCTGGATTTTCCGACATTGGGATACCCCACTAGCCCCACCACGAGTTTCGAAGGAGGCTTTCCTTCTGAATCTTTGAACTCTTGAAAAAGGAGAGATGTTAAATATGTTTAGTGATGAAGGAATAGTACTTACCTGTCAGATCGGGGCTGGACTTTATGAACAACTCTTCGAGTTCGAGGACTGATAAAACTCGTGCCCTTGGATCCTGTCCATCTGTCGTGTCCTCCTCAGCCGAAAAGTAGTGCTCGTCTTCGAGTTCACTTGCGTCTGACTCCGACTCCGATACATCGTCTTCTACCAAATCGGGTTCTTCAGCACCTTCGGCAACATCTTTCAGCTCGCATTCTGAGGATATATCTTGGTCGTTAGAACCGGCGACATCAAGAGCATCTCTTCGAGCCTGTTGGATGGCTGCAGCGTTCGCTGCCGAGAAGAAGGCGTATGTGATGCCATGTGTATCAAAATAGTCTGCCCATAGACGTCTGGATCTTCCTGTCAGATCGGAATACACGATCACCAGAGAGGATCTACCTTTGCCGTGCTGTAAGAAGGTCGGCTTTGTTGATGAGCAAGAGATTGCGCCTCTTCCCTTTGCCACTCCCGCTTTCACCTTCCGACCCCTCTATATCGAGAACATATGACTCCAAATCTTCGCAGCGGAACCGCAACGGATTTCGTGCATCCACGATCTGAACAACAAGATGGGACCGTTCGACCACTCTCCATAGCTGCCGCCATACTTCGATATTGCGCTCGAACGGGGTAAGGAGGAAGCCATCTCGTTCCTGAAGGCTGGTCTGCGGTTTGACATACACATCGAATTCAGTAGCTGAAATCACTCACCCCGCAAGACCTCTCCTCCATTCTAAGAACGCATCTTTCTCCTGCCGATCTAACTGTGCCGTGGTCATCCCCTTCTTCCAGTCCGGCCTCCTAGGCACTCTTAGTCTCGCCTTGTTCTCTCGTTGCCGCTGTAGGGTGTTCTTTTCTTCTTGTTCGCTGAGGAGATATGGATTACGACTGGATCCAGTAGAAGATTGTATTATTTTGACATTATTTCTCTCTATTACACAGGTTAGATGATTGAAGTGTAAGAAGGGAGAACAGACTTACCGGCAGTGAACTCGGTCCCGGCCAACTGTGCAGTGCTGAAGAATTCGTCAAGGTCCTTCTCTTGCGTTACAGACTTCAGGCGAGACGTTGGATCGAGATCGGTGGTATACTTCACATCCATAGTAAGTATGCGAGCTACTCAAAAACAAGCGGTTTGAGCTCACTAATCCCGACTCTTGCATATGTCGTGCATCCTTTATCTTTCTGTTGATGATTGCCCGTCCTAAGCCACTTGGGTTAGGATCTCTCCCCTTAGGAGGCTACTAGGTATATCGTGCATGAGCAAGGTCTTCTAGAGCCTGTGCAATCGTCCGTACCATTGTGAAGATGGGTGTTGAACGTTGAGGAAAGAGGTGTGCAGTAGAATGGATTTGTAGGGCTTGAGTCAGATGATCAAATTTCGGATTAGGAAGCACAAGCTTAAATAAAGTTTACTTCCTCGTTCATAACGGGCCAAATTCACTAATCAGCAGGGATATGATGAGTGAACGTGGGGATCGATTGGGACAACAGACGCTTTATCGAGACGACGAATAAGATGCATGGAACTGAGCGAGGACGCGGCAATATATACAATGCAAGAGTCGTGATCGGAGTACATTATGATTTACGCGAATTATATATCTTTAAAACAAATCAAGGAAGGTTTGGTCGGACTATTCAGAAGGATCAGACGCTAGGTTGGGTTGTAGGTTCAGAGGAAACTCACCACCAGCGACCCAAACGGGTTGATCGGAGCCGTCCGGGTTCGGTGTGACGGTCAATTCGTAGGACGTATCGAAGGAACCAGCGCTCCAGACTGTGAACCCAGCAAGCGTCGGGAAGTGGGACTTCACGAATGCGAGCTCTTCATTGACGCTTTAAGGTATAGGTAGTGAATATCAGTGATCAGTCAAGAGAAGAGGTGAGGGGACATACGCAGTCTCGCAGGAAGCGGTGTTGCCTCCACCAGTCTCACTAAGGAGAGCTTGTCGGTTTCCGTTGTTCTGAAGGAAGGTGACCAAGTTGGTGAGTACTTGGATGTTGTTCTGGCGATTGTTGAGTAAAAGGGAATAATAAATGTGAGAGGTGTACACACGGTGCTGCATTCAGTGTGAGTTCCACTGTTGTCGAAGTCAAGGTATTTGTGGACTGCATGGGAAATTTAGCAGGAGGCATTATTTTCGCCGAGAGCTGAAGTACCGTCAAAAATTATCTTGTACTTATCGCCAATAGGATCTGTCACTCCGAGCAATGCCGGGCCTGCTTCAGTTGGGAGGGCTTCGGCGCTCGACCAGCTGGATCCAGGAATGAGAATGAACTGGGATGTGGCACCAGTTGCACGAATGGCATTAACGGCAGCTTGTACGGATGTAACCCATGTGGGGATTGATGGTACGTCGTGTGGTTCGTTCATGATGCCAAACTAGAGGATTAAAGTTTAGGGTGATGGATGGTAGCAAGCCGGAATGACTTACGATGATTTTGGAGTTGTCCTTGTATTTCGCGGCGAGCTGAGACCACAAGCTGGCGAACTGCTCGTTGGTGGGTCCGCCTTGGGCGATGATAGCTCCGTTCCATCGGGCGTAGTTGTGCTGAGTGTCATAAATCAGTGGGCTTACTACCAAAGAGCGGGGAAGTCTACATACAACGTCGAGGATGACAAATGGGCTGCTAGACTGCCTGAGAGCCGTCTGAACGGTAGCATCATATCGAGAGAAGAATTGAGGATCGATTGTGCCACCGACGGTGGGTGTCATCAATTGCCACGCTACAAGTGTCGATTAATTTGGTGCCAACATCACATAACAATGATAATACCAAAGGCTGGCCAAGGAATGGGTAAATAAAGACCTGGTAGAAAATAGGTGGCCACGTACGAATTCTGAATATATTCACGCCTTGTGCAGCGAAGTGCGAGAACTGACCCGTTGGAGGATCAGCGGAATCATTTTCAAACGACCCGTCCGTTTTCTGTGTGAAATGTGATGGCATTTAAGAGCGTGTGCTTGTCAGCTGGCATCGCGCACATACCGATGAGAAGTCGTATCCAGCCATATTGACACCGCCTAGGAAGGAAGTAATACCTCCTGAAGGAGCAGGCGTGCTGCTACCGCCTGGTGCAGAGGCAGTAATTGTCTGAGATGGAGCCGCTGCGCCGGGAAGACATTGTGAATAATCTAGGGACAGCGTTCATTAATCGTTGAGTGGGGTCCAACACAACAGCGCTTACAGTCGTTGAGTTTGTTACACGAGGCTCCGGCCACGCAGGCCGTAGCGCCGGCTGGTTGAGAGTAAGTCCGAAGTCATAAGCACAACGGTGGTACTCACACCACCCAATACCTCCACCTTGTGATGGCGTTACATTAGACAAGTCGCGCATCGGCGTTAATGAAGTTGGACACACATTGAGCATAAAGCTGACAGAGGTACGGGTCAGGATAATGCTCAGAAAATAGTTGCACTACACGAGCTTACAGGTTGTTGTGCGCGGACACCCCAGGATGGGATGCCTAGCAGAACAGTGGCTGAAATAAAGTACTTCATCTTGGTCGTCGGGGTGCTACATCGATCTGACAGGCTCCATCGTATTATATATGTTGTGATACGGATAATTGACGGCACATGGAGACGAAAATATGTGGAGCAGCGGAAAATCCTGGCTTCGCATACTCGCATAGAACCTGATTACATTGGACTCGGAGATGATAACGTCAGAACGGAGAAACCTCATATGAGTGTACTATTTATTGATAGGCGCTTGATAGGCGCTTGTGCACTTCCGTTCAATCCACTGCCACCATGATCATGTCTCGGTCGCTGACGAGCCTTTACAGGGATTATCTGCGCGCAGTGTGCCAGCTGCCTCATATTTACCTCAGGTGCATCGTATCACACCCCTTCTAGAAGAAAGAAGTCTCATGTACCATGTCAGACAATTCTACCGTATCAAGGCTTCGGACGACATACGCTCAGCATTAGCCCAACCGGTAACAGCCCACTGTCGTGTAAAACGAATATCCAAGGTCTGTCGTTTGACGTGCGCTACCCTCTTCGGATTAACAGAGGAATTACAGGACATTCGAAGAATCAAGGCTGCTACCAGCGGCAGCAATAAGGCCTTTGCACATATCCTCGATGTCGCTTATGGCAGGAAGGGGAAACTCCGCTGGGAGCTCATGGAAGTGTGTTCCTATGACACCATCGTACTGCACTGATGAGGGAATTAACGTGTCGGCAGCCTCTGTTAACAGATCACGACGCCCCCCCGCCCGAGACAATGTTTCCGGGTAAACCAGATTCACGACCACCAACTTATTCTCCGGAATTGAAGACCCTCCTGACCTCGTCTTGCTCTCGCGTAAAACCACTTTCGGAACGCGCGCTTCGCTTCCCCCCTCTGCTGTCTCCCCGAGCTGATCCAAAATCAGAGGAGGCAAGACTATTGGGCCCTCTGAGCAACCGTCGGGAGCTCAATTTTCGATGGCGCTACTTCGTATCAGAGTGGCAGAAAGTTCGGCCACCTCTAAATATATCTCCTTCACCAGCGTATAACGGCGAAGAATGCTCGACATTTGGTTTCCATGGGTCGCAACTATTTGAAGAAATCGAAGCCCTCGCTGCTCAAGACCCGAACCTAAAGAGGGGTACTCGGAGAGAGAGAAACACTTCTTGCCACGCAGCCCCCGTCCACGTGGATAGTCCCTCTCCGACTCCAAGATGGCTGCGACGGCGTTACCGAGAACTTCTCTCCAGAGTCCCTATACTGATCCAGAAGCAGCCATCGAAGTTCTTTGTATCGTCTTCCCCGCTGGCCTGGTCCTCAGAACGCTTCAAGGCACCTTTCATGTCAGAAGTTGACGATGGGGATATCGCTTGGATGATGCAGGCTGAAGAATACAAGCAGCCAACGGAAAAGTCCAGAAATGATGCGAAAACATAATAAATACAACAAAAAGCGACCCTCCTTCCCACCGGTATCATGATCCAATCTCTAGCCCGTGTAATTCAATCATGTACATGCCATAATTCCTATCGAGGGCCCTGGCAATGCCGGCCTCGCCATCTGCGGTTACAACTCCACATTGGAGGTTCAGCATTGTCTGGAACTCTTCGAAGCTGAATACGGCTTTCTGCCGAATGCTCTCAAGCATGTCCTACAACACATACCTGTAAGTGTGTTCGTAGTTCCGGGTAAAGAATGCGACGAACCTGTGGGGATATGTTGTACAAGGCATAGTATTGCTTGGGTCGACTGAAATCAACGACTTGACCATCGAACGTTATAGCCTTGATATTCTGTTGCAGAGCTTGTATATTCCGCAATATTTTCTTGATGCCGAACGAGTTGACCTTCCGCAGATGACGTGCGTTGGAAACTAGAAGATGCTCCAATAGAGAGCTCAGACCGGAGAATACGAAACTGTTAGTGACAGTTAGCCAAACAGATAACTAGAACATCGTAGAAGACACACTTGTGGGCCTCCTTAGATAGTCGAGAGGATACCATCTCCTCGAATTGTGTTAGTTCGGCGTTAAGTTTTGCAATATTAGAATCGGGTTGCGTCGATTCACGTTCCAAGTCGTAATTCCCCTAGAAGGAGTCAGGTGTTGATTAGACATTGAGGTAGAATCTGTAGATACATTCTGGAACGCTGCGCTGAGGTGATGCATGACGCGACACCGTATGTCAATACGTATGGTGTAGAGAACGAGCTCTGCAAGTTGTTCATACGTCTTGAGTAAAGCTTGGAATCGTCTTGAGGCGATATCAGCGCCTCGTTTACCAAAAGATTCGATCGCTTACAATGCCATTTCCTTTGATAACGCTAGCTTCAAGCTGTCATCCGACGAGATCGGTGGCAGCACAGGCAGCAGTGGCGTGAAAGGAGTCACAGCACTCAATGGCTCCAAATTCTGAGGGGACATCGGGGCACCCTCAGTTTTCGCTTTCAGTGCAGTAAGAGCGGTGCCAAACCACATCTACGCGACGCGTCAGTTAGAGAAACACCGCACTCAGGGATCAAGACATACAACACTTCGGTGCAGTGTGCATAATGATGCAACACTCCTGAGGGAATGTATCAGGTCATCTTGAGATATATCAGCTTGTCCCAAGAATCCCAGTTCCAATTTTATCTCTTGTCGACATAGTTGATTTTTTTTCTCCAGGTCCTTGACATAATATTATGAAAGGGACCAACTATTCCGGGATGAAACTTACTAAGCATTGGACCAAACCATTCAGACACGGAGCCAGTTCGGATCGTTGGGCCCATTGGGCAGCCAACGCAAGCTTCGGTTCTAGTTGCATATCTGTAGGAGGTGCCACAGAAACCAAGTCCTGGAACCGGTCGCTACACCGTTGATAGAACTGGATGATGACGCCGAGGATGAGACGCGTATAATTTTCTCGGTGGAACGGAGAAGTTTGCAGCATGGTACATAGTGAATTGATGAGTGCCATGAGCTGCACGCTGGCCTATAGTTACTACGTTAGAAAGGCTTTGAGAGGAATATAAGAGGGTATGGGCACCTTCAGAAGTGGCTCGTTCGACAAACGTGCGGAGAAAGAGTCAGGCTGGAAGGCTTCGGGTCCTACGATGATGTTAAGCTACTGTCAAAAGTACGTAGATACAGCCATCTTACCAATGACGATTTGATGGAATAAGTTCGAGACTTTTTCTTCCAGCTGGGGCAAATAAACTTTGAGCACGAAATCATCTAAAACTTCACTCGATGCCCTTGAGGCTTCCGCGCCGAACGGTAGAACCTCAGCTACGCGATCCAAGAAGCAAAGAGTAGGCCGGAAAAGAATAGTGACGTGGAATGCATCCGGATGGATGAGGACTCTGTGACGCTGCCCTGTCCCTAGCAATCGTTCATCCGAGCCAACATTGGAAACCATGGACTGCGTAGAATTATCCGCCGAGCCCTGAACGAGTCCTGGCATGGTGTCTTTGATCGTTGCCATCAAACCGTCTTCGTGTGGTTTCAGTGTTTTAATGGTCGATTTCACATCTGTATCGACAAAGCGAAAAATAGTCTGCAAAACAGGTGAAAAGGCCTGTATTTCAATAACCAGTATATCGTACCTTAGTTTTGTCCCGAGTGAACCTCCCATCACGGAGTATCTCGTTGATGGAAGAGACAGGATTGCGCCCAGATGTTGTGCCCTGCTCCTCGTCCGTGATGTAGTCTGAAATCAACGTCCGTACCTGCGACAGCAGGTCAACAAGTAACGGGATTTTAGGCGACGAAGAACGTACCTCTGATTGGACGGCCGTCCATATCTCAGACAATGGAAATAGTGATCCAGCCTTTGCACCCGAGGCATCCTTAAAATCCCGCCGCTATCAACTTTGTTTGAGTATTGGTCAGGACGTCATCTGTCTTTTACATACCGACCCAATCCTGTTGGCAACCTCGTAGACAACCCTTAATCCCTGCGCTACAGCGTGTAATTTAGAGTAGACAGTCCAAAAGAAGTCTTTCAAGATTTCGTGGTCTAAATGGCGCGCAGATGACTCTAGACCCGCTAGCCTCAGCGCAGACGCGTCCACGACGGTACCTGTATTCAGCACGGAATCGACTCCTGATAAGGCATTCGAGAGGAGATACACCCCATCGGCCTGGGCGATGCTAGAAGCTGGTATCACTTGCACGGAAAGGCGACGCCCAAACTCCGCTCGTTCGCTGACTTCGTCTAAAGTAGCTTCCACGAGCGAATACACCTCCGTCGGCAGCCGCTGGGCGACGTTGTCAAGTGCATTCCCAAGTTTCCCTAGAACAGCTAGGGATTCCATCACGGTTTCCATGTATATAAAGGAGTCGGTCTCGGGGTTAGTTTGTGAGGATGGGGACACGGCACCAGGAACAAGGTTGGCCATCGTTGACAATGAAGCCGAGGTGCGAGCGCCGCGAATATTGGGTTCGTTAGTGTCCAGTGGAGGGTCGTTTGGACGTATGGCGAGGTCATTGAGATATCTTCGCATGCGCGAGGGGCCGGGGGCCGCCGCGTCTGTCTGTGTTCCGGGAGGGGAAGTATTGTCCGGATTGTCGTCGAACTCGACCTTTGGTACTTGGAACAGACAGGAGAACATCAGCGCACCCATGTGTTAGTCGTGGAACCTACTCACGGCGAACATCTTGGTTGGGAACGTATGCGGCCCACCGCGATTCACACCAAAATGACTTGAGGTACAGATGTCCGTGGAGTTCATCCACCAAAATGTCCCTCAACGCCTTCACATAACATGAGCATAAGAAGAACAACGGGGTGGTGACCTGACCGTTTCCTGTGCAACCAGGTAGCTTCGTAGGTCGGAGACAGCCCCAATTTCTTGCATGTCTGCCTTGTTAATCATCTTCAGGCTTCGAACAAGGAGAACAGATGCTTGAAGTAGCCTCTTCTCAGAAATCAGTGTTTCCAGGAGATCGGGAACAGCTTTCAGGTGTTCACTAAACGCTGTTGGTAAGCGACAAGTTCACAACTGGAAGGCAAGACTTGAGAGAACATTTGATCAAGAAGACGCATCATTTCCTCTAAGGTCTGACCCCTGGACCATAGTTGTACTAGGTCGGACCGCTTGTTGCCCAACGACTCTTTGGCCTGTTGCAACAACATTCGGGTCTCTTTTATCTGCGACTGGGTTGCTGTAAGGTGCGTGAGGAGTGCTGCGTGATGTGGCAGAGAGTCGGCGAATTGCTTGTAATGCTCTAGGAGCAAGCACTTCATGAGTACGGGGTTGGAGGTTATCAAGAGGTTCAATATAAGGTCACGTACTGTCCACGGAGCCCTTTAAGGCCTTTGCAAGCATATGTTTCGTTCTACGAAACGATTCCATATCTTTTTCTACATTAGTTTCGTCGAGAAGTTGAAAAGCAAGGTCGACAGTGTTGAACTAGCAACAGCATGAGAAGCGATACATCGAGGAAGCAGGGAGCTTACGTCGGGATCGACCATGAACTCCCAGCCATCCTTTACTTGATCCAACACAGCTATGGCAAGCAGGATATAAGCCGACGGGTCTTGGTCTCTGACGCGCGATCAGGACACACCATCTATCTCTCCAGTCCGAGCACTGGTTGGCTGCCGACCAGGCATCTTATCTCGTATTCGTTTTTGCCTTGCCTTGTCCTCCTCAATTTCTTGCTGCCGTTCCCTCTCGTAGTTTAAGTCATCGCTCCCATTTGTCATGGCGCGCTTGCGCACGCCTGCAAACTGGAATGCAGAAATGGCTGAGGCCAAAGTCGGTGAAGTTGTTTCATCTTCTGTTAGCCCCCTTGCACTCCGGGGAGGTGGTGGCCGCGGGCCACCTGGCGTGTTGCTCGTTGATGTGCTTGGACGAGGCCGGTGTGGTGTTGAGACCTCGGATCGTGTGGTGCTCATGCTGTCTCTGTAATAGTCGCGAGAGTAGTCCGAGGGCACGTCGGACACCCCTGATTGTCGACTTCTGAACTCTGACCTTTGAGGCCGCGAAGGTCCGGAGCTATTACTATTAGGCGAACCAGTGGGTCCTTTGACATAATGGCTCGACCCGTTACTAGGTGTGGTCGGCCGTGACGGTAGCCGACCAATCTGCAGCGGCTTTGTAGATGATTGCTGCGCGTTTCCATTTGTTAGTGAAGGAGAGCGCGCACGTCGAGTAGGGAAAGGAGGGGCTCTGGACATCGAGCTCGTCGATGTCAAGACACGGTCACGATGCATTAGGCGCTCATTGCTAGAGGTCAATTATCGGCGCTTGGTATGCTGCGGCTTCTTACCATATTTGGGTGAAGAGGCGGGAGCTACTTCTTCACCACTGCCAAGTCGGGTATCTGAGAATGGCCCGATCTGCCGCACGGGTTTTGCCTTCGTTTCTGAGGCCCGTACATCGCCTGCGCGCATATACTCGTGCCGCCGACCACGAGGATGCAGTATTCCAGCATACACAACCAATTGGTGCCGTGCACGCGCATTGGTGGTCTTCAGTTGAAGATGTCCCAAGCAAAGTAATCCTTTTCATACCTGGTGAGTTAACCCCCGTCCTTGACGGATTTCTCTATATCTCACCCATCCGTACAAGGAAATCCTGGTTTGCTCGACTTCTATATTCCCTTCCTTTCTACACTTCACTCAAAGGACCGTCAAATGTCGATTCTAGCCCATAGTCACGCCGGGCATTCTCCTGGTTTCCATACTTCGCCGGGGTGTCACCGGCTTTTACTGCAGATACAGAGTGCTATAGAAGCTTTCGATGCAATCAAGGTTGAATATGGGCCTGATATCCCTGTAACCGTTGTGGGGCATAGCATAGGTTCCTGGATAACTCTCCAGGTAAGTAGTCTCAACCCATCGCTCCTTCAGTGCCTAAACCACTACTGCTCAGATACTGAAAGCCAGGTCTGACACAATCTCTGGAGTATTCTTGCTCTTTCCAACAATAACTGATATCGCATCGTCCCCGAATGGCCGGGCCCTCTCCGTATGTTCTCTAGTAAGTCCCAAAGGTGTGGCTGACGATGCTGAGCAAGTGGGTGTTCCCCTGGTCTGTGACGATATCCAGAATTGCCAACATCCTTCGGGTTATCCCCTTGTCCTGCATATTGTCCTGGATCCTCCGCTCTTGGCCCGCGCATCAAAGGTCTGTCCTTGAAGGACTTTTGCGGTCTCCATCTTCCATTCTTGCGACATTGTCTATGGCCGACGACGAGATGAAGCTAGTACGGGATCTTGACACACAACTTCTTAAGCGAAACAACCGCAAAGTATGGATGTACTTTGCTCAATCAGACGACTGGGTAGGCGACTCGAAGGATGTGATCCTGCACTCCTTCCAGCCCGATGAAGGGTCCGCTCGCGTGGCGCACGGCCACCACGGTATCCCACATGCGTACTGTATTGGTGAGTCCTCACCTTTGGGAACGACCAACTACTGATTTTGATTCAATCAACCAGAACATGGAGAGCAACTGGCGGATCAGTGCTTTGAGTGGCTACAGGCACTAGGTTAATTTTTTCCTCGGACAATGTGTAGGCGGGTCAAAGGATCAATATTGCTCTCAAATATATATGTGTAGTAGTTCTGAGCCTTGTCTGGCAGGCCTTGAGCTTGAAAGTTAGTTTCTCTGCGTTACTCTGGACTGTCACGCTCTCACGTGGTGGATCACTAACGCGTAAGGCAATGGACACCCCCTTGCTCTCGTCGCGTATCATCCCTTTTCGTACACTTTTGGTGGGAGATATGGTGAGGTCCCTCAGTGCTCTTTCCCCCGCGCCTTCTTCTCTGGGAGTCGTCGCGAACGATGCACGCAAGGCTAAATCACAGCCATCACACACCAACCTCGACTGGCACATCGATATCCCCGTCTTAGCGCCAGACGTACAGAGCACATACCGGCCCCTGAACGAAGTTCCAATCAACCACCAAGGCCAGCAACTTTTTGAGCTGGACGAAATCATTGGGGAGCACGAGATCGACCATGTTCTTTACTATTACGCTCGTTGGAAGCAAGGCTTCGCGTCCAGAGTGCGTTCTTTTGCCTTTGAAGTGAAAATATCGTCTGACGCGCCCATAGTTCCCTGCAGAGGGTTTGCGGGGACAACTTCCGGAGGTGGTCGCGTCCTATTGTAAGATTCACTAAATTTCCAAGGGTTCCTATGTGATAGTGACGTCTTGTAGTGAAGCGCAAAGGACGCGGGGAATTTGAGGACTTCGATCCTTCAGGCAAGGATGTGCACCCAACATCTCGTCTGCGAAAGGAAGTCACAGTCAATAAACGCAAGAGTTCTACTGCCTACAGCATGATCTCAGGTAGTTCATCCCGCAGCAAACTGAATGAAGCTTCGAGCGAGGAGATTGAAGACAGTGACGAAGAATATGAGCAGAGCTTGCGGCCACCTCGTAGAATCCTTCGAACAAGGGCCGCGAAGGCGCTCCCCTTCAGCCCTCGCAAGACGAGAGCGCAAGATACCACACGCGACTCGAGCATCGACAATGACTGGAAGAGTGAAGAAAGCGAGGAGGATCAGCCGAAACGCCGTTCTACACGAACCCGGAAAACTAGGGGGTTCGATACAGCGAATTATGAGGATTCCGACGCGATGGACGTGGACAGCGGCTCCGAAGCACCGCGTTCTTCAAGATTGAAAAAGCCCAAGCGTAGAAAGGCGTCTCGACCTGCGTACGGTAGTTTTCGTTCTGTGGAAGACCTTGACTACGACCCCTGCTCCGACGAAGAGACCGCGCCCCTCAGGAAGCATCGCGACTTCTGTGAGAAATGTCATCGCCAGCCAGCTCATATCCTCTTGAACAATTTGAAACGAAAGAAGACCAAGGGCAAGCGAAAGAGAAAAGATGACGACCTTGAAGAAGAGTCTGGTGATGAAGAGGAGAAGCTCACGCATCTTGGAGGATGGGTACGGTGGTAAGTATAAGATTACTTACATAGATCACCTTCTTACACCGCCAATAGTTTGAAGTGCCCCATCTCTGTTCACTGGCGCTGCCTTTCTAGCGCTCAAAGGGACGAAATGCTGAAAGCTGCTCGGGAACGTGGTCGCGAAGAATGGCGCAGCACTCAAGCACACGACGATGTATACGACGAGGATGGACAGCCAAAGTCGCATCCAGACGAACCAAAGAAAAAACCAGGGTTGGAACCGCAGCAAATAACAGAATTTATATGTAGCTCATGCATGAAAGGGGGCATCTGCATGGGCTGCATGGACACAGCCCTGGAGGCCGATCCAAGCTTGAATAAACCAACCCTCGAAGGGACTCAGGCGCAAGACTCAAAGCCCGTTGTTGAGGAAGACGTGACTATGGAAGACGCGCCAAAAGTCGCGACCAAACCAGGGATTTCCGATCGACTCCTCTTCCGATGCGTCCTTTGTAAGCGACTCGCTCACTATGAACATCTTGCCCGGCCGCCCGACCTCGATGCTGACGCGAGTGTCGTGGAAGTAGCAACCTGGTTGCAAGATGAACATTGGAGGTGTGCAGACTGCTTGTCGTTCCAGGATAAAGTGGAACATGTCCTTGCTTGGCGACCGTACCCTCCCAACGCAGTGGAGCCCCCTCGTCCTTCTGACGAACCTCCGAATGCTAAAGCATCGCTGCCACGGGAATATCTTGTCAAGTGGGTCGATCGAAGCTACAAACGCGTTCAGTGGGTGCCGCATATGTGGCTAGCTTCCACCCACTTCTCCAAGCTCAAGAATTTCTTGGTTGGTGGGACGAAGGTAGATCTACTCCAGGAGCCTTTTGGGGTCGGAGAACCTATCGAGGAAGCTCAGAAGGTGGACGGCCCGTCTGCTCTGAAAACCCCCCAGGAATCTCGCGCCTCGTCTTCTAAACCGGGTACGGAGCAGCACACCTCATCTCCTGGATACCTTGTAAATGCCGAACAGTATATCCCACCTCTTTGGTCGACAGTTGATCGCGTTCTGGACCTCGTCATATGGAGCCCCATGTACCTTAGGCACGCTCAGAAGTCCAAAGCCAAGAAGTCTCGACGTCGCCTCGCCAAATCCAGAGATGAAGACGATGAAGACGATGGAATGAATGGCGAAGAGAACGAGGAATCGCTAGCGGTGTTTAATGAGGTATTTAAACATGGTAACGACCCCCCGGAGAAGGACTCCGAGACGCTTGAAGAGTGGGAGGAGCGGACCGGACAGACATTTTCCATGGATGATATCAAGCGTGTCGTCTTCGGTTTCTTCAAATGGTCAGATCTAGGCTACGATGATGGTAAGCACCCTATTACTTCACCTTTCAATATTGCTAAGCGACGGCTGTCAGCCACTTGGGACTCGCCGCCTCGTCCTGAGGATGCTTCTTGGCCGGCTTTCGTAAACGCGGTCAAACGATTCATTGCTTCCAGGACCGTGTACATTAAGAAGGGCACCAAATCCGTACTCGATCGCAATGGTAAAGGTTGGGAACACAATGGGTATATGAAACAGCATCGGGACGATGTCAAGACACTCGACGTAGGGCAGGATCTTTCACTCAAACTTATGGATTTCCAAGTGAGTTGAAGTTCACTTGAGTAGAGTGATCTCTGAGATTTGGTAATAGCAAGACGGGTTCAATTGGTTGTGTAATAACTGGTGGAATGGCCAACACTGCATTTTGGCTGATGAAATGGTATGTTAACCACCATGTTCATTCCTACCCTTTACTGATACGAAGACGAATTTCCCTCCCATAGGGATTGGTTAGCTTGTGGCGTTTATTGCATAAATCATACTAACAGTCCAACAGGGTAAAACCGTCCAAATCGCAAGCTTCCTGGGCCATATTATCGATAAATTTGATGCCTCGCCCGCCCTAGTGGTTGTTCCTAATTCTACTTTACCAAATTGGGTCCGCGAATTCGAGCGTTGGGCACCGAACCTCAGAGTTGTCCCTTGGTACGGGGAAGCGCGTGCTAGGGATGTCATCAAGAAGTACGAACTCTTTCACAAAGACGTCCATACCAGCAAATACACAGATGCCAAGTTTCACGTTCTTGTGACTACTTACGAAGCTGTCCTCAGCCCCAAGGATTTCGGACCTATTTTCAAGAAGCAACCTCGCTGGGAAGTGAGTGCCTGCGACTTCATTTCTGGTGGAGCGTTGTCAATGACATGTCTATTACAGGTCTTGATTGTCGACGAGGGTCAAAGATGTGCGTCTCGATGTTGTTATTTGTCATGTCGAAACTCACGCTAGCTTAGTGAAAAGCGACGCCAGCCTTCTTTTCCGCAAGTTGACAGAGTTGAACACGATACACAGGATTATCATGACGGGAGTATGTCGACCTCATTACTTCATACACTGGCCCTCATTATTTTCAGACACCATTGAATAACAACATTCGTGAATTGTTCAATCTCATGAACTTTCTGGATCCCATTGAATGGAACGACCTCGGAGCTCTTGAACAGGAGTACGCCGAACTGACCGATGAGCTTGTCAAAGAGCTGCACACAAAACTCCGGCCATATTTCCTCCGCCGTATCAAGAGCGAAGTTCTCGAGCTCCCTCCTAAGGTGATTTCATAACAAACGTTGCGCTGCACTTCTCTTACGAATTACTAGAACGAGGTCATCGTCCCTGTGTCAATGACGCCCCTGCAGAAGGAGATTTATCGATCTATCTTGAGTACGAGTATACGCAACCGGCTGGACTTTGCGCTGAACATAAACAGGTCACAACCTCGATATCTTGAAGGGCCTCACGGTCAACGGGCCTTCTGCAGCCGTTTCTGCCAAGAAAAGTCGACTGACGAATTTGCTCATGGAAATGCGAAAGTAAGTGCTTCGTCGTGTTCATGATTTATGTGTCATTCAAAATTGAATAGGTGTCTACAACATCCTTATATATATGCCAGTGACATCGAACCGACCAACCTCACCCCTCAAGCAACGCACGAGAAATTGATCGACGCAAGTGCAAAGTTCCGACTATTGAAGCAGCTCCTTCCAAAACTTAAAGCGCGGGGCCACCGCATACTTCTATTCAGCCAGGCAAGTTTCTTCCATAGCACTGCGAATGAACAATACCAACTAATGTGCTATGCAGTTTGTGATAGCCCTTGATGTCATTGAGGATTTCGTGGTTGGCGAAGGGCACAAGTGTCTGAGACTCGTAAGTTGGGGTTAGGTAGTGGGTACAAACCAGCTCACGGTCGCCTTGATAACTAGGACGGCAATACCAAATCTCGGGACAGACAGAAGAATATGGACGAATTCAACAAACCTGATTCGGAATACTTTATCTTCCTCCTATCGACGCGCGCAGGGGTAAGTGTTTAAATATCGTGTATCATCAGTTGCAACATATTGATTGCGGCTATAGGGCGTTGGGATCAACCTATATGTACGTGCTTATTTAGATTCGTTCCTCGAATATACCAACACGTGAACTGATGCTGTGTCTAGAGTGCAGACACAGTTATTATATTTGACCCAGATTTCAATCCTCACCAGGTTTGTACTCGCCCGTCCATGTGCTGCTGAAGCTGACGATTTTCGTAGGATCTGCAAGTAAGTTTCTTCATCTAAACACATTTAGCACAGCCCCTAACTTGATGCAAGGCCATTGCCCGTTCACATCGTTTCGGACAACAGAAAACAGTGTTAGTCTTCAAGTTGATGGTTAAGGACTCGGCGGAAGGTAAGTGACACCCCGTTTGACTGCACCGTCAGATTTATGTTTACCATTTTGATCAGAGCGCATCATGCAAATGGGGAAGAAGAAACTCGCCCTGGAACATCTTATTGTCAAGAAGATGGAAGACGACGACTCTGCCGGAGAAGACATACATTCTATTCTCACATATGGAGCCAAGGCTCTCTTTGACGACAGCGAAGGAGCTTCCAAGGATGTCATATGTCCGTTCCTCTTTAATAGAGGGGGTCTAACTATAATTCTAACTTTTGCTTCTAGACTCGGATGCCGACATTGACAAACTGATTGAGCGGACGGAGAAGGAGACTCAGGTAGTTGAACAGAAACCCGAGGGCGGGCTTTCCTTTGAATTTGCCAAGATCTGGTCTGCGGACAAAGACAGCTTGGAAGAGGTCCAGGAAACGGATGGGAATCACAATTCGTGGTCGCTTACTTTGCAGAAGATAGCGGCTGAACAAGCCTCCGCGCGAGTTGCTGAAAAGGCGTCGGGGCGTGGTGTGCGTCGGAAGGCAACTAATGTAGCAGGGGTATGTTCAATTTATTTGCCCTATCCCAACGAGTCACCTAACCTATCCACAGCCTGATGCGTATCGGGAGAATCCTCCGACCCCCCTGAAGTCGAAGAAGGCACCCAAGAGTCTGTCCGATGGTTCAGATTACGGTGCTGCAATTTCGTCAGCGTCGTCGACGTCGTCTTCGGATGATGACGAAATTGAGACCACCTATGAGGGACCTAAGAAGACAGAAGGCAAGAAACGGAATGCGAAGACCCACTCACCAGGACCCTCGATCTCTCAACCTCAGTATGTTCCGTATGCAGCGGGCGAAGTGTGTAGTCTCTGCCACACGAATCACGCAGGCAACGGAGGCGAATGTGGGATGACAAGAAACTCGCAGGATCTCGTTGCATTCCGGTTGGCGTTGATGACCGATGACGACGACGACGATATCGAAGTCAGGGTCAGTTACTTCATCGAACCCTTTTACTTACCACCCTTCTGACCCTTCCGTAGAGAGCTGCAATCAAGGCTATCGACGAAACACTTGCTCGACGGGGCGACGTTCATCTCCTTTGCGGTCAACCGCTCGTCCTGCTTGATAAGCAGCCAGCCCAACACTCAGCTGCCAATTCATCATCTACGAGCCACCACCAACCCGTTGTGCCTACAATACATTATGCCGCAAACACTCCAGCCACGGCCGTTGCACCACCTATCCCAACACATCACACCTCAGTCTTCCCCAGCACTAGCCAGATAGTAATGCACAACCCGGAGCTCAGTAGGCCAAGGCCAAAGAAGCATAAGAAACCATTCCAATGTCCTGTTTGTGATCAACAGACATACCATCTAGTCAAGGATTGCCCGGTTGTTAACCTTGGGTCTCGTAGGTAAGACAATTAACCTTTTTATTGAATTCGTGGATACTGATTCAATTCACCTCTCAGAATCGCCGTAGAAATTGCTCGTCTGGACAAGGATCCCACCAAGGCTGGTGTCGTCGACATCTTGCGAACTATATACGCTAGGTCGGTCAAGAGTGAAAAAGCCCTTGGAAATCCATCCACTTAGACAATGCCCGTCAATCACCCCTAGCAATAGACTAACATTCAGTGCAATATAATGACAATTTGTAGATAATATATGTATCTTAGCACCTGCCGTACTTTACCCGCACTCTGTGTGTCAATACCAAAGTGCTTCTGCTTCGCAAATATTTGTACTCGTTGAGGCCACTCCGATCGTACTTCCATCCAACTTCCATTGCATCCTGTTCCATGTATGAAGCCGAAAGATGAACATCCCTGTATTTTCTGCCACTAACACAGGCGAGACAATGCCTAGTCGCAAACGCCCACGACCAGACGCGCTTTCGGACCCACCGAATCATGATGTCGGACTCAACGTCCGTGCGCCACCCAAACTCCCGAAGGTGGATTGCGAGCTTCTACTGGAAGCATATACGCACAAATCACTACGGAAACCAGTGGGCGATGCCCCAGACCGGCTCTGCGATAATGAACGTCTTGCCGTACTTGGGAAATCAGTGATTGGTCTGGTCATCACAGGCATTTTGTACAAGCAGAAACCGCGTCGAGATGCGGAAGAAATAGAGGTGAGTATCTTCAATGCGCTTGGAGTACTTCAATACAATAACGACTTCTTGCAATTGTGAAGGTTGAACTAGCCCAGCTATCGCGTGAAGTAGAATGGGCTCAGATGTACGGTATGGTTGAAAACATACGATGCCATCCAAATTCACGCGACGAGTTACACACAGAAGAGGTACGCATGTATCTTTGCGGTGCAAAAATACATCTGACACCGCGTAGACGGTGCAAACCGTGTTCCGAGCGTTCACAGGCGCAGCATTCATCTCCAGCGGCCTCGATGCGATTGAAGAATGGATTGAACAATTACTACAGACTAGCGACGACCTTGATGCTGAAACAACGATTTGTCCGCCACAAAACCACACTGCCAAGGACTCACCTCCTCACAAGAAGGCAAGGAAATCCGAACCAGCAAGCCCACAAGTATTCTTTGCGTCTCAGCCCTTTCGAAAACCACTCGATCCGGCCCCGTCCATAGGAAATCCTTTGACACCGGCCCAACCTAATCTCCCTTTCTTGCCATCCTTTCACCAGGCTGCTTCTCGCCGGGGTGTCTCTGTCACATATACCATTGAACATGCTGGACCAAACCATTCCGAGCAATGGATTGCGCAGTGCCTCGGTGAGTCGATTCCAGCGAGACTTGCAATGCTATATCTGACTTCGGTCATCCTTGATTAGTCAATGGAATACTGAAAGGTGTGGGCTCTGGTGGGAATAAGCAGGCAGCAAAGGAGGCAGCAGCAAGGAAGGCGTATTATGCCATGGGTTGGACCTAAGTCAGCCGCACTTTGTCAGCGTCGCGATGGTGCCAGACAGCCATATTCTGATGCTGGAGTCTGACAAACACGCAAGACCGAGCCCCGGTGGCTCACCAGGACGCGTCTTCGACTGTACAGTGGCCTTGCTGGGATCAGGGGATACGGACTATCAACCTTTTTATCTAGCATCAGTACGATAATCATAATAGCACAATAATGGTTTGGCTGTTCGGCGAGTTCTAGCAGTGTGGCTCTGCGAGCTATGAGTCATGTGATGTTTACCGCTTCCGAGCCTTTGAGGTATTGCAAATTGGGTTATATATCGCGCTGACCTTCGCCATCGCCCTCCTGCTCTTCTTCCTCCCGACCATCACTGCCATCGTTCGCAACAATGGCCTCCTCGTCGTCCCTCGTCCCGGCGCCCTCCCTTTCAAAGCTCTCCCTCAGCTCCGACTCGGGCTCTTCCCAAGCAAACCACATAGATCTCACTCTTGATGACGACGACGCCTATCACGATCCTTACGGCCAGGAACGATATGCCAAACGCCCTCGAATCGAGCACACCGACTCAATGCAGTCCTCAGCCATGTCCTTTCCGCCCACAAACAACTTTCGATCTTCACCTATGAACCATGGCGGATTTGCCTCTTCAAACGCTCATTCTCGCTATGCGGCTGAACCCAATGGCAACCGTGTTGCACAGAGTTCTTCCCATATTTCTCCCAATGGTTCCCCTTTCTACCAACCATACACTCCGATGTCTGCTACACCTGCTGTGTCTCCATTTTACGCAGCACAACAGTGCCCAGAGGTCCACAATCCTGTTCGCAACTCAATGTCTATGCCAGCAATACCGTCTGCGTTGTCACCTAGGCCTCTCGCGCCAGCTGCTTCAGATCCTCAAGTAATAGATTTGACCAATTCGCCCTCCCCTCCGCCCTCTCATCCCCTTCATGCGAATTCACCACTACCCGACAATCTCTCTCCAAAGACACCCGTATGCATCGGCCAAGTCCATGTAAATGCTCTTGTCTTATCCCCCATTGCCTACGTAATTGCGCCCAACGGGCAAGAGAATGAATGGGCGAGTGTCAGACTCCGTTATGAACCCCCCAGCCCAGATAAGAAGGAGACAATACAAATCAGGACGCTAGATGCGAAAGCAGCGAATGGTGAGCTGCTGCCGGGCGAGATGTTTGGCGTGGTAGAGCAGAAGGCTACCTGTGTCATTGGACCCATGCTTTACAAAGGCCTGATCCGAATCGAAGCACAAGTGCGCAAGGTTGCACGACCAGTGAGTCCATCAAACAAAAAAACCAAACTTTCCCTTACGCTGCATTAGCTCCCCATCCTCCCCCTTCAGATGCTCGTCTATACGCCAAAGGGAAATATACCCCATGTCGCGAAATTCTTCGCGGACTGCAGGCTTATGTTAGATCATCCCAGCCCTTCATTCGATCTCCTGCGCGTTTCTAAATACCCTTACTTCAACCCACATAACCCACCTCCTGGAGGATTCAATCAAGCATTTCTTAATAAACTAGGCTATGGTTCTGTCAATAATGTTGGCCGATGGGGGTCGCCATCGGTGGCGGCAAAGAGTGTCGAGGTTCAACGGAGTCAAGTGGAGGAGCTGTTTAAAAGTATGAAGGACGGCGACGAGCTTGTGGAGACGGATGCTAGTACGTTATCGAACACTTCACATCAAAGCAGTTCTCGGTCTGGGGACTAATTTCTATTGACAGCTTCGGACGTCGCTACTAAACTTTATCCTCACCAGAAGAAGGCCCTCACCTTCTTACTAGACCGTGAACACGAGAAACCTGCAGGCGATAAGTTTGCCTCTCTCTGGAGGGAAGAAATGGATCCCATGTCAGGCCATCTCGTGTGGGTCCACGTAGTGACTAAGGAACAAGTCTACCAAGAGCCCAAGGAAAGTAAGGGATCGATATTGGCAGACGATGTTCGTCTTCTTTCCCCTCTTTTGTCACTTGTACTGACTGATTTGAATCCTCATGTCAGATGGGGCTTGGTAAGACCATTACGTGCGTCTCTCTTATTGCGGCCACTCTTTCCGCGTCCAGGGCTTTCGCAGCCGAGCCCCTAACACCTGTCTCCCCTCCTTCCGGTCACATGGACCCCGATGCGTCCGAATTTGCAGGATCCGTTTGGGGCATGCCTGAGAATAACGGCGCAAGTTCTAGCAAAGCCCAAGCGAAGGCCGCGCGGAATCAGGAGAAAAAGGATTCAGAATACGCTAGAGCATGCCGAATCAAGGTGCGCAGCCGGGCGACGCTAATCCTCTGCCCCTTGTCCACCGTGTCAAACTGGGAGGACCAATTCAAAGATCATTGGAAAGGTGACGTTACAATAGTTGGGGGCTCCTCTGGTTGTGCCCCTCCTCCTTTACCCTCCGCGTCCTCAGGCTCTTCGACGCCTTCGCAGAGTACACTGCAGTTCGGTCAAAACGAATCCAGGGCCCAAGTCCGCTCCGGGTCGTCCCTGCGGGTGTATATTTATCACGGTAACGCACGACGCCCAGACCCCGCCTTCTTGTCCGATTTTGATGCAGTGATCACCACCTACGCCACTCTAGCTTCAGAATACTCAAAGCAAAGTAAAAGTCTAGCTAACGCGGACGCTGAGGATGACGACGATGATGGCCCAAGTAGTGATTGCGGAGGTGTCGACGTCGACGACAATGGGAATCAAATATTGAGGTTGCCGAAGCCCAGGAAGTCAGGTTTGAAACGCAAGAAGAGGTGTACGGCAAACGCAACGGAAACCAGTAGCGCCCTCCAAAGTGTTCATTGGTTCAGGGTGGTCCTCGACGAGGCTCAGTACGTCTCTTCGAGTGTTGATCAATTCCTGACAATGAATAAGTTTCTCCAGCTGTATCAAGGAAACATCCACAGTTGGAAGCAGAGCGTCGTGCGATCTTGTTGCGGACAGAAGGCTGTGCCTTACTGGTACCCCCGTCCAAAACAAATTGGACGACGTGTTTGCCTTAATCAAGTTCCTGCGCCTTACTCCGTTCGACGACAAGACGGCATGGACGCAATACATTGGCGGACCGGCGAAATTTGGCCAACCGCTTGGTATTATCCGTCTACAGACCATCATGAAGTTCATCACCCTTCGACGCACCAAAGAGACTCGCACCCCCGACGGGCAGAAAGTGCTCTCCCTGCCACCGAGACGAGACGAGCTGCGGTACCTCAGATTTGACGAACAGGAGAAGGCCATCTACGACCAGTTCTTCCATCAATCTCAAGCCGAATTCCAAGAGATGACGGATAAAAACGAAGTCATGAAGAACTACGTGGGTATCCTGCAAAGAATCCTTCGGCTTCGTCAAATATGCGATCACCTCGAGCTCGTGCAGAACAAATCATCCGACAGTTCTGCGTCCTACGAGGACATCGTTGCTGCGATCAGTAAGGAAGGTATCAACCCCGCGCGCGCCGCTGCCATCTTCTCTATGCTTAGAGACTCCGCAACGGCTCAATGTGTAGAGTGCGGCACAGAGCTGTGCTCAGCGACCGATCTAGCCCAGGCTGAAACAGTCGAAGCTGAAAATGGAAGCACCGTCAAGAGAGGTAGGAAACCAAAGGGCGCCCAGTCCCGCGTCCCTACAAGACAAAACAGTCCAACGAATCCACAGCCCGTCCTCTCTCGGTGCTTGCATCTATTCTGCATTGAATGTTACCGTAACTCTATTTGTCCTGGCTGGCCCAATGTACCTCCACAGACCACTCGCTCGTGCTCAGCTTGCCAAACCAGCTTAAATCCTCAGGACGCCGTGGAAATCAAACCCGATTCCCTGAATATCGATGCGCCATCCGCATCTACAAAAAAGAAGTCCACGAAGCGGGAGAAACGACAGAAGGCGACACTGGAGTCTTTCCATCCATCCACGAAAATCAAGGCGCTCATGCAGGATTTGTTGGGCTTCTCTCGGGCGAACCCGAACTCAGCAAATTACGACCATTCATCCATCGAAGTTCAGATGATTGATCAGCAAGGCAATTGTGTTGATGAAGGCGGCATCAAGACAGTTGTTTTGTAAGGCATCCTAATCCGTGCGGTATTTGCGAAGTCTAATATCGATCCGTTTAGCTCCCAGTGGACAAGTATGCTCGATAAGTAAGCGTTCTGCGTTAAAAGGCCCGCTCTTGTTCTGATTGTAATTAGGATCGAGGATGCTCTCGAGATGGCTGGGATAAAGTACGATCGGCTCGACGGCACCATGAAGCGAGAAGACAGGTCTCGTGCCATGGATGCGTTGAAGTTCGACCCAGCTTGCGAAGTCCTCTTGGTCAGTCTTAAAGCGGGAGGTGTCGGCCTTAACTTGACCGCGGCTCAACGGGTATATCTGATGGATCCCTACTGGTACGTTCATCATCTTCTAAGTGCCGGAAAGACGCTCACATATTGCTTAAAGGAACCCTGCCGTAGAGAATCAAGCCGTAGATCGTATTGTAAGTTATCTGCACTTCTATTGTTGGCCTGGGTCTGAATGCAGTGTAGCATCGACTAGGCCAGACGCGACCAGTCACAACCATAAGGTTCATCATTGAGAATTCAATCGAAGCACGATTACTAGAAGTTCAAGCCAAGAAAACTAAACTAGCCGACGTCACGCTTGGTCAAAATGGCTTTAGCAAATCAGAGATCCTGGCGAGGCGGATGGAAGACCTCACCAAATTGTTTTCATAGCGGACTTTGTTTGGTTATTGGTGCACGTATTGTATACTCGCGTATAGTTATTCGTCTAGGCCTCCTTCCATAATGTAGAATACTCTGTATGTATCTCGACATGGGTGTATTTCCGTTGCAATGAAAGTGTGACAAGCAATACATGACTTTTAGAATGCGAAATGGGCGACGTTTTTCCTTCTCCCTAACGTATATACCAGGACCTGGCTGACGAAGAGACCGATGGTGACACCAGACGCGACGGAGATCATGCGAAGTGCCAGAGTAAAGCCGGAGTAGTACTGTTCCGCCGAACTATGAAAGTTCTGAGCCAATCCTCCTCCTTGGGCAATAGCACTCTTACGAGTTTGTGAGTTTGCTGTCGATGCTTTGGAGGAACCAACCGTTGCTCACCGGGACCAGGAACAAGACGCCCGTGACCATAGAAGTAAAAGCAGTCCCACCGATGATCCGCGAGTAGAGGTTGCCTAAGACACCGATAGCGAAAGCTCCAGCAGCAGAAGACAAGTCGGTCCGACCAGGTACAGCGAGTGCAGCAGCTTTGTTGGCAGTGTAAGAGCAGCAGGAAAAGATGACCATGACCGGGAGTTGTATGCTACGATAGGATTGCAGATTCGAGAGGGACGAACAGATCGAGTACAAGGGTACCAGAAAGAGCATGGTCCACCAGGGGAAGGGCTGTCTATACCAAGGCCAAGAGTCGTCCCGATAGCATCCTTGAAAGAGAACGTGTCGATGTGTGAGAGCCAATGGACAAAGGCTACATACAGTAGTGTTACCTTTGAAGACATGCTCTTGTTCCAGCATCTCACCGATACCGAGGACACCGCTAATTACTTGAGAGGTATTTCCGCTATCGAAGAAAGAGAAGTGCCCTTCGGAATAAGTCAGATTGGTAGGCAGAGCGCTGCGATAATATCCCCGACGAGCCCGCCGGTCGACCAATAGGTAGAAGTCGGAGCCAATGGTGAGACCAAATCCCTGTTGATGTCAGTAGCTTGACAGTACGGTCGAAAATGTACGCACTAGGAAGAGGGTATAGATGATTGCATACACGACCCTAACGGAACCACAGAAAATATTCTTTGACATCAATTCCAAAGCGCTGATCACTGCTCATTATCGTCAGAGTTGGCTGGACCACCATGGCTGCCTTTGCTTACGAATGGTGAAGCCAGGTAAAATGACCACAATTCCTGCAGAAGAAATTGCGCTATAGCAGAACAAATTCCCGTTGATGCTACTCAGGCCCCTTGCAACGAACGCGACGACAATGGATACAGATATCCTACAATGTGGGGTCAGTACCAGAACGTACGCGAAAGCTTACTGATCCTTACTCGTACACATTGGCGTACATTGCACTTTTGTTGGCTGCGGTCAAACCCAAGTATTGAAGAAGAGACGCACAGAGGCCACTGATCCACATGTCGATGATCGAGCCACCGAAAGATAGAGCACAGATAATCGAGGCACATAGAAAGGCAAGAAAGCATCGAGCAGCCAGAGGGTAGATGGGAGGTCGTCTTAACAACTCTTTTAGTGCCACTGTTCCTTCAGCCGCGGTAATGGTATCATGAAGAACGTCCCGATATATGAGGTGAACCTTGTGGAGAGAAGACAAGGCGACGCGGCCTCTAGCGCGGACAAAGTGAGTTCTACTGGACTTGGTTTCGCCATTCCGTATAGTGACGATGAGGATATTCGGAAGATGTACAAATTCTGCATATTGTTAGTAGCGGTAGCAATGCCTTGACTTGGAAAATCTAACCTGCTTGGGCGTCTAGGATTTCTGATGCAGCCTGTAATTGGGATTCAATTCGATGGGACGGGGCACCGTAGTGAAGTAACGCCTTTGCTAGTTTGAGGATGAAGGTCCGGCGGATATTCACGTCTACATAGTGTATGAGTGCCAATTCAAGTCGAAAGCTTTGGGTAATCCAACAACCTTCAATGTTTCTGGCAACGGCAGAAGAGCGCCGACGATGCATCAGCAAAGAGCGTATGGGTCTCAACGAAGCTACGGAAGCTAATCGTCCCGCCTTCGGTCTGGTGGGTGCAGTAGCGGGTGCGTCAGTAGTAGCTTCATTCATCGCGACCCGGTCCTTCGGTTCCTCGCCTGGGACGGCAGCCAAAGTAGTATCTGAGGGAGCGTTGAAATCCGGGGCTACTTCTGTCACAGGCGTTTTCCGCTCTTCATCGATTCTACTCAGAGGCCTGTTCGTCGGTTCAGTTCCTGGTTCGTGTACGTAAATCCCGAGGTTATTTGGCTGCTGAACAACAAGACTAGAGTCTATATATTGTTCAAAAGGGTTCGGTAAACTGTCTTGAGTATCTCGAGAGGTTCCATTGTCGTTATTCATGGCAGAACCGCCTTGACGAATGTCGCTGGTCGAGGAGAAAGAAGGTTGAAGGAGCGCAGGCCCCTTGTTTGGTCAAGCCAAATAAGCATGGTTCCTGGAGGTAAATATTTGTTTGGTTCCCTTCATCCACCCAACAGGTGAGACCGTTGATATCTCCTTGCGCACGACATTATGGCGCATCAAACGTTGATGTGATGACGCTGTGCCATTCAGCAACCCACTTATAATCGCGAACTTACGCAACGGAGGTGTTTGTGCGCTCTGCGGAAATCAACGAGTCCACATTGTTTCCGCTGCTACGCTGCTATTCAGTAATATCGTCCCACATGTAAGCCGGTGCAATAAAGGAGAGCTTGAGTTGATGAGACGAGCCATCAGCTTTTTCCGTTGACGTGGTGAGTCTGTTGTCAAGCAAAATGATATTCCTTCGGCTGATGAGCTCGGCACCTCGTACTTAGATGCCCGGAAAGCTATCTGCATCCCACAGACAAGCTCTCTCTGATATTCCGGGATTCCCCATTCTAGTTCCGTCTGCAATCGACTACCGAGCCAGCGAAGAGCCAAATCGGGTGATTCTGACATATCCTCAACCAGGCACCAAGCAATTCGTCGACGTAACATGGGGCCAGTTCACGCACGCAGTAGACAAAGCTGCATGGAAATTCGATGCTCAAATAGGTGCACGACGTGCTTCTTCGGACCCTGTCAAAGTCGTCGGGGTGTTGGCACGCAGCGATGTTGCCTACATGGTGACAATATATGCTCTGCATAAATGCGGCATCACCCCTCTGATGATCTCAACGCGGAACTCCCATACTGCAATTGTCAACCTACTAAGGTTGACCGGCAGCGTGGCGTTGCTAGCTGATTCATACCACAAGTTCGCAGCCGAGGCAGCAGTGGCAGAAGTTGGCGATGTACCTATCTTCGATCCTGCATCCCTTCTTGGCCAAGTCCTCGAGGACAGAAAACCCTTCCCTTTCAACTTAAAGTACGCAGACGAATGCGATAACCCTGGAGTTATCTTGCATACAAGCGGTTCCACGGGTCTCCCAAAACCCGTAGCCTGGTCGACTCGCTTCTTTTGGCACCAAACCTTCTACCCAGACGAATATGTCGGAAAATACTTCGGTTCCTCTTTCCTATCCACCCTGCCTATGTTCCATGGCTCAGGCTTCTCATTGATTCGCGCTTCTCTACTATGGTTGGGATGGAAAGTGATATTTCCGGATCCATCCAAGCCGGTCACGGCATCTGCGATCGCAGACATCTGTAACCAAATATCACCCGACATCGTTGCTGGCGCCCCGTCTGTCATCGAGGAGATTACTAACCTTCCGGGCGGGATGAATGTGATGAAGGGCAGGAGGACGTGGTTCTTCGTCGGTGCCCCAGTCCCTCCCCACTTTGGAGATCTCATCGTAAAAGAGGGCGTGCACATCACGCCTAACCTTGGTTCAACTGAAATCGGGCAAATGAGTGTATTGGAACCAGAGGGGCGGACACCGGAAGACTGGAATTACCACGAGATCCGGCCTGACCTCGATACCGAACTGCAATCGCACGGCTCGACACCGGACGAGGGACCCTTCGAGTTAATTATCTTTGCAAAAGATGGGTGGAAACCGGGAGTCGTCAATGTGACCATTGGCGGCGTTGAAGGATATGCCACTTCGGACCTATACCAACGACACCCTACACACCCGAGACTACTCGAACATTGTGGTCGTGTCGACGATGTCATTGTATTGTCCAATGGAGAGAAGACCATGTCACGCGCCATCGAAGTGCCAATCGAGGCCGACCGTCTTGTACAGAATGCCTTTGTGTTTGGATCCGGGCGAGCCCAGAATGGTGTCCTCATAGTGCCTACTCCGGAGGCTGCGTCCGACCCTCGGGATGTGGAAAGGCTTGCCAAGTTTCGTGATGATATCTGGCCTTCCGTAGAAAATGCGAATTCCGTTAATCCAACCCACTCTCGCATATGGAAAGAAATGCTCCTGGTCGCCTCGCCCGACGTAGAGCTGCCACGCACAGATAAAGGGAGTCTAAAGCGCAGACTCGTCCTCGAGTTATACAAAGACCAGATCGACGAACTATACGCTGCCATGGAGGATGCAGCTTCTGTGAAAAGCCCCCCTTTACCAGAAGCTCTCACCGCTGACACATTTACTGTCTATTTTGCCCAATTGGTGAACGAAACTATGAACAAGGTCGTTCAGCCGACCGAAGACGTCTTCGAACTTGGAATGGACTCATTGAAGGCAATATTCGTGCGGAATTCTTTGCTTTCCTCGCTCAAGAAAGATGATAGGACAAAGGATCTTGTCGGCAATGTGCCTCAGAACTTCGTGTTTTCCAATACGACGATAGAGCAAATGGCCAATGCTCTCGCTTTACTACTGGAAACCGGTTACTTGGGAGAAACGGGGCAAGAGTCGGCCGAAGGGCATACACAGATGATCAACGAAATGGTCGCAAAATACACGAAGGAATTCCCGAAGCACGAGGGCCTAGATGGACAAGATACTGATAGTGAAGTGGTAGTCCTGACCGGCTCCACCGGCTCCTTGGGAACGTACCTGCTCAATTCGTTGCTAGCTCAGCCGTCCGTCGTCAAAGTGTACGCGCTGAACAGGAAAGGATCCTCTTCGTCTAAACAGCGTCAAGAGAAGGTCTTCGCAGAACGGCAACTAAATGCCGAGGGGCTCCGGAAAGAAGTCACAGCAGGCCGGCTTGAATTCCACGATGTCGAGCTCAATCAGCAGGAATTTGGCTTACCAGACACTATCTATAAATCCATCCTCGCTTCCACGACTCTAGTTATTCACGTAAGGGATGCGTGTATCAATACTGCGGCACTGTATTGACAGATCCTTTTAGAACGCTTGGTCTCTCAACTTCAACTGGTCACTCAGTACGTTTGAGCCTGTCCATATAAAGGGTGTTCGCAATCTAGTCGACTTTGCACTCTCCTCCCCAAGAAAACACCCTCCCCGGGTTGCTTTCACGTCCTCAATATCGACCGTAGGCGCATATACAACCGGTATGGTACCCGAAGTACCATTGGTTGACCCTATGGTTTGCATGCCTCATGGATATGCCCGTGCTAAATTTGTCAGTGAACGGATACTAGCCGCGGCTGCGGAAGAGCGTGGTCTACCTACGGCGTCTTTCCGGATCGGACAAATCGCGGGCGATAGCGTTCATGGCATCTGGAACTCGTCTGATAGCGTCCCAGCTCTGTTGAAAGGTTGCCAGGAGCTAGGTGCCATACCAACTGATTGGGTGCCCTCTCTATCGTGGACGCCCGTTGACACTGTTGCACAAACGATCGTCGATGTTTGCATGAACTGGCGCGAAGGTCATGGCACATTCCACATCTCCCATCCTTCTCCCACCCCATGGATTGACGTGGTGCCTCACATTGCAAGCCATCTCGCGACCGAAACTCATCCTGAGATCAAGTCCATATCTATGCGAGAGTGGGTGCTCCGGCTGAAAGAATCTGGACATTCACCTGAGACGAATCCGGCTATGAAACTTATTGCATTCTTCGAGAATTCAATGAATGGTAGGGGCGTTCGTTGCCGACTGGATTTATCCAAAACGAAGAACCTGTCATCGGCCCTGAAGGAAGCCCATGCGTTCGACCGGTCGACTGTAGATCTGTTCTTGAACCATTGGAAAGGCACAAGCTTTCTGCTGTAGTATCTTGTATAGAGCTCTAGATATTCACGCCTCCTCTGCACAGCGAGGATATTAACGCGCCAGTCTATCCAAACCTTGAGGAGTCTAGACATCATAAGCTCTTAGCCTAGTGTCATAACGATGAGTAGAATTGAATACCTTCCACCCATGCGTCATCGCCGCACGTTTATATCCGTCGAGGGCTTCCAATATACTGTAAGGTCTGGGTAAAGCAGCTTCAGTTACCACTCTACGTTAGAGCTCAACTACGTACCTATCCCAATCTCGAGCTAGCTTCGCAGGGAAGGGTTCCAAATTGGATATCGCAAGCCTGATTTGCAACAGCACAGAAGAAATGCTAGGGAGCTTAAGCTCGTCATCTAGATAAACATTATTGAATGGCTACCTACCTGTAACTAGGCAGCCATCCTGATAGATTCTCAGCTCAAAGATCCTACCCTCAATGTAGAGAAGTTACTCACCATCCGCGGTCAAGAGATCCATGCATATGGAACCACCTTCAGTATCGTTCGTCAGCCCAGGAGCCCCTGTCAAATGCTTGGGAGCTGACCGAGTGTAATGTGACTGCCCCCTCCTTGAGAAAAACCTAAAAATCTAGGAGTCAGTAGTCTAAAGAAGGGAGGGGAATGGGGGAAGTTTTGGGGAAATCGGATCTCAAAGATCAACGAATTGATTTCCCTCAGAAGGTGTCAGTTTCATGTTGGGATGGTTCAGTTAAGCAAAACCTACTTTGACTTCATCTGCTCGGTGAGGGGCAAGCTCTCGTCGAAAGAATGTAGCTCAACAATCCACTGGAACAGGTTATCCATAATTCCGCCGCCTTCATCGTCATCATCCTCGCCCAAGCTTGGCAAGAACCAACCCAGTTCACGGAGGCCTCCTGGTCTCCTACTCGCCGCCATTTGTTCTTTCAGCATGTCACGCAGTTCTCTTTGGACTGCCGTCGTTGCAGCCGTCAATGCCTCAAGAGGAGGGGGCATTAGGTTTGCTACGGCTTGGCGGACATGATCCCGATTTGGTGTCCAGTCGGGCACGGCTAATCTTTGTCGTTGAGCCAACGAATAAAAAGTAGGAGACCATTGCCTACGTTGTGAACCTGAGCCTTGGGTTAAAGCAACCGGTTCGGCTTCCCAGTTGAAAATCTCCTGGTCTTCTTCATCGTTCTCTTCATCCACATGTTCGTCTCGACGGGCGGCCACGAGCCGTTCAATTTGAAATGTGGGTTCGGGGATGATTATTGCCTTGTTATTGAGAGTAACAGCGGCTTTCGGATCTATTGGAACATTGGGTGCCACAGCTCTGGCGGCTTGAGGAGGGGCATTAGCAGAGGGTGCGTCGGATTCGGGAGGTGATTCTTCGTCCGCACGAAGGTTTCCTTTTACTAGAAGGTAGCGACTTGATGTATGTCAGGCGTGCATCGTATGATCGTTGTGGATTGTCATACCACATGATCCAGTTCGTATCTTGGACGACATAATACGGGTTGTGGCTGACGAACTCCTTTGGGACGTTCACGACTTCTGCCAAAGCAATGCAACTCGAAGGAAGGATTTCGCTATTCCTCCAGGCAGTGGCGGTCGGCTGGCCATACCCCGTGGATACGGAACCGTCCTTCGCCAAGTAGACACCTAGGCATCTTGAGTAATAGCTTCAAGGGGCACCATCGTCGATAATCACCATGACCATAAGCTCGTCCGTGGGTGACCTCTTTGTACCATAGGCCATGTCGAATTATCTACAATAACATACATAAGAGCATCCTATCACACGGTGGTCAGACTCACGGAATGCCAGTTCTTCAAGGGGGAGCCGTGGAAAGCCTGCCGAATAGTTATCAGTGAGATCATGCAATTGAATGAGAGAGAAAAGTCGAACATAAAGAGTAGGAAACTTCTTCGCGTTTTTGCACCGTCCTTGCGCTGCATGGATGGCAGTTTTGAATTTCGCTTCCGCGTCAGGTGCACCGACACTGAAACGGAATTGCCGCCAGGATGGGTCTACAACGAATAAACCCTGGTGTGATATCAGAGAGGGTATGACTCACCAATGTTGCCGACGATATTGTCGCCTTTGAGCTCCTCTAAATGAGCCGTACAGGATGCCACACACCTGATGCTCCGTGTAAAAACCGAGCAAAACTCTAAGAGACGACGCTCACCATCTGAGAACAGACCATGCAGCGGGGAGAATGGCGGGGTCAAGGTCCTTCAGCTTTGGTTTGAAAGACCCAGGTTGGGGTTTCTGTAGCAAATGCTTCTTCATTTTCTCAATCTGAACAGTGACCACCGTCAGTGGGTGCTGTAAGTGAACGATGTACACTCACTGGAGGCAAAGAATTGATGAGCTCCGCTATCGCCATTCTCATCTATATGACGAAGTTAAACGTAGACTGCAGCGGAACAGCATCTCTGTATACCTTATGCTTTGAGAGCTGGTCGAAATCGAGGAGACCATCTTCGTCCGGGGTCAGCGTTTCCTCCGTCGCGGTGACTTGAAGTGAAGGCATCTGAGCTAACCAAGCACCTGGCACCGTACGCGTTGGTATTGCTACTCGTAACGCCATGCCAATTGGCAAAGGATCGTCCATCACTCCTTCCGCCGCCGCCGAGTAAGCAAGTGCAACCAGAAGGTCCACCATTTCCGTATTGTGGATTATCTCGTACTGAAAGAAGATGAGAAACACTCATGGGGGTATATATGTATCTTACCTCGAGAGACGGCCCTTGGTTATATGCGTAGTATTGATACGAGCACAACTTCGAATCGCATACATACGGCTTCAGGGCTTCAAATTGGGCCCTCGTCTTGTTGTGGCACACCACGCAATAGCGTGAAATAAACTACTCTGCGTTGGCAATGAGCAACGACGAGATGACAGCACACTGACCTGGATTCGACGAAGAAGGTAAGAGAATGCGACTAGAGGTAGATTGAACTCTTCTGTTGGGTTTAAGTCTGCCAACGGATCATCAGGAAGCACATAGGTCATTCCCAGGTTTCGCTCTTCTTCGTCTTCCGCTAGGATGGCCTATAAACAATGGATCAATCCCTGGATCGTGAATTTCCATGAAGCCGTACCTCATAATTGCCTTGATATACGTCCTCAGGGGAAAGTTGTCTCTGTTCCACCAACGAACAGAGCAATTCCGCGGCGGCGCAACCCAACCCAAACTTGCGTCTCAATTGGATAATCTTCAAGAAGTAGGTATTCATCAAAGTATCCAACGGCGTGCTCAAGCTAAAAGTTTCAAATCGGCCATCGTCTTTTGCTTCTTCATTAGGCTCCGTTGTGGTTGATTCCTGGATATCTGAAGATACAAATCAGCAACACATGTTTAAGCGAACCGGAGGGCCTCATCACCATTCGAGACTAGGCCAAAAGTACGGAAAGCTTCTTTTGCCTCCTTAGCACTGGCTTTATATGTACTCGATAAGCCTACCCTGAAAGCTATCGAGGTACCCGAGTTCGTAGCTTCCGAGTAGTAGCATCCATCAGCTGCAAGAGGCGGATAATGTCCATGAAAGCCAGACATCAAAAGGGTTAGATGCTGCCGGCGAGCAAGTAAACGTCGGTCCCAGGCCATGAGCGCGCGAGGGGGAATCATCTCGGTCAAGGCGACGATAGGTAGGGATATACTAATGCAGAAGTCGCCACCAAGAAAACGAGTGAAGCCAGGTCGGTATCCGGCAGCCACTGTCTCGATGAAGTCCCTACCTGAGTTGAGTAATGATAGGTGGAATAGATGGGAAGTGGTTACTTATGAACCCGAGCCAAAGGAGCATGTGATCGAGCTTCCGCTTTGCGAGCATTAGAGAACCTATCGTCATCGAAGCTTTCATAACCTTCGTACTCATCCTCATCATCGCTACCTTCCTCAGGGTCAGACATTTCGTGATCGTCCTGATCTTTCACGCGTTGAAATCTCCTCGAGAGCGTGGAGAGTAATTTTGAGATCATGGATTCGATGGATTGAGGAGAGAAATCAGCTACAGACTCAATGGCACCCTGCACAGAGTCAGGTAGGTTGTGAGTGGACGATGCTGCGAAGACCGAATGGCTAGAGGGGTAATCCGAGGTATCTAGAAGATTTCAATATGAATGTGGGTTTGATGGGATGAATGGCAAACCTGAGACGAAGACATTGAGTTGGAGTAGGCCTATCTTATTCTCTATGTCTTTGATTGTAAGCTCGAATGAGCCCTCATCCTCCCCCGCGCTACAATCTGGAAATGCCACAAGCAACGTATCATCACCCCGCTCAGTAGTGCTATGACCAAATGGTCGTTCGTTGCTTACGCTCGAGTTTTAAGCCATCTAACACAAAGCCATTCGCGCATTCCTCTACCATGTCTGCGAGATCAGCTTTAAAGCGCCGTCGCCCTTTCAAAGACGCATTCTTCGCGATATTTCGAATGGGCGGCGTAGGAGGGGTCACGATTGACTCCCTAGTAGACGACGAGGATGAGGCGTTTGCAATCTGTGCCATATCGTAGTCATGGTCGCTGTGCATCTCAGAGTCAGGGGACAAAGGGGCAGAAACTGCCGACGAGAACCCAATTCAAGCAGACATGCGTTCAACACGAGGCATCGAGGGTAATGGCCATTTTTACACGTACCCACTGCAGCAGTGCCAACAAGCTTCCGTTTCTTTGTTTGGTGTTCTGCGTCTTCTGGCTCTGAGTCTGAGTCGTGGATAACGATGACTTCGTGATTGAGCTTAGATGCCCGACGCGTTACGGGGGGCATTTTTGCGAACGAGAGTCTTCAAAGGGCAAATGATGCGACGAAAATGCTCTAGTTGTGGTGGTCCGAAATATAGCAGTGGAATCCTGACTCGTCTTCAGGCTTGCAAGGGATCAAAGTTCCCACGGTTACAATTTCAAAACAGTATCAAACAAAGACAAGGGTAAGTGATATCCAGTAAATGGGTGTGTATACAGGAAGTGAATTGCATAAAGAGAATCAATGGGGGTTACGAACTGAATACAACTGGACATTACAAAACAAGGCGTTTTACAACAGGCGTATACTTGTGGATTCGTCCATATTTACCAGATGGTTGGACCGGGTAGGTATTCCGTGGGCAATAGGAAAGCGTCCATCCCGCTCTGCGTGAATGCGTTGCCGCCAAGCGTCTGATCGGACACCCAGACAGGCAGCTGTTCGTTCGAGGTCATATTGAAGGAGCGCCAAATATTATCGGCATCAGCAGTCATGGGAAGCTGGGGCTGTCCGTGCATTGGATGGGTGTGATGACTATGTATCTGGTTCACAGCATCAGGATGATGATGAGCATGATGATGCGATTGATGCATGTGCTGTTGCGCCTGCATCTCGGGAGGATACGCGGCATGCTCGTACGTTGGCGAGAAATTCTCGACTGGCCGATGCTGAACAGGAACTCCGCCCGAGTGATCAACGCGCACTGGCATTCGTTGTTGGGGATCACGGGTAGCCTTGGGCGAGAGCGATTGCGAATCCTTCCGCTTTTTGGCACGCTTCAACATGACTTGTAAGGTTAGGGCATAGCGTTTAGCCGGTACTACGGAAGAAGTCATTAATACCGCGGACAGGAACCGAAGGAAAGAAGCCCTACTCTGGGACATTAATTCCGCGAGGCGTTCGACTTGACTTCGAATTTCTTGAACATTGCACTCATTTGGACTACATCAAGCGTGGGTAATCTGATCGTACTGACAAGGAAAATGAACTCACAAGAGCCGAGATAAACGCAACAGAAACGATGCCGTGAAGGTGGCAGTTGCATGGGTATAATGAACAGCTACGTTCCGATGAGCAGGCGCTCACATTACAATTAATGTGAAGACTGACCATATTTCATACCCTCCCTATACGAAGGTGAATTGACAGTAATATCGAGACCCTGGCGAGCGATTTGGATGGACCTCATTGCCAATTCACGTTGAACGGGGGGCATTTTCTGAACATCGTCAGGTCCATTAATACCTCGAAGCGCTGTGGCGTTGTGGAAAAGCTCCGCATGAACTTGCTGAATTTGCAAACTTTGACGGTAAAAAGCTGTATATGATGCTTCGTGAGGTACGAGTATCAGAGGATAAAATATACGCACCAGCGTCTTCGTATTTTTGGGAGAATGCTTGGTCCCAGGTGGCAAACCAAGTTTGAAATTGGGTGCTGCCGTCACGGAGGGCAGCAAAAGCAGCTTCGTTGAGAGGCCCATCTGGGTTAATGATTTGGTTGTTCAGGCGTTCTCGTAAAGCCATCAGCTCGACGGTTGAGACCAGTCGCATATCGTCTTCGATAGCCAGTGGGTGTTGCAGCATCATGCGGCACCCCGCGATGCTTTCGTCGTCTTTCAAGACCGCCGGTCGTCCGGTACCGTACGAGAGTCTGCATGGATGAGCTTGAAGTTAGGCCACTGATGCAGAAGCTACGTACTGATGCTCGAAGAGGTAGAGGCAGAACCATGTTCGCGATGCGATGACCAGATTGCGGTCTTCCACCGTGTTCACTTTGTTGGTCTGCATTCGCCGGTATAATCGCGGCCAGGCCTTGTGCATAGCTGTAAAGTGTCAGCGAATTCAGTCCCTAGGTTGAGCTTAATCTACTCACATAATTCCATGGCCATCCTAATAGCATGACCTCCGCTTAGCCAGCCATTATCAGACCACCCAGACACTAAAACTACAAAAATATAAACAACATGACGGTGCGAGAACTTAACTTGGACTAACTCATAGCCTGAACTGCTTCGTGGCGGGTAACTGGAGAAAACAAAGTCGCGCAAGATATCTTCTGGACTTCATCGAGGCATTTGATGTATGCTTCGCTTGGTTTACCTGCAGATGCAGGACGATGAGATGTTTGGCCAGGTATATATAATCACCATAAGACTAACCGCCACCGTCGCGAACCTTAGCTGCTACCATGCAGATGCAGTCAACGGCAAATGGTGACCGTTCGTGAAGCGCCTCATACGTATCCGTATTGACATCGAACACAGGCAAGAAAGTCGAGCAGCCGTGGTAGAAACTATAATACGCATTAGAGTAAGAAGCGGCGGAGGGAGCAAAACACCGACATGCGGAATAGTTCTCTTGCATCGTGTTCACTGATAATGTTCTTAGTGACCACTATAAGATATTTAACAAAGGATGTTCCTTATATGTTCACATGAATGTCAACATACCATCAGGGAAGCTCGGCCCTTTATGTCGTATTTTTCTGCGCTTTGCAGGTCGCATTTGTCGATCGGGTGACGGCGTTCTGGTACGACTCTGAGGTTCACTACTTTCACCGGCATCCTGAAGATGTATCATTGAGTGGATGCTTCTTTTCTGTGAGGAAAGATTATTACCTTAGCGGCACGGCGAATAGCGACATCGGCTAGTCCCCTTAGAACTTCCCATGGTGCGACCAACCCAGATGCAGGTAGCTCCCCATTGTCATCGTCTTCCGCATCAGATGAGTCAGCGCTAGTGACATTGGACGAGGGTGGTGCATGTCGTTTAGTGGCTGACGAATGAGGTCTGGGTGGACGACCGCTGTCACCGGGATTATATCGCACGTTACTTTGTTGGGGTGCAGGGGGACCCATAGTAGTCGAAATGCTTGAGAATGGTGGCAGGACCTGTCCCTGATTGCCGGAAGCATTATTGTTGGCGGCGTTGGCGGGGTAGGGTTGTTGTTGTGGAGCCGTTTGATACGCGTAAGACGACGGAGGTATCTGTGGAGGGTGATACTCGACCGTTGGCGATATGGGGCCTGTTTGCGGGCTCTGGTACGACTGATTGCTCATGGGGCCGCGAGCTTGACGCTGTGATTGAGTGATCATAGCGCTGTGAGTAGAAGAGAACGAACTGGAAGAGCTACTGCCCGACATATCATTGATATGTTGATGGCCAGCAGGCGGGGTAGCCAGTGACGGAGAGTGCATGCTGGGGGATTGATTGTGATATGATTGTGGGTACGCAGATGGCGAGCGGGCGTGGTAAGCGCCATTGCGTAGGTGACTGACAATTTCTGACAGTATGTTGTGCATCGACGTCTGGGTATGTCGAATATCGGCGACATGAGCCTCTAGGCTTCGAATGCGCCTGGGGGAATGTGATATGTTAGGCTATTACCGGTTGTGCTAGTACAACGTACTCAAGGCCCGCCTCGCCAGTTAATGTTGCTTCCCTCGATGGCTTTTCAAAGAGACACTCCAATCCAGCGTGCCGGCACCGACGACAGGGGGGATTGTCTGCCCCCTCGCATCGCATTTTCTGTTTCCTACACGCATTCTAATGGAGAGCGCACGGATGAGAGTCGCGTCGCGGAACGAGCGTAACACAGATCGACTTACACAGGCCCCTTGAAAGATCAAGAAGAGCACTTATCAGAGAACCTTCCGCGGGAAACATAATGGGCGACATACTGGGAACCCGATTCAAGGTCTTGACCACGGGCTTGACGTCCTGCTTTGGGGGCTTGCTGTCTTCGGGGGAATCCTCCTGCTTCTTGACTGTGCTCCCGCTGGCATTTGGCTCCATCGTGGGGGACAACGACTGGTATCGAGGAGAGGTCGACCTGGCGGTCAAGTCCTCAGATTCGAGTGAGAAGAAGGAAGAAGCACGAGAGTAAGAGTTAAGGGAACTGATCAGGACATGGATAAACAGATGCAATGCCCAAGGCCCTAAGCGCTGGTTGGCTCGCTCGTCGGAATTATACTGTATGTGCCTCGCTGTAGGATGCAAACAGGATCCTGTCCAGACCAGATGACCTTCAACAGCCAAGGCTTGTACTACAGGAATGCTACTGGCTTGCAGTTCTGTTCTCCTCTCGCCTGGCCAGGGGGCTGTTCACGTTCACCAATGAAAAGGCACTTGGATTCCCACTGAGTAATCTATATCTGCACGGCACGCTGCTTGCCTGACTTCTAATCACGGATGGAATATGCAGCGCGCATCCTGACTCATGCTGCAGCTGCTATAGATGGCCCCCAATTAGCTCCGAATCTCACAGCTGCGATCAAGAATACGGGTTGAGAACGTTCGTGGATGTGATCATGCGTATGCGCTCTACCAGTTTGCCCGAGATTCACCAGCAGTCCGCCTCACGACGCGGGGACGAGCGGAACATGGACGGAACCAATTCCCAGTGGCCCGGCGTGCGACCCATACCGGCGCCGGCGCGGCCCTGTCTCCTCGGCAATCAGCCTGCCAAACTTGGCACTTCACTGGATAAGACATTATCTTCGGACCACGGTAATATTTAAAAATTTAATTGATAACTAATGTCTTAATTATAGCAATAGTTGGCACTACGCCGTCAACACATATCTCGTTCATTTCGCAATCAAATCTCATTATGGCTCTCTGGAAATTGAGGCTCTGAATAGAGCACCACCATTATTAAGACAAGATTGTGAACTCTTATTTAAGGGGAGATATCACATAGCTAATTCCATACAACAAAACAAACAGAAAGCTCACATTGAAGCAAGTAGAATAGGAAGATAAACATGTCAAATACATAGAAATGGTCTGGAATGGTGGTCTAGTGCTGAGTTAAAGCAGCAGGTCTGGGGACTCCATGTTCTTACCAGTACTCATGTGCTGCGACATGTTCTCAGGTTCTTGTCATGGTGTACACTATAGCTCTGGGCTCGGCGTTGACATTGAGCACTTGAGCAATGGCTAATATGGATCCGCGGGGCGCGCCGGCAGTACACTCGCTTCAAAGTGCTAGGGCATGGGTGTTTATGCATATGCATTAAGGATCAAACTCAGTAAAAACAAAAGTGTGGGAAGGTGTGGAATAGGTAAACTGCGTACCAATGCATGACTATTTGAACCCTTCCGTGGGAATAAAAATATTGGTTCACCATTTGTGAGCCGTTGAGGCCCAGTACACTGTCCATACTGCCACTCTAATCACTTAGGATGTTCCAGAGTATCCACAGATTGCATTCTTAGGTCGCACTATGAGGGGACAATAGATTTACGCAGGACTTTGAGAAATACCTCTAAGCATGCATCAAGACACATTTTCTCCCACACTCTCCTTAATTACCACCAAACTGTAACAATCTAGTCGTGATTTGGTAAAATGGATACCAACTCAGTACCATTTGGAGTCATGCAGGCACCAAATGTTGCCGAATGGAGACCAATGACCACCCACATGTTTTTACTGAGGATCAAACAGTATATTTGTAGGCTACTACTTACATAGAAAGAGACACACCTTTTTATGCATGCCTGAAGACAACAAGTTACTACACTGGTTGCTCAGAGCGCGGCGCCAGTGAAGTCACAGCTTGAGCCACCTCCAGCCCTTTCTGGCCCAAAAGCCAGCCAAAAGCTCCACATTTTTTGAGAAACCTTCAGTACTTGATGCAAGGAGCAAGTTTTGAACGTCAAGATACACAAAAAGAGGCCATGGAAACCAGAAACTCGCCAAAAAGATGGGGAGAGTCACCCAATCTTCCCCGATTACTATTTGGTCTTGTTTGTACGGGCATGGTGCCCACTTTAGAGAATGCATGCGAGCTACGCTCGCAATAAGATGATGCTCGCAGGCCGTATCGAGCAAGCGGGACGGGGAGGCAACAAGAAGGGAGCATATTTGCGCTCTTTTATGAATTCCGGGGCTTTTGACCTCTTTGGATATCGTTAGCATAACAAGCACCACAGGCCTGAATGTCAGTGTACGCACCTGTGGTCGCTCACACTCGAACTTTCTCTTGCACCCTACTTCCACACTCGTTTAAAAACTTGTAACCCGTTCCGCGCCTGCGGTTGTCGTGTACAACACGGCAAACCGTGCATCGGGATGGAATAGTGTGCTGTGCGATGGCTAGTCGTGCGCCCTGGAGAATGTCGAGGTTTAGGTCGTCCGAATACCCGCGTCCTCGTGTGATGGCAAAGTCGTGTAATCCAACGGAGAAAATTCTGGAGATATGAAAGTAGGAAGTTACAAGGACGTCAGGCGCTCATGTGGTCAATTTTAGTCGGAGTGCCAACTGCTGGACAAAGCAACTCATACTGAGTTATCTGGATTGTGACACACTCTATGTACTGAATATGAGATAGCAATGGGAGCTACTATCCTCAACTGACATAAACCTTTCATTTGTGATTCAATACTTAGAGTACATCAAATTGTGAGGATTACATATTTCGAACATGTAAGTTAACAATAATTTGCTATCCTGCCTTCCATCGCCGCTTCGTTCTCAACCACGTCCTCGACACGTCGAAATTGCCAGGATCACCGTATTTATAAGTCTTTCCTTCAAGCTCACAGTTGCCATCGATAAAAGATGTTCATCTTCCTCATATCGCAAGCACTAGCGTTCGTCACACGACTCACTTCCCAAATTTTCCACACTGAAGCTTAATCCGCAGCGCCTGGTTTGCATTCTTGCTGCCATGTTACTCGACGTACAAGGTCATAAGCCAGACACCACCCCCGCAGGCTGAGCTCCAGCGATGGTCGACGTACTGGGTGGTTCTCAGCGCATTCCTCGCTTTCGAGCATCTCGCAGAGTGGTTTGTGAGCTGGTACGTCCCATGCATTTCACAATCAATTCACTCAGCAAGCTCATGCTTTGCTGCCAGGTTTCCATTCTACTGGGAGGCTAAAACCGTCTTCTTGCTTTTCCTCGCGTTGCCTCAAACGGAGGTACGTCTCAGCCCGCACCTCCTCCATTTGCACACTTGGTAACACCTTATCGATCGCCAGGGCTCGACCTACATATACAACGTCTACCTGCAGCCCTTCTTCATAAAGAACGAAGGAGACCTCGATGCTGGCATAGTATCCGCGCAACGCAACGCACTCGGCTTCGTCCAAACGCGCCTCAACACAGTCTGGGAGTTTATCCTCAGCCTGCTCAACAAGTCACCTGCTTCTGCTCCTGTCAACGGTGTCCCCGGGCAACAGCAACAAGCACAACGGCCCGCGGCTATGGATTCAGTGATGGGATTATGGAAGACGTATGGCCCTGCTGTGATGGGTGCTATTCAAGGATCGAAGACAGCTGCTAGCACACCCAGCGCCACTGCATCCTCGAGTTCCATCCAAACGCCATCAGAAGCTCCTCCTCCCAACCCCTTTTCCTCTACTACTCCCCCCGCCTTCCCTGAGCCGCAATTCAATCATTAAACGGTTTATTGTCTATCTATTCTCGTAGAGTACTAGATACTGTGTCTCTTGAACGCAAACTCGACGTCTCCGGGGGTGTACTCGAGCGTGACGCCTGTATCCGTGTAGCACTGCGCAATGCGTTTGTTGAAAAGGTCCGTGATCCTGAGGACTTCGTCTTCACAGGCTTTCCACACACCGACCATGACAGTCCCTGGTGGGATGCCACTGGTCTCTTCTACGGACGCTTTTGCGTCGGAAGCTTCGGTAAAATGCTTCTCCACCCGTTTAAATAGCGCGTCGATCTGCTTTCGGATGTCCTTGGAGGTATATTCCTTGACCACCTTCTTCAGCGCCGATTTGCTGTACGACGAGTTGGATGGGATATCCAAAGGTGCGGTCATTTTAAGAAGTCGCTCGATGCCCTCGAAGTAGTCCTGCGAGCAAATGAGAACACGGACCTCAGTAAACTGGGTGGGGAGCTTACGATAATCTTCGCGAACGGTCGTCGGAGGACGATCTTGACATAGGCATTCAAGTTCTCGTCGTACATCGTCTCTGCCCTGCGAGAGAACCCGTTCACCGATCCGATTTCCATCTGCGACGTCTCGGCCACGAAATGATGCATGTTCTCTGCGCACCAAAATTATAATTAGCAGTGCAGTCAGGATCATTTCATTTCAGCAAAGAAGCCGAAACGCACCAATGAGGATGACATGATAGTTGAGTTGACCTTTATCTTCGCCCTCACCGTCCAATTTCGCCATTTGTTTTAGCGAGTCGAACATGGCGTGCACGATTTTGTCGTAGGCATCATCGACGCTGCTCCGGATCTCAAGGTCATCGGTTCCGATGAGTTGCTGCTCGACGCGTCGGATATAGATAGGGAACTGCTTGACGAATGGCGCGACGCCTCTGCGTTTCTTACTGGTCAACTTGGTCTGCTCAATGGACCGAATTTGATCGTTCTATGCGAAGATCCTTGGATGTTAGTGTTACCCTTCGGTGGGAAGGGAACGACGTACGATGTGACGATCGAGGCTAGCCTTCAGACGCATGTGTGCTTTGTCGAAGAGATTCGAAAGGAATGCATTATTCCGCTCGTTCGCGTCGATTCGACAGCGTTCTAGACATGCCAGAACACCAAAGAGTTCCCTGTGAATTGACAGCGTCAGCGGTGATTAGGAAGAGGGTGACAGGGCCCGAAACTGACATATGGTCCTTCAGTAAAGCTTGGTCCAGCCATGCCTTCAGCTCGCCCGCAAGGAACCCAAATATCAAATCCATAGCACCCCTCACCAGCTTCATTGTCCCCATGCTCAGCCCCGCCGATCGCCCCGCCTGGCGCCTGAAGTAGCTATCCAACCCCATATAATCGGCAAAGGTCAGCGCGGCGTCGTTGATTTGGAGGAAGTCCGTGATGAAATCGCTCTCGCGGTAGATCATGGGAGTGATTTCTTCGAGGAGGAAGGAGAAGGCTTCGGATGCTCGCAGGTCGCCGTCGGCGGTTTTTTCTTTGTCGCGATGGCGGGCTTCGAGAGGCGATCGTATTAGGGTACCAGCCCGACGCATACCCGTGGAAGCTTTGATGTTGCCTCCAGTGTTCGACGTTCCCAGAGCTGAATGTATCTGTTAATTTCGGAATTTCTCTACGAGGCGGTGGACTCACTGATTTCCTGGTCCTCTTCCGGCGCCTTCCTGACGTATCCAAGATATATCGACATCAGGACTTTCATTTGCTCAGCATGCAGCTCGCTGGCAGCAGAAAAGTACGCCTATATCAAATCGTTATACAGAATAATCGAATTGAATCGAGTGACCAGACTTACGCCGCACAGTTTGCCGTACATGATTTCATCCATTTCCTTAAGATACAACATCAAGCCTGCGTAGCGGCCCAGATAGTCTTCCATGCTCTTATGAGGGAGCAGGGTAGGTCGTCCACGGCGATCGGGCTTGGATACCCCGTTTTTATCGCCAAGGAGTAGTTTGGACTAAACAGTGGGAACAATGGATAAGGAAACGCAGAAACAGCACGAAGGGAGATGTTTACCTGGGCGGTGAACATTATGCTGAGGAAGCCGAGAACGCGTTTACAGAACTGCAAGTTGTATGTTCGATACTCTTCCAACCTCTCCATCGTTGCCGCCATATCTGGGCCAATCTTTAGTGCAGACAGAATACTGAGCATCGTCACATACCTGTTTCTCGACCGGCCTGCAATGCTTGGTATAGCTCCGCCGCCGCCTCTTCCAACCGCTCAATGCTAGATGGCTTCTCCAACGATTCTTGGGTGAGAATCAGTAGAGCCTGCCTATCGACTTGGACAGTTTGCTAAGACGCGCGATCAGCGAAAAGAAGGGAAATGAGACAAGAAAGTGATTCGTACCACCAGGTTCTCAAGCTCGCCCAGCAGGGCGCGTTGATTTTGGGTTTGGACTTGTAAGCCACGGCCTTGCGACTGGATATATGAAATATCGTCACCAACGGCCTGCATGATGCGACAAACGTCAGCATATTACGCGGTACAGCGTAGTGATACTTACGTTTAGGTGGATCTTGTATGATGACAGAAGGCTATCCATGGCATCCAATTCTGTCAGCGCATCGTCCATATACTTAACAACAAGGTCTATGCGATCGTCAGACTCCAGGAACGAGTGTATATTGGCCTAGATGTGCTTCGTCAGTGGTGTATTCTATGTTCCAAAGCGCCAAAGCGAAGCCCTACCTTTTCCAACGCCATGAGCTCATCCAGCAACCGAGCTTCGATGAGGTCGGCTGCGCCTCTGGCGGTCTTTCTATCGATAACGTCGTCACTAGCCCATTCATATCCTTCCAACATCTCTTCCACATTTGCAAGTGTGGCCCGCACTGTCTCGTCCTCGCCATCCCCATCCTGCTCACCGTCAGCCACAAGTCTGTCCAACATAGCTTGGTTAGCTGGATCGTAGAATGACACTCTAGGGTTGATTTGCCGCATGGGTTGCGGCTCAGTCACAATGACGGGTCTCGGAGATGGGGTGTTCCTCCTCGGAGGCTCAACAGCAGGCGAGGCAGGTCGGGATCGATGTGGAGAGGGAGGGTATGCGGAAGAGGGAGTGTGAGGTGCTTCATGGGGCGTACGAGCAGAAAGGCTGCCATTGATAAGGCTTTGAGACGGTGTAGGGGAGGTAGATAGATCATGGGGTCGTAGTGTTGTTGGCGTCGGTGGGTTTAACGAAGGCACCTGACTTGACGTGGAGTTTGCATTGGAAGGTCGCCTCGCCCTTCCGGGACGAAGTGTACTAGGTATGGATTGCGTTGGGGATGGCGGTCTCACTCGAGGAACGGGTAATTCCCTCGTACGGCTGGCGGGGTCGGCGGTTGGTGCTGGTGCTGGTGACATCCTGGACGGCGACTCGTTCCGAACTGGTGGGGGTTGAGGACGGGCTACCGGGTTCGATATTCTTTGTGAGGAAGTCATATCATGATTCGTAGATGGAGGGTCCCGGTCTGTTTCGGGTGTCCTGGCGCGAAGTTGCAGGGGCACTCTACGTGACGGTGACGACGACGATCCAGCCGGCGGAGAAGCGGCTCTCGGTGGAGGGCGCATATGTCCATTCTGAGTAGGTGGTCGCGACGCTGATAATAATAGTCACTTCCTCTCACCATGCAGCGTGAGGTAAAGTCGCCTTACCTGGCGCAGCATCAGGATCTTGCATCCCCTCCAGTTGCAGCGGAACGGAATTGTTTGTGATTTGCCTGAATAGGCGGATTGTAGCATTGATGAAGTTTGCTTGGTCTGCCTGGCTTTCGGTCTGCCATCTGTAGGTCCTGGATATCGTTATATTGAAGGCAAGTGCCTGTTGTGATGACCATTGTCAAGCAAACGACAAGGATCGAAGTGCGACTTACGTTCAAAACTTGGATGCCGTGCAGCTCAGCAAGCCTCCACGTCTTTCCAACCGAGAAGGAACCGTTCGTATTCAGCTTCGACTTGTGGATGAAGCCGCTTCCATTGCTCGCCTCTACGAGACCGTCTTCGTTCAGGCTTCGGCCAATGGAACACAGAAGTAAGACATACGTGAGAGGAGAATATATCGAGGCTTTCTTCCGCCTCCTTCTGGGCCTGCGTCCTCCCATATCTTCACATGCCCGACGTAGGTTTCTTCCAGAGACCCCATTGCGTTACGTCTTGAGAAGACGGAACTGATGATTCGGTCCCGCACAGAGATTTGTTCAGCCATGGTTGATGCTGCACGAGGTTTTCATCCAATATGAAGAGAAGATTGGGCCAATTTGCAATAGGTCGTTGCCGTAAGATATGGTACGGTGGAGAGTGCACTGCTCAGTGCTATACGAGTGTGATCGAGGATGCGACGTCACATGACCTCCCATCGTCCTTCTGCCCTGCGCAATTCAGTCCGAGGTGAGGCCAAGGGGTTCATCACCACGACTCAACCCACTGGTATACCCAGTAAACTTGCCGAATCGCATTGATGGACGCAGGTGACATTGACCGGGACTTTCTTCTTTTCACCCTCGCAATTGTGGGCTTGCTTTGGTACACTATTCTATGGGGAATTGGACTTCTTGGATGCATGACCGCGTATGTTCACAATCTTACTCCTGGACCGCCAAACTGAGACCCGTTTTGAAGCCGCAAGCGCTACCGCTCGCGCCCGCGGTCCCCCTCAGCGACTGCTCCTCGTGAAACCACACCGGGTGTGTCCATCTTACGTCCACTCAAGGGCCTCGACACAAACCTATACGAAAATCTCGAGTCGACATTTACTCAGGAATACCCCAATTATGAGATTTTGCTCTCGGTCGCGGATGAGGAGGATCAAGCCCTCCCCGTGGTCAGGGAACTCATCGCCAAATATCCCGATGTCGACGCAAAGGTCATTGTCGGTAGGTTTAGTAATCCATTGAACACGCAGTTGGTAAGATACTGACCTGGCGGGTAGGCGAGGAGGTTGTAGGTGTCAATCCGAAAGTGAATAATTTGGTCAAGTCATACCGCATGGCAGCCAATGACATCCTATGGGTGCTCGATTCCAACATTACGGCGGACCCAGGGACCCTCGCGCGTTCCGTCGACGCACTCCTCCATCCTACACCTACAAGTGGGGATAAACGGATAGCCCTCGTGCATCATGTCCCCCTTGCTTTCGTCAACGAACACAAGTTAGGATCACGGATCGAGGAAGCATTCCTCAACACCAACCACGCCAAAATGTATACCGCCATCAACACCGTTGCCATCGACTCCTGCGTAGTGGGCAAGTCAAATATGTACCGCCGCTCCGATATCGAGCACGTAAACGGGACGCTGAGACCGGTTACCTCCAAGATGCATGGCGTCGTGCCGTGCGGGTTGCCAGCATTTGGTAGATTCCTTGCTGAAGATAATATGATCGCGAGCGCGCTCTGGCACGAACTCGATCTGCGGCATGATCTTTCATGCGACGTAGCGCGCAACGCTGTGGGCAATATGTCGGTGGGCGACTACATTACGAGGCGCGTCCGTTGGATTCGCGTACGCAAACACATGGTTCTCGCCGCCACTCTTCTGGAACCATTCACGGAATCCATAATTCTCTCCTTGATTGCTGCGTCAAGCTCGAAATATCTTTTCGGGTTTCCGATGTTACTGTTCTTCCCATTACATTTCGCTGCTTGGTTATCGGTTGATTTGGATGTTTACGCTTCTCTCGCGGGATTCCCCCTGCCTTCCGATCGCACCTGGGGGTTCTTGATAGCTTGGGGCGCACGCGAAATTCTAGCGTTGCCCATTTGGGTTATTGCTATGTTCGGGAGTCGGGTCGAGTGGCGAGGGAAGCAATACCAGGTTCTTCGGAACGGAGAAGTTGAACAGGCTGGTTCTATGAATTGGTTTGATAGACTTAGATCCAGCAGGCGTCAAGGAGACTATGAGCGTATTGATTTAGAGACATGAAATACAACTTGTTACAGAATGCGAGGCCGCTATATAATTAATGCAAGTGGTATCTACTTCTATGATAGGTGATTAGGCGAGACTATTGGCGTCCGAAAGTCATTAATTATACAAATGAGTTACTGTAAATTGTCCGTTTCGGGGATATAGTGTCAGAGCGTTCAAGCGAGTGAGGGCGAGTGAGTGAGTGCGTGAAGTGAGTCAGAATTTAGGAACGTGGTGAGGGGGAGTCCATCACTGGTTCTCCCCTGAGCTGACGAGATTCATCAAGTCGTAGAAGCGTCGAGACCTTGAGGTGGTGGATCATGACAACTTCTTCGAAGAAGGCATCAGTCCACTCCTCAGCCTTGCAACAGTCGACTGCGACTGAGCGGAGCCGTAGGCGTTCACCTTCGCCTGAAACCATGCGTACAATGTCTTCATCTTTTTTTCCGTTATGCTTTTGCCTCTCGTTTGAGAACCAGTTCTTTACTTGCTTGAGCGCTCTGACGTTGCGTGAGAGATGAATCAGAGCCCGGCCGAGAGAGATATCAGAATCAGAACTGGACTCAGCAGACTTACCTGCGAATTGTAACCGCAATGATTGCCATCCATGTCTCTGATGGATACATCGTGATCTGGTCATAGACCATTCGCAGAACGAGTAACTGTTGCTGGTTCACAGGCGAGTTCTCTACCGTCCTGATCTTGGATGCACGTTCCTTCACCTCCTGTTGCTTGATCTTCTTCTCGAGGCTGAGGGCGGCGAGATCTTTGGCCTTTGCGTGGCCGCGTGTCCTGGTCTTGGATCGTGTGGATGAAAGACTGTTGGACGCCACTGACCGTTTGAACGGCTTAGGCGGTGACGGTGAGGTAGCATACGGATCGCATGAGATATGAAGACTGCCAACGATGCGGCGCGAAGGGGACTCGAGCCGAAAGCTGCAATTTGTCGAACGGGATGAGGACGATGATGAACAAGGACCGGCCTGGTCAGAATCTGAGTCCATATGATATTCCTCGATTACGGGAAGTTGTGAAGCGGCTACGTCCGCAAGGAGGTGGAGACGGGCCTCGCTGGCGTGGGTTGTAGTAATGACCGTGGACATGACTGAAATTCGTACAAGGGTAGAGTACCAGATCGTGAAAAAGAGCGACGGGATAACTGTGGGGGGGATGCGACTAGCGCGGTCTAAGGAACGAGGGGGAGGGGAAGAGTTATATTATCATGGGCTGTTCAAATAGGCATGCTGTTGTAGTTGTTGGGAAGATGGCACTCCAAGGATTGATTGTGGGACCTTTATAAGGTCAGGGACCGTATGAGTTATTGTCTTATTCCGTTTCCGGTCATAGAAGTTGGGGTCGCACAAAAACGACTCAAAGCACCCTCAGAATCCCTCTTGTTCGACGTCGCCAAGGGGCGCAAAGAATCATTTCTACACAATGCGCGATTGTACGCAGTATTTCTTGCGGGAACATACGCAAAATCAATCGCAGCAGCGTCGCATACACTGTTTTTTCCGTGATGGCCGGTTCATGTTGGAATCAAGAGAAACCGCCGTCCGTGGCTTGGGCGCTGCCCGAGTCATCATTGCTTCCGATATCATCCAGTCCAAACACACCAACTGTATTTTTCCATGCCCTCTCCACGACTTCATCAAACGGAACACCCAGTAGTTTGTGCATGACCCATGCAATACCACCGATAGCAGTAGGTTCGTTCCGTCCTTTCACCGCTTTGCCGGGCACAAAGCTCTCGGGTTTCACACTTGGCGGAAAATACAGGGAGCGGAGAGGTGCAGGGAGGGTAGCTAGATGTGACTTTGAGGCATGGGTTGATGTGCAGGAACACCAGGGAGAGTCTGACACGAGGAGAATAATTGACATGCGACAAGCTAGAAGGTGTGGGACCCACCAGTTTCCAGCATCAATTTATCTAGCCTTATGACAGCTGATGCTCTCAGATTATCTTCCGTTCTGAGCCCGCATCCGTTGACGCTGTTGCGTTCGTTACAACCAGAAACAATAGCCAAAGATCACCAGAAATACATACCTTATGTGAAATCCCATTGCCATCTGATGCGGGCTTGAGAATGACGATCATGTTGTTCATAATGTTGCGGCTCACCAACTCTACCGCTTCATCGATTGTGCCGGTGAAACTGTGCACTACGCCTCCCTTGCCTCCGGCGGCTTTGCCACCATCTTCACCAAAGCCCTCTTCGCGAAGGATGGACACTAGGTCAGCGTGGGCAGCGCGTGAGTGAAGGAATAGAGGAAGATGGTATTTCCTTGCGAGGCCAAGCTGAGAGCCTAGGTACCATAGACAATAAGATCGACAAGCTTCAGAGACGGGAGAGTGACTTGCGGAAACGTATCTTCTGTACTTCTGGGACTGCGAAGTGGGTACGGTCGTAATCTGGCCTTGAGGTCAATGCTATTGTCCTATAGCACGATAATATTGAGCCTCACCAAGTCCACATTCACCGATCGCGACAGCGCGACCCTTCCCCTTGATATTGTCTTGCGCCAACTGATCCAAAGCGCGAAGGTATCCTTCAGGCCCATCTTCCGCCTTGTCAAACTCAGTCGATCGCGTAGGATGGCATCCGACTGTAGCCCACATTCCTGAAGAAGTCCAAATCAACACCGAGTATACTGTGGTAGCCAGTGCTCGTGCTCACCCGATGCCTCTGCAAGTTTGAGGGCCTCCCGCGATTCATGGAGGCTTCCACCTATAATGATCATACTCTTGACCCCCGCAGCTTTGCTTCGTTCCATCATGGCGTCGAAATCATCTGCGTTTGCAGGTAAGCTAAGGATCTGTAGTACTAGCTGTCGTGCTCACCATCATGCTTTCTTTTGCCCCGATGTATACCACGGAATACTGGATCTGTGAGATTTACTTTCGGGTCTGGCTTGAGCCACGAGCTAGACGTAGAGGCTGTATGTATAGCAAACCTCCGATGTCTGCGCTAAAGCGTCAGAAATCAGTGATCCGGAGAAAACTGACACTCACCAATGAATCTATAGTCCGTCCTCGCTACCTCAGACGGATTCGGCCTTTCGACGAGGGTGACTGGCATGGTTCTCCTCAACCTGCTAAATGCTACGGCAAGTGCTACCGCCGTCTCACGTGTGCGTGACATCGAAGTCTCCGAGTCCGCGCGTGATAAGGGGTCCGAACGCAAGACAAGTGCGTCTCGTTCGCGTACCGGCTATGAGTTGAGTACGGCCGGATCACTAAGGACATTGGTAAACTTTTCGTTCGCCTATATAGGTCCTAGATACTCTCAACCTTTTCTGCAACCTCTCCTTGTCAAACATGGAACACGTCAAGAGATTAGCTGCTCAGATTACTGGAACAAGCGGGGTGGCCACTTTGGAGAAGAAGAGCCCCGACGATGTGGTTATCACTATGGCCATTCGCTCGCCCCTATGCAAGGCGAAGAAGGGAGGATTCAAGGATGCAAGGTACCCGTGCTGCTTCTCGATACGCATAGATGCTGACAGAAGTTTCATAGGACCGACGAGCTCATGCTCGAGATGTTCAGAGTGCGTATATCTGGCCGTGTTTTTGATTTGCAGAAACCAACATGCGTAAATTATATAGCAATCCATTGCCCACTCAAACATTGACCCCTCGCTCATTGGGGACATCTGCGTCGGAAACGTCCTCTGCACAGATGGAGTGTACCATGCCCGTGCCGCGGCCCTCGCAGCAGGCTTCCCGGAAACCGTCCCAGTGCAGGGCATCAACCGTTTCTGTTCAAGTGGTCTCATGGCACTCACCACCATCTCCAATCAAATTCGCGCCGGTCAGATAGATATCGGACTTGCGGTTGGTGTGGAGAGCATGTCACAAAAGTAAGTTGTATCGATCATGTTGATATAGATATAGTTCCGCTTACTGACAAATGGTGAATCAAGCCCTGACAACGGCGGACCCGTGCTCAGCGAAGAGATCGCGGCTCACCCTGCGGCTGCCGACTGCCCGAAGCCAATGGGTTGGACGAGCGAGAACGTCGCTGAGGACTTCAACATCACTCGTGACGACCAGGACGATTTCGCCGCCAAGTCTTTCCAGAAAGCGGAGAAGGCAGACAAAGCGGGCTACTTCCAAGGCGAAATCGTTCCGTTCACCGTGTATCAAAACGATCCTGCAACTGGTGCCCGCAAGAGGGTCATCATCACCAAAGACGATGGGATACGGTATGGCACGACCAAGGATAATTTAGCGAAGATCCGATCGGCGTTCCCCCAGTGGGGTAAAGGTACCACGACAGGCGGAAACGCCAGCCAGATCACGGACGGTGCTGCTTCTGTGCTGCTGATGACCAGGCAGAAGGCGGAAGAGTCGGGTCTGAAAATTATAGCAAAGCACGTCACAACAACGGTCGCTGGCGTCCCACCCCGCGTTATGGGGATCGGCCCCGTCTTTGCCATCCCTGCGGCTCTCGAGAAATCCGGTTTGACGAAGGAAGACGTCGATCTGTTTGAGGTGAGTTGAATACAATTCCCATTTTGGTCGGGAAATAACACACGCATTACAGATCAACGAGGCATTTGCATCTCAAGCTGTATACTGCGTTCGTGAACTTGCACTGGATGGTGAGAAGGTGAATGTGAACGGGGGAGCGATTGCACTCGGTCACCCATTAGATATGTTTATTCCATCTGTTTCTACGGCCTGGCACTGATGATTGGTTCGTCAGCACGTTGCACCGGAGCTCGACAGATTGCAACCGGCCTCAACGAACTGGAACGACGCAAAGGCAGAGTGAGTCAGCTGAATATCTAAATCCGCCTCGTTTAACTGATGCCTTCTCCTTAGGTTCTGGTGACTTCGATGTGTATTGGGACTGGAATGGGTGCAGCCGGAGTGTTTGTTCGAGAAGCCTGACGACGGTCAGACACGTAGTATTTTACATTTATAAATTCGTGGAGAATCTATATAAGAAAAGGCATCCTTTTTCTCCCACGAGACAAGCTATTCGGTGATCTCGGTGTCATTCTCTCCCACAGTTGTCAAGTTGTGATTTCTGGGTGACGCGTGATGTCTGACTGTGACTGTATCTACAAGCAAGCAAGGTAGAAAGCCAGTGAATTTTGAAAATTCCAGACTATAGTCAGGGTAATAGTTCAGGGGTATAATATTCGAGAATAGGCTATGAGACATATACAAGTCTACAGTGCTCGACGGGCCTGTCGAGATCAAAACGGTATCTGTAAAAAAACGTGGAAACTCAGAAGCAACTACCTTGGCATTCGAGCTTGATTTTAACTAACTGTAGACGTGACTTACCAATATACTCACGGTCAACTGGTCATACCATTTCTCAGTACCAATGGATTTACGTTAGAATTAGAATCCAACGGAACTGTTCTGCCATGCCATGGGGCATCAAATCAGCTCAACCAAAGGTTGGGCGATGAAGGTGTCATTAAAATAATAAATAAATCAATGGAAAGTTAACAATAGTGACAGAGGGGACTATTGAATGATTGTGTGAAACTAAAGCAGGGTGACTGATAAGTCTTGCGGTGACTTTCTGCGACATTGGAGTAACAAGTAGTACAAGTTACACGGGGGCATCAAATCGGCCCAACCGAAGGTTGGGTGATGAAGGTGCCCTTTGGAAGTTTAGGTGAGGCTTTGCCCATTTACCTATTTAGTTTTCACTTTCCTTACCGCCGTGCTACGGGTCAGCTGCTAGTGGTTGTATGATTATGCACTGGTAAAGATAAGCCGGGCGCTAAAAATAGCTGCCTGGCATTCGCACGCCGCTTGAAGGCTAAGACTCGCCGTTGGGCACTCCAGCCTTTTTATCCCACCACCTCGTTTCACTTTTCTCCCGCTGTACCTCCCTTTTGAGTTGAATCTCCCCGTCATTCTTTAACTTCTTGCCTCTGCGCACCTTCGCCGTTTTCCTCCTGGTCATCGACCATGGCCTCTTACGACTCCATCAACAACAACAACAACAACAATCAGGCTCGGTCGCCATACGGTTCTGGTGATCCCTATTATAACGAATCTACCGGTTTTATATCCCCTCCCAAAGCTGCAAAGCGCGGCCTCAGCCCATGGATCAAGTTCGGTGTTCCCGTGCTTGTGCTAGTCATTATTGGCGCTGTCGTTGGCGGTGTGTTGGGAAGCAGGAGCTCGAACCAGAGCGATAGCTCAAGCAGCGGGAGCAGCAATCCCGCCACCAAGACCGGCGAGGCAGCTGCCAGCGCTGCGGCGAGCGCAAAAGCCCAGATTGGATTATTCCCCACCGCGATAGACAGCCAGTATATGCGACCAATCTACCCTTCTACGGTCAGTTACGGACTCCATGTGAGAAAGCGCTTGGGATTTATGATTTATTATAGACCAACACTGCCGCATTTACTGAACCCACAATTACGCCCTCCAACAACGCCGCCCTAGCATGGCCCGAGGATCCCTTCAAACCTTCGAACCCTTCGGTCACAAACGTTCGCGAGGATCGACCCCGTCTCCTTGCACCCACCTACAAATGGGAAGCACTACCTAACCTTATTCGCAACGACCCCTACCTCAGCAGCTGGAACGACACCATCCTTGGCAACGCCACTACCTACTTCAATGCCCCGCCTGTTCGTTACTTCATGGATGGGGACAGTGGCATTCTTGATAATGCCCGTGAAATCAAAATGAGGATCAAGGCCTTCGCTTACGCCCACCGCATGACTAAGGATACTCGCTGGGTCGACAGGACATGGGCTGAGCTCCAGGTAGGTGGTATCAGATTCAGAAGTGCATCAGTTATATCTATCGGGAATCATAGAACGCTGTATCTGCCGACTTCGGCCCCAACAACAGCACGAAATGGAACCCCTCACATTTCCTCGATGCTGCCGAACTTTCAGCTGCCTTCGGCATTGCATACGATTGGTTGCATGACATGTGGACCGACGACCAACGCAGCCAAATCCGCGACAACTTGATCACATACGGTCTCAGCCAAGGAGCTGCCGCATACGACGGCGCAGACTTTGGTTGGTGGAGGACCAACATCCAGGGTAACTGGAACTGTGTCTGCAACGGTGGCTTGACATTGGCTTCGCTCGCAATTCTTGGCGATGATACTACGGGAACTGCCACTAAGCTCCTCGGTCAAACTGTCAACAACGCGAAGCAGAACTGCGCCTTTGGACCGTCGGAAGATGGTTCATGGTCAGAGGGTGCTAACTACTGGTACTTTGGTACTACCGGGCACGCCGAAATGGCGTCGGCTCTCATTACCGCCACCGGCTCACATTACGGTCTCCTCGATACCAACCCTAACTTCCATCTCACTGGCCTTTACCACATGTATGTGACCGGCAACACCCTCTTCGATTACGGAGACCACGGTCCAAACAAATTCTCCACCACCGCCAACTCCATGTTTCTCTATGCCGATCAATACAAGCAGCCGGAGTACGCCCTCTTCCAACGTGATCAACACGATGCCCCAGAACCATGGAGCATGTTCTGGTACGATCCCAGCATCTCTGGTGCATTCTGGAACGGCCTGGCGCTCGACCACTTCTTCGACAGCGCCTCCGATCAATGGGTTTCGATGAGGAGCAGCTGGACTGACCAGAACCTCCTGTTCGTGGGCATGAAAGCAGGTACAAACCAAGGTCATCAGACGCACAATGATCTCGATGTTGGTGACTTCGTTTTGGACGCTATGGGCACTCGCTGGGCGGGAGATCTCGGTTCGGCTGACTACAACTCGCCCCAGTACTTCAACAGCGATGCTCAGGATGCCGCTCGCTGGCGGTACTACCGCAAAGCGACTGAGGGCCAGAACACTCTCCTCATTGGCGGCGTCAATCAGCTTGTTACCGCCCGCCCGACGGTTAAACATGAGTCCTCAGGCACAGAGCAAGGTTCCAGCACTGTTTTCGATGTGCCTAGTGATTCTACCGCATACTGGGTGACTGATATGTCAAGTGCCTACGATCAAGCGTGAGTTGATATCGTCGTTGATGTGATTGATTGCTGATCTATAATTGCTCTCAGAACTTCCGTCAAGCGTGGTGTCAGGCTCCTGAACGCACGCAAGCAAGTCCTTATTCAAGATGAAGTTAATGCGTCGGCTGGTATCCAATGGCGGATGCATACCAATGCGACTGTTGCAACCGAGGGTAGCACGGCTACGTTGACAATCGACGGCAAGACCACAAAGGTTACTATCCTAAGCCCATCTTCTGGCTTTACTCTTGGTACGGCACCGGCTGCCCGTTCGTCCAACGACGCAAACGCATCACCGCTTGCCACCGACCAGCCAAATCCTACCGTTACCGTCTTAACCATCGACTTGCCTGCTGGAAACCACAATCTCCAGGTGTTGTTCAACCCGCAGTGGCCGGGCATGTCAGATGGAGATTTCAAGACACCACCTTCCGTTCCTCTAGACAGTTGGTCTCTTTCTAGTCACAATTAATTGTAGGGGGTACATTGTGATGTTTTCAGGACAATGGACCATTTATTTTACACTGTGATTATACCTTTGGCTTCTATATATTGAATAAACAATTACATAATCAATGAAGTCAGAGGCTAACTGTTCCCCTGGTTGCGAGTCTGAGATTCCCACAATCCCCTCTCTGTTCACGACGTCCACTACGACCTTTTCCCCTCTTCTCCTCCTCGTTCCCGCCCATCGAGCACAGGGACCGTCGCGTCCTACTTCTTGAATATCCCGGGCTCAGTACTTGAAGTGCGCCTTGCTCGGTCGTCAGTCTCTTCAGTCCAAGTGCGTTGCCATCTCCTGCATTCTTGACATCTGCCATTCTCTTTTATCAACCTTCTCGCATCGCCTCGATTCCTGTTTCCCCTCTTCTTCTTTTCACCCTTTTCTGGCTGGTCCTCATTCTTGTTCTTTACTCGACGCTGATTTTTTCCTTTGCCCGCCTGTCAATAGCCCTCCTTTTGTCTCTCGGCTTGTAGCCACCGTTCCAAACCGGAAACCACACCCACACAATCTACACCCCAATTTCTCCCCACATGTTTGTTGCAGAACCCCGCAAACTCACCCTCACACTTCTTGTGTACCTCAGTATCGCCCTCGCCCTCGTTGGCTCTGTTCAAGCCAGCGAGCTTAACCATGAAGGCCTCCTTCGAAGGGATCACATGAACCTCAAACGCATGTTCAAGAAGCGTTCGCCGCAAACTCCCAGTTTTAGAGCTGGGGACACCCCAGGTCCAGTTGCTGGTGCTGGAAGCGACCCTGCCAGCCTCTCTGAGTCCAGTTCCTCTGCCTCTGCAACCCCCTCCGCCTCCTCGATCTCTACCTCCGCTTCATCCACAGCGTCCTCCGTCTCATCAACCTCTTCTTCGGTACGTCATGAGTTCGCTGCGACTATTTGGTTTGTTAAGCTCAATTAATCACTTATCCAGACATCGTCGTCTACAAGCAACTCCTCTAGCAGCGAAAGCGTGAGCTCGACCTCTGAATCGAGCATAACCGTCTCGTCCACCACTGCATCTTCGACATCCATCACCACAGCCCCCCCTACGAGCACCCAGGCTCCTCCTCAGACGTCTGACACGCTCAACTTGACTTTCATCAATGATCCCATTGTTGGTCCGTCATCACGCACAGTCACTGCAACCCAGTCCCAAGCGCAGGCTGAAGCCACTGAATCTTCGGCTCCCAAAAAGAGCGGCGCTACCTCAACCAGCGGCAAGGTGCTGACGGTTATCATTGTCGTCGCTTCATCCATCGCTGGTATCGCCATCATCTGGACTATTTTCCGCAAGTGGAAGTTGGCTCGTTCTTCCAGATTCGACGAACGTTTGCAGCCAATCGACTGGCAACCGACCAACCCAGACGAAGGTATCATCCCCGCTCACCGCCGCGTCACCTCGGACACTTCATTCCAGTCGGGCTCAAACCATCACGGCGATAACCTTGCAGGACGCGGTGTCGCCGCAGGATATGGAGCCACATCTGATCACGGACACGGCAGCGCTTCTGATCACGACTTTGGCTCTGCTCACCTCGCACCCGTTGGTGGCTATGCTGATCTCGCTCGTGGGCCCAGCCCTCAACCGCAGATGCAGCAGCTTGCGCACGGCCCCAGCATAAACGGCCCCAACTACAACGTCGGTGTGCCCTTGCACCACCAGACGGGTTACGCGGAAGCCTACGACTACAATGGTGGTCCGGTCAGGTTCTAGAGGATCAATGTCGCTTGGCAACGAAGAATCTTGTTCTGATAGAGGTGGACGAAGGCCGGAATACCATGCCTCGTACACGCTCCACACATCAGCGTATACATATTATACCAAGGCAGATTCGATTGCTAGAAGCTATTTGAATCCAAGTTTTACCATTTCGTCTTACATTTCGCCTATTCTTATCGTTCTTCCTTGTCCATCACTTTCCGTTCTAATAAATGATCCTTCTACGACTATTGGACATAGTCCTTGTATACACATTTCGTGCAGTTGATTACAGTGAGAGACATTTCTTGCGTATATCGGTGATTTAGGTACAGAGTTTTTTTTCCCGTATATTCACCAGTGATAGATATTGCGGTAATACAGGGATGCATTTACTCGTTTTGAAAAGCGTCAAGAACTGGGTGCTGTGAATTACGGTATGAATACGAAGGGTATCTCCATAGTTTCCATGCGAGGAAGGCCAGAACAATAGGCACAACGGACAATGCGTACATCCATTTCGGAATATAGATGTGAGCGCTGTGGGCTGGTTTTGATTTGTTGGCGTCATCATCAACGAGTTTTGTGCGCTCGAATAACCCTTCCAGACCCGTTGGTTTTTCTGGTGCAAAGAAGCGTTGCGGCCATAGCCAAGAACCGTCGTCGTCATCCGCAACAGCCTTTTGCTTGCCCTTGTACCTCGAGGCACGGGAGTCACTCTGGTGTGTATGAGACGGACGAATCGGGGTCCAGTCCATAGCCATATCGTCTTTAGCATAGAAATCGTCGTCTTCCATGGCATCCACGTCGTGGGGATCCTTCTGGGATATGGCGCCAGAAGTGGAGCTAAGGAGCGATGGAAGCCCGAATATGGGATTAGTGGGCGTGATGACTGGCTTTGAGGAAAGGCTGAGGGAGGCTAGAAGATCGCTGTCTGCGGGAGTGGGAGTAGAACGGGCGCTAGCCTGAGAACTCGAGCGTCCGCCGAAGGATGGGATGGGAAACGGTGTGGAGCGCGAGCGTGAATCGGAGAAAGAGGCGGTTGGATGGAGGTGGGCTTTGGAGTCCACGAGGCGTATCGTTGGGGGTCGTTGCAAGCGAAGCGTAAAAGCAGATGCGATTATTATCTGAACAGTATTATGGGCTTAGCGGCGTAAAGGAGAGGGTTTGGCACACAAGTACGTACGGACAACTCGATGAGGAGTGAGGTACCGAAATACATTCGGGCGGTCGATGTGATTGGTCGTTCAGATAGATGAAGGAAATCCAGATGCGGTTTAAACCATGATAGTGTCAACAAAATTGAGGTAGTGAATCGTAATAGCCATGCAGTCATTTGTAGAATCTTGAGTAGAGTTAGACATCGAGATCTTTAATTGTAATGTAGTCACGTACATTATAATGTCTCTTTCCTCGGAGACGGACATCGCGACCTTGTATTTGGGCCCTGCGAAATGAGGCGTATGTGGGGTCCCAAGCCGCCCAAAATAGAGACAAGAAAATGAAGATGGGAAAGACTGGTCGTATGAAGGATATTAATGCGGGTGGCGCGTAGCCCTTCGCAGCTAAACATATAATTAGCAAATCAACGACGCAGAAATCAACACTCCGTCACTCACACAGCCCATTAAATGCAAGAGAAATGAGACTAGTTCCAGCCCACAGGCACCCTCTGATGCGCCATATAAATAGCTCGATGTTGACTTTCTCTCGCTCTACGGATGCTGAAACGCGCCGTTGCTTATCCTTGCCCTTACTGTCCTTCAACCAGCCTCCAAGCGCCGAAACACGCGCCATATTGTCCTTGCGATGGATCTCATCATCAACTGACTGCTGACACATCTCGCAAACAGGAGGATAACGCGCGTGCAGGGACTCTCGGTATTCGGGCAACATGGCGACGCGCTGGTCGTATTGTGGGCTCTAATAATGCTTTAGATTGTTTCGAACATATCGTACAGGGCTGAGGTGTACCATGGTAGATGGTAAATAGTTGGCCAAGAGGTTGATGATAAGCATTTGGTTCGTTTGGCAAGCGTGACAGAAGGGACCTTTGCCATACATCGTTGGTAGTCGATCTTTACTGGGAGAAGCTGGACAAGTATTTGAGTATTGTAAATTACGCAGAGCATTTCAGCACTCACCCCGCCGAGCAAAAGACCGCCGATTCAGCGATTCGTCCTGCATCGCAGGCTCAAATGACATGATCTCTCCTTTGGAATCATAACGGTTCCAGCAATGGCATGTCGGACAACGGAAGTTGTTTGGATTCTGCGGTAGTGGTACAGCCGACTGGCAGAAAAAGCAGGAGACATGGCTGTGGCGTCTGAAGAGGCCGGGCATCGTCAGCGACGATGTGGAGGGAGTTGAAGAACAACGGTGGGTGACGGCGCCGCCTCGTGGTGGCGAAGGGTCACGTGAGACCTAAATTGTCTTCGCGAAGGCTAATTTGAATTTGCATGAATTCATGTCCATCATCCCACCTGCACCTTCGTCAAGTCGCGGAAATATTGTGGTGCAGCCCGCGTATTTCACGTCGAATCTTTATGTGAACGCTATCCGCGATGACTTGATGACTTTGAGTCACAAGTACATTCAACGCTACAATGCCGATTCCAGCAAACCATTTCAGCTATTCAAAGATCTGTGGAAAGGGGACGGATGGACATGGCTGCAATTCAAAGCATTTGACCCCCGGGCAAGGGAAGCGTTTCTCGACGTGACACTGAGGGTATTCATGGGTGAGACTCCCTTCAATGTTTTATTCATGGGACTAACGCATGCACTAAGAGGGTACAATGCAAACCCAATCACCAATGAAACGGGTTGTATCGTTATTTGGAATGTATACATTCTTCTACGCGCAGCCCACCTCGACTGCGCCTCCAATCCATGCGGTGTCACGCATCCCTATACCGATAGGTGCGCAAATAGACCGATTACCCGTGCAATTGACATATGTTTTTAGATCTGCTGAGGAGCTTGGTCGCGATGCCGACTTTTTTCGTCACGCAGCAACTTTCTCCACTGCAACCATATGTGACCTACGTGATACAGGAGCTGATGAAGGATGAAGTTTTCGACATTCTACCGACGTCAGAATTGCATCCCCTGAACCCCCGTGTGCTTCCTCGGGAATATTATCAGGCGGTTGGGACCTTACCATCGGTGATTCTGGCAGGCAAGCGGAAGAGCGGAAGGCCATCGAAACTTGAGAAAGCGAGCAAGGCCCAAGATGCGCTGGACAAACTAGACAAATGGCTGGCGGACACGTCGTATACTCCTCCAGCACATGCAGAATCAACGACTCATCAGCTGCTGTCAACTGATCCCGTCGCAAGTCGCCTCGAGTACCAAAAGGATAAGTCCGAGCTATTAAAGGATCTGACGGTCTCTTCTCCTTCAAACGAGGCCGGCCAATCGGCGTTGGAGCATGCAAATCAGTGCGTTCTGATGCGAGTTCGGAAATTGGAAGAAGATGCGAAAAAGCGAGGGTTGGAGGTGGGCGGCGAAGGGGGGCATTTGACGACGCTGGCTCGGGTGGAGAAGGCTGCAGCAGAGATAAATAAAGGTGGCGGGGGTATACTAGGCTTGTCGAATGGCGCAGGAAATTGAAATCATGAGCGAGTGAGGGTCAGCGGTAGCCAAGCGAAGGTTACCGCCTGGAACAAAAATAGCCATCAGGATTCCCACAAGCTCCCAGAGCGTCAGTCACCGGTTGCCACAAATCCTGTCCCCATCCCATCATGCCCGCCAATAACCCCTTCTCCTCGCCGTACGCCACGAACTCTTACTCTAACCACCACCTTCCTTATTACACTCCCGACTCTTCAACATCCTCAATGGCGTCCGCGCCAGGCCAGAACTCGCAGCGCCGCAATTACATTCAACAATTGGACACTCCTTCAACTTCAAGCCTTTTCCCACTGTCGGCGCAGCAGGCACAGCAGGCGCAGAATCCCCCTCCTCTGTACCCTGGTTTGGCGCGAGGGTCGGCGTTGAGGTCCATACGCACCGTGTCGAGCAATGCATCTTTGGTACGTCGTCGGCGATGCTGTAAGTCGCTAACAATAACCACATCTCGGTCTCCGTGTACTCCAGAACGATTCACGATACTTCTCTGGCTTTGGAAGTAGGGTAGCATCTGGTACGGGACCTTCAATTGCGGAGAAGGTGAGTTTCGGCGTTTTTTGGACGGATGGCATAGCCGCCGCTACCGTCGAATTGATTTCATTATCTAGTACTCTCTGTCGCCAGACCCATCGCTGTGGGGCACAGATATTTCGCCCGACCAGCCAGAGCCAGACGATGATCTACACAACCCTGATCCACGGCGAGACCGCGTGCATGACGCGGGCGGACATGTTTTCACTTCGAGAGGTCTCGCCAATCTCGGTTGTATCATGGTTTTATGTGTCGGTCTCCTCGCGCTCTTGTATGTGTTTGATGACTTTCTACTGTACGGTGACACTGTAACCTTATTCGCAAAAATAGCGCCGGGTACCCTATTGTCTCTCATTTTACTGCTAACCCATTATCTACGATGGGTGGCTTCAACATTGGAGGGATAAATGCAAGCGGGCAGGTGAGTCTCCCCTGTTCGGACACTTTAAGGGATGCCAGGCAATAACCATGATGTCAGATTCCCGACATGCCGGGGAACCGTGGCCTAATTGACCTCGAGACGCCCAGGGACGCCTACAACAAAGTCTCCTACAATGACCCATCCGTCGAGTATCAACTTGTGTTCAGCGATGAGTTCAACACAGAGGGTCGCTCTTTCTATCCCGGCGATGATCCATATTGGGAGGCGGTCGACCTTCATTATTGGCAAACGAATAACATGGAGTGGTACGACCCGGAGGCAGTCACGACGAAGGCTGGTGCTCTGGAGCTCACACTGTCGCAGAAGGAGACACACGATCTACATTACCAAGGAGGGCTGATTTCAACGTGGAATAAGTTCTGTTTCACGGGTGGGATCATCGAGACATCCGTCGTTCTTCCTGGTATTAACAATGTTGTCGGTCTTTGGCCTGCCGTGTGGACCATGGGTAACATAGGTCGTGCCGGCTATGGTGCCAGTCTAGAAGGAACAGTAGGTCACCCACTCACTCCGAAGGCTTCCATGTCTAACTACATTGTGTCTAGTGGCCGTACACATACGACGCTTGTGACTTGGGAACCCTAGCGAACCAGACACAGAATGGCGGCCCTCCTGCGGCTCTTAGCGGTGGCGATAGGTCGCAAGGCGGCGTGCTATCCTTCCTCCCAGGTCAGAAGCTTTCGCGGTGTACGTGCAAGGGGGAGTCCCATCCGGGACCCGTGCATGCTGATGGTACCTACGTCGGGCGTTCTGCCCCCGAGATCGATATATTTGAAGCACAGGTCTGTCTCGCCTTTCTGATTGCAAGTATAGTTGGCTCACAGACGTTTACGATAGATCACGGGGGCGCCTTTAACAGGTCAGGTGTCTCAGTCCGCTCAATGGGGGGTAAGTAGATGTGGTATTTTTTCGATTTTGATGCTGATGGATTCGTGCGCAGCCTTTCAACGCCGGATATGTGTGGTTCAACTCGTCGGACAATTTGATCATCGATGACCCGACTATAACTGAGCTCAACTCCTATACCGGTGGTGTCTACCAACAGGCAACCTCTGGCGTGACTGAGACGGGTGAGCCCTTTTGGTTTCGCTCTGGCACAGAACTCTTAATAGGATAATATAGACCAAAATTGCTATGAGCTCCGTACAGGATGTTTCTCTGTATATGGTTTCGAGTACAAGCCTGGTTTCGATGGCGCGGTATGTTCTGCTAAATCATTGGGTTTGGCCACTTTTGAACTGACGATGCCATAGTATATAACTTGGCTAGCAAACGGCAAGAAGGCGTGGACGTTGAAGCAGGCTGGTATGGCTGAAGACCCCCTAGCAAAGATTGCTGCTCGGCCCGTACCCCAGGAGCCTATGGTATGTATTTCTGTATATCCCCCGAGAACCTCTACTTGAATGAAATCTGATGCCGCCAGTACATCATCGCGAATCTGGGCATGTCGACTAACTTTGGGGATGTCGATATCGAGCATCTCACCTTCCCAGCAACTATGCGCGTGGACTGGATCCGGGTGTACCAGCCGAAGGATAATATTAACATTGGTTGCGACCCCAAGGACTTTCCCACTGCGGATTACATTAATCAGTATGTTTTCCTGTTTGGGTGTGTGAGTTGATCTAAGAGGCCTGCAGGTACATCGATGCATATTCGAACCCGAACCTTACCACTTGGAGGGATCCACCATACAGTCAACCATTCCCTAGAAACAGCCTCGTTGGGTGTTGAACGATTGATCTATAACATAACGGCGTGGTATTTTGGTAACGGACTTCAGCGCTGGATCGTGACTAGTGACTTACTACGTACGGCGCTACCTGCACACACTCACACCTTCATGGACGTTAAATATTCTTGCCTTCCGTCGATCCTTCACATTGTGTCCTTCTTTTCACAACGGTACTCCAAGCTGCGATAGCTGTTCGCTTGCATTGTTATTGTAGCAAAGTCTTGTATTTTATTCTTCTCAAGACGTTGTCTCACCTATACTATCGTCGCATTCATCGTTCATGTCTTACCATAGTGAATCATTACTGTCCATTTTGGTTCTGATCTGGTTGGAGTTGTGATTTCTACGCGGAGATTTTCTCAGGGTCATCCTACAGTCACCTGCAGGACACCTTCAAGCTCAAGCTTGCACCAAACCGGGCGCGACTCGTTTCTTCGTTAATAGTGCTACCCGTGGCTACGGCTTCTTAACCGAAAGCCCTTGCACGCGGGTGAATTATATTAAGCTTCTACTCAAGAAACACGTAAACGCTGCTGGTGAGCGAGCATCCCCAATAGTGTGCCATTATTTCAAATCCTCCATTTTTGCTGTTTTTCTCTGTTTTTCGGCAGGTATCAAGCCTTCGCTGCAGACTTAGTCGCAATGAACAGTTATACGTACCCCGAGCCTACTCCAATGGGGTTCCAATACCCCCCACAGCACCTGGTGCATCGATCGGATGGCCACCCGCCGAACGGGATGCCCAACCATGTCATGCACCCCCAGCACCAACCCCAGCAACCACAGGGATACTCTAATGGCGATTTACACCATCGAAATAACCCGAACGATCACGGACGCGGTCATTTCAATCAGGAGGCACACCTCGGAGGCGCGCCGAATTTTCCTCACCAACCCCAGCGAGGGCAAATGCCATTTCATCCTCAGTTCATGGCAGCTATGGGAGGTGCCATGAATATGGGCGCTTTTCAGCCGTTTATGCAATATTTTCAGCATCCAGACCCGGGGCCTACAGTACCGTTGGGCTCTCCAGACGATCGGGATATTTTGGTGGACGCGCTGCACCGGAGTAGGAGGGAGGGGCGTACGTACAGGCAGGCGATCGAGGAATTGAATGGGGTACGTTGTCGTACCTTCTCCGTTTGACTGTGTTCCGCTGATACTTCCCCAGAAGAACAGCTATCCGTCTCAAGCATGGAAAGATTACTATCTCGATCATCATGACACTATTGACGGACTTGTTGCCAAGAAGTCCAATGCTCCTGTGCCTCCAGTCAGAGGCGCTAGAAAGCCTACGTTCAGTGACATCGAATCAGACAGCCCTGAGAAACCAGTCTCCCAATCTATACGCCCAAAGGTCAAACCAAAACCACGACATTCTGTGCCCAGCCGACCAGTCGTGAAGAATGAGCCCGTAGAAATGACGAAACTTCCACCTGCGCCACGCCGACGGCAGACAATAAATAGTTTGACTGCTCCGACGGCCGTGTACTCCAGCAAACTCCCAGCACCAGTCACTGATATCAGAATACCTGAGCCACCCGCCAGAGAGCCTACACCACCTACAAATGTCATACAGACCTCGCGGGGAAATAAGTACACTCCTGAAGATCGAGAATACTTCATCCAATTCATTTCTTGGAGGCTCAAGGAACAGCCTGAGCTAAGTAAAATGCAATTGTGTGAGGAATTAGCAGAGAAAGTAAGCACATTGCATTACAACCACTATGACCCTGTATAGTAACACAGGCCCTTGCTTTTGACTAGGTTCCACATCATACTGCTGCTTCATGGGGTTCACACTGGGCGTTACGCCATGAGCTAGCCGACAAAATCCTTGCACATGCAAGGAGTATACTTGATGCAGAAGAAGACGAAAAGGGAACTCGTGGTCAGAATGATGGCAAAGGGGCAGGGAAAGTTCAAACGGCATCGTCGTCGGCGCCAGTCCGTCGGCCAAACTATAAAGACTCCACCTCTGATTCAGAAGAGTTCAGCGAAAGTGAAGCTGAGCTGACAGACGCAGACGCGCATGGAAGCGATGATGAGGATACACCACCGGTCAAAAAGGAAGTCAGCACACGCGCTCGGCCGATCACTTTTGGAGAGGAGGACCTGAAGCTGATGGCTCGCCATATTGCTGACACTCGAGATTGGGACGGCCGCACTAATGCGGACCGTTGGAAACTGTTCACCGACAAGGTAAAGCCGCTGCTTTTCCGTACTCTGGTTACAAGTACAGTTATTCATGTATACGTGAATAGCACACCTATAGATCCCACAGGGCATGGATGGAACAATACCGTCGCCGAAAGACTGGTATGTATACGGTAATTCCTGTGATGATCTATTACTAATGACCCTGGCAAGAACTTGACCGAATGGCAGCTAAAATAAAGCGAAAGCGTGTTGCAGAAGCGGGGCAGACTAAAGTGATAAAGGAAGAACACCATTCTGATACACTTCAGACACCAACTCCTTGTCCCCCATCCAAGTCCAGTGACATATATGGGCCTCCAGCGAAGCGCAAGTTCCCTAGTGGAGTTGATTCCAGCGGACGTTCTGAGCGTATAAAACGCTCAAAGGATATTTACGTTTAGGATACTTGCGCACTAATTTTTACTCGCCGTTCACTTTTTCTCACTCTCTTTTTTGTCTGCCCTTCACTTGCTTGCCACAATCTGTGTATATTCAGCCAATCGTGTAACTTTCTGACATAGCCGCCGGGCGCACGTGGCATCATTGCATATAATCGCAGTTAAAGCACCTCAGAGTAGCAACCATCTCTGCTTTTACCAACATCTCAACAACCGCGACACGACCATGGATGAAGAATACGATGTGCGTGCACAATGTTTCTCTCAGAATTCGACTGAGATGCCGTTATCAGGTCATCGTGCTTGGTACTGGCCTCACAGAATGTATCCTGTCTGGCTTGTTGTCTGTTGAAGGCAAGAAGGTCCTGCACATGGACAGAAACGATTATTACGGCGGTGACAGTGCCAGTCTGAACTTGACCCAGGTATGCACTGCCCAGAGATCGGGTAATCGTAGCTCACGCCCCCGCAGCTTTATCGCAAGTTTCGCCCAAATCAGGCTCCACCCTCCGAGCTTGGTCGCGATCGCGACTATGCCGTAGATCTCATCCCAAAGTTCATCATCGCGTCCGGCGAGATGACCAAGATCCTGGTGCACACTGAAGTTACACGCTACCTCGAGTTCAAGCAGATTGCCGGCAGCTTTGTCTATCGTGATGGCAGAATTTCCAAAGTCCCAAGTACGGAGATGGAGGCGGTTAAGAGTCCGTTGATGGGCCTCTTTGAGAAGCGTCGCGCGAAGAAGTTCTTCGAGTTCTTGCAGACTTGGAGGGACGATGATCCAGAAACGCATCAAGGTCAGTACTTATTACGTTAGACAAAGTGCGCGACTTCATCTTGCAACAGGCCTCAACCTTGACAGGGATAGCATGAAGGCCGTCTACGAAAAGTTCGGCTTGGAACCCGGTACCCAGGATTTCATCGGTCATGCCATGGCCCTATACCTCGATGATGAGTACGTGAAACCAATTTCGGCAAACGGATGATGGTTCATCATCTCCCTATAGTTACATCACAAAACCCGCCCGTGAAACATACAGTCGCATCGTGCTCTACACATCATCCATGGCTCGCTACGGCAAGTCACCCTACATCTACCCCTTGTACGGCCTCGGCGAGCTCCCGCAATCATTCGCGCGTCTCAGTGCCATCTATGGTGGCACATACATGCTTGACAAGCCCATCGATGAGGTTATCACTGATGCTGATGGCAAATTTGTTGGCGTAAAGAGTGGTGGGGAGACTGTTAAGGCTAAACAAGTGATTGGCGACCCTAGCTACTTTGGCGCTGGCAAGGAGGCTGAGGGAGGTAAGGTCAGGGTTATCGAAGAGGGCAAGGTTGTTCGTGCGATCTGCATCTTGAAGCACCCCATCCCCGGTACGGACGACAGCGACTCCTGCCAAATCATCATCCCGCAGAACCAGGTCAACCGTCGCAATGGTGGGCAAGTCTCTCGACGAGACTGTTTTTATTAATGTTTTGAGTTAGATATCTACATCGCGATGGTCTCATCGACCCACAACGTCTGCGCCAAGGATGTTTACGTCGCCATTGTATCTACCATTGTTGAGACCGACAAGCCAGAGCTTGAGATAGCTCCTGGGCTTAACCTCCTCGGCCCCATTTACGATAAGTAAGCTCTCATTCTTCTTCAAGCGAAAGTGATGCCGCTCAACTAGTTTACAGATTCGTTTCTGTCACCCCTATCTACGTACCCACTGCTCCCGGAACAGCCGACAACATCTTCATCACCAAGTCATATGATGCCACTTCTCACTTTGAGACCGTCGTCGAAGACGTCCACGATGTATGGAAACGCGTTGTCGGGTCGGACCTCGTTCTCAAGAAGAGGGACACGGAGGCCGAAGTGCAAGGATAAACGATACTTTACTTAGCACACATCCTTCCATTCTCATCTTCACAGCTTTGGAATTCATATAAACATTGTCGTGTACTTCTCTGATCAATACTCAATCCATATGCACGTCCGTATCACATCGCATCACAGCGTTGTTCAGAAGAAGGCGCCCATGTCGAACTCGGGAACTTGGACATCGTGTTTGGCGGACTTCATCAGGCTTCCTAGGCCTGCTTTGCGCGCGAGGAAGTCGCCTTCGTCTTTAATCGGTATCGGTTCTTCTGGGATAGTGGGCTCCATCGAAGGTGCACGGCGACTGGGTGATGCGGACTGAGTTGGGGGAAGTGAGGGAATGTCCATGTCGATGATGATTGAAGATCTTCTGCGCAATGCGGGCTCCAGAGCGAACATGGAATGTCGAGATGCCCTTTCTTCATCCCACACAGAGGACATGGGTGTTTCCCGGATGATAGTAGATGGCCTTTCAAACGACCAGGAGCGGACAAGATCAAGTCCTAGAACATGGCATCCTAAGCAGACAATCAGCACCAACAAACTATGGCATATTGACAAGACTTACCCATTCGACAGAATACACGAGCTATTTGCAGGACGAAGTTGAACTCAGATCGGCTTGAAATTTCACTCGTTCCTTGCGCTGCTTGAAGGGTCTTGGATCGTAGTTGTGAGAAGAGAAGAGCTAGACTAGTGTCGTCGTAGTGGGGCTCTCCGATTTCCGTGACTTGAATATCCAGACTAGAAATTATGTCTTCCAGCGGTGTCTAATATATGCGTTCAGTGATTGCTCCAGGATTCCATTGATCCGACTTACAACCAAGATGCGCACCGCCAAATCTCTCCGATGTAGCAACCAAAAGGCCCAGCTAGCAAGCCAACGATTGCCTTTTTCAAAAGCGATTGGTAGGACTGTACTGTTGAGTATAGAAAGCAAAATTGGTCCCTCGTTACTCTGCTCCCCGATACGAGCAAGGGCAATAGCTAGCTGGAAATCGTCAAGTTGTTTCAAGCAGACGCTAACCGCATCTTTTAAGCATCCTCCGAGTAGGAAGAAGGCAGCAGCGTAGTCTAAGATGCATCAGCACTGCGTCTTAATCATTACACAACATGCCCATACCGAAACGTTGTTTGCCAAGGAGTGCGTATGCATTCTTCAGGGCTGCCGTTCGCCATCGAGGTTCAGAAAAGTCATTCGAGAGAAACTTTAGCATGACCGCTTGTTCCTTGTGCCAAGCGGCCTGTCTCCACAACCCGTGAACGAGCTTAACCTTCCCAAGAGCGAAATAGAAGAGCGAGCAAGCGGTGGGATCCCGATTGTCGCCGGCCATATACTCATTACGTGCGATCGTCTCCACTTGAGCTTTCTGTAATCATCACTATTCACATACTTTCATAAGGAGAGGTTTTCAAGCTTACCAGTGTGTCAATTGAATTTAACCATAGGGCGATCCCAAGTGCCCTGGCATCTGACCAGCACATCTTCCCGTTGCATGCTGCGGTCGAAGCGTTTAGAAGGAGGTCTTGACTTTCGCTGTGGAATGCCCAGATCATGTCTCGGAAACGCAGACGTTCTCTACGACGCATTCTTCGACGAGATATTCCGAAGGCTTTGTCCGAAGCAGGAGAATTGGGTTCTGAGGCCCGTCGGTTCAAAATGTAGAACGACCGCATCGTGGTTAGATATCGAAGGCCGTTAGCATCTAGAGCACGTTCTTGTTCATCTACCTGTCAAATAATGTCAGTTATTGATCACCTAAACATCACGCCTGCATACCTCCAAGGTGACTTGGATGAGGACAAGGAGATGAGCATTTTCATTTGCGGTCAAATGTGGTAGAGGGTTGTTCTCCAGAGCCTCGAGCAGTTGCAGAACAAGTGGGCGAGAGAAACCTTCCTCGTTTGAGCTACAGCAACCAATTTCAGCACTATATCGGGCAAACCTGAATGTCGTGTCTCACTCATCGTGTCTTTCTACGGCTTCATTGAATAGGAATGAGTACCCAGGCTTGCGCTGCGTCACCTGAGACGATGTTAATCTTTATACCGTTCATGGACGTCCAAACATACCAAGCGCGTATTTGCATTTTCGTCTTTTTCGAGGAATCTATCGACGGCTAGGGTAGTCCACCCATCGCCAACTTGCTTCGTCCCTGAGTTTATGGATGCAATGTCTTTGGCGAGGTTGACAATAATGTCCTTCACTACGTCAACTTTCCCTGAAATTGACTTAGTGAATGGTACCCATGCATTGAGGAATTCCTCTTACCCCATAACAAACACTGCAGCACCATCTGAGGATGATGGTCTACTAGTGGTCCATTGTTCCGAGCGACATACTCAAACAAGCTCTCTGACACAACCTCCGACTTCGGTTGACTGTACAACAACATATGCCGACCAGTTGCTACCAGGAGCGAACCGTTCGAAAGCCATATGGAATCCGAGATCGGGTACGGGGTCATACTAGGAATATTTGGTCAAGCAATGAGAAGATATGTTTATGGGTAGATACATACCCGCTGAGGTCTACTCTGTGGCATATCGCCCAACCAGGCGCGTCGTCGAAGTAAGTCATTCGTTGCTGGTAATAGATATCAACGTGGTCCAAGAACCCTACCGCCAGAATAGATTGTGCATCTGGCGTGGAAGACCAATCCAGATCGTTCACGGGAGTAGTAAAATGCCGGGAATACTCAAGCCCTGAAGCAAATTCAGACTCGTGCGAGTCCCAGATAGTCAGTTCTTCGCCACCCTCGGATGTGGGTACGACTATCTCAACACATTCAACGACGTAATGCGTAGTAACGTGGGGACGGAATCTCACCAAGCGCGGACTTCTTAGCAGAACTACACCTCGCCGTCCTGATATTCGACCTCCCCGTCCGGACCTTGCCCGTGCATTTCCAAGTCTCATTCTCGGTGTCCGTTGCTACATCCGTAACCCAGAAGGCGAGCTCTCCGCAACACGATATGCTGAGCAGCGCGTCCCGCTTGATCCAGTCTTTGCTTTTGTAGGGTGCTAATCCCCATGCCATGGGATCCACGGGGAGAATCATATTTGGGGGTAGTGGGAGTGGAAGTCTCGTGCGGGAGGCGAGCCGGAGCTGAGGGCAGTCACTTGATCCAAGGAAGATGTGAAGGATAGAAGAGTCGGATGCTATGGCGAAGATAGTCTCCCCGCCATTCTCAGAGGGCATGGTAAACAGGGACGTGATGGGCGGAAGATCATACAGCACGCTGGGTGGTTCACAGTGAAGAGTAAGCGTGGAATCCAACGAGTTGTGTGTGACAAACGTTTTGGCTGAAGTATGTGGAAGCTATTATTAAAGGCAATCGATGCGACATATTTAGGCATACCTGAATGCAAGACTACAACATAGTCCGCTTTTGTCCATGTGGCCTTCTTAGTCAATCGCCGCCCGCCTTCAGATAATCTCCAAGCTTCTCCGCCACCTCCGGTTCGCAAAACCCCTACTCCTCGACCCTCCGGAGTACGGACAAGTTTCTCGATTTCTCCAAGCGATTCACTTACCTCCTCCCCAACATACGAAGCTGATGACCCTAGCTTTAGACCGTGTGCATGCGCATCGAAGAAGGATAATGGAGATAATGAGAATGTCATCAATGGGTGTGCTACAATGAGTTGTAGTTGGGATGAGATCGTTGGATGTGGTAAGAGCGTTAGATATGAAATTTGAGGGGGTAGCATCGCGGGAGGTGACTGCTGGAGAGTAAAGTGTCGGAGCAGTGTGGGCGGCCTACGATCTATATTCTACAATCATTCAACAAGACTGCACTACAGCCCGTTAATGCTAGCTTACCGCCACTGCAGTGATTACAATGGAGCCATCTTCAAGAATGCGGAGGAATAAATCCGATCCTTCGTCCTGAATATCTTGTAGCCGCCGGTACCGCGCATCTTCCTCGTGTTGAGGCATATCATTCAGAAGTATCGCTAACGCCTTTCCCATGATCTCTGTATCCAACCAGAATATCTTGGAAGTCGAAGGGTGGGGGTATTGACATGCAACAGAGAAGGGTATCGATGTGTAGAGGTCTATTGAAGCATGTAGTTGAAGATATTGAGGTGCGTCTAGGACCGGGAGGAATACGCGCAGTGTAGAATCTGAGGTGATAGTGTAGAGAATTAGGTCATCCCTGGCATGTGTTCAGTCTTTTGGTATTAACATAGGAGCAATAGGAAGCTGTGACGAACCGACTTGACGCTTGTGAGTGTCTCCAAATCATGTCTGTTACTGGTCTTGGGTGGGGGATCGTTTGTGTTTGACGACCTGTAGTAGTTGAGTATATTCGTACAGCATTATCGACCTGAAGGGACGTTAGATAGATCGAGCCTCTGCCGCAAGCCTAACCATACTTCACAAGCAGTTGCCATATACATGAGCGACGGAGCAAATCGTACAAGCGATGGCTCGGCAGCACTGAGGAGCATTCTGGTCAGCTACCATCCTTGTAGCTGAACTAAACGGAATAATCACGGTGTTAGCCACTTTTGCGACCATTTGAGCATGTCGTTCTCCATGATCAACGTATACACCGATAGGCTCTGTTCACAACCAACGGCCAGCAGTCCTAGTCTCGTTCAACAAATGTATAGCCATTAACACACGTCTACAGCATACCGGAGCGAATGTCCGTGGTCGTTATTTTGTGCGCTTCTGGATGAGTGAGAGAAGAGTGCACCCTCCAAGTATCGTTCCGAGATCCTAAGAGGGACCACACAGCTATGCGGGTGTTCATTGCAGCGATCAGCTACGGCAAACGAATGTGAATCTGACTGTCGGGCCGACGAAAGACTCGGAGCACATACGAGCTTCATCGCGGGATCCACAGATATACAAGTGATGGAATCTGAGGCGTGCAGTTGTCCGGGAAATACTTCCCAGAAGGCCACCATTCGCACCAGACGTTGAGTTCGTGCATTGAGCATAATGACAGAGTCCGCCGACGGGTATATCTGTGGAATTGACAGTCAAAGATCCTCTTTCTGTATTGCGAGTAACGTACGATGAGAACCCCATCTCCAAGTACCAAGTGCTGTATTTCCGCAGGAACGCGGTCCGCGTACACCTGGAGCAGTTCCAGCATCTAATTCGGTGGAGATGGTGGTCGGGACAGAGAGCATAGCCGCGTCTGAGCGCTACCAACACGCAGGGATATCTCATCACGTGCGTCTAGAGCTTATCGTGGCTGTAATTCCTGTAATTCCTATCTTGAACTTCATCCATGACGATAACTTCTAATTCAAGCTCAAGCCTCGTCGACATAATTCCGCGAGAAGTCATCGAGTTGGCGCTTAGTCTGCTGGACTGGAAGTCGTTGATACAATGCAGACAAGTCAGACTGCTTCCTCAATATTGATTATAACTCACAGAGGAATTATACTACTAGGTTTGTGCCACATTCCGTGCTCTAATAGACTCCAGTGCCCAACTACAATACAACATGGAGCTGGGAATTGCCCATATGGAAGATGGGCCACCCAGCTGCGTTGAGACGGCAGCAAGGCTCAAAATGTTGCGTCTATATCAGAGCAATTGGGCCAATATGCGATGGCAGCGTGACGTAAGGATCCCCATGGAGGATGGGGGACTTTGGGAACTCTATGGAAATGTGCTAGCCCAGAAACTAGCAGACAACTCATACAAGTTCATCTGCCTTCGGTCGTGCAGCCGCGAAATCAAACAGAGGGAGTGGACATTGGGGCCTGTAGATGTTGATGCCAGGGATTTCGGGCTGGACGAGTCGCAGGATTTATTCGTGCCCGTGGCTAAATTACCGTCGTCTAATGAGCCGTTGAGTGAACCGTTGAGTGGAATGTCCTTCCATTTCAGCATCTACTGATCCTTGAATCCAGGTCAGCCGCCGCTACTACAGAGTTTCAAGTACATTTGAAGTCTCTGACGACTGGAAAACCCCATCCACTAGCACCAAACTCTGGCGTCTTGGCCTTTACTAAAGTTGGCAGAGATCTCCCTGTCTCTCTCACTATCCAAATTTCGGGAACGCAATTGGCCATTCTTTTCCATAGTTTAGCAGAGGACGCTGAGAACGAGCTGGTCATATGGAACTGGCATACTGGTGAGCGCCAGTCGGTTAGTACAGATTTCACATCGCTTGAGACAAATCGTTGACAAATGGTTTGTTGCAGTTAATTGGCGATTCAATGAGAGCCTTCTCATTCCTCGGTGATCATTACGTCGTGATGGTTCTGATGCAAGATGACCCAGTAGAAGAGGACGTGCGACCGGTTATGAACGTATGGGACACACGCTCAGCAGCCAATGGTGACGCAGTGAGGGTAGACGAGGCGAATTTCACTCGCTCCTTCAGGTTCCCTACCTTAAGCAACCGTGCGCATCTAACGGAGATCACCATTCGATCAGACCCAGCTCCGCAGTGGTCGCCTTCCAGCGAAACGCAGGCTCCTTTCTATTTGGCCCGGTCAGCAAAGTTGTATGTCGTGACGTTCTGGGTCATCCTTGGCAACAACTCTCGTGGGATATCCGTCTTCATTCCTGCGGCAACGTTGCTCAACCGTGTTACCTCTGCTGACGCTGCTACGGTCGTTGATTGGGGGAATTGGGGTCCACGTGGGTCATTGCTGTTGAAGAGTTGGATTCATCCAGGCAGCGTTTGGGTTTGCTATGTCTACGGGGAAAAGTATGTTTCCTTTCTCCCATCGAGGGCAAACAGTCAGTCGGTTGTTGTCTTCGATTTCAATGAAGCAGCGGCGCTTCGTTCGGGGCCGATGCCGGAGCAGCCCTCAGTATACAAGCAGAAAAATATCTTCGAGGAGCAAGTCGTCACCAATATCCCATATCGCGCAACACTTTGTAGAATCCAGTCAGGGCCCGCGCATGGGATGTGTAGTGAGGATGCCATACTACTGGTTGATGTACGAAGCTAAACTTGCCTCAAACGCGTTCATTTGGCTCACACGTGCATACCAGCCTGGCCATCGATTCTATCGAGTTTTGTCGTTTTAACTACAGTGGAAGAAAGGAAGAATCTCCGGGATGGGCCCGGTGTCGTATGTCTTCATGTAGAGTTAAGATTATCTTGTATGGACTGTTTCTAAGTTTGAAGCTGAGTTATTATAGCCATTTGAGCGTCGTGACCAGCCAGCTTGGATACATCGGATATTACTTGGGCTTCCACTGGCAATATGGGCTGAGATATTTTTTGAGCAGCGTGGTTTCTGTCCGATTGAGATTGAACGGCCTCCAAGCGGTATCTGTAACTCGAGCTCATAAATGATTGGGCAGGAGACTACCCGATTTATCACCAGCCATCACTAATCTTATCAGATAATGGGCCCTCCGAAAATTTACGCAACAGCTAAGATGCAGTATAAATCTCCATCTTCCCTTTCCCTCTCATGACTCGAAACCGCCCATCCTATACCCCCCTTCATTCATTCAGAACCTCCGTGAGCTATGGTCCCCCATCCTCCCGCCTCCCACCACATCCTCGCCGCCGGCCTCAAATCATGTCGGACCCAGACGGCGAAGGCGTTCTACGCGGTATGCTTATTTCACATGGTGGCCAGCCATTGAGCACTTGCTGACTTGTGATCTGTTGCAGACAGTACGCGGGCATGCGGACACCCCGCCAGTCGACCCAGACGAGCCGCCGCCATCGGGGCATAATGTTCGTTATATTCACCGAATATGTGTTCACAAGGAACTTACATCGGCGTCTAGGACTTTATATTGTCGATTCTGCGTGCAAACCCGTCCTTAAGGGATTCGAGGTCGTACCTTGCGTCGTTCGGCCCTCGGCCCCAACAAAATCCGAAAACTCCTATTGTCTCACAAGAGGTACAAAATACACAACCTGGCGTAGCCATCCCTGGCCTCGAGGCGAAACCCGACCGCGTAGAAGAACCACCAAAGCCTAGTCCAATTGTTGCATCTATCCTTAATCCAGTCATTCGACGCACCGCGCTCGTAAAAGTACAGGGACCGTTCAATGATGTACAGCTCGACAGCATTGCACGAGGCTTAGTTTTCCTCGAGAAGCTTGGCTTGGTGACTGTAATAGTTGTTGAGAACGACAACCTCTCCCGCGGCGATGACAATGACCGAACCGGAATCATCGAAGAGACTATGCGAGTGGTGTCCATGCTAGAGAAGCATGGTGCTAAAGCCCGTCCCATTCTTGGATCAATAGTCCGGCTCGGACCCAAGCCCAACGACGACGCGTCTCTTCGGGATCCAACTATCCGATTACCTGAAGCACACACTATTCCTTCTGATCTCATGACTCTTCGTTCTGCTCTTCGTGCGGGGGAGATCCCCGTTATACCTCCGTTCGCCCTCGATTCGTTCTGTCGGTCGGTCCGCATCGACGCAAATGATGCCATAGCTGCTCTTGCTCGCGGCATGGTAGAAGCTGGCACCATGAACCCCACAGGTTTTACGTCCGACGAAGGCTACCCCGCTTCTTCTGAAGATGTCGACCTGACGCCTTTACGCCTAATGATCATCAATCGCGAAGGAGGTGTACCATCCTACGCACGTTCAGGGTATCCTCATCTGCTCATCAACCTTACCTCCGAATCATCCCATATCGAAGAAACATTCCATAAACAATGGCGCGAATCGCATCCCACAGCACTCTCTAATCTGGCTCTAGCTCGTACATGCCTCAGTTTCATGCCTCCATCATCCTCCGCCATCGTGGTTTCACACCGCTCCCCCAGTTCGCTAATTGGCAATCTCATTACGAACAAGCCTGCCTTAAGCTCAAGTCTTCCTCATGCTTTGCTTCAAGGCAACCGCAAACTCACTCCACACACACCGACATTACTGAGGCGAGGGTTGGACATTCGTGTTGTCCGCACTCTGGACCAAGTGGATAGGAAGAAGTTAAATGTGCTTCTGGAACAGTCGTTCCAGCGGACATTAGCCCAAGAAGCTTTCTATAGTCGTTTGGAGACAAATTTGGACTTCGTCATTGTTGCGGGTGACTATGCCGGCGCAGCCATTGTGACAAACGAACGCTGTCCGAATACCGGCGCATCAATATCATACCTGGACAAATTCGCCGTTCTTCCGAACCATCAAGGCGACGGCACTGTTGACTTCCTTTGGGTAGCCCTTCACGATGAATCTTATGGCCTTGGGCATCCCTCTGCCGTCAATCCTAACGGTGGAAAAGAAGGCAAAGGCGAGGGCCGCGACCTGGTCTGGCGGAGCAGGGCCAACAACCCAGTGAACAAATGGTACTTCGAACGCAGCACAGGACACATGCGAATAGGCTCTTGGGTGCTATTCTGGTGCGACGCTGAGAAGCGCCTCAAAACCGAACAAGGCCGCCGTGGCAGCACTGGCCTTTCATACATAGAACATTGGGAGCAGGGCCGCCTATCATTATGGACAGATGTTATAATGAAAGTACCATCAGTGTGGAAATGATGTTCTAACGCATGTAACCTTAAGCAATGAATTCCTTTATTGTACAATCCGTGTATGTGTCGAATGTATATATATGTAGCACAAGCATAGATGGACCCACAGCAGACAGCAATAACATAGCAATGGACACAAACAAACGAGCTATCTCCGCCTTTTACTCTTTGGCTTCGGAGGAGTAGATAAAGAAGACGCAGAGATAGATGTATTCGCATTATTCTCCTTAGCTTTCGGGGCCAGGACGGACAATTCCCCAACCCTTTTCCATGGCTTGTAGTGTTTTTTGCCGCTCGAGACGCCACTCATCAACGTTTGCACGCCGTTGATAACACGTTGGCGGAACTTTTTGGAAGTCCATGTGTCGATGTTCTTGATGATGAAGTAAACTTGTAAAATGTCTCCTTCCTTATCTAATTCCCAATCATGGAAGATGTCATGATTGAGCGAGAGATCTTCCCCATCTGCTTGATCGGCATTGCTGGGGTACGGTGCGGAGAATACGGCCTACTCATAGCAGACATTACATTATTCCGACATCAACGAAACAGAACAGCAGCAAGGACCTACCAATCGTTTACCTTCTTCCTGTTGACACCAATCAACATGCGCACGCACTGTCCCCGTCGCCCATACGAGGCCAAAAACGGGCACATCAATACACAGAGAATGCAAATGGCGAACAACGGCAGCTGTCGCCATCCGGTTTTGCCTATATGCATCGTCTAGCATGAGATGTGTGGGCTTCTTATCTTCGAAGACGCTACTGATAAACTCGAACCCAGGCGTTTCAGGTAATTGAGCACACGGTGTTGCCTGGTACCGGAACGAGCTGCCTCTGCTAGCCTCGCCACATTTATTAACTTGGACATGGCGCTTTAATGTGTTGAAAGGCGATTTGGCGGAATTCGAGAGATCTCGGACCCGTCGAGCCGGTACGAAGACTGAGAAGTCAGGGATTACTGTCTTCGCGTTCAAAATACGAACAGCTTCGGGGACAATATTAGAGCGTCCCGAAGGCTGCGGTAGAGAAATGGAACACTGGAATCTTTGGTAGCGCGTGTTAATGATTATCTTTGGCTTGATAGCAGGCTTACCTAGCGTGGTTATCCGCTACAGCTTGAACACGAATTGGATTATACCTATTAGCCAGTTAATCACAACTTCCGGTCAATATTTGGAGCGACATACACATGGCCGGCATAATCTGCCTCGGAGAATTTCTCTTTAGACATCTTCATTTTGCGAAGTCGAGCCCATGCATTGAACACTACCAATACTTCGGAGTAAAGTTGGGGGAGCGCTGCTTGATCCATCGGTTTGTCTCCAAACATACAAGGATAGGCTTGATGAGCGGATTTGAGAAATTCATAGAACTTGGGGGGCCAATATGGTTGTCGGTCCTTCTATAGTACTCAAAACAATCAGTATACCTTTGAACGAGGTAAAAGTCTGCAATAGATTTGACCTCGTCCAACCAGTCGATTGGTATCCTTTCCTTGACATTGAACACGTCCGACACGTCGCTGACCAAATCCTGAGGAATGTCCACGTATGAGACTTGTTCACATCCTTGATGTGAGCTCCAGGTTTCGAAGTGCCTCGCATTACGCGCAATCCTGTTGTACAACGTTCCAGTCAAATCCACGACAGCATCGGCCGTACATACTCTGATGCTGATGGAGTTCGCGCGGTACGCGGCGTGGGTCGCGAGGGAGCTCGTCGTTTGACCTTTGAGGTATCGCTCAAGGAGGTGCTCATCTTGGTGGCGTCGGCGTCGTCAGTGCGTACCACGATGCGTCGGTCAGCTTGCATACCTGAATGCTTGACCAACTGTCGCGTCGTCGAAGTCAAGAAATAAGATGCAAATAAGCGCCCGTTGTTCGATTGTTCAACCAAGTGGTAAAAATGATCGGATCGGCACCGAAAATGAAAAGATTGCAAATTGTTGATTTCTACTAATACAACGAACGAGCCAACACCAGTTGTCCACCATAATACAAGGGAAGCCCGATCAACTTGTTTGAGAAGCCTGGAGCCAAGAATTGGTCTCTAGCGACGAGGAAGTCGGAGAGATAGAAAAGAGCCGCCCCAATTATGGTGGTGGTATCGTGGGTGGCAAGGGCAAGGTCGAGCATCACGCTGATGACAAGCATGTAAGCGATGACTGGTTTCTGGAGATCGTTGGGAACATGAGGTGCCAAAGCGTGGTTGACCGCGAAGAAGATGGCAACGAGTGGGAGGAGGGCAGCGATAGCTGTGAACGCTACGAAGTTCGTTTGATAGAACGAAATAGCGTAAAATAGATGGCCGAGTAGGAAACTTCCTAGCCCTAGCTGGAAGCTTGCTTCTCCGCCCGGGATAAGGAGGACATCCCCGATCCAAGCGAGGCAGAGGCCGGAGAAGAGGATCCCGTTAAAGTAGGGGGCTTGTAAGGCGAGTACGATGAAGCCACACGACGCGAGAGGCTTGCATATCCATGTGAGTGGCTTGCTCTCAGCGTATTCTGCCAAGAGCAACCACGCTAAGCACACCACTGTCAAGATCACTCCCGCGGGCATATCGAGGGGCACAATATCTGGGTGACATTCGGTAAGACATCAATATCTGCATCGGTGGACGTAGGGCACACCTGTTATCTTTCAGTGAGTTCAATGACCCGTTAACCGACGTGGACCTCTATATATGAAGCCCTTTGACATGTGAAGATCCACCACGCGGGCACCGAGGGCAGCTGAAGGGAGACCTGAGGTGAATGGCCGAGTTCAGGATCCACGCGGCATCCAACCCTCGATGAGTGACCTGAAGGGTTCTCAAAAATCTTGCACAGTCTTGCACAGCACGACTAAATAATATAGCATTGCAAAGGAACATTGATTACACACGTCTAACCCCCGACGCAATAAGGTGAACTGTTGTTGTATTGGGCCTCCCAAGGGTATATCGTCTAACTTAGAATAACGAATCCAGGAGCTTTCGAGATGCCTCCACGCCAAGCTGGAAAGAACAGTCAATGGACCATCTAGATGGGTGGTATGAAGAGACTTACGAAGGTAGCTGCATTGGCTGGGAATGCTCTGCCCATGGCAGGGCCAAAGCCTTTCCACAGTGCGGCAACGCCGTCCTGAGCGATCGTCTTGCGTGCGCAATCCATGAAACCCGAGTAGGTACCCGTAGGGGCGGATTGAAGGCGGGATTTCAGCACCTAAACCACCAATCGTCGACCATGCGACCAAATACGCAGAGTTAAAGGAGTGCGTACATCAGGGGGTATGGCGATGGCCCACATGGCTACACCTGCAGTTCCACCAGCAAATATGATGGCGCCGAGGTTGAGGTCAGCAGGTGTTGCACCTGCTGGTGTCAAGGCCTTCTTGGTTACTTCGTAGGCTGCGAAATAGCTAAACAGGAGTAAGGGTGTGTTTGCGGTATCGCTGGGTTCAATGCTCACGCAGCACTGCCTGGTCCATCTCTAGCTAACGTGGCAAACGAACCGCGGAAGATACTCCGCATGCCGCCTTCTTTATATAAATGCTTCATGACGTCCAACACGCCGGTATACTGGCGTCCAGATCCTCCTTGTCCTTGGATCTGAGATAGTAGGTTCAAATCGAGTGGAATATGCATAAATGAACCACGAACCTGGAGTAGAACCTTTGCCCGCTCGACAGGAGCAGTAACCAGTGTCGTTGGCACGGCTGACAAGAACCCGGCGGCGGCGAGCTCCCCTGTCGACAAAACGTCGCTCTTGCGATTAGGTGTGGCTGATAGTATGAGTTTCTTTGATGCATCATATGCCTGTATAGCGTGGTGAGTCTACGCAGTACAGCTTTAGCTGAGGGGGCGTACCCAAAATGACAGTGCGAAGATTGGTGTAACTCCCAGCAATGGAGGTACCATCCCCCGGTACATCCTTTCAACCATATCTCAGCGAATATGCAAGCGCACAGCAGATATCCGGACATACCCTCGTACGCCATCCCGCGCCAGAATCTGCTTCACAACATCAACGGCACCGGTGTATGCCCCAGGCGCTGCCGTCTGCAGCCGAGTCTTTGTCAAGTCGAACGGATGACCTGTGAACGACGCCCATGAGATACGTAAAACCAAAAAGCTCAGTGCTTCTACGAACCAACGAGAACGGCAGAGACACCGCCAAAACCACCCGCGATAAAAGCCTTGATAGACTCTGTTGTCGCGTTTCCACTGAACTCTTCCGCCGCTGGTGCCTCGCTGCTCTGTAGTGGTTGAAGGTCACCGGGTCAGCAACGAGCAAGGTATACGAGGTCGCTTGACCAAGGAATGATCCCTCACCATCGTGGTCGCGTTGATTCGACTGGTTCAAAGGCAAGTTACGGGGAAAACCAGGGATTGATGATCGAGATATTATAGGCTCGGGCCTCCGTGAACTGCAAATGCCGGTCCAGGCGTGGTTGCTTGCACCGAAGGAGGAGCATGGCATGCCCTGCTGCCCCTCGGCAGGGTCACCTTGTCCCCGCAACATGTGAATTGTCCTCTTGGTTGAGTTGACCCGCCCAATCGCCATGATCGTCATAAATTAATACATGAGTGCAAAGTTCTATACATATTATATATTTCTATCCACGCAGCCCGATTATGATAAGAAACACTAAGCTTCATCGTCCTGACCGAATCCACCAACAGGCTCATAGGTAGCTTCTGTGGTATCTCTTCTCCACACAGCGCGAACCCCGAAGAAAAACAAGCAGATGAGCCCGACGCCGAAGACACCCACACCAACGGGTGCGCCAATCTCGAACCACCATGAAGGTTGATATGGTTCAATGAGCGAGTCGATCAAAATCACGCCGCCGGTACCACTTCCAATAGTTGACCGGCCCCATGCAAGCACGCGACCGTAATCATCGCGACCTTCTGTACCGCGTGCACCTTTGATACCGACGACGTATGTCCCATCTTCTTGCTGTCTGAAGACGACATCTCCGTAAGCAGCATTGGGCGATTGCAACGTAGAGTATGTCACGGAATCGTCCATGACCAATGGTCGATTGTTATTGAGGTCATCGTGGGCATCGAAGCGTTGTTTACTCGGCATGGGAATGAGATGTTGGGCGACAACGCTTCGAAGAAGATCTTCGTCCTTCGTCAGCTCGGTGACATTGTGACCTTTGAATGCGTCATCCGTTGGACAAAGGAATGTCCAACCAACGGCGCCCAAGTCAGCCCACGGGGAATCCTCTGGAGGAGCGGTGCCGTTCAAAACCCAGTCCAGCCCCGCTTTGTTGACGAGCGTGGTCATTGTCGTGACCTTGGCTGCCTTGAGTAACTTCCCAATAGTCAAGTCAATGGACCGAGGAATAAGAATGTCTGTGAGTTCGTGTATAACTCCGGACTGCGTGAGGATGTTCTTGGTGACCAATTCGGAACGCATGCCCGTCCAACCACCACTGGCAGTGATCAACATCGAGTCGTTGATTGCGTGCCGTTGGAGAGTGATGTCACTGCCCTCGAGAGAGGCAAATGTGCGCTGTGATCCGTTGTGTAGGGATTCGGCGTATTCTACGCCGTCTAGGGTATGATGCAAGATAACTCTCTCTAGATCTGCTTTGGCCGAAGGGAGGAGGAAGTAGGCACTGACTAGCATCCCCAGGCGCTTGAAGGCAGAGTTGTCGGGGATGAGGAGGGTGGTTCTTGGTGTCGTTTTCAACACCTCGGCTAGAGAAGTAGAGAAGATAGCCGACAAAAAGGTAGATAAATCGAGGAAGGTGAATGCAGTAGCAAGGGCATCCGTTGGAGGGGGGATCGGCCGAGAAACAAAGTAAACGTAGGTACTGTTGGCATCTACAATAAAGTGAGGATATTAATATATACGTCGCACAGAAGATGGGCAACATACCGTGTTCGGCACTGACCCCCGCGCCGCCGAAGCTGATGGATGGGTCCACCAGTGCCTTGCCTTCGTCCCTTCCACTAATCTCCACTTCCAAAACTTGTCTGCCACCATCTAACGCTTTCTCTTCCAAACTTGTCTCCAAGAGCATTCCTGCCTTCAGCTTCTTCTGCGTCCACTTCCCAGGAATGAAATGATATTGAAGCAGTTTCTTCAAATCCTCCGAACCTCTTTCTGGTAGGTCCTCATCTCCTAACAAGGAGATAGTATCGTCACTGAGGGCCAGTACCGTGTATTTGGAATCTGTCGAGTTGATCAAGTGGGTCAAATTGACAGAATGAATGAGGGAAACGAAGGTGGTGCAGTTGAGGGCGAGTAACGACTTCTCCGGTGTCACTTTGAGCGTGCCTGGAGGTATGAGCAACGAATCCACGAGGTGAAGAACACCATTGGAGGCATAAATGTCTGGCTGAATAAGTTGCGCTGATGATACCATTGTCTTGTCTGGAGAAACGACGACCTCGAGCTGAGAGCCGCTGAGGGTGGTGAGATTGAGAGCAGGTTCGAAAGATTCTGACCAAGCGATGTGCTTTTGTACTACAGCGTGCTCGTTTAATATCAGTTTGAGATCATCCGTCGCGAACTGGCTTTCTAGGTAAATACGCTCGTAGTCGTCCAACACGTCCCAAGCCTTGTCGACAGGCAGGAACACAGTGAGTTCAGAAGTCGTGTTCAGCAGTTGGATGATTTCTGGCGTGAGGACTTTGTGAAAGTAGGAGACAGAAGCGTGCTGCGAGACAACATGTGCTAGAGAAGATCGCGTGGGTTCATGTTAATAGACATAAACCTTGAACGTACCGAGATCGGAAGGCGGTTCTAATACGTCCGCTATACCAAGCAAGACTCCATTGCCAGCATCTGCTTTGCCCTTGGTTATCTCTGCCCCTCCAGTGCCAAATGCATCAACCCCGACGAAACCGCGCCCTTCCCGGGATGCTACCCGGAGTCGTTGTGGTTCGCCCCCCAGGGTGCCCCCTGGTATCGGCATCCAAGGGGGATACGGAGGTGGTTCTTTCGAAGGTGGGTCTACCGGTGTGTGGGGAAAGTGAAGCGTCTTGTGCACTTGTGGATTGGGTTCGTTGTTTGGAAGATCAGTTATTGAATAATTGAGCAAGTGATACCACAGCTGCTGTCGAAGCTGCTCCTGCACATTGTCCTTGAGGTCGGTAGCGTCGTCTTGCAATATAGAGCGCCATCTTTTATGTTTCTTAATGGCGTCATTTGTCGGTGCAAATAACGTGCTTCCGTTGAGACGATTGAGAGTCGGGACAAGACGTGCACGCATGATGAGTTTCAAAAGGGACTCATAGTCCGGGTCGTCGCTGAGCGCGGTGATCAGTGTCTTTGAGGTTGTCGTTGTGTTGGAGGACCACGCGACTTGTGCGCCGTAACAGGAGGCTACGGGGCTCAAGACGAGGGCCACCAGGGTGTACCGGAGGGCAGGCCAAAGCCTCATAATGCTATGATTCTGTGATTGCAGACGTGGTGGTGGTCGTGGAGAGAGATGAAGAGTCAGTTGCTGCGCGTGGAAGGCTACGAGGTCAATGGAGCCGTCATGGATTTCAAGCAATGCATTTTAGCGCCACCCATAACCATGGGCGCTTATTACATGTTCGAAGATCACTGGCTCGCTTCGCCGCTTCGAGTCACGAATCTCCTGGAAATGGCCACAACCAGAAGAAAGCCAAAGGTGTGCTAATTCGTACCGCAGTTCAAAATATTGGCTCAAAGTTCTGCCAGGTTTACCCTTTGGATCTCGTAAAGGACCCCGCAGATAAGTCGGCTATCGTGCTGGTATAGTCAATCCACCTCAGCGCACAAAGCTGTCACCACTTACTCCCAGCGCTCTTAGAAAACATGGCTCACCGACGACTTGCCAGACATGCCTACACCCCACTGGGATGAACCCGGTCTGCTTGAAGAAGGGAAGATTGTCATACATTACGTTGGATCAGGACCCGCTGTCGTTGATGAGCAGATCCTACAACTCGTGGATCGGCCTAGCTTTCAACCGGGCGACTGTTGTAGGCGCACTTCTGGCGATATAGAATCAGGCGTCGTCCTTAACGCTCAGGCCAAGGGCAAACTCTATCATGTTATTAGTGGTGTGGCCGTCCCTGGATGGAGAATAGTCGACGACATAGATACTTCTGGGAAGGCACATGTAGGTTGTTACATCGTATATAATGATTGGATAGGCGAGGTGAGTCTCTAGTTGCTTAGGACGACTACTCAGCCCACTATCCTGACGGTGTATCTAGGTAATAGAGGTGAGCTTCACATGACCTCCACCGGTGCACCGATTTAATTCCCCATAGGTTGTCGACGAAGTCCTTGTAGAGACGAGTTCAGGCCAACTAGTCAGCTTCTCTGAACTACGTTCACCTTTTGTGGCCGGTGACATAGGGCAGGTCCGTCTCGGAGCGGCTACGTATCTCACTGTAGCGCATTGACACTTTCTTCCTAGGACATATTGCCTTCAGATTTGAAGCAAAGGATTTTCACACGTATTCCCGACCCCAACGAACCCGACACCGTCCTCAATGTCCAGCACGTCGTATATGCTATCTCTTGGTTAGCGCTTAATCAGACGGTAGCTCTCACCACTACGGAGTGCATTCCTCATAGTATTAATTTATATACATTTCCTCCAGCTCTCCCCCGCAGAATTGCAGTCGCGCACTGCGCCCCAGCGGTATTGGTACGGGGACGATCTCAACAAGCTCACCTATCTTAAGAATCCATATACACCTATGACAGCTGGCGAGTTGGTAAGCGACATTGATTCCACGCTATGAGGATGAAGTAAAGCAATTGATCCGTATTTTCAGGTCGTCTTGAAAGACGCAGAGAATGCACCGACATCTACGCATACAGACAGCAGTGACCCTACCTTCTCTTTCACTGTCCGCCGGTGTGTTGTCAGTGAGACGCAATCGGTGGTTACCGTTCTGTGGCAGAATGGCACACAAGAAGTGTTACCATCTACCGACCTTGCTCCCCACCCGGTTGATGATCACGATTGTTGGTAAGGTCCTAACTGCTTATGACAGTGGCCCATCTGATGTACATTGCAGGCCAGGTGACTATGTCGTCTGGAAGGGCGAGGGGCAAGAGCGCCCAGTGGTTGTGCAGAAAGTGAATCCAGCTGAGCGGACGGCCATGGTTCTGTTCACCGATACCAACAGCACCGAGCTGGTGTCTCTCCTCGAGCTAGATCCCCACGGATCGACGGAACCAGAGCTCTTTGGCACGCCAGACGAATATGGCGTAGGGCAAGGCGACATCGTTTTCATTCACACTGAAGGGCAAACAAACGGACACGTTCCGCCACATGTACCCCGCCTTGGTGTATTGGAGCCTTGGGCAATGGAAGCACCCGTATACGACGAGCATGCCTCAAACCTAGGTTGGCGGAAGGAAATGTGCACCATTGGCTCAAGCCTCGTTATGCCACGGAAGATAACGCCGCCAGCCCTGATGAAAGACAGTAAGGAAAGTAATGGGTCCTTGAATTGGCTTGGCCATGTGACGAATGTAAGTCTCCTCACCTTTCAAGACGCCGGTTTGCATCGACTTACAATGTGGTGATAGCTACATTTAGATGGCAGCGTCGACGTTACGCATCCTGATGGGACAAAGGCTACGTATCCTCTTGCACGGCTTACAAAATTATATGACACCACGGAACAGCTTGAGGATCTGTTTGACCATGACCATGATCACGACCATGACGAGGACGACGATGAAGACGACGAGGGCGATGATCAATGGATTCATGATGCCACGCCTTCATTTGAATCGGACTCAGACTCAGGCACAGATATGGAAGGCACAGAAGGAGCAAGCCCAATTCCACCGCCAGCTGAACCCAAGGTCAATCAAGAAGATGTATCGATGGACACCTCCGATGACTCACCTGTTGACCGTCGCGGCGACCAAATTGACAGAGACTCCCATTGGAAACGATTCGAGATTCTCTCTTCTACACCGCGAGATCATGCATTTTATTCGTCTTCTCCCGCTCAGCCCTCGAGGAGGTTCCTCGGCAGATTACAACGAGAATATAAGATATTGATGAGCAGTCTGCCTGGTATGCTTGGTATTCTTTATCTCATACTAGACTCCATCTAACCTCAAATACTGCTGTAGACACTATCTTGGTCCGTGCTTTCGAGGACCGCACAGATCTCCTACGATCACTTATAATGGGCCCAGATAGCACGCCCTACGAGGACGCTCCGTTTGTCATCGATTGGCAACTAGACTCCAACTTTCCAAACAGTCCACCAATCGCTCACTTCCATAGCTGGACGAATGGCAACGGCCGAGGTATGTCTTCTGGCTTCAATTATATCATCTCGCTTTGCGCCGTTCTCAGCCGTTTCTTGCAGTGAATCCGTGAGTGATGCCTATCGTAGTGTATCACGGTATAATCAATACCTGATCATATAGAAACCTTTACGAGGAAGGTAAAGTCTGCTTGTCAATACTTGGTACTTGGCAGGGAGATCGCACGGAATCATGGAGGGCTAACCGGTCGTCTTTGCTGCAAGCCTTCGTTTCAATTCAGGGCTTGGTGCTAGTCAAGGAACCGTACGTTTATAGGTTGCTCGTCATAGCTATATGGTTAATCGTTCCCTGCAGCTGGTATTGCGAACCAGGCTTTGAGAAGATGCGCGGGACCGATGACGCTACTATGAACAGGTTAGATTGTTTTCGTCAACATACCTCTGTTCCTTGGCTAATCCGAGACCCGCATCGTAGCCGGCTTTACAGCGAGAAGGCCTACATTTTGACAAGAGCCTTCGTGCGCCGTGCTCTGGAAACACCGCCTGGTGGTTTTGAATCTGAACTTCGATGGATGTACTTTGACTGCGGACGTCTTAAGAAGGTCATCACACAAGCTCGTTCGCATATCATTTCAAGCCAAGCACACGGCGAGCAAGATCCTCTGGCAGCCATCCCGCGGCTGACTACAGGAGGCATCATCCTTCTTGAGCGAACACTATCCAAACTTGAGGCCCTGCAGGAGGCGCACGCAAGCACTTAGATTACGCACCTGTTTTTGTACCACCACAATGTACAGCCGCAACATGATTGGCTGAACCAGTGGGAAAGAAAAATATATAGCACAAAAAAGATAGATAGCACAAAAAGATACACGCGAAGCTAATCCTCGCTCGCCTTCTTGCTTTTCTTTTCTTTCTTCTCCTTTTTGCTCTTCTTTTCCTTTTTCTCGGAGCCAACTTCGGCCTGAGACACTGTTAAAGACGAGGGACAAGAGGGTGAAGAGTCGCTTACCTCGCCTCCCTCCTTCGCCCTCTCTTTCTTTGCCTTCTTCAAGGCCTTCTTCTCCTCCTTCGACAACTTCACTTTCTTCAGCGTGTGCTCATCCTCCTCGTCAACGTCCATCTCTTCACTGCCACGTTTCTTCTTCTTCTCCTTCTTCGTTGTGACAGTAGCCTCCAATGTAGTCAACGCCGGCCCCGAATTGGGGTCTCCCATCTCAACGTCATGATCATTGTCTTCCAGGGCAAGATCCTGCATGACTTTGTGGATGACATCGGCGTTTTTGGATGGCGGGGCTCCAGTCTCGAAGAAGTTGAGGCGTTCCTCCACTTGGGCACGCAACGCTTCACCGTACTTGGCAGTCGGGACATCTACAGTAGATGAGCATTCATAACGACACTCCGAAATAGGGCATAAATCGTACCCGAATAACAGTCTATCCTCGATGCGATTGAGCATTTGTTTGCGAGGAAGCGTGATATCCGGCCCTTAAACTTGGGTCCCGCACGGCCAATGAACGAGGAGTGATAGAGAAGTCCGTACTAAGAGAACCTGAGATCGGGGATCCATAAGCAAACAATTTATTAGACGTACCTTTGGTGTATTCCCCTTCGTCTTCAAGGCACGGAACAGGGCCTTCTCAGCTCCCAATATTTGCACAGTACTAGCCGGGTACTTGCTCAGATTTGTGAGACTGCCAGCATGACTTATCAGCCTAGCGCCAACACGTTCGCCCAGCAGTGCCGTTAAACTTGGGGCAACCAAATTCATCTTTTCCGACAGGTAGGATATCAACGACTTTCGATATTCTGACAGGGATACGACGCGACCAGCAAAGGCATTGATATTCAGCATGTCAATCTCAGATAGTGATGAGCCCATGGATCCACGGGCAGCATCGAGGATATTTTGTGCAATAGTGGCGTCGTCTCCCAGGAGCGCAGCGAGGTCTGGGAGCTTTTCCTCGTTGAGAGTATCTTTGTCACCGATGAATTGTGCAACACTCGCGTATTGTTGATTGTCGGGTACGAGTTTGACGAGTTCGGGGAAGTGGTATCCGTACCACTCGCGAATACGCATCGAAAAAAGGTTGACATCCTTGTCGAGCTGATCGAGGAGCGCAATTGCCTGGATAATCATGTTGTCGATACGGTTAACGTTGAACTTTAGCTTGGCGCGTGAGTAGGAGTGACCGAGACCGAGTTGCGCCTTGGTTAGGTCGTCCGATTGGAGTCCCTTGAGCAGTTTGGATGCGTGTAGACGGATTCCTCGGATGATTTCCTGGGCTTCGTCGGATACATCACAGGGAATTTTCAGCTCTGCTTTGATGCTCGATGCCAATGCAGAGTCGGACACGGCCAACACGACAGTGGTCTTTTTCGAGGGTTTCGGGATATTGAGCTCGAGGAGGGAATGTAGATATTCGTTTACAATACCTGAGAAGTATTTCAAAGATAATTAGTAAATTGAGTTCAAGGTAACACATCAAACTGACCTTCAGAGATATCGTTCGCATTCTCCAGTGCCTGGGCAGCACTTTTATACGGTGAAAAGCTGAGCAGCGACACAATTTTGCCAAATTTCGATAGATCTTTTAAAGAGCCCTGCATAGCCTCCGACTTGAGGGCAATATCATCGGTGAGCTTGACTTCGAATATCGCATAGCCCGAGGCCGACTCAAACAGAGCGTGAGTTGGTGGCATCCTGGCCGTGGTCCTGGTCGAAGTTTTGAGATTGTCGGTGGCGCCCAAGATGATCAGGGGATTTCAGACCGTGGGATTTCATATTCTCACAGTCAGAGCACCTCACAAATGACAAGTGCTCAAGCGCTGGGAAAGAATACAGTACGAGTTGTTCAGGCGGTCCCTTTTACGACATCTCAGTCTCACGGATTGCGTTGGACATCTATTCCCAAACAGAACATGCAATCATTCGCTCTCATTTCCGTTTCCGTTGAACCCCCTGAACTTGAACTGTATATGAATATTATCCCCACGTCCATCTGGCATTTACCAAATCTACATATGCTACAAGCCCCATACACATCCTTCCTTGCGGCCTGCAAACCGCCCCAGTATTGCCGTCGATCCCGAGCCCGCGCATGATGACAATCCTCATTGGAGATTAAGAGAATGGTTGAAGTGGAGGGAGGATGGAATCACCTAGGCTGGGACGGACCCAAGGAGTTTTGGCAGAGGTCCCCCTTCGGTGGTTGAAACAGCCGGCATGTCGTCGGCGCTGTCACTTTCGCGTGGCATCGCAAGGGCCGTACATGGACGACCCAGTTTTGTGGCCCCGATGTCCCAAAGTGGCGCGCTCCTAGGGGACTCCTGGTCGCCGCTGTTTCTCGTCTGCTCTGACCCGCCCCCTCCCCCTATCATATTATTTTGCTTAATTCTATCTTATTCAATGAGTAATGCCACCATTGATGTGCCATCTCGCGCTGTACCGACTCCTGGCATGCCTGAGCCAGAAGTGGGGTCTCCAGACTGGTTTCATCAAGTTATAGCCCGAAAACTTGGCTACTCCGAGCTGCGAGATTGGCAGGTTGAGCTTGCACGCAAAGTGTTCCAGGGGAAGGAAGACATAGTTTGTGTAGCAGGTACTGGGTCAGGGAAATCAGCTTTGCTGCATATTCCCCTAATGGCAACGAAGGTTGCGAGCCAACCCACGTTGGGAATGTCAATAGCGCCAACTAAATCCCTTTGTGACGATCAGGTGAGCTACAATACTATCTCTGATCTTTGGTTCTTACTTCTTCATAGGCACGCGCTGCTTCCAATCGGGGATTACGAGCTGTTGCTGTTTATAGCGATTCATTACGCGCAGCTACCGCAGAGGGCCGTAACTTATTCCAGGAAATCTACGATAGCAAATGGGACTTGTTCATTCTCACACCGAAGCTTCTTCACATGCCCGAGCTTAATCCATTCTTCTGTTTGCAAACTACCACAAACTCAACCATGGCAAAACTCAGCCTCGTCTTCGTGGATGAATGCCATTTGGTATATGAACATGGCAAAGAATTCCGGGGGTCTTATCACAAAATAGGGCAGCTTCGAGGACGTCTAAGTTCACGCGTACCATGGATCGCGGTCACAGCAACTTTGCCTCCAGGAGAGATAACGGCAGATGTACTTCAAGCACTTGGATTTGACGGAGACGACTATTTGATGCACCGCATGCGCGTCGACATTCCAAATATCAAGCTTATTCCACGCTTCCTTGAACACAGCATCTCCGGCACCACAATGCTGGATATTTCATGGATCATCCCAGTCGGCACCACTACTGCTGCTGCCATAAAGAAGACTGTTGTCTTCTGCGTCACCATCAAGCTCGCATGCGCCATTATGGGATTTCTCGAGAGTCTGCTTGCGGAAGATTTACCGGACCGTGGCAGCATTGTAATGCCCTTTTACTCCCTCATGTCTGATTCCTACCGCCAACACTACATCCAAAAGTTTCGGAATGGGCACACTCGAGTATTGGTTGGCACTGACACACTCACTTGTGGAATGGATGTAGCGGATATTCACCAGGTCGTGATCCTTGGTCTTCCCCCCTGTCCTGAACAAATGACACAGCAAATTGGACGTGCAGGAAGAGATGGTGAACCGGCACAAGCTGTTGTCTATGTACCTCCATGGATGCGAGATTCAAGCACCAGTGCTTCATCAAGGGCTCAGCAGGAGAAAGTGCTTCCTACACTACATCACTGGTTCAAGACTCCCCTTATGGAAGTCGTGCAAGGCTCCGCGGTTAACTTGCAGCCGATGGGGACTGAGAACTTCGGGATCGTGCTGCTAATGGCGTCAGACGCGGGAATAATGTTGTCCTTGTGGTTTCGTGGATGTGAATACCAGGCCTCTACGATGTCAGCTGGCCTCTGTCCGTCTCCATTCAAGCCGCCGATAAATGCTGTCACCGTCTGAAGTGGTCCCTGGTCTTGCTCAGAGTACGAAGTGTTCGGGTCGAACAGGGCCTGAAGAAATTCACCCAGGCTATTGAAGCCACTAGCGCGAATACCTTTCAAACCCTCGGTGACCTTCTGTTGAAGAGAGCGTGGTGATTGTCGTTTACGAGGCGCGGGCGATGCAACTGGCGCCGTTTTGCGCTTCAATGGCGAGCTGGCATTGTGTGATGTTGTCTCATTCAGAGGTCGCCCAGCGTTTTGTGAAATCGACGTTTTGGCCGGCAAAGTGGGCATAGGCGGCGCGTAGGATCCAGAGAAGCTCGAATCCTGGTGATACGGCCCTTGGCCATACATGAATTCACCTAGTGAGGGCGTGGGAGGGATGTTTTCGTAAGAGACTAGCCTAGGCGCAACTGAGGCCGGTGGGGGTTTGTAGAAGTTACAAGGGGGAGCCATCGGGTACGCGAATAAAGAGCTCGCAGCCGCAGGTGTAGGGCTGTTCCAAGGCAGAGTTTGGGGAGAGAAATAGAATGCTGAGGCATTCCGAGGCTGAGCTGGAGTCGCAGGTGCTGGCGTGGTTACGGTGGGGTATACATATTCTTTCCGTGAGCTGTGTCCAGCGTCGGGCGCGTCCATAGCCGCAGTCGCGTTCGGGTTATCAACAAGCCTGTACTGACATGGTGAGGCGCGTGATGTCGCGTCGCTTTGGTCGTGTTTGCTCACAGTACTGAATCGGATCGCGGATCTCAACTTCAATCACCGCCATCACGGATATCGCCGAAGGGGGACCTCTGCCAAAAGATGGGGAGTCGATACCAGCCTCTATTCTCAGATTACTCGACTTATCATAATCTCGAATAGAGCGCTGGTTTACGAGCCTAGGGATCACCCAGTATTCCTCATCTCACGCTCACAGGTTGATTCGAGGAGTCGGATGTAATGGCGCTACAGCCTTTGGTAGGGGAGTGAATTACGGTGCAAATGGCCAGACTTTGATAAACCCTGAATATCAATTGACATTATATGCTCTAAGTGCAGAGCTCGGGATACATTATAAAGATACATTGGTCGGAAATGTGTCATCGCGTCTCGTCAATCCGCAGACTAGGTGGTACGAATGCCATGCTACCATCAGAATTGCGGGGCGGTGGTGAATCAGGAGATGGAAGGTTGCGATCGGTACGTTTGTCCGGAGACGCCAGAGGTGAGGAGTGCGAGGCCCGCCCGCCAACCTCGATATCGGAAAAGCGGTCGTCGGTGCGTTGTGTGCTACCCGGAGTGACAGGGCCCTCGAGGGACATGCCGATGCGGTCGCTTGGGGATGAATTAATTTTAGAACGACTTGGAAGCAGGCGTGGTCGCGTTATGGCGAACAAAATTACGTTGAACAAGCCAGAGGACCAGAATGTAACGCTGGCGAAGGCCGTTGCCGCGAATGGAACAGGTGCGCCCGAGAACGACATCCATCGAGTAACTGTCATGGGGAAAACGGTGATCGTATACACGGCGGGGTAACTGTGATTTAGTTGTTGAATGCCGTAAGTGTCAAAAGTTAGATGGACGTACAATAACATCTGCACTGCAATCGCAGTGGTTCTGCTTCTATTGCTATTTTCGACGGAGAGAGGGTCCGATTCCACAGGCGTGATTGGCCTATGAAATCGCACGCTGCACCCGCTGAAACTAAGGAAACCTTTGAAGAAGAGGGTTAACATAAGGGCTGGTAACAGGGTAACAATGTACCTTTGACAAGGAACGCAAGGAGTACGTAGATGACGATGTTGCCCATTGCAGCTAGCCACATCCAAAAATACTCTAGCGCTATTCGCTCGTCCTCGAAGTGATCAGTGATCCAGCACCCTGCATACGTACGGGTATCAGAAATAAACCTTTTGGACACATGATATGATCACGGACAATATTCAGTGTCACCATAGTAGCCTTGCGCTCCGTGCTTTGCCGAGGCGAGGCCAGTAATGAGCGCCAGGAAAATCCAAATCAATACGATGACAACGATCGTCGAAATGAATGGGGGGTGCCATCGCACGGCCAAGACGCAGAAGGTGTACACGGCGATAGCCTGGCTCGACTGATGAGATAATTAGGCTGAAAGGTGAGATGCTAAGCTTACTAGAGAACTTGGTGGACGTCAGAGACCAAAGGAAGGGATTATTATCTAGCAACCTCACCATAGTGCCACGCCAACGTCGCCCATCTGCTGGAAGATTCCTGAATATTGTTTAGCGACTGTGTAAGCGATACTGTAGAGAGCCTGGTACCTTGGGCCGTACAATAGGTACCCTCTGTGACAGCCTACGCAATAGGATTAGTTTATATTCGCAAACCACAAGAACACCTCTTACCATGTCAATCGTCCATTTGACTGTCATAATCCCCCCGATGCCTTGGACGACCTCGCATGCTAGGAGATTCATGAAGTAATAATGTACATGGGTTGACTTCCATCCTCGAGTGACCTCAGGATTGTATATCAGGGAGGTCTGTTGGGTAGTGCGTTAGCAAGCGCGAGAATATGAGGGGAAGAGGTAGATACCCCAATATACAACAGTAAGCACGAGACGGCGAAGGTGGAGAGGCAGGCCGCGACGACGACGAATATTAAGCCGATCTTCGTGCTCTGGTCGAAGTCGCCCGAAGGCATCTAGACGGAGAAGGTGAAGAAGCCAGGACACGAAAGTACAGGAAAGGGAACGTAGTGCATGAACATGGAGCGATAGATAAGGTCGTGTGGTGAGTGTGGGGTCTGGCAGTAGCGCTCAGGTACACCCACAAAATGAATACTGTGAAAATACGACAGGGTATATTTTTGATGGCAAAGTATTGATGCGATTGACTGATATGGGCATATCAGTTGGAAATTTATATCCATTCATCCTCAATGAGGGTCACTGCAACGCAAAAGACCGAACTGCACGGCAGCAGGAGGTCCCTTGGTTCACATGCGGATACTTTGATACTACGCAGAGGCTGTGAGGCTGCCATGAGCTTAAGGAAACGAAGATTTGGCTCACCGGGGAATCGATCTCGACTATGAAGTCAATTTGGCAGCATCATTTCCAAATTATATTCTCGGAATTTGTATCCCAAGGAGGTTCTTGGTGGTGGTCGATCGCAAAGGGCTCACCAGCGCTACCGGGTCCGGCAACTCTTGCTTGGTTACCACTACGGTCACGCTCACCGACTCCCTCGACATCGACCAGTATTGTGGGCAATGCATCTCTGAATTCGCGGCCCATATACCACTCGCATGGCCCTTAGACTATTGTCCAAAACAGGTTTCAAATACACTGCTAGCCCGTTCGTCGCAAATTACCACGACTATGTTCGATGTGCTTCCCCAGGTGCGTCAATGTGGGACATTACCGGCGCGGGCGCAGTATACTGACATCGTGCTTCAAGGGGGAGCTATGCGCATCCCACTAGCGTCGCCTAAAGTCATTGGTGTAGCCAACTCCAGAGGGAATAGGGGGTTTGTCCCGTCGCTGTCCACTATTGCCTCCATGTGAACGCTGAAAGCTGCCAGTCATCAAGAAGATTTCTACTCCTTCGCGACGCTGTCTCTGCATCCGGAGGAACTCCGCATTAGTGTGAAAAAGGCCCATGGCATAGATTGGGACCCAAGCAAAGTGGGAGACCTCTACGCTAGACAAGTTGTATTTGTAGGTATATACGACGGGTAAGCCTGCGATTCATTATGCAAAAGTTCCCGCTGTTCACCTTTCTGAAGCCATGGAGGGTCTGCTGTATCTCAATACCTTCGCCAGGAACTACACGGGTTGTTCGAGTCTGTAGATAAGTCTATGATTCCCGAGCTATACACATGGATCACCAAAGAAGTGGGAGGTTATTTCAAACGATATAGAGGCGGTCCGATGACCCCTTGGATCCACGGCGTTGAAAACACATCTGAGATGGATTTGGAGGCACGAGCAGCGCTGGCTTTTTACGAAGTATGTTATCATTTGCATTTTTTCGTTTCCCCAGCACGTACAACTTTGACAGGTAGACAAGAATTTATCTTCGGATCCGGTCGCGCAAAATTGTGGAGCAACCGCCTCTCTCATTCTACTGCATACCCTTGACAACCCAGCGGCTCCATTCTTCTCCGCAAAGAAGACAGCGCTGACTGTGGCTCATTGCGGGTGAGTTGCTGAACCCCAATCATCATTACTCATATATACCCACAACGATGGTCGCCAGAGATACCCGTGTCCTGTTATGTTCGACCAATGGCGGGAGGGTGTTTACAATGACTGAAAACCATCACGCAGACTCCCGAGTTGAATCTGCGCGCCTGCGTAAAATGATGGGTTCAGCGTTAATCACTGATTCGTTTGGTGAATCTCGGTATGTCTCCCGCCCAGCTCCTTCAGTCTCCATTTTGATCAATTATTAGTTGGATGGGCGCGTTGGCAAACACTCGTAGGTAATCTTCATTTTGTTTACCCCACTCCTCAATCTGCTAACCCTGGCTCGAACAGTCTCGGAGATCTTAAATACAAAAGGTTCGGCGTCACGCCAGAACCGGAGGTAAGAACCAAACTCTTAGAAGGTGGGGAACTACGTACAAACCCCGTTTCATTCAATGGTATTGACTCGATGAGTAGGATCAGAATGGGCGTATATTGTTGCCGTTTCAGACGGTGTATCATCGATGCTATCCGACGACGAAGTTGTAGACTTGGCCCGTGGCTGCAAGGATCCCAAGACAGCAGCTGATCGAATTCTCTCATTTGCGCAGGAGCTGGGCGGTGAAGACAATGCCACAGCAATTGTGGTTCCCCTCGCGGGCTGGGGTCATATTACAGGGCCTGATAAGACCAAAGACTTGCGTGAATACCGCTTGCAAGAAGCAGGTGTGTGCTGTGCTCTTCCTGGCCTCCAATTGCACAGTGCGTAAACCTAACTCTCATTAACCCAGCTGGAAGCGAGCGGCTTCGGAGAATGTGACCCCGTTACAAGGACTCTGGATTTGGACATAGATACACGATGTTAATAATCAACCACGTCGAACATGGTTATATTTGCGCCGCAGCGTGTCCGTCTGCTCGAAGGTCCGACCCCGCCGCCCATACCAGCTCTCCCGTGTCATTCCTGACCTTCTGGATGATCTGGCCTCGACCCATCATGCTTCTCCCAAACCCAGTGACGGGACGGGCATCATGGCCCAAATCTAAATGAATGATAGGTGATAAGGCTCCATTCAAGTCTCTCCGTTGACAGAGACCAAAACGTACCCCGAAGCTTCGTGATGGTCTCCGCGGTAATACCTTCTTCGAAGTAAACCTCGCTGTTGGCATCAACGACGTTTCCTGGCTGGCGAGCGCCTTCGGGCATTCCAGGGGAGATGCAAAACCTAGGGGCATCCAGAGCATCTTGAACTGTGAAGCCTCGCAAGATGTTCAAAAGCACTTGAACGTGTCCTTGAGGCTGGACATTGATTGTGAGCTAGCGAATACGGTAATCAAAGGATACGACTCACTTGCATGTATCCACCCATCACACCGTACGATAGGAACAATTCACCATTTCGAGTCGCCAACGCCGGGATGATTGTATGGTAAGGCCGTTTACCGCCCTACACCGCCAATGAGTTTATTTCACCGACAACCCAATGACACTGCTCGCCTGCAGTTTGTTTGGGTGCGATTCATCGAGGATGAATCCACTTCCCCGATTCTGCAACGTGAAACCACATCCTTTTGGCACAGCTAAAAAGGAAGCTTAAATCATGATGATCGACCGCAGAATCCACGGAATTACCGCCCGTCCCAAAGCCTGAGTCGAGGAGCGAGGTGGATAAGTTCACTGATCTTTATACGCATCGATCAACGTACCTGCGAAGTTACTCTGAATGTAACTACATGCATTGCCCCATTGATCGGTCACTGCCACGCACTGGACGTTTATACCTCGAGGACTCAATCGGTAAATCACTTACCGGTGAAGTAAACAGTATCTGAAGAGTTGAATGGCTTCCCCTGTTCCGCCGTCAGCTGCCCATGAAGAAGGCAGTACGGTGAGATCCTTACATGCTCTAATTTATCGTTGGCCTTGTTGGAGTCGAAAGTCGCAGCTCTGGCGGCTAGATATTCCTACGGCCGCATTTCAGTCGCAAACGGTATGGAAGGGAGTGGATTACCTTGCTCAGCAATTCCTTGACAGGGACTTTGCCGAAATCTGGGTCGGTAACGTACCATTGACTATCTATTGATTGATGAGGCGTCAGCGCGCCATTCCTTGCATGACATGTATAATTAAACCTGCAAAAGCAAGCCTGTAATTGGCTTAGTCGTGTGGATTTTTGGTGCAAGAGACAACGAACCGCATAGCTTCCACTACGGCGTGAAGGTATTCGGCAGAGTTGTGCTCTAATTGGGAGAGAGGTTTGATGAGACCTTGCTCCTGCAACTGCTCAAGGATACCGAGAGCTAGGAGCGCCGTTATGCCTTGTCCATTTGGGGGACACTACCCGTAATATCCAATTCAACCCTTGATCGTACGATGTTGGGATGCCTTACCTCGTAAACGGTGACTTCTCCGGCATATGTGTACGAGATAGGATCGACGAAAGTCGTCTCATGTTTCGCTAGATCGTCCAATTCCATCACACCACCTTTGCTTTGGATGAGCTCTACAATCGCTTCTGCGACGCGCCCTTTGTAGAATCCATCCTTTCCTTCCATAGCGATCTCACGGAAGGTCTGCCCAAGTGTAGGGAACTTCTTGACTTGGCCTGGTAGTGGTGCCTTGCCGTTCAAGAGCATCTCGTCGCCGTTGGGAGATGCATTCTGGATAAGTTTCTCTGAACGCTGCCACTGGGGATACGAGGGGAGGGTCAATGGTCATTCACGACGGATGCGAGGGACTACTACGAACCGCGTAACTGTGGAACTCGGACACGGGGACTCTGAGAAAGATTTAGCAAAGTAGCTGAATGTCAACATGCACGTATTACCCCTCCTCTGCGAGCCTGATGGCGGGTTCCAGCACTTCAGCCACAGAAAGTTTGCCACTACCGAACTTTTCGACGGTGTCAACCCATGCAGCAGCAGCACCTAACACACAGTGGTGAGCTAAGATGAACCCGATCATACACTAGCTGATATGACGAGCCTGGAACAGTGACTGAGTTAAGATCTGTAGCGGGGATACGTAGATCCCCTCCTGGAAGCCTTGACTTTGCGTATTCCAAAGTTAACTTCTGAGGGGAATGTCCGGAGCCATTCAGGGCTTTCACACCGCGGGTCTTCGCATCGAAGAACAAACAAAAGGCGTCACTGAGAGGTTATCAGAGGTATATTCTGAGTATGATCACCAGAAGCACAGCTTACCCGCCAACACCACAACAACTCGGTTCGGTAACATTCAATGCAGCAGAGGTTGCGACAGCAGCATCAGCTAAAGCACCTTTATAAACAAGATTCTGCTTTGGAGGGGGCAAATCGCACCCGCGTTACCGCCCTTTCGGAGGATCTCCAGGCCAGCTTCAGTCGCCAAAGGCTGACTTGATGACACGACACCTTTGGTACCGTAAACGACTGACCTGCGACTTGGGAAACGTCCTGGGGTCAGCTCAGGCTGGTCGACCTTTGCCCAATCGATTTGAACCGGAGAGACCATTGTAGACAGAGCGTAGATAGCGTCGCAGATATTTCTCCACTGTATATTCAAATTTCAAGCCGTTCTCAGCGGGCACCCGCTCCGGAAATGCTTGAGAGATTATGGGTGAGTAGCACATGTGCTGAACTGATGATGGTGCAATTGGTGAACCTGGAGAGGCATCCCCTAAAGGTAACATGATCAGGATCTCGAGTCGGACACAGGCGCGCGAGCTTCATACCATCATCCTAGAATGTCTCTTCAAGCCGAACTCCAAGTGGTGACTTCAGAATTCCAGAAACTTCAGCTTGACCTATCGAATGCGGTCGAAGCTAGGCAACGACTAGAGGCACAGCTGTCCGAGAATCAATTGGTCAAGAAGGTATGGTCAACTCGAGATAATCCTGATCGTGCAAGTCCGAAGCTTGGCCCTAGGAATTCGACCAGCTCAAGCCGGAGAGCGTCGTATATAAGCAAATAGGCCCAGTGCTGGTTAAGCAAGATCAATCGGAAGCAAAGAGCAATGTCGATACGCGACTGGAGTTCATCACGGGAGAGATGTTCGTGATTTAATGCGTTGTCTCTCAGCGTTCCTGCTGACTGGTACACAGCAAACGCGTAGAAAGCCAGATAAAGGAGATCGAGCAGAAGAGTGAAAAGAAAAAGACCGAAGTGAGTCAAGAGAGTCACAGATTTGATTATTATACTCTAGATAGACGTGACCCTCCCTCTTCATCAGGTACTTGAACTGCAGACGTCTATGCAGCAACAGCAAATCAAAGCTAGCCAACCAGCAATCAAGGCTTAAGCCCCACACCATTCATAAAATCTGCACGCGGCGCGGTCATGGACTTGCCGAGGATTGTGTCGGTTGCGGAGGTGGAGGCAATGGGGAGGTTGGCATTCGCTGTGCATGAGCTTGCTCGCGGTCTCCCTCAGGACTTTTCAGGACGCGCTCTAGTTTGAATCGCTTGCTTGCTGATACTGGTGGGCAATTGCGAATAAGGACAACATCGTCTTTGCGAAGGACTACGTGGGTTTAGTTCATTTCGCGGGTTGTACGCAATATATATCGGCCAGCTCACTGTTACTGGGATCATGAGTCAAGAATTTGGTGCTTCGTTCGATACGCTGCAGAAGAATAAGTTTCATGGCGAACTCGAAGAAGCAAGGCTCGTACCTTCCCAGTCAACTTGTGTACGACCCAGCGCGAGACAGTGACCGTCGCTGTCTTGTTCATGAAGCCAGCTTTTGTGACCACGCCAGTAAAAGCCATCGGAGGCATGGTGTTGAATGTTGGACGGAGGAAGAGTAGGACTCTGCCCGCTGAGAGGAGAAACGTCCGTAGACCACGTGCGATTCACGAATAGGGTTCGATAGGAGATAGGAACTGTCTGTGATAACGATTATGACAAGACACAGCGAAATGTTGTGAGTAAGCTACGGTACACTGTGATATGTGCAATTTGATTGTTTTAAGCAGGAGCAATGCTATGAATGCGAAGTCTAGATTTGGATGAAGGTCGTAATAGTCATGGCGAGTCCGTGAAGGCGAAACAACCTGGCGTTTATGAGGGAGCATACTTTGACTTTTTCCTTAAATATGGTCCGTATCTAGGCAGATATCACACACCATACCATCGTTCGAGGGCGTGGCAACTTACTTCATAAGGACGAAAGGTATAGGCATCATCGCGACGGCGACGAAACCTAAGAGTGATGAGGCCCATTGGGGGCCTAACGCCTTGTACATTTCGCCGGCGAAAAGCTGCGAGATATCATTAGAAAATGCCCATTCCAGGTTGGTTGAAGGCTACTTACCGGAAAGCAGGCACCGGCTAAACTTCGAACAACGGTGTTGCTGGCAAGGGCAGATGCGGCGGCCATGAGATAGGCATCAATGATATACGTGAAGAGGGGAAGCTAAGGATGAATAAGTACGCGAAAGCTTTCTGAGATAAATCGCCCTTACGAAAAGCCAACTGATGGAAAAGCCCATAAGAACGCCGGACGTGAGCGGTGCCCAATAAGAAATACTAGGGTCCGAGGTCCACCTATGTAGATCCTTTCAGTAACATGCTGAGATGTTATCAGTGAAGTTCTGAAACTCACCCAAACCAGAAGAAAGATATGGCATAGAGTGGTGCGGCAATTAACGACACCTCTAACCGAAACTCTGGCGGTACGGGTGCAGGCGCCAGCTCCAGGGCTTTCCTTCGGTAACGAGGAGCAAAGATCAAGACATACTGCGCGTACGATGTTAGAGAGGTCCGATGACTAGCAGAGTATGAGCTTACAAGTGTCACAGCAGTGCAGCCTCCGATGGGCACACTCAGGAACATGAGTCCGGATATGCCGAGATTGAATCCACGTCCTTGGGTGTAGACAACTGGGTACGCTTCAAACAAAAGGTACAAGCACCCATAGACGAACTGAATTAATGAGTCAGCGGGAGATTACCCATCCTCGTACAGAGAGAGACCCACACTCATGTACGCGGTCATCGCAATGAGCATAGGCTCTGTGAAGAGCATCTTGAACGGTCTGGCCAGTGTATGTTCCAGACTTTGCACAGCAGTGCGCTTGACTCTTTCCAACGGAGCATAAAAACGTTCATCGCCAGTCTCCTTACGCAGCCGTTTTGCCTTCGCCACGAGAAGGACGGGCCTAAAGATAATTGTCGAGGAGGAACTCTACATCGGGCGGAACGCCACATACCGATAGGTTTCTGGAATGGTGAAAAAGATGAGGAGCCAGCATAGCCCAGCCTAACAAATGCACGGTGAAGACCGAAGAAATTAAGGGAGATAACGACTTACGAAGATAGTAAGGATCCAGAACACCCATCGCCACGATACCCCTGCAACGGCAAGGAATCCAGCAACCGTTGGTCCCAACGCGGGACCACTAAACGGAGCGACGGTGAATACTGCCATTGCTTTTCCCCGCGTCTCCGCATCCCAGACGTCAGAAATAAGGGCCCTGAGACCCAAATGATTACTAACTTGAAGACCGGTAAAGGTTATCGGAAGACAAGTTCTTACCCGGAATTCGTGAGAGGGGCAGCAGCGAAGAAGCCACCAAGGAAACGGAAGATAAGCACTGATGCTGTATTCTTGGATAGAGCAGAGCCGACTTGGAATCCCTGATTGTGCTAATGAGAAGGTTGGAGACCGCGCCTAGTGACTAAGCACGTACTGTATAGGCGAGGAATGGCCAAACAAAAATAGGTCGCCGTCCGTATTGCTTCGGAGCATGTCAGGACATATACATCATGGGTTCTTCTCATCTTACTAACCTCGCTGAGGGGCCCCCAGAGGAGCGGGCCCACGCAATAGCCGGCGACGAATAGAGATATTGTCAATATCCCTACTGTCTCTCCAAGATGGAATTCCTCCATCAGCTGGGGGACAATGCCAGAGGCTATGAGCGCTCGACATCAGTAAACAGAACAGTGTACATGAGGGGACGACATACGCGCTGAACTTGCAAAGGTACTATTTTGTAATGTCAGTGACATCGCCTTCGATAAAATTATGGCACGCACGCATTCAGAACGAGGAGGCCACTGGCCAAGGTGAGATACCAGCGCTTCAACCGACTCCAGTTCTAAATAAGCACGTTCAGAAGAATTCTATGTTTGAGCCGTTCTGCCACTCACGAAAGGGTTTGCTGCTTCTCCTTCGTCGAACTGAACCAAGAAGGGATCGGCGATCTCTGCTTCTTTGATAGCGGACTCTTCGAATTTTGAAGCGTTCTCGAGATCATCGTCTATAGTGGTCGATGATCGCGAACCACCGTGATCGAGTTGTTGATCCATGGAATGAGTGCGCGCGTGAATGCATGACAATGGCCGGTCTTATATATGTCAGCCTCTATCGTTGTGTTGCACATGTAGGCTGGAGATTTCGTGAGTAAGAAGGAATGACTTGGTTCACCGCTCCTTGCGCACTGGATGCCGGAGGAACGATCGTCGGCATTGGCTGGAAGCTCTTGGCCACCCCTGTTTCTCCGCAACCACCATGGACTTCACCGAAATTTACAAGCAAACGTCCTCCCTAGTCGAGTTCAGCGCCGGCGCGCACTTTATCGCGACAGCAGTACAAGACAGGCTTATTATAAGGCGCGCTGATTCTTTCCAGATAACGCGAACATGGCTTATCGACGCGTCGCCGTCCGCTACGTCTGTGCTCATGTCTTCGGCAAAAGGCAAAGCATCGTCGACGGGCAGTGAAAAATCGATATCTCACATTGGGTGGTCCTGTGACTCAGAATATCTCCTTGCTGCGTGTGCGAAGAGCGGTACTGTTCAGATATTCACACTTGCTGATGAGGAATGGACGGCACATATCGATTCGGGCGCGGAGGGCTTAGTGAAAGCAGAATGGGCACCAGATGGAAGAACTGTCCTTTGCTTCTCCGAATGGGGCGTACGTTGCTTGTTCGCCACACCGCCGATGTCTTGCTTCTCATCTCTTCAGCTCCCAGCTTCGAGTAACCCTGTGGTCACTGGTCACCGGTCGCGCAAGCTACATCAACTTTCCTATACACCCCGACAAAGGTACGTTGATGCCCAGCATGACGTTTACGTTACACATATCCTGCCTAGGTTATACCTTTCGGGCGGATGGCCGGTACCTAATCCTTGCTGAACGACATAAATCGAAGGATACCCTCGGTCTGTATGACGCAGCTGAGGGCTACAAGCCAGTTCGCGTACGTCTAATCCTTTTCTGGAATCCGCTTGGCTGAAATATCGCCCATGTAGCATTTCCCGTTACCCACATCGTCTCTATCCTCGCTAGCTTTATCTCCCAGTGGGAACCATCTCGCTATATGGGAAGGGCGCCTCGAGGTTCGAACTTTGCCTTTCGAAAGACCCCCATCTCTGATTCGTCTCGCCCTGCAGTATAAACTCTATATTATCTCCTTGAATGGTGATCTGCTGGCATCTTTCGCCCCAGACCATGACCCTGGCTTCGGAATCCGCGGGGTTGCATGGCACCCCACCGGCATGTTCCTGGCAGTTGGAGGTTGGGATGACAAGGTAAAGATACGGAGCATCTAACGGACCGATAAACGTTCATGAAGCGCAGATCTACATCCTTGACAGCCTCAGCTGGGGACCTGTAGCGACGTTGGAATTAACAGGCCGTCTGGGAAGTAACGTTGTACGCCATCCTCGATGCTATCCACTAGTCACTTTTTGAGACATTCCCTTCTAGATTTTGTGGAAGGAACCTTCTCAATGGGTCGAAGATACTGATGGCCGGGGATTTCTTTCATGTATATATCTCCCTGGAGTCTTTTGCTAGTATCTGATTCTTCGCTTCTTGTAGATGAACGGATACAGGGCCCTCAAACAATACCAATCGGCCGAGTAGACCACTCCAAACTCCCTAAATCAGGCATCGTGCAAATGGAATGGAACAAGACGGGCACAATACTGATGGCTCGATACGGTATGTTGGCTATCTTCTTCGCTTCGTAGTTCGTACTCGTGCTGATCAAGTCCATAGAGAATGTCCCTAACGCAGTATACCTTTATGACTTTCCGACTCCATCTCAGGAATTCTCGCCGAAGCTGCGTTCTGTGCTCCTCCATTCTTCCCCAGTCTTGCAAGTACGATGGAATCCCATCCGCAAAGGTAATCTTGCCCTCTGTTGCGGATTACGCAGTATATATACCTGGAGCGACGAGTGGCTCGGCGATAACGACGTAGAAGAGGAGATGGCTGAATGCATCGGCGTGCCAACTAGTAAGCTGACCTTCCTTGCTCTGAGTATGCGGCTAATCCGATCGCAGAACAATTCCAGACAAGAAGTTTCAAGTGGGCTCCAGATGGGAAGGGAATCATTCTTTTCGATCAAGGGATTTTCTGTTGTGCCTTTGAAGTCCGGAAAGAAGCCGATTCCGAATTCTAGGTCCCCGCTACTTCTTGTATGTCTTCGTTCAGCATGTTAATTGACATGTATATTGCTCTCAGGATGTTACAGCGTTATTTTGAAAGAATAGTATGAGGTACATTCTTCAGAGTCAATGTCAATGCACCCCGAAGTTACGGGGGAATTATGAAGACGCCGAGGCCAGGACGGTATCAAGCCACGCTTCAAGCTCTTGGTTTACCTCGTCTTTCTTTTCCAAATGCAGCCAATGCCCCGCGTCAAATTCGCGAACTGTGAGGTTCGGGCAAGCTTGTGTTGTACCGTGTATCTGCAGCTTTGCGATGGCAACCACATCTCTGTTTGCCGCGGCAAGGAAAACAGGCTTCGAGATCGCAGGAGACCGAACGGGTACACCTAAAGACGACCGCATAAGATAAAGTACGCTCGGCTTGAACGAGGGGTAGACCTACCTTTGTCGTCGTCGCTCGAGGATCCGCTCAACAAAACCTTGTACCAGCAGAGAGGCCCGGTGATCCCGCCCTCGAGAAGCTCCTTGCTGTGAAATCGCCGTTCCTAATGCTCATAGGTAAATATATCTATTTGATAAGGCAACAGTGCGTATTACCTCTTCACTAACCCACGAGCCAACAGCGGTAGTCTTTCCGGACTCGAGCCAAGCACGAAGAGTGCCAGTTGGCGCCAAATCAGTCTTCCACAAGGCAGCATCCTCTGCGTACACCATGCTGAAGAACGAGTCGAACTGGTGCTCGAGCGTGAGCGCGATCAGACCACAACAGGATCGAAGGTTCCCTCACATTCTTCTCAATAAGCTCGGGAGCATCTGGGTCTGAGAAGAACTTCCAGTAACCAATCATCTCATATCCCACCATTTTCTTGGTGAGTGCCAGCGCTTGTTCCATATTGAACTCGGTGCGAGGGCCTGTATATCCCCCACCGATGAAGGCGAAGGCAAGGAACCGGTCTTCGTACAGATCTGCCAACCTAGCTGTAAGTATCGAACCCCTGAGATGATAATTAGACAGTCCCATGGGAAAGGGAGACTTGAAGCTACCAATCATGACCGACGACAATGCATTGCTTGATACCCTCTGCGTCGAGTACTTCGATGACATCCTTGCAGATGAGGGACTTTCTGTATACCTCAGGATCGGTGGGGATAGACGTTCCTCCATAACCCAGCATGTCGGGGACGATCAAGCCGTACCCGAGGTCCTTGAAGTAGGCTACTTGATGTCGCCAGTCATACGATGTCGATGGAAAGCCATGTACGAAGAGGAGATACCGGCGATCTTGCTGCGGCGCTACGGCGAGGTAATGATAATTGAACCCCCTCGACGTCTTGAAATCCTTGTATAAGCTGGAGTCCATGATCAATTCCGTGGATAAGTATACGACATTGCTTGAGCTTATATACTGGGGATCTGTGATGTGACAGGTTGTAACGAAAGTTGATGTCCATGCGAAATGCGGTAAATTGGCGCTCTCAAGTGACTATTGCACGGCAATGCCATAATCGTCCGGAAAGGCCATCTCTAGCCGGTGAGAGCCACAGCTCGACGAGCTTGCAGTACGTTCTATCACTGAGGTACCCTCAGTACTAGTGCATTGTAACAATACAGCTCTGAACTCCCCCTCATCGACCCCTCACAACGCTCCTAACTTCTTCCAAACTCCCTTTCCCCGGGCCACAATCCATAGTGTCCTTGTCGCTCGCCGAACGCGATGGCCACGGCATGCCCGCTCATCTTCGGTCCCTCGACGGGGCTTGAAGCACCCTACCCCCTGCAGATGGAGGGCAAAGTAATCAGCGGCTTCGGGCACGGCTCCAAGAACTAGGCATCCCCACCGCCAACATCCCCGTCGACACCAACCTGAAATAATGGATCGCCGATATCAGCTCCGGGGTGTACTTTGTCTGGGCGTCCCTGCGCCAGCAGGCGTCGCATCTGAACCATCCAGCGGCATCATCGGACACCGCACGCGGCACCAAAGACGTGCTCCGGGTTCAGCGTGTACCCCATGGTGATGTCCATTGGGTACAATTGGTTTTACAAGAACACCTCGCGCTCGGCGGAGGTGCGCTGCCTCCACGCGTTCGAGATGCGAGTGCTCATCGCGGGGTTCATCAGGGAGGAGAAAGACTATGCACTGATCGAGGACATCAAGGTGGACTGCGATGTCGCGCGCAGGAGAGACTGGGGCACGTTGGTTGGGAGTTGGATGGTGCGGGAAATAGCGAGGAAAAGAGTCATGAATTATGAACGTTATAAAACGGGATACCTACGGGCAACGGGAGGAAACTATCTTCGAAGTACGGAGTGACTACGCTGAAGCTGACGCCAAGACAGCAGTGAACCACGCTCCAAGCTCTTTATTAACCTCGTCTTTCTTTTCCAATTGCACCCAATGCCCCGAATCGAACTCACGGACGATGAGGTTCGGGCACGCTTTCTGTGTGACGGGTATCTGCAACTTGGGAATGCAAATCGCGTCCTTGCTCGTTGCGCCGAAGAGCACAGGCTTCGACACTGCGGGGGTTCGAATTGGGACACCTGGGCACGACGGCGAATAAGCAAATGATGGTTTAAACCGTTTAGAACGCGACTGGAGGCACCTTTGTCGTCGTCGTTCATGATCCCGCTCGTTACGACTTTGTACCAGCACACGGGTCCGGCCAAACCTCCCTTCAGAAGTATATCGCTGTAAATTTTTCGTTCCTAACCGAACGAGTAATACACAAATCAGCCACTTGGTCAGGAGAGAAAGTTCTCTGGCGTCCTTACCTCCTCGCTAATCCACGGACCAACGGCGGTCGTCTTCCTGGCCTCTATCCAAGCACAAAAGACCCCGGTGGGTGCCATATCCGTCTTCCACAGACTAGCGTCGTCCGCGTACAGCAGGCTATCAAACGACTCAAACTATATTTCTTAGGGTGAGTACGGTCAGACCCTAACATAATATAATATCGCCTTACATTCTTCTCGATAAGAGCAGGTGCATCTGCGTCCGAGAAGAACTTCCAGTAGCCGAGCAGCTCGTACCCGACCACTTGCTTGGTCCACGCCAGAACCTGATCCAAGTCGAAGTCAGGGTTCGGGGGAGCGTACCCGACAGCAAAGAAGGCGAAGGCGATGAACCGTTCTTCGTACAGGTCCGCCAACCTGGCGGTAACGTACGAGCCCCTGAGACCATGGTCAGCCTCAGGGGGGATAGGAGCCAATTTCAAGAACCTACTCACCAATCGTGGCCGACGACAATGCATCGCTTAGCACCCTCCACGTCGAGGAGCTCTACGAGGTCCTTACAGACGAGAGACCTCCTGTACGATTCGCTGTCGGTCGGAATAGAGGTTCCCCCGTAGCCTAGCATGTCAGGTACGATCAGGCCGTATCCCAGGTCCTTGAAGTAGGGTACTTGGTGTCGCCAGTCATACGACGTCGATGGGAAGCCGTGCACGAAGAGAAGATATGGGAGATCTTGTGTTGGTGCGACGGCGATGTAGTGGTAGTTGAACCCCCTCGACGTCTTGAAGTCCTTGTACAAGCTGGGGTCCATGATTGATTAATCTGAGGATGAGCACGCAAAATCGCCTTTGAGTTGCTTATATACTGGGGGCCTTGTGATGTGACAAATAGTAACGAGATTCCATGCGAAATGTGGTCAACTGGAGCTCTCAACACTGGGTGCAGGATAAGATATTATCTACGGTAGTATTTGATTGTTATTTAGAGAATATCTTGATTAAGCATTTCATACTGAGTTATCTGGATTGTGACAAATATGCAATGGATATGAGATAGCAATGGCACTATTATCCTTAACTAGTATAAAGCTCTCCGTGTGATTAAGTATTTATTGCATATTACATTGTTCAATATGAGAGGATTGTTGCACATTTACCCTATATATTGAATATGTAATGTTAGCAACAATATGTTATCTTGCACGCTGTGCAAGTGACCAGTCACCGGAAGGTAAGCGATACCGAAATTCAGGGTTCCCGAGAACGCAGCCCAGCTTCCAAGTGACCCGTCGGGGCTAGCAGTAGCATGAAACCACTGTACATTATGAAGCTTCGAAAGTCTTGCCCCAGTGGCGGGATTGTGTTGTTGTATTTTGAGTACTGAATGACAAAACGCTTATATATATTGTACTGTAATGCTCCGATACTCATGGTATTGTGTCAAGAGCCGGCGGAGGTGACCCAACGCGAAATTCAAATTTTCCATCCTTCCATCGCTCCAGGGACCAGACCTCGAGAAGCTTTGGCCGTCAGCACTTCAGTACTTCAGCTTCAGTCACCGCTAATTTGTGCTGTCACAACACAACTCACAGACTCACTTACATAAGTGGCCTGCTGCATTGACTCCACCCGAAAGAAGTGGCACACTGGCACACAAGAAGACGTGCCGTGGCCTGGAGGTGGCATGTTCCCGTTATATACATTCGCCTTCACATATTATGCGCTTTATCGGATCTTCGACCAGCGTACTTTTGGGTCACGATGCCACCCAAGCAAGTCCGAACGTCGAAAGCAGTAGATGATGCGGCTGCGGAGAAACGAGGTCTGTGCCATCGGTTCTAGTCGTTGTGGCTCTGCAGAGATGAGGAGTACTGAAAACGATGGTCGATTTACAGGAAATGATGCTGAACGCGGATGGAGAGGCAAGCCACACACTCCCGCGAAACGCGCTGTCGCGCAGGCTTCAACTACAAAAGCGGTCTCAGATCGTAGTGGGGCGCGCAGGACTCCAAAGGGTCAACTACGAGTGAACGAACTTAAGCCCGAATCTTCGGACGTCGATTGGGGGGAGCCTGGCGCCGACAAGGCCGCTTGGGAAGTCGGGACATCCGCGCACTGGCAGGCCTCAGGTGGCTCCGACCACAAGCCACGGCGAGACTACTGGGATACACACATCCCGGGGTATTCCGACGTTCAATGGGGGGTGGCTGCAGACGCTGGGGCTTGGGGCAACGCTTCGCTCGACGATGCCCCACTGACCATCGAGGAGTTCAAAGCCAAGGAAAGTCAGATACGTGCCGACCAGGTTCATGATATGGTCCCGTTCTGGATTCGGGGGATCGATGCTGCGAACGAGGGCAGCGTGCTTCGGCTTGAGGAGTTCTTGGAGTCGCTGGTCGATAGGGATAGCTGGAGTGGGGGCAATGGTGACTACAGTGGTTGGGGGGACGGCTCCAGGGGCTGGGGTGGTGAAGCCGATGCGAAACGATGGAATACCGAGACCGAGAGTAACAAACTGGATCGCGCTTATTCTGCCCATACCGAAGACGATGCGCAAGCCCGACGAGGGACAGAACCCAGCGATTCTGGGAATGTGGTATTTGACCCTTTTGTAGAGGACGTGGCTCTGCAAGAGGCGGTCGACCCTAATCGCAAAAAGCGAATGCAAGAATTCCTGCAGGTAGGATTTCTATCATTCTGATGCTCAATGAAGTTACTGATGGCTGTTCCCGCAGCTAAACACCGACGACAAGTTACAAGCCATTCAGGCCTTGATTCAAGATTTGAAGACGTGATATTCTAAAGACAATAGCTTGACTTTCATATTCAATCTCCTCTGCACTTTCTGTCGGTTGCTAGGTATTCTATTACCCTGATAATGTTCCCAGTACCGCCGCACTGCTTTGCGTCCAGAGTCCAACTCTTTCAGGGGCTACCCCTATTTGATACTAATATGACGTTACTGCGGAGACAAATGCAGCTGCACTGCCAGTGCGCTCTGAGTCTCTGGTATAAGAAGGAACCAGGCGCGATAACCTTCTGCTGCAAAACCCCATCATGGAACATCCTCTACCAGAAGGCTGGAAGAAAGAATACGATCCAAACACACAGCGCCATTTCTATGTGAGTCGTGGTAGTGTTCCCCGCTCTCAGGGGTGCTGACATTCCCGCCAATTCAAGGTTGACACGAAAGCTACACCGCCGCGATCAATATGGGTGCACCCACACGAAGATGAGCAGTACCTCAAGGAGCACCCAGAGAAGAGGGATACTTTGAAACCACCACCGCCATACGAAGAAGATAGCAGGCGTCATTCGTGGAATGGGAACGCTTCCTCAAGTCAGGCGGCAGCGAGCGGTAGTAAAACCAAAGACAGCGACCGCGGTACGTTTGGGAAATTCAAAGACAAGTTGATCGGTACGAAGGAAGAACGTGAAGCCAAGAGGAAAGAGGAAGAGAAGGTTCGTCTATCCGTGCTAGAGGTGCAATCCGGTCCCTGATAATTCATGCATTTACAGTTAGCTGCCGAAGGAAGGAAGCAGCGGCAGCAGGTATGGCACTCACAAAATTGAAGTCACTTACATACTGATCGTGAAATAGATAATGGCTGAGAGGAATAGACTAGAACAAGAGGTTAGTCCCACCGATAACACATCATTCCTGCATACTAATTGGATATAGTACTTGGCCGAACGCATGAGGCAGCAGAGAGCAATGTACAACTCCTTTCCCCCGCGCGGAAACCAAACTATGTACGCGGCTCCAGGTCCGTTCATGCAGCGGCCGTTCGGGTATCCACAACGACGTCGAGGATTCGGAGGCGGCGGATTCGGAGGGGGCGGCATAGGGCTCCCACTTGTTGGAGGTTTAGCCGGAGGGCTGCTCCTCGGCGAATTGTTCGACAACGATCACGGTGATTTCGGCGGCGGAGGTGACTATGGAGGAGGAGGCTTTGACGGAGGAGGCGATTTTGGCGGTGGTAGCGATTTCTAATTCCATGGGCCCAGATGCCCATTCCCTCGCACCTTCTGCATGTATTCCACTCAGCTTCAGTGATAGTGAATGTAAAGTAACAATATAGCAGTCTCCAGAAGTTGAATCGAAAAAGTCCAGTCACTAAATAACTGACCGTGGGAACGCATCTCCATTCGCGGACTTGGGAATTATGAAGGCACTCGGACTCACTGTGTAGACGCGCCGTCTGTATGGCGGAACTCTGCAATTCACCATCACGCTCCCGGTACTAGACAACTTCAGGTCCAATGGCCCCGGTACTGCCCTCGTCTTTGAGCCCGCACGTTTGTGTACTATCGTCGCCCGACCTTGAGGAAACTTTGGCGTCTTCGTCCTTGCCACCTCTGCCCCAAATATTTCAGTCATTCTCACCCCTACCCAATGGTAGTTATTCCCCAGATTCGTGTATTCCCTTGCAGACCGCTGAATTCACCTACTCGCTAGTGATCACACGGACTACCTCGCTAACCAAAGTCCCGCATGCCTCGTTTGCGCTGCGGTTCTCGGACCTGGCCGACATCGAAGCGGCGTGCAAGGAGGACGAGGCGGAGCGCGCCGTGCGCACCATAGACTGGATCAGCGCCCGGATCAGCAAGCAGTGCTCGAAGTGGGTCGAAGATGCGGAAGCCTTGAATGATACGAGCAATGCCAGGACGCCGTGGTGGGACGACGTGAAGAGGTGTGCGGAGGGGGACCATGTCCCCAATAGAATGGAAGGATGGAATCACCCAGTCTCCGGTACGATGATGAATGTGTATTCCTCTGGCTACTCAGCGCAACTCTACAGTGATCCTCGCTGCGTCAACCAATGCGCCGAACCCCCTCCAGGTGATCACGAATCTCCATGCCCGGCATCTAGAATTCCCCCCCTGGGTCGATGCTAATATTATTCGGTATACGCTGATAGTGCACCCGCAGAACTCGTCACTCACTGATGAAGAGTAAGTGCTGCTTTGTGATTTGATGGTGGTGCAATCGCGTGTTGACGGTGTAACGCGACAGGGCAACAGCGTTGTTTAATGCAGTGAAGAAACAGTATGGGCTTGAGGTCTATTTACTTTCGCTAGAGCTGCCGAAGCCCCCACCACCAGCCGTACCTGTTCCAGCTTTATTACCCCGTCTGCCGCCCCCGCCCCTACCTAGTTCCCCGAATTCAACTTCCAGATCTGCTCCGTTCGCTTACCATGGTGGGCCGAACACCTTGCGTCTGGGTGAGAAGGATATATCTCAGACTGCCAAGTTCATGAAGGACTTCGTTGTTGCGAGCTTGGTCCCGTTCGTGGAGAAATGCGTACAGGATTGGAATGAATCTGTGCGTAGCATAGCCTGGAATTATCCATTCATTCTCTCATACCATCTCATGCATCGTTCTTCTAGTTTTCATCTAACCGGCGACTCCCATCGCGATTATTCTCATCTACGCGACGGCTGTTTGGATCTCCCTCCCCTTCACCCGCACCCGCCCATAACACTACCTCTTCCGTATCTTCGCTCCCCGGCAGATCTAATACCTACAACGGCTCGACGAACGGCGCGTTGGGCTCGTCTATAAGTCAACAGCGGCGCCTGGCGGAATTTGCAACTATCCTCGGTGATTTCAAGCTCGCGGTGAATGTTTGGGAGTCCTTGCGGAAAGAAGGCAAGGGGGGATCGGTTAGATTCATTCTGTTTCGCGCCTGCTTGCCGAGACGCTGACTGAAACTAACAGGATGTTCTGCCGCTGTTGTTATCTCCTTCGCCTGCCATACAACTGCATGCCTCTCATGCCTTATCGGTACTTTGCCCGCCAGATGCTGAACCACCAGTGCGCGCGCAGGTCAGAGCCCTCGCTTACGCCGTCCGATGGGAAACCGGAATCGGCAGCCCCGACTTCTTCGACAACGTCCTGGAGGGCGAGCGGTGGCTGATATGGGCTGCGGGTCTTGTAGGTACTCGTTGCATCTGCCGCCGAAATGGGATAAGCTGACGCACCTACGCTTCATATCTTCTAAGTCAGAAGAGCCGCACTCTGCGCTGTTGCTTGCGCATGCTGCGTTCTTGAGCCATAGGAAGCAGGCGAAAAGACGGGCGGCGCTTTGTTATGTATATGCTGCGAATAGGCTGGAGAAATGTGGCATCGTACGTGCCTCTCTTCGCAGTGCCTGCTGCGCTTTCAACGGGTAGAACGACTTAACGGTGCGGTTTACTAGAAACCGTTAACTATGTATTTTCTCCGCCGAGCGCACGATATGTATGCGAGTCCTCTCCCAAAATCCCTGTCCCCCGCCTTTTGGGAGTCGGAAGGGAAAGACCCAGACAATCGGGAACGGCCTGTGTCGATTATGGCGGGCATCGAGCATCCTTTGGGTAAGTGGAGTCTATGCAGTGTGAGCCGCCGTATTCACGTTTGGTCAGGTCGTTTGATGTATACGACCGGCGAGATTCATGTTGCTGTCAAATACTTCCTGGGCCTCCTCAGCGGATCGCGTTCCTTGACGATCGCACTCCCAGCCCCACACCTGGGGCCGACTGAAGAGCCCAGAGCGCCGAGTATAGATAAGGTCTTCCTCGACGACTTCAGGGTTGCTTTCGCAGTATGTATGCTCCCCGTCTCGCTCTATCTACACCCCAATTAAATTGAGCAATTCGTTTCAGCATTATAAGACAGTGTCTGGGGACAATCTAGAGCTCGACGATCTCCTACCACCGTTCAAACTTGTGCGTCCGAGGGAGACGAAGTTGCGGTTACCGAGAGATAGTTCAGCTGAAGAGGATAGTGTGTGGGAGAGAAGGGAGCAGGATTGGACGGCGTTCCAGCGGGAACAGGGTGCGAAGAGCGTGCTGGCTAAAAATCAGAAAGTTACCGTGAATGGTACGGAGTTATTAATGGTGGTCACTCTGATTTCGTGTTGCTAATAGTGTGAACAGAGACCTTCTGGGTGGATGTGGTTATTGAGAACCCATTGGATGCGGAGATCAGCCTTTCGAATCTCTCGATAACTGCGCAAGACTCAACAAACCTCGACTCATCGACCCATATCGAAGCTGAAATCGTCACAGAGATTATCTCAGCTCCCTTAGAGATCCAGACGGTGCGTGCAACGTGATTTTATAGGATGCGTACTTATCAAGAAGCACCCCAGATACCTATCGCGCTCAAGTCGTCCCAACCCACTTCAGTGACAATAACGGATGTTACATACGACTTCCTGGGGCTTCTCCCCGTCAAGGAACCGCTCGCCTACCGAGGTCGGAGGCTTCACGACACACAGGCGCAGCGTATCACCCCTACCTACGCGCCTGACGTACAGCTCAAAGTCAACGTCGCTGAAGCCAGTCATAAACTGTTCATCAATTTCGTTGATGATAGCCGATTGGTTCTCTCACAGGGAGAGCAGAAGACGCTGAGCTTGTGGTTCTCCAATACGGGATCGACGCCTGTCGACGAAATATGGGTGGTTGCATCGCCGGATGATGAGCTGATATTTGAAGGCGTAGAGACAGGTGTCGAAGAAGGTAAAGACCTCCCAATTGGACATGAAGTCCTATTGACCCCTGTTCTATAGCCTATGCAGATGCAGATGGCTGTCTGCGATCGTTAAACTCCATAACATCCCAGCAGCCCCGTCGCATACGTCTTCCGAACCATCCATCTCTGCAGCCAGGAGACAGCGCTTCAATATCTGTCCTTCTCCATGCAGACGGCGTCGGCGAACAGGAGTTGTGTCTCCTGTTTGTGTACCGAGTAAGCAATTTGTCCCTACTCTCTCACAATATCCTTATGCCGGTTTTAGAACGAGTCGGACGGTGTATTCCATCCAGTACGCGTAACGCGCAGTTACACGATAACGCCTTCGTTTGAGGTATCTGCTGTAGCGGAACCTTCGCAAACTCTGGACCATCTCTACCGCTTGAACCTCGAATTACACAATAGCACTCCGTCGACGTCCTTCGCCATCACACAGATACTAGCTATTAGCCCCACTTGGGAATGCGCCGTGGCGTGGGGCGAAGAGTTGTATGTCGTGATTAGCTCCCTGCTGCTCAATCGCTAACCGTTTATCCAGTGGTTCTGTGCCCCCGCTACAATCAGCCAACCTCACTTTGCAAGCGAAGCCTTGGGCGAATTTTACAGGTGTCAAAGATACCTATGAGTTTGTTTCGCAGAGATTAGCAGAGGTGCTTCTTGGTCGTACTCTTTCACCAAGCACCCCTCCTCCTATTGACCTCCTATGCAGTCATGTGAACGAGGTAATCCCACTTTCACCTTATTTACCACTCCATTCGCCTTACATTTTCTTAGAAGGCCCTACTCAGTGTCCAAGACGATGCCGCGACGAAGCATTTCATCCACAGCGGTCGAAGGAAAGCCGTTTCGCGCTTTATTGCTTCATCTTTCCCCCACATTCTATCTCAATCCCATTCATCTATATTCCCGTTATACGATCCAGCAGCCGTGGACTTTCTCGTCTTCTGGGAAATAGAGTCGCAAGATCGGTCTGGACATATTTATGTTCCAGGTGCTACTCTCGGAGCTGGGCATGCTTCATTGAAAGAAATCATCGAGACGACTGAATCGGCGAAAGCCACTCGAAGCATGTACGCTGAGACACGGCGGGAGAAGCAAGAGTTGTTGGATTCGATACGTCAAAGTAGTTGGAACGCGGAGATGAATCCACTTGTTGTCACTCTGCCTGAAAACGTGGTCGCTGAACACGATTTCAGCTCGTCGTAGGTTTCCCTCTATTTACACTTACTCGCTGTATCTGATGGGGTTTGTTAGCTCATACTCTGCGTCGGTGACGTTTACAATTCGGAATTACTCTCTGTCCCGCACTTCAAGATATGTGCTAAAGCTCGTCTCGGACTCCTCAAAATTCGAGTCATTGACGTGAGGGCTCCTCAAATTCGTTTCGTTGCTCGTGTCTAACTATGCAATAGAACCCGTATGCCACCACCTTATTACGGTCGAATGACATTTCGAGGCACTCTGCAATCGACGGAGCAGTGTTCCGTACAAGCAAGAGTGAGTATCTCCAGGCCAGGGACGTACTCTCTGGGAGGCTGGCGTCTCGAAACCGAGGTCCTCGAGCTGGAAAACTCTGATACCCCTCCACGGGTCCGTCATCAATACCTACAGGAATGTCCGGCGACCTATGGCCCTTGTATAACCGTTTCTGATACAAGTTGATACCTACAAGTCCTGGTACATTACGTCGAATACTTATTATAATACGTGGATGAATAGATTATTCCGAATCTGACCGACTCCGAGTGCTGGCCACATACATACACACGAGATGGCATGGCGAGCTGCTGGGGTTTTACGCGTCCTTTTCGTCTCTGGCGGCCTTCTCTTCTGCCTCGCGCTTCGCCTTTGCTTTGGCCATCTGGACTCGCTTGGTTTTGACGTTGAAGACGGTCTGTTTGGAAGAGAACATGAGCTGTAGACGGACACGAGGTTGAACACGTTACTTACCCCGAGGATGAATTGGATGCTGTTGAAGAATGGTACCCAGAGCTAGAAGAACTATGAGTTTCATATTAAATATAATGTAGAGCGAGTATACCTCTATCGGGATGAACTTCTGAGCAATCAACAACGAAATGGGAGATACCACCCAGGAGATCTGTTAACATGGTCAGAGTCATGTTGGCGCTCAGAGAACATGGAACGATGACTGACGCGAATGACGGAGAAAAATCCAGCCTTGACAGTAGCCAAAACCTCTTCGAATGACCTCGCACCAGCAATGATGGCCATCGACGCGAGATACGCTATAATGTCACATCCTCAGCGCGATGCTTTGCTTGGCAAACGGTATAAGACTTACACGAAGTGGTTATAGGAGCAATCAACAAGTTATTCGCCACAATTTGCCCGATTTTCGCCTTCGTGGACGTCTTGCCCGCGAATGCCTTTTGGAGGAGGCCTACGAGGTAGTGCGCAAGCGGTGCAGATACGAAGAACCCGTAAATGGCCATCTTGAGGGCTTTGGCGTCGATGTGGGATTGCGCGAGCAGGTACGCGAGCGTAGAGGCACCCTTGGCAGGCCTTTGGATGGGGGTCTTCGCGATATTGCTGCCAATGACTTCCTGGAGGAAGCATAGCGAACCTGCGTGCGCGGTACACTAAGCGACTCGGACCAATAGAGAGAACACGGTTGAAACCTACCCGTGGTAATTGCCTTGGTTCTCAACGGGTGGGCAGCCAGCTGTGCCAGATATTTGGCGAGGAGGGGACGCGCTGTTGTGCTCATGGTGTACAGGTTTCAAAGAGAGTTGGTCGGCGTCAATCTTGATTTTGGGGCAGGTAAATACCCCGCATTTCAGGAACAGCCGGTTCAAGCATCACCGAGACCCGGCAAATATATACGTGGAAACGAAGCATGCCCTCTAGTGTATAATGTAGAAGATGTAACTATGTAATTCTATAACATCATGGAAACGACAGTACTGGCATATCAATTAACGTGTTTTAACCCTAAGCAAGGAGAGGTAAATCAGTGGGCATAGCAAGTGAAACGGAGGGCGTACCAAGCTTTAACATAGTCTGCGAAGGAAACCATGCAAATAGTCTGCCAGATACCCAAGCCGATGCGGGGTGTCACACCACGGTAGAGACCTTTTATGCCGTTCTCCTTGTAGATGTACGCAAGTGTGTTCATGATGGTAGGGTTGACGGGACGGTTGGCTGATTTGGCCATAGATTGCATCTAGGGGAAAGGGCTTAATGGAGGGAGGGAACACTGATAACTGTCACTCACCTCGACACGGATAACCTCAATAGGTTGATTCCATGTGGCAAGAGCACCGCCAACAGACGAGGCAAGAATCTTGTCCAAGGCACCCAACTTATCATTGTCGCCCTTGCCCCGAATCTTTCTGATACCAGTCTCAGCTAAACGCGCAAAACCCATACTAAATTGGCAAGCATCAGCATCATGCCCCATACGACCATATAGCCATCTAACGGCGATGGAGACTGACCGTGAACCCCAGTTGGTACATTGACGGACAGCAACAGCATTGACACCCTTGTTGACCCCAGCAAGACCTTCCCTGCGGTAGATATCGGCGAACACGGCCCACGTTGACTGAGGCTTAACACCAGTAACAGCTTGTTTGTGACGGGTGATCTCGACGGTCTTCATGCAAGTTGTGAAACCTATGAACGCGTCGAATCAACGCTAGAACGGAGGAGAGCACGGAGATGATCTAACCCATTGTAGCATAAGCTTGTGCGATACCCCCGGACATGCCACCGAGAAGACCAGCGGCAGCAGGGCCGACACCCATGTCAAGGACGGCCGACTCTACTTCGGAAGCGGTGAAGATGAGGACGGCTCCTTTTGTTGACGCTTCAATCCATGCCTAGGAATTTTGATGAAAAGCTGTGTGCCTGTCGGGAGGGACGACATACCCATGGAATCAATCCCTGGTAGAAACCCAAGACACCCCCACGCGACCAAACCATTTTCGCAGCCTGGGGCATCGTCTGCGACCTGTTCGCGGCCATCTGAGTCTTCAGGACCTCCAGCGGTTGTCCCAAAGTAGTGACTTCCTAGAGAGCGAGCGCGACCGTTAGAAAACTAGTTGGCGCAGCGAGTTGCTCCCCAGACTCACAAACTAACACCGCAACAACCCCACAAAGACACGGAACGGATTGCAGACCATTAGGTATAATCCCCCATAACTGTTACAGATTTGAATTCACCATGTTCATTATGCCCCCTTCATACCGATGTTACTTCCGTTCCTTTTCACGTGAAGAGACGGCGAACTCACCAACTGCGATGTTGGACCAGTTGATGCCCTTCTGGCCAGGTTCTTTTTGGATGGCCATTGCTAGGAGATGTGGAGGAGGGGGACCGGGGAGGACGAGGGTGGTGAGGGTAAGAGGACAAGAGGACTCAGGTGAAACTTTCAGCAAAATAGTTCTTGGGGTCGACTCCGGCCGTACCAATCGGCGTTAGCCGACCGCTTCCATTCCACTGACACTCGCGTCAACTTTTTACTTTACGCGTCGTTCGATGCACTCGTGTTCGAAAATCAGTCGGTGCAGGGCGCCTCATGGGATTTCTGGGCATCGCATGGGACGACGAGCTCACTCGATTTTGAAGAGGGGCTCACCAAACTCCACTCTTTCCCCGACGCGCCAGGCGCAACGCCGTGATGAGGACGGGTAAGAATCTACTCATGTGCGCGCTGGCAATGACTATCAAATCAATACGGGAACCCGACTCCGTGGATCATTAACACTCGACACATCGATGGGTATGTATTGGGTATGGTCTTATCCGGGAGGTAATGTAACGGTATGGAACGAAAATCCAGATGCATGGCCAGAGAGATGCATAAGTGGTAAATTTGGAGTTTAGGGTAACAATGATAGACTAGCAAGGGGGATGGTCGTGATGGGTGTTAAACAGGTCATAAACATTCACGGAAATTAATAGCAGGAGGACCGAGGACCGAGGACGGGCATACGCCATGAGGGGAACACGTTGAGAGGGGAGCCGGGCGAGGTGGTGTGTAGCAGGTGCCGGTCGAGTTGTTCGGGCGTGTTGATGTCGCTCATGGATCACTGTGCCTCGCGTTCGCCTTAAGTTGATTCCGGCTTCGTCTTGAGTTTGAGTTCGTCCAGTTCTGCCTGTAATCTGTGCAAAATAGCCATATGTGGCATTGATGGGGGAGAGGGAAAAAAACAAAACAAGAAATAAGTCAATAAATTATTCCCGGTAATAAATTAGATGATGAAGATAGAAATGGAATGAAATGAGGGCGGTGCAAAACGAGGGTGAAAATTATATGAATCCATAGACCACAGCCAGTGCCACCATTGCTCCTACAAAACTCTTGACGCCAAAGAATCGGACATACCGAGTAATGAGATCTTCGTTCTCCTCCTGGTTGTTTTCGTAAAAGCGCATTTCCATCCCCTTGTGTTCGAGCTCAGCCTTGAGTTCATCAGCCTTAGCCCGTGTTGCCTCGAGCTCGAACTTCAGACCCTCGAGTGCCTTATCGTAGGAGGCCTGCAGGTCATGCATTTTGAGATTATGCGCCTCGTGTAGACGTTGCAAGTCCTCCTTCGATACATTCGAGGGTGGGGCATGTGGAGCGCCGTTCCCATTCACCTTCGGCGCGGGCTGTTCAGCTGCGGCGGTAGCCTTCAGCGTGGCCGTCTCGCCCTCAAGGTCTGATAGTCTCATGGCTAACTCAGACTTTTGGGTAACAAGCTGTGTCACTTCCTCCGCATGAACGGCACGTATCTTCGTAACCTCGTCGGCGCGGGCCTGAGCCGCAGCCTCCAGCTCCTTCGTCTGGTTGTTGGACACTTCAGTGAGGGAAGCCTTGGTCAGGCTAAGCATCTCCGTCATCGCAGCGAGATCATCCTTGGTGTGCGAGAGCTCCTTCGTCAGACGCGCTATTTCTTCGGCCTGTATCGGAGAATCTGCCGAAGCAGCAGCAATCGCGGAAGTAGCCTCGTCGCGTTGGGAAGTCAGTTTCGCGACTTCGATGCGGGAAGCCTCCAACGCCGCTTTAGCCTTGGCAAGATCGTCTTGCGTAGCTTTGAGCTCCAATGCCTGGTTACTGATCTTCTTCTCCAGCGATGAGACCTGCTCCTGAAGCGAGCTAGCATGCTCGGACTTGAGATCGTCCATAGCTCTTTGGTTCTGAGCGCGAAGTTGCTCGAGCGTGACCTGAGATTCGGCGCGGAGAGCCTGCAAGTCTTGGCCGTGGGCTTCACCAGCTTCGGACTGCCAGAGACGTTAGTCACATGGAAGTCTTCGGTTGGAGTTGGTTTACCTTGGCACGTTCGAATGCTTCCTGTAGCAATTTGTCATGCTCTGCCTTTATGGCATCGACTTTGGCGTTGTATTTCGCCTCTTGACTCTAAACACGAAGTGAGTACTTGACTGACATTGATCAGATAGGTTGAGTTACCTCCAAGTCAGTAGTGATACGTTGGATCTCGTTTGTGAGTTCCGTCTGCTTCGAGGAGTGGCCCTCCTCTAGCTGACCCAACATGCTGGCATGACCCTCTTGGACCGACAAAGCATCCGCTTTGGCTTGTTCAAGGGCAGCTTGAGCAGAAGCAAGCTCGGCCTGCAAAGCCACAATCTGTTCCGTCAGCTGGGTTTGTACATCAGCCATGGCCTTGAGCTCGTCATCATGGGCCCTCTGCGCATCCTCGCTAGCACGAGCTTGTTGTTGCGCATTGGCCAAGGCATCATCTAGGGCCTTCTGGCTCTCTGCCGCAGCCTTAGAGGCCTCCTCCTGGAGCGCCTTGATACGGACCCCAAACTGAGCGTGCGCATCCTCTCCGGTTTCGACGCTTTCTTTGAGCTCCAGGATCTCAATCTCGAGTTCAGAGATTTTAGTCGCGGTCTCCTCCTTCTCCGCCTTCAGTTCGGCCAGCTCCTTCTCTAGGTCCTCAACGCGTGCGGCCTTGGCTTCCAAGTCGCTGATGTTTGCATCTGCGTCCGCAAGAGCTTTGGCATGAGCGGCACTGAGGGCCACACGCTCCTCTTCGATTACAGTGAGCGTCGCTTGAGCTTTCAGGAGTGTTTCGTGTTCAACGGCGGCCGCAGTTGCAGCATCGGATGATGAGGAATCATGAGTAGCCTTGAGAGCGTCAAAGCTCTCCTTCGCATTCTTGAGCTCCGCCTCTAGTGTCTGCAATTGGGCTTGAAGGCTCTGAACAAGTTCGGATTGCGTAGCGCTGGATGCCCTCGCTGCTTCAAGCTATAACAGCAATGATAAACCTCATACTACATAGTAAGCATCAGGACACACATACCTCATTACGAACTGAAGTCAAGGTGCTGCCGACACCCTCTTGAGATGCCTTTAGAGCTTCAAGAGCTTTGGCTTCCTCAGCCAACTTCGCTTCTGCAACAGCCTTCGCTTGGTCTAGTTCCTCAGCAGCTACTCGTTTCGCCTCTGCCTCTGCCTGAGTTTCTTCAAGTTGTGTCTGCAGTTGAGATATCTTCCCTTCAAGCTCGGTGACGGCTTCCGTTCTCGACGCCAATGATGCTTCAGCTTCTTTCAGCTAAGATAATATTAGCTTCGGCACTTCATTTGGGAAGTAGGCAATATTACCTGGGTTCGGAGTGCTTCTAAGGCTCCGTTATCGGGTTCAACTTCTCTAATCGAAGAAATTGAAGTTGTGGTCCTTGTTGGCCTAGAGGCAGGTCCCGGAGCAGGCTTGGTTGTCGACGATGATAAGGATGGTCGTGATCCGGGGCCCAAGCTTTGCCTCGATGTAGGGGCTGTCCTCCTCGCACCTTCGGTGACTGCTGCCCGAGGTCGAGCAGCTGAGCTAGCAGAGGCCGTTGAGCCTGTCGGAGAAATGACTGAAGAACGTGTCGCGCTTGAACCACTTATTGCCGATGGTCGAGCAGAAGTCGAGGAAGACAGCGGTGCTCGTGTAGTGGGCGCACCAGTCGTCGGGGGTTTCGTTGGTACAATGGACGCCCGTCGTGTGGGCGCAGCCACTGGTTTCGTCGCTGTTGGTTTGCTGGCCATTCCAGAAGATACACTGACGGATTTCTTGAGAGCTGTAGCAGCAGCAGATGGTGGTTTCGTGGTAGATGAGGTAGGTTTAGATGCCACGGGCTTTGTAGCACCCGCTCCAAAAGTGCCCGAATTAATCACCTAGAGTGCGATTATCGCCACGGTGATTTCATTAAACGATGAGCCCACGTAGTCAGGCAGCAGCATTCGTCGCCTCACCTTCTTCGCGGTTGGTGTTGACGGTGCACTTGCGTTCTTTCCGGTCGTCGGTTTGGAGGCTAAAACGGGCTTCTTGGTTGGTGTACCAGGTTTTGAGGCCGTTTTTACTGCAGATTTCGGGGAGGCGTCGACTGGCGCTGGCACTTCGTGTTCTGGCCCTGCTGCTGAGGGTGCGTTGGCTACGTGGTCGGTAAGGGTTACGACATCTCCATTTTCTGACTGTGCAGCCTCGTCCTCACCATGAGGCGACGGTGACCGACTTTGTTCAGGAGATGGAGGCAACGAGACATGGTCGTGAGTCTGGGCCTCTGCCTCAGCCATGAGTTATTAGCGGAGAAGGATGAGATAACGGAGGTAGCGGTGAAGGAGGTGCAGTCGTGGTAGTCACACAATTGAATTTTTGGGCGCCTATTAGACGCGTCGCGTTGTGCAACTTGGCACTCGGGTCGACGCAATTGTCCGCTACTACAGCTACACAGGCGCTAATTTACTTCAAGTCGGCATAGATATTCAAAGCATTCAAAGCCGGCTCCTTGAGGGTGTTGTGGTTGTAACTCAGCACTGCAACCTATTCACAAATAAGTAGTTTGGTTAGAATCGATATCTGAAGCAGCTTTAACAGACAGAAATGGCTCACTCCTCCCGCTTCGACATTGAAGTGAGTACCTATAAAGTAAAGTATGAAGTTAGATACCATGCTCCTGAGATCAACGCGCCCTACTAACCTAGGCAGAGAGGAAAGTTAATCCAACGCGAGATCAAGACTCGGTTGAAGTGGCCATGCGCAACGATGACCACGTCGCGAGTGTTCAGCCCTTCTTCGTGATATTGGCGATGATACTCGCGGACGTTTGCGATGACCCCGTCAACGCGGGCCTGCATTTCCTCAACGCTCTCGCCGCCTGGGCATCTAATACACAATATTAGAATACGTCAACGTCAGGGAGCAGCAGACTCGCCCATCCTTCCAGATGAACCAGTTGGGGTTCTTCTCCTTTATCTCGGCCGGGCGAAGCCCCTCGTACTCTCCGTAGTCCCACTCCCCTGAGGGTTGCTTAGTGATATACCGGCTCTACGTGCAAGTGTTACTCACTGCAGTCTTCGGATATAACGTGATGTGGTAGCTTTGGGAGGCCGTCAAAGAGCAGTCGGAAGGTCTTATGGGCGCGTTGGCGAGGTGACACATAGACGGTGCAGAGATTGCTGGGATCTATGAGTTCTGTGAAAGTACACCATGTCAGGAGTCACAAGGGGAAACTATACAACGTAAGGACATACTGCCTTCGCCAACGAGGATCGTTGCTTGCTTTTTAACGCTCTCTTCACCCCTTGCAGTCAATGGGATATCAGAGCGACCGGTCTACAGCACGAAGTCAACACCTGGGTACTAGACAGCCATCGAAGTCAAGACATACATGGCGTCTGGCGCATTGTCAGCAACAAGTATAATGGTATGGAGCAGGAAAAAAATCACTCACCCGTTCAAAGACCATTCCGTTTCACCTGAGGAGTTCGTGTAATCTCAGAGTAAACGGCGGTGGATGGAAGACACATACCGTGGCGAACCAATATCAGACGTGGCATGGGACGCGACATGATTCGATATCTGCGACTCCGCCTTTCTCTGCGGATGTTTGGTGGCCTTGAAGCAAGATGGGGGCGCCATTTAAATGAGGACTTGGTCAGTGGTCGGTGATGTTTGGCGATTGCGAGAGCGATAAGATAAGCTTGGGCGATAATCTCCGCTCGGCGACTTACACCCAAAATGGACGCGGCCCTGCAACAACACACGCACGCGCTTCGCTCTCCCGTTCACCATGTTCGACGAATGTAAGTGAACATGTTGTAGATCGCGAAGGACTGTTCTCAACGTTACCGAAGTTGTCGAGCACACCGCTGCTCCAGCTGCAACTATCCCCGGTCATGGCTCGCTGGCGACGCCGCAGGTCCAATACGAAGGCTTTGAGCCATCGCCATACGACGCGGACGACGGAGCAGAATTGGGTGACACCGTGCGCTTCACCGATAATTTGTAATACACTACGCGACTTACGTTCAATTTCATAGGAAGACGGTCAACTCGAGCCAGCTGCGGCTGCATCACCTCTATTCGAACTTGGGCGGGTTCAGTACTCTTTCTCGGCGCCGTTAGTGTCGATGGCCGTCTGCTCCGACATCCTAGCCATGGCGCTCACTTCGAATACTATCGTGCAAATTGAGCTATCTCATGCGGACCAAGTCGTCAAAATCCAGATACCACGGAAACAGACCGAACTTATCCTTCACAAGATTTTCATGGATCCCTCGGGGCGTCATATCATCGTCACTTCGACTCAAGGGGAGAACTGGTACCTCTTTCGTGGGTGGAAGAAACCCAGGCAACTCAAGGGGTTCAAGATGATTATTGAAAGCATAGCGTGGAATAGAACGGCGCTGCTATCCTCGTCACATAGCACATCCACTAGGGAGATGCTGATTGGTGCAAGAAACGGGCAGATATACGAGGCCGTCCTTGACGCGGAAGAGGACTTCTTCAAGTCTCAGGAACGGTATCTGCAGTCTGTGTTCACACTACCGGAAAGACATCCAATAACAGGTATAGAATTCGTGTTCCACCCTCCATCGGAATCAAAGCAAGCCTTGGTCATCGTTACTACTCCGTCACGAATATACCAGTTCGCCGGTACTCCAGACCGACGTTCCGAGGAAGGGGGGCGGGTGTTTACGTCTTTGTTCGCGACGTATCGAGAGACCGCACCTAGTTCGTCCCCCTCCCTTCCAATGTGTTTCTTTGCTGATGTTGCGAAGAGATCCTGGAGCTTCCCGGGAACATTCCACAATCTGAACTTCATCTATACACCGACAAGGCTGATCAAGCAAATTCACTACCCAAAAGCATGGCTTGGATGACATGTACGTTAGTTATAATTCGTCAATTACTCACTGTCCTGCATGAAATTAATATACATGTCCCAGCACCTGGTATATACCACGGCAGCCTCAACTTTGATGCATCCAATGACTTCATCGACGGGGCACAACTGCTGCCGTATCCTGCACTAACCACCTCTTCCTCCCCCACTGCCGTTTCACCCGATGTCCCAATATCAATATTTCTCACTGAGTTCCACTTCATACTCTTGTACAGAGACCGTGTCCTTGGTATCTGCAATCTGGATGACAGGACGACCTACGAAGAGGCGCTACCACTGGTAGGTCTTCCACATATGCCTATAATTCACCGACTTCGACTAACGCTACTGTCAGAAACCGAATGAGCAAGTCAAAGGCCAGGCAGTGGACCCGGTGCGGAGGACGTACTGGGTGTATACCGACCAGTCGCTATTTGAGCTCATGGTGGGCAACGAAGACCGAGACGTCTGGAAGGTGTACCTTGAGAAGGGGATGTTCGACGTTGCTCTTCGCTACGCTAAGGTGATTGGCTCTCTGTCTTATTTTGGTCGTTGAAACTGATGAGAAGTGATCTGCTGAACAGACAGCAACTCAACGGAATCGTATCCTCTCCGCTCAGGGAGACGCACTCTTTGGCCAAGAAAAATACTTCCAAGCTGCTCAGTGCTACGCTCAATGTTCCGTCTCGTTTGAAGAAGTCGCCTTGAAGTTCATTGATGCAGGTGAACGCGACTCCTTGCGCTCCTACCTCATTTCGAGACTAGAACGGACTAAGAAGACAGTGCGTGCTGTGACCTCACGGTGCCTTAGTACATGCTCATGTTTGTGTGTACTGATAGGATTATACCCAACGTATGATGCTGGCGACATGGCTGGTCGAATTCTATCTCAGCAAATGCAACGAACTCGACGACCTGGTTGCATCCGAGTCTATAACGCAGGATATCGATAATATCCAGGCCGAGCGGACCATCCTCGAGGAAGATCTCAAACACTTCTTAGATACATACAAGAACAACTTGGACCGCAAGACGGTGTACGAGCTCATACAAGGGCACGGCCGCACGGACATGTACCTCCACTATGCCACCATCGTCGGCGACTATGAACACGTCATTGAACATTGGATACTCGAAGAAGAATGGCCGAAGGCTCTTGACACCATCAATCGGCAGGTTAGTGGTTGACAGTACATGTCACACCATTGCAGGCACTTGACCTTTTTACTCCAGCCCAATCTCGAATTGTATTATAAGTTCGGTCCCGTACTCCTGCGGCACGCTCCCAAGGCTACGATCGATTCCTGGCTCCGTCAACCCAGTCTCGACCCTCTTCGCCTCGTTCCGTCTCTCTTACAGCTTCAGCGTGCGCCTCGCGATCCACTATCCCCAAATCAAGCTATTCGATACCTTAACCACGTTATCTTCGAACAGGGCAATACGTCCCCGACCATTCACAACCTCATCATCACTTTCTTCGCCTCCCCACCGTCTTCGGGCCCCGAGGATGACGCTCTTCTTTTGCGTTTTCTGTCGAATGCGCCATCAGACCCTATCACGGGCAAACCGTACTATGATTTGGATTACGCCCTGAGATTGTGCAAGAAGACTAATCGCATGCAGCCGTGCGTGCATATATACTCGAAAATGGGGCTTTGGGAGAATAGTGTAGATTTGGCTCTGGAGAAAGGCGACCTTGAGTTGGCGCAGATCAATGCGGATATGCCAGAAGACGATCAACCACTTCGCAAGAAACTCTGGCTCAAGATAGCGCGCTATGTTGTGCAAGACAAGAAAGATATTAAGACGTGAGTCATCCCAACCGGAGTAGCATGCTGAAGCGATATTGATCTCTTTTAGTGCAATGCGTTTCCTGGAAAGCACGGATCTTTTGAAGATTGAAGACATTCTACCCTTCTTCCCAGATTTCGTTGTGATTGATGACTTCAAGGAGGAAATAGCCCATGCTTTGGAGGGCTACTCAGCGCATATCGAAACCCTGAAGGGTGAGATGGATGAGGCCACGAGGACAGCGGAAGCAATTAAGCAAGATATCGCGGCGCTGAGAAACCGATTCATCACAATCGAAGCCAGTGACGTCTGTTCTGTCTGCTCTCACCTACTATTGACCCGACAGTTCTATGTATTCCCTTGTCAACACACCTTCCATGCAGACTGCCTAATCAGTTTGGTGAGCCCCTTATGTCCATTAATAAAGCAATGGCTAACTTGGATTTCAGGCGAAGGAATACCTTCCTTCGCATGCATTGCGGCGAATTCTGATTCTGCAGAACGAGCTGATCAAAGTATCACAATTCGGCGGTACTGGGGCGCCGGCCCGACAGCCTACTACTCAGCGTTCCCTGCTCTCTGCAAACTTTGCAACCACGTTAGTCACACGCCCGCTACAAAATGCCAATTCGCTGGGCCGGAATATCTTTTCCGCGGGGGATAAACTACGCGATCTTATCATCCCTGATGCTTTAGCCTCTCTGGTCTCTGGGCCAGGGTGGATACCTGTCATGGGTGGCGGTGGAGGCAGGCGGAATGGTGCGGAAACTGACGAAGGGAAGAAGGAGAAGTTGAGAAAGGAGTTGGATGATCTGTTGGCGAGCAGTTGTCCACTGTGTGAGAGCGTGGTTGCTGGATTGGATAAACCCTTTGTCAAGGAAGGAGAAGTTGATGAGAGTTGGGCCTTGTGAGCAGGTGCCTGATATACTAGTCTACTAATAGAACGTTTGCTTTCTCCGGGTTATACGACATGAGCGATAAGCCCTTTCTAAATGCTTCTTTTCGCTGGCGATGTACAGGTGACCATTGTCTTTCTGATGGATATAGCGGCTGTTTTGACTACGAGGGCATTTGTAGATAGCCTCGCGCTCCACCCATCGCGCTTCATCGTACACTCATTTTCGATACCGGACAATCGTTCCCGGAGTGAAGGAACACGGTATCGTGAGGTAATGAGCTAACCGTTGATCTTCTTGGTACGACCTGCTTTTCTCCGTAGCCTAGCTGCCTTACGAGCACCCATCTAATTACATGTAAGTGTCTGATCATCATCGAGGGTGGTAACGGCGAACCTTGGCCTTGTCTTCTTCAAGACGCTGTCGTTCTTCGGCCGCTTTTTTGCGTTGCAACGTAATTTCTCTCCGACTATAGTAGGGTGGAAGTTTGATCAACGCGATATGCGACGTCTGTGGGGTGCACAGCTTACCGTGTTATTTCGGCCTGTTTCTCGTCTTTGAGTTCCTGTTGCAGTCTTTTGATGGCTTGAGCTTTCTTTGCCTGTTCCATTCTGTCCTGCCAGCTTTTGGTCTTTACACCGTTGGGCATATGCGACCGCCTGTCATATAGGGATTGAGCAACGGTGATGGAAACTGAACTGAGATATAGACGAACACGGTGGCTGACTTTTGTCCCTTCCATGACTTGCCTGATACACGTCCATTTGATGAGGAAGCTACGGGGATCTGAATCTGGAGAGTATTATCGTCCATGGTGGATGGTGGTGAGAAGGAAAGGATGTCTTGCACGTGACTGAACAGGGGCTCTGGTACTCACCTTTGGGCAGCCCTGCTCACCTCTTCCTTCCGTTCCACCTGCATCGTCCTTAACAGCGGCGCTGAAGATTGATGCATTCTGCCGTCAAACGGTAAGTTCCAGTTCCAGCGCGTCTTCAAGGGCCCGAAATTCGGAATCGTGTCAAGTCGTTTTGACCTATTTGTTAATACCACAGGGCCTGATCTGGAACCGGGAAAGGCAGAGATGATGTTCAGGTCCCTTACCATCAACTCGCCAGTCGACGACCACGACGATCACCGCCTAAGGCGTCTCCTCGACGAACGCGTTGCTCACGCTCCTTTTCATGCTCGCTGCCCTTCAGTCTCAGAGTTCACCGACACCCCTTCTGTTTATAGCCACCCCTTTTTTTCGCCCCGCCCAATGGCTTTCCCGGAAAACGATCCCAATTTCAGCTCAAATCGCAACTGTGCGACTCAGAATAATTGGTCATTTCCTCAAGCGCGAAATACCTACGACCGAATGGACGATCCCGCCGCGAGCATGTTAGACATGGAGGATGATTCCTCTGTTTCCATGGACTTTCCAGATGAAGATAGCGATACCCACAGCCCGCGCAACTCTGACGGCGAGGACGACATCCCCCGCATGAGTCTTCTGGGTCCCAAGATGCGAGTCCACTCCAAGGCTCCCTGGGAAGTCGACGACGACCTCGACGAGGCCAACGAATCCGATACGAGCACACATCCTGTCTCTGCACTCAAAAAGACCTTCAAATTCGGTGCCTCGTCATCAAGTACGGGCAGGGCGAGCGACGAATCCAGTCGTTCTCAGAGCCAAGGCAAAACGTCTCTAGATCTCATAGCACCACATGGGGCACGATCCGCGTTCGGGTGAGTTTATTTCTCCCATATCATTGACAGAAGCTAGATATCCCGTAAATATAGTGCACTTACTCAACAAGTGAGTTCACCGTCGACTATACTCATTTCTCCCGGCCGTTCTTCTCCCTCATCAAGGCGAAGGAACTTTTCTGGCCCGAATTCTCCGACCGTGTATCGTACGCCTTCCCCTGCTCCTCCCTCACCTCACGATGCCACACACTCGCCATACTCCGGCAATCACGTCCGACAAGACAGCTTTTCAGACCCACCTAATCCTCTTATGCGACTACAGTCCCACACCTCCACCAACAGCTCTCCCTTGTACCACAGAGAAGAGTCCCTTCATCCCTACGCTAATCCCGATTTCGCCGTTAATTATGTGCAAACTTCATCACGCGATCCTATCCCTCACTCAGCCTTTGAGACACCTGGTGTAACCCGTAGTGATTCTGCTGCTACTGTGACTGAGGGTCCTGCCTCCAGTTCTCATATGGGTCGCAATGCTCTGCGTCCTACGCCATCATTAGACACATCAGATACGACATCTATACACCGCGAACCAAGGAACCGCAAGCGCAGTTCGACGTTACACGGCAGGGAGATATCTTCCCCTTTGCCTTCACGACTTCCAGCGGATATGACATCGCCTATGCCCAATTCATCCCCCCACCCCCATCCGCTTCCCGGAGCACCCAATATACCAGGGTGGTTAGAACGTTCAGCTTCCCCGACGTTTGCGTTGATCTCTTTAGAAGAAGCTCGTGCGCAGCGATCTCGCAGTGCTACCGTTAATCACGGATCCACCCTGCCTTCATCACGACTAGCCCATTCTTCGAGTGATGCTGAAGTCGAACAAGATACTGCCAGTATTGTGAACAGCTTTGATACTGGACACAGCGACAACGCGAGTTCCAGGGCTCGGGCTCGTTCCGTCAGCGCGGGCACAAGGGCCAAACAGGCCTTCCAGTCCATGGTGACTAACAATCCCCCGAAATATGAACGGCGGGACTCAGAGCCATCTATTCAGCCCGTGTCTGGCCCGGCTCCGCCCAGCAAGGCCTTGAAGCACAAGAAGAGCGGGTTCATGAAGTTCTTCAACAAGGACAAAGATGCTCCCCCTGTGCCCTCTCTCTCCGAAACTCTCTCAAACTACCAGATACATCAATCAGCAGCGAAGCCACCGAAATCATCGCTGCATCGCATACCTGTCCCCCAGATGACACCATCTCTCATGGAAGCTGACCTGATAGATATTAGAGAGAATTCGGAGAACCTTGCGGAGGCAAGTCCCACCTCCACGCTGCACAGGTATCAAAGCAATCCCCGCCGCACGCCTCCCCTATCGATTAACACGCACTCCCCGTCCTGGGCTGGTCCTTCGCCCGTTAATGATGGTTTCCACCACGCCAGGATGGGAAATAAAAACTGGCAGTCCGATTCCGTTCCCCAGAGTGCTCCCGCCCATGTTACCGAGTTTCCTGCCCTTAAACTGCGCCCTGTGTCCACCATATTTAGTTCCCATTTCCGTGATCATCTGGCGTTAGGCGAGCGATCGCCCTTGCTTGAGGCAGATTCCGGCATTCTTAGTCCAGATAGCGCCGGTACCGTCGGTTCCCCAGTCACGCCCGCCCTTCCTCCCATAGTCTCGGTCACAACTACAAGCAAGGGTGGAGGCAAGGATGACGCCAGCATTCGCAGCGTGCACGTTCAGGGTGATGCAGATACTATCATTAAATCGTTGCAAGAACAGATTGTAACGGCGAAACAGACGTGGCAGAGGCAGATCTGGGAGCTGGAGGGAGAGGTGCGAGACTTGAAGGCGGAAGTGGAAGAGCTCAGAGAAGCGGGCACGGAGAAGGGTCCCTGCGATGTATGTGGTAGAGAACGTCGCGACGAAACTCGGGAAGTGGGCAACGGCATCGTAAACCGACCTCGAGCGCGCACCGGGATGTCGACGCGCTTCGGCAGTGCACTTTCTTAGATGTTAGATTTGTTTTCCCCTGTGGGTATTGTGTATATTGTGGGTGTTGTTGTTTGTGCCATCACATTCCTTCCTGTTTATTATTTTCGGAGATCTATTCAACTTCATAGTTTCGCATACTTTATCGTCTATTATTGTATTTTCTTACATTCCTTCGCTATTCCTTGTTGGCCATACCCTTCCATCCACGGTGTCCCCCATTCTTTGACATCCTCTCTCGGGACTTCATCTTGGATATATCAAATCCCATGTAGCACCTCTTGCCGTGTCATTCCACTCCTTATATATTGTAGAGCGATGTTCCACCTTAAAATTATACCTCTCGTTGCATGTCGTTTAAAACCTCGGTTTCTTCTAGACCAATAATAATAACATGAGAGCATTACAGAAACGTATGTATCATACTCATTCGTCCCCGATGAGCCAACCAATGCCCTTCGACAAGACTCGTGAGGCTTGGGCGGACACATCATCTCCCTCTGGTCTCCTACTCCCGCTCCGCGAACTTGCGGCGTCGTCGAGATGCGAGGCTTGGGAACGTCCGCGGCTACCTACAGAGAACGGGAAGTTGGCGGCGACGCTCCTGAATGTCCTCGTCGCGAGTGCTGCAGCATCAGGTGTGCTGAGAAGAGGTGGCGTCGGCATATGGAAATGCTGCAATCTTGCACGCAGAGATGCTGCTGGATATGACGATACAGCTGCTGCTGGTTTGCGTTTCGCCGAAACTGCGGTTGGGTCGTTGCGGCGCATGTCTAGTCGTTCTTGACGCGCCTCGATGTCTTCCATCTCAAGTCGACGCCATGAAATCAATATGTCGTGCAGCTTGTCGCTGGGGCATAGTTCCAAAGCATACCCAAGTAAGGATAACTTCTTCTCTACATCGTCGAACTCGGGCTGTCGGCCTAACTGATAGCATGCGACCCAGCAGACTTCCAACGCTTGCTTGACTTGGACATCTTCCTTACCGAGTGGCGTAGACTTGATAAAGTTGTGAAGGATATCGATCATCCGCTTATTAGCATCGTACGCCCTGGTGAAGTCTTCTCCCTGAAGAGCGCTATCCGCCAGCATGGCAAGGGTCCTCACTTCGGCGACCGTATCATCACGGAACCCAAGCTTGCGGACGAGCTCCAAAATAACCTCGGTGTGTTTGTATGCGTCGGCGTTGCTGGACAATACTTGGGCAACCAGGGATAGACGATCCTTGGTGAGGCGTATTTCGATAGGCGAGATGGGAATTCCTGGGCGAGATGTGATGTTAAATGATGCAAGCCGAGAAGTTGCTTCGATGAATTCCTTTTCTTGGGTAATCCGGGGCGAAGGGGGAGGCAAGTCGAGACTTGGATAACAGAGTCAGTAACCATTGCTGCGTACCTGGATTAGACTACATACCAATCGTAGGCTAGCTTCATATCACCGAACTTGTAATTCCCAGAACTGGCATTGTCGTAAAATTCGCGCGAACAAGTCAGGCAGATATCTTCGATAGTCTGAGGCTCTAAGGAGAGCTTCGTTCGTAGTACCTTCAGCAGCGACTGCGCTATATCGAGTTCTTCGGTCACGGAGTTAGCGGGAATAACCAAAGATTATACTACGAAACGTACTTCCTGAGCTCAATAAACCGCCAAGGAATATGCCGATGACCTCATTCCTAGGGAGAAGGCCAAAGGCACCGCGAAGCCCAGATTCTCCCTCATTGGTGAGTTTCAGCATGTCTTCGAGCAGCCATTCCCAGTCGTCCAATGTATCCAATTTGTCAGAAGTGCCTCCGGCCTGTCTTGCCATCCGTGTCGCCCAAGCTCGTTGCTGCGAAACATCGTTGTGGCTTTGTAGGAACCAGCGTAATGGGGCGGGAACGCTCCATCGGGAGAGTATTTCACCAGACTCGAGATGGATGTCAAGGATGTCCAAGGCACGAGATAGGGAAGCGATGGGGAGAGGTTTATAAAATACAAACAAGTCGGCTGGCGTACATTGTGCACGGGAGGTCGTGGGGGTTACGAAAGCGCTAAGCGATATGATGGTCGTGTCAGCCGTGTCTCGATCGTTATCTTCGTCTTGGGCGATATCCCAAGCGGGCATGCATTCAAAGATACGGCCCATTGTTGGCCACTCGTCAAGACTCCCGCAGCCATATAGACAGGCCAAGGCAAGGCGAGCAACATCTTCGTCATTACGAATAAGACGTTGAGATGCGGGAAGTGTTGGTTTAGACGCCTCGAAAATTGAAGCAACAAGTGAGAGAGGTGCAGAAAGAATGTAGTCATGAAGGAGACGTGTCGGGATTGATGGATCGGGGTTGCCTGCCCTTTCAGCACGCGCTTCAATTACAAATAGATATGGCAATACTAGTCGGGAGATGTCTTCAGCAATAGATTCCGGCGTGCTGTTTTTCAGGTATGATCGTGTGACGGTAGAGGAATCCATGGCCCGCCATCGTGCCAATGTCCAGTCGTCTTCGGATTGGACGTTTTGAGGTGCATCATATACAAGTCGTGATAGAAGGCTCAGCTCTTCCCCTAGCTCATCCAATGCGGGGACCCCCTTCGAGGCCCCATGTTGTACTATAGCCAAGGCTACATCAATCATCCCGGTGGATGAGATGATGTGATCCACTCGACGCTTGTACCACGAGGATAGCTCAGCAGCTGCGAGCGGTTCGGGATGGGTGTGGAGTTCGTGGTCGCCATCCTTAGAGAATGAGAGTTCTGGGAACGAGACATGAGGGCATTCGGTTAATGCTAGTTGCGCTTCCGACGATTCCGACCAATCTTGGCATGCCCTCCAATTATCTTCCACAGGAAGCCGTTCAGCATCACTGGTGGGGTCGATCTCAGGCAACCAATCCTGGTACTCGGTGGGATGAAGGTGAGCCGGTATACAATGCAATATTGAGAAACGGTATTTCCAGAGCTTGGCCGAATGTCTTTGAAGAAGCGTGCGTGAGGCCTCGAGCCACTGAAGCGTCGTTAAGGATATGGCTGACTGCCGCAAATCATCTGACAGGAATTCGGAAGGTGAGATGGGAAATTGAGGCGTGGCAGAAGCAGATGACTGTTCGGCGGCAGACGAGCCTCCTTCATCCGCCCAAGGGTCGTCTTCCCAGTCGTCCGCTTCTTCGCTCGCATCACGGCCTCCAAGAGGTGCCGTCTTGAGAATTTCCTCATAGGTGTTCAACCTGTCCAGCCTATCCAGTAATACCGAGCGCATCCAGCAGAGCCTGGCATCAGCAGGCACGCCCCGGAAGTGTGCTGCCAAAGCAGCTGCGGAGGAAACAGGGAGGGTGTCTTCGGCGGTGGATGGCTGGGAGTTGAAGAGGGCAGCCTCCCGACTTCTCCCTAGAGCTCCCTCGCTCCGCTGCAGGCCGAGGTCGAGAAGGTGTCGCTGCAGCGGCACATCGTCAACGAGGCGGTCGAAACAAGCGGCGACAACCCAAACGTCGTCGGCCAAATGTTTGAGTATCTGCTCGACGTCGTCCGCGGTGAGCTCAGCGTCGGGAATATTGCTCCATCGAATGTACGGGTTCTGCGATGCAGGCATGAGAGCATTCGCGGCACGGACACGCTTGCCACGACACGGTCATGGAACCAAAAACAGGGGCTACTTTGCAACCCAGCGGCCTTTTTTGGCGCTAAACAACTCAATTTACTGCTTGAACCATCGCCACCACCATCTCCCCAAGCAGGGAATACGCACTTTATCGCTCCCCGGGAGGAACATTGCTTTTCTCAACCACCAAGCCACTCTCAGACCGCTTATCTTTGAGCCATTAAAGGTCATGGTCATTTATATCCTCGTTCTCTCACCAGTGTGTGTTGTTCTTCAGAATAATTAGAATACTGTCTTCTATGGCAGCGATGGATCCCCCAGAAGCTTTCATGCGGCTATAAAATTGATTCAATGTTTTCTCTCTTGACTGGTTCGCATGCCATGTCGCCACCCGAAGACACCCTAGCCCTCCCACCGAATGGGAGCAACATTACTGGACTTTCCGAGCGAGAGAACCTGAGAGAGCCAAGCAGAGCTCGCGTGAACGAAAGGTGTAAGAGGGACTAGGTCCTATACCTATTTATAAACCTCACTTGTACCTTTCCCCAAGTCTCTTGAGCATCATGCCATTCACTCTGAATCCATCGAATAGCGACACCCGCAAGTTCAAGGTCGCAGCCATACAGGCTGAGCCGTAAGCCAGCTTGCCAAACTGACAGCAATCGTTGCTAATGCTGAGCAGTGTGTGGATGGACTTGAAGGGAAGCGTAGAAAAGACCGTTCGTCTCATCAAAGAGGCGTCTGCCTCTGGTGCGAAAGTCATTGGTTTCCCCGAGCTATTTATTCCTGGTACGTCGCGCCCCAATTCAATGTATATTGGAGTGTGCTGAGGAATAATCCAAGGTTACCCCTGGACCCCCTGGGCGAACGACTTCGTCACTTGCCAACCCGTTCTCAAAGAATACCAGGCAAATGCCTTGGCCGTACATTCCCCTGAAATGAAGAAAATTTGTGAAGCAGTCAAGGAGGCTGCTGCAACAGTTGTCCTCGGATTCGCCGAAAGTGACGGCGGCTCGCTGTATATTGCCCAAGTCACCATCACATCCAATGGAGAAATCGCGAACCACCGCCGAAAGATCAAGGTAAAGTTCTACTTTCACCGAGTCCATCTGGATCGACGCAAGCACTTAGTTTTATGTCGATGGCCAGGTTACCCATTATGAAAAGACAATATTTGGGGATGGAAGTGGTTCGTGACGGTGTTACAAATCTCGCAGTCAAGTGTGCGCTGATGCATAAGCTCTGTCTAGCTCCATCGATCCATAACGTTGTGCAGACGGAATGGGGCCGCGTCGGAAGTCTGAATTGCTGGGAACACATCCAGGTGATTCGGAAATATTGATATTCCTCAACCTTCGCGGGAAACTTAGTAATACAAAATACCAGCCCTTCCTCAAGTGTCACTTCTATGCACAACATCCACAGATATTCGTGGGTGGATGGTGGCCAGCCTTCCTTCCTTACCAGGGAGAAGCTCCTTACATTGTCAGTGGCGAGGCCTCTAGCCGCATGTCGCAGTTGGTAGCGATGGAAGGTGGGTGCTTCGGCATCGTTGGCTGTCAGGTAGTCAGCGAAACTGGAGCCGCGAAGATGAAAATGACGGGCTTCCCGTGGTTCAAGTTCCCCGGCGGAGGTTTCTCTTGTGTGCGTTCATGAAACCAAGCGGCGTGACATTTAAAATACTGACCAACCGTAGATTTATGGCCCTGACGGTTCTACCCTCACCGGACCAGTGGACCCAGGTGTCGAAGCGATACTTTACGCGGAGATCTCGCTCGATAAAATCGCCGAAGTCAAGATCGTGGCGGATACTATGGGCAACTAGTGAGTCAACCTGTCGAGGTAAATTTACATCGGTAGCACTTGTGCTGATCAACCATCGCCAGTTCCCGGAATGACCTGCTGCATGTCGTGGCCCACGGAAAGAACTGGGATAGAGTGAAGTACGAGAATCCCGAGGAAGCTGCCGCAGCAGCAGCGCATAGCCGAGAGATAGACAACGTGGCTAGTGGGAAGTCGTTCTGAGGAAGCGGTGAACTAGCGGCAACATGTGCTGGGATATGATTCCTTTGAGAGGCGGCCTATCACGTAGCACTTACCTGCGGGTTATCGAAAACTGCTTTACCTGTTCATGTTCAACGAACGCATGTATGATGTGATTGTGATGCCCGAACGGAAGTGGAACGTTGTTGACAAGAACAGGAAACGATGACTGGCGGAGAATATTCTTGGATCTCTCATCGAATTCAATAGAACATCCCTTATCTACAGCCATGCCTGAGCGGAGGCTTATCGCGTACCCTAAATTATAATCACCGCACTACGCAGATGTCACCACAAGCCCATTAACAACACATGAGGAAGACTAACTACCGAAGACAAGCACTTGAGGCGCTGGGTGGGGATTTGCTGTGCTACATGATAAGATACAGAGTGTTTCCTTTTCAGCTTTCAAGGCGTACGCCCTGCATACGCCAATTGGCGATAGAATGTATCCGAACGGTCTCGATTCCATACATCATTTTGCGATCAGAACAAGGTTTCCTGGGACAAGATACCATAAGACGGGGCTCCACGGAGATGCGATCAAGCATGACATACCTCATCCCTTAGATACTCGCCCACATCTCTGTGATCGGTATTCGTTAGAAAATAGAAGTGAAGGGAACCTATCGGGGCACGTACGCCTGGTGGAAGACAATGATGGCTGTTGGATCGAGTTTGCGGGTATCTACGGTTGATCTGGCAGTAACCCCAAAACCCTGGGAGAATGTTGTCTAAACTTTGGCCAAGAGAAATACTGAGATTTGGGGTGCTCACCAAAGGCACGTCCTTCATGCTGTACACGACCACGCCCTGGTGTTCTGGAGTGTCTTCAGTGATGCGGCCCAAGTGGGCCTTGAGTATGTGATTGCCATACAGATATGGCATCTCGCCATTCGGCTTAATCCACACCTAGAAGGGGCCGTTAGTGGAGTACCATGCGGGGAAGTTCTGAGTGACATACCTTGTATTTGGCATATTTCGCGATATAGTCGAGCGAGGTGATGTGTAGCTTGAATTTGCCACTTTTGCTGAATTTACCAAAGCATGTGCCGAGGCTGACGAGACTGGGACGAGCTACGGATATCCCTAGGCGCATCGAGGACTCGGAGACATAGAAAACACGATCTCTGTGCAGCCTGAAGCAATATGGCTCATCTGGCCGGTCGATGAGATGTATCAGATTCTTTCCCTGCGAACGAAGCGTCGACCGTCAGCACTGCGGAGATCCCGGATGAGGAAGGGGTACTGTACGATGTAGTTTGCTAATTTCGTGAACACGGCCTTTGATTCGTCTTCTGTGAGGGGGCGCATTTGAGGAGGGGATGATGGGGAGTGAAGGTGGCACCAGGCAGACCTTATATACAGTTGCAAAGCGCGTCTCGACTGCTAGATGCAAGTGGCAGTACTAAAAAATATATATGTCCGTGTTAGGTAAGCCTGATCACTGCTCCTCCATCACGTGATCTCCTGGTGAGCTTCACCGATGCAGCTCAGACTCGGAGCAAGCTTGAACAAGGTTCGTCTGAACGAACTCGACAACGGACTCGGAGTAACAGCTCACTCGCTCCTTCCCATCCAACCACTATGTCTGCACCCTCATTCTCCTCGTTCCCCCCTTCCTTCTCTTCATTTCCCGAATTAGACTCTGGTCGTCAAACCCCCAACGAACCGTCGGGTTCGCACAACGACAAGCGTCGAGAGAAGCGCGGGCATCAGGCCGACAAAAAAAGCAAACACGACAAGCATTATAGGTTCAAGAAGCACACCGAAGATGGGGGAAAGCGGCAGGCACTCGTTGTTCCACTGGGGCCTAGCCAAGGCTCCCCGAAACGTGTCTATTATTCTGATCCTAAGGGGGATCCTCTAAATGTGTTGTACGGGGGGCTGCATGCCGGAGACGTACCTAAGCACCACTTGGTCGGCCGTACGTGTACATGTTTTCTTTTCTTTGACGTCTAATGATGGGGCAGGTGGCAAGAAGGTCCTGGGACTCTCTTCAGCCTGGACAGCATCCCATCGCAGCCGTAACGGTGTTGAGATCAGCCCACGAGAGCGAATCAAGGTTAGCCATGTGCGGCTCTCCTCTCACGTCTAATCACCTGCGTATCGATAGACCGCCAGCCTCACGGATTCCAAGGCACGCGCTCTCCTGGCGCTTCCCCCAAAACGTAGGATCGTAAATCCCGCCGAGACACGCAGGTACGAGGAAATAGACGGATTCATACGTCTTCCGACTCGGAAGGGCAACGAGGACCCGGAATCATCCTACCGATCCATTGATATTGGACCCAACGACCACACTGATTCGAGTTCCTCCGAATCCGAAGGAGCCGATGATGGCTCAAGCGACACCGACTCTGCGACAGAGCTAACATCCCTCCAGGTATCCATCAAATCCTTGGAACAGGAACTCTCTGCGGATCCTACTTCAATAACGAACTGGCTAGCCCTTCTGTCTCATACGCTCTCTACAATTCCGATTACATCTAAGAATGCGACTAAAGCCCGTTCAGAGATTACGCTCTCATTATTAGGACGCGCACTTGCCGCACACTCTCAGAACGCCGGGTCAACCCGCCTCCGAATAAAGTACCTGAAAGCAGGGGAGGAAGTGTGGCATGAGAGTAAAGTCCGTGCTGAGTGGGAGGGCGCGTTGAAGTTGGGCCGGCCTAGCCTGTGGATGGAATGGCTAGAGTGGAGGATCAGGAAGGGAAGCAGCGGAATAGCAGGTATTCTTGACGACGCAAGACGTGTCCTGACTGCGTTAGGGGAGCTAGAGTTAGCCAAAATTAGGGTCTTTTGGAGGATGACCGTTGAGCTTAGGAATGCAGGCTTCACCGAACGCGCCATGGCCATGTTCCAAGCGCAATCTGAATTGTAAGTCTATTTCATTCTCAGTGCATCGGTTTGATTAGATTCACAGTGGCGAATCCGCAGGACGTTTGAAGTGCCTCGAGATTTGTACGGTCTGCCGCTTCCGCACCTTTTGATTTCGCTGGAAGAGTTTTGGGAGTCGGAGACCCCAAGGATCGGAGAAATTGGCGCCAAGGGATGGTCGACTTGGTTTACGTCCAAGAAGGTTGAGCAAGCAAGAAACTCAGAAACTTCGTCGGCGCTCGGTTTGAACCTCAACATCTCCGACCCTTATCTACGCTGGTCTCTCCTTGAACTCCACTTCGACAGACATTCCCGCTTGCCCTCTCGCTCCTACGATGCGGTGTCCGAAACAGATCCATACACAACCATTCTCTTCGCGGATGTTCGAGACATGTTGATGGACTTGAAAACCAATCGCGGGAAGGACGCTTTTCGTCTATCCTGGCTCTCTTTCCTCGGCCTTCACATCCCAGGTTTCACCAACACCCTCGTTTCGGACGATGGCATGGAGTCCTGGGATGATAGATGGGCGTACACTCATCTAACAGCGCCGGTGTTGCTGAATTCTATTTTCCCATCGCCATCGGAGCAAAAGGTGGTTCTCGCTGCTGCCGTCGCGGGGGTCATTGTCGGTCGTTCGAAGGAGTACACGCCAGTGTTCGGACCGGTGAAATCCTGGGGGTACGGAGTACTGGGGGCTTTGGATGTGGGGCTTGTATTTGCGAAGCAGTCGCTCTGGTCCAAACAAGAACTGGAAAGTGCAGACATCCTGTTAGTGCGGAGGGTTTTTGAGCAGCTACGGCTCGGCGCCACAGATTATGAGTGGGACGAGTTGGCTTTGGCGTTCGAGCACACATTGAATGCGAAGACGTATGCTTCTTAATTCTATCAGAATAGATTCATTCAGAGCTTACTCTATTATTCTAGTGCGACGAAGCTGTCGCGGACTTTCCTGTCGAAAGCGCAAGACTCGCTGCCCCATTGGTCATTCCACGCCAAACTCGAACGCCTGCGCGGAAAGCTGGACGAAGCACGGAAGATCTACCACACTGTGCTCATCGCTTCATCATCGTCTACGGATGCGCAGTTCGCCCGAGGTAAGCTGTGGTGGGAATGGGCCGAGATGGAATGGCTGGCTGGGAAAGACGCGGAGGCGTTGCATGTGGTAATGAAAGCAGCTGGTGTCGAAGGAGAAGGAGGATTGGGCACGTTGAGAGCCAAGAGATCTCTGGAAGATGTCGTCAATGCGCAGCGTCAGAATGAAGCATGGAAAGATAGAGAAGCTTGGATACAGATACAGGCACTACTGGTGTTGTTGGTTGGAGGAGGTCTGCCCGCTGCATTGCAAGTTTTCGACCGATACCACCATGAAATTGACGCCGTTGCTCGGGAAAGCCTCACCGCGGCAAGTATTCTTATGACGTACCGGTATGGCGGTGTGCTTCGAAACCCAATGCCTCCGGTATTGCTGAGGGATCGGGCGGCAGCTGCGCTCGAGTCTTATGGCAGCAACTCGCTTGTGTTGGCGATGTTCTTGGAGGCTGAAAAAGGTCAGGGTGTGTGGGGACGAGTAAGGAGTATATTAGGAGACGAAGCGGCAGGAAGTCGACATTGGAAGGAGAAGGACGTCGCTAGGCGGGTGGAGGAAGTGTGGATTGCTGGCTGGGAGAAGGGAAGATGGTTGGGCGAGGTCGAGCGGACACGGAAAGGTCTCGCCGGCGCCACAGAGAGCGAACGGTATGTTTCTGATGATGTTACTCGGCGGTAATAACTCAGTGTTCTATACTTCGAATGCAGAACTCGGGCTAGCTATGTAATATGGCGCGTCTATCTCGAATTCGAAATCCGTGTCGGCCAGCTAGAGCGAGCTAAAAGGCTGCTATACAGGGCGATAGGTGACTGCCCATTGGCCAAAGGCGAGTCAAAGCGACTACGGAATGCGTTATGCTAGCTAAACTACCGTCTAGAGCTATATCTCTTGGCCTTCGGACCACTTCGCAAGGTTTACACTCCGAGCGAGCTAAATGCATTCGCGGACACCATGGCTGAAAGGGGGCTTCGTCTGCGAAGTGGGTTGGACGAAGCTTTGGACGGGTGGAAGGGAGGCGATAGCGACGAGGAGAGCCGTAGCTCGGACATGGACGAGATTGAGCAGAACGCGGAGGAGTACCGGCGCTTAAGGCCATATTAAATGTTGTATCTTGTTTGTACACGGAGTGTGACAGCGTTACACAGCCAGCAGGGTTCACCGAGTTGTTGACCTACACGAGGCCTTTTTCCATTCACACATCCACTCGACCGCCAGATGCACCCGCACTGAAATCTCGCCATTGTCGACAACATCGAGGACATTGTCCAGCTCGCTATTATCCTTTCTTTTAATTCAGTTTCCACCGAATCCTCATATTTCTCCCGAATTCCTCCTTCCCCTCCCTTCACACACCCCGGGTCATCCAGCATGACCACCATACCTGCCCCGAAGCTGGTCTTGACCCACGAGGAATGGCCCGACGCAGACTTTGACCTGCCAGAGGGCGAGCCGATCCATTCAGTCATCAACAGAGACGACGACGGCGATGAGGATTGGGATGTGGAGATGGACTTGGGCAGTACAGGAGGAGCGAAGGTGCAGGCTGCGACCGGATTCACGCTAGGTTCGTCCGGTTCGTCTCACAAACCCCAGCTCTTCAACATACGCCCGCCGCAACCACAACCCATATCCGACGCGGACGACGACGACGACGAAGGTGTGTCCACAATCAAGGCGTCGGCGGTATTACCGAAACCCGTCGCCAAGATTCCACAGCAAACGCCTATCGAGGAAGACATTGAAACGGCCTTTGCTCTTCCTGACGATCTCACGCAGCTCTCGCTCGCACCTTTGTCTCTTAACCATCGCTCGTCAAAGAACTCGTTGGAATGGGGTGACAAAGACCACACCTCCTCGTCACAGTCGTCGGACGCCTACTCATCTCTTAGTTTCGCCGATGCTTCTCCATCGAATTCCGCATCGTCTGTTTCTCAGCCTGACACAGGGGACGAGCTCGAAACAGACGAGGACGACGAGGGAGTGCTAGACGGGCTTCTCATTCCCACAGGCCTCTTTGATACCGGTCACAGCGGCAGAAAGCTCAATCGAATACTCGAGTTGAAGAAGAAGGTCGGGATGACCGACACTCGGGTCAAGATAGCGAGCCCGGATCCCGAAGACGACTTTGAGATGGGCTTGGTCATCGGCGACGATGTCGACCTCAGCCCAAGTCGCCTCCTTCTCTCCACACATCAGAACAAGGCCCAACCACGGAAATCGCCCAACCGTAGTACGAGCGCTCCTCCTCGTCGCCCAGCGCCATCTCTACGGCCACCGTCTAGACTCAAACATGAACGGGCCAAATCGCCGGTAAATCCGCCACCATCCTCGACAAGGCAGCTTCAGAAGCTCCGCCTCACACCATCGCCACCGCTTCGTGGAGGTCCCGTCCGTGCTCAGACCTTCCAAGCTCTCTCCCCTGCCCCCACTCCGCCATCATCATTCCTCTCACCCAAGCCCGGAAGCCTTCGTGGACAGAAGTCGCATTCCGGCCTCAAGCCGCCAACTCCCCCATCAACAACGCGAAAGCTCACACGGAAAGCATCGCTTTCATCGCTCATGGAAACGAGTCAACCCCAAGCGCCAGGCTTCCCGGCACCCATCGCAAGTGGCTCCAAAGCTCGATATGAAGAAGCAACATACGCCTCTAGAGCTAAATCACATAAAAACACAACTAGCCGCATTCATGACTACAAAGTGCCACCGACTCGACCATGTACACCCTCATCTAATCAGGCGGCTCTCCGCTTAACCATGCCCACTCAACGATCGAAATCACGGCCGGCACTTAGCACCGTATGGGGCACTGTTAATGCCCCTGACCCTTCGACCATCCGATCTACTTCGCCACTCCCTCCTCCAAGACCGCCTTCCTCGCTATCCCTCAAATCACAGAAACCATCAGGTATTCCCCAGCCTGTCGCCCCTAAAGTCCTTCGAAGACCTAAGCGTCAGCGGACTTACGGCGACGGCACGGAACTTGACAGTATAGAGGACCTCCCCGCTGATCGAGAAAAAGAAGCTCGATATCGTGTTCAGCCCAAAGGATATGGCAATCGCATACCGGGGGGGACCTACCCGTCAAAGGCTACAGAGAAGGGCACCGTCCGAAAGAAGGGCCGACGTGAAGCCTCGGACAGTGGCCAAGGTACGCTAAAGCCTCACAATTTCCAACCGATTCTAATTGTAATTTAGACCACGTACCACCCCCTCCCCCTCCTACGAATATACTCAAACGAACAACAAGTCGAATAGACTCACTCTCCAAGACAGAACTGCCTCTTCCGAAGAAGAAGAGGAATGTCTCATCTCCAACAACACCCGGGACAAGGAGAAAGCCTACTTTGATTCGTAATTTGGGCGGAGTAGGAGCCCCTAAAGGTGCCTTCTGTCTATATATCCGTCGTGGACCTGTAGCTAATATGGTTCTAGTTGTTGGTGATATGAAGTGGAACCCGCAAACTCTACGCTGGGAGGGCAACGACCATGTCCTTCGTGACTTCGATGCCGTCGTTGGGACGTCCACTCGCCCAGCCCTGATCACCCATCTCACGGGGTCGTCAATTGGATCCCCCGTGGGCTCGTTTGCCTCTGGCGCCCGGATAGTCGGCAACATGATATTTGATCCATCACGGATGTGCTGGATATCAACCTTACCGCCAGAAGAGGATGAACCTGATGTATTCGCAAACCTTGCAGACGACGAGGAAGATGCCGAAGACTGGGAAACCAAAGGAGGAACCATTCGAGCCAGTTTGCAAGGCAAAGACCTCAACTCGTCCGATGGTGTGGCGCACACAACATCAACTTCGTCGAACGCGTCTTCTGAAGCACCGAGCCCTTCATGCAGTCGAACGCGTGCGATGTCCGATTCCGGTAGTGATCGTGGGTCCCGAGCATCGATGGTTTGCGAAGTTGACGATACTTTCCTGCTCAAATGCCGGCAGGCTGAAGAACGGCATCGAACCGAAATGAAGTGGTGGAAGGTCACTCTATCCAAAGCAACGGAAGCCGCCGAGCCTGATCGTTCGTATCTCTACGAAATAAGGGCACTTGCCACGCGCAAGTACTGATCTGTTCTCATTTATTACCTCTCCTTTTTCTGTTTCTCTCTCTCCTGGTTCCCATTGCGGACTGACACTCATTACCCAAGACTGTAAAGCCCATTTATTGCACAGGGATCTATGCCCTCTTCCAGTCCCGAAATGTTGTTCGTTGAATTCCCCCTCCCCCTCATCGCTCTGTTTTCTCCTGTACATATCGATAGACCGCATTTTCTCCTACTCTATTTCGGATATTTGCCATCCATACGCTCCTTCGCATCCCTTGATATGTAGCCAAGTACGCAACCCGGTATGAACAAAATAAAAAGACATGACACGCCGAATTCCGATTGCGAGCTCTGAGTTCGCTCACTAAACATTCCCTGCAAGATACGGTCCCAATTGACGCCTGCCCTCCTTCGCAGCAGATGTCACCTTCTGATGCCCTGACCGATATCCGCAAGATCAGTGTCGGTGGCGGTCGTATTGTCCTGAACAAGCTCGCGGGCCAAATTGTGACTTTCGCCGAGCTATCGTCGACGTACCCACTGAAATTACTATCTCCTAAAGTCACGGAGGATGGGGTAGCTGTCGTCTACGCCCTGACATACGGCGGCGGCCTGGTCGGGGGCGACCGCGTCAATTTATCTGTAGAATTGGGGGCTGCTACCTCCCTTGTGCTTCTCACCCAGGTCTGTTTTCAATACTGAAGATTGTGTGCTCATGGCGCTAATGTCGAAACCAATACATCTGTGATACCCAGGGCTCAACGAAGGTGTTCAAAACACGTCCAGGGGATAGGCTGTCGTCCTTACCAACCGAGTTTCCTCGACCGGCTCACGAAACGACCTCGCCGACGACGCAGATAATGAACTTCGCCGTCGCGCCCTCAGCCGCGTTATTTTTGCTTCCTGAACCAGTGACCTGCTTCCGGTCTGCTGCCTACAACCAGGTTCAAACTTTCCATTTAGCGGCCAATGCGTCCGCTGTCATTCTGGATTGGTTCACGTCCGGACGCAAGTCTCTGGGCGAAGAATGGGTGTTCTCGAGATATTACAGCGCCAACGATATATGGGTGGAAGGCAAGCGGGTGGCCAAGGATGTTATGCTGCTCGAGGACGACCCGGTCGACGCATCCCCTCTCCCTCGCCGCCAGCTTCGCGACAAACTTGCGCCGTACTCTTGCTTTGCTACAACGTTTCTTTTCGGACCGTTGGTACAAACCGCTATCAAGAACCTGTCCTGCCGTTACGAGACCATACAGGTCTTCAAGTGTACAGCCCCGGACAAACTCATATGGTCACTGAGTCTAGTTGATGATGGTGCGGGCGCGATCGTTCGAACTGCGGGTTTAGAACCAGAAGACGTGAAGGTGTGGCTCAAGGAGGCTTTACTAGACGTTGAAGAGTTAATTGGAGTTGACACGTATCGTAGGGCCTTTGCGTAAGGCCGGACAGCACAAGTACCTCGGTTTTTTCCCTATCAGCTGAGCATTTCCGGTAGAACTGCCTCCGTCGGCCTCCACAGGCGATATCTGAAGTTTGGGCTGAAGTTTGGGGAGCATGAGGTCCCCAGAAACGCGTTCAAGATATTTCTCCTCGGTAAGTCGCATCCCTTCAAAAAAGCTATATAAGCTCATTTGCGGTCCCGTATTGGTTTAGTAGGAATGATGATTGTGGTGTCTAACCATAGATACATAAACCATAAATCGCCTCTGCCGTAATTGTGACCTTTTCCAGATAGTATGTCCTCTTGGAAGTTGGGCCGTAGCTGAAGCAACCCTGGGAGTATCACAATCTACCCCTTAGCCATCCAATTACACGCTCGTTTGTGATCTACTTTCTCAAGGTCTTGTGCCAGTCAAGTTTTTCAAGGTTTCACACAGGCACCGACGCGCACGCAGGCCCATCCGGAGGTTGGCCTCTCATCTAAGTGAATAGTCTTCCTTCAATGTTGAAAGTTTGCGGAAGCGAGCGATCACTGGCATTACCTTTACCATTTACATACCAGTGAGGTACAGACAACCCGATCGTTTTGAATCAACGGACCTTTAGTGAGTGCAGAAATAGCCGATTCCAAACTGAGATGCACAGGCTCATTCTTGAGCGTCTTCCAGGCCTTATCAAACCAACAACAAACCAAACACTGGCTGTCAGACTTCGTGGAAATCCACGCACTGAGCCGAATCTACGTACCAGATCCAAAGCCTATAAAGGACTCTGCCCCTCAGCTCCATTTTCCTTGTCCACTTGCACGCCTGGCATCCTCGCTAACATGGATCATCCCAAAGCGCCGTTTGACGAAGCAGAGAACGACAATGTATCTGGCCAGAGCATAACAGCCAACGAACTGTACCGACCCGATGTCGATACCTCCGGTGTCGATGAGCGGAAACTCTTGCGACGCATCGATATTTACATATTACCGTGGCTAGCCTTCCTCTACGTTCTCAACTTCCTAGACAGGGGGAGCATAGGGAATGCTAAGGTGCGCCTTTTCCCCTCACCTTCCCTGCGGAATTGGGACGGATCGCTGAACGCCAATGTGTTAGCTTTATAATCTAGAGCGCGACCTTGGCATCACCGACAAGCAGTACCTCGTTGCCTTGACGGTCTTCTTCTTTCCCTATGCCCTATTCGAGGTGAGTGGGTTCACTCATTGTCCGCACATAGCTGAATCTGGTCACCAAGCCCGTTAGTAACGTACTGCTGAGACGTCTCCGACCGTCCGTATGGCTTTCCTCGATGATGTTATTCTGGGGCGTGATCATGGTCAGTGGCGACTTACATATTTGTTGCTCCTTGTGGTCTCATTGCGTGAAATGTATATAGACCTTACATGGCGTAGCCCACGATTATGGCGGCTTGATAAGTAAGCCGCATCGAACTACCTTGTGATCATCCAACGTATTGATCATTTTGGTGGCAAGGTCTGCGTTTCATGCTCGGACTTGCGGAAGCTGGACTGTATCCAGGCAAGTCCAATTCAGTGTTCCCCAGGTGCTGTGAATTCTAATTACGATGAGGACCCAGGGATTGTTTTCTATCTCTCATGGTAGGTGGTAAATAGAGGTAGGACCATAGTAGCTCCCTAACGACTGCATCGAAGCTGGTATACCCGTAAGGAGCTCGGTTCTAAATTGGCAATATTCTTCTCCTCGGCTACTGTCGCCGGTGCCTTCAGTGAGTCCATCATCCCATGTGGACCCATGACTCGCTGCGTGTTATAACTCTATCTTGCAGGCGGACTATTGGCTGCCGCTATTGCGAACATGGATGGCATTGGTGGTAGACCCGGATGGGCATGGATTTTTATACTGGAAGGCCTGATCACGGTGGTATTTGCCGTGGTATCTTTCTGGGTGGTTCAAGGCTTCCCGGAGAACGCGAAGTTCCTTACTGAAACTGAACGTAAGCTTTGATCCTTTGCTGCCCATTACTATGGTTATAATGGCATTATAGGGGTTTTTGTCATAAGGCGACTTCGAAATGACATGCAATTTAGTGCTGGCGGGGAGAAATTTTCTTCGAAGTACATTTGGCAGAGCTTGAAGGATTGGAAGACCTGGGTCGCCAGTTGAGCCGGAGCCACTTAACTCTACTGGATGCCTGCTGACATCCCCGACCTTCAGTGGGCATCTACATGGGTTTCGACGGCCCGTTATACGCGTTCTCGCTGTTCACTCCTACAATCATCAACCAGGTATATTCGTTCTGCTTTACTCCTTGTGTCCGTGCTGAACTTGCAAATTTTCGAATTTCACAGCTAGGTATTCGAATTAACATCATTTGTTGATGATGTACTCACTGTTCTTTTAGGGTTCCAGGCAACTAAAGCCAACCTTCTTTCCGTCCCGGTCTACGCATGGGGATGCCTTGTGACATGCGTTGTAGGCTTCCTCGGTGACAAAATAGGGAGAAAGAGTTATATCACTCTGTAAGAATGAATTGTTGACGCCCCTCGTCTTCGCTAACACACAGTGCAGTGTTCTTTTAGGAATAGGTGGGTCCAAGAGACATGCATCCGGAGATGCAAGTTCTCACTCTTAATAGGGTTGGTCGCCTACATTATCTTGTTGACCTCAAGATCTCCAGCATTGTCGTACTTCGCGGTGTACCTGGCGGTTTCGTGAGTACCACCTTCGAGGTCTTCCTCTCAGCCCTGACTGTCCCTTAGAGCTATATACCCTACCATCCGTAAGCATGTCCATCGACTCTCACGTTTATAGTTGATCCGTGAACATGTTTGCATCATAGCGAACGCTGTGTGAGTGACGCTTCTTTGTTTCTACCGGTTAACAACATACTGACGTCGTTGAGAAGCGCGTGGGTAGCAGGCAATGTCGAGGGGTCGTACAAACGATCCGTGACGTTGGGGATGGCCATTGGCTTGTGCGTTCTTATTCCATTCGTGCCTTGCTCCCATGACCCACTCGCCGACGTTCTTCTCTAGCGGCAACATCAACGGCGCTGTTGCAGCGAACATTGTAAAGTTTTTTCTAGCTGATGCTCCCACAAGCGCTGACCAGTAATAGTATCGTGCGGAAGACAGACCGTGGTACACTCTCGGCCATGGGATCGTCCTGGCCTACATTGCCATCGGCTGGGTGCTCTCTCTCGTCTTCCTGATTCTTTTGAAGCGGGAGAATGCTCGCAGGGATCGCGGCGAACGAGACGAAGTCATCGAAGGTATCGACAACAAACTGGCACACCCTAAGAATGGCACGTACGAGAGTGTCGACGCTGCCAGGCTCGACAAAGGAGATGAATGGAGTGGGTTTAGATATAGTTTATAATCAACATATGTAGCTGTAATACCACTAACAAAAGTCAACCTTTTCGGCAAAAGAATCATTAGGTAGTAAAGTATGTATATGACCCCAATGGAGACTCTAAAATGCCTATAAGCTACATTGATGCAACGAACGATGGAACGCTGCTGGGAGATCCGAACCGGTATGCCATTAGTTTTTTAACTCGTCTTCTAACTTGGACGCTGCAGGAGCCGGGACAGGCTCAGCCGATGTACTAGGTTCAAGGGGCGGTGGTGCGCTTCTTCCTCCACGATGCTCGTCAAGCCATTTATCCATGTCATCCGCTCGGTTGAGGAATGGACGTTTGCCGAGGAGAGAAATCATGTCCTCACTGTGCGCAAGTGCCGTAAGTATTCCAGGTCCCAAAAGATAAGATAGGGTATACCGTGTGATCACTTCCTTCTCCAGGAGCAGCTTCGCCACCTTCTCGACGTCTTCCTTATGATCGGTGAGCAGTTGTCTTGTGCGGTCATAGGCGGTTCTGTTTTCGAGATGAGCGGCTCAATGCTGGAAACAATAGGTACAGTACTTACGTGATCATCTTGCGAACCTCAGAATCGAGGGTCTCCGCTGTCTTCTCACTGAATGGCTTTGTCCAGTTTTCCTTTGCGGCGCGGTCACCGCCATAGCTGACAGGACCGATGACTTCGTTCATACCGTAGTTGGCGCACGCCTCGAATGCCATCCGTGTTATCTTCTGTAGATCGTCCTGTGCGCCGGTTGTAATATTGGCTAGACCAAAGAATATTTCTTCAGATACACGACCTCCGAGGGTCATGCATATTCTATCAATCATCTGGGGGGTGGAGAGGAGATATCGATCTGGTGGGAGATACTATAGATCATATGAGCTGGTCATGCCCCGTTTAGAAAGTTGAAGTTGCTTACCTGTGCATAGCCGAGTGCGCCAGTACCGCGGGGAATGATGCTGACTTTGAGCAAGGGATCTGCGTGTTCCAAAAACCATCCGCAGACGGCATGTCCAGCTTCATGGTAGGCAACGGTCTTCTTTTCCTCAGGACTGAGCCTGCGGCTCTTCCGTTCTAAGCCCACGATGACCCTCTCGATGGCGGAATCGAAATCACGGTCTTCGACATACTCGGAGGCCCGGCGAGCAGCATGTAGAGCCGCCTCATTACATACGTTAGCGATGTCAGCACCTGAGAACCCGGGAGTGAGGACCGCTAGTCTGTGGGCAAGGGCATCAATATCCTTCACATCTTCGCCGAGGCGCAAAGGTTTGAGGTGAACATGGAAGATGCCTTTACGTCCTGAGACATCGGGGCGGTCGATGGCAATATGTCGGTCGAACCGGCCAGGTCGCATGAGAGCAGGATCTAGCACGTCGGGTCGATTGGTACCTGCGAGGACAACAATGTGCTCTTGTGTGCCAAAACCGTCCATCTCCACCAACAGCTGGTTAAGAGTCGACTCTCTTTCGTCATTGCCACCGAAATTGCCGCCCTTCGCTCTCGACTTGCCAATAGCATCGATTTCATCGATGAATATGATGCAAGGAGCGTGCTTCTTGGCCGACGCAAAGAGATCTCGCACCCTGGAAGAACCGACGCCTACGAACATCTCCACGAATTCAGAACCAGAGACGGAGAGGAAGGGGACGTTGGCTTCGCCCGCGGTTGCCTTCGCGAGTAGTGTTTTACCAGTTCCAGGTGGTCCAGAGAGAATGGCCCCTCGCGGGATCTTCGCACCAAGTTTCTCGTACTTCGCGGGATCCTTCAGGAACTGAACGAACTCCATGACCTCTTCCTTTGCCTCATCCATGCCAGCGACATCCCTGAACCGGATTTTGACCTCTGTGTCCTTGTTGAACAACTTCGCACGACTCTTCCCTATGCTGAATATCCCACTACCAGAACTGGACCCTCCACGCCTTGACATCCAATACAACAGGCCAGCGATTATTAGCGTCGGTGTAAAGTTGAGGAGTGTGTTAAAGGCGGATATTTCGTCGTGGTAGGCAACGGGTAGGCGTTCGTGACTAGGGATGCCGAGTTCTGCCTGAGCATCTTCGAGTTTGCGCTCGAAGGCTTCGACGCTGCCTATTGAGAAATAGTATTCGCCTCCCACAGGTGCGGCAGGATACATAGCTCCTGTTGCGTTGGAATGTAGCTTTACCCGCACCTTAGAGCCATTGACCACCGTAAGCTTGTCAACTAAGCCCTTGTCGAGGAACGCTGTTCGGAACTCCTGCCATGTAATCTCCCGAGCGTTGGTAGAAGTTGAACTGGAGTACAACATGTACGCAGCAGCTGAAGTCCCCATTATTATGAGCTGATTGGTGGTGAATCCATTCGGGTTGCCGCCGGGCGGAGGAGGGGGTTGCTTGCGATCGCCCGATGATTTCTTCGGTTCTGCATCTTCATGCTGTGATTCAGACTGACGAGAACTCTGCTTCGCCGACCGCTGGTACTGCTGGAAGAAGCCCTCGAGTCCCTTCGGTAGCTCTGGTTTCTGGCTCTTCGACTCCTCAGATTCAGCGACATCCTCCTTCTCTTTGCCCTTGTCCGAAGGTGTCTTTTCGGCACCGGTTTTCGGTGGCTCAGCAGGAGTCGCAAATAATCTGACACGGCCCGCAGACCGTGTCGCAGCCTGCCTTGATGCGAGCAACCGAGATGCTCGTATTGAGCGGGAAAGCATGGTGAGAGTAGAAGGAGAGGAGAGGAAGCCTGTGACTCTGGAAGGGTACGTATCCTGCCGCTACGCGATGCCGTGAGTCGTGACCGACCCGGCTTTTCTGCTCACGTGAGTCAGCGCCAAGAGTTAAGCGCCTTAGTAGCAAGACCTACATAATCATTCACTTCGTGCCATCAACTCGAAAGCGTTCAACAGAATCACAACACAAATGCTTTGTCACTTGCCGACAAGGGCTTCAAATCCAGAAGCAAATCTTGTCCTTTTGGGCTGCGTTCTCGGGAACCCTGAATTTCGGAATCGCTTACCTTCCGGTGACTGGTCACTTGAGAGCTCCAGTTGACCACATTTCGCATGGAATCTCGTTACTATTTGTCACATCACAAGGCCCCCAGTATATAAGCAACTCAAAGGCGATTTTGCGTGCTCATCCTCAGATTAATCAATCATGGACCCCAGCTTGTACAAGGACTTCAAGACGTCGAGGGGATTCAATTATCATTACTTTACGGCGGCACCTCAGAAAGATCAGCCATTCCTTCTATTTCTCCATGGATTTCCATCAACCTCGTACGACTGGCGACATCAAGTGGCCCACTTCAAAGACCGGGGATACGGCTTGATCGTACCCGACATGCTGGGTTATGGGGGAACCTCTATTCCCACTGATCCTGAGGCGTACAGAAAGACACTTATCTGCAAGGACTTCATCGAACTACTCGACTCAGAAGGCATCAAGCAATGCATTGCCGTTGGGCATGATTGGTAGGCCCAAATCCCCTTTCCCCCTGACGCCGTCTAATCACAACTTCAGGGGCTCGCACATAACGGCCAGGTTGGCGGATCTGTACGAAGACAGGTTCATTGCATTCGCATTCCTTGCGGTGGGGTACTCGCCCCCTCGGCCTGTACTCGACATGGAGCAGCTTCTAGCACTCACCAAGAAACTGGCGGGGTACGAATTAGTCGGTTACTGGAAGTTCTTCTCGGCCCCTGACGCCCCTGAAATCATTGAGAAGAATGTAAGGCGACCTCTGTGTTTCCAATGCAGTCTGGTTACACTCATAACCGAGCACTAGTTCGACTCGTTCTTCAGCATAGTGTACGCTGAAGATCCTGATTTGTGGAAGACTGACTTGGCACCAACTGGTACTCTTCGTGCATGGCTTGAGGCTGGAAAGACGACTGCTGTTGGCTCATGGATTAACGAGGAGGTTGGCATACACTTCTATGGCCTTTCTGGCAAGGTTTCTGACTTCTGGAGTGTTCGTTAGGAACGCAGAATTCATAGTGAACATCTGCTTAAGGGCGGTTTGGCAGGCCCTGTCTGTTGGTATAGAGTTTTGACCAGTGGGGCCTCAAGCGACGACGACAAAAGTGGGTCTAGTCTCCTCCAAGCCATATTCACTCTGTCTTACGCGGTATTGCTAGGTGTACCCATTCGATCTCCTGCGGTTTCGAAGCCTGTGTTCTTCGGCGCAGCGAAACGAGACGCAATTGGTGTCGCTCAGTTTCAAATACACGGTACAACGCAAGCTTGCTCGAACCTCACCGTTCGCGAAATGGACGCGGGGCATTGGATCCAGTTGGAGAAGAAAGAAGAGGTAAACCAAGAGCTGGGAGCGTGGCTCGATATCGTCCTGGCCACCGCCCCCATGTAGTCTCTTGTACTCACTTCGTGACTTCTACGCGAGCTGGCGTTGGCAGATTTGAACAACTTGTACTCTGTGTAGCTGTACTGTAACCTATTGCGAACAACATACACGTCGCAGCGAAAGCAGAATGGGCCAATGCTTCTCCATATTTGGGACTACATTCGTACGACAATAATGATAAAAGGTGAGTAAGTGCCTATGAAGGACCCGGCAGAGGATCAACCCAGGTTCCATTCGGCCATAATGTAGCGGGCATTGTGAAGTCTCCGGTCGAATCTCCCGAGCGTAGCTAAAACTTGGTCAGTGACTGCGCAGAATTCAAGCCTCAATACTCACAGCAAGTCGGAAGAAATGCGGCAGGCTAGGCTCAAGGGCTGCGAGAGAATAGTTGAGCGCGGTGCCCGCGTAACGCTCAACATCATCTACAAGTAGCGAAAATGAGTCCCATCCCTCGGGAAACACGTCCCAAGAAATGGTCCGGTTAACGAATGGTATCGATGCATTGAAGCTAGTCATATTAGTGAGGAAGGTTGGTAGATCTGAGCCCAGGGGAGCATCCTGCCGTAGCTAGATAACAAAGCAATCAGCCGACGATTGGTTATCATATCCTCGTATGCTTACAGCTTCCGCAGTCTGTAGTATAGAGTCGAAGCCGAACGCGGCCACTCCGTTTAAAAATAAGCCCAACAGGAAGCCTTGATACATTGCGGACAATCGGGTGGGGAATGCAGAAACAGGCATCAATATTATGCCGATGATGTAGTGGTGCAGGCGCAGTTCCAACCCCGGCAGTTGGGAGAGGACCAGAAGGATCAGTCCTCCGATTATGTACCATCCGAGATAGTACGGTAGCCAGCCGGTCTTACGAACGACGCGAACTTGGTTTAACGCGAGGATGAGGACAATTACGATTATTATGACGAGCGCAGTGATAGCACCGTTTCGTTGGAGATCGGCAGCGTAGAGACGATTAATGGGAATCTTGCCCATGGTGACATTTGTTAGGACAGTAACCCAGAAGGGACCGAGATACCAAACCATGGCCTCGATGGGTGCTTTCTGGAGAAAAGCGGGGAGAACAAAGCGGAAGGCCAGTCTCCAGAATGCATACGCGACGAAGAGAGTTGGTAGGAATGTGCTGAAAGCAGTGTCGAGTGCGGGTGGTGGACCATGTGGTTGAGAAAAGAGAACGACGTGCCAAAAGCCTATGCAAACGAGGCACCAATATAGGATGATAGGTTTGGGTCGGAGAAATAGGAAGAGAAGGCAGGTAATGATTACATTGAAAGCAAGGACCGGGTCGCGGATGTCTTCGCATTGTGAATTGTGGCTTGCACCAATAAACCGAAAGCCGATGGGAAATACGGTTGGGAAGCCAACGGAATTGAGGCCGTTGGCAGAGAACGGTGAGAAGTCCGTAAAGTTGGACAAGAACTGCAGGCTAGCGCAACCGCCTTTATTATGCGAAATGAGTCCGCTAGAGAAATCCAATGAGTGTGTCGTTCCAAGGAAAAGGTAGCAAACTCACGCTTGGGTCGCCGCAGAACAGATGAAGCTATCCCCTCGATACGTTCCATTATCGTCACCTCCACCCACGATCAAAGGCACCAAGGTCATCTGCTGATTGCCGATTGTCCTGGGGTTCTGCAAGATAACGTCAGCGCACTGCGCCGGGCACCGAAAATCGAATGTCGAGCCATCGTCGAATGGCCCGCACAAATCGCCGTTGAGACCGCATCCATCATTGGCGGTCCAATAGGTGGCCGTGCATCCAATGAACGACGATGCAGGTGTCAGGAACCACTGTTGTCGCGTCAATAGAGCAAAGCCAATGATGTACGCGGCGACGAGGAGGGCGAAGAGCCATGGATTCCTGAGTGGGCGGGTTATACGGGTCCACGATGATTCAATGGGAAGCTTGATGTAGTGTCCTTTGACCACTACATCGATATCGAGAAACGGCGAGGGCGCTGTTGAGCGAGAAGTGGTTAGACTTTGCACGCTAGATTTTGAAAGGTTGAATAGACATCACCTGGAAGATCTACTTTAGGCCGTGGTCCTCTCCAGAACTGGAATATCCTGTACAGCCTAGGGGAACGAGATTCCAGCCTCAGTTCCAAGCGACGGTGCCATGGTTCTCGTCGGCGAAGTGAAGCGGCCTCGTTGTCCCGCTCGTAGGTCTCCGCTATTGCGGCGTCGGATTTTTTCCTTTCAGCTTGGTGTGTTACTTCCTGAGTAAGGGAAGAATTTGTGCTACCATCGCTGGAGGAGGGTGTCATTGAGTCCAGCGGTCATAAACGAGGACAAGGTGCAGTCGCAACAAGGAAGCTGAGGCTCGTGTGCTCTCATGCCGACCGGGGAATTCACTCAGGCACGTGGCTCATTCCGATAAATACACCTCAAGCTCGAATTCAGGTTCAAGTACATTTGGTATCTAACTACTCTCTCTCGCTCAAGCGAAGGGGTCCCGCTGAGAAGGCATTGCAGTGAGTGAGTGACAAGACGGACAAGAAACAAAGCGCTGACCATAGTCATAGACAAGACGGGCCTCGATCACTTTGCCATCGGGACCAGTGAAGTAAACGTGGCGTGTGTATCGCGTTACGGCGTCGATGACCTCGGTACCCCAGATCTAGGACAGTATTACTGCTAGACCCTATGTGGACATAAACAACTTACCTGCTTCGCGATCCAAGAAGTCCCGCTCTTGGGTGTATCGCTCTCGACGTACGATTCAATAGCTCCGTTCGCGACAGTCTCTTCTGTCCATCCCTCCTTCAGGAACTCCTCCTCGACATCTGCAACTGGTATCCTCCTCGATTTGCCAATGACATGCCCAAAGACATGGTCATTATGAGTGCGTTCTTCATAGTTCAACACACGCTCCTCCCGAGTGCCCGCAAGTCCCGCAACAACCTGGTCGATATCAATGTGCTCGACGCCTTCGCTGTCTTTGTGGTGTTTGACGGTCAAATGCAGCGATCCCATGCTGATGGCCCTGCGCTTGAGCCAACCTACACCTTGGGCGGTAAGGATGGCATCGGTGGAATCGCTGAGGCTTTTGTTCTAGGAAACAACATGAGTTTCAAACAAATTGGATCAATCTTCTTTGATATAACGTACCATATAGAACGTGCCGCTGATATCGAGCGTCGTGAATTCTGCGGGGACGGCCATGATTTGAAATGCGGGGTGCGGGGAATGCGGGGTGCGTTGTGGTCTTGAAGGACAAGTCTACTCGTTAAGTACCTTCATGTTCATCCGTGCGTACAATCACATGCTTTCACATGGGGAATGACTTCACATGTAAGCGCTGTTCTTGAGAAAGTACCATGTGGCGACCGTATATCCAGGATATGTGGTTACTCGTGGAACCCATACAACCTCCAGTTTATCTTCTAAATCCAGGAAGAAACCTGACATCAGGGTTTTATGGAGAATGAGAAAGCCAGATCAGCACTAGACTGCATCAAAGCTACTTCAATATGATTCGTATGCAAACGAGCTGGTCAACGGATGTAGAGAGCACTCCGTCGTAGTCCCGCCACTAGTAACATCTGAAATCAACAGTCAGGGTAAGCGAATCAGGAGAAGGCGTCCCTTACCGACGATCGTAGGTATAGCTTCAGCGTCACGAAGAGAATAAGAATGGGGTCGCAATAGAGATTGAAAGAAGAATCACCGATCATGTTTGTTCGGCTGGAAATATGGTGATGACTCGCCACACCGCATCCTTGCCTCTCTCCCAAGCTTGGGGTCCCATAGCTTCTTGTCCTCCAAATTCAACCATGATTCCATCTTTCGACCAACTGCAGAATATGCCGATGGATCCGCTAGAGGGACCTGCGCCGCCACCCTTCTTGTCAGGTTCACCCAATGCATGCACAAATTCCTTCCCAGAAGTCTGCGGGGTAACACTGATTTCGGAGGGCCGCTCTACGACATTCCCGTCCTTATCTTTGGCCTCCGCCGTCAAAGGGAGGTTGATGGGGGACATGGGATATGTAGAATACTTGAGTTCTGCAGTACGACGCGACTTGGCTTGCGCGTCCATGGGTTTGCTCGGGGGCATATTGTATATGTCGATCCCGTCAAGTGCCAGTGATTCATCCTTGAGCTCGGCGCGTTTCATCCCCATCTTGAGCTTGTATCCATCGCGAGGCACGAACGAAAGGCTGACGCCGAGATGGTAATAGTTGAAGTAAACGATATCCGAGTACGATTTCACATCGGGGACATCTGCGTTGTCTTCAGAGCTTTTCGCGAGGAGGCCTTTGGTGTACTCTTGGAACAGCGCCGATGAGGGCTGGCAGCCAAGCAGATCACGAACATTGAAGTTTGAGTCCACCACCATCGTCGCGACGATCGAAATCACGACCACGGGCGCTTAACCGACACCGTTGAACGCTAACTGCCATGGCCAGCGTGACCGAACCCTCCTCGCGACAACGAACGACGAGCGACGAGCCTCCGCCACGAAGGAGAATTGTGTCAACGATACTCTACGCGCGCCCGCGACTGTTGTTCACATTGCTTTACCGGGCAGCAGCCCTCCTACAGCCCTATGCATCTCAAATAATACCAATATTCATTTGCCTCCTCCTCGTACCCCTTGTCATCTCCCTGTCGCTCTACGCGGGGTGGGTCGTATGGCGGAGTGTTCCAGTGGCATGGCAGGTGCCTATCGACTTCCAATACGGGTGAGTGAATTGGCCTTCGCCGTTTGGTCACTTCTGACGGTGTGGAATTAGCGACGGTGCCTCGCCCTATAGCCAGGCTACTATAGCTGGTATCGCTCCTTACCAACCTTATGATATCTCTCTCCGACTCTCTGTGCCGGCTACAGAAGCAAACTTTGGCCTGGGGAATTTCATGGCTGCCTTGGAGTTAACAACGCCGTCCAACAAAAGTATAGCTTCTGTACGCCGATCTGTACGTGGGTTCGCCAGGTACCCATTGTATGTCAGGTCTCATGCATTTACTCCTTGATCTTCAAAAGGCCATCATTTTGCCCTCTTCATCGACTACTCTCTTTATCTTTTCCACTCCACGCAAACTCATCGACCTTAAAATATCACTTCTAGACTCATTTTCTTTCGGGACTTCCAAGGCCATGGCGCGTGTTGAGGTTGGTCGTCGGGACCTGTGGAAAACGCTTGGCAGAGGTGAAGGACGCGAGCTGAGTGTTTATTCCGCAAGCTTGGTCGGAAGAGTGCGCCATAGCGGTATCAAGTACGTTCCCCATCATCAGATGTCCACGATCAATAATTAATTCGCGTTAACTCCCGTTTACAGGGGTCTTGTGTCTCGATTCCCGTTAGTGTCTGCAGCCGTCGCGTCCACGATATTCCTGTTCGTATGCCTCCTTGTCGTGACTTCCTGCATTCTGCCGACAGTGTTTGCCAATGATGGCGAATACACGAATACGCCACACGAGCTGCCTCCTCCGAAGCCTGATCTCGACCCAAGTTCTGGAGGCGATGAGAAGCCACCAAAGCCACGGAGACGTTCTCGGGGAGCCAGGAGTTCTATGCGACGGGTGGTAAGTTTGGTCTAAATTCCTTTTGGATCAAGCCTTCACTAAATTCTCTCCTTAGGCTGTGAAGCGTGAGGGATTCGAAGAAAACGTTCAATTGGTACCCTCAAGCTCTGGTCAGCGAACCTCTTCGCCACCTCTAAGAAGGCGTCGATCACGGGTAGAAGGAGGCCTGTCCGATTCGGATGTGTAGACTATCGTGTCCCGGCCAACAGTCGGCTCCGGTATATACGACGTGGACCTTAGAATGGGATAGCTCGCTGTTGTGGCATAATTGCATTGTTCTGACATCTTGCCACGTGAGTACCTGAGTGGGCGACCGGGCGTTCTTCCTTACCTCCTCGGAGACAATGCGATTGGACACACTAAACGATCTATGTTTGACTAGTATTTAGTCCAAGGGCGCGTTGATACAGCTGCACTGTTTCACCCCGTTTCACTATGCCCAAGATGTCCGCATTTGAGGCCGACAATCTCTTCAAGGTCGCCGGCAAAGTCGTACTCATCACTGGCGGAAGCAGGGGTATTGGTAAAATGGTGATTGATGCAGTAAACCTCGTGGTCGTTACTTGCTGATGCATCATAGATAGCCACTGGCTTTGTGAGGAACGGCGCCAAGGTCAGAATCGGACCAGACAGTATTGGCGACAACACTCACTCGTATCGCAGGTTTATATTTCGTCTCGGTCCACGAACCAATGTAACGCCACTGCTGCAGAACTAGCAGCGATAGGGCCCGGCGAATGCATATCCATCCCTGCAGACCTACAGAAGTTGGAGGAAGTTAAACGTCTCGTACAAGTCGTAGGGTCCCGGGAAGGCCGTTTGCATGTCCTGATCAACAATGCAGGTGCTGCCTGGGAAGAGCCCATTGATCAATATTCAGTAACTTAATTCCTTCATCATTTCCATTCACGATGGTAGACCTCCCTTCTTAGGACGCCGGATTTTCCAAAGTCATTAATCTGAACCTTCAACGCGTTTTCACCCTGACGCAGAAGTGCTTGCCCCTCCTTCGCGCTGCTGCTGCAGAAAGTATCTACGATGATATTTGCAGAGATCCGGCGCGAATAATAAACGTTAGTCATTATCCTTCGTCTGTCCCTCTGCTGACGTGAACAATTCATTGTGGTCCCCTGTTTTAAGATTGGATCCGTCGAAGGATTAGGAGTGCCCAACCACGAAACATATGCTTACTCGGCGTCCAAGGCCGCCCTACACCATCTGAGCAGGAATTTGGCAGGACGGCTAGGCTGGGAAGGTATCGTTAGCAACACAATAGCATGTGGTAGGTCGGGCATACTTCCGGACTAAAGACCGAATTGCTTACGCACCCGCGATGCACAAGGTCTTTTCGAAAGTAGAAGTAAGTCCGCCCCGGGCGTACTTTTCGAGCAAGCTTCCATTTATCACTCTCACAGTGACCGCACAAACCTTAGCCGCTAATAACGGAGAAGAAGTTTTGCGCAGCGTTCCTCTTCAACGTATCGGACGCCCCGAGGATGTCGCCGGAACAGCACTATACCTCGCTAGTCCTGCAAGTGCATACGTGAATGGTGCGACCATCACCCTCGATGGTGGGTATTCGGTCTCAATGACCTTGCATCGCCTGTGATAGCGGAATGTATCCCGAACATAACCTATATGCTACCGAATTATACCAGTTGACAAAGGATATGCAATCGCAGGAAGCTATGAAATTACTTGGACACCTCGGTCTCCTTGACCTTTTCCTTGGCGTCCTCCGACGCGCTCTCCTTCTCTGGCACGGCCTCCTTGACCGACTCGTTGACAGTCTTCGCAGCATCCGACGTCAAAGAAGCCGCCTTGTCATTTGGTACCTCAGGTTGAGTATCTTTCGGTGCGTTCGTGCTCAAACCCTCCGCCAAATCTTTGGCTTCGTCACCATCTAGGCCCAGTTCCGCAACCAGATTCATCAGTTCGTCCTCGGTGACCTTGACACCCTGCAGACCGAAGCCAATCAATTCATTGCCTACGTCAAATAATCCCTCCTTCTTGTTCTCTGCCAGTGGTTTGCCTTTGCCCTTCAAGAGTGACGACGTGGGTGCGAGGATCTTCGACCGGAGGTGCTCTGGTGTCATCTGCAAGGGCGCGACTGCACCCGGTACACCAATTGGCTTAGCCACCGGTGCTGGTCGGTCTTCATCGATTTCTGCGTTCCAAGAGTCCTTTAGTCGCAAAAATGTCTCCAGTTCGCCGAATTCGACGGCTTCTTCGCTGTTGCCATGAGCATTGAGTGCCACGTCGAATAAGAGCACCGCAGTGATTGAGTCGGCGGCTACTTACAAGTCAGTGAATGCCTGTCAAGCAGCCAAAAGTCAGATACTATGTTCGACAGTAGAAGCATTAATGACGTGCCCCTGGACAGCGCCCGCCGACCAGTATTCCAGGCAGTTGTTGATTTGCTGCACACGTCCACGGTCAACGACTTGCTGCAAAGTGCGGTGTGCACGAACCAGGAGGTGCTTTCCTCTTCCAAAGCTTCTTGGCTTCTTCGTCTGAAGCCAGATCGTAAGAGGTAAACGGGATCTTCTTGACCTGAAGGATCCTCAGGAGGTACTCTAGGCCAATAGGCTATTTGAGTATTGGGCCAACGGTGATTGACTTTGTCTTACCTTGTCGCTGTCGCAGAGCTGGCTGCGAGGCGATTGTGGTCAAGAAAATCTGGATTGGCGGTGAAGGCATTAGATGGTCGTAGAGAGCAACCACGGTGCTATAGATAAGAATCAATGTGTGTAAGATCTCAATCTGATCTTATCAGTTCTTTCACTTGTTACCATTATGGTCGCCGATCCTCCACTCAAGGTCCTCGTCGTCTGTCTCGGGAATATATGTCGCTCACCGATGGGCGAAGCAGTCCTGGCAGACGTCGCAGCGAAGAGGGGGGTTGACATCGAGGTCGCCAGCGCTGGCACAGCTAGATATCATGTCGGAGAAGAGCCTGATGAACGGTGAGCGACTCTGCTTCAATGAGGTGCCCTCCTCATTATCAAGACGACGACTGCAGAACAGTAGCGACATGCAAGAAGGTGCTCATCCTTAATGAATACTGCGTGTACGGCGCACGGTTTTATTTATGCAGCAGATCCATCGTGTAGCATGGTGTCGCCATCTCCCATGAAGCACAACAAGTCTCGACGTCTGACTTCACGAAGTACACCCATATATTGGCGGCCGATGAAACCAACCTGCGAAATCTCATGAGCATCAAGCCCAAATCAGCCACAGCTGAAGTGCGGCTATGGGGATCGTATTTGGACAACAAGCCCATCCCCGACCCATATTATGGTGGTATCGTAAGTACCAGCCGTTCGCAATCGTAAGAAATCTACTGAGACGGATATACAGCGAGGTTTCGAGAACGTGTATGACCAATGCACGCGACTCTCCAATGCGTTCTTAGACGAAGTTACGGGAGACAGCACAAAGTCCGCTCTGTAGAAACGAATCATGTTTGATTCCACATCTTTGTAAAGTTGCTATGCTTATTATTTTACATCCATCGGTACAATGTATTGAGAGGGTCAGTTGTGAGTTGGCATGTTGACGGAGGCACGCTGGCCTGCGGCATCTTCTGCTTTCCAGAGGCTGGTGATGGTCTAGAGCGCAAAGTCAGAAACAACGCACGAGTGGGATGCGCGTACTACTAACCTTGTTCTGTGTGTAGAAGTTGATTCCACTGGGGATATAATTTTAGCAGGTTTGAGTCAATAAAGGTAGTACACTCACCCTTTGCCGTAGAAGCCAATGTCACCCAAGAAGCTGGCCTGTGGAAGTTGTTAGCGAATGATTTCCATAGCAGCGCGTGCCCTGACCTTATTACCGCTCCAAGAGAACATGGGCAAGGGGACGGGTATGGGGACGTTGATTCCAATTTGGCCGACTTCGACTTCATGCTCGAACTTGCGGGCGACAGGGCCAGATTGAGTGAAGATAGCCGTGCCGTTACCGTATTTGTTGGCGTTGATGATATCAAGCGCGTCATCGAGAGTATCTGCGGTCAAGACCACAAGCACGGGGCCGAAGATCTCCTCCCTGAAGGTCATTTAGTGGGCATTGCAGTGAGGAGGAAGGGTGGAAAGCATACTTGTATGCCTTCATCTCGGTTGTCGCTTTCACGATGGTCGGACCAACGAAGTTGCCCTCGGGATATCCTTCGACCGTGTAGCCGCGCCCGTCGAGGACAATTTCGCCACCTTCTTCTTGAACGGAGGCGATCAGACCCTCAATGCGTTCCTTTGCCTTGGGGGAGATCACCGGGCCACTGAAAACAAAGGTGTTTGATAGGGCATCACGCAGCATGGGATATAACCTACAAGTCGGCACCCTTTTCAAACCCGCCGGTGACGTTGAGTTTCTTGGCACGCTCAATGAGGTCCGGGAGGAATGTTTGAGCCTCGCCAACGAGGAGGGCTATGATAGGATGAGCAATGGCAGCCGTACTCTTGGTATATTTGACTTACCGACTGAAATGGCCATGCATCGTTGTCCAGCAGCTATTTAAGACATTCAGACGATGCCAACCAGTGGTATTACAGCAGTAACGCACCACCGAAGGCGGCTCCAATTATGGAGTTGAGAGCTAAGTTTTTGTTTGCTAGATAAACCACCTGTTGAGCGTCGTTGACGGCACGCAAGAAGAACGAAACTTACCATCAGGCATAACTACGGCGTGGTTTTTGGCTCCCATATTGGCCTACGGAAAGTAAGTAAGCTGAGTAAATTGTGCATAGGGGCCGTCATACCTGGACGCGTTTGCCGTGTGACGTGCCGCTGCATTCATCTCAGATGTAGTTCATATACTGTGTGAAATGAACGCACCGTTCATATATGTGCTTACCCGCGCGATCGCCTCCAACGAAGCTGATCGTTTTAATGGCTGGGTGGTCGCAGATTGCGTTGACCGTTGGGACACCACCGTGGATCACATTGACAACACCAGGGGGGAGTCCTACCAAGGCACAGCCGGTTAATACAGCCAACTTGGCCAAGTTTGAACTGATATTGTTATTACATACCTGCGCGTTGACAAAGTTCGGCAATTATCATTGCCGCACCAGGGTCGCGCTCCGAAGGCTTCAGGATGAGAGTATTACCGGTAACCGCAGCCATTGGGATCGTCCATAGCGGTATCATCCTGTGAAGATAACTTAGATCCGTGAGACAGCACACGCTGGAATACATACGCTGGGAAGTTGAAAGGTGCAATACTCGCACAGACACCCAATGGGACCTTGCGGGTCTCCGTGTCCATGTCTTTCGCAACTGCGTATGCTGTGAGCATTCACGTCGAGGAGCCGAAGGAATGCGAAATACCCTCAAGCTTATCACCCATCAGGTTGGATGGGATGGCGATGGCACTCTCTACAACTTGCAGACCTCGAAGGACATCGCCCTGTGCGTCTAAGTATTCCGTTAGCTACCGCGGATCAAGAGAACCGATATGTCTCGTACCCGCAAACGTCTTTCCTTGTTCCAGCACGATGCTGGCTGCCAATGCTTCCGAGTTCTCTCTTATAAGTTGTTGAAGCCTGTCAACGACGTTAGCATCCCAATGTGCGTACGAGAGATCAACAAAGGACCGACTCAATCACAAATCGTTGACGACGGATCACGCTTGAACGACTCCAAGTCTTGAACGCCTCCGAGGCAGCCTTGACGGCCTGTTCGAATTCTGAGTCTGTGGTCTGCGGAACACGCGAGAGTAGCGTTTGCGTCGACTATCGTTTTGATGAGAATCAGTAATTGGGCCATCAACTACAGAAAGAAGCGAGCTCACTGGATCCACAACGTCGAACCATTCCGAACTCTGACTCTCGACGAATTCACCACCGATGAAATTCTTGGTGTTGCCCCCTGTGGCACTGGTGCCCTTCCATTCCGCCGATAGCTTCTCTGCCTTGGGGCGCGCCAATGCGTTCAAGGCTGCCATTATCAATGAGGATGATGAGAAGGAACGCGCGCGCAATGAGGCAGACCCAATTAATCTCACTGGCAGGTTCAAGGTCAACATGGTGAGAGAAATCGTTTCCCGGACCTAAGCGAACGCGGCAGGCATATGTATGGCAACCGCAATGGTGTCCCGGTTACCCGAGGGTTCGCAGAGGCTACAGTACTCGCAGGGGAGCGCAGGGGCCTGCCTTGAATGGCAATTTTGGTCACGCTCAGGTACTCCGCCAGGTATCAACGCCCCGAACGAGGTGTCACAACAGTCACAATGCCACCTCGGCTATATGCGCCGCTGCACAAGTTGCCTATGCTCAAAATCCAGTATTGCGGTGAGCCTGGGGTGTGCTACCCTTCGGGTTACGGTGAGTTTATTGGCATTGTTTGTTGATTACACTCCGAGTTTTTGCATCGGTATGGTCATTGAATCTGTCGTACGAGACTCTGTCTTCCCTGCTCTTTTGCTTACCTCGTCTCCCAGGGTCTGCGTCCAGATGCATACTACGATAGGACAGTAGACGGGCCCACCGAATCCACCACTGCGACCTCCCCCGTCATCGAACAGTCCCCACACTTTTACCTCACCGAATGATCCTACCACCACACCTAGCATCAACGCCACCACGGGTGAATAAGTGAGTATATGCCGCAGAAAGGGAGGAAATAGTAGTGGGGAACGAACAGGTTACCCGGCTTCTATATAGCTGATAACCACCAACTGTAACCGACATGAACATATCATACCCAATGAATGCTTGTTTCAGTATTCTCCAGCTTGGTATGAGTGGCAAAATGGGTTCTATTTGCTGTAGCTAGTGGTACGAAGATATACTGATAGATACCGACACAAACCGGTGGGGACTTCCAATTCTATCAGCTGAGAGCCCATCAGAGGGGCAGCGGGGTACATTGCAAAAATGGACGACTGGGAGTCCAGGAACCAAGTGTCACGCTGACGTCGTTTGGAATCAGTTAACGGCCTCATCCCCGTTCCCTTGCCCATGTTCTCTTGGAGCGGTAACAAGGCGAGTTATGCACTGTCGTGTAGGTCGTTTCCTGACACAGCCCAGTTTCTTGGGTGATTTTGGCTTCTAGGGTAAAGAGCAAGTGAAACAAGCATAGCAACTTTACAAGGATGTGGAATCAAATCCAACTTGATTTGTTTCTACAAAGCGGACTTAGCACTGTTGCTCGTAAGCTTGTCAAGGAACGCATTTTCGAATCCTCACTGTATGTATATCTATCTCAGTAGCTTTCTTACGCGTGCGATAGCTGGCACTCACGATACCGCCATTGTCTTGTTACCTAAATACGAGACCAATAGCTGCACTTCAGCGGTGGCTGACTTGGGCTTGATGTTCAAACGTTCACGTTCAGGTTTCATCGGCTGCTAGTTATGGGTGTACTTCGTAAAGTCAGACGTTGAGACTGGCTGTGCTTCGCGGGAGACGACGACGCTATGTTGCATGATGAGTCTGCCGTGATCATTAAGGATGGGAACCTTCTTGCATGTCGCTACCGTAGCAGTCGCCTTAGAAATGTGGAGAGCACGTCGAAGCATACTCGCTCACCGTTCATCAGGTTGACGTGATATCCTGGATCCAGCCACGCCAGCGCTATCGACCTCGATGTCAATCCCTCTTTTAAGTACAACATTTGCGAGGACTGCTTCGCCCATCGATGAGCGAAATATATTTCCGAGACAGACGACGAGGACCTTGAGTTCAGGAGTCAGCATCGCGGCCACAATGGCAGCAGTGGTTTCAGACTATACCGCCACCGGTGCTAGAGTTTCCAAAAGGAAAAAAGTCACCAGCCGTCTCATCTGGATCAGACATTTCGGTTCGAGATATTTCAAGGGAGATGGCTGGCACCAGCTCCAAGGGCCCTTCTTTTGGGACAAACCATCATGCCAGGCGATTTCTCGTCCACAGTCATCAGCCTCTTCCATTCAAAGCGGGCACAGGCCACAGAGCAGGTCTGTGCTCGACTTCAATTTGCCCGACGATTGTCCCGCTCACAGTTCTGTTTTAGGGAGGACTCCTGAGCGGGACGGACCCAACGGAATTTAATGAAAGGGATCCCATACGACTATGGATCGTCCAAGTTGGTGAGTGACGCGTTGCTTTGGTCGTCTGCTCGCGCTCATGGTTGGATCTGCAATTAGGGATAATCGTACTTACCACCCAGCTGCTGTCCTTGGCACTGCGCAAGATGAGGCAGCCCAAGGTCATCGCCGAGGTTCTAGGAGGAATCCTATTAGGTGCGCTGCGCAGTCTTGGTACTCCCCTTATCGTAACACATTTGCTTTTTCTGGCTTCAGGACCAACTGCATTCGGTTAGTCTTCGTTTCAGTGCTGCACCAAACGACCAACTCACTCCTCTGTCAGGACGAGTGCCAGGATTTACTGACCACATATTCCCGCAGCAATCCATACCATACCTCACCCTCGTCGCCAACATCGGCCTCTGCCTGTTCCTTTTCCTCGTCGGTCTGGAGATAGACGGGGCCGTCATTAGGCGCAATGCGAGGCTCTCGACCATCGTCGCGCTCGCAGGCATGATACTTCCGTTCGGGCTCGGAGCAGCTTTATCCGTTCCGCTATACAAGGAGTTCGTCGACGAAAACGTGAAGTTTACTCACTTCATGCTCTTCACCGGAGTTGCTTATTCTATCACCGCGTTTCCGGTGCTGTGCCGCATACTGACTGAACTCAAGCTCCTCGACACGAGTGTCGGGATTGTGGTGCTGTCAGCGGGAGTGGGCAACGATGTTATCGGATGGGTGCTACTGGCCCTCAGCGTCGCCCTCGTTAATGCCGGCTCCGGTCTGACGGCATTGTACATTCTGCTGGTGTGCGTAGGCTGGACTGTATTCCTGGTCGTGCCCGTGAAATATGCCTTGCGGTGGGTTGCGCGCAAGACCGGATCTCTTGAGAACGGCCCTACCATGTTCTTCATGACCGTAACGATCGTCCTAGTCTTCGGATCCGCGTTCTTCACCGATATTATTGGCGTCCATGCAATTTTCGGTTCGCACGACTTCCCTTGCTTCTATCTCATCATGAGCTTACAATCCTACAGGAGCGTTTATCGTTGGGCTAATCGTACCCCGAGATGGCGGGCTCGCGATTGCACTGACCGAGAAGCTAGAGGATATGGTATCGATAATTTTCTTGCCATTGGTAATTACTATATTTGCTGCTTGATATGAATACGCTAACGATCCCTCAGTATTTTACTCTATCTGGCCTCAATACTGATCTTGGTCTCCTCGACGATGGTACGTTGCTTCTAAGTTATGTCTCTCAACGTGTGCTTTATGCGGGATTTTTGTAGGCATTACTTGGGGATATACCATCGCGATCTGTGCCCTTGCTTTCATTGGTAAATTCGGAGGATGCACCCTTGCCTCAAAGTACATCGCTGGTTTCAATTGGCGCGAATCAACTACTATTGGGTCTCTGATGTCCTGCAAAGGGTGCGTATATTCAGTCTCTTTGTTCGCCTCCCAGTAACGAGTCTACTAATCCAGCTTGGTTGAGCTTATCGTTCTGAATGTGGGATTGTCAGCTCACATCCTTTCACCCGTGGGTCCTCCGTTTGTCTCATGAAAGAGCAGTTTAACTTGTAGAGCCCGTTTATTAGAAAGTCTTTTCGATGTTCGTCCTCGAGGCGCTTCTGTTGACCTTTATGACCACGCCTTTGGTTACTACTCTGTACCCTCCTCAATACCGTGTCCGAGTAGCTGCCACAGGCCCCAACTTCAATAACGTAGCTGACGACGAACAAGCCCAACGGCCCCGTCGAGCTACATCGCAATTATCCGACAACTCGAAAATGTCCTTCACTGTGGTCCTAGATAAGATCCAACACGTTCCCGGAATGATGTCTCTTGTTCAGCTGCTGCAACCCGCTATCCCAAATGCCAAATCTGATGCCGAAACCTCTTCTCAGACCGGGAAGGTACGACGCTCATTGTCCGGAAGTCTGGCCAGCCACGAGGAACAGAAACTTCATGTCGACGCCCTGCGGATTTTCGAGCTTTCGGATCGCACATCTGCGGTGATGATGTCCTCAGCCCACATTACCCTTCTTCAGACGGACCCGGTACTCGCTATCTTCAAGACTTTCGGACAACTTCATGATATACCCATTACCACGTCCATATCCATCGTGCCGTTCGACGATTTATCATACAGTGTCGCTGAGCATGCCCGTAATCATGGCTCAGACATGATCATGCTCCCTTGGCTACCACCCAGCGCCATCACCGACCATCACAACGCACCGCCTGAAGCGCATACCCCAAAGGCACAGTCTCATTCGAATAACCCCTTCGATGCCCTGTTCAAGTCTAATTCTGTCAGTACCGAAAGGTCTGAATCCATCATCCATTCGCAACTCGTCCGAGGGGTATTCGCCCAGTCGACTATTGATGTAGCGTTGTTCATCGACCAAGGGAATCCGAATAATCACTCGAAGAGCTCTCGTCATCTGTTTCTACCTTTCTTCGGAGGACCTGATGATCGTTTGGCGTTGGATTTTGTCGTTCGCTTATGTGCCAACCCTAAGGTGACTGCATCTGTAGTACGGCTGACGAAAATGGATGTGGAGAGGCCTGCCTCGCTCGTGCCAGTGCATACGTCGAAGGAGATGGAAGAAGTAAATGCTATTACTGTTGCATCCGTATGCCGATCTGAATATTTGTGTCGGACAAGCCACTAACTGCTATGTTTTAGGCTGTTGCAGGCATTCCCGACACCGTGTATGGCCGAGCAGACACGGAAGTCCGCTTGCAATCAGACACCGCGGACAACATCGCTTGGTCTCGCTACACGAAGCCTCAAGGCGACGACGTCCACAATGCAGCGCTATCGCAGATCCAGTTCACTGAGCTATCGACACCAGTGCCACTGCATGCTATGCTATCCCAAGTCCATGCCTTACGTGACGATGTAATGCTCGTAACCGGACGTTCGCGACGATTAGCTGTGGAAAACCATTCGCTTGAACTGAAAGATATAATGGAAGAACACGGGGTCATTGGAACGGAGGTCAAGAAGGCCATCGGAGATGTCGCCACGGCATGCGTCTCTGTCGGTTGTGGGTCTGCAGTCATCGTCGTCCAAGCAGCGACGGCTTAGTTTCCTTCTCCAACAACCTTGCATCTCATTATTTATGTATCAGCTCATGTTACGACCTTTCACGATGTTCGTTCTGTGTAGCATATCTGTCACATTTAGCCTATGGGAAGTCATGCATCATGGTGCTAACTTTAGCTTCGCTTCGACGAATACCGTACATGCCTCTCGTTGCCGGATTTTTGCGGAGTACTCAGTACACATTCTCAGCATGAGATTGAGTGTTCTTTTCCTAGTCCCAGCGAGCTGCGTCGCCAGCCATGTGTCCAGCTTTGCTGGGTCGACTTCAACCGCCATCTTCCCGCCTCCCGCTGCTGGCACGGCAAGCCCAAACGACCCTGATTTCCCTGACGCATCCCACGTTGGAAATTCAGGCGCAACGCCCACCCGGCGGTGATGATGACATTTGACCAAACATTTGAGGGGAGGCTAAATGTTTGGTCAAACGTTGGAAAAAAAACAAACCTTTGAGGCGTGGTAAAATGTTTCGCCAAAGTTGGAGTTCGACGCAAGGTCAAATTATGTATTTTTGCTGAATGTTTCGCTGGAATACAATGTATAGTCAAATATCATGTATGGACGTTTGTTAAACAACTTGTAAATATATACATTTCGACAGAGGGAAAACTGCTAGTGAAAGAAGAACTTTACACTAGGTCAAATGTCTGGTAATTTTAAGGATTTCGCTAGGCAAATGGACATGGTCAAAATTTGTAATTTCGCGCTGGGTGAAACGACAAGCGGAAACTTGAAGTTCGAGCCGCAGCCAAACTCGTTACCCGCTTCGGTGCCCGCTCCGTCGCCCGACGATCGCCCGGAGGAGCGCCAAACGCCGCGTGTGACAGCGTGACAAAAATGCGGAGCGTCGGGAGCGTCGAGCGGTATGCGCGTTGCAAGAAAAAGGAAAGCTCTATGTGGAATACGGCATAGTTAGTATCAGAAACGTTGAAGACACGCTGTGCGCACCGTTGAGAGTGTCGACGTCGAGAGGCACTCGAGGATCAAGAAAATCAGTAGGGATCTGTATAAGCCGCAGTTAGCGAGTCGCATCACACCATATTAGGCGGGTACATACCTGAAGCAAATGCTTGTCTCTTGGGCTCTGATGCGTGGTCGTAGCGCAAAACTCGGATGATAAACGCTGTAAATTTTCAGATTACGGTGTAGGTACATGAAAACGCGAAAAAAAAAGTGAAAAAACGAGTATTAGATGCGATGATTGGTATCGAACGTCCAGAAAAAACGATGGGGTGCTACGGGGGAGCCGGTGGAAACACATCCTGCGAGAGGCTTTCAAAATTCTTTGTCAGTTGACCAGCCTTCTTGAGAAGCATCATTGATTTCTTCCATTCGCGAGAGGTGCATAAGGGGGCAGTGCCATCCCGAATCCTCTCCAAGCGGTGCTGGAACCAATCTTCGGCATTCTGCGTCCAGATGTGCATGTCGAGGGAGGTGTTCATGAAGTTCCAATGTTTGGGCCACCACGAAAGTTCTGCTTCGAAATTGGGATCTTGCGCTCACAATCAGTTCGCGGCCTTTTGAACGCAGAGAATAAACTCACCAACGGAAACTTTGTAGTTGCCGATGATGAGATCGAGTTCGTACTCGGTGAGGGCATCATCCACGTAAGCTTCATCATCTGAACAATTTGTCCGTGTCCAGATTATCGCTTGTTCAGTAGGTCCTGCCAAGACGTCTGCGATATCTACAACATCGCAAGAAAGGTGCCATATGATGCCCCCCATGGCGATAGCAGCACGGCCACACGGCGTGTGCAAGAACGCATCTCAGCGAGCCTCGTAGTGCGCGTAGTCGGTGCGGGTTGGCTGGTATCCTTGCCTACGATAATCATACTGAACTACGCTTTGTATAGGAACAATGCGATCGACGGAGCGTAGCACCGGTGTCTTGAACGCGATGCCATGATTGACAAAATAACGGACGACCGTGTATGCGTCGACGTTCTGGCAACTTGAGGGGAAGAAGTGTGTGCAGAACAGCACTATTGCCGCATGCTCTACAACAACATGCCAAGGAGGATTCATATCCTCGCCGGTCTTCTCCTCGACAGTGATGCATCCAATCTTGAAGAATTGTCGGCAGCGAATGTCCTTGCCCAGGTTGAAACGATGAACATGGGGCTGGAGAAGAGGGAGATCGACAGGAGAAATCGACTGAGGGTGGAGATTACAGGATTTGGGCAAAAATGGGGGTTTTGCAAGCAGGGCAGAGACAAAGGGAACGAGACTCTGTTGAACATTGTCCGTGATGTTCACCTGAGAGTAACCAAGAATCCCCTTGACATTCTTGGCTGGTATCAGCGGGGTTGCTGCGCTGAGTGACACTGGAGGCGAAGCACCCAAGAGACCAAGGAATGATCTAAGGAAAGTATCAAATGGGACAGCCAGCAACCCGCTAGCTTCTGCTACGGAGTGCTCAGGATCTTCTAGCAAGTGCTCGTACGATGAGGCGAGATGTGATGAAGCAGGGACTTCGGACAGCCTGCTTGGGAATGAGGGAGGGTCGGCTGCATAAGTGGTGTCGTTGTCGTCAAAGGAATCGTCATCCATATCTTCGTCTGGGATGGCAGCGGGGTCGAAGTCAACGCACAGATCCCACTCGTTTCGGAACGAATTGTATCGTCTTTGTGACTCTGAAAAGGATGACCAGATATCACCGACTTCACGTCTGCCAACGTGCCTCCGAATATTGTAACTGCTGTCTTTCTCCCATATGAAGACCCAGGCTCCCTTTTTGCCTGGGTCCAAACCCTTAGACGCAGCCTTGACCCTGTCCATCCGCTTTAAGCGTTTGGCGTCCGATTCATGCCTCTCTTTCTTCTTGGCCCATTGCGCCTCCCGCTCGAAAAAGGCTTGCATAGTCTCTCCTTGATGCTGTCTGCTGAGCTGGTCTGGCACTGGGGCGGTAGAGACGTCACTGATAAGAGGGGGAGGTGGTAAAGACGTGGGGGCGCGATGTAGATACTGCTGGAGCTGCTGCACTGTGGGACAATACATAGAGACATCGGTTCAAGGGGACGCCATGCTGACATCTGGTCGGGCAATGGACCCCAGTAAAACCATACTGGGATAGGTTTGGCGTGATGCCCGAGGGGCGGGTTGGAGCAGAATTTGTATATGTAGTCCAAAAATCTGACTTTTGTGGGGTTGATCAGCGCGCCACGGCTGGGGCTACCAAACTGCCACAAAGCTTCAGAGACGTGATTCGCAACTTCAGGGTGAGTTCCTTGACCAATGAGCCAGTCTACCACTTCTATGGGGTGCGTTTCGGCACCATGATGCGGCATTGAATGGTAGAACAGCTTCATCGTTGCAATCAAGGGAATGAAGGCATCCTGTGAACGAAGGGCGCATGCAACGGCACGCCCATGAGAAGTATGTCCTCTTAAGAATTCGAAGGTCTCCGGAAAATGGTAATATTCTTGGCCCAATGGATACGGGGTTGCCTGATACAGTTTTGAAGAGATGTCAACGAACATCTGCTGGAGCTCATACCATGACTTCTGGAGGCCTTCTTCAAGTTGGAAATGACCGTGCCGTGTCTCAACAATAGGAACAGATTGGGAGGTGTAGTTGAGCCGCTCTAACAGCAGGCCTTGATACACCATGGGTCCTTTTGGGATGCATATCAACTGGGGATATTCATTGGTCGCCCAACTCAATTGCTGGGTATCTTCAGGGCCCAAAGAAAGATCAGATGGACGGATCAGGTATTCCAATGGCGGGAAATCCAGAAATTGGTCAGTGTTGACAGCGGTGAATACGTTGCTGTTTTGAACGCAGATACTGAAAGGGCAAGACGACGATGACGACATGAACTGGAGTAGAATTGTGAGGACAACACCAGCACATCTTATTAACACGAACTTACGGGCAAAATGATTATGTGAACGGCAGGATTGGGCTGATAAGAAGGCAATGATGTGGGGTATAGTCGCGTGCGGTACAATGGTGAGCCGCTGTGTGGCGTTGGTGCGGTTGTAGTCCTAGAAGTGGGCAGGGGATGCAAAAAGAGGTAGGAGAGAGAGGGCGACTGCGGTTGAGCGGGTGTAGCGAGCGGGTGCGGCGAGGACGCGAGACGACAAAAGGGCAACGACTGGCACAGTATAACTGAGTCCAATCTCTGCAGAACGAGCCGGCACAGTATAACTGTGTCCAATTCTGTCCATCGTACGGTGTTGCAAGGCGAGGCAGGGTTCGACGCGGTAGGAAGGGTGGTGGTGGTCAGGAGATAGAGTTGAGTCCGTGCCAATCAAGCCCAGGAGATCGTGACAATACTCATGTGAAGTCCCGCTACTGTTCTGGTCCATTCCATTCCCACGCCATCGTTGCCCACTCCTGCCACTCACTCCCACCCTTTTCCATCCTCCTCTGCTGCGACTCAGTTACACTGAGCGCGGCAATCATCTCCCGCCCTCTTCCTTCCTCCTCTGCCGCGACTCAGTTACACTGAGTGCGGCAATTAAGAAACCGACACACCAACGAACACACACCCTGCTAGGTGCTTGCCCACAAGCTCGAATGCATCAGCGACACAGTTACACTGCGCGTTGACCTAAAGCTTGGGCGCATCGGCGACACAGTTGCACTGCGTGCTGACCTCAAGCTTGCACCGGTGGCGCCATTGGCCGGCTGTAGCAAAAATAATGATATTGCCGACTTACTCGTTTCTGCATGTACAAGTAGTGCCGTACTTCCGTTCCCTGCACACCTATGTCTTAGTCCCAATCATCCCTCCACCTCAGGCGTCCTGTCACAGTGTTTTCGTTGGCCCACCTCTTTCTCTTTCCTAGCCACTCCTGGTCGTACAGGACCTCTGGGAGTCCTGCTGTTGCCTGCCTTCGCGACACGAGCTCGGCTAGCCTTGTCCTCTTCATCGGTTTCGAACCCTGTTTACCGAACACGCCCGTCGTCGCTTTAGCCCCAATCCTACAATCGTTGATTTCCTGAAGCATTTTGTCGATGTTTCGTCGCCAGGCCATTTTCTTGACCTTCAAGGTACATTCCGTCTTGTCCTCACTGTCCGTATCGCTTTCTTCGGAGCTCATACCACCTACACCTAGCGTCTCGACTACCTCTGATGCCCACTGCCACATCGCGCGACTGCGGCCTGTCTGAGTCTCGATCTTGGCTCTCAAAATTCTCTGCCGCATGAGAAATTTCTAAGAGCGCATGTGAGTCAAGGTTATTTTATCAATATCGCTGGAAGCTTACGGATGAACGCCGGCCATTCTGGCGTGCTTCCTTCAATTTAGAGTCGCTTTTCTGCCTCAGGCGGTCTTCGAGCGCATCAGCTATCTCGCCGGCCTTCATTGTCCTGCCTGCCATTGTTTCCTGATGCGCTTGAACTTCTCTTCAAGTAAGTCCCTCATGTACCCGTCTTCCCTAGGATTTTTTTTGAGAACTTTATTGGCAAGGCAGTACTTTCTCAGTTTGTCCATGAGGATGTGCATGACTTCTGCATTCCATTTGGAACCAACGCCGCCTTCCATATCGAGCTTCAGGTTCTCCTCGCTGGGTCCTGGACCCTGGTTGGCCACCCAGGAATTGATTTCCTTGGCCGTCGCCCCCTCGTAATAGGCATAGTCCGCATCATTCTTCACCTTGAGTGTTTTCTTGAAGAGCCGTCGGCATTCATCCTACATTATCGTCAACATCAAGACTCGTATGACCCAGCGATCGCTAAGACATGCACCAGGAACTCCTTCCGCACCATTGAGGACTCGCTCCTCTTCTGCTTCAATAGCACATCCCTTCGTATGGCCGCAGTCGTTTTGCGGCATCGTCTTTCGCCTCCGCATGTTCGACAATTCGACCGTGCGTTCTGGTTCAGAGTGAGGTTCATTAATCTGAATTCACACACTACCACTACAACTTACATGTACCTCTTCGTCTTCATCGTCCAGTTCTTCATCGCTGTGATAGCTCCGCTGATCATTCTCAGGGATCTCGTTGTCGGAATCGGCCTATCACAGATTTAGCCGGAGACAACACCTTTTCATTGTCAGATCAACATACATCTCGCGAGCCTCTGCCACAATGAGAGCAGCTCTCCCTAGAACGCTCAGGGAAATCCCATCCCCCTGGTGGCTGTGATGCACGTAAATCCTCAGAGGTCGGCTCACTAGGATTCGTGGCTGAAGGTTGCGATTGTTGAGAAGTCGAAGGGGTGGGTTGACGAGAACCCGAGGGAGCGGGTGTCGCTGCCTGTTGGCCTCGAGTTGGCGTTTTAGAGTCAGCCCGCTGATCTTTACGGAAACGTGAGCAAGAACGGCCGCGCGCTGAACCTCCATGTCGTGCACTGCGATTATCTGAACCGCGGTCCTGCCGATTGCGATGATTTTGTTTAGGCGTTAATGCACGTCGAGAGCTTGATGCGGATGATACAGTTGGTGCTCGAGAGTTGCGTGATTGTGAATGGCAGCTGCGGGTTGGTGTTCAAGATCCACGAGTGCGTGAATGAGAACGTGAGCGAACGTGAGGCCTCCCGCACATCGACGCTCTTGCTGACGATCCCCCTGATGCTGAATATGACCCGTCTGGTTGCTGCGCCGAATTGTGGGCTTCATCCCGGTGCTCCCGCGCCGTTGAGTGACGTGAGGAACGTGAATCCGAAAGCCTGCGCACCGAACAGCTGTGACGGTCTTGTCTGGAATGCACTGATCTTGTACTTCCCTGCGAAGAATATTCGGAGTCACTTTCAGTGTCATCCGGCTGCATGGAAGAACACAAAGAGGAACGTGAGGCTGAGGTCGAACGCCTACCCCTGTACTGCGAACGACTGCCTGTGTCGTCTGCCTGCAGGTTACGGAGCGCGTGGCTGAATGGGAGGATGTATGGGAGGTCGAAAGCCTGCTTCGCGAATGAGTACGCCGGTCTCGTTTGGAATGTGTCGATTTAACACTGCTTCGTGAGGACATTTTTTTGCGCGGTGAACATGAGCGGCGGGGTTCGCTGTTTTTGTCCTGTTTAGACTGTTTTGTGGTTGAGGAACGTCTTCCCGATGTCAATCGCTGGCGCAAGAAGGATTTCCCAGAGGTTGACGGTGCTGATGACGAGGAACCTCTCGCCTTCGATGAGCGACCGTCTGATGGACCTTGGGACGATTCGCTTTCGTTTCCTACCACTCTCTCTAGAATCCTCTCAAATTTCTAGATTTGTTGTTCTTGCATCTATAAGAGCACAGTCAGGACAACTCTTGCACAATCATATTCCACTTACCAGTACATGTCTCTTCAACCTTGTAATTTCTTCTTCTGCATCCTTTGCCAGTATGACAACAGGTTCCTTTTCCCATCAATGAACATATCTGACACAATACATTAAGTTTACTCACTATGCTTGCTGCTCTCAGTTCGGCGCTCTGTAAATGTTGTTGGAGCCTAACTTGGTCCTGACGAAGTGCCTGTCGTGATATCAGTTCTGACGTTGGCGGACTAAACGATCAAGATACTCACCTGCACCTCATCTTCCTTGTTCGCCAACTGGTTGAGGTAGCCAGCCCGCTCCTGGTCGAGCTGTAAAGCTAGCGCTTGCATCTCCAGCTGGTTCCGCTGAGTCTGTGCCCACAGCCTCTCCACCAGCTCTTCCCTCAAATTGATGTCTTGCACTCTGGCGAGCAGTTGGGCACTGGTGAACTTTACAGACAAATTAGCTTGGGAGGCTTCTAAGATGACAAGCCTCTCACTTGTAACTCCTCCTTCTTCTTCTGAAGCCACCTCCTGGATGCTTGCTGAGCGTGAGCCGGCCGTTCGCGTTGTTTCGCCTCCACGACACGTGTTACAGTGCGTGCCATCAAGCCGCAGTCCGTATCCGCGCCAGAGATGGCTTTGAGGCGCTTTCATGGCGTAGTGCCATCTGATTCTGGGTCGTCATTCATCTCAGCGTCTCCCTGTGGCGCTGCAATCAAGGCCACGGCTGTAAGGGGACACTCCTATTTTCTCCTTTTCCCCTGTCTCTTTCCCTCTCTCTTCATTTCTTTCTCTTTCCTTTCACTCCACGGACTCTTATTTACTTTCCTTTCGCTCCCTTTCCTTCCTACCATCTATCCGAGCCTTATCCGTCACATCCGAGCGACATCCGACTCATCCGATGCATTTCCCGCGCCTCAGCCGCACTCAGCCACACTTGCACATGCCCGGATGCGCTTCGGATGCACGTATACACTTCGGGGCACGTCTGGGTGACCCATACCTTCTTCCCACACCTCTTTACTTCCCATTCCCACTTCCCTGGGTCGCCGGCACGACTCTTGCATATTCCCTCCACCTTTCTATCACATGTGCCCGCTCGTACCTGTGATATTCTCCGGACTTGTGGCGGGTGTACTATACAGTTCTCCCACCTTTCTCTCACACTTCTACAGTATATACTTCGCCTCCTAGCATGGAGAATCCTTATCTTGTTCTCTTTGGATTCTCCCTCTGCTAGGTGAGCAGCCTCTCATGTATTGTAGTAGCTCTATTCATCCCTTTGGATTCTCCCTCTGCTAGGCTCACGCTGTCGGCCATCTTGAGGTTGCCCTTACAGACATCTGACTCATCTGATGCATTTCCCACGCCTCGGCCGCACTCGGCCGCACTTGCGCATGACTGGATGCGCTTCGGATGCACGTATACACTTCGGGGCACGTCTGGGTGACCCATACCTTCTTCCCACACCTCTTTACTTCCCATTCCCACTTCCCTGGGTCGCCGGCACGACTCTTGCATATTCCCTCCACCTTTCTATCACATGTGCCCACTCGTACCTGTGATATTCTCTGGACTTGTGGCGGGTGTACTATACAGTTCTCCCACCTTTCTCTCACACTTCTACAGTATATACTTCGCCTCCTAGCATGGAGAATCCTTATCTTGTTCTCTTTGGATTCTCCCTCTGCTAGGTGAGCAGCCTCTCATGTATTGTAGTAGCTCTATTCATCCCTTTGGATTCTCCCTCTGCTAGGCTCACGCTGTCGGCCATCTTGAGGTTGCCCTTACAGTTGCCTTCAACCCATCCCGCCTCCCCTGTGCTTTGGCTGCGTCAACGCCATACCGATGGACTCCAACCTGAGCTAGACACAGTTATACTGTGCTAGCTCGCTTCGATTGGATACTGTTACACAGTGCCAGTCCCTGCCTGAACCTGCTCCTTCCATCGCCTTCGACCCATCCCGTCGCTTTGGGCACGTCAACGCCGTATCGACAGACTCCAGCCTGAGTTGGACATAGTTATACTGTGCTGGCTCACTTCGCAGCGATTGAATACCGTTACACAGTGCCGGTCCCTGTCTGTTGAACTCTGTTCATCGTCTCGTGTCACCCCTGCCCATCCGCGGTCGCCAGCCACTGAAGGCTGATCTCCCACTCCCTCTCCATATTCTGGCTCTCACATCGCTACACTCTAATGGTCCCTTCTTTCTTGTCGTTCACACCTTCTCTTGTTCGCGCTTCCGCCAGCGCCACTCAACGGCTCATCATCATCCCGACGCTCTTTGCCAGAATACAATACTTGTTTCCAGTCATACTTAATCCTAGGACAAGGTCACTATCTCTCCTTATTCTCAAATATTCTTTGTATTAATGTTCCTCGTATTTCAGATAGCCACTGCGGATCCATATCTGGTCATCTCCTTATTAAAGGGCATAGTCGGGTTCTTCAGTTCGATACCCCACCCTACCTCATTATACAGTTACACTGTGAACAGGCAGTCACTATCTGTCTTTCGTAATGCCTGCATATTTGAAGCCAGTTCGATGTGATTGCCCTCAGTGCACAGCTCTCGATCCGAAGGGCCACATATGGCCTTCTGCCTCAACACGCAATGCCCATTTAGCAAGCGCCAAGCATCGCAACTCTACGATGACGGCGACTTTGGCCGCCGCCCCCGAACGTCCTCAAAATCAACAAGCAACCCTTCTTGAGCATCTTTCGGCGCGGTCCCCAGCTTCATCGCGCTTGTCTAGCAATGTACTGGCGGCCATGCCCCTACGTAGACCCTTAGCGCTATCCTCGGCTCCGTCGCACATAATTGGAGATGTACTGGTACCAAACCCCGACCTTGCCCCCTCAATGCTTGACCCATCTACCCCCAAGGGACAAGTCGAGCGAGCAGATGATCCTTCCGATCTCATGCAATCGACGGATGATTCATCTCTCGCCGAGATGTCAGTGCGCATCTTTGTAGAGACCTTGCGATCCCCAACAATTGGAATGAGAGACAACAAAGTCTGGCTAGCACCACTACACTGCCGCCAGATAAATCAATCCTCTCAATTCCTTGAAGCCAATGATCAAGACATTGCGTCATTGGTCTCGTCGTTCTCTCAGCTCAATATTGAGTCCACCTTGTCACAATCACCTAGCCCTTCGCCTGCTTCGACCCATGCGCTATCCACGCCTACTCCTTCTCCGTCTGCTGAGCAGACACCGACCTCGACATCGACATCTTCACCACGGACCCCACAGACAGCCACCCGAGTAAATCATCTCATCACCTGTCAACTTCGGTACATCCGCAATATTGAGAAGCTGGCTGAGGATTTGTGGAAAAGCCTGCCAATATCGGGGAATATTTCCCTTTCGGTCTTGTCAGACATGGAGGCACATTGCAGTCAGCTTGTCACCGACCTTGACAAGTTGAAGCACACAGATCCGGAGGTCAAACGGCGGCGACTGGCAGTCGCAGACAAACTACACAATGTCGAGGCGCGTGCCATGGATCTTCGCAATGCTCAAACAGGCGGGGCACTTGGTCCAACAGTCGTCTGTACAGGTATGTCGTTAACGAAAGCTCACGAGAATGGCACTGATATCTGGATTAGATCGCCAATACAACCACCCAATCGAGAAGCTTGATAATATAGCGCAGATGTCGATCCTTATCAGGCTCGTCTGTAGCCTCTTCATGGGCACTAGTCGACAAGCTGGGGATTTCATTATGAAGAGCCTATCGTTATTGGTAGCTACCGTATATGAAGCAGCTGGCCGGTCTCCTTGTAAGGGCAACCTCAAGATGGCCGACAGCGCGAGCCTAGCAGAGGGAGAATCCAAAGAAATGAATAGAGCTACTACAATACATGAGAGGCTGCTCACCTAGCAGAGGGAGAATCCAAAGAGAACAAGATAAGGATTCTCCATGCTAGGAGGCGAAGTATATACTGTAGAAGCGTGAGAGAAAGATGGGAGAACTGTATAGTACACCCGTCACAAGTCCGGAGAATATCACAGGTACGAGCGGGCACATGTGATAGAAAGGTGGAGGGAATATGCAAGAGTCGTGCCGGCGACCCAGGGAAGTGGGAATGGGAAGTAAAGAGGTGTGGGAAGAAGGTATGGGTCACCCAGACGTGCCCCGAAGTGTATACGTACATCCGAAGCGCATCCGGGCATGTGCAAGTGCGGCCAAGTGCGGCCGAGGCGCGGGAAATGCATCGGATGAGTCGGATGTCGCTCGGATGTGACGGATAAGGCTCGGATGGATGGTAGGAAGGAAAGGGAGCGAAAGGAAAGTAAATAAGAGTCCGTGGAGTGAAAGGAAAGAGAAAGAAATGAAGAGAGAGGGAAAGAGACAGGGGAAAAGGAGAAAATAGGAGTGTCCCCTTACACTCCTCCCCAGACTGTTTTGAATCAGATCCCAGCAACCATTACCCATGCGCTCGCTCAGTTAAATATTGAATCCCACACAACGATCTATGCTGTATGCCCAAGGTGTTGCTTCACTCATCATCCCAAATATCATCATAATTCCACCATCGCCACCTACCTGTCTACCTGCACGCATAAGGAAACTTCAGAGAGTGATGTCTGTGGAGAACCTCTTCTCACAGGGCGTGTCAATAGCAGTCTCAGCAAGCCGATCAAACCATTTGTCTATCATCATTTCTCCGACTACATGGCGGGTCTTTTGTCGTCGAAGAAGGACGAGGAGTCCATGGACAGGGCATGTGATGACACTTTTGCCTCTGTTCATGAACCTCCACCAGAGTGGATATCTAACATCTTCCAGGGCTCCTTCTTACATTCCTTTCTTGGCCCGGACGGAAAACTTTTCATTGACCACGGGACGGAAGGACGCTATGTCCATTCTCTCAACATTGATTTCTTCGATGCGGAAGGATTGACTGTACGGGGTGCTTCAGCGTCCTGGGGGCTTTTCAGCTCAGCATGCCTGAACCTCTCCAACTCTGAAATGTTCAAGCCTGAAAAGATGTATGTCAACATCATCCCTGGGCCCCACGAGCCTAATGTCGATCAGCTCAACCACTTCATATGGCCATTCGTCGACGAGATGCGCGCAAGCTGGGAACAGGGTGTCTACTATACTCGCACCACGCTTCATCCTGAGGGGCGTATGGCTTGTGATGCAGTAGCGTGCATTGTCTGTGATCTTTTGGGTGCCTGCAAAGCCGCTGGCCTTGCAAGTCCCAACAGCCACGCATACTGCAGTGTCTGTACATGCTTTAACATAACCACGTGCGGGAGATATGATTTCCAAAATTGGGTCCTTCGCGATCCCAACGCAATGCGTGAAATTGCCTGTTCCTATCGCGATGCACCGACGACTGCTAAACGCTTGAAGATCTTCAACCAGTTCAAAGTTCGCTGGAGTGAACTATGGCGCCTGCCATACTACGACCCCATCCACCAGCTTGTTGTCGATGTTATGCATGCTGTTTATGAAAACTGGCCGGAGTTCTTTTATCGCGACACACTCAAGCTTACCGCAAAGTCGGCGAATGCACCGCTGAAGTGCATTCCCGTGTTCAAACTCGCTTTCCCGGCCCCGACACAGAGACAAACTGAAAATTTCGGCATCGACGACGCATCTTGTGGTCAGCTCAAGTGTTACGGTTCGACTCTCTTTTCTCTTTTCTCTTGCCCCTATGCATCACATGACGAACACGTAGTAGCTTACGATACTATGCTTACCCCTTACGATATTAGGCTTACGCATCGGCCCCCGTATTTATAATAGCTTTAGTCAGAACCTCGCCTTAACTGCATGGGCGCAGTCCATGAAGTCATACCTCATGACGATGCGCTAATCATTCCATGGAAAGCCAGCAGGATAAGGCGTGTAGTAGACATGAGGCTTGTAGTATATAACATCGAATGCCATACCCAGAGACGTTAACTCGTTCTCTTGGGATTGCTACTAATATAGTACCTAAGTCATCGTCTTCGCTTCCGCCTAATTCCTCTACTCTCATAAAAACACTTTACTCGACCGTCCTCCTTGTAGAGCCCGCGTGCACCGTTATTGGTGTATTAGTGTTGCCCTAACATCAAGCTCATTAGCAATGCCCTTACGATTCCATTCGTCCTCGATTCTTCCCCATACCCCGATTTCCTTTACAGGTTATCGCCGGGGGATGAAGGCAAACTTTTTATCCGGCCAGATGGCCTTGCAGCAAGATTGGACAACTACAAGTTGCCCGCTCTTTGTTTCGCGACTTATTGTGTCTTGCACACCACAGAGGTCCCAAAGAGCAAGCCAGAGTGTATCTCGCTAATGCTAGATTGGGTGTGTACATCCACGTTCTACGCTCGTGACACAGTTTACTCATTATTCCCAGCGTATGAGACAGATTCTTGCTCCCAATTTATCTCTTTTCAAGAAGAGGTTGTCTACACCAGAGACAATGGCGCACATACAAAGTGTCATCAAGAATACAGTGATGCCCTCGTGGTTCGATAAACCTCCCCAAGCTTTCGGCGAGGCCACTACGGGTAAATTGAAAGCAGACGAGTGGCGAAGCATGTCTTCCATTTATCTCCCACTGGCGCTGGTCAGTTTATGGGGTGAGGGTTCTCAAATGGACTCGCATCCAGATCGTGAATATTACCGGCAGGTTCTCAATCTCTCTATGCTCTTGGCATCGGCCATGTTCCTCGTATCCAGGCGTACGACTACCATGCAAACCGCCAAAGTCTATCGCCGATGTATCTCAGACTGGACAAAACAATTTTACGAAGTCTTCCCTACCGCGACGCTTCACACGAATCTCCACATGGCTTTTCATATCTATGAATTTTTGTTATTATTTGGCCCCGCTTACTCCTGGTGGACCTTTCCTTTCGAAAGCTTGATCGGAGTGATCCAGAGAACAAAGAGCAATCACAAGCAGGGTGCACATTCTATTCTATTCACTGTACTGTTGATTGATTGTGCCTTCAGGTGAAATGGAGTCGACATTGGTCAATTCTTTTATTCAAGCAGGAATTCTTCACCATTGGTTAGGCCGAGACGATTGCCCGAAACCTATTCAGGAGTTCAAAGCTCTCTTTGATCGAGTATTTACACCACGCCGACGGAACGAGGTGGAGGAAAAAGGCATAGGCGTCGGCTCCAGAAAACAAACGACGTCATGCAAAACCCCCACCGATCTGCGTGCCATTGTCAGGGCGCCTCGCGTGGTTCTACGTGCATACGCCCATCATAAAGGCACAATTCTGGCCAGGGCTTCGACTCATGTCGGAAGCAGTCTAGTTTCCTTTTACCCAGGAGGCGACACAAGTGTTCCTCCTGTTCCTGGTAGCATTCAGTATATCTTCGAGGGAGAAAGCCACTGCCGACTTGCAATTCGTCGCCAGAGGTCCTTACCGGCCTCTGTTGCTGATCCATTCCAGCACTGGCCACATGTGCCGATCACTTTATATTCGGCCGCCATGGAGCCGGAACTTGAGATCGTCGAGTTGGACTGGGTGATTGGGCATGTGGGTCGTTATCCGTACTCTCCTGAGTTGGTCGCTATCATTAAGGTGCATCGCAGGGTAAGCATGCATAATCTGTCTTACAAATGTCGGGATGTCTAATCGAGTTTCTAGGATTAGATTCGTAAAATTTGTAGCCTATTTCATATTGCAATTAACCCAATGTGCTGCTCTGCCCCGAATTTCTGCTCTTCGTTGCGTTCTCGAATAGACGGCTGGGAAGCCGAGGGCGTTTTGGGGCGGAAGTAGTCCAGCTACATTACATCTCATCGTGTTTCGCTAGGCACCCATCCTGCCATCGTCACAACTGGTCACTGCGCCGTCGCACTTGGACTGAAGCACCCAACCATGATAAATGGTTGCTTTTTGCCCTATAACAGCATACGCGAACTTAACCCGCAAATTATCACAGAAGGCTCCAAGACTTGTGTTGGAGTGAAAGACTTCGGGGCTATGCACATCGTCACAGAGACTGCAGCACAATCGGCGCGTGCTGCTTGGCGCAAGGACCACAGTAAGTGTCCTCTTTCGGTGTTCGTCTTCGCTAAGTCCTGTTTCCTGTTCCTTAAGCCCAAGCCTAGCCGCACGCGCAAGCTGGCGACGTGCATTGGTCGCTGGGTCCGCCGGGTCCTCTACCCTCTCTCAGCGCAGACGGTATGCAATATGCTTTTATATTCATTCCAGAGCTAAGTCCCCCATATCTGACATAGAAACCTGTCGATTCTCTTGATCCACGGCACCTCTTGATGTCGGCACACTAAAAGGTACACACAATATACTTTCACTTTCCTTCCTTGCCAGATAACGCCGTATTTTGCACAATTTTGTCTTGAAACGCACGCACCGCTCAACAATGCTGACAGTGCTGATGCTTCACATTCTTGTCACGCTGTCACTCGCGTCCTTTGGCACTCTCCTGGGCGATCATCGGGCGACGGAGCGGGCACCGAAGCGGGTAACGAGTTTGGCTGTGGCTCGAACTTCAAGTTTCCGCTTGTCGTTTCACCCAGCGCGAAATTACAAATTTTGACCATGTCCGTTTGCCTAGCGAAATCCTTAAAATTACCAGACATTTGACCTAGTGTAAAGTTCTTCTTTCACTAGCAGTTTTCCCTCTGTCGAAATGTATATATTTACAAGTTGTTTAACAAATGTCCATACATGATATTTGACTATACATTGTATTCCAGCGAAACGTTCAGCAAAAATACATAATTTGACCTTGCGTCGAACTCCAACTTTGGCGAAACATTTTACCACGCCTCAAAGGTTTGTTTTTTTCCAACGTTTGACCAAACATTTAGCCTCCCCTCAAATGTTTGGTCAAATGTCATCAACACCGCCGGGCCAGTAAGTCGCGTCTCGCACTGCAAAACGATCAGGCTTTGAACATGATCTAGCGGGAGATGAGGCACATGCTATCGCCACGGCTCGTACCGCACCGAAGGTCAAAACATACGGTCCTTTGGTCAAGCCGCGTCCTCTGAACAAAGGCCAGGGGTCCTTCGACGTATTGCAACATCTAGGAAATCTTTCACCTTTCCGATCCGTCGATTCCTTTGGCTTGCCTGATAGCAACGAACTTATTCCGGACGGATGCAAGCTCAATCAAGTTCACCTCCTGCATCGCCATGGTGCACGGTATCCCAATGGCCAAGGTGAAGGGACTCCTGCGGCACTTGCGTCCACCTTGCATGCGGCTGCTAGCAGCGGAAAATTGAAAGTATCCTCACGCCTGCGCTTTTTGCAAGACTGGACATTTAAGCTCGGCGCAGACGGTCTGACGCCTTTTGGACGCCAAGAGATGTAAGATTTTGTGGGCCTCTCTCGCCGAAGTCTGAAGACGAACTTTTGCTCTTTAGGTTAGATCTAGGTGTCGCTTTTCGTGTAAAATATGGTGAACTGCTCAAAGGATTCAATAAACTACCGGTATTCAGGACTACTTCCCAAGGTAAGCTTAATAGATGGCTGTTGGTGGACACTACGAAATAAACAGCTGGTTAATGCAGCCCGTATGGTTGATTCTGCGTTAGTCCCCTACTTTTATATATATAGACAAGATAGACGAGCTAAAAAAAACGTTACTCTTAGCTTGAACTTCGCGGTTGGGTTCTTTGGCGTCCAAAACTACTTGCAAGACTACCACCAATTAATCATGATTGAAGCCTCTGGTTTCAACAATACCCTCGCGTCTGGCGCTGTTTGTCCGAACGCAAATAATGCAATGGGAATTTTTGGACGGGTACAAAACGCGAAATGGGCAAATGTGTATCTACAACCAGCGCTGAAGCGCCTTAGTCAATCCATCCAGGGGTTCGACCTGACGATCTCTGATTTGGTTGGGATGCAGATGACCTGTGCTTATGAAGTACATTTCGGAGATTCTCTGTGTTGTCGCGATACTCATCAGACATCAGACCGTCGCCCTAGGGTACTCCTCATTCTGCCATATGTTCAATGAAAAGGAGTGGGACGGATTCGCTTATTGGAACGGTACGCTGAACACACAACTATCTGTGCTTGTGTCCCAACTACTTGTTCTCTATTTGCAGATCTCTTGTTTTGGTACAGCTTTGGTGAGTCACAACCCTCCCAATAGTATATCAGTCGCCAATACCCCGAGCAGGACCGGGAAATCCCGCCGTCGCAGCGCAAGGTGTGGGATATGTACAAGAGTTACTCTCCCGCCTTAGTCGCACCCCGATATCGACATTCAACTCAAGTACAAATTCCACGCTGGCCAACGACATTACCTTCCCTCTGGACCAACCTATGTACGTCGATGCCACGCACGATTCGGTTATGACTGCGAGTGAGTGCTAGACTATTTTCACCAATGCTACTTATACTCAGTAACTATCAGTTTTCACCACGATGAACTTCACATCCTTCTCGAGAAATGGACCGCTACCTGTGGATCGGATTCCGAAAGACCAAGTAACTATCAGTTGTTTTGCTCCTCTTGCGATCTTTGTTGACTTGTTTATAAACAGACTTACTTTGTTCAGCAATTGGCGCCTTTTGCATCCAATCTCGTTGGTCAAGTGCTATCCTGCGGCACAGATTCCGTTGAATCGACGCACATACGCTGGATTCTCAATGACGCCGTCGTCCCCCTGACAGGAATACAGGGCTGTCGTACAAACAAAGATGGCCTTTGCTCGCTCCCGGCTTTCATCAGCGGCCTGCAACAAAGGTTGGCCGAAATTGACTACGAGTTCGACTGCTTTGCGAATTATACCATCCCCGATCCAGACTTGATCACGGATGGAAGGTTCCCTCCGGCTCTCCGAAAGAACGTTTAGGTTTAAGAGGAAATGTGTACATTGTGACTTCTGCGAATACTCTGTTCAATATCCATGGGACCGCTGAACTACGCTTCGCGGCAGGCGGAGGAGATAGCATCAACTCCAATACCTTCTATATGAATCAAAACACATGAATCAGAGGACCAACGTGCGCCGTAGAGTCTCAAGCATGTCTAACCGCGGGAAAAGAGAGCGAAAATATCCTCGTATTCTGTACTAGGCTCGAAAACCAGCCTATATACGAGATCATGATAGTCGATCCTCTTAGTAATTCTGTACATGATTTGGAGAGCTGCAAGAAGAATGTTGTATGTACCATGTGTGTCTAAGGTGAGTCGTCCACATGATCACATAGAACGATGCAGGTCATCTCACGGGGATTTGAAATAGCTACTGGTAGCAGTCAATCGCGTAAGTGATCGCTTCCCTCCATTGGGTGGGTACTCGCTGACCACATTGACAATTTAGTTAACTATGCCATCTATTTATCCTACTTGATGCGCACGAGGCCGTGTATTGCTATTATTCACTAACAGCTGCGACCTTGGTAACTGATGAAAATCTGTATCCTCTCGCTGCTCTGGCCGTTGCAAAGCCTTGCCTCACACGCGTCCACCTTCGCCGGGTCAACTTCAACGACAGTGTTCCCGCCTCCCGGTGTTACATTGACACCGAACGATCCTGATTTCCCCTCGCATCCAGGCGGTGTACCTGGTGAGTAGACGTACTGTTGATCAGGACTGAATTTCACGAAAAACAATAGTGGCCGGCGAAGCGGAAGTAATTGCCACTGCACCCCATGCGCCCAAAGTGGACTCATATTCCCCCTTGGTAAAGCCTCGTCCATTGGGCGGAAGTGGTGGCGCATTCGATTTACTGCAACACTTGGGTGCTTTATCTCCCTTCAAGTCGGCAGACTCGTTCGGATTGCCAGACGCGAGTGAAAAGATTCCAAATGGGTGCAAACTAAAGCAGGTCCATTTAATCCACCGTCACGGAGCCCGGTACCCAACCACCACTTCCCAAGGCACGCCGGGAGCCTTCGCTACCAAATTGCACGCTGCTGCAAGTTCGGGCAACTTAACTGTACGGGCTCCCTTAGGGTTCCTCAAGGACTGGATCTACAAACTTGGGAGGAATGACCTGACCCCCTTTGGACGTCAACAAATGTATGTAGGCCGAATTATTATACACGAAGTGCCGTAGTGATATATGATAGGTTTGATTTAGGTGTTAGCTTCCGTATCAAATACGGAGAGCTACTTGATGGCTTCGAGGAACTCCCTGTCTTTAGAACCACAACATCTGGTAAAGGATAGACATTGGTATCGTTTCCACCCTCTTATAACACGTCTTCACAGGACGCGTGGTGGATTCTGCGTGAGTGTACGACAGCAATGAAAATATGATCATTCATTCACGTCTACGAGCAGTTTGCATTTCGCTGCCGGTTTCTTCGGTGTACAGACGTTCCAACAAGATTACCATCAACTCATTATTCCTGAATCTGCCGGGATGAACAACACCCTCGCCGGTGGGGAAGTTTGCCCCAATGCCAACAACGATATCGCTGCATTCGGCATCCTTCAATCTCTGAAGTGGGCTAATATATATCTTCAGCCGACTCTCAAACGATTCCAGAAGTCTATTGATGGGCTCGAGTTAGATGTTTTCGACCTGGTCGCAATGCAGATGGCCTGCGCGTACGAAGTAGATGATGCCAATTTTATTCACCTATTCCTCCTAACTAGTGCGCCTAGACCGTGGCTTTGGGATTCTCTGCCTTTTGCAACGCCTTCACCGAAGAGGACTGGAGAGGCTACGCGTATTTGAACGGTACGCTCAAGCATATTCCACAGGATTCTCCTCGCCTCCCTCATGTAAACAACTGATTTATTGTAGATATCTCGGTTTGGTACGGCTCAGGTATGAAGCCGATTCGCTGTACATCACAGAGCGTTATGAATGCCGTTTAAAAGGTCCTGGTAATCCAAGCGTTGCCGCGCTGGGTGTTGGTTACGTGCAAGAACTGGTTTCTCGGCTCACTCGTACTCGCATCACGGAATCCAGTTCGAGCGTCAACGCTACCCTCGCTGGGAGCGAGATCACCTTCCCATTCAATCAACCAATATATGTTGATGCTACTCACGACTCCGGATTGTCCGCTAGTGGGCATCTTCAGTGTCTATTACTGACTGAAGTTGACTCATCCCTCAGTCTTCACCGCAATGAATTTCACGTCCTTGGCTGCACAGGGCCCGCTCCCTACGGACCACATTCCTGATAATCAGGTAGGATATCTGCTCAGTTTGATTTGTCACTCACTCGCAAAGGGAACCCTAGTCATTTTTCGTACAGAAGCAAGTTCCTTTCGGCGCTCGTCTAGTTGGACAAGTTCTGTCATGCAATGCTCAATCCGAAGACACCCCGTCGCACATACGCTGGATACTAAATGATGGCGTACTGCCGCTGACTGGGATCAGTGGTTGTACAAAGAGCAAGGACGGATTATGCGAGCTCTCTGCTTTCGTACAGGGATTGCAGCAGCGGATTGCGGAGATCGACTTCGCTTTCGATTGCTTTGCGAACTACACCATTCCAGATCCTGACACGATTGTCGATGGCAGGTTCCCTCCCGCCCTTAGGACGAGTGTACCATAGTCTCGATGTACGATATAGGGTACTCCTGCGTATAACATTGCCCCTGAATATATTGTAGGCGCTTATTTACAGCACATTCGCAACTCCATGAATCGCCATTCAACGTTTATTGGGATGCTTTGCGGAGAATGGGCGGAAACCAATCAGTCCCCAAGGTCACTCCACAAGACCGGGCCATCCTCGAGTAAGAAATTGGTATACTCTTACTTCATAGACCTAATATCGTTGGTTATTAGCTTGAAGCTCCAGCGTGATAAGCTGCGGCAATACCAGAAGAAGGTACGTCCATTGTTATACCGCGGTCTGAAGTCATTGCTAAGCTCGCTGTGAAGATACAAGTTATCCTTGACAGGGAGCATGAGATTGCCAAGGCCCATCTGGCTGCGGGACAGAAGGACCGGGCTGTTATCGCCCTGCGGAGGCGGAAATACCAGCAAGGCCTGCTCGTGAAGACAGATGGCCAGCTGGAGAATCTCGAGCAACTGGTGCGCCGCAACAGCTTTGCATTTGTATGATTGGAGCTAACCTACTTGAAGGTGTCGACGATCGAGTTCTCCTTGGTCGAAGTCTCTGTTCTCCACGGGCTCAAGCAGGGGAATGAAGTCCTCAAAGAGATACACAAGGAGATGAATGCGGAAAGCGTGGAGAAGCTGTTGGAAGAAACTGCAGAGGCCAGAGCTTACCAACGCGTGAGTAGCTGGCAAGCATTCTTCATGCAGCACCCCCGTTGACCATGACTATTCGACAGGAAATTGATGAAATGCTGGCCAACACTCTCACCTTGGACGAGGAAGAAGCTGTACAAGACGAGCTCAAGGAGCTACAAGCTCTTGCGGTTAGTTCATTTCGTATCATTTCGTAGCGTCCTGCGTATCAGGGCTAATGACATTGCGTGTAGATGGTGGAGGCAAAGCAAGAGGCAGCCGCCAAGTTGCCCTCTGTACCCACAGAGAAACCTGCAGAGGTAGCAGACCGTGTTCCTACTCCAGGTTGGTTGCTATTTCCCGTCATGCCAACATGGCTGATCCACTGCACAGAACTGGCCAGGGAAGAAGGCGACAGAGTCGCCGTTCCAGCCTAGCCCGCCACTTTTGTCATATCTCACACATATATACCCAGTCGTGTTGTGCCCACATAATACTATCTGCTAGACTACATAATCACCATCCTTCAAAGTCCCCAAAGCCGACCTTACGCTTCTTCTTCGCATCGTCCCCACCCATGTCCGTAAGCCCTCCACCTAACGGTCTCTTAGCCGTGTTCAGATACTTCCCAACACCACCACCAAGACTACCTGGACCCCCTGCCGTCCCATCTGCACCAACTTTGATACCGAACCAATTTATGTCGTCGCCCTCCCTCTTTTGTGTGCGCTTATCGCCAGCCTGCTCTGACTCTGCTCGCTTTGCGAGCTTCTTCGCGAGTCTTTTCTTGTAGTCCTCGAAGGGATCTTGGTATCTGTAAAAGATCTGAGAAATTGCACTAGTGAAATGGATGAGATACTGCAGCTTACATGACGACCTCTGTGATCCTGACGGCCTTTGCTGGACGTTCAGTTCCGTCTTTGAGTGGCAGTTTCTCCAGAGCATCAAGGACGTCTTCGCCACCAACAAGTTTCCCAAAGACAGTGTGTTTCTTATCGAGATTCGGTGTGGCTTTGAATGTTACGTAGAATTGAGACCTGATGTGATGGAGAACGGTCAGGTATCATTTATCAGCGAAGACTAGATAGACTATATACCCGTTCGTTCCAGCGCCTTTGTTAGCCATTGCAACGACGCCCCGAGAGTCATGTTTCGCTGCGTTTTTGAGATCGTGCTCGTCCCGGAAAGGTGTACCCCAATGTGACTCTCCTCCAGCCCCAGTGCCGGTTGGATCTCCCGTCTGAATCTATAGTAGTCACAGTGAGCTTGGCTCGGAAACCACTAGTCGATACGTACCATGAATCCGGGTACAAGTCGATGGAACAGACAGTTGTCGTATTTGCCAGCACGAGCCAACATGAGGAAGTTGTAGCAAGTCTTGGGAGCCTTCAAATCATCTAGGTTAGAGACGAAGGAATATTCGTAGGATATGCGCGTACTTTCTCGCAGAATAACTCGAGGTTCAGACTGCCACTACCAAGGCTGGTCACGATGCGAACATAGGCACGTCGCTTCCCAACATCCTTTTCTTTACCCTTTCCCTTAGGAGGATTAGAAATATCTTCGAACATAAGTTCTTCCTATAAGATGTGAGTAATTGGTGCACGTAAATATAAATATCTCATACCTCATCCCATAACAGTTTGGAGCTGGAACTAGATGTCTGAGGGTCGACCGAAGTAGACGTCAGTGAAGCTCCTGGAAGACCACTCGAGTACGGCGATATGTTCCCTACACAAATGAGCCTCTGGAGCATGCAGATTTAATGACAGCACCTACATGGAACAGGTGTCTTGTTAGTGGCTGAGGCTGCTGCAGACTGAGCGACCACTGTTTTGATGGGGGCCGCTTGAGTGGGTTGTTTCTTAGCAGACGATGCTGCCGAATTGTCCACTGACAATGGTGGAAGACCATGTGGGTTTTGTAGAGTTATCACGTCTTGTCTATGTGGAGTGAGCAACAAGATCCTAGTCTATGACAGATGTGCGTACTTCTTGAACGGTACGTCAGCGACAAGATCCCTGTTTCCTTTGATACTCTCTGCGAGAAACACGTTCCCGGTTGTGGCGATAGCGACAATATGCGAGTGTTCACTGAAAGGCTTGAATGAAATAGGATCATGAATCTCTCCAGACGCTTCTTTGCGAGAGTAATGGAGGTGAATAAGGTCGTCCGGAGTCAGAGGTTCCTTCGTTATCGGGTTGGTGTTGTTGTGCTGCCTGTAAATAAATCTTGAGCCTGCGTTGCATAGGTTGGAGTCAAATATGCACGAACTTGAGCCATGGTATGATATTTACCAAGTCGAAGATGTTTCCAGTGCCATCAGGGTTACGAGCGCATACGGGGTGGGTCCACTGTTGAAATGAAAGAGCGCAGCAGTCAAACGGAGTCCTCGCGCCTGGATGACCTGGGTCGGCCTTGCTGCTCAGTTCACGAGATTAGTAGTCACGACGGGGGTAGTTCGGGGGGAATTGAGCACTCACGCCCTGTATCCTGCCGATGCAGAGTGGTTTCCAAAGTAGCCTGCGTGTTCTGCGTGGGTGATATAGAGCTTGTCAGAATTTCCATGTCCCATGGTGGATGGATGAGAGCAAAGGAGGTGAACCGCGTAGGCGCCCAATAATGCGATCAAATCGACGAGCGCTAAAATATATGCTGTCTCGTGCTTGCACTGTCGTCCTCTCAGACTTTCTTGCTCCAGGACTCCTCCAGCGCACGGCCAGTTCAAAATCAATATTCCATGTGAAACGGCTGCAGCATGGACTGGCACCGCTGTCTTCCCCGGAGCGACTACACAAGCCGATTCCGTTAAACCAACGTACTCCGAAGGATCGCGACCGAGCGGACCCATCCCTTGACATATTCAACACAACTACAACTCGGATACATCAAGCAGTACAATCTCATAATATTGAAATAATATGGGACTACTGGCAATATTTGGAGCAGCGCAGGCTCTTGCGACTCCTGGGGCATGTTCAGCTGAAGCGGATATCTACCCTGCTCGTTGATTCATTCTGCCCGGTCGGTTTCCCCAAGAAGGAGTGGTCTGAGCTAGAAAGAACGGTGGTGGAGAAGATAGCTCTGGCTGCAGCTGCGCATAAAGCCCCCGACGCGTTAAATTCCTGCATGCTTGCTCTCATCCAGCGCAATGATCCGGACGCCGTACTCCGGTTGTATGAGCGGTTCATGCAGCTGGTGGCAAAATTCGAGGGCACGGAGGATGTATCAGGCGATGGACTCGAGGAAGGGGAGGGGAGTACAGAGTATGATGCTTTGGCGTCGGCGACATATTCCAGCGTCGATACTATGCCTTATAAACCAGGACGCGCGACGGTCCTACTATCTGGAATCACGGCCTGCGCCATGAAGGACAATTTCCTGGGCGCGTTGCACATGTGTCTAAACACTGTCATCCGTCCCCAGCACTATGCAATCACTACATTTATGAACAAGCTGAAGGGGAATCGGCCTCTGCAGCGGAAGGTCGAAGAGTACGTTAGCCGTCTCCGGAGCGCGACCATGGTGGCCCATCCAACAGAACTCTCGAAGCGAGTCAATCAGCTTGCTACGTCCAGGTCCATCCGCTCTATTGAAAAGCTTTACAAGAGCATCATGGACGGTATATCAGGGCCTGCGCCCTGCATGGTTGCGCACGAGTCCGCGAAAACAGTCGAAACGCCAGTCGTGTTTACAGAAGTCGGCTGGACGTCATTCATGGTCGCTTTTCTCAAGTGTGGCCGTAAAGACCTGGCTGCTCAAATGTGGGATGATATGATCGGCCTAGACGTGCAGCCAGGAGTTTCGACTTGGACTGCGTACATCGATGCATGTGACGGAATCTCTGCGTACAATGAAGCCGTCGCGGGGTGGGGCATGATGCTCGAGCAAGGTGTGAAGCCAGAGGCTCTGTCATATCGCGCCATCATTTCTACCTACTTCAATGCCCGTCAGACGGACAAAGCCATGGACATGTTTCGGACGTTCCTCGAGGATGCTGCCAAAGAGTCCCCAGAGCGCCAACAACTTGCAGTATACAATACCGTCATGCACGGACTTCTCATCGCGGGACGGGTTGATGAAGCGACTGCCACCTTCCAAAAAATGGCCGACGAAGGGCCCAGACCAGACGTCGTATCCTACAACACCTTCCTGAAGTTCTGGGCGCGGACGAGCAATTTCAAGATGCTCTCTTCGGTAATGAACGACATGGTCGCCGCCGGCATCAAAGGCGACATCTTCAGCTTCTCGACCATCCTCTCGGCCCTTCTTAAAGTGGGCCGCGACGACGCACCGGAACTCATGATCGCCCTCATGCGCAAGCAGGGCGTCGAGCCCAACGTGGCGATCTACTCCGCCATCATGGACCAGCAACTGCGCGAACAGACCGTCGATACCCTCCACACCGCCATGCGGTTATTACAAAGGATGGAGCTTGATCCGACCTCACAACCAAACGAAGTTACCTACACCTCCTTCTTGGCTGGTATCTATCGCGGGTCGTGGCTTCCACCCGCCGTCGCGGAAGACTGGCGACGCAACATCGTGGATCGCATGAAGAGGCGCGGGATCAAGCTGAACCGAGTTACCTACCATATTCTTCTGAAGGCTTGCCTGGAGTACCCCGAGCCCGAAGGCGTGGAAACTGCAATGGTATACTACAGGGAGATGGTGAAGCAGAAGATCCACATCATTTCCATCACCTGGTACATTTTATTGTCGGGATTGCTACGACGCGGGGAGCTTGGGGCTGCGAACGAGATATTGGCCGACATGGCGAGATCTGGGGTTCAGCCAACTGGCGCTGTCGCCGAGTTGGTGTATAAAGCAAGGAAGCGCGTTGGCAGGCGGGCTATAGCCTGAATGTATTGTCACGAATTATGGAACACCTAATACAAAATATTGAAGATAGTAATGGGCGAGCATGTGCAGTGGTAGGGGAAGGGATATATATACTAGTGCTATGTTGGGTACTGTGAGGATGGATGAAGAGACCAAGAAGCTGCAGGAGGCTTCCTCCGAATCACAGGTAGCAACACGGCGCTGCAGCGACCGGAAATACATAAACAATATTAGCTTATCGAGCATCACTATGCTGCTCGTTTCCAGTGTCTTCGTTGGCCATACTATCTTCATCCATCCTCGCGAGTTCCTATTCGTCGCCGCTGATTGGCTGGTATGCTGCACGACCGTCGTCGCGTCGCGTAAGTCGGCTCACCCAATTACCTTGCTGTCGTTTTGGACTTGGAGGCGAAGAATACTGATCGATCGTCGCGGTTCTGGACATCAACGACGCCCTTTCGGATTCATTGTCGAACTGTTCTTCCCGCGCATCTACGTTAAATGCTAAATTAGAGTTGACGAATGAGAATGAGGCGGGGACTTGCCTTCGCCGAAGACGGCATCCATCTCTTCCAAAGGCACGCCCTTTGTCTCGGGATACACTAAGGGACATGTTAAGATACAACCACTATCCGGTACTGAAATACCCTACGGAAGTACACTACGATAGGACTTAGTAACTGGTCATTTCTACAGACATCAATAAACGTACCAAGGACAAAACTGCATGCACAGAAGAATCCATGCATAGGATACAGACGCCATTTAATGACATCTTGAAGGTAGGGTGTGATTTCGCCAACCAGGAAGTTGAATGCCCAGTTAGTGGCAGTAGAGAGCGAGACACCCTTGGCACGGAAACTGAGTGGCATAATCTAGTTGAGGTATGATGAGCACTCAGTCGAGGTGGTTTGTTATAAACAAACCTCTGGAGGGTAGAGCCATGGTAGAGGACCCCAACTGTTACATCGTTAAGCTAAGGTCAGGATTCGCCCACAAGGAATATACCTGTATCCGAAAGCAGCATTGAAGATAATCACGCAAACTACCACGGCTTTAGCGGTTTGAGGAACGTCGATGTACATCCACCAGCCAGTAGCGACCAAGGCCATCGACATCTACGGGTATAAATCAAGTTTCATTCGCAGGGAATGTTGACGTGTGACTTACAATGACAGCTCCAGAAAGTAGGATAGCCCTGCGTCCCCAGCGATCGACAAGGTACCACCTGGAGATGAGTTAGTACAATTTCATAATGTTACATTCCAACCTACGGTGGCAATGTGCTGAGCACATATATGATTGAATTAATGCCAGTCATTAGGACCGCATCGCGTCCGATCCATCCAGCCTCTGTTTATAGAATGAGAAACGTCGCCGACCATACCGTTGAGGGACAGTCCTACCTTCGAAGACTCGAGCTACACATCAATTGCGTCAGACGGGAATTAAGGAATGGAAGTTGGACCACATACGGGCATAGTAAGAAATGACTTAATTAAGAAGTGTCAGTATAGTAACTCGGGGTTAAACATAGGCGACATACCATTGATCCCATTCTGTAGGCTGGGTCAATATGGTTATCAAATCAGTGATTGAGTGAGCTCACAAGTTGGGCAAATGCCTGAGAAGACATAGCAAGCAGCACCCGACGCTTATATTTCCTCCACATAGTAGCGTAGGACCGATCTTCACCAGAATCGCGCTGGAACAGCTCAGCTCACGTAAACCTTCACTGGGCATGCATGATTACCTCTTCTTGAACTTTGTCTTTGATTTCTTGGAACTCGGCAAGAGCAATTTCGTTCATAGGGTCACCTCCGTGTAGGTCGGCGATGACTTGCATGCCAGCAGTGTCTTTCCCGGTGTCAATGAGCCATCTAAGTAACTCATATAAGTCTGCGTTGCGTAATGGGAAGTGTTTCAAGTTTACCGAGGACTTTCTGGCATCAAGAGCGAACCACCCGCCAGAATGGCTCCAATGACACATTGAAGAAACAATGGTATTCTCCAGGACAGGTCGGATTCGATGAAAGAGCAGAAATAGTCGGTCCACTAGTGTCCTTCAGTCGGCATTACGTTCTCAGTTGAATGTAATAGTGCTTACGACTGAAGAAGCATAGCCGACGATGTTTCCTGTGAATTCCATACATGCTAGCGCGCCGCGCTAACGAGTGACGGGTCGGAACAGCCAAGCGCAGGTGGAGCATTGCGACTTACATGATTGGGAGGAGATATCTCGCTTTGATAGATGGGTACAATGGTCCTAAGAGCAAAGAATGTTAGAGCCTAGCTAGACCGCCAGCCGTGAAGCATACGAGAGAAGGCCGACACCGAAGCCGCTAATGACTCTGCCTATGATCATGGTCCAAAACCCAAGCGTGAAAGTTTGAATGGCGCCGCCTAATGTAAAGACCAAAGCGCCGATGAACAAGGTGCCTTTTCGTCCTATGATGTCCCCCACCCTGCCAGCAGCGACGGAAGTGACTGCAATGCATTAGCGAATGGCCTCTCGGAGGACATGGACTTAGGACTGTACTCACTGAATGCACCAACTTCGAGTACAGCGACCATGGTCCCGACCTCTATTGGTCCTGGATGATTGAAATAGCTGGAGAAGTATGGTCCTGTGATGATTCCACTCATGACACTAGATTGCCTTCAGTGGTAGATAATTGCGGCACCGTGAAAAAGCTCACCCTTGGTCATAGCCAAACTGCCGTCTTTGGTTGAGCCTTTTCACGGTTTCATGTGCAGAACTCGCGAGCACGTACCAGGAAGACACCCAAGCTAGCAAATATGGAAATGGCATAGAGCAGAGGCTGCCCGACGAGGCGGCTTCGAGCGAGGCTGTTGCGGTGATCGTTCACCATGCTGCATTGGAGGTCGTGCGCTGCGGTGTGCTTGTGGAGTTGGACACGATGGTGGACGTTGGAGACGAAGTTTGATCAGAGCGAATTGCAGTGGCGGCTATTAGCCGAACTCGGCCAACTCCAATCCATCAAGCGCTCGTCACCCGGGACTACCTCCACCGCCCAATATCCCTTTATTGTCGCGCTGTGGCCTCGAAACATTTCGCTCATTTCGACCCCATTCTCATATTCTTGAATCGGCATGCCCGCGTCCGATGTATCCTTATCCGACATGCACTCGGAGGCGTCAATGGACTCGGAGGAAGAGTACCTGCTCGCGCAACAAGAATGGGAGGAGAGCCTGCAACAATTGCAGCAGCTAGTAGGAGCATTGCTGCTGCCTTACTTTGGGAAATGGCTGGGCAGGCAGACGAGCCACTGGGGTACGTCTGCACTTCGCCGCTTCCTCCGCACCAGGCTATATGCGCAATTTAACAGCGTACGCGAGATATCTGCGTCTGGGCCTTGGAAAGGCTTTCTTCGGGCGGCACTGAACTAGTTCAGCTACCACAAATACCCATTGTCGTTCGAGAACCAAGCCCACTACTCCCAAATTCAATAAATGCTTCGATGCTCCTTGTGCATATCATGGAGTTCTGACTGTGGGAAACTGTACATGAGACCTTTTCTCCCCGTACCACCACTCTGCGCCAAGTCGTTCTTTTCACAATGGGGGCCACCGTGGGGTCGAATTCAAGTACATGGCCGTCGATGTATGAGCCGTAGTGCGGAAGCTCATGCAGACGCCCTTTCATCAACTCCGGAGTCCACACCAGAGCCAGTGAAAAAGGAACCAGTCACGTTCAAAGATATTGGCATTCGAAGATCAATATACAGGGCCCTTGATGTCGTGTTTCCAGCCATCAAGCATCCAACAGAAACGCAGCAGCAATTCATCCCGGCCATTCTCAGTGGAAAAGATGTTCTGCTCAAGGATTCTACGGGTTCTGGAAAGTGAGTGACGCGATCTACTCTGGATATACATTGACCCCATGTACATCAGGTCTTTCGGCATTTTACTTGCTCTGTTGAACAAGCCTCGCTCCGAGTTTCCAGGCCTTCAGTCTACAATTACCAACCCGTCATCTATCACGTCCCTTCTCGTCGTACCCCATCGCGACCTCGCCTACCAGTTTATGCACTGGGTAGAACAACTAACTGCAGCACCGGGCGTCACTTCCCCTCGTTATGGTGGCCTGGTCGCCAAAGCCATTGTCAGAGACAAGCAAATCGAAATGGCCACGCGCATCTCCTCTTTACGTAGTGATCCGCCTCACATCCTTATTGGGACGCCTCAGGCTCTGCTCGACGTGCACAACGAAGATCCCGCAGCTCTTCAGCTGTCCAATCTGTCGACCGTGGTCGTGGACGAAGTCGACTATCTGATAGAAACGGTCCCACTCAAAAGTGGCGGCAAATCCTTCTATAAAGCCTTCCTAAAAGCCAAGAAGAAGATCGACCGTCACCCAAGCCCCACACGTCAATTATTGGACATCATCTACGCCTCGAGGAAAAACAGAGCCGAGCAAGGGCCTACAAGCACTCGCGAAAATTTACCGCAATTAGTTATGTCGAGCGCTACACTCAGGAAGCATCTGGATCTTTTCTTGTTTAAAGAAGGTCGATGGCTTTGCAGGGATCAACTAGTCAAGATCAAGTGCTCAGACAAACAGCGGATTTACGATATCGGCGCCATATCATCGATTTCTGGTGACATATTACATTCTGTTCTCATTATTGCTGGGAATGGAGATATTAAGAACATGTCTGACGCAACATCTCTTCCATTGATATTCCCTGGAGATGAACCAGTCACACCCGAAGCTATATTTGACGATCAATCTCCTGCATTCGAATCCCAATCAGAAAGTACGTCCTCACTGTGAGTTCCGAGTGCCCCGAAATTCATTAGCCATTGCAGAACTCGTTGATTCACCATCACCATTCAATCCGGATATTGTGGAGGCCATTGCTACCGCCTTCGCATTGGACGTTCCTTCCATTGCGCTGCTCGTTTTACCGGCCTCGTCTCCCGTGCACCGTGCTGTCTATGAGCTCAAACAGCTTGGGGTGAACGCGAAAGCACTCGACCTCACAGTATCCGATAAAGGCCGCTTGCATCTGCTTACTGGCGGGAAAACAGCGGAAGAAGCACCGACGTTGCTAGTGGCGACCCTTGCTAGCATACGCGGATTGGACTTGCCCTCTCTGACTCATGTGTTTATCCTTGGCATCCCAGAAGGACCTAAGGTAAATGGCCAGACCATCGACACCTACCTGCACATTGCTGGTCGCGTCGGACGCTTTGGTAAAGGCGGAAGGGTCATAACGGTTATCGAGGCTCAGGATCCCGACGGGAGCCATGGTGTTGACGATGAGGCGAAGATGCGGCGAATATTCAGGGAGATCAAAGTAAAGCCGGCCCGCTTTGAGCATTTCGATTAGCCTCCTGCTTCAAGGCGGGCCCGCGGAAGGATCGAGAGAGGACAGTGCGTCCCGCAGAGTTTGAGCATAAAATGTCCTCGTTGCTTCGATTGTCGGCGAGGCTCGTTGTCACGGTGCTGTATGTAGTAAACTCGTGGGATGGAAGGTGGATAATAATATGATTGCTCCAAGTGTTTTGAACAAGTCCAATCACAGTTTCGCTGGTTTCAAACAAGCTATCGTTTCGCACGAGGACTTGAATTCTTAGGCGGGCAATTCTGCCCTTCTTAAGTCCTTGACCTCTGACTTCCACCATATATATACCCGCCGGTTGGCATTTACCTTTCCTCTCTCCCGCCCTTCATGTTCCCCCCACATGCAATGCGGTTTCTTATCCTTGCCTTCGTTCTCTTCGCCGGCCTGGTTTCAGCCCAAGACCCGCCGTCGCCGTCGCCCTCACCAAGCTCAGCATCGCCAACCGCGACCGGGCCCAGTCCCAGCCTCTCGCTTTCCTTGACGACCAGTACAACGACCGTAATAACGACTACTCGCTCAGCAGGACAGAATGTACCCTTAACTTCCATGTCTACGACCGTGCTGAACGTAACGTACACTATCACTCCGACAGCTACCTCGTCTGCTGCTGCCGAAACATCGCCAACACCAGAACCGATTGTACTGGATACAAGAGTCGACCCCGCCTTTGGGGTGCTGGGTGCAATTCTGATAATCACGGGTCTGCCGAGTGCGTTCTGGGGTCACAAGAATCGATGGTACGTTACGCTGCCAGTCACTCCTTCTAGGCCTAATGACTGGACATAACCTAGGACTTCTTTCTTTCTAATTGGATTCTACACGCTCTCCCTTACCTGCTTCGTGCTCATTCTCAAGTTCGGTATCCTCCCAGCAGTGAACCCGCCTAGCAAGAGTTTGCGGGGCTACTTCGTGCTGGCTTGTTCCGTTGCCGGCATAGCAGGCGGTGGCGTAGCAATATTCTTCTGGAAGGCTTCAAAATACTTTATTGGCGCATGGGGAGGGTTCGCCTTTGGGTTGTGGATACAATGCTTCCACAATGGTGGTGTAATTGGTCAGATTGGATTCCGCTGGATTATGTACATTGGTATGGTGCCGATAACCATCCTTGTGCTGCCACGCATACTCATGGCTATACAGGATGCGGCGTGGTCGGATTTATCCTCTGCACTATCCCCAAGGTGGGCTCTAGCGCTCTGGCATCACACGGAGATTGCTTACTGACGCCGGTTTCTAGATCCACTACCACATCCTTCTGGTTTCAACCGCGTTCGTTGGGTCATCTGCGTTTATATTAGGGGTCGACTGCTATACTACTGCAGGACTTAAAGAGGTGCGCTACGTCATGTTCAGGGTCGAGGCGCATGCTCAGGGTGCACTTTCAGTTCTACATATGGAACCTGGGCTTTGGCTCGCTGTTTGTCAAGTTCACAAGCAATGGCATCCAGTTCCCGGTCACACAGACAATGCAGATCGAGCTGGGTCTCATTGGCGCTGTATCGTTGATGGGGATTGCAGTCCAGCTTCGTATTCTTCGGGTTCTACAGCGCAAGCTGGAAGAAATCGCAGAGGAAGAACGTAAACGCGATGAAGAGCAGCAGGTTGAAGGGACTGATCGATTCAAGGACTTAATGACCGAACGAGACGAATGGGAGCGAGAACACCCTCCTCTTCCCAAGCATTTTCGTAACGAAAGCGGATTCTCCAGTACGCCGCTGATGAAGGATCAAGAAACGCCGGGGACTCCAGGCTCTGGCGAACACCGTACTTCGTCTTTCACCCTCACTGATAGTCGCCCTCGTGCTCATTCTGGCGTGTCGGAGTTTTTCGCTGCGACGCCGGACGAAGACGCTCGTCGGTATCGCAGTCAAAGTCCTGGTGCCTTACCAGCTCTCGACTTGGGGTTCACTATTCAAGAAGATGTACCTAGTAACTTTATTGCCGACGCCGACACTCGAACAAAATCACCCGCGCTGGAGTTGAAGACCACCGCTCAGGAACTCGAGGAACTGAGGAAAAAACAAGCGCTCTTAGCTGAAATCCACGAATTGCGAAGATCAATCGACGTGCTGAAGAGCGACACGCCTGTGCCGTCTTCGTCATCCACGTCTCGCCACCCGTCCCTTTTGTCTAGACGTCAAAGCTTGGATGCTACGACACTTCTTCCTGGGCCTTCTCGATTACGTCCTCCGCGCGAGACTGATCCCCGCGGAAGGGTTCACTCGATGGAAATATCCCAACTTACTCAATCCTCCATGCTCGGCGAGTCTATCAGTCGGCCTACTAGTGCTCCTCTTCGAGACAACGATTGGGACGCCTATCTCCATGACCGTAAACTTGTGCAGCCACCGACTGGCGTTTCTCCGCCGATCGCGACGAGAAATATGGATGCCGCGGCTTCTCAGCGACTCCCAGTTCCTCCCGCCGTTGTAGAAGCTCTCGACCAGCGCAAGCGTCGTGAAAGTGCGCTCGGTGTAGGGACCAGTTACGACCCCGTCGACGACACGCCCCTTGCTAGGCTAGCGCCCGCTAGAACCAACTCCACTGGTGGACATCTCCCTATTTCCATTCTTCCCCCTAAGAAGCACACACCCGAAATCCACGCACCAACACCCCAACGACTGGACGCTCGTCGGACTCGAACCTTTGAAGAGCTTAACGAGCGCCATAGGGAGAAGCTGCATGATCTCCAGGCTCCATTGACTCAGGCGGAGAAGGAGCATGCAGAAGTCGAGGCCGCCAAGCAAAGGTGGGAGAGATCGAAAGCTTTTGAACGCGACGCAGTTGCGAAGCGGCAAGCGGAAAAGGCGGCGGTATTGGAGCAAAAGAGGAAGCATTCTGGAGATGAGCTGCGACGGCCAGCGGCTACTACTCTTGAGGCTCGACCCAGACATTCGAGATCGGCCAGCGGCGATAAGCTTGCTGGTACGGGTTCGTCCGCCAAGCGGACTTCTACTATGAAAGTGGAGGACTGGCAAAAGCACCAGGATGCCGAAGTAGGAGTGCGCGGAGACAGAGGGGGCCATACAGGCTCCAGAGTTGCTAGGGGGGAAGCAGGTGTACCGTTCCCTGGTGGCAGCAAGCATCGGTGATTGAACGAACTCACGAACTGTTCCTTTTCTTGGGCACGTTTTTATTTTGGCATTTTGGTCTTCATAACATATCACAGCACGGACTATCATCAACAATCTCACCACGTACTATGCATTCGTTCGTTGTAGCACACCAATTCTGTGGATTTATTCACGTACACCAGTTCTTAGCGTACATTCATCATTCTAAGGCCAGCCTGCTTCTGGGCTAATTATTGTCTCATGACCCATCCCATTCTGGAAGCAGCCAGATGCACCCTGGAATTGAATGGCATTCCGTATATATAACGGATCGAGGGTGCACGCTCAGAAGTTCCTCATTGCAAAATGTCTTTGAAACGAACGTATACATCACCCCACCCTCTGACGACAAAAGCACTATCTCCAGCGTTGCGCCGCACAAATTCACATCATCACCTCGCGTCTTTATCGTATGAAGTCCCCCCGCAACAATCACCACGTGTGATCAAGGAAGACCCGTTCAGTCTCTCGGGTTTCTTTCCAAGTGCATTGGCCGGTACTGAAGAGGACCGCGATGAATGGAACTGGCTGAGCCCGGAGAACGTAGAGCCAGCGACGAGCCCCGAGTCGTACAGCTTGAACGCTGATTATGCGGACTTGGTGGACACCATCGTGGCGCTGGATGTGAGTGGAGAAGAAGAATTGATGACTCGAACGATTGAGAAGGAAGACAAGTTGGGAATACTGTCACTGGGTGAGATTTGGATCCTTCGTGCCCGTTTGGTGTATATGAGTCTGATAGAATAGCCCAGCACGAGTTCTGGGAGGCAGGGACGAGGAGTACAAGCAGGAGGACTACAGGATGTTCTCACCCTACCTAGACGACAACGACCCGGTCGACGACAACGCGCTCTACATGAACCTGTGCGCGCGCCGCGAGTCGCATTCTCGGGTGCCTTCTGAGGGGACAGAAGCGCGATTTGATGGGTTATTTTTCCCAAAACGAGGGATCGACGATATTGCAGAGGCGGAGCAGCAAAGTCTATTGGAGACAATGTTTCTAGGGCGCACTGTCTAGCGTACGAGTAACTTTAGCGTGTGGGAAAAATAACGAGCCCCATCAGGCAGGACCACGCTGGGAAGTTGATCTTATCTGGGGACCCCGGAAACTGAGGACCGGGGCTCTTCTCACGGGCACACCCCCGTGGGCTTGAGAGAGCAGCACGTGCCTCGGCGTGGATGGTGCCGAGTGTGGGAGTGGCTGGGGTACGGGGGCAAAAACCAAATAAAGGGAAGTTCACAGGCTTGCGTGAGAGTTTGGTTCCAACAAGATTCCCATCTGCCTTTTATTCAAAATGGATGGCTCCTTCGACGTCCGCGACTACATTGATGCTCCCCACCAAATGCCTGCACCAATAAATTCAGACCAGTCTCCTAAGCCCCCTGACCACCCGCCCTCGCACACAAACTCCCGCTCGGCCACCCCGACAAACGCTGCGGTACGCTCTCTGTCTTTCCTCTCATCCATGCATTGAACCCGCCCTTAGCCCCAAAATAACACTCCCCCGCCCCAAGAGGCGGCACAGACCGATGCGCCGCCACCAGCTGCGCCGTCGCCAGCTGCACCTCCCGCCGCCAGCCCCGACCCCAATGCCTCCATCCAATCGCTTCTTGCATCCAAAAAAGATGCCGCGAGCAGCGTACCACCAACTCAGCCAGCCTGGAATTCTCAACAACCTCTGCATGCACCGATGAATGGGCTGCCTGCAGTGAGTCGCACCAATGTTGCACCGTTTCCCGAACCGTAAACACAACGTTTATCTAGCCACTGGCCCCCGGCAAGCGCAAGCTCGACGATAAGGACACGGAGGATCCACATCACAAAATTAGGCGCATTGTAGGCGATCACGTATCCCAGGATCCCTCCAGAGTCATGCCAATGACAACCGTAATATGTCTCCATGCCGCGGTCGCACAGAAGTCCTACGGAAGTGAGAAGCGCTTCCTCTGCCCGCCCCCTGTAGTCCATATCGAAGGCCCTGTCTGGCACCTCCGATCACAGCAGTTGTCCATGTCCGTCGTATCTGAAAATGGTGAACGCTCCTTTGAACAAAAGGCGCCACTCGACAACAACATGACTGCCAGCTTCAAGTTCCTGCATGTCACTGGTACTGCTAAAGCGAAGAGCTTCCAGTTGTCCCTCGATGTCGCAGAACCCGCACCCAACGCAACTGGCTCGGAAAGTAACGCGCTCCCAGGTCGGGTTTGGGCTTCTTTCGACTCTGCTCCCGTAACCATTATCTCCAAGCCGTCCAAGAAGACTGCGAAGACGCGTAATATATCGTCCTGCATTCTTGCTGGGGGCCCCGTGTCACTATTTAACAGGATCAATTCCCAAACTGTTCGCACCAAATATATGACCATAGATCACGCTCAGTTATGCGCGAGCAACGTCGCGTGGTCTGCCTTCAATGTCAATGTTGTTCGACGACCTGACCAGGCGAATCTCATAGGTAAATTCACGTGATCGAGTTTCATGCAATGTACTCACCTTTCGTGGGATTTTCAGGAGCCCCGCTGCCAGTCACGTACGGGTGTGAAATTGTGCTTTCGGATACGCATTCAGGTATCGCGACATCGCCGCTCATTATTCGCAAAGTGGACAAGGGAAGGGTGTCTCCAGACGATGGAGGGCCAGTCAGCCAAATGCAAAAGATCGCCTTGCAGCGTGTAAATCCCGATGGCTCGAGGCACTATCTCTCCGCTGCGGGGCCGATACCAGTGCCCGGCACCCCCGGCGTGATCCCCCCACCGGCGCCTGGCATTTCCTCACACCCAGGCACCCACCCATTGCTATTCCAGTCTCCTCGCGTTCGAGAGGAGCTCAAAGACGGCGTCCGAATTATCTCGGACGAAGTCGATGATTATTTGTGCTGGACCATCGTTGGTATCTGTAAGTATCACTTTATACACTGCGAGTCTGAACATAGTGATTTACCATATTTTCTAGCCAAATTCCAATACACATTCTTTGATGCATTTGGTCAGAACCAGACAATACCGGAAATGCCTATCACTCCGTTCCCAACCCTCTTCACTGCTCCCGTGTATCGCCCTGCTAACAATGCCGTCGAATTGACCGTATCCAACTTCTTCTACGAGGATCCTAAAACACACGTACAAACGCCTCTAGATGTTTATCTGGGTAACTTGGGGCCTTTGCGCCATCGAGTGTATCAAGCGGCGACTCCTGGTCCCCTAACCAATATCGCACCTTTCGGTCAACCACTTGTAGGTGGTCCTCCTCCCCCTGATGGTTCGAACCAAGCAGCAGGCGACCATGCGATGATGGCGGGACCCTCAGGCGCTGGCATGTCTCCACCACGATTCGTTCCCACTGGGCCGCTACACACCATCGTTATCGTCGAGATGCCCCCACTAGCGGACGTGATAAAAGCATTGGAGGAAGACGCTCTTCCACCTAACCACGATCCCTCGAGGCCGCCAAGTAACGGCGAAGGCTCGCAGCCCCGTGAGGGCTCCAACGGCGCTTCACCTCCACACCCTTCCATCACTGGTAGAAGTCTTCCATTGCTATTTATCCGCGCGTACGACGGAGTTGGCTATCATTCTGGGCGAACAATAGCGTGCGAGAACGTATTCCAAAGCATGGACCTGTCAGCTGTACAGAACCCAACCAATGCCTTGCCAGGAGGCATAGAACCTGGGTGGCTAGCCGCCGCCCAGGCTGCAGCTGCAGCAGAAGGTGGATTACATGGATGGACTCTCAGGGTGATGTAGGGCATTTCTGTGTTTTTGTTTTTCATTTCGCTGTATCGTGTACCGTGTCGTCTTTTGCTGTGAAGTGATTATTTTATTGAATATACTCTGGTTATTTTGCAAGACTGCCACGGTCGTTAATGTTAGATGCCAGCCAAGGATCTGATGAACGTTGGATGCTGGTTGATATAGAATCTTTACCCCATCAAAGACATTTTCACGTTTGGGGCATCGATAAGGCAACCTACAAATACATGGCGTGGCGCTCCTTCCTCCCTTGAGCCTTATCCATAGCCACCTCTCTACCTCCGCTGTCCCATTCCTATAAATTTGCTGATTGCCTGGTAGGTCTTCACAAATTGTCACCATTATACTCATCCTTCGACGCATGCTCTCTAGATCTTCCGTCCGCTCCAGCATGCCATACCCAGCTGACGGAATCCGTTCTCAATTAGAGTGGAACTCGACTCTGAGCCCCGCAAAGGCCCCAGTCACCACAGAGGCGACCAAGTTCCTTCGCAAGGTATGTTTGCACTGCAGATCGTGACCCAGGGAGCAGAGGCTTACAGTGGGCGCTCTGCAGACCGCCATTATCGCCACCATTGGCAAGCGCCATCTTATCTCCCCGCGCTGATGGGATAATAATGTGTCGGCGATACCTTTGTAGGCCCCAAGGTAAACTCCATCGAGAAGCTTGCTGCCCTCAGACGCGCTGGTGTTAATGTCGGTAAGTCGCGTTTGTCCAATGTGCGATTGTAGAGGTGTTGATGAGTGGGTGCAGTGCGCATGAACTTCTCGCATGGCTCGTATGAGTACCACCAGAGTGTCATCGATAACACTCGCAAGATGGTCGCAGGTTCGCGTCTATAGACATCTACGTGTACAGCACCTATTGATGGACGTTCTGTTCATCGTTTAGCGGACCCCACCGGTCGCCCAGTCGCCATCGCCTTAGATACTGTGAACCCCCTCATCCACTTCGAGCTCTGCTCGTTTCGCTGACATTAGACCGCAGAAAGGGCCCGAGATCCGCACGGGGCTGATGAGAGACGGAATTGATGTTCGTCTCGGCGAATTGTTATCCTCTCTTCTCATCTCCTCATCTCCGTTATCGTCTTCCATAGATCGCAATCCGTGCCGGACACGAATTCATCATCTCCACCGACCAAAAATACAGCGAAATCTGCGACGACAAGGTGCTGTGGGTAGACTACGTGGGTTGTGTTTCCTCGGCTCGAGATTAAGTGGCTGAATTCTCTCGCGATAGCAAAATCTTCCCAAAGTTACTGCGCCGGGGAAACTGATCTACGTCGACGATGGTTAGTTGCCGACTTGGTGCCTGGATAACATTCAACTGACGGATTGCTGGATTGTCTAGGTATCCTTTCCTTACTGGTTTTGACCATCGACGGATCGAATGTCCACGTCCGTACCCTGAACAACGGAACCCTCTCTTCGCGTAAGGGTGTCAATCTCCCCAAGACTGAGGTTGATCTCCCTGCTTTGTCCGAGAAGGACAAGGCGGACTTGAAGTTCGGTGTCAAGAACGGCGTCGACATGATCTTTGCGTCATTCATCCGCCGTGGTCAGGACGTTGTTGACATCCGTGAAGTCCTTGGCCCCGACGGTGCCAACATCAAAATCATCGTTAAGATCGAAAACGAGCAGGGTGTTGAGAATTTTGACGAGATTTTGAAGGAGACGGACGGTGTCATGGTCGCCCGTGGTGATCTTGGCATTGAGATTCCTGCTAGTCAGGTATTCCTCGCCCAAAAGATGATGATTGCGAAGTGCAACATGGCTGGCAAACCTGTCATCGTCGCTACACAAATGTTGGAGGTAAGCCCCGTTACTCTGACTTCCTTGACTTTTGCTGACATTGATCTTTAGTCTATGACGGTACGCATTCAACAAATGTTCACTGCAGTAGTAGACACCTGACCCTCTGCGCTAGTACAACCCTAGGCCTACTCGTGCCGAAATTAGTGACGTTGCTAACGCTGTCCTCGATGGGTCCGACTGTGTCATGTTGTCCGGTGAAACCGCCAAGGGGTCATACCCCATCGAATCTGGTGAGTATTTTACCCTCCTGTTCCGTAGGATGCGCTGACACGGGTTATCTCAGTGTTGATGATGGCGGAGACATGTCTTCTCGCAGAAGCGGCCATTTGCTACCCCCCTCTGTACGATGAGCTACGAGCTTGCCAGCCGCGTCCCACCGCCACAGCAGAGACTGTCGCTCTTGCCGCCGTCGCTGCTGCATCTGAGCAAGATGCTAGCGGTATTCTGGTCCTCTCTACGAGTGGTAACACCGCCCGATTGGTCTCCAAGTACCGTCCTCGCGTCCCAATCCTTACTGGTAAGCTATTTAGCGACCAGTGATAATAAGGTCTTAATATTGCACCTGTAGTTACCCGCAACCAACAAACGTCGCGCCAAATCCACTTGCACCGCGGTTGCTACCCATTCTGGTACCCCGAGCCCCGTGGAATCCAGGAGCACCAATGGCAAAAAGACGTGAGCAATTAGATACCTACGGTTTCCCTTACTGACAGATTTTGCCAGGTGGACAACCGTATTCGATTTGGCCTGAGAAATGCGCTTGAGTTGGGAATTATCACTCCCGGATCGACCATCGTTGCGGTGCAAGGATGGAAGGGTGGCCTCGGCCACACCAATACTCTCCGTATCCTCACCGTTCCTACTGACCCTGCTGACCTCGCCTTACAACCATTGGGCTCGCAGTAAATGGACCGTCTTCTAGATAACAATCTTCGGCTTGATATGTACCTACTGAGTAACTGAGTAACCTGACCTGTACAGTACTTCTATATACAAATATCGCATCTGCCTGCATTGTATATCTTTTCGACTCTCACGAGAGTCACAAGCCTAAGTGCCATCAACGCCACAACCAATAGCGGCTTGAATTGACCTGCGCTAAATATTGCGCAGCGCGTTAGCTCGTCGCGTACTTATCACTTCTTCCACAACCTGGTCAGTCTCTTCAGCTCGCCAGCTGATGGTCTCGTCCGTCTACTTCCCAACTCCACGACAAAATGGATTCCGCGACAAAGGCAGAAAATCAACGCTGCCGTCCTACTCTTCCGCTGTCCAGGAGAAATTGGGGCAACGGGCGTATAGGTCCTGGTGGATACCCATCTTCCTCCCGCTGCCCGGGATCCGGACACGTCGATTTAGCGTCTATATCCCCAATGCCACGCGAATACACCAGTCCAGCATTGCACATTTCGGTCGCAAACGTGGAACGCTGGTGTCATGTTTGGCTCTCATTTTCATCATTCTGACCACTTTTGCTTTCACGAAGCGGTTTGCGACCAAGTCCAAGCAATGGCCGACTGCGTTCGTGGGGCCGTCATCTACTTTGGTGTTTCGAAGACGGGATTTGCAGCGGATATGGCAATGGGAGATTACAAGTGGGCACTACCCCAGTCGTAAGGACAGTACGTAGCCTACTTATCTCTTATGTGCACTCAGTAGCTTATGTGTTATAGTTCCCGATGGTATACGTCTGACGGTCGCGCCGGAGAATCCAGCACTTCCGCCACGGAAGGGTACGATGCCTTCTCACCTGAAACCGACGTCTGGCCCCGTGCAAGTCCATACCACTGCCGTAGGCCAGCGACGTATATACCTTGACATTCAAAGTCGACCGCCCAACGTCGCGTATCCCCCTCGGCCGGTCCCAGGCAGTATTGCAGACCTGGACATCGTTATGGAGCATTGCGATTTCTCCGAGAAAAAGGTGCGTGCCAAAAATGAGGCATTTTTGCGCATTTAGTTAAGCATTTCCACAGTATGTGCGCGACTGCCTTGAGGTATTGCGCGTTGGTGCTGGCCTAGACAACGGCAAGCGGGTGAGGAGGGGCAAGATGGACGACTGGAAGTATATTTATGTGGAGCACGTTGCAAATGGTACATATGTGCCACCCCCAATTGAATTCGAACCCAGTGACACCGACGTATCCGACTCTGGGCTCTCCAAGAAGCGGGGGGTAGACTGGGAAGCTTCGCCGATTGCCCTCCCTCCGCCTTTACCACATAGACCGTATCCTACGCTTCCCCGAGGCCCATGCGACGAAAACCATTCACGAATATTCCATATGTTCTGGACAGGCCCGTTCACCGACAAACCATACGTCTCCCTTCTTTCCTTTCTCTTTACCCAAAATCTTGGACTTGATACGCAAGACGATATATCCGATATAATATGTAAACCCCAGTTATGGGTATGGATAAATCCTGGACCCGCCGCCGCTATACCCACTACATCAGCAACTCAAAGCCTCTTCGCAGAACTCAAACACAACCCATGGTCTTCGCCTTTCCTCCATCCCCGATTCAAAGAAGCTATACACTTCAAGTTATGGAATACCACCGAGCAGTTGGATAGTATACCGGAACTCAAGGAGGAATGGAGAAACTACGACTTATTTGTCTCCGGAGGCGAGATATACAGCATTCCCCAGCGGAAATCGTCGAGTACGGAATCAGTTGCAGGGACAACATCCTCTGAAGACGATCTCTTCAACCGTACCGGTTCCAAATCATCCCAAGAATATGATCGGCTGTCGGTCATCCTTTCTGATATGGCTCGTTTCGTTCTATGCCATCGATTTGGAGGGACGTATCTTGACGCTGACACCATTTTCCTCCGGGACTGGGAAGATCTTTGGGGATGGAAGGGCGCATTTGCCTACCGTTGGTCTCGTCTGCCCAAATACAACACAGCAGTCCTCCACCTTAACAAAGGGTCTGCCTTGGGCAAATTCCTCATACGTACGGCACTGAGAAATAATAACGACTTCCACCCAATGGTCGTGTATCGATACGCGAAGGAAGCTCATATGGAAGGACTCTTGCTGCGGCTGCCAGACGCATTATTTGATCCCGCTTGGCTGAACACCGAAGATTATCAACGCGACCGGCCAACGCAACCTTACTTTACAGCGTTCGTTATTCCATCTTTTCTTCCGTGCTTCTAAAACTTAAACACTTTGAACAGTTTCCCGGACTTCTTCAGTACATCTGGCGTATACAGCGCTCAACCGCAAGCACTTGGATTCGAGGGCTTCTTCCGCGGGAGTTATTCCTATCATTTCCACAATTCTTGGTACGCCCTCATGCTCATTGACTCTTTATGTGTCTAACATAGACACCAGGTGGACAGCGTTTGACGAAGCGCGTAACTGGCCAGACCTCGGTCCGAAGTTCAGCGCGGCTGAGCGTGCTGCACGAATTATAGCGAAAGCCAACGGTACAACCCTCGACGAGGAGAGCGTCGCAGATGATAACAGAGACTTGAGCTGGGCCACGGTGCTCAAGAGGACATTTGAGGCTTACATCCGTGGCGAACGACCGAATATGTACGGAGAGTGGTTACAGTGGTAATATTGCTGCCATCTATCTTTCCCTTTCCCGCCTATACAATCTACGGCACGCGCCAGGGGGATACCTGGCTGCGTCTTTTGTCAGCTTTGGTCTAGGACTCCCTGGACGCGTCACGCGTGCAATGACCCCACGTCCTTGACGAGAAGACACGAATATCAACCTTCTAATCTGATCATGGACTAATTATGGACAACACTGCAGGACAGTATAGATGTGATCCAACCATTGTATAGACCCTTAATTTACTCTGCACTTTATTTCGCCAAATTTGCTTGAGCTTTGTTGACTGTCGCTTTCAGTGTCGCAATAACGCCCTCGGGATCTTGGGCCCCAAATATGGCTGTCCCGGCTACGATGACATTGGAGCCTGCGTACGCGCTCGAACGGTAAATCCGAGAATACTTGAGCAGTGCAACTTACCTGCGTCAGCACAGGCGTCTATGGTAGCAGGACTAACTCCGCCATCAACCTCTATGTCCTTGTCAGGGAATCGGGCACGAAGTTCGGTGACCTTGGGTAGGCATCTATCAAGAAATTTCTGTCCCCCTCGGCCGGGGTAGACTGTCATAACTAGGAGCATGTCAGCTGCTGCGGCTACATCGTCGGCCACGGCTGCGGAGGGGGTGTCCGGAGAGATCGCGACACCGGCCTTCATCCCCGTGCTGTGTATAGCCTCAATAATGGGTATCGGATCGGCTGGAAATTTTCAATTCTCGAACAACGCTTGGACAAATCTCACGTACAGGTAGCCTCAAGATGGAAACAGTATAGCGATCCACCGGCGTTGGCGATGTCATTGACCCACTTTCGGAGGCCGTTAGCTGGATCGAGGAGCTGATATAACGCTTGACGCACCTTCTCTGGCTGCGCTACCATCATATGGCAGTCCATGAAGATTCCTGGTACACCTTTGGAGACACAGGATAGCACGGGCGCCCCTGAGAACGGCTACAACTCTATCGGTGCATACTGTATTTCATTGAAATGTCTTACCCATGGTGATATTGGGCACAAAGTGTCTTGGATATAATCGATCAGTAATCGTGGCACAGCCCACTGGAATAGCGCAATGGTCACCCATCCATAACATCTAATGTCCGATCGCTCAGGACTCAACTGCGGATACAGAGCTGTGGACAGCGTACCCATATGAAGCCATTCTGCACCGCCCTCCATCATCCGCTTACATTCTGCGGTGAGTTGACCAAAGTCGGAAGCGAGTACTGAGGGAGAAATGATAGCTCGAGGCATGGATGAGGTGGTAAGCTGCGGTAACTTGGCAAAGAATAAAGTGATCGGGGCCTATATTTGAGAAATGGCGGTGATGCTCCACCCGTCCATATAAAGACAGGAATTTTCTGCCAGAGAGATTATTCTCTCCGTCCCCACCCATCATGTTCGCAAAAGTCCTGACGCTCTCCGTTGCCTTCCTTGCCACCGTTGATGCCGTTCCCCAGGAGAGAAGACAGAGTCAGTACATTTTTGAGGAAATTTAGGAAAATATCCTAACTTTGCCGCAGTCGACAGTGTTTTCAACTCAATAACATCTGTAGCTGGGTCAGCATTTTCAGTGGGCACCGCAGGAGGTGAGTGAGGACGAAATAGCATCAATTCGTGACTCTGACTTATGCTCCTGGTAGCTGCATCCGTTTTTGATGATGCAACTTCGTTTGGCGGCAGTGTGGGTGCAGACGCTACTAGCGTAGCTGGTTCCGTCTTCACTGATGCTACATCATTTGGTGGCAGCGTTGCCGGAGATGCTACGAGTGTAGCGGCCGGTGTATTCCAGACGGTTGTTTGTGCGTATTCCACATATGTTTGCCGCGATCACTTACTGATGATTGCCTAAAGCCGGTGTACAGGGGGCCTATACCGTTGTCACTAGTGTCGGTGGCGAAGCCATTACTCTGACCAACGTTGGTGGTGAAGTCGTGACGTTCGCGGGATCTGTCTATACCAGAGCAACCAGTGCCGCCGCTTCGGCTGCTTCGAACATAAACTCCAATGCTGGTGTGGCTATCACCCCGCTACAGCTGTCGTCAACGGCCCTCGTCTGCACGTTTACAGTGCTTCTCAGCGCATTCAGCGGAACGGCCATGGTTCTATTTTTGTAGAGAGAGCGAACATTTGAACTATCTTTATCGGACATCTATAAATGTACATCCCCATAATGCGGACTATGCATAGGATAAATTATCAAATCAATATCACACAAAGTCGTTCATTATCAAGCTCAATTTGGAGTGCCTAAGGATGTAGATATCTCTTCAAACACCCTTCAAACACCTCGCGGCCTCACAGCCCGCTGGACCTTTGGTGATCGTCGTCTCAGTCGTAACCTGAAACGGCCCTCGCGCAAATAAACATTACAAACGGGGAGCACCATGCTTCGCTTTTATCAGCACATGATGGTTTCCATGTGTTCCACTACACTTACCTTAGTATTGGGAGGTGAGGAGGTGCGAGGACAGCCTGTAACCCCTTGGCGACTCAAGATCGTATAAATACCCCTCCTTACCCATGTAGATTCCTTGCGCTGGTAGCCTCCCCCCCACAAATTCATTCGCGACCAATCTTCACGTTAGCTCATCCTTTCTTTGCATTCTCTTTTTACGACCTTCTACGACAATTAACGAATCAGAAATCAATATGATGTCCAAGCTCTTCACATGCTTCTTCGTCTTCACCGCATTGGTTCTTGCGATCAACGCGACCCAGCTCGATGGAGCCACTAATGACCTGGAACGCAGAAAGTGTGAGTGCATCTCGGAAAGTGCTTGTGAGCTTGATACTAAAGCCAACTCTAGCAACTGCTGAGACCATAGTTGATTTGATTGACGACATAAAAAAGGCGAAGAAGAATTCTGGCAGCGACGACGACGACATCTTCAGCAACCTCTTCGACGATGATGACGACGTTCCCCAGGGCTTCTTCACCACCGTGACCAGTGCGTATGCAAGGGCTTCATACTTATTTTGCAGCGGAGAAGTTGACGCGTGAGCTTATTAGATGTTGGAGGCTCGACAGCCACAATAGTAACACGCAGCGGAGGTCCAGCAATCACACTGGCCGCACAAGGAAAGACGACAACTTTCGGTGGCTCAACTTGGACGGTCCCCACCGCAACGCCGACAAGTACATCGTCTGCTAAATCTACCACCACGTTATCAGGATTCACCACAATTTATACTTGTAAGCACACACCTCATACGGGGTCGATGTCCTGATGTTTAGTTTATTTCTGCAGCACTTGACAAGCACGCTGCCACAATAGTTTCGAATGTGGGCGGCGCCGCGATCACCCTGACTTCGTCGAAGGGAACAACCACCACGTTCGGTGGATCAACATACACCATCGCCACGCATGTCCTCGCAGCATCGGCGTAAGTACACGTTTGTTTCACCTTCATGTTACAGCACATTGATGGTTCCCGCTGACGCAGGTCCAAATCAAACGCCGCTGGAGCCTCCATACAGCCAATGTCCGTCACAAGGGCTGCTCTTGGTGGTGTTTTAACTGTTGTCGCGAGTATTGCCGTTGGCGCTATGATTGTGTTGTAAGAATCGTAAAGAGTAGTTTGTAGAGTCAGGACGCAGCTGGCCTGTGTGTTACCGTGACGAACCACGGTTGAAATGTAATTGTATGGGTTACGCAATGGCCTACACCTGGGGTGTCCAAGGTCTCGCCAGGGGTCTAGAGTCCATTAGACCAACCGAGTAGCTTCTATGGACTGATGCCTCGGATGCGGAGGGTGGATGAAACTGACGATCGACTCGTAAGGCAGGACTGGCCAAATGGATGATATTAACCAGTAACTAGTAGAGGACAAAAAAGTTTCCGGCGGAAAGCCCTTCTTGAATTGTCTAAGCTTCAGCTTCCATATCTTTGTTGGTCTTGAGAGGAAAGTCAGGAAATCGCGGATAGCCGTGGACAGTGTTACGCACATGAGGATTGTAGAAAAGGCTGTTCATTCCCCAGGGGAAGGGCTTGACTCTCCTGTTCATGTACTCGAAGGCAGGGACTTCGGGAAGGTGTCCGCCGTTCTCGGCCTTGAGATGCTCTTCGTGTGCGGCATGTTCAGCTTCAGCGTTGTAGACCCAGGCTATGCAGACGGCCACTGTGGTCGAAATATGAGTTACCGCATCCGGTACCTTGAAGGCATCTTATAACAAACCTGCGGGGAAGCACCCGTAGAAGCTAAATATTGAATGATAAGATGTATTCTTTTAACGGCTAACATCAGCTATGCATACCTGATTTTACGCCAAAGGTCGGTGGTACCTGCGATTAATACCTTCAACAAAAATTCAAGGTACTCCAAATCTATAAACCCGCACCTGCTGCATGGTGTTCAATAGCAGCCTGCTCAGCAGCGAAGCTACCAGATCCCTGGGCAGCAGAGTATGCACGAGATTTGGTTGCGCGGGTTGCGCGCAGCGTCGGGCGCAGAACGTTGCGGGCGAGGAAGGACATGGAGTTGGTGGTTTGAATTCAAGTGCAGTTAGCCATTCTAGACGGGTTGCTTCGGGGTATATGATTACATAATGTAGCCCATACGAGATTGAAACTCCGAAAGGGTTACTGAAGGTGACGCGTCCGAGACGGTTCATTCACAGTCCATTATGGTCAACCGCGCTCAGTCCTCAGCAGCTGGTGTTCTGGCTCTGCTATCGGAACCAGACCCATTATTCAAGCAACATGCCCTCAAGGCTCTCATTTCCATGGTTCCCCAGTTCTGGGCAGAGATTTCGGAGCACATAGCCCTAATGTGCGCAACAATTATCGTACATGGCGACCAAGTACTGACAACACTTGACCGGTCTACAGAGAATCATTATACGAGAGCTCAGACCTTGGGAAGAACGTTCGCGATGCAGCTGCACTTTTAGCCAGCAAAGTCTACTACTACCTCGGAGAATACGACGAAGCTTTGTCTTTCGCCCTTGGCGCGGGGAACGCGTTTGAAGCAGAGACTCGCGCGCCAGGCTCCGAGGAATATGCGGAGACAATGATCTGTGAGCTCTGTTTGAAGTGGCGCTGAATGCAATGACCGACCTACCGCCATTAGCCAAGGCCATCGACAAATATATCGAGCTACGAGGCCAACAAGAAGGGCAGAAAGAGAAGATCGACCCCCGCCTCCAGTCTATAATAGAAAACCTATTCTTGAAGTGTGTGGCAGACCGGGAATACAAGCAGGCACGTATCTTAGGCATTTCCATATTCCTTGCCTTGAATTGTCTGTCCAGGCCATCGGTATTGCCCTCGAAGCACAACGTCTCGATATAATATCGAAAATCTATGAACAGACAAACGATACCGCACTGCTCTCTTACGCTATGGACGCCGTCTCGGACACTGGCTTCCCCTTGTCCTACCGCGACCAAGTTCTAAACTTCCTGCTCCCACTATACCCCCGACCATCCAAAGATGGTTCTCCACACGCTCATTCATTGACACGCTTGCTCTTGACTCTCAGCAGCCCTTCGCACGCAATCTCACTGCTAACATCGTTGGTTCCGGATGACAAACTTTTGGCGTACCAATTTGCCTTTGATCTGGTAGAAGGCGGCGCGCAAGATTTTCTAGAAAATGTTCGGAACGATCTTCCAGAGGGTGACGAGGTAAATTTCTACGCAAGTGCCGTCTCACGTGGGATCTCACCGTAAAAATAGAAAACGAAGCCAATATTCGACAACCTACGGAATATCCTCACTGGTCAAGAGACGGTCAAGCTATACTTCCACTTCTTGAAACGAAACAATCACGTCGACCTTCTGATATTGAAAAACACACGAGTAGGTTTTTCTTCTTTGGCCGCTACGGTGTGCTCAACATCAGCTTGCAGGACGTTTTGGAAGCCCGGTCTTCGATATATCACACAGCACTCACCCTCCAAAATGCGTACATGCATGCTGGCACCGCTTCTGACGTTTTCCTGCGAGACAATCTTGACTGGCTTGGACACGCTTCAAACTGGGCCAAGTTCTCCGCCACAGCTGGCCTCGGTGTTATTCACAAAGGCTACTTCGAACAAGGCATGACAATTCTGGGCCCGTACCTGCCTCAAAGTGGCGGAGAGAGCGGGGTTCAGGGCGCCGCATACCAGGAAGGTGGCGCTTTGTACGCCCTCGGGTTGATTAACGCTGGCTGCGGTAGCTCAGTCGTCGGCTACCTTCGTGATACACTGAAATCCTCCTCCGGAGAAGTTGTTCAGCATGGTGCTGCCCTTGGACTTGGTGTAGCAGGAATGGGCTCGCGAAGCTTGGAAACTTTCGAGGACCTGAAGACAGTCTTGTTCACGGACTCTGCTGTCGCCGGTGAAGCTTGTGGTTACTCTATGGGGTTGACAATGCTGGGTACGGCTGACCCCGAAGCTGTTAGGGAGATGTTGGTGTATGCTCGGGAGACTCAGCACGAGAAGATCATTCGCGGGTTGGCCGTTGGGGTGGCCATCATCTATTACGGCCGACAAGAGGAAGCCGACCAAACAATAAAGTTATTGTTGGAAGAGAAGGTACACCCGTTTACTTTCCAGATAGTCACTCTTCTAATGTGGAATGCAGGACCCGATTCTTCGATATGGTGGTGTCTACACGCTAGCTCTCGCTTACGCCGGGACGTCCAACAACAACGCCGTCAGACAGTTGCTGCACATCGCTGTTTCCGACACGTCCGACGATGTGCGAAGAGCTGCTGTGACGGCCCTGGCGTTCTTGTTGTTCAAGAACCCAAGTCAGGTTCCTCGTATGGTCCAGCTTCTTAGCGAAAGTTACAACCCCCATGTTCGTTGTGGCGCGACCCTGGCGTTGGGTATTGCATGTGCTGGAACTGGGCTACAAGTGAGGCTTTTGAGTGGGATATTCCTGTTGTACTGACCATATACTTTCAGGACGCCGTTGAGATTCTTGAGCCTATGACCAAGGATTCTGTAGACTTTGTACGCCAGGGTGCATTCATTGCTCTGGGTATGGTCCTCGTACAACAGTCGGAAGTCACGTCTCCATCTTTCGCTTCTACGCGCGCCCTTTACCAGAAGATCGTCTCTGACAAACACGAAGACCCTGTTGCGCGCTTCGGTGCTGCACTCGGCCAAGGCCTCATCGACGCCGGTGGCAGAAATGTCACGATCTCCCTATCGAGTCGGGCAGGCAGTCGCAACACTAGTGCAATCGTCGGGATGGTCCTCTTCTGCCAGTTCTGGTACTGGTATCCTCTGGCACACTGCGCTTGCTTGGCATTTCAGCCTACCGGGATTATTGGACTGAACGGTGACCTCAAAGTGAGTTTTGTCTATGACTTGAATAGAACGCAGACCTAAGATATCCGAAGGCGCCTCAATTTGAGTTTATCTCCAACGCGAGGCCAAGCATGTTTGCCTATCCTGTCGACACTCAGCCTCCGAAGAAGGAAGCTGTCGCAAAAGTTGCAACGGCCGTCCTCTCCACCACTGCCAAGGTCAAGGCCAGAGAAAAGCGCAAAGCAAATGCTGAGGGTGATGGGATGGAGACGGTGGGTTAAACGTGGTTTTGACTTAATACAGTGCTGACCATGGTTGACAGGATGAGAAATCCAAGGCTGAAGGCGATGTTGAGATGCGTGACGAGGGTGCATCTGGCAAACATCGAGATGTCTCGCCCATCGACGGCCTATCCGACGAGGCCAAGCCATCCACATCTAAACGAAAAGAACCTTCATTCGAGATGCTCCCCAATTTGTCTCGCGTGACCCCAGCGCAGATGGCCTATATCAGCTTCCCCAATGACTGCCGTTATCGCCCCGTCCGCCTGGTCTCGGCCAAACCAAAGAGTGGGAGATCGGCGATACCCTCATCGTTAGCTCTGCAATCGGAACAATCTGGTGGTGGAGGCATCTTGATCTTGACGGATCTCCGACCGGATGAAGAGGCTGAGTTCATCGAGTTCGAGCCCACTGCTCCGCCCGCTCCAGAAGCTGGAGTAGCTGTACCTAATGGACATGCCAACCCTCTTCCATCGGGTCCTCACATCGCTTTGGATGAAAGTGCCCCTGAAGCTGACCCTCCAGAAGCGTTCGAGGTGAGTAGATCGATAGTCTCTAGGTATCCTTAACTAATCTATTCTCACAGTACCCTTTTGACCACGATACTTAGTGTTTTAATCCGTTCATTTCCTTGCATTATACTATTTTTGTCTTCCAAATACGGGCTGATAGAGAAGAACGCGAAGTTGTAATTCGAGTGATCACTTCACATGGTAATGATATTATGGCGTCATACTCGGAGAGCGTGTGCTCAGTTCCCACTAAACCCTGGGACCGGACGGCATCCAATACCCCGTCTCTTTCCTGACCATGGTGTACCGTGTTGGCATATTGGATGACTACCAACAGGTTGCGCTGAAGTTGGCGGATTGGACACCCCTCGGGGATCAAGTCACTATTGACGTGTTTACAGATACCATCCTCGACGAAGATGTTCTCGTCGAACGATTAAAGGACTACGATATCATATGCACCATGAGAGAGCGGACAAAGTTCTTCGCGTCCCTGCTCGACAAGCTACCAAAGTTAAAACCCTTGACTACAACGGGGATGAAGAATAATGGTATCGACGCAAAGTATGCCAAAGAGAAGGGTATCGTGGTATCTGGTACAGTCGGCGACGGAAACTCTACTCTCGAACATATATGGGCGTTGATCCTTGCCACGGTGAGGTACATCCCCCATGACGATGCGAATACAAAGGTGGGGAATGTGTTGTGGCAGACGAAGATACCCTTGGGACTGGCTGGTAGAACCATTGGGTTAATAGGTGTAGGTAAACTTGGTGCAAAGACAGCTGCTGTAAGCCAAACTTCATTCGATTGTTAATGCTCTGCCCTTATATTACTTATAGATCGCGAAGGCATTCGGGATGAAAGTACTTGGATGGTCTCCCCATCTTACTCCGGAGCGTGCTGCAGAGGCCGGCGTCGACTTCGCAGCGTCCAAGGAGGACTTGATAAAGCAAAACGACATCGTCTCTATTCACATTGTTCTGTCCGAAAGTACTCGCCAGCTGATCAAAGCAGCCGACTTGGCGCATATGAAGCCCATCGCGTTCTTCATTAATACCTCCCGCGGTCCCATCGTCGACGAGGCCGCGCTGATTCAAATCTTGGAGAACAAGGCTATAGCGGGTGCCGGGTTGGATGTATTCGACGTTGAGCCACTCCCGCTGGACCACCCCCTACGAAAATTGGAAAATGTTGTCTTGACCCCGCACATGGGGTACATTGCTGATAGCTCGTACGCGGCAAGTGCACTTTCGTTTCCTGGTATCCTTTGCTCTAACGACCTGTGACACAACGATCATGATGTTAGACCTTTTGGAAGCAGACAGCAGAAAATATCTCTGCTTTCCTTGCAGGCACGCCGACGAGAGTTCTACAGTGAACCCTATTCGTGTTCCCGTATTTATAATGTTCATGAAAGATCTGTAACCTTTTGTAACTTCGAACTAGGACGTATTGTTTCGTGTGACAAGCTCGGCGTGACGGAACGCGTGATGCTGATTAGCGTGACAGCCTTTGATCTGAAACCAGGCTTGATCCTCGTGCATCTCTCCTCTTTGACTCTCACTCTCACTTCCGTCATCTGAGCCACATCTCCCAGATCCAAAGTAATGGACAACGGCGCAGAATCTCGTACTCAGAAGGCCCGGCGTGATGGTCTGTTATCATTATCTCCATCTCCCAATCTCTGGAGCTCACCGATATACAGCCTACAAGAACAAGGGTGGCCTGAAGCAGGACGACCTCAGACGTCGCAGAGAAGAACAGCAGGTCGAAATTAGACGACAGAAACGTGAAGAGAATATCTCAAAGCGAAGGAATTTCCTGCCCTCTGCCGGCGCCGACTCCGATGAAGAAGTTGGTGGTGGTAGCTGGGATCCTCCAGTATGCACTCATTCTCTTTCGTTGAAGTACGAAGAGGTTGAATTTTGTGCTCAGTTGGCCGATGAGATGATCAGTGGCGTCTTCTCAGACGACGGGGAACGCCAACTCGACGCGACAACCAAGTTCCGCAAACTTTTGTCCAAGGAAAAGAACCCTCCCATCGAACGCGTTATCGAATGTGGCGTCGTCCCTCGTTTTGTTGAATTTTTGAAAACTGGCGCCTCTATGCTCCAGGTGCGCGCGGCGCAACGCGCTTTGTCGTTGTAAAAGCATACTGATCCAATGTCTTTGAGCAGTTCGAGGCTGCTTGGGCTCTCACCAATATCGCGTCCGGCACAGCAGAACACACACAGGTCGTGATTAACTCTCAGGCTGTCCCCGAATTCATTAAGCTGTTGTCTTCCCCCGTTCTCGATGTTCGCGAGCAAGCTGTCTGGGCGTTGGGTAACATCGCCGGAGACAGCCCACAGTGCCGAGACTATGTATTGCAGCAGGGTGCTTTGAGGCCTCTGTTGGCCCTCTTGAGCGAGCAACACAAGCTCAGTATGCTTAGAAACGCTACTTGGACGCTCAGCAACTTCTGCCGTGGTAAATCACCCCAGCCTGATTGGGAATTGGTACGTCGGCTTGTTTTGCATTTCGGCAATTGTTAAATGACCTGCTCAGATCTCTCCTGCCCTTACTGTTTTAACAAAATTGATCTACTCTCTCGATGACGAGATCCTGATTGACGCCTGCTGGGCCATCTCTTACCTCTCTGATGGCTCCAACGACAAAATCCAGGCTGTGATCGAGTCTGGTGTTTGCAGGCGTCTCGTCGATCTCCTCATGCATCCTTCTACATCTGTCCAGACTCCGGCTCTTCGTTCAGTCGGGAACATCGTTACCGGTGATGACCTCCAAACCCAAGTCGTCATCGCGTCCGGTGCCCTCCCCGCTCTCCTCTCCCTTTTGTCGTCGCCTAAGGATGGTATCCGCAAAGAAGCGTGCTGGACGATTTCCAATGTCACTGCAGGCTCTCCGCCACAGATCCAGGCCGTTATCGATGCCAACATCATCCCTCCCCTCATCAACATCCTTCAGAACGCCGACTTCAAGACACGCAAGGAAGCTTGCTGGGCCATCTCCAACGCCACGTCTGGCGGCCTTCAGGAGCCCTCGCAGATCCGCTACCTCGTTACTCAAGGATGCATCAAGCCCCTCTGTGATCTGCTGACCATGATGGATAACAAGATCATCCAGGTTGCTCTCGATGGTCTCGATAACATCTTGAAAGTTGGTGAGATGGACAAAAGTGCTGCAGGCCCTGGTGCAATAAACTTGTATGCGCAATATGTGGAGGAGGCTGGTGGCATGATTACGATCCATAACCTACAACAACACGACAATTTGGAGATTTACAAGAAGGCGTTCAATATCATGGACAAGTACTTCCCAGATGAAGAAGACGTTGATGCTGCGATCAGTGCCCCAAGCGTTGATGCCTCGGGTGCATTTGCTGTGCGTACTCATACGCGCCTTCTTTTTTTTTTTGCCGATGCTGATCTACTTTTCTGCAGTTCCACTCGGATATCAGTGCTCCACAAGGAGGTTTCAGCTTCGGACAACAATAAACTAATGATCATGATGATCGTGTCTCTTACCTTCTCTGATTACTTTACGCTCGATCATTCAAAGTGTGTATCCATCCTTATGTACTAGTTTTGCAATATAAATGGTAGGTCACTCTGTTCTTGAGTGATCCCTCGTCAAAGCTAGCGTTGTTTATTTCCCTGTTGCAGAGGTAGGAGATTTGGTATTCTTCGATGAGATGTTTCTACCGCGCGCACATGGACTACTCCTTCGATTCCTCGGGTCCAGCACTACCAGGGATAAGCTAGATTATCGCGAAGTTAATACACCTTCGCCAGTAGAGAATTGCAACCACACCGACCATGCAAATATTGTTGCCGTTCAAAAGTGTCTGCGAGAGCTTGGTTGTCTTCCTGCCTTGCGGCGTTTCTTCACTATGTGGTCGTCAGACATTTCCTTGCGATCCTGAGGCAGGGCCTTACTATTCTGTCACGTCCTCCAGGACCATATCTATATGTTGGATTGTCAGTGCTGTGAAGAACTACAAGCATGGAACCGACGCACTAACGAAATCGTCGAAGCCCAGGAGAGTTCCAGTGAACTCGCGATCGGTCTTCATGATGACCCATATCCTGGAGCCGATGCACCTATCAATCAGCTCTGCATAAATCAGCGATATTATTACGGTGGAGTGAGGGGAAGCACACCCAATGGAAGGATCTGGGAGGCCATCTTTTGAGTACGTGGTGGTGAGGAACTGACTCCTGAGTAGCGCGCGTGATGCCCGACGGGCGTCTTTCAGTTCTATACTTTCATCGCTCAACAGTCCTTCTCATCCTCACAACATGCCCATACGCCTCCGGTTTCAACTCCATGGAAACCGCCACGACAAGATTTTCCACCTCGTCGCCATAGACCAGCGCGTCCGACGCGACGGCAAACCCGCCGAGATGCTGGGCATACTCAACCCCCGCCTCCAGCTCGGCCAGGAGCACAAAATGATGGAGTGGAGTGTTGACAGGATAAAACACTGGCTGAGCGTCGGGGCGACGCCCAGTAAGTCCGTGGCAAAGTACTTGGTTATGGTGCGTGGATTATGTTTTGTTTCGAGGAGGACGTGCGTGTGTTGAGTGCTTGGTATGGTATTTTGCGTTTTGTGTATAGGGCAATATCATAAAACCAGAGTCAAGGCTTGCTCCAAAGCTACATAAACCATGAAGTACGACGACAGCACATTACCCGCACGACATGGCGGTCGACTAGCTGCAATTTATGGGACGTTGGCACGGTCGTACGCGCCTGCCAATGAAGGGGCGGACACTATTTTACTTGGGCTAGAATATCAACAATCTCATCGTGGCCAGCCACTTCCGCCAGTTCCAGCGCTGTGAAATCGTCTTGGTCCTACAACACATCAATTCGCGACAAATACAGTCTTCAACTAAGAAACAGACCAACCTTCACGGTGCGGTCAGCACCGCTGTCTAGTAGCAGCCGCACGACATCTGCGTTCCCTCTGTCGGCCGCCAGATGCAGAGGTGTGAATCCCTTGGACAATGTGAGATAGCAAGCAAGCAGTCAAACAAGAAATAGCGCACAAATTCATCGTGCTGGTTCACATCGATGTCGGGTTGCATCTTCAAGAGGCTTTTTAAAGCCTCCACGTCGTTGGAGACTGCGAACCCATGAATAGTGTTGTCCTCTGCTGTGTCCGGAGGCTTCATTGAACTAACACTGGGACCCATCCCGCTTGACCCTTTACCGGACGAGGGTCTGTCATCGTCGTCCCAAATACTATTAGCAGCTGTAGCGTCTGTCGACGCGGGCGGTTCAGGTTTGGCCTCTTCTGACCAGCCGAGGTCGCGCGCAATTTGCAGATACCTTGCCTCAGCATCCACAGCACTCGTATACTTCTTCTCAGCATCGTTCCACGCATCCCATTTCGCCCGCCCCGTCATGTCAAATATCGACGGTTTCGAGAAGGTAGGCTTCGCAGCGACGGTCACGAACTTGAAAAGGCTATATAACTATCGATGCAAGATCCACAACAGAACGTCAAGTTCGCCCATTTAACAGGACGAATGGGGGTGACCTCTAGCTTGACCGTGTTCGAGACGGACGACAGCGACGACGACAGGGATAAATAGGCAGCGGCGGCATTGAATTGGGCAGAAGGCGTCGTAGCGGTCCCACCACTCGACATGGTAGAGAGCAGTCTTTAGATTATGTAAGCACTACGAACGTATCCTATAGTCTAATTCATCTAAGTCCTTATGCCAGACCAGCAGCTTGCATGGCCTAAATGGATGGTCGTTGGTCAATTTACCACAAGGGGGTATTCACGACGAGTCTCACCTGGAGCATTTGCTGGCCGATTTTGGCGGGGCTGTCGGTGACAATGACACCAGCACGTTCAAGAGCAGCTACTTTATCTGAGGCAGCACCTTTACCACCGGAGATGATGGCGCCAGCGTGACCCATACGTCTTCCAGGGGGAGCAGTGCGGCCAGCAATGAAGCCGACCACAGGCTTAGGGTTGGCCCGAGTCTTGTTATACTTCTCAAGGTACTCCGCTGCCTCCTCCTCCATAGAACCACCGATTTCTCCAATAATAACAATACCTTGAGAGTAAAAAGGTCGGCGTTAATTAGAAGCGGCAAAGAGACGCGGAAAGAGGGGTCACCGTCGGTGTTAGGATCGTCAAGGAACACCTTGATGACATCAATGTGCTGGGTGCCAGGGAACGGGTCTCCGCCGATACCCACACAGAGGGACTGGCCCAAGCCCACATCCGTGGTTTGGGCGACAGCTTCGTACGTGAGCGTACCGGAGCGGGACACGATACCTGCGAGAGAACCACGGTAAGCGGCCATAGAAGACGCCAAGAAACGCGTGACACGTACCTATTCTCCCGGGTTTATGGATGTGGCCTGGCTGGATGCCCATCTTGCAGCCGAGCGGGTTGATGATTCCGGGGCAGTTGGGGCCGACGAGACGGGACTTGGACTGGCTCTTGAGGGCGTTTACGACCTGTCGCGCACTGTGAGCAACGTGGGTCGCGTTATTGCGGGCGATAAGACACGTACGCGGATTTCATCTGCCTGGGGAATACCCTCGGTGATGCAGACAATGAGTCCGATTTCGTTCTCAATGGCTTCAATAATGGCATCTGCAGCGGTAGGAGGGGGGACGTAGAGGACGGAGGCATCCGGTTGCACTTCACGGACAGCCTGCGTGTGTCGTCAACGCGGTGTAACTTACCTTCGAAAATCAAGCTCACCTCCTTCACGCTCCCGAACACAGGTAACCCGAGATGTGTCGTTCCAGCCTTCTTGGGGGAGACACCGCCGACCATTTTTGTTCCGTACGCCAAAGCCTCCCTCACATGGAAAGTACCCTGCGAGAGTGCACTTCAGCCTGTTCATTCGTTGCCCGGTGGAAATGCAAGCTTACCGTCTTCCCCGTGAAGCCCTGGCACAGGACTTTGGTATCTTTGTGGATGAGGAGATTCCGAATGGTATCGTCGTAGCTGTTTCTTATTGAAGAATTTGAGAAAGTCCGGCGTCCGGCTTATCCAGAAGGTCAGTGACAACGACAACGGTCCCGGAATGCTCGAAACCCACCGCATCGTACAAAAGATTGACCAGCTCGTTGGAGGGAGAGCATCTTACAGAGTCAGGCGGGCCAGCAGGTCAAGATTGAGGATCAAGGCAAAGTTGCGGTCTCTAAATTTGGCGGACGGAGGCCCTCCGGCATTCAAAACGAGTGTCGCACGCTTGACTTGACTTCTTTTGGACTATGGAAAATATACGAAAGTTTACTAGTTACCTTTTACATAGACTTGCTTGATTATGTAGAATAGTGTATGTACTATCGATGTCCGTCACCTGCTGAAATTCCATCTAACGATCCAGGCCACGTCTTCTATCCTTCGCTTTGCGGGACGCGCGATTCAACGTCAAGATAGCGTACTTGACTTTGTCGTATTGCTTGCTCTGGAGAGAACTGCGAACGGTTGAGATCATCGAACAAAATAAACATCATGAAAGACAACGAACTTGGTAATGTCAGCGAAAAATTGGGTCTTGGCGTCCGCAGGCGCCGCAGAATTTGGCAGCTGCTGCAGTATTGAAGGCAACCAGGTAAGTAATTGCTGCATCCATACGATGGCCGTCGCGCGGAATATCGAGACAACAGTCGAGGCCGAGTCCTCCGGGAAGTCACCTATCAAACCCGCTAACAAAAGCCCCAAGAACTCAAAGCCCTCCTTTTCGAAGACACTCTGGATCGCAGCGGCGTAGAGAGGATATTTTGGCGGTGGGTTAGTCGTGTCCGTGAGACACTCATGAGTGAAGATGATGCGGAAGAGATCTAGAGAAGCAAACAAGATATCAGAATGAACCATGGTAAGGGCTGCCATCGTCGCTCGAAATGCAAGAGGGAAGGCGGATGATTGATAGAAGACGTCTGGTGCGAAGTCGGCAAGCTGCAAGAGCATCTGAACGTAATCCTCGATGACTGCATTTCCAGTCAGGAAAGCGGATGCCTCGTAGAATGCACAATACATACCATCAGGTATATCCCCTGGCGTCTTTTCTTGAAGTAGGGACACTACCTTACTCGTGGCCGTTTCGTAGACTCCCAAAAACGATGCACGAAGTTCTGGACTTTCTTCGCTGCCATACTGGCTGACAATTTTGCCGGCAATCCATAGATAACTGGGGAACCCCGTTATTGTGAAGGCTTGAGCCATCCGTGCAACAACAGACGGGGCAACGTTTAGGCCAGCCTTGCCGTAAAGCGTTATTCCGTGTCGAAGGACGCGAGTGGTTCGCTCCGCGATCCCGTAGTCGTTTCCGTATTTGGTGATGAAGTTGTCGAATACGGTCCACATCTCTTGGCAGGTATTTTGGCATGCTTCAGGCAGAACTTCACCAAAGCCACGAACGACATGCAACATTACTTCGAGGTTTTCCAGACCACCTAAACAAACGGTGAATATGTATATGATAATTCTTGCAGGCCCAAACAACTTACAGCCAACTACTTGCAGTTCTTGTTTCGTAGCTGTGCCCTTTACTGTGATAGCATGAACTTGTGTCATGATATCCATAACGAAGGTCCTGAGCGAATCGGCCGCACGATCCATTGGCATGGCGGAAATAACATATGCAATAGCCTCATAGACTTCGCGACGGTCCTCTTGTGACAAAGCTGCGCCTGTGGTGGTCAAGAAAGTATGGAGCGTGGGCAAGAAATCAATTAGGTGCTATCAATAAGAGTAAGAATCGTTCATTCCCGACTGGCAAATGTGTACGCACCTCTTTGCAATCTTGGCACAGATATTTCAAAGCCTGTCCTGCGGCTGCAGAGACCTCTATGTCGGAACTTTGGAACCCAGTTGAGATATATTGTAGTTGAGCTTGGATATAATCTGGATGTTGGCTGATCCATTCGGTATAACGAGAAATAATGAGCAGAGCGGCGTAGCGAACGCGAGGGAAATCCGGAAGCGAAGGTAGAAGATCCATTATTTTTGGGACAGCGGTGTTATCTCGGGGATCGACTTCTGCTCCCATAGACCTCATAGCAAACAACGGCGCCTCTATAGCTTGCCAAGAAACGGATCCTGGCGGTTGAGAGAGAGCGTTGGCAACCATATTGTACGTTGCCGTGATGCATGTCTCTGGTCTGAGCACCATGCAACAATCCTTGAGAGTATCGCCCATAACGTGGCGGAAAGACCGGAACTTCTCTGCATCCTGCGCGGACAAAGGCTCTGCGTCTGGAGGGAAGTGCAAATGTTGTATGATGACGGCCATGAGACTGCGGTAGGCGTCCTGGAAGTGGTGAGACACAGATGGTTTCTTCCCGATGACTTGCGCGAGTCGCATCCAGAAGGGGAATGTAATGGGTACGATGTCCAAGTCTGGGTAGGCAGAGCATTCTCCGATGGCCTCGACAATGGGGAAGAAGGTCTCCGTATGTTGAAGGAGCAACAGGCGGTATGTTTCCCCAGCTTCAGCGAATATACGGGCGTATCCACGAATCTTCTCGGGGTCGTCTTTGTCTATGCTCAGACGGGGACGAAGCGCGATGACGCGAGGGACAACAAGCTCGATGACGGGCATGTTGTCGTCTATTTCTTGTGTTTCGTGGATCAACTCGCAGATCACATCTACCGCCGAATCGAACAGTTCTTCGGATTCTAATGCGGCGAAGGCAAAGGCAAGGAGGGGGGTCGCAGCTAGGTCACTTGTCCTAACCTCGCCGGCAACAAGCCAGCTTCGAAGACAATCGAAGATTTGGCTTTGAACGGCATTAGTGACGCCTATTAGTGGCGATCATCAGGTATGAGAAGGGACGAACACGAGTATGGCCAACGTACCAGGTGCCTGATTATACATAGCTAATAAATTCAGAATCTTCGTCGAATTTGCAGTAAGGAGAGATCCTGAACGCTCTCTATATTCATCATCCTACGTCGCGTCAACTCCTGCGATCCGAATAACGATCGGTGAAGCGTACCGTTACAGGGATCCTTGAGTTCCCGGTCAGCTCCTCTGGAAGCAGCGTCAAGAATTGCAGTAGCGTTGGCACAGTCACTGGATTCGCGCCAAACATGTCTATCATGGTTTGTACAGCATCATCCCATGATGGTAACTGAAGAGCAAGTCCGGAGATGGCTAGGCAGAGCTGTACGATGATCGTGCGCGGACCTATGTGATATCTCTGCAGTGCTGCTAGCAGTCTGTCTCGCAAAGGGAGTAGATTATCTTGTTCGACCTGGTGGAGGTCAAAAGTCACCTGTTGAAGATCAGGCAATCAGTCCATTCCTTCCGTCGTGAGACCGATTTAGTGGCTCACTTTGGTCCTGAATGTCTGAGCAGCAAACAGCTGTGCTGCTGGGGGTGCGGGTGAGTGCAGGATGGCATCGCAGGTTGACCACGCTTCAGGCTAGGACAATGACGGATTGGGCTCAAGTCAGAGGTGCTGGTCGAGAGACTGGCCAGAGGCGAAATTTACAGAATGCTGGAAATCCTGGAGCCACGAGTTTGCTTTATCGAGCGAGGCTTTATCTGGTGCGCGCGAGAACACGTCGAGCACGGAGAGAAGCTCCTGAATCTTATCGCTCATGCTGGTTGAAGGTGAAGGAAAGGGTGAACCAGCAAACTGATCATCAGCAGCGTGATCTCCTTGTTTGTATCTGATGACACTCAAGCAGTGGCATTTCGCGACACATCAGTGGTATATTTGCCATCAAAAAAGTCCTACGGCAGAATGAAAGCATACTAAAAAGATGGGACGATACGATATCCATACAGCAAAGAGCGAACGGTTCTGATCAACCACCAAGAAATGCAGCAAGCGCTGCAGAAAGACGAAACTACAAGGACCAAGAAGACGCTTGACATCCTTCTCGAAGAGCAGCTTACGTGCGTTGAAGGAATCCTTTCTTGCGGCCGGTCTAGCACCACGAATCAGCAGGGTTCGCGCACGAGGAATGAAGAAATCACGTACGCCGGACTTGCCGTCTGGTGTGAGAGGTCGACCTTGCTCGATTCGTCGCTTCTTTTCCTCGAGCTCGTTGCGCTGCTTCTCGAGGGTCTCCTTCATCTCCTTGTGACGGGCATACAGCTCCTCCTCAGACTGCTTGAGTTTGGCTTCCTTCTCTTGCACCTTCTGTTGGAATACCATCTTCATCTCAGCCTCCATCTTAGCGAGCTTGGCCTCGTGCAGCACTCGCTCCTCTTGCATTCTTGCGGCAGGGCTAAAACAAGGTTATCAGAACTCGTATATCACTGCCGCAAAATTAACCCACTTGGTCTCCTTGAAGACAGCTGGGTCCTGGATGACGCCCATGCTGACCAATTTCTCTGTTCGCCAGTTCTCGTAGAGGACATCGTTGGTGTATTCGCGTAGCTCCTCCATGTAGGTGCGGACAAGCATCTGCCTCAGCTTGACAAAATCGCAGTGCTCTTCGTTGTCGACCTCGACAACACCCCATGGATACACACGACCCCGAACCTGACGACCATCCGGTGTCTCGACGACTTGGTTTGAGCCAACGACGGCAAATGGAATCTTGCTTGCAATTTCGGCAGCCTCAGCAAGAGTTTCCTCATCCTCGTTTTCGTACGTGGGAGCCTGGAAGATGTGGATGTTGTGGTATTGTATGTCGGCAAGAATCTAGTTATATTGATGAGGAATGTAAGGTTAAATGAGTGGCGGCGAATCTTACCCGTTGCTTGAATTCAATGATTTCTTCGTCAGTCATGGTGTCAGCCTTGGCTATAACAGGAATCAAATTGACACGAGTGTGCAGCCGTCTCATGAACTCGATGTCGATTTGCTTGAGCCTACAAGGTAGCTTAGACTTTTATAGAGATGATATATGAGTCTAAACACGTACGAGTGACCCGTGGGCTGGATGAAGTAGAGGCATGCGTGAACACGATTGTCGACAATCTTTGAACGGTTCACGCGATTCTCCTGCTCAAGATATGAGTCGAAGCGAGACTCGATGTTCTCGACGATGGGTTTCCAGCTAAAAGCGCGCAAATTTTCGCGTCCATTAAAGTTAAAGCAAAAATCCCACGTACCTGTCGTCGTTGTTGACGAAGTCACCGAAGCCCGGCGTGTCAACAACGGTAAGGTGCAGCCGAACCCCGTTTTCCTCGATATCTGAATACAGTTCAGAGTCGTGTGATAGAGACAGAATGGAAAACTAGCAACGCACCAGCACCAATACTCTCAATGGCAACCGTCTTCGGTCGGTCGGCAGCGGGAGGCAAAGGCTCCTTTGGTGGGTAGAGAGTCGTGTTAAAGAGCGTATTAATGAGCGTCGACTTGCCCAAGCCCGACTCGCCTGAGTCCCTGGTCAACAAAGTGAAAACTGAACAGTTATGATGAAGACCTACCAACAACCATCGCAGTAAACTGGAAGCCCTTCCTTACGCTTTTCCTGTGCACCTGGTTGGGCAAATTCGAAAAACCAACGAAGCCCATGAGCTTTTTGCGAATGACAGAAGTCATTGGAGAGGATTGAGCGGTCTGTGCTAATGATGGACTTGAACCATTTGGCACGCCGTTGTATGAGGCGTCGCCATTGCGAGAAGAGGCGTACGAGTCGGTCATCTAGCAGCAGAATACAGTGAAGACGGTGAGCAGGACGAGAAGGGGACAGAAAATACGCTGTAGTGGTCGCTGACGAGAGGGTCGTCGTCTGGTACTGGAGGGAGGAAAGAAGTTGGGCTTGAAGCTTGGTCTTGTTTGGCGCGGTCTTTGCCTTTGATGGAGTCCAAATCTGGCTTGGGCAGCAAAAGGGTCTACACCGCGGCCCTATACAGTCAGAATACCGCCACTGCTGAGGTTAACGACTTTATTACCCATGAATACGCCTTCCACTTGAATGGGTTCATTTACGTTGGTTCACCGACACGCGCAGTGCGCCGTCTCTTTACATAGGTTCACTGCTTAAATTAAACACGCAGCTCAGGCGAGGCGATTAGATAGTAGAATGTATAGATTACTGCCAGGATGGAAAATAAATAATGGAGAGGAAGCTGAACATGAGATAAGGAGTGGTTTATGCATCGCAAGCATCTAGGTTCATGTACATGTCGAACATCTCCTGCTCCTCCTCGCTCCAGACGCCTGGGTCAGATGGCGATGGGCTGGATGAGGGCTCCGCCTCTGTTCCGCTACTACCCCGAGGTGGCGTGGCCGGAATCGAAAAAGGATGTTTCTTGGCCCCCTGGCCCAGCCCGTAGGGTGAGTGGCGTGGGGTTCTCTGTCTGCTCGTCGTGTGTGCATCCGCGCTGTAGATGGTTCTGCCTTTGGCATTGAACGGATTGTGCGTCGGTGGGGAGGGGGCAGCAGTCTGACCAGCAGGATACTGACTCCTCATCGAAGGAGGGGACTGGTCGTGTTGACGACCGATAACAGAGAACAGGGCAACTCGGGCGTCGGCAGTTCTGTCCATGGTGCGTTGTCGAATGATGAGGATCGTAACCTGAAGGAAGGCCCTTCTTATAGCCCTGTCTATCCGTTTGCTTTGGCTGGAAGATATTGGATTTATACAAGCCACAGTGGCCCAATCTTACGCGTGGCCACCCCCATATACCTCGCTGGTCAATGGGGGTTCAGGCCACCCGAATATGATTGTGTCAAAGGAGGGCACAACGAAATCATTGCCATTGTGTTTACTGGATATTTATGGTATGTTTACCTTTAGCTCAAAAACTATCAACCACAAAACCAGTCAGCATAGGTCCACGATATGCGGATTGTGGATCTCACCGTCAGGCCTTGCATAGTGGCCAACGACATCAAGGTCGAATTTCCCTCGAATACAATCATCTAAGTCCAGCTCCGCAGTAAGTACCCCTTCAGATCCTAAAAGTGGCCCAGCAAGGACTTTGCCCAATGGATTGATGATAACACTTCCACCAGCAATCATAATATTGTCTGGCTTTCGATTGTTAGTATCGGCAACAGGATGGTCTGGGGGGTAGTCCTTTTCTTGCGCAAACTGACATGCCGACAAGACGAAGCAACGACCTTCGATGGCGATGTGGGTCATGGTATTCTGCCATACTGGCCTAGCATCTACTGTTGGTGCGCAGTAGATCTGAGTGCCTTGCGAGTAATAATAGGTTCTGACTGAACGCTGCGTTAATTGACATGCAGAAGTATTGAGACACCTTACGCAAAGGCATATAATTCTCCCTGATGAAGATGCTTCTGTGAATATGCCAGTTAATAAATCGATTCGGGGACTACTTACCAGCATATAGTAGCCGAGAGCTTCGCAGAAGCTTGTGCGCCGAGTGTGTCATTGAACTTAGCTTCGACTACTGGAAGTGTGGAGCCGTCCCCGAAGCCCCAAATCAGCCTCTCGGAAGCCGTGGGCATCAACTTCCTATGTTTTCCAAGAAATCCGTCCTGGGGGCTGATGAACAGGACAGTGCAGTACAAGGTCCCTCCGTCACGTTCAATGACACCGACCACGATGAACACCCCGAGTTCCCTGCTAACGGACTCGATGTGAGAAACGGCGGGGGAAGGAACGTCGATTGCGGCGTTATGGTAACGCAAAAATTCTTCTCGGCCCTCTGGGGAGCGATCGCCCACCACAGTTCCGAATGTTGACATTTTGGGGTAGCCTCCGATGCTGCAATCCCCTTGGCTCAGTTCTCGTGAAACGAACATTGAGAAGAGAACCTCACAAGGCTTCCGGAAACACAACTAACTCGGACCCATCCCTTTCCTTGCCGATCCGAGCAAAGTGCTCCAGTTTATCCAAAGTGTTGGATAGTGAGTAACCAGCCGTGCATGCCTGAACCACGGATGCTTTGATCATCGTTGGAAACAAGTCGCAATTCGCGAACAAGAGTGACAAATCCGATTCCTAGAAAACCCTATGCTTCCCCAGGGCTAACACTCAACGTCACCTGACGCGGAAGACATATGGTGAATTCATGATTATATTATAAGTGTGTGAAACTACGCAATAGATGTAGGCGGTCCGGACGAAGCGACGGCTCGACCGGAAGGTAACCATTCAGCGGGGAAGTCTCTTATTGTGGGTCGGTGGAAGACACGACCGCGAAGATGTTCACCCTTTTTGGCCTTTCTAGCCTTGGCGTATACGTGCCGTAGGTCAAGAGGAAGTTTGGAGAACGTGTCACTTGCATCCTATAACACGCCGTCAGTGTGCAATTCACAAGTATACATATGTCACGAACATTTGCTGCTGCGACTAACCGGTCGAGCGCGTCGCTTGCCCACTTAAGATTCATTGCAGGCTTCGGGAAGTCTTCGCATGATATCTTCACGTAGCCGTTGCCCCATTCCTTATCCCGACTGATACCAGCGTCGGTCGGAGGATTTGGCGTCCATCTCGGACCAGCCAGGAGTTTCAGTTTGTGAACAGCATGCTGGCCCGCGAGAGGTAGATCGTCGACCGCAACAACAAGAACGCGTTTCAATGTTGCTGGGTGCTCTTCCCCTGCATAGTCCAGCGAGCGAACAATGAGCGGGGTTGACGAGTCAGGAGCAACAAACGGTTTGCGGAAGGCTGGATCAATATGAGCACAATATGGATTTTCATTGGCGAACTTAATTACCGACGAGCTTCGGCATCTCGTGCTCTATCAGACGAAGGTAGTGAAGTATCTGCCTATGCTGCCTGAGCATCATATGGCCGGAGGAAGCGGTGTCGTCGTCGTCGAATTCATCGTCCAGCAGTTCTAGAGCATCGCTAGCGGTAATCTTCTCCTCCATTTTCGTGCGGCGAGCGAGCATGGCTGAAGACGCATGAAAAGAACGAATGTGGCTGCTCGTCGCGGGTGGCGGCCTCACCTGCTTGGAGGCTGAGGCCAAGGCATGGTATACGACGCGCATGCTCGAGTTCGGGATTTCGACAAAACGCGTCGGGATGAGTTCGGCTGGGAGATGTTTGTTCGACAGGTTGTTGCCCCGCGGAAACAAATATAGTTGCCCCTGTCCAACTTACCGCTTAGTATTAACGCCATGTTCTGAACGACGATCACCATCTTGGACAGCATCGCACCATGGTCGTGAGTCCCTCCAATCATCAGAACATTGGCACAACCATCTTACAGGCAATAAAGCGTCTACTACTCTCGATCAAAGCAGAATTAGAGAATGTCACCAACCTAGAGCCAGCAACAGATTCCTTCGAATATTTCTTTCAGGTGGCCAAGTCGCTCGGCGGTAGTATAATTCACATTGAAGTATCTCCTAGGTAAAATGCAACAGCTGCCACGAAGTCCACCCGCGATTCGTCGCTCTCAATCGTGAAGTGCGTCACAGAACCATTCAGTGTCTTACAATTAATTTATCCAACGAGCAGGAAGAGCGAGATGTTTCAGGCGGCAAAGGTGCTACTGCGCACTTTGTTTGGCGATGCGGAATGTGTATGGCCGCACTGTATGGTTGTTTCCCCATCTCTGAAGCCGACCCATCTCTCAGGTAAACGGGAGAGTTCCGCCAAATTCGAGGCTACGAAGCTACTGCCGTATGCCGATGAGAACGGCCAATTCGCTCCCCTACTCACCATAGAGTGCAGAGGGTTGGAATTCGTAGGATTTGACCCGAGAGTATGCTAACTGGCACTCCCACATGATTACACTGACTTTTCGCGTAGGGGACCTGGCAATGCGAGGGGTTGACGGGTGCAAAATTTCCGGAGGTCGACCTTGAAAACGGCGAATGGGTGGACTACGACGAGAAGGTGAACCTCATACCAGTTTACTGGTACATTATCAAGATCCTGACCGTCCATCAGGCAGCACTTCCAGTAGGCGTATCAGGATTGAAAAGTCAATGGAGCAGAGCTCCCTAGTAACGGTATATGTATCGAATGAAATCTATCAACAGCTGAATAAATACGGACGGAGATACAGGATGCCCAAATTGTTGAAATCATCATGAGTGCAATTTCTGTTGCTTCTCGCTTGGCGGTGGCTTGATTCGCCCGCGAAGAATGTCCTGCTTCCAACCGTGATGATCGCTGGGTGATGGCAGATGTAAGGCCTCACTTCCTTCGTTAGCTATTTCTTTGGCCTTGTCTTTGCCACCTTGGACGAGTTGGCCCCCAGATTTCTTCAACTTGGTTATATGTTCGATGCTAAATTTAACATCATCATCTGGACTTGGAAAAGAGCATCTCCAACCGAGTACTCACCCCCAAAGTGCAACTTCTGCCTTGCTAATCTTCGCTTTATGCAAGTTAACGCCTCTCTTTTCCAGGATTCCCAGGAATTGATGGAAATGCTTTGAAAAGGTTGAGTGAAAATGTACAATTTATTCAGAGGCGTCACACCTCGGTAGATGTTCTGCGTCCCAGTAAGTTTCATAGAATCACCACCCAGCAAGGCGGTAACAAATTCGCTCACCGATAATGCCCTGAAAGGGGCGATAGTGTATGTATCAGACCATCCTTGACGGAGATCAAACCGGCTGAGGTGACGAGACCTCCGCCCAAGAAGGACGAGTGTTGGAATTCCCCGGTTTCTACAAGAAGCATAAGCATGAAGAAGTGAGTTCCAGAGCTCCCTATTACCTTTGATGCCAATGAAAATATTGACTAAAACAAAAACAAGAGTCAGTAAGGTCAGTATTATGTGACGGAAACTCTGGCTGACAATTTTTGTCCTGGCACAGAATGGTCAGCCTTGGTTGATGCTTAGATCAGGCCACGAAACCCGCCGAAACGTATATCCACGTATTGCGGCGCACCGTCTTTCTTAGCAGTCGATTGACGACACCGCGGATAGTGAAGTATTTTCTGAATAGCCTTGTAATACGGTACCTTCCTGCAATCGGTTCAGCGTAGTGCTGGGGGTCCGAGGATTGCACAGATAAAGAGCCCGAGTCGCGCCTCGTTGTTGGGACGACGCCACCAGGTAGTTCATCTGCCACAATACCCAGGCCTTTACCAACCTCCTTCCAATGGCCAGCAGAAGTATCGACAAATTGATGGCTTCGGGCCCATCGTAGCTTGCCCTCCTGATCGATTTCAACGAGATAGTTCAAGCCTAGCGTTCCGAGGTAATATTTATCATCGGCCTTGTGAGAGTAGATCACTCACGTTGTTCGTCCGATAGGTATCTAGCATCGGTGATAGAAAGTTTGTTAGTAAGAAAATGGGGTTATCAGCCCACGTAGAGGGAGTAATTGTAATTTGCATACTGGATACGCTGGCTCATAGGAACTCAGTTCACTGTGACTAGACGGGGGACAAAGTAGCTTACCTCTGCCTCTAGCTGAGAACGCGGACATTCTTTGAGTGAAAGGTCCTTCCCTGCTCCTTTGTCTAACCTATAGATTTTTTAGCCGTTGTAAACGAACAGAAAGTATCGGACGATGGAGGGTATACCATTTGAAGAAGTTGTCCTGGGTATCCTCTTCCACCCATTTCCTGTGATACCACTAGCCCAATGTATTTAAGCCTCTTAAGCGACTTCGATTTATAGCCAACTGGCCTTGACTAACGGTTACTCCGTTGTTAGGATCGGCGCCGGTGCGTGTAGAAAGCGTTGTACTCAACGATTTGATCCATATCTATGTTTCCTAGTATTATTTTGAGCATCAGATAATAGAAACAGTCCATTGAACTTACCCGTCGATGAGTTCGAGCCAATGCTGGGTTTCCAGCTGCTTCAGAGCGGCAGCAGGCTCACTTTGACCAGGCAACTGCAGCCGTTCGTTGGGATCCCTCAACTTCTTGATCAGGTCGGAGGCGCGTCTCCACCGTGCCTTGGGTGTATTCTGCCCTTGGTCTGCAAAGGAATTGTCCACCTGGAGTTCCTCGAACGTGAACTTGATTGTCAGAGTTCCAAGTCAACGTGACGGCTTACCTCCAGCTCCGCATGGCCCACTGCCTGCATCCAGCGATTGTTGGCTGTCATGTACTTGGCAGTAGCCTCATTCCGTCTTCGCCAGGCATGCTGTATTGTGCGGGCTGCCCTGGTCCGCTCGCTGACAACCTGTGTTGATGTTGACATGATTGCAGTGGCTAACAGTGTGCGACTGATTAGAAGCGATGTCACAAGATGTGATTGAATCAACAGGGCTGCTACATTATGCATATTAGACTGTTACATGATATCATAGGGGATGGACTAATGAACATTGTCGAATGTGTGTGAGAGTAAGAAAGAACAGATGCGCGACGAATTTGGATCAGAAAATGTGATATATGGATGAGATTGCAGAAATCCAGAGACAGAAATCCATCATGTAAACCCGGTGAAAACCCAGTTGTCTGGAAGCGTAAGGTATTTATGCCTTCGCAATTCCGAGGCAGTAGGACGCTCCTCCGGATTGCTGCCAAAAACGTGAGTATGCGACGGGAAAGGAACAAGAAAGAAACGGGCTGACATTGCGAAACATTTCCTTCGGAAGTCATCTGCCAGAGGGGACAAGATAACATCGTCAGGGACTGGTGGAGGGAGCTTAGCTTGGTAGAGCTGTAAAAGTGTCATCAGAAATAAATTGCTATAAAAGCGCATATTGTCCTACCTTGAACATCACTGCGACAACTTCATCGCCATTCCAGGGTCGCATACCTGCCCACATTTCCAAAACGACACATCCCATACTCCAAATGTCGATTTTGAAGTTGTAGCCTTTCTTTTGGGAATTGATAACCTCTGGCGCCATCCAGAAAACTGTTCCTTTCATGGCCGTCATGGCGCCGCCCATATCGTCTGTGCGTTTGGATATTCCAAAGTCTGATATCTTGCACACACCCGATTTCTCGACAAGGATGTTGTCCGCTTTCAAATCCTAGGACACCGTTAGAATTATTCCAACAGTAGGTGCAGAATCGAACAGCAACATACCCTATGGAGTATCCCCTTTGAATGAAGATATTCCAAACCATCAAGAATTTGACCCGTGAACGACTTGGTGACTTCTTCGTCGAACTTTCCATGTTTCAGCAAACAGCTTCCAATTGATCCACCAGGAACATATTCCAAGAAACTGTACATATCCATGAGTTACATTGCTTGCGAAGCACCGCTGTTACGACTCACATGCTAAGATTTGATGGCGTCTCTTCAAAACCGAGGTACTGAACGATATTAGGGTGGTCGAGGTCTTTCAGCGTCTCACTCTCGAATTTAAGGGCCTCAACAACCGTCACTTGGCGTGTATCATTCCTGTCGCTCAAAGTCTGTGGTATTTCGACTTGCTTGACTGCCATCATCTCTCCCGTGGTCGCGTTCAGGGCAAGATAGACCTGACCGTAAGTACCCTTTCCTATGAGTTCTCCGCGAACCCATTTGAAGGTCGCTGAATCTGAAGTTGTTAAGATAACAAACGTTATCAAATAGATATTGCGCTTACTTGGCCCGCCAGGAGGTGAGTCGGGAAGATTGGCGCCGAGACTTGCTTTGGCGGCATGCAGAGTCGTCACTTCCTCTACGCGACTGCCCCATAATTTCGTACTTCTCTTGCGAGACATAGTCGTATGAGAAGCGGCGGCAGCGCGCGAAGCGCGTTTCTTATGTTCTTCGGCAACAATTCGGATGGATTTCTTACTCCTCACCCTTCCTCTATCGGTGATCTGCAGAGGTGGCACGGGCGGATATTCCGGAGCTGTTGGTGACGTGCCGCCCGAACTAGCTTCAATGACTGGCTTGTCAAGGTCATGTTCTGGGAAGAAATCTTCCAGTCGGTCGTAGACGTCTTCAGGTGGCGGTCGGGGTGCCCAAGTGTAGTCACGCATATCGATGAAAGTGCTTCCACGTCCCGCATGTCTGGGTGACGGAGAACGACCTGCCAAGGGCGTCATCTTCGGAGCTGAAGAACGTATGGCCGATGACATGTCCGAGGCTGTACTGGGAACTGATACAGAAGACGTGCTGCCGTTGTCGTTTTGAATCTGTACTTTCAACGCGGGACCTCGAGCTGATTTCGACGGATTATCAACCATAGGAGGCTTCGCCCACATCGACAAGGAGGTGCCGCAATCATCACGATCGCTGTCAGATTCATCAGAAGGTAGGTGACTTTGAAGGAGGGGTGGCGACAGCTTGGAAACATCTGATGGAGTCTTCGGCGGGAGCGGAGATGTAGGGACATCGGCATCGTTCCTAGGACGCCCTGGAAGCAACGTTGCCTCGCTATTGTTGTTCTTCATATATTGAGCGAACACACGTTGGGCGTCCACAGTGAGCGTCGCCCTGTTGTCTTCATCTGGAATTAATGTGCTAGATTCTGAGGCTGAGACATCAGAATGTCTGTCTCGGGTAGATGGCCGACGTGGACTCATTGGGCTCGTAGGGCTGCGTGGAGGTGTTCGGTGCACATCAGAGCCATGGTGCCTGTCGCTAGATCGGTCAACAAGATTGGTGGAAGGTTTGCTTCCGTAGCCGCCGGCAGATGGGTATGAACGAATGGGGGAGATAGCACGCGGAGAACGAAGTATGTCTTGTGGTATCGGATCGTGGCTGTTGGTGTAGGTGGGGGATTGCATCCGTACTTGGAACCTAAGAGAAGGAGAGTTCGGATGTTCACCGATGGCGGACTGCGGTCGAGGATACGGCTCGGTCGAGGACGCAGATAAACCCGCTGAGGGCAAAGGAGGGGTGAAATGTGAGTAGTGGCTCTGGCTAAAGTCGATGGAGTTCGAGTGAGGGGAACCTTGCACAGGAAGCGGACGGTGGTGCTTCGGAAGAGGAGGAGGATTACTAGAACTACCAACACTACCAAGTCGACTCGCTGGCTCTGGGCGCCGACCTAATCCTGGGCGCATACTGGGCGGGTGACCGGAGGCTTTCAAGTTATCCACACTTCGAGCTACCTTCAGCATTCGCTTCCAGTGAGGACCTGATGTGATCATGGCTTTCTGTCCACCCATTTCTTCTTTGAACGGCGCAGGCCACTGAGGATTGGCGGCATTCCTACCCACCGAACGACCTTGAGGAGGATAGCGAGGCTCGAAGTTACTGGTAGGTGGTACTGCCGGGGGTGGAAGTCGGGGGGGAGTTGGGATCTTAATTCCGGAGACGGAACGGTTCGCGAACGTCGAAGGTATTTTGGCCCGTACCGGAGAGAGTTGTGGCCCAGAGAACGGTATTGAGGGCGAGCTTCGGGTAATATCTCTGGTAGAGTCTACATGAACCCAGTCGTCGTTCTCCAAAGGTAGTCGTTTATTATACTGAAGATCAGGTCGACTCTTTGAAGAGTGAAGCTGATGATGCCACCGCGACGTATTCTGTTTATGGTCTTCGCTTGCTTGTATAGCTTGCTCACGTTCAGCGGCAGCGTCAGATCCAGATCGTCCGTGTAAGCGTTTTGGTGGGACAGCCAAGGTATGTTCGTCAGTGAATGATGGTCGACTAGGGGACTGGGGAGGGGGGACTGGAGGACCATACGTCGAATGCTCGCCGTAAGTCGGGCTAACGTCTGCAGTAGAGGGCCGCCTGCGGTCTTGAGGTGGTGAAGGAGGTCGGGGTAGAGGGGATATGGCGCGATTTGAGTTGGTACCGTTCGATCGTCGGGTCAGAGGAGAAGGAGGGTTCGGTGTCGATTGGGGTGCAAACGGTTGATGAGGGGGCGGTCGCATAGTTGCTCGATGGCTATCCCAATCTGGGTTGTCGAGGTCTGCTTCATAACCATTTCGGGGATCACTGGTCGAAGATAAGCTGCCTTGTCGCGAACGGGATCGACGTTTTGGTCTCAGAGGGGCGGTGTCGGTGAAATTGGGTGGAAGGACGGGCGGCGGGATTGGGTTGGGACTATACGAGATGGGGGCGTGGAGCTGGGCTACCGGTTCGTGAACCAAAGCGGACGAATAGGACACCATAAGTTTGAGGGAACCTTTGGAATCCCCACGCTCTCGGCAAAGCTCGAACAAACGTTCATCGCTCAATGCGTCCCCAAGGGCGTAAGCTCCAATCTCCGTCACCCATATAGAGAATTGTTTTTGATCTTCTTCCTCCCAGATGGATAGCTATGCGATGTCAAGAAGAGGTAAAAGAGGGTAAATGTGGGGGACACATACCTTGGTAAATATCCTCTCCTTGATAAAAGCTGGATCCTTTGCACCACTGATATCGACAGTGAAATAACGTTCGGCATCTGGCGTCACGACGATAATGACCTTCTCGGCCACGGTGATAGTTGAATTGGTACTTGAATCAGAGCCAACCACTGTGGGAGACTATCACACCATGAACATTCGAAAGGGACGATGGGAAGTACAACGTACATTTACATTGCGAAGCGGTCGAACAGCTGGAGGGGGCTTGAATTGCTTTCGCGCTGAAAAGTCTCTGTCGGGTCCATGATTATCAAAATCGCCGCTAGAGCCAAGGTTTCCAGGTGTGCGTGGAGGAGTAGATTCGGCTGCAGGAGAACTTGTGCTAGATGGGGACGAAAGACCAGGGTGCGCCGGGGCTCGTGAGATAGAGTCTGAGGGCAGATTAGTGTCCACTGTAGGCGTTGGGCGTGCCAGCGGATATGGTGAGGTGACCGGTGATACATAAGGGTACGTCTGGGGGTGGAACGGTTGGGGCTTGAGCTGGACTGGTGGTATGTCGTCGTCGTTTTCCACGTCGGGGTTTGCGATAAAGAGATGTCTGATGCGCTTGCGACCGTCGGATTCCGACATGGCTAATCGAGCGGTGAGCATGACAGAGCTGATCACGAAAGCGTATCGCACCGACCAGCCCAGGGGCGATGGCTGGTATACGAGCGGGCAGAAAACTGGCAGGCTTGTGCAGCAACGAGACCTTGCCTGGTCCTTTGCGAGATGAGGAGGAGGAGGAGGAGACGTAGAAACGGTGTGGTTTGGGACAAACGAGGTTGGAGACAACCAGGCTCTCCTGGGCGCAGATGCAAGGGCAAATGATGACTAAGCTCCCTCAACGGCAAGCACAACAATGGCGCCCACTTTTCGTCCCTTTCACAGGCGCACTTCGCCTGCACGCTCCTCTTCCAAGTCACCAAGCACACATGTGCTTTCCTCATGTTCTTCCAGGCATTTTAGACCAAGGCCTTGTGGGCCTTGCCTGAATATTCGTATCTACTGCCTAGTTACCAGCTCTCATGCCAGTGCCACTCCGATCAGGCAAACACAACTTTGATGTTACATCCAAATAGTGATACAACAGGGACACTCTAGCAGACTGATCATTACCCATCGCCATTACACTCGAGAACCACTCATATCGACGTCGCGTTCGGTCAGTAACCCCGCACGAAGATCGACCTATCAATCAACCATGGTCAATGCGAGAACCGCGCACTACAGCACAACGACGTACCTTGGGGAAGTCCGCCTTCTCTTCCAGCAGTGGCTCTGCCCACGAAAGAAGCTTCAGAAGAAGAATCAGCTTGACTTCTTTCCCTTGCCCTGAATTTTCCAAAATAGCCGCGTTGACCTCACCAGCCGTCTTTAACCTCTGTGCAGGTGACAATAGCTCTGCGATCGCTGGAGGAGCTGCCGGCGAAGAATCAAACGCGAGAAGAGCCATAGTTCTCTCTGTTTCGGTAAGGAACTCTGGATTTTCCTCCCCTCGTAACGCCAACTCTTCTTGCGCAAATTGAAGCGCATCTGTCACCCGGCCTTGGCGGATTAGTTCTATCAACTTCTGCTGTTGGAGGTGGAAATAAAGCGCCGGTCGTGTCTCGAGTATCTATAGAGAAGAAATGCATCAGCATTGTTTTCGAGTGTACACGACAAATATTGGTTCATATTGAAGACTGAAGTTTTTGGTTGGAGTCTCATCATGAGCCTTACGGCTTGAGAGTGGTGCATGAAACCTTCTAATCATAACAACGTGATTTGCGTGCCAAAGCTCACCTCTGGATCAAGATCATTGACCTTGGCCATAGCTTCTTCGACATCACCTCGCTGAAGAGCCTCTCGAATCTCCATGCGACTCTCGATGCTGTCGAAATCAACGGGTGGATTGAGGCCGGCTTCCTGACTGAAGACTTCTGCTGCGGGTTTGTACCCTTCTGTAGCAAGGTAGTCCATTACGAGGCGGTTCAAATCACTGTCAAAGGTTGCATCAGCATTGCGACTTCATCAAAGATGTCGAGGCATAGAAGGCATCAGATAATACATGCAAATTTTGTACTCATCAAGGGATTTCAGAGAGATTCCCAAAATGTTTATCATCCTGTCAGAAGAAGAGGAACGAGTAATCACTCTTTGGAGACTTGCACCTCATGCAAGATACGTTCCCATTCTTCTTTGCGAATTGATGTCTTTGGAGTCTGGCACGCTCATGAGCGAACGTGTTCCAAAGGATGAGGAAAAGCACAAACCATGAAAATTTTACGGGAGGGCGCAGTAGAACCATTTTGATCAACTTCTGATTTAGGGCAGGCGCGAAAGTCTGCCAAGCCACGCCCCTGTCTTCCGCAACATCCAGTGGGTCACATACGACAGTTGTGCAGTTCACGGTGATTCGTAGTAAAGACAATGTCCCATAAAACGACACTAATAATACAGTATATCATGAGCTACTACCCGTTTCCCACTTGCGTTGCCAGGCGTTCAACCGTTCCATCATATCCGCCCACTCTGCCTCCGTTTTTACACCACGCAACCACTGGTCCTGGATCCCAAGTTCTTCAACGCGCAGCCAGCCTCTCTTCAAGTACTCATGGTTGAATTGCGCCCGCCTCCATGGTTCAATGAACTTTCTACCGTCGTTCGGCAGTGCGCCCTTCTGCTTTAGATGATCAATCAGGGAATCCATGTAGTCGTTTGAGGACCCGTTCAGCTGGCGGTGCCCAACATTGTATGGATCAAACCCTCGACGACGTAAATCATCTTCATATTCAAACAGCTCCTGTAGCATGTCCTCCCGCGAAGGAAGTAACTTTGGGTTCAGCATTGCGTGGACGGCGTACAAACTCTGTGCAGTGTCAGAAATGCAGTTTGCCGTAAAGATGGGGAGGCCGATGAACGCGAGCGCCGTGGGTGGGTAAGAAGGGCACAAGGACAAGATGTGCTTGTGCAAGGGGAATATGTAGCGAAGGTTGGTCACAAGGCCTTGCTTGTACGTGTCATTGGAATGCGCGGCAGGATCCGTTACGATTGTTCCTCCGTTGTCGAGGAATGGGAATTTGTTTTCGTACCCAGTTCCTAATACAACGGCATCGACATCGTCTAGGAACTGGCCGTCCGCCAAATTTATTCCTCGCGCCGAGAAGTGAGATATCTGAGGCACGACGTGAACATCCTCAGGAATATCACCCTGAGATGGGTCTATTGGGCTTCGTAAAGAAACATAAACCTAAAGGGTTTCAGGAGGGCATGGATCGTTTGGGGGATCTATCTCCGACCTTTTTAGCCATAGGAAGTACTTGCTTAACGACATCACTGCCACTAGCACGATACCCAACGACTAGCACGGTCAAATTGGCGTATTTCAGCGGATCGCGGTACCAAATGGTGTGTGACAGCTCGCGTCGAGGTTTACCGATGGTATGACTAGCGAGCCAGTCATCCTCTCCTTGCCAGTGTGGAATATGCGGGTAGTGGTTGTTTCCGGTAGCCACCACGAGGTGATCAGCTATCTTACGCCGCGTATTGTTCAGATGGTCGCGGTAGGTGATGTTCCACCTGCCGACTGCGGGACTACCAACCCAAGAAGCGGCGACAACAGTATGGTGGAATTTAATAAGACTCGTCAGGTTGTGATAGTCCGTATACCGTTGGTGATAGTGCTCGATATATTCGTGGCTGGGGTAAAGTGGTGTCCCTTCCTCAAAGGGAAAGCCTGGATAAGTCATTGTCGGGACTGGTGTATTGGTGTGTAAGCGAGGATATAGGGGCGTTTCCGGAAGGGACGGTGGAGAGGCAGTCTCCAGCTCGGGCAACCTGGGGAACGTATGCTGTTAGCTTGAGTCGGGTGCGGGAGCGCGAGAATAGCTACCAGATGCCCCCAACATTTCGCCGCTGCTCGAACAATGTCATGTCCCAGTCCCCTCTTCTAGCAGCTGGGAAGTCGGACAACGTGTTCAACATGGCCAGTCCAGCACTTCCAGCACCTACAATAACGAATGATTTGTGTTCAGGCTCTTGTTGCGTCCAATTTGTGGTGAAGATAGAGAAGACAAATTGACGTAGATTGACCATGTTAAGTAGTGCTAGTGAGATATTAGCGGTCAACCGCGAAGCGAGCAATCTTATATACACAGAAGCCTGAGCCGAGCTTGGTGAAATCCGCCATGGAAATGGCGTGCTTGGGGCTTACGCTGCAATCATTAGGCGTATCAAAGATAGAACAGTGATACAATGTGAGTACCAAATAGTGGGAGGCCTAGAAGAGTGTTCACTGTTTGGATACCAGTCCTCCAGATCGAATCATGTCAAAGAAGTCATCCTTGACTGCTACACCTGCCCGAAACGTTAGCGTGGAAGAACAGCCACCGGGATCAATATTTGATGCCTACCCGCGTCTGTGCCCCGAGACTTTCGTTTTGTGTCTGCTGCAGGTGCTGGTAGTGTGGGTTTACCCGAGCCCCTCTGGGCCTTGGATTTTTCTATTGCCGCAGTAGCAGAAGCTTGTGACTGTTGAATAAGATTGAAGAGTTTGACGACTACATTTTGTTCGTGTGAAGGGCATAACAGAGGGCACTATATCACTGACCTCCTCGTTGAGCGACCTTTCTCAAGGCACGTTCATTCTCACCGCCCCAGCCCCCGATAATATCCACGATCCTGCCCTTATCCTCCTGTTCCTTCCTTTCCGTTTGCAGCACTTTCTTCGCCTTCAATTCTAATTTTTGATCGTTATGCTTCCGAGATATGGAAGGCTTAAGTGAAAGTGGGAGTGCTGAGGGGGCATCGGTGTGCAGAAGCGATTGGAGGGTGTCACCGAATTTGTTGGGCTCTGTCGCGCGTCGTTTCCGTTTGCCGGTTTTGAGTGATTTTTTTACTGTAGCAATCTCATCTTCGGTATCATAGCTATCGGACCAGGATGAAGCGCCTGACGATGATCCCTGGGCTACTGAATGTGAAATCGACTCGTTATCTGAATCAGGGCTCTGTTTCCGACGTTTTGAAAGGGGAGCAGACATCGTAGTCGCTGTGGAAGATTGTGCGACACGTGACGGGGGACTGCAGTGAACGAGTCCTGGCCAGCAACAGGCAGTAACTACACTCGCACTCGCCGGTTGGATACAAATTACCTCAGGACTCCTGCACACTGCGAACTGGCGGCTTGCTCAAATCCTCGATTTGTCCGTGACAACGCCATCGACAGTCGGGCATCGATTCTATGCTAGTGCTCGCCGTGTAGCGCTCACCACGGGTTTGCTTCACGAACAACCACTACGGCTAGAAGATAATGGATCCTGCCCTGAAATTCTCTCCGGAACCCGACTTACACCCCTTGCACCCCACAATACCTAATATCGCGCTTCTGCTCTCCAGTCACTCAGGGTTAGCGCCATCCCAGAAGGCAGAGCTTGTTACACACTGCTTAATGCGTGCTTGCGTCTTTGGCGACTTACAAGTACTTTCATACCTCATATCAGACTCGCAGGCGCAGGCGTTTGTTGATCTTGGGATCCGCGACGATGACGGCCTTGGCCTTGTCAGCTTGACCATCCATGGTTTCGGGTCAGAGTCGGACAAGGATGTGGAGAGGGAAGAGTGTGTTCGACTGCTCGTCTCCCAAGGTGGCAGCCTGGTTGCCGATGAAGGTGAGCCATCAGTAAATGAAGGATCAAATGAAGTGCATGCTGATGCAGTCACGCAGCTGGCTGGACACCACTTCATCATGCTGCGTTACTCTCCCCACCTACCTTGATATCATATCTCATGACACACGGATGCTCTCCCTTTGATCGGACGCGCCGTGGGCTCATGCCTCTCGATATCGTGACCGCGCATTCAATGCTTCCAGGTCGCGACGACGTTGCGTTATTGCTTGAAGAAGCTATGCGTAGCGAAGGCTGGACCGGTGGAAAGATGGAACAACACCGTCGACAGGTTGAGCGGCGAATACGGAAGAAGCAACAACGACAACACATACAAGATGATGTTGCTCATGTACTCGACTTGTCCCCCAAGTGGTGGGGTCCAAGTGCAGATTCTTCATCTACTGACTCCGACTCTTCTGATGAGGAAGACGACATCGATAATTCAGGCATCTATGTAAGCTTCCGTTACATTGATTGTTTAGATTGAAAATCAACAACCTCATGATAGACTCCACCAGCCGACTACGCGTCAATGCTTGTCTTCTCCCCCGTGTCGCTCCCACATATCTTCGATTCGATTATCACTTCATACCAACCTTCCTTAGGTGACGCCCAACCTGCGAATGTCTTATACATGTTGGCAAGGTTCGCATGCCTGACGTGCGACCACACTTGGCTAGAGGACCTCATAATAGGTGCCACGGATGCCATTGAAGAAACCTTCTTCGTAAGTGGCGTATGCCTTTAGTTGCGAACCAGGCTAAATAATGGACAACAGAATCAAGGGGACGATATTACTTGCTTAGTCTTCTGGTTGTATAATACCACGATCTGGCTACACCTCATGCTGTGTGACAACTCGATAAACGAAGCTTGCCAGATGCTCGGCTCGTTTGAGCTTATAGAGGAAGTCATAAACTCAGTCTTTGGTTGCTTCATTCTACCCCTGTTGTAGACCCACTCTAACCCATCGTGATTGTAGTGTTCATCATTCGGTTTGCTGAGCGCAAGATTGATCAGCTATTGGATGCCACTCTGCTGGAATACAGGCCCCTGGCCTCTGACCTAGATTCCGTTCAGTTTGAGTCGGACTGGGCTTTCCTTCGGGCTTTCAGCTCCAAGAAGAGATCACATACGGTCACTCCTTCGGCAAGCGCGTCCCCCTTGCGAACTCCTACTTCGCCTACCCGCGCAGAGTCCCCAGCACCCTCACCTTCTGCAATGCAAGCGTCGCCCTCAGTACCAAAAGGCTTTTCATCCCTACGACACAGCTTTTCTCGGGTGGGCTCTTCAACGACGCCGATTCAATCAATGTTCCCCGAGTCACCTCCCGCTCCATCACCAAATGACCTAACTTCGTTTCTCACTGCTCTTCAAACACTCCTTGTGCTATCGGGCATAAACCCCGCGTTCAGTACTCAGCTCTGGTCACAGATAATGTATTGGACCTCTTGTAAGCTCGATCTCGTCCACGTCTTCTCCTGCTAATGCAACGTAGGCGAGGTCTTCAATCGAATTTTAACCCGCAAGAAGTATATATGCCGGTACTAAATGCATGCTCTTCTCACGCGGCATCATCCAGTAATGACTTTTCCTTTCAGTTCTCGAGCCACTCAGATCGCCATGAATCTTAGCGTACTAGAAGACTGGGTAGATGCCATGGGCCTACCTAGAGGTGTTCGGTCTCACTTCGCCCCTGTTCGCGATTTGTTACAATGGCTTCAAGTCAGTATGCAGGTTTCCTGCGTCCTACCTTATATATCTATAACGTTGTTCCCAGTGCCTTTCGTCGATAACAGATTTCCCCGTCCTCATAGAAATCATTCAGGAAATGAAATGCATCAATCCTCTCCAGGTAAGCTTCCCCTTAATGGATGTGCTATGTGTTATCTTAGCTAATTTCGGGGGTCTAGATGCGACGGGCGATACGTGACTATAAATATGAAGTCAATGAGGGGCGGATGACTGAGGAATGCATTCAGTATTTGACGCAGCTACAGAAAGATTGGGAGCGCCATCGAGTCAAACTCGGAGTGGAGGCTTTACGGAAAGAGGTACGCACTGATAACTTGAATGCCTACAGGTTTGTGAATCTCTGGTCAGATTGACGAACGAGATCGCGACCGTGAGAGCATTTCCTCCATGCAAGATACGCTGGAGGATTCAAGGTCGGCACCATCAATACGTTCTATCTCCTCGTCAACGTCAGGCAGCCAGCATGGCGTTGATATCCTTTTCGATAAGACAAGGGATAAATCCGTATGGGAACCTGAGAAGGCCCCTCAAGTTCTGGGAGAACTGCTCGATTCAAGATACATGCTCCCACTACTCTTCCCATCTGATCCACGCCTGCTGGCAGCCATGCCAGGCAACTTGAGCGACCACAAGGACCGTAAATCCGAGTCAGGAAGAGGCTACACCTCACCAAGAACACCCGACGCCTCTCCGAATCCTCGTCGCAGCTCCATGTCCTGGAGATCACGGAACAAAAAGATCCGTGAAGTGGGAATAGATGTTCTGCAGTGGGTAGATGGCATCCCATCTACTGCTCGATGGACCAAGCTGGCAGAAGCTGATGAAGAAGAGAACTCTCCAACATATGACACCGCCGACGTGGAAACCACATATGGCGAGGAGCTGACAATTCGGACAAACGTCGTGCCCCTTACGCGACAGCCTTCTGCACGCAGCAAAGGACGAGCCAGTATGAATGGTGAGCTCACTCCTGTCGAGTGATGTTCTTACAAGTTACCGGTTTGTCCGCTGTGTCTCCATGGTATTTAAGGTTCTCACGATCTCGCCTGTTCTAGCATCGCATTTAGATAGTTACCCACTCCTCTACGTTGTTCCGGTCACAATCTACTGTAATATCACCATTCAAAGTACGCGCAAGATGAAATGCATTGGCCAATTCAAGGAATTTACGTGTCCCTCCACCCCGCCACGGCGTATATGGGTGAAATATCTCCATGGCCTAAACTGTAAGTCTTTATCCGACCAACCATCTGTCCGCGAATGCTCGATGCATGCGGCCAGTTGTGTGTGGTCATGTCTCTTGAATTCCTTTTGCAGCATTCATCACACGATAAGTCCTCCCGTGGGTAATCGCTGCATGTAAACAAGGGAGTTCTCTCAGCCGCTCTTGAGAAGGAGAAATACTCACAGAGCCTTCGCTGTCTCCCCACCACACTTCCCCTTGATCTTCTCCCGCAGATGTCCATTCAGCCTCGCCTGGTTTCCAACGCTGTGCCCTCCGTGGTCAAACCAACGACGTTGCTCATCCTCGTGGATGACGACTCGATCGGCAGTGGTTGGTGCGAACAGGTACTTATCCTTGCCTCGTCTGACAAAATCGAATGACCTTTGTCCTTGTTGCAGTTCAGTCAGGAAGGGTACAATGTCCTGCATGTCAAATACCCCGCCGTTGAGGAAGACAGGTACGACCTCCGTCAGGCACTCCTGAAGGCCGATAAAGAAGTCAGCAAGTTGGGCTGCGACTGGGCCCTGATCACCTATGGCCTATCTGCAGTGGATGCGAGGACGTTGCGATCCTCCATTCTGTTCTCGTGGAATGACTTAAAGGCTTGTATCTACTTCTGCCCCAACACAACGAGCGCAAAGCCTTTCTTGTTGAAGAAGAAATCTGGAGGATATATCCCGTAAGATTTCCGTTCAGCTTGCGGTCCTTAAAAGTATTGATGCACTAAATCAGGTCCGTCTTTCACATACCCGCGAGCCAGGAGCTCCTCCACGCTGCGCTGATCCCACATACCCAGACGGAAGAACTTAACAATAGCCGATCTCATCCTGTTATATCCCTGTTCACTTACCCACTCGTCCCGGAGAAATGCCCGTTCCCACTGATGCTGAACGCGCCGTCCCGTGCCGCGAGGGAAACTGTCTGCCCACACATTCGCTCCGCGACGACGCTATCTCTCACTCGCACCTTGACGTTGCTGCGAAGATGCATCGGACCTTTTTTCGACCTGGAGTCAGTGTGGGAGCAACACGCTCACTACGTAAATTTATCTCGTTCAGTATTGCACATATCGCTCACACCGAGGTTTTCCAAATTTCCAATAGGAATTCATTGAAAGAGACGCTCAAAGTAAGTCATCAGCATCAACAAATGTTTAGACGACGCACTAAGTGGTCCCTTTTTATTAGAGACCTTGTCAACTATGGTAAGCGAAGTACTGCTCGCCGTTATACTAATCCTTGATTGCTCTCAGGTGTCTGAGCCTTATGTGAACCACATCTCCACTCTAACGGGAGGTATGGGTCGTCAGGATTTGTTGAGGTTTTACAAGGTTTGCTCTTGTTCGCTCCTTGGGCTAGACTGAAGCTCATGCTATCTTCAGTACCACTTCACTGGTCTCGATGTACGCAGACAAACGTGCCTCCTAATCGCGAAGAAACTCACAATGACGTAGACCACTCCTCCAGACACAGAGATGATCACCGTTTCTCGTACAGGTAATGTTGATCGCACTTGTTACACTTCGCTTAAATTGAGGAGTACCGCGTAGTGGGAACGGACAGAATCATTGATGAAGTGAGCCCTATGACAGTATTTGTGGAGTATCGACTCATGTTTCCATCGTGTCAAGATGATATTCAAGTGTACACACACAACAGTGAGTTTCATCGTAGCCGATGGTGGAGCGAGTTTCCAAACCTCACCGCTACGGCCCTTTAGGAAATCGACTAGTACGCTGCATTGGATCCTTGATTTTTGAATAGGATGGAGCTGACAGTAACTCCAGCTTTCTGCCCGGCATACCACCCACCGGTAAGAAATTAGAATTCCCTGTAGTAGGGATCGTTGCATTTCGAGGTGACAAGATGTTTTTTGAGTAAGTAGCTCAAGAGATACTCTAAGCACGACGATCTGATAATGACTTGCTAGGCATATGTACGAGGCTCCGTTTATGATGCTAAACCATATAGGGCTGATCCAAAGCAAATTTCTGACTAGATATTGGGACCAAGCTTCCGTCTTAGTACAGGTAACTCGGAAAATGCTTCCGCCGTGTACCACTAGCTTCGGAGTTGCGCGCTGACAGTTGATCGTAGCTCGACCTGCTTGATCCAACCAATCTCCCCGTCGCGGGTGTGGATGTCGCCCGGAAGGTGCTCGATCCATTTGGGGTACCGAGTAACACGTTGCTGGCGCGGTGGAAGACCAGCGAAGGCTTGAGCACTGATTCATGACGAGCATCAGCAGTAGAAAATAAAAATACACATGTAACACCAGCGGTCGTCAGGCGTGTGTAAGTGGGTGTCCACTATTATCAACAGCGGCGACCTTGAGGCTGTACGATGTGAACTGCCTGCCGCAGTGACGGCGCGTGACAGGATGATGGGCGTTACTAATAGTAACGCTTTGAGCTCACTTGAGTACACGCCAAGCGGCCTCCATCAACCTTTCTTTCAGCTGGACTTTGAAGGACGACCACCATGATCATTGATCCTCAATCCTCAAGCTCACCCCCTCCATTTTACTCTGATTCCAAGAAATCAGGCTATGGGGACGACGAGAAGAATGCACGGGGTAGCGTGGCTGGTCCAGACTACTCAAGCTCATCACTAGCTCCCACCAAGGACAAGGACGACCATGCGGCGCAATCGCTGAGCTTCCAGCACCCATACGAGGACACCTCGTACTTGGGGGCGCACTCAAGACAGCCGTCGTATTATGACCAGCTCGATCCTTACCTGAATAAGAGTAATGATTCAGACCAGTCACTAGTAAAGAATGCTGGACCTGCTGGCCGTACAAGTCACTACGAGGACCTAGGTATGTGCTTACAAGATGGCCTCGCACCTCTACGAATACGATCCTCACAGCAAATCCGACGTAGAAGTGGCCGATCCTCATGGAGATCCGCACGACTCGAGTCAGGCTCTACCTGTGGGAGAAAAGCCCGGCGCCATTGCGAAATTCTTCAACGGTGGTAGATATCCTCTAGAGCAGCGAATAGAGGACAAGAAGCGGGGCATAGGTCGTCAGAGATATCCGTTTGTCGGTGAACAATCTCCGTCATACCGCCGTGACTTCTCTTTTTCTGACTTTGTTCAACTCAGTATGGGCGCTCACCGCTGCTATGACTGGTGTGTTCATCTACGAGCTGGTTCTCAATAATCGAGAACAAGGGACACCACTGTCATTCAAAGTGCGTACGCTGCGTCCAGATATTCGCATGGCCTCTTACAGCAATTGTAGCCAGTTGTAAATCCTATGCTGGGTCCCTCCTCAAGTGCACTGGTCAACCTTGGGGCCCGCTTCCCACCGTGTATGAAGCTCGTTGCTGAGATTCCTCCAAACACACAGATGGCATGTAAGCTCCTAGACTTGTGAACCACATGTACCATTTATTGATGGTTGTACAGGTATGAACAATACTGCCAACCCGCCGGACCGCTTCTGTACCGTTGAGACAATATGTGGCTTTGGAGGTATGTAGCCTCTGGTATGTTTCCATCCCAACCTTTGCTAAATATCAGGCCCATAGGTTTTGGTGGAGAGGAACCGAATCAATGGTTTAGGTAACTTTTAGAATGAACTCGCATTGTGCAATTCTCACCTGTGACCAGATTCATAACACCTATCTTCCTGCATGCTGGAATTATACATCTACTGCTCAATATGTTGGCCCAGCTCACGCTCTCTGCTCAGGTAAGTATGCATCGAATAGACGTGATTAGCATACTGAAAGTAGTGTTTTAGATTGAGAGAGAGATGGGTTCAGGTGGTTTCTTCCTGACGTACTTCGCCGCTGGTATCTTTGGAAATGTCCTCGGTGGTAACTTTGCCTTGGTCGGTATACCGTCGGTGGGAGCCAGTGGCGCGGTCTTTGGTACAATTGCGGTCGGTTCTTCTCTTCACGGTCGTCGATCGTGGACTGATTTGTTCATACAGGTGACTTGGGTCGATCTATTCGCGCATTGGAGGTATCATTACAGACCCGTTCGTAAGGTGAGTACATGAAGACTTTCGTCGCGTGCTTTTCCTGACGAAAAGTCAGCTCGTCTTCATGACCATCGAGCTTGCCATCGGTGTCGCAATTGGATACATTCCCTGTATGTCCTACATTATCCAATCTTCAAAACGATTTCTGAGCGTTACTTTCTAGATGTCGATAATTTTGGTACTGTCATCCTGTCCCACACTCCTCCGTTCGCTAACCAAGTCCATAGCTCATTTGGGCGGCTTCCTCGTCGGCTTACTAGTTGGCACATTCTTCTACCCAGTTATCAGCGTGACGCGGCGGCACAAGCTTATAATGTGGATCTTCCGTCTGGCTGCCCTGCCGATCGCCATCGTTCTATTCGTCGTGCTGACCCGCAACTTCTACACGTCGGATCCCTATGCTGGTAAGTACACTCTCGCGATGCTCGTGTGAACGATAGAGTGATCAAATTTGTTCTACATAGCTTGTGCGGGTTGTCGATTCCTCTCCTGCTTCCCGACCAACGCGAATAATCACTGCAAAGGAACTGGTATGTGCCTTGGCTTGGTAGATCATGTCGTTTGTTCCTGGCTCATATATATCCTCCAGGCCTCACAACAGTGCCGGCATAATGTGACAATATATTCTTGCACCAGCATGTTACATAGTAGTACTCACATCTCACTGTCTCTATGGACTCTGCTACATCATCTGTACCGTATTTAATCAGGACATTCGAATAATATGTTGCACATTCAGAACCATGGACCGTGTGGCCAATTGTCACTCATGACGATAGTTGGTGAGAACTAGACACCAGGGAATTGGAATTGACGAGACAACGGAGGCAAATGATATTAACAGACACATTACAGAAGTGCGTGAAGGTACGATACACAGGATGGCAATGGACGCGTAGAACCTGGAAGGATATAGTCAGATATGTTGCCACGAAGAAACGAAGACGGTGTCAGTATTAGCATGGTATATCCTCAACCCCACGTCCTTGAGACGAGGTCAGGGCTTGACTTCTATTTTGATAATCATTCGAAAGAGAAGTGGAAACCAGAACTCACCATGCAACCTGCAACGCTAAGGACCCTGCTGAATCCTGATATTAGCCTTGATCATCAACGCGACATCAAAGAGCTCAGAAATTTGGGTATATGAAAGAAATTCATCAGCCCGAAGGCTTCGAAGTAGTGATTCATTTGTGTCATCGCTGCGAACATGAAACACAGTGAGAGAGCTCACCTAGTGGTTGAGTGGACGGAGGAGAGGGAGGAGCGACGCCAAATGGAAAAAAATTCAATAAAAGGCAGTGGATCACGTGACATGCCAAACAACAGCAACTATACTCGAAGTGCATGGCCAAGGCTTGGTCTTGTTCGACGCTATAAAGGCGTTCACTTGACCTTCTCCTCATCCACAATCCGCGACAATGGCCAACGTTATACAGGCCCCCATAGAATTTCAGCCACGGCCAGTGGGCCACTCTCCCTCGCCACTTTCCTTCGGTTTTGGCTTAACATCTCACTCAGTGGGCGCGTGGCCTTCGACTAGCCACATGAATCCCACCGCCTTCTCCCCCCACTTCTCAAATATCCACCAATCTTCGCCATCGAAGGCACAGAAGCGTAGACATGACTCGGAAGAGAACGATGAGACGATGGACAGGAGCCCGACTCCAGAGAGACCAAAACGAATAATCAAGCGGCTCAAACCGACGGTGGCACAGGAACCAGCCTCGCACGAGAAGGAGAGCAAGGAAAACAAAGCGCCTGTGCGGGATGATGATAACGATGTAGATGTTGGCCTATTGCTAGGTGAGGACGCTGAGTAATTAGCCGCAACATCCTGAAGTTCATTGGTCCTTCCACAGCGAGCTTGCCATCCCAGTCTTTACTCCCGATTTTGACTTCTCTTATCAGAGTGAACCCAAGTCTGAAGTCGTTGATATTGCCACTCATCCCTCGGCCGACTATGGAAACGGCTATCCAAGCGCTTGCAGCCTCGGCTAAGAAGCTACGAGACGCATATCCATATCACAATCCAAGCACGTTCACGCCCTCGCAGCAACCCGCCACTGCGCTTGGATTCGGGTTTGGTTTGAGTGCGAGTAATAGATCAGGTATGATTCATGCCTACCAGAGCCAGCCTTCAGTTGCTGACGACTCGGACACAGTCCCCAGCACGAATTCAGGCGGCATGCGTGAATCTTATGTCTTGTCTCGCCTTGCACCTCACATTAACGACTTCGTGGCTGTCGCTGTCGCCTACCTACCTTATTTCTCATATATTGCCAGGGTTGGGCCTGCCACCTCGACATCCCAATCGCACTCCACAGCTCTTCAAGCTTTGCAGAAAGACAAAACGCATCCTTCAGAATCATTCGCATTTCTATCTTCACTCACGACTCACGTGCTTTCGCAACCCGAACTTACCCTGACCGCTCTGCTTCCGCAAATTCTGCCAAGAATAGCTCAAGAGTGGAAAGCATGGGTGGAACGCGTCGACGAGATTGTAAATCGGCAAAGGGGCATGTTCGGACGTGATACCGTGTTGCAGTGGGAACGCACGCTGGACGAGTACGCCACAGCGAAAGGACCCGAGGAAGTCCAGATATTCAGAAACATTAGAGATCAGTGGATAGTCAAGGTAGGATGGTTAGTGGGACGGCGTCTTCCACAACAAATGGTTGAGTAGGAGATCTGATGAAGCCGGACATTTCTCTCCATCGTTTCTTCATTATGTTGCATTTATGGATATCATGTTCCCTGGGGCTCTGCTTGCTTCACATTGTAATGATCACCAACGCATTGGTCTGATTCTTTCACTTCTGTTTCTTATACTCACTAAATCATTACACGATGTGTACGGCGCTGTTATCTTCTTACCCTGGCGCTGGTAGTCCCGCGAACGACGTGAATGAAGTGGCCTGTCAAGCCTGAGATAACATCGAGGAGTGTGGGTCATTGAGGAAGAGATCGTGCTTGAAGTTAGCGTGTTGTGCATTTGAGGGTGACACACCGTGTACGGCACCATCATGCAATACAATATTGCCTTTTATATTCACTGCATGATCCCCGCGACGGAGCGAAGTACGTATTAAGAAGTAGTTGCAATGGCCCCAGTGTCTGGCGCTGTGGTGATCTTAGGCTGCTTGGTCGCGACATTGATAGAGTGGAGTCTTGGTCGGCGCAGAGGCCACAAGTAGAACTTATTTCATGGCGGTCATCTTTACGGTCAGGTGCCAGAAGCTTACGCGTCGACCTAAGATTCCGCCTGTCGCGGCATGATACTATGGAAGTGCTCGAAGCGCTCCTACACATGTGTTCTCTGGATCAAATCTATCAAAGATTGCTGTAGTGTAACGTATGGGTGCAATTTCACGGAGAGTGAATCGACGCTTAGTGATTGATTGTAATTTTAGGCAAGACGTAGGTTTGCGAGGGCAAGTGCAACCCTAGTAACTTCCCATTGAACACATTGAATGAGAACCCTCGATTGCTCGGACAGCCTGGTGGAGATAAAAGAGAGCCAACGTGCTGGTCTGAAGCTGCTATTCGACGACAGATTAATGTTGGTGAAGGAACACACTCCTGCAGCATCAAGTCTTGGCCATGACCATATTGGGGGAGTTCCGTCTTACAGCTTTACTTCCCAGTTTGTTCCTAGTTTGTCTCAGGGGTTGTTTGGCCATGCTTATTACGGAGGCATCTTATGTCATCCAAAAAATGAGGACAGGTCACACACAGTGCGGACGTGAACTTGAACTTCGACACAAACGCGCCCATGAATGCAATTTCGCGTATTCAGTTTCCATAGCCATAAATTCCTGCCTGGTGCCCATGCTTCTACCCGAATACCCTGCAGGCCAGCGACGCCGACCCCCAGCTCATGCTTCTCGTCGGCCGGAGTCTGGTGCGCGCCAACGGTGAGCGCGTCGATATCGAGGTGAGGACACTTGTTCGCCGAACGTGGGCTGGTTGACCATATTGTCGACGTTTGTAGCCAACCAAGACCCTTGATTCTACAGCAAAAGCCATGCAATCACTTGCGGAGACAACGGCCTGAACTCAGCTTTGCGGTTAATCTAGCCTCAGTTGGCCGACCGGCGCGTAGGGCCAGTTCCTCGTGGAGAGGTAGACCGGCGAGCTTTCTGACTCCGGAACAAGTCACAGACGGCGACTTCCATTCGATATCCATCGCAGATTACTCAGATACTCAGGATGGACTTGGTTATTCTGGAGTCGGCGGTGCTTCGATAACTGATGGATTACCAAATACGAGATCATCAGCTTCGTCCATTACTCCCATAAGCGACTCTACCACCTCGTTATATCGGAACCTTCTCCGTCTGCTCCATGATCCAATATACCCGCCGCAGCTGTCAGTGGCTCTGCATTACCATAATTCCCATCCTATTCGCATTCGATCAGCACGTTCCTACAATCTTCTCCTTGAGGTCGCTATTCGATCCACCTATTTCAGCACCGCCAGACGCTTATTCGTGGAAATGCGTACCTACGACATAAGCGGTAATATCGAGACCCTGAAGTTGCACGTTCGGTTATTGGTACTCACAGGCCATTGGACGGCTGCTTGGGACATGGCTATTCGTTCTCCATCCCACCAATACCCTCGCTCCCGCCTTGCCGGACTCGGCTCAGTAAAGCGGGGGAAGGAGATCGCTCTACCTGTCTGGCTCGAGCTATTTCGTTCTCGGAAACGAACTTCATTCAATCGACGTCAAGCATCCTTTCAGCATGCCCTTTCTGAAGATCTAGCAGATTCTTTCGCCGATTCCAAAACTATTCAAGCATCCCAATTCAGAAAGTTGATGACGACCTTCCCCCAACTCACTCCCAAGGAATCTGCCAAGGTGCCAGTGCGAGTCATTTACCACATGACAATGACAATGCTGCGCTTGGGGCAAAGAGGCTCCGCTCGGGAAATTGTGGATACTTACCTGAGAAGTCTGTCGCCAAATGCATCGTACCGTCGATGGCGTGCGTGCCTCAATGTCGTCCATCTCTTTGTGCGCTTCACACCTACCTCACGAGGGCTCAAGAGGCATCATGAAGCGCTCCAGTCATGCCAGGAGCTGTTAAATTGCCATTCTTCTCTTTGCGCTACCTCGACAACTCTACACTTACTATTGGGCACGTTGCATCGTACCCTGCATTGCGGGACAGCAGGATACAAGCTTCTCCGTGCATTCAAGTCAAAATGGGGCCCTCGTGTTGAGGACCGTAGGGTTAGACGGAAGATTGCTTCGTACGCGCTGAAGGAAGGTCGCCTGGATATAGTGAAGTTGATGATTGACGCTGAAAAAGGTTCACGGGTTGAATACGGGGTCTGGCGCACGCAGACGGAAGCGTTGGGGAGCAGTTCACGTGTGCCTACACGCCGGTGTCGAAGACGGGTGTTGCTGGCGGGCAGGGGCAAAGAAGAGGCAAAATGGAGGAAATTAATTTCCAAAGTGCGGAAGAAGCTAGGGGAGTGATGGATGGTCGAAGAGGATGAGAGTATGATGGCTTGTTCGTACCGCTTCCGCTGTAGCTGTCGGTTGTTCATAAGAGGTTGAATGATCTGCGTTGTATTATCAGTGTGTGCTCTCCCCTCGCATCGTCGACATCTAGTGAGCTCCCTCAGAGCCGTCGATCACCACATGCAACCCGGCCACCAGAGAGATGGCCTTGAGTGCTCCCTTGCTAAAATCGGTCCCAGCGCCTCATGTCGGATTGCACCCGCCCCAATCGTGGTATTGCACTCACGAATACTGACTGCGATCCCCGCCTCCTCATCGAACCACTAGACACCTTAGATCTGTGCGTTCTATTCAATCGTCCCTTCGAGGCAACTCGGCCGGAGGAACCAAATCCACCAATGCCATACGATCAACCCTTACGTGTCTGTCTGTCAATAGCTCGCATGTCGTAAAACTCTGTCCAACATCAAAGCAATTAAGAAAATCACCCAAACATGTATACGATCGCATCTGAGCTACAGGTAAGATCGCGAGTACTCTTTGTGCACATAACCCGATATGTCGTTGACAGCCTCTCAAATATAAAAGGTCCAAGTAGTGAGCATGGACTAGCAGCGTACCGAGGTACTCGCCTTCATCCCCTCGCCCGCCATGTCTTCTAAGCACCCACAGCCTACCCCCGAGCAATTTATTGCCCTCTCTTGCGCCAACGTTGGCGTCGGCCCCGGAGGGACTACGTCCATGCTAGCGTAAGTGGCTATACTAGCCGTGGAAGGAGCCTCCTGACGGTGCCCCTAGCCGCTGCTCCATAGTAGACTACAAAGGCAACACATTAATTGATTGCTATGTCCTTCCCACTATGCAAGTCAGTATCACATTTCAAATACGCACGAGACATAAATAACTCACCGCCTCGCCCTAGGTCTCAGACTACCGTACAGCCACTACAGGGATCGAAGCTCACCATCTTCAATCTGGTGAGTTTATTTGTTGGACTCCACGATCATAGTCCAGACCTCCTAACGCGCGCTGTTTCCGCGTCAGGCAAAGCTATGCCATTCAGCACCGTCCAGAAAACCGTCGCTAAGTTCATCAAGGGGTAATGGTCAAATTCCCGTATCGAGTAGTATCCATGCTGACGACGATGAAATTTCCAGGAAGATAATTGTCGGCCATTGTATATGGAACGATTTGTCTGGTGAGGCAACATTATGAGCTCAACGACTACCGTGTTGATAGTCGATAGTTCTCGGCATACCACACCCAGCGGTAGCTACGCGCGACGTGTCCTTGTACATACCATTCCGAAACGCTCTTCGGTCCCCACACCAAGTCGTCGGCCTCCAAACATTGTGCTGGCATCTAATGTGCCGGCGCTGCCAAGATGGCCAACAGCACCCGGTTAGTCCGTCATTGTAACTTGATCCCCCAACTGGTCACTGACAGGTGGTTTCGATTCTTCAGCTCGAAAACGCTCGAGCATCGCTAGACCTATATAGATCGTACTCTGGTGAATGGGAGGCTTCCATTTCTAAAGGGGACTGGCCTTCCGCGCTGCCACCCAGCACTTTTTCTCGCTGCTACCTCTAAGCTCTAGCAGCCTCCCGACAGTCGATGCGCGTTAAGCGCTTATGTATAAAGTACCCCCTCTATCTGTATCCCTACGCTCAAGGTTTCGAGATTTTTCGTCCGTCATGTTGTTTGTAAATATCTAGGTTCGATACGCATGTTGTAAATGTCCAATTATTCCCCTATGTGGAAGTCGCTCTCCAAGCACTTGCGGTTGGTCGGAAATTAGTGGCGTGTCTGCGAGCACATCAGCACTAGGGACAATGTGGCTGGAGAACGGCTTACTTTCTCCGCCCCAAGGAATTTCATCGTGCCTTCGTAGACAAAGAATGCACACGCGTTGACTGGGAAGGCTCGCAGGAGACATGGACCTAACCCCCGATAGAATCCTACAACCCCGCTCTCAGCGGATATGAGACGTGCAGTTCGCAAGAATGACGGCTTGACATCAAACCCATCTGATTGGATGGAAGTGGGGTATGGCTGAGGATATGGGTACGCCATCATGCGGCTGGGTGATGTGAGTTTAGAAGCCGGAAAAGAATACAATAGTGATCAGGCCGCTCACTTTTTAATATTATCGGCGGGTATTGCCATGGCCCAGTAGGCAAACGCTCCTAAGCCACCCGACAGAAAATGGGCAGTACCTGCGCTGATCTGTACAATAGGCATGTGGATGAGAATTCATCTACATAGGTAATCCCTGACCTCGTACGGTGTGTCCTTCAGACGACCGAAGCTTCGCATCAATATCTACACGCAAAAAATGTCAGACACTGGGCAGCAGAGGGCGGATGATGTGCACCTCAAAGGAAAGAAACATCCAGAAGAAATTACTTCTGAAAGCAAGGCTTCCAGGAAGTCCCGTCCAGAGGCCAGCGACGCCCTGAACCTTGTAAATTTTGTGTATACAGTCAATGGGACCCTTGAATTGCTGTTCCGATGCGGAATTCTGTAGTTGTAACTGCAATTTGACTTGAGGAGCTAAGCACTCTACTCGAATTATGAAGTCGGGCGCGGTGGAATATACCTTTGATAAGCTCCATCGGCGTGGCAACAAAAGCACTAGATAATTTCAGCTTCGGCAAAGGGGAGTTTGACTCAACATTTACATACCTAGTGATGCCGGCAAAGAGACCAGCAACCCCGTGTCCCAAGATGGTGAGGCGCTGCTCCTCGTGTCCGGGAGTAGGCTCGGTGAAGCCACTTCGAATGAGAAATAGCCGGTAGTTATGTAAAGAGCCCAGCAAAACTGAGTCTATTGCGGTCCAACCGACTGCCGGCGGTGTTGCACCTTTGTAGAGGGCCAAGATCCCCTGTGACAAGGCCATCCGTTATCATACCGCTCATTGGAGTGATGATAACGGCAAATACTTCATTCCTAACGAGCTTTCCCAGGCAATCGAGGGAATTACGGTACGTCCCAGCGGGTGAGCATTGCAGGCGAGTTTTGATGGTGTCGAACCTGAATGTATTCGATGAGAAGACAGACATACTAGAATCGAAAATTGATAGGCATCAGAACTATATGGGCTGGTTTGCATAGTATTTACTGTTTCACAAATTAGGAGCCTACCCATGGCCAACGGCGACCTTGATTCGTGCATTAGAAGGCGCATACAACCTGCAAATTAATGGATGCAAACCTTGGTCAAACCTGAAGATTTTCGGTCAGAGACAGAGAGCAGAGCGTCCACTTTCCTTCGCACCACTTCCCATGCCAGCTAGGGCGCCGACGAGGCGTATTTGGCCATTTTGTTCTTCACTTGCGGCCATCCTTGATGATGGAGTGACAGTGTTCGGCCTTGAAGCAAGCCGTAAGTGGTCACGGGACCGCAGCTCGGAAAGGGCTTATTTGACAAGAGCGCGCTGGCCAAACATTGTCGCAGTGAATGACTCTGTGGCTATAGCGGCTGCCACGCCGACGATCATCTTATGCCACCAACTCCATCCATAGAAACAGAAGAAAAGCAATGTCGCATCTGCCTCGACGGTGTCGACGCAGAACCTGAGCTCGGTCGTCTCTTTCGTCCTTGCTTGTGTCGTGGCTCAATAAGTGTATGTCACTGATATTTAGTATGTGGTATGACCTGGCCTGATAAACGCCTAGTACGTCCACGTCAAATGCCTGCAACAGTGGAGGAATACATCCTCCTCTAGGATTGCATTCTTCTCTTGTCCACAATGCCACTATCAGTACAGATTCGCGAGAACACAGGCGCTGGGCATTGCGACCAACCCAAGTAAGTTACTCAGTGTTGCAGTAAGTGGGGGTTTGCTAACTATTATGCCAGTAATCGTCGGCTGGGTCTCTGCGATCCTGTTCACAATGATCGTTCTGCTAGCCTCCTTCATAACGACGTTCTTCGTGTCTGCGTTCGAAGAGCCAACATATTACGGCTCTTCGTGGTTCTACTATTTCTCTCCGTTCGACGCGACGCAGGACCTTGTCCGGGCAGCTTTGCGTATTATCCAAGACGAGACTGGTGCTGATATCCTCCACGGCACACCCCATCGTGGGCCCCCTTTCGTCGACCCTGTGATAGCTTCGCCTGGCATCCTCAAGAGGTTTATTCGCAGATTCCTCCTCGGTCTTCCTATAGTTGGTGCTAGCTCACTTGTCCATATGTTCTTGTCGGCTCCATTCATTGGCCCCGTTCACTGGCTGGCTCGCTATAGAGGCAACCGTCGAAGGGATAACTCTCGGGACATAGCCGCATTGATCATCGTAGGTTTACTACTATTAGGGGCACTGAGGTATGTCTGTCCCATATCAACCATCAATCTACCGATGCTAATATGCCTTCCAGGGCTTTATGGAAGGTGTATCGTCTGACTGAATCACTCACGAAACGTATCTTGTTGCGTGCAGAGGATGCTATTCTCGAAGTGAACTAGTTGTAAAACAATCATCTGTATCTCATACAGGGTATTACTATATCTACCAATAATGTCTGAGCTGTCGTTTGATGTTTTCATACAGCTTCCTGGTCTCCGCACGTGTAGGCTCGAGTTCAGCCATGTACTGATTGATAGCCAAATCAAGGCGACCAACAGGGAATTCTCCTCTCGAAACCAGGGTGGATTGTGACCGTTTGGCTTCTTCAAGCCAGTCCACAAATAGCACAGCAATCTCTGATGATATTGTCTGTACATTCGCTTGATCATGGAACGGCGGCACCTAGGCATGATCCATTCGTCAGTCGTTCGCCGGAATGGAAACATACTCACTTGTGATTCGTACATTTCATGAAGTACGTCCCAGACTTCTTGGTAGGGGATTTTACATTGCAGCAGGAAGCGTGCCGCCCAGCCATGTGGAAGACTATTTCTATGCTGCAGCGCGAACCGTACGATGAGCATTGCAATATGACCTGGGAAGAGAAATAAGAGTGCGCCAGATAGATACAATTGCGAGGAGCTTACGAAGAGGGAAAGCGCTCTCTGATGGGTAGAATCGTTGGCCTAGAGGTATGACCTTAGCGGATAATCTGTCTGCAAGCTCGACAGGTTCCCCTTCTTCGGCCAAAACTATGATTTCCTTAGCACCAGAAAAATCAACTTAACCAACAAGCATTACCTTCGTCAAATATTTGGCTCCATACAGGACGCACAACTGTCTCGTCTCTATGCTCCGATACGTGGAAACATAGTAGTTTCATGACGGGCATATCAAAGGTGGCGGCATAATCTTGATACAGCTTTGTGATCCTAATATTAGACCACACATTTGTAAGGACTGAGGAGATTAATACCTCGGACATGGTGAAGAGACGCTTTGAGAGCAGTTGTATTCTCTCGCCGACTTCGGGGTCGTGCAAATGGGGTGTCAGGGTGGTATACATCTCCAACTGTACTTGAGCAACTTCAAGCTTCTCTTCCAAGTCGGTCAAGAAGGCAATAGCGGTCTCATGTCGACCGTCGGACGAGATCGGATGTGACTTGGCATTGCCAACCGCAAGTGTTAGATATTCGTATCTCGAGCTTAAACGCAGGTCGAATCTATGGGATGTCAGAGCAGAGACTTCACGTATACAGCAGTTGCTCACCCAGTAGATTCCGCCAGAGAAGCCAACACTTCTGCGGCTCGCAAAGGCTTGCCAGCCTTGACATAGAATTGCCACAGTAATTGGTATTTTTGGACGGTCGCTGGTGGGCGTTTGAGGTGGGCTTCTAGGTAGAATGGTCGTAGCTAGAAGAGCGTTTGATACAAAGTTTAACTTTCTGACGCTGGTACATACCTCTAACAAGTCATCTACCATCCCGCGTTCAATGAACCAGTCGTACAATGCGGAGTGAAAGATCTCGTCGTCGCTAGCGAAAGCTAACTCGAATGCATGTGTCCGAACCGCTTCCTGTTCCCGAGAATCGACTGAGGCAGCATGCTGCTCTTCAAACACTCGCAACGAGTCCAGGACGAGGTCGTAGCATCCGTGTCTGAGCTCGCAAATGGCCTTGTTTTCTTCGGTTGTTGCCGAGCCAGAATACCAGGCGTCAAAGGCAACATTATTGGCATCCATGGCTTTTGCACAAATCAACGGCAGCTCAATAGCGCCTATGAAAGAAACGTTGAGTTACTGTCTTGTGTATGAAATGTTGCATTTACCCTTCGCATATTGGAGTTGTTGGTAATCCCCACATATCTCTCGAAGCTTCTCGAATTCAAGATTTCGGGCTCCCTTAGCAAACAGCCTGCCGGAAATCTTAACAACAGGAAAGACAGTACATCATCGACACTTACCGCAGAGACTCGGCAAGCCAATTTTGCCGTTCCGTAGGACTTCTGGTCTCGACTGCTTTGCGAATGTTTTCTTTTGCCTGCGTAGTTCTGAATATCTGGGATGGCATGATTTAGAAAGGGACCCTACCTTGTAGAGCATCACGTCGTCGGTACTGCAGAATGAGCCACATCGTTGTTGCAGAACTTCGCTGATGGTATCGACCTATAAAGCTGTTCAGAGGGGTTTCATCGAGATCAAAAGATCTCACATACGCTGATCTGCTGCCCAATCTGCTGGTCAATGATAACGTTTACCAAGGCCCTAGATGCGACTGTCCCGTGAGTAGTGGTTATCAGATCTTCGATCGTCAAAGACCGAATGAGTTGCTGGGTATCAGCATCGCATCTAAAACCAAGGTTAGTAAAGGCAATAGCTTCACAAGCTTTCCGCAGCCTACAGCGAAATTAGCTCTCCGAGTTTGTAGTCATTCAGAAGTAGGATAAACGCAAGGGCCTCGATCGAACGGCCGAGTAGTTCCATTAATTGCGCCACAGATCGTTGCTCGGCCTGGATGAACATGATTAGTAATACACAATGGCTGGTCGAAAAGAGTCCACCTTCCAAGCTTCTTGTTCATTGCCTGCCGCAGGACGAGCACTAGCAGGTTCGCCCGGTGCCATGTGGAACAGGTGTAGGTTCTGGTTCAAAAAGTCTCGGAGAGAATACAAGTTTTTCTGGATGCTCGTCAAGACATCTTCTGGGATGGAGAGTTGTTGGGAACCAGAAGGGCTATGTGTCGCCGTGAGGAATGGACTACGAAATCGATATACAATGCCTCTCACCCAGGTTTTGTCATTTCGACCTTCCATATCGGCCTTACTATCCGTGCGAAGTACAAGGCAAAGCCTTCACGACGACCACTATAGATAGCAGAACCTTGCGCATCACCACCTAGAGGAAGACATTGAATAGGGTACAAGTCAAAGATCTATTCAACACACCGTATACATGCCGTTCAGCCCACATCGGGCGCTCGCCAAAGTCGTAGAAGGCTTGCTTTGCCACAGTTGCAATGTCGACATTGGTGATATTCATGGGACTGGTGGCCGAGTCTGGCATCTCGAAGAATGTGTTTCCACAGGCCAGACCAAGGAGCATAGCGCATGTCTGATCTCGACCGAAGCTATAAGGGGCGACTGTTTGTGAATGCAATTTCCTGCGCAAGATAGTTCTTTACCTGTCTCTAAACTCTATGATCGGCTGAGGATTGCTTTCTGACTGATACTCTTCGATAACGGCTCGCAAATAGTCCACTGCACGTCTCTTTATTAAGAACGTTAAACCCACGTTCGTAAGAATCATAAATTGATGAGGTGGAGAGCAAAACTGATGTGCCAGCTCGTTCACTACAGTGGGTGACCCAGGACCAGACGACGGTGAAGACCTGGGGACTGGGGCCATTGCCCACGTACGACCCGGTATCGAAAGCAGGGTAGCGTACTCGGCCAGTGGCATCTGATGAACACCGGGGTTGGGGGCGAATAAGGGTTGTTGTACTTGTGGCTGCATGTTTACTTGACCAAGACTGCCTATTCTCGTCAGGTCGGGGGATAGGCAAAGTAGGAAGTCTGTCCCATCTGTATCGCCTTGTTGAGATGCCAGTGTCAAGCCCTGCGAGTAACACGAGCTTTCAATGTTGGTCATGATGAAGGGCTGGGTAGTCGACTGTTGCGACTGGGACGCGCCATACGATGGAACCGGCGGTCTGTTGGCTGCGTTCATAATGTCCGGATGGAGAAGGTTTGTAGGAGGAAGTCGGATATGCGTGAGTTGGAGGGCCCGTAAACCCGGCGCCGAGCTCGTACTAGGACCATAACCGTATGTCATGGTTGGTGAGAAATATAGGCGGACACCGTTCGCAGTAATTGCGAGTAGCTGAAGGCCTGTTCGGGATTCAGATATCTCGATGGGATGGAGAGCGATGATCTGGAAGTTTTGTGGAGTAAGGGCCGGCGATCCAGGCGCCTTGTCGGCGGCAGCCTTATACAGACCCGAAAGTGTTTGCATGTGCTGGATGGCTTTGTCTCCGTTTGGTTTATAAACAGAGATATTGTTCTTAGACGTTAATGTGTAGAAACAGTCCTTGGAGGGATCAGAAACGACGGCAGTGATACGGCCTGGAGGATTCTAAGGACAACATGCTGCGAGGAGTTACACAACGCTCACCATCCATGCCCGAGGACGAGAATTTAGGTAGCAGACTCTGCATGCCACTTACTGAGTGATTAATGAGTTGTATCCGCTTGCCAAACCACGATTCCTTTTCCTGGTAATGCAGCTCGTATAAATTACCATCTTGGGCCCCGCACATGAATATCCGCCCGTCGCGTGTTCCACAGACCGAGGTCATCTCAATCTCGGTTGGAACAGAAAGGTCAGTCGCGTAGAGTTTGATGTCTTTGTGAGCTCGGTTGTTGGGCCCCGATGAAGTTTCGAAGGAAAGTGCGATTAAGAGGACGGATATTGGGGTGCAAATGACTAGGATGTGTGATATTTCGTCGATGAACAACCCGAGTTTTGGTTTCACAAGGGCGACATGCGTGATGATGTCTGGCTGGTCCACGAAGGAGCTGATTTCCTGCCTAGAAAGACGGTCAACGTATCGGTTTAAATAAGCTGTAGGTGCCTGCACACCCTTCCACATAGTCCCACAGAAATAACTTATGGTCGATGGATATCCACACGCGTTCAATCTCGGGAATTAGACCCATATGAGACGTGACGTTGGTACCTAAGCATTGTTAAGGGTGATTCACAGATGAATATTGCCCACTTACTGTTATAAAACTGGAACAAGCCCTCAGGAATACCAACAAGCCGTCTCTTTTGAAAAGGCACTCGGTAATCGTCAGGATACACACTATACAGCACAGAAGCAGCGCCGCCAGCTGAAACTCAATAAATCAACAAGCTAGCGTAGTGTATTGCATTGACGTACGCGTCGCTAGAAGGTCGCCCAGGTCGGGTACGATCTGTGCATCCTTCTTAAATTGGTCGGACAAGACAGCTGAGGCGAGCTGTAACGAAGATATGTCGGCCTGCGCCCGCTTCGGGTGTTGTGGCTTTGCGTCTAAGTTCGACGGTAGCTTGGTCGCAGCGAGGTCCGGAGGAAGAGATGCCATGAGTCGTCGGAGGATGTTCTTCACGGCGGGCGCTTGCAGACACGCTTGTGCCAGAAACTTTGCAACACGTGTTGTCTCGTTACGTAAGCGATTCACTCTCTTCACAGACGCGACGCGACCTACGCGCAAGTTTCCGTTACTTACGCGCTCTAAGGCGTTTGATATATCAGGATGCCCAAACGACGCGCGCAGGACTCAGATGATGAGGTCGATGGCCCTTCTACGGCAGGAACCCCCGTCTCAAAGCGACCTCGTCCAGATACTGAGGCCCCGAAACTATCTCAGGCTCGACGCAAGAACAAGGGCAAGGCCAAGCAAACAGAAGAGATAGACGACGACAGTGATGAGAGTGATGAAGAAGAAAGAGGGGATCAAGATATCAAGGAGGAAGAGGAACAACAATTCGAAAAGGGCTACGAGGATATCATCCGTGCCCACATTGAAGCGAAGCGCAAAGTGCAGGGAGTAAGCTTCTAGTAGAACCTGACAGCCTCGCCCATCTTACGATATCTCTCAGGGTGTCGCAGAACATGGAATCATCGAATCCATAGAAATGCACCAGTTCATGTGCCACAAATATCTCACTTTCGACTTTGGTCCTCAGATCAACTTTATCATTGGTACGCATATACTTGTACATTTACCGGAAAATCTCTCTTACGAATACCCTTCCTAGGTCATAACGGAAGTAGGTGCTTGTTACAAGCAATTACTGTTCAACCCCTAAACGTAGATAGGTGGCAAGAGTGCGGTCCTCTCAGCGATTACCGTAGCGCTTGGTGGGAAGACTACATCTACTGGTCGAGGGAGTGGCCTCAAGTCATTCATCCGCGAGGGCCAGTCGTGAGTTGCATATCATCCAATGATCTAGCTCACCCATTTTGTAGGCAATCAGAAGTAACAATCACGATCAAGAATCAAGGCGAAGAGGCATACAAGCCTCAAGAATATGGTAAATCAATCATTATTACGCGAAGGTTCTCCAAAGAAGGCTCGTCGACTTGGAAGATCAAGTCTACGGACGGCCGTACAATCTCGACCAAGAAAGAGGACCTTGCTGCGATTTGCGATCATATGAATATTCAAGTCGACAATCCCATGAACGTCCTTACCCAAGACGCGGCTCGTCAATTCCTTTCTGCTTCCCATCCTAACGATAAGTACAAGGTCAGTCCTCACCGTCATGTCTGCTTGCCATTCCTGACCAAAAGCTTGTAGTTCTTCCTCAAAGGGACGCAGCTATCCCAGCTTTCCGAAGAATACGAGCTTTGTTTCGATAATATCAAGGCGACGAGCAGGGTCCTCAATCAGAAGAAGGAAGCCCTTCCCGATTTACGCGCGGAATTCCGTGAAGCTACACGCCGATTCGAAGAAGCCGCGAAAGCAAGAGAGCTGAAGAAGAAACAGGACGAGCTGAAGAAAGAACTTGCTTGGGCGCATGTGAAAACCAAAGAATTGGAGATGGAGAAGCAAATGAAGGATACGGCCAAGTTAGCCAAAGGTCTTCCAAAGCTTCAAGACCTTGTTGATGAGGCCGAGGTCGGTTCATTGCAGTAACCCTGTTGCAATCGATTTCTCACCCAGATCACAGGCGAAATTTCAATCAGCCACTGAGGAAGTGGCGCAATATGAAAGCGAATTCAAGGATCTGGATGATATAGGCCATCTCAACGACCGAAAGAAAGAGTTACAAGATCAAATCCGAGCCAATAAGAACAAGTTGTCTGACTTCAGGGTACATTATTTCCAGCCATCTGTCTATTCCCGACTCTAATCGCTATATTCAGAACGACGAGAAGCAGATCGACTCCTCTATTAAGGGCATTAACCGCCAAATTGAGGAATACACCCAGCAGATAGCCATCGAGACTCGAAAGCTGGAAGTAGATACACAGACAAAGCGCGAAGAAGCCCAGCAGCGTTTGCAGGCCGCCAGAGAAGCAGTCACCGCTGCCGAAAGCCGTCTTGCCGAACGTCAAGAACAACGTCGCGATGCCCAACAGCGAGCCAACGACTTGAGAGCCCAGGGCATGGACATTGAGATGAAGCTGACAACTGCTCAGGGGCTTATTACAGAGTTCCAGGAGCTGATTTCGCATTGTCAAAAGCAAGTGAGCGATGGGCTATCTGCCTTTGGTAAGAATATGGATGCCGTCAGGACGCAAGTGAAAAAGATGGCATGGCATGGCGACTTACCACTCGGCCCCCTTGGAGTCGGTGTCAAAATTCGCGAGGAGAACAAATGGGCGGCTGATGTGCTTCGTGCCCAACTCGGTAATCTACTAGTTGCGTGGGCAGTCACCGACGCCAGGGATATGCCAGCGTTGAAGAAACTGCTCCGCGATAGTAACAAGTATGTGCTACTATACCCAGTCTCTGGTGACTTGACCTTATTTATCTTCACGGTTGCTAATCCAAGTGGTAACGTCAACGTCATCATTTTTGAGAAGGATCTCTTCGACTACTCTCAGGGCGAACCTGCGGAGAGTATGTTGACTGTGCTCCGCGCGCTTGAGGTACGTCTTCAGCACCTGAATATTCTGTCCATCGCTGACCAGGTTCGGTAGATTCCCGACCCTTACGTCCTGCGCATCCTAATCAATCAAGCCATGATTGAGCGTACATTCTTAGCTCGTAACTATAAGGCTGCCGACGAAATGTGCAAATCCTCTCGCCAGGGAGGGGTGGCCTGGACCGCTGATGGCCTGCGGGTGAACATCTTTGGGTTCGTGTTCAGATGTCTAGTAGCGGCCTTCCTTGAACTTGTTTTTTTACAGTGGTGGAGGTGGTCAAACCACGCAATTGCATACGCTTAGGGGCGGTGACCCAATGAATCTCCTACTTGGCGCGCGAGATGTCGCTGTTGATACCCAGTGAGTACACCTCCCTATGGGTTTCCCGATGCTAATCAACATGAATAGACATTACCGACAAGAGCTTGGCATACATGAAGAGAAATTCAAGCGTCTGACGGCGGAAAAGAATCAACTCAAGTCACAATTCGGCGCGGCGCGGCGCGAAGTCGACCAGATCGTGGTATGTCCACATCCAGATGAGCATGCCCATGAGCTTATTCCCTCCAGGCCGCGGAGCGTAAGGCCGATACAGAGGCACGGCAGGCGAAAGTGATCGTAGATAATCTTTTGCAATCGCAGAATGACGATCTCCCCGCCAATGTTGCTTCTTTGGAGGCAGCTAAACGCGTAGGCTCTGACTCTCCGTTGTATATCGGACCACTCAGCATCCTATCATACAGGAAGCTGAAGCCGAAAAGGAGACCATATTGGCCCAGTACACCGCATTGACCAAGCAAAAGAGCAAGGTCGACGACGCTCAGAAACCCCTCATGGTTGAGTTCAATAGAATCAGGGACGAAATATCGGATTTCGACCGAAAGGGGGATGCGATTCGCGTGAGTCCAAGTTCTTTGGTTTCAGTGTTGCTGTGCAACTCACTTTCTTCAAGAACAAAATAGAGAATGCGGTAACTTTGCGTATGAAGGCTCAGAGTGACAAGAACCATTACCAGGCTAAGCTCCAAGCCGAGCAACGGAAGGTCGACGAAGCTGAAGCCCAGGTCAAGGTTCTTACAGAAGAGTTCATCGTACGTCTACTCAAACGACCCTCATGCTGCCTCACCCATCTATGTTTTGCCAGAATTGGACCGCACGAGCGGAAGAATATTGCGAACGCGTAGAGAATCCCAGAAAGCCGGACGACATTCAGAAATCCATCAAGGCTGTGGACCAGGCCTTGGCAGATCGTGAAAGGAGGTGAGCCCTCACCTTGGTTTCGTCGTCTTGTTCCAGCGGCATGGCTGAGATTAAATGTCTCAATAGACAGGGCTCTTCAGTGGAGGAACTGACAATCCAGGTTAACAAGGCGAAAGCCAAGTTGGACCTTGTCGAAAGGGATCTGAAATCGATGGCTCTCTTGAACAAGGCATGCTTCCGCTTTCCTCCCGCTGTATTTCTCACTAACGTTGTGTGTTAGACCCTGCGACATTCTTTATTCATTCGCCTGTCCAAATGGCAAGAATTTCGTAGACATATCGCCTTGCGCTGCAAGCTTGTCTTCCAATATAACCTCTCTCACCGTGGTTACTTTGGCAAGGTGCTATTTGATCATGCCAACGGCACCCTGCAGCTCAAGGTTTATTCCATCTGAATCGTCTACGGGATCGCCTTTTTTATTAGGATTTTACAGGTTCAAACAGATGACATGGCTGGTACGCAGGGGGCGCAGGACAAAGACCCGCGTTCTCTCAGCGGTGGCGAAAAGTCGTTCTCCACCATCTGTTTGCTGTTGTCTCTTTGGGAATCAATCGGTTGCCCGTTACGCTGCCTCGGTACGCAATCCAACGTTCTCAGCACGAACCGAATTTGCTGAGCTATATTGATCAGATGAGTTCGATGTATTCATGGATGCTGTGAACCGTCGTATCAGTATGAAGATGATGGTACGGCTCTCTGTCTGTGGACTCCACAGTTCCAAATAACGTCTTTCCTCATTCTAGATTGAGACGGCCAACTCGTCTGACAAGAAGCAATACATTCTTATTACTCCTCAAGACATGACGAATGTTCAACTCGGTCCCACTGTCGTGGTCAATAGGATGCCCGATCCTGAACGCGGTCAAGGTCAGTTCAACGCCATGGGCTCGAAGTATCATTGCTGAATGTAGCTGTTCTCGTAAACTTTCAGTTTCTCAAGCTTAGCGAAGCTGTCGATATTTCAAAGCACAATATTTCAGATTATAATCGACCTACGAAGCCACCTATTGTAGTATATTAGTTCAATGAAATATGCAGATCATCTAGCCACCCACTCCGCAATGAACTCACTAGAACATGGCCGAAAGGGTTCGACGGAATATATCCTGATGCATCACAAATCTTGTCAACACAAGACTCTACCGCTGATAATCTGATCCCCAAAAGGGGAGATACGCACTGTCGCACACACTCCGCACCGTGCGCTGAACGCCGTCATCATCTTCCTTTATTTTGCCCTGGATTCAACGTTATCTGTTATTGTTCCAAAGTTACACCTGCTCCATCTGCAGATTTAAATTGGATGTAAGTACGAAAGTAGTGGTCGCCATCAAGCTAATCGATTCGTACTCCACATGTCGATAATGAAAACGTACAACGTATCAATTCCACGCCTCAGGAAATATCGTTCTCCCGATGGCTACGTGGGCAGGCTCACACACTCTCTCACTGGGTGCAGGATAAGATATTATCTACGGTAGTATTTGATTGTTATTTACAGGCTCCTAAAACCAGCCTCTCGTATCGCGAGACATTTTTCAAACTGAGCGCTAAAGCGCTAGACAAACAAGTACAACGTCAAGAAGTTTGAGAACTCTCGATAGAGAGGCTGGCGAATTGTACCCCCGGCGTCCCCGAGCGCGTTCTCAGGCTGCTGAACTCGTCGTTCGGCAGCGTCGGCCTCTTGTCACGCTAGAATTAGCTGGAAATCTTTCCGCGTTTATTTACATCTACTTTTGGTAATTAATAAGAATATATTTGCTGCCTCGACATCCAAACGCAAATGACTACCGTACCGCGCGAATGGACCGTCGAAAGTGTCAGAGAACTAGCCGATAGGAAGTTCGGCAAACAGGCTTGTCTATTCCAGATCGAAGTCACGCTTGCGCTCTATGCAAAGAAAGATATTGTTGCATGTGCGCCAACAGGGGCCTGAAAGACACTATCGTTCTGGCTACCGCTTCTCATGGCGCAGGATGAGGGATTGAAGCAAATCACCATTGTGGTGACACCCTTGAACCTGTTAGGGAAGCAGAATGCAGAGGAATTGGGGAAGGCCGGTATCCGTGCTGTAGCAATCAGTCGTGAAACGGCGGTGTCACCTAAATTATGGAAGGTATGTGATTAGAAGTCATGTGAATTGGTCGCTGACTTACCCCTCGCAATCAGGAGGTCGAGCGAGGCTGCTATCAAGTCCTCATCATCAATCCCGAGCTACTGCTAGGCAGTGCCGAAGCAAAAGCACTCTGGCGCAATCCGCAGTTCACAGCATGGATTCTGAATATAATATTTGATGAGGGGCATTGTATCAGTCAATGGGGCAAGTTTAGAAAGGAATACTCACAGTTAGGTTCGCTCCGATACTTGATACCAGCCGTTATCCCATTTTACGTCGCCTCTGCCACCCTCCCGAAATCTGTCCTCATTGATATCGCAAATGTCCTTCGGTTGCGGCCAGAGTGAACGGAATATATTATGCGCTCAAACGAATGGCCAGAGATTGTGTTATCGGTTTGAAGCCTCGCATATCCAGCCAATTGTAAGCTCGCGCTTACTCGTACCCTCCTATCTCACCCCTGATCACGTGAGCATCCATATATATATATATATATATATATATATATATATATATATATATCGCGACCCTGACCCTTCGAGTACTGACTTCCCACTTGTATCTTACCCCATCCTCCTTCTCTCTCGAATTCTATATGTTTGATCCATTCATCAAAAAAGTGGAATGAGCCAGTGGAACGAGCCCGAAGGCTGAACACTCAAGAGTCGAGAACGAGAGATGAATGGATCAAATGTATAGAATTCGAGAGAGAAGGAGGATGGGGTAAGATATAAGTGGGAAGTCAGTACTCGAAGGGTCAGGGTCGCGATATATATATATATATATATGGATGTACACGTGATCAGGGGTGAGATAGGAGGGTACGAGTAAGCACGAGCTTACACTCGCCCCTTCCCGGACTTGTTTGAGGATCCAGTTTTTTTGTTAGGGCAACACGAATACTACAAGAGTATACGCGGGCTCTACAAGATGGCGAGTGAGTAAGTTGGTATAGCGAACGGGAAAGGGCTTAGTCTTGGAGGGGAAGATAGAATGCGAGTGAAGACGCTGACTAGGGCACTGTATAAGTGGCAATCCCAAGAGAACGAGTTAACGTCTCTGGGTGTTGTATTCGTTCTTATATACTACAAACCTCACGTCTACTACACGCCGTATCCTACTGGCTTTCCATGGAATGGTTAGCTCATCACCATGAGGCGTGATGTCATGGACTGCGCCCATGCAGTTAAGGTGTGGTTCTGACTAAGGTACTTATAAATACGGGGCCCGATGCGTAAGCATAATTTCGTAAGTGTAAGCATAGCGTAGTAAGCCATCACGTGTTCGTCATGTGATGTATAGGGAAAGGAAAAAGAAAAGTAAAAGAGAAAAGGAAAAGTCGAACCGTAACATTACCCCCTCCTTAGAACTCGTCTACTCCGTTGACGAGTCAATTTCCTCGATAAAAGCATGACCGACGTTAATCAGGGCACCTTTTTCTTGTCGTGGTCCACTCATCGTCGCGTTCTGTTCGTCTTGGTTCTCCTTCTGGCCGTTTTGGTGGGAGGTTACGTTTTTGTCACTGTCTGGTACCTCTGGTTCGTAAATTTTGGTGTTCGTAACGAACGTTGGCTCAGTGTAGAGATGTTTGGGTTTAAAGCCAAAGAGATCGAACGCCGCGACCGCGATCCTTCTGGGGGCGGCTGCGTGTTTCGAGTGGAATGCCCGTATTCGTTCCGGTGCGCGTTTCATACTTGTTTCGGGCTCCCAGGAGTCGTGTTCTGTCGTATAACCCTTCCATCTGACTAAATACTCCAGCCGTCCCCTTCGCAATCTGCTGTCTAATATTTCCTCGACTTCGTATTCCTTCTCCCCTTGGATTTGCACCGGGGGTGGAGGTGGCGTCTGTTGTCCTGGGATAGTAGGAGTATTTGCCTTTTCGGTACGATGGGTCGAAATGGTGGGGTATATGGACAGTTTTTTTGGTAGTTTCAATGTTATTGCATTTTTTGTTGGCACCGCAATCACCTCATACGGTCCAATTTTCTTTTGCTCGAGTTTACGCGACGGCCGGGTCGTGCTTAAGTTATCGGTAAAGATGAATGCCTTATCGCCTACTCGATATTCAGGCGTCTCTTCTACTTTCCTGTCCGCATATTTCTTCATTTCCTCCCCCGCCCTTACTAATGCAGATCGTGCTTCCTCCCAGGTCCGCTTCATTCGTTCTGCGAATTTGTCCACTGCTTCTACCTTCGACTGCTTCCTCGGCTCTACTCCCATCCTCGGGTGTCTGCCATAGTTTAAGTAGAACGGGCTCTGCCGGGAGCTCGTTTGGCTTTTATTGTTTAGTGAGAACTCGCAGATGGCCAGCCAGTCTGCCCAGTCGTCCTGCCTGTGATTAATGAACATCCTCAGGTAGGTCTCGATTTCTCGGTTCGCTCGTTCGGTTTGTCCGTCAGTCTGCGGGTGAAAGGCGGTCGACAGGCGAGTCTGGATTCCTAATAGTTTGTTTAATTCCTGCATCACCTGTGATGCGAACTGGGGACCTCGATCCGATATGATAGTGTTTGGCAGTCCGAAGTCCTTCCAGACGTGGTCCCGGTACAACTTGGCTAGACCGAGTGAAGATAGTTCCTCTGTCGTTGGTACCAGTCGGACCATCTTGGTGAATCGGTCGACTACCGTTAAAATAGCATCGTATCCTGACGATTTGGGGAGTTTGACAATGAAGTCTGCGGAAATGTCGGTCCATGGTTCCGACGGGATGGGATTGGGCTGGAGTTTCCCTTGCGGTTGGTGCGAGTAGGACTTGCTTCTTTGGCATTGGTCGCAGCCCTTGACGTATTCCGCAATGAACCGGTTCATTCCTGGCCACCAATAGTTACGTGAGACCAGCTCTATTGTTTTCCACCTTCCAGGGTGTCCTGCTACTGCCGAATCATGGTGTAGTTTTACGATCTCCCTTCTGACGTCGACGTCCTTGGGGACGTATACCTTTCCATGGTATAATACGAGGTCCTGCTCTTCCGACCATTCCGCCTCTCTCAGTACCTTGGTAGGTGATCTCTTCAGCTCTTCGACCGCTTTTACCACCGACTCGTCGTAGTTTTTTGCTTTTCTGATTTTTGACAAAATGGGTGATTCTGCCCCGTCGATCAAGACGTGCCCTTGTTGCATGGCCTTGATTCGAAAGTACTCGGGTTTCAAAAGTACCATTGTATTGTCATCCTCCCCCCTGTCTAGATCCGGTCGTCTCGACAGGACATCCGCCTTCATATTTGAAGCTCCTGGCTTGTGTTTTAGAATAAAATTAAACCTTGACAAATATAAGGCCCAGCGCGCCTGGCGTCTGTTGAGTTTTTTTGTTGTCATAAAATATTCCAAATTCTTATGATCCGTCCAGATGGTGAATTGGCGAGTGTTTCCTTCAAGGTAGTGTCGCCATGCTTCTAAGGCTCGAATGATGGCCAGCATCTCTTTGTCGTGAATATCATAATTTCGTTCTGTTTCCGAGAACCCTTTTGAAAGGAATGCACAGGGTCTCCATTTTTCGTCGTCGCACAACATGGAGAGTACCGCTCCCGAGGCGTAGTTTGACGAATCCGCTTCTATTTTCATTTCCCGATCCGTGTCGGGTAGGACTAGGATTGGTTCTTCCGTGAATGCTTTCTTCAGCCCTTCGAAAGCTTCTTCTCTTCGCTTGTCCCACATGAATTCCTCTTCTTTTTTGGTAAGCTCGTGCAATGGCTTAGCGACGGTGGCAAAGTCCTTGATGAATCGTCGGTAATAGTTGCTGAACCCTAGGAACTGCTGTACGTGCTGTAGGTTCTTCGGGACGGGCCAGTTTTTTACTGCTTCTATCTTTGCCTCCTCCATTTGGACTTTTCCATCTTTTACCACTACTCCCAGGAATTCTACTTCTTCGACTTCGAAGGAACATTTTTCTGGTTTTACATATAGATCGTTGTCCTCCATGATTTTCAGCGCTCTTCGTACTACTTCTCTGTGCTTCTCCACATTGTTGTCCGTAAATATAAGTAAGTCGTCCAAGTATATAACTACTAGTCCTTCGTCAATCAAGTCTTTAAAAAGTTCGTTCATCATAGTTTGGAAGGTAGAAGGAGAATTGCTGAGTCCAAAGTACATGACCATCGGTTCGAACGCTCCCCTTGGTGTCTGGAATGCGGCTTTCCATTGGTCTCCGTCTTTGATTCTTACGTTGTTGTATCCCCATCGAAGGTCCATTTTTGTAAATAATCGGGCTTTGGAGATCCTGTCTACCAATTGTGATATGAGGGGTAGGGGGTACGCGTTTCGAACGGTGTACTTGTTTAGATATCGGTAGTCCTGTACCAATCGTTTCTTGCCGTCCTTCTTCTGCACGAAAAAGACGGGTGACGTTTGTGGGGATTTTGATGGTCGGATGTAGCCCTTTTTCAGATTTCCATCAAGGAAGTCGTTCAGTTCTTGTTGCTCGACCGGTGACAAAGGGTAGACTTTCGAGGCTTTGGGTTCGAATTCTGGGGTTAGTTCGATGGCATGATCCCATGGCCTCTCGATTGGCATCCTTTCCGAGTCGCGTTTCCTGAACACCTTCATGAATTCGTGATAGTAATCCGGTACCATCTCCTCCTCCGTTTTCTCTTTTTTGTTTTTTAGTTCCTCTTGGTTATGTTCGATTACGTAGTCATATTTTCCCATCGCTCTCAAGTGCATTTCTTCTTCCTTGCCTACTTCTACCTCTACCTGCGTGCGATTCTTCCACATTCGGTCGATGTACATTCGGGCGATTGACTCGTGGTATTGATTGGTCAAGTCGTCCAGACTTCGCAAGTATCCGCTTCTCAGGCGGTTCCATTGCCTTACGCCTGCTACCGAGATGTTCCTTTCGCCTAGCTGGTACTTTAACACTTCCTCTGCTTCTTCAGCACCTTCTTCGTCTCCTTCGTCCATGCACACCTCCCATTCCTTCTTTGCCCATGTTCGGCATCCTTTCGGGCATCGTGACATAACTACCTCTCCTGTTTTCCAATTTATTTCCGGGTTGTGTCTTTTTAGCCATGATAATCCGAGGATTACATCGACATTTCCCAGGTTGGTGACGTAGAGGGTCATTACTTCTGCATGTCCCTTATAGGTTACCCTTACATCCACTTTCTCCGTGACCCTTCCTGCATTGTTGGGTGTTCCGTCAGCATTCCTGATGATGGCGGGGTTTGACAGGGTTTTCGTTTTTATGTTGTTTTTTCTTACGTACCCCTGGTCGATGAAGGAATCTGATGCTCCACAATCCAGCATTGATTCTGGGGACAGCGTGGTTAAGGTATCATGTGTTTTCAGGCCAATTTCTACTGGGACATAATTCTTATCCGAGAACGTTCTTCGCAAATAAATTTCTTTTGTTGGGTTTTTTGGCGTCTTAGGGGTCTCGTCTTTTGGTGAAGAAATAGATATTATGTCGGCTACTACTGGTACATGTTCTTCGGAAACAAAAATGGAGTCCGGCTCCGAGACGAGTGCTGCAAACTTGTTTTTGGAACTCAAGTCGACGCTTCCTGAGTTCCTTCGGAAAAACCCTTCTTGGTCAATTCCTCCCTCCAATATTCCTGTTGGTCCTCGTACGTCATTTGCCTGACATCTAGTCTTCTCTTGCAATCCCGGGCCATGTGTCCTAGCCCTCCACACTTGTAACAACGAATCGGCGCCCTTTGTGACCGATCCACATCCATTGCGTTTGGGTCTTTTGCCGCGATCTGCGGGACGGGGGGTATTGGTTTTGCCTGCTGTTGCTGCTGCTGCTGTTGCCCTTGGGGGGGCGGCGGTGGTCGTTGGTATTGGTTGGCGTATGGTCGCCACTGGTTCGTCGTCGTCGTTGTAGTTGTGTTTTTGGTCGTAGGTTTGGCTGGCGCTGACCTTGCGTAGGCCTGCTGCTCCCTCCACTGCCTATCCATGGCGATGGCTTCCTCCTGCCATTCTTCCAATCTTGCCGGTAGGGGTCTCCTACCGTATACTTTGCTCAGCAATCCCGGGTTTAGCCCTCTTTTAAAGGCTTCTGTTAGTGCTACGTCGTTGTAGCCCGTATCATCCTTATATGCGTTGAACTTCATGATGAAGTCCTCCGCCGAGTCCGATCCTTGTCGTAGTTGACCCAGGAACGTAATCGCTGTGTCCCTGGGATTTGGATCTCCAAATGCTTCCTGTAGACTCCTGCAGATCCTTCGGAAGCTCGATACCTGTTCGTCGTGCACCTGGGTTCTTACCCATTCTAACACCTTTGACGTCATAGTATTCTTCCAGTTGTCCACCTTTTTCCCTTGGACATAGGAGAGGAGATATAGAACCTTCGTTGGTTCAGTAGGGAATTCGTAGGCGTTTACATAAATGTAAACCTCGATGCTCCGGATGAAACTCCGGCATTTGGACCGTTCCCCATCAAAGGGTTCTGGTCGCGCCATTTTCGGGCCATTTCTGGCTTGGGGCGGCATCGGGTTTTCAGCTATGGGTGCGAGGGGAATTGTTGGTGGGAATGGTGGTGGAGCTGGTGCTCCGGGTGGTGTGCGTGGGAGTGGGCGGCTTGCCCGGGTCATGACACTGGGTGGTCGGCTTTGAGGAACCAACGCCTGCTGTATCCGAGCTTCCATTCGTGCCTCCATGTCCGTCATCATTTGTCTCATGGCGGCTAGGATGTCGTTGGTGTTGTCAGGGGCGGTAGTTTGTTCGGGCGTTTCGGTGTTTTGCGGCGGCCATTGGTACTGAGCGGGGGATTGGGGTGTGGGCGATACTGGGTCGAGACCTCCTGCCCATATACTAGGCCCTGCGGCCTCTTCTGACATGTCTCTCCCTTGAAGCGCCGGCCGCCTCTGCCTGTCGTATGGTTGTGTGGAGATCGGCCTGGCAGTTGAGTACGACATTGTTTCCGCGGATGAAGTACCGGGCTGGTGTTTGGTGCGGGTGACGGTGAGGGTTTTTGGGTGTGACCGGGATGATGATTGTCTCGAAAAGTTGGGGAGTACTTTTCAAGATTTGGCCGGCGAGTTTCTTGTTTCGACGGTTGAGGGTAGGGTCGGGAATAAGAAGGTACGGGAATACCGTGTAGATGTGGGTACGAGTGAGATGTGAACGGGTAGGGGGCATGCGGGGTTACCCTGTCAATTAACACTGAACTTCACACTAGTGCACGCCGGCACCTGAGCGGACAATGTTAACGAGGAAGGAATTCTTCAGCAAAAGGTTACGCTGATAATCTATGATTATGAGCGGTACACGATAGTCTATGACTATGGTGGTAAGTTTTATGATTGGCAAGCAGAATGATGGGGTTGTAGAGCGGGCGTGTGGGGTTGGAACTCGTTCTTCTGTTAGGGCAACACGAATACTACAAGAGTATACGCGGGCTCTACAAGATGGCGAGTGAGTAAGTTGGTATAGCGAACGGGAAAGGGCTTAGTCTTGGAGGGGAAGATAGAATGCGAGTGAAGACGCTGACTAGGGCACTGTATAAGTGGCAATCCCAAGAGAACGAGTTAACGTCTCTGGGTGTTGTATTCGTTCTTATATACTACAAACCTCACGTCTACTACACGCCGTACCCTACTGGCTTTCCATGGAATGGTTAGCTCATCACCATGAGGCGTGATGTCATGGACTGCGCCCATGCAGTTAAGGTGTGGTTCTGACTAAGGTACTTATAAATACGGGGCCCGATGCGTAAGCATAATTTCGTAAGTGTAAGCATAGCGTAGTAAGCCATCACGTGTTCGTCATGTGATGTATAGGGAAAGGAAAAAGAAAAGTAAAAGAGAAAAGGAAAAGTCGAACCGTAACATTTTTGATGTCGTAGCGTGCCAGTCGCAGGTGAAGTACGACAGATTGCACTAGTGTTCCCGGTTTTGCGTTGTGCCTCCCAGATGTCCAGGGCCTCCAGTTCCTCAACATCACTTTGTTTCAACCAACGATTTTCCTCAGCTCCGTAACCTCGCCATGACACTAGGTACTCCTGCCCGCTTCGTCTGCGTTTCTCGTTGATGATCTTGTCCACAAGCCATTCTTCTTCGCCTGTCCCATCAATCTGCACGGCCTCCGGTCGATCAAGCTCGTGGCTTGGGAACAGCTCGATGTCGTTCTCAACAAATCACTGCAGCTGTGATGCGTGAAATGTTGGGAACACATCTGGAGAATTAGGCATCAGCAGGGTGTAAGTGGAACGTTCAGGAAAACACTGGGTTATTTCATAAGGCCCATCGAATCTAGGCATGAACTTAGCGACACGATCATCTCCTGCATGCTTGTATTCTTTCCGGCAATTCACAGTCGACAGGAAAACTTTGTCGCCTGTTTTAAATGGGACTTTGTCTCTACGATGAGCGTTAGCGCTAATAGATTGGGCAATTTTAGAGGCTATCAGGGAGTCTTTAGCTTGTGCAGTATACTCCTTGATGCGTTTGATGATTTCCGCGGCCGAGGGTACGCTAGCATCGACTGTCGATCTGAAGGCAGGTATAGTGCGAGGCGAGCAACCGAGACGAAGTTGGAAAGGGGAGAAGCCGGTAGAAGCGTTGACTGTGTTCATGAAGCAGAATCGAACGTGAGGTAGCGCCTTTACCCAGCCTGACTGATTGCGATCGACATAGTATCTGTAAGGGCAACCTCAAGATGGCCGACAACGCGAGCCTAGCAGAGGGAGAATCCAAAGAAATGAATAGAGCTACTACAATACATGAGAGGCTGCTCACCTAGCAGAGGGAGAATCCAAAGAGAACAAAATAAGGATTCTCCATGCTAGGAGGCGAAGTATATACTGTAGAAGCGTGAGAGAAAGATGGGAGAACTGTATAGTACACCCGCCACAAGTCCAGAGAATATCACAGGTACGAGCGGGCACATGTAATAGAAAGGTGGAGGGAATATGCAAGAGTCGTGCCGGCGACCCAGGGAAGTGGGAATGGGAAGTAAAGAGGTGTGGGAAGAAGGTATGGGTCACCCGGACGTGCCCCGAAGTGTATACATGCATCCGAAGCGCATCCGGGCATGTGCAAGTGCGGCCGAGTGCGGCTGAGGCGCGGGAAATGCATCGGATGAGTCGGATGTCGCTCGGATGAGTCGGATGTCGCTCGGATGAGTCGGATGTCGCTCGGATGAGTCGGATGTCGCTCGGATGTGACAGATAAGGCTCGGATGGATGGTAGGAAGGAAAGGGAGTGAAAGGAAAGTAAATAAGAGTCTGTGGAGTGAAAGGAAAGAGAAAGAAATGAAGAGAGAGGGAAAGAGACAGGGGAAAAGGAGAAAATAGGAGTGTCCCCTTACAGTATCGGAGGGACTGAATGATTGTTTTATTCGTGCGCTCGCTGGCACCGTCCGTCTGGGGATGGAAGGCGCTAGAAAGTTTGAGCTTAATTCCAGTCCGCTTGTGTAACACGGACCAAAATTTGGATACAAAAAGCTTATCCCTATCAGACACGATCTCCGTTGGGAGCCCATTCTCGCAGTACCCAGTAATACCCTATACTATAGTATACTACAGTACTGATACTATCCATAATGTGTAGTGTAGATGTGGCTGCTTGAAGCAGGGCCTTGTAGTCAACTGAATTACTGTTGGAACTAGTGCATCTAAGTAACTAATGACTGTATGGGATACATATATCTAGTGGCCCTTTTGCTGCTAATACTAGGGTGGACTCTAGTTATATGTTGGCTGATATTATCTGGGAATGTATTGCACTAATTTTTGGGTACCACTAGTATTCATCTAGTGATTATCCTATGCTTGTATCCATACAATACTTCGTCACTAGAGGCTGGTATTGACCTGCTCATACATAGGTAACTAACTAGTAGTGGAGACAGCCACAGTGCACAACTAATTACTAATACTGTATGGTGCCGTTCTCCTGATTTTTCACTGGTTGAGACTGTCGAGCTAGTGATTTGACGCTGCTACGGATAGGGCGTCGTGTCGGTGATTTCGCATTGGTTTGTGCCGTCAAATTAGTGATTGGGCGCTGTTATGGATAGGGCATCGTGTTGGTGATTTCGCGTTGGTTCGTGCCGTCAAATTAGTGGATTTACGCTGCTATGGATAGGGTGTCGTGTTGGTGATTCAGCGCTGCTACGGATAGTGTGCCTTATCACTGCTTGGATAGGTCATTTAACACTGATACGGGTAGTGCGCCATGCGAGTGAGCTCTCATTGGTCGGCACTATCGGGACATGACGGTGCCTTCATTTTGCGACAGCGGAATTAGTCATCATTTGACTCAGTAGCGAGTGATCGTTCTGCGTATTGTGATTTTGTGTTGATCAAGACAGCGAGGTGATAGTGATTGGGCGTTGGACCGCATAGGGCGCCGTGCTGGTGATTTCCCATTGGTTGAGACTGCCATCTTAGTGACTTCCAGTAACACGTTGTAGTTATTTGGTGTTGATGTTCTTAGTCGCACTTAGACTTTTCAATCAATCCTTGACGTCGAATCAGTGATCACGCCGTTGTCAATATATAGCACATAACTTATCAGTCTCTTAAATTGTTTCTCACTGGGTCATAAATTCGAGGACAGCAGCAATATATATTGTGAGCAGGGGGGGGGGGGGGGACTACATCAAGTGGAAGCAACATGAGGCGGATGGTGCAAGGGGCAGGGCACAAGGGACTAGCTAGTTACTAATTCAAGCAATGCGAGCCTTCTTAGAAGCGGGTTCCTCAGCCTCGGGCGAAGCGCGTTTGGAGCTATGGGCACGAGTCATCGCTTCGAGCACCCAGCTGACATCATCCAACACCTTGGATACCTCCACCTTAGGAGTACGGGCAGGGTTAGCGGCCTTGAGCCACCACGCAAGGCTTGCAAGAAGGCTGTACATGCCGTTGATCATTCCCTTATAGAGTTCGCTCCACTCGGCCTTGTTGAGGACAACACGTTGGAGGCTCCCATCTTCTTGGGCATGACCGGCGGGCTGGAGTTCAAGGTACCACTGCCACCATTGTTCACCAAAGGCGGCAGCACTCTTGATGGTCGGTTCCACGGCATGACCAGTCTTGATCCAGGCACCAATCTCCTTGGGACAATACTTCCCCATCCCGAGCATATGAGTAGTGATCTGGCAAGATGTGGTATCAGTTACAAGAACTTCATTCTAACGAGGTATCTTGCCTTGCCATCGAGGAAACCCAGACTTTCTTCAAACTTGATGAAACGAGTGACAACCAGCTTCCATAGAGGATCGTCGCTATGCTTCCATAGGTAGGGGACGGCAGCTACAAGCCAGGCGGGCATGTTATCAGGGAGAGCGGGTGTCGGAAGCACGTCGACATCCATGGACGTGGACGTCTCGTCGACGGGTGTGGCGGTGGCAGTGGCAGTGGCATTATCTATTGTGTGGCCAGGGGCCTTCTCTGCCTGTTCCATGGGTGCGCTGGGAACAACAGGCTCGGCGATGGGGGCAGTTATGTTGGCCACAGCTGGATTCTCCATAGATATGTCACTCGCGACGACGGTGCCGGCCTCAAGGGAGCCGGACGAAGTACCAGGGTTGTCGAGGGTCCTGTTGGTGGGATCTGACGGCGGGGCATCTGTGTTGGGGTTGTCGCCGTCACCTGCCAAACGAGAAGAACGCAGGTTTGCTACTGCTGGATTCTCCGTAGATATGTCACTTGCAACGACGGTGTCGGCCTCAAGGGAGCCGGAAGGAGTACCAGGGTTGTCGATGGTCCTGTTGGTGGGATCTGACGGCGGGGCATCTGCGTCGGGGTTGTCACCGCCGCCCACCAAGCGAGAAGAACGTCAAGAGGCTTCCACCACCCCTTTGGCTTGCGGGGTGCGCGAACTGCCTTCTTGGGCTGGAAAAGTGGCTCGTTCAAGCCTAGTTCGGCTATTATAGCTATGTTCCTGGCAATGTTGGCGTTACGCTCAATCTCGTACGGCGAGAGGTAGGGGGTACAGGCTGTCGGGGCAGGGCCTACGACCTGGGCAGGCGCCGAGGCGGCAGCATTTTCATTTTCAGTGTCGTCCTCCGCCTCCGAGTCACTGTCTTCAGCAAGGTTGATGACATTTGATGAGGGGCCAGCACGAGGCTTGGAAGGGTCAAGTGTGGGAGTGGCCATGGGGACATCGTAGTTGCGAAGATGATCGGTCCCCGGAAGTGCGCGCTTCAGGCGTTCAGCGGGAGCTGTCAAATTGTCAGTATTTTAGTGAGAGCCCAAACATAGCGCACTTACAGAAAAACTTCTTGGCGAACTCATGGAAAGGGACTTGAACCAGGTTCTCATAATCTTTGTAGTACTGTATAAAGTCGCAACCGCCGACCTTGCCCTTGCTCATACTGGAAGGAAGGATTAGAGAATGGCCACGGGAGATGATAGGACAAGCCGACCTATAGACCACGATGTTTCCACCTTGGTTTGGGTGAGGCCCAGCGATCATTGTAACGGAGAGTAATCCCGTTTTGTCCAAGATTTGCCGGCCCGCTTGATCGAGCGCATATGGGAGAGAGGAGATGGTCCTAAGAACCGTTAGACTATGCAGTTGTGGATGGATTAGACACTCACTGTTGATAAGCATGGGCTTGAGTGACATCCTCGTCCTCGTCCTCGTCCTCATCATCCGACTCCTCAGCGGCGGCCTTGAGGCGTTCATGGCGATCAACAATGTCCTCCTGGATTGCTGGTGATTGCAACTTGAAGATACGCTTGGCGACTTTATTGATGAAAGTGACAGGTACTCGAGGAACCTTGGCCTTGGGGGTGTAGTCCGGACGAGTCTTCCACTCTTCGGGCCACTCCTTTTCGATGACATCGCGAAGAACGGTACCATCAGGTAATTTCTTGCTCCACCAGACTGTGCAGAACGTCTGAGAAAGCGCAGGCCTTCGGGTGCATTTGACTGGTTGGTTGAGATTGAGAACCTGACGCGCGTTGGCAGTGACATGTGTATTGTTATTGTACCAAGACTTGAGTTTCTAACAACCGGATGTAGCTTATCAGCAACGGTTATCAACGGGTAGATAACAACTCACAAGTTCGACAGATGCCATTGGCGCCGTGTCGGTGGCCGGCCAGCGCTCGAACCACTGAGCGAAAAGGCGAGGCCAAAAGTCACCGAGACATTTGTTCACCTGGTTGGCCTTGTAATCGATGATATTGTCTTGAAGAAACTTTCTCTGTGACGCGGTAAGTTGCCACTTATTGTTGTTCATGAACCACAATCTCAGTTGCTAGAAAGGGGTATGATTAGCGCTCATCCAAATTCGGCGATGCATTACTTACCTCCTCGCTGAACCGTTGCAATTCATCACTGCCTACTGGCCATCACCTGAACCATGACATGAAGAAGATATGCCAGTAGTCCTCGAGCTGCCTCTTGATATAAGCCGTCTTGTAGCTTGGGAGCCACTCAGTGAGCATCTTTTTCTGAGGCGCGCTGATGGACCACAGGATCATTGGTTCATCCATGGAAGGAGGGGGAAGTGGGATAGCAGATTCGACGGTAGTAGACGACATATTTGCCAAGTGAGTAGTGATTTTTCTCTCTCAGTTCAGCCTCTAGTTAACTCGACATGTATTTATATGATTTTTGCTTTTATTTGAGGGCTGCCCCTAAGTTTCCATTTGGCACTATTTGGTGCAGGACCACCCTTGTGGCGATAACCACCCTGTCAGGTGCGTTCCTTGACTGATGAGCCCTTCCTTATAACCAGATCGCGAGCGATGGTGTCCTACCTAGCTTTTCTCTTATGCCCCTCATTACTTGTGGTATGCCGTTCGCTCATCTTCCCCCGCATTTCCTCTGATTGTTCCAGATTCCGACAACCCAGAAGGCCCTTGTGTTTCGGTTACTGGCACTCGTGGCCAATGCCATATCATGATGGGCGCGAATGGCACGGTGAACTTTGGGTTCTCAGAGCGGTGACGAGAGCCACTGGAGGACATGCTAGCTAGACTTGCTGTATCCAGGTAAGTGGAGGATTGATCCAGTGGCTCGATTCTAACAGTTTACGCAGACAAGTAATTGTCAGTGATTCTGATGATTCCGATGATGCAGCAAGTATTGTTCCTCCTTCGCCTCCTGCCACCCCCGCCAGGCCTCGCACGGCAGTCGCTACTCCTATGTCTCCAAGCCCACGCCGCCCTCAAGCAACTCAAACGACTCAGTCTCCTGTTCGCAATGCCACAGATCCGTTCCACGTCACCTCCGAGTCCACCCAACAGCACAGTCCCTTGGTATTCCCAAATCTGGCCAATTTTTTATCAGGAAGCCCTACTCCACCCAATAGTCCCGACCATTCGGCGACTTTGACTAGCCCATTGTCCCTGAGCAACTCTGCTCTTGTCTCTGGTCCTACCCCCTGCACCTGTTCGCTTCCCTACGCACCCTACTGCTCCGCCTTACAACAGCGCCGGTCGCTTTCCTGTCGAATTGCACGGAGTGCCCGCCGCATGGTTGCGTCGTTATCCCCCTTGGTCCAGGCCCCCTCGCTGTGGCAAAAAGTGGTATGCTATCTGGATAGGCTTTGAAGTCGGTATCTTCTTCGATACATGGTATGCTATATTTGATTTTTAACCGCTCATTTCTAATGGTACATAGGGATCATGTTCAGCCTTTGGTTTGCATTCCGCGCGAGAAACTAGGATGGGGACAATCGAAATATAAGGCGGTGTACTCATACGATGAAGCACTGGCTTTTTGGAACCATGGTGAAGTCAGGAGGCAGGCATATCTGTTCCCCACCGCCCGTAGATAAACTCGTAGTTAGAAGTTGCCGTCGTAAACATGTCCTTGCATTTATTTGCTTGATTTTACACCACACATTCCTATTGGGATGTTAAGTCCTTTTGCGTTGGCCAAATTCCACCCTAACCCTAACCCTTCTGCGCTGTTAAGCCTGCGTGTTGAGCTGTTTCTGTGAGCTATGAGGCCTGAGGTGCGATTTGGAGGTCGGGTTGGGTCAGGAATAGTGTTTGTATATATACACCTTCGTTCATGACTGTAAGGGCAACCTCAAGATGGCCGACAGCGCGAGCCTAGCAGAGGGAGAATCCAAAGAAATGAATAGAGCTACTACAATACATGAGAGGCTGCTCACCTAGCAGAGGGAGAATCCAAAGAGAACAAGATAAGGATTCTCCATGCTAGGAGGCGAAGTATATACTGTAGAAGCGTGAGAGAAAGATGGGAGAACTGTATAGTACACCCGCCACAAGTCCGGAGAATATCACAGGTACGAGCGGGCACATGTGATAGAAAGGTGGAGGGAATATGCAAGAGTCGTGCCGGCGACCCAGGGAAGTGGGAATGGGAAGTAAAGAGGTGTGGGAAGAAGGTATGGGTCACCCGGACGTGCTCCGAAGTGTATACATGCATCCGAAGCGCATCCGGGCATGCGCAAGTGCGGCCAAGTGCGGCCGAGGTGCAGGAAATGCATCGGATGAGTCGGATGTCGCTCGGATGTGACGGATAAGGCTCGGATGGATGGTAGGAAGGAAAGGGAGCAAAAGGAAAGTAAATAAGAGTCCGTGGAGTGAAAGGAAAGAGAAAGAAATGAAGAGAAAGGGAAAGAGACAGGGGAAAAGGAGAAAATAGGAGTGTCCCCTTACAATGACATCTCTGTGAACTCGGACATTTGAAATGAATAATACTTGTCGGTCCACCAAGTTTGACATGGAGATGTAGCCGTACCCACGCTACCAGTTTGTAACAACCATCGACACAGTATCTCTTATCCCCCTACGTTGAGACAGGATAGAGGTCGTATAGTGAACCACCAATCACCAGTAAGTATATCCGACAGGTTAATCATCCTTGTCGGGCATGTATCACTGAGTGTATGGTTTGTGGCTTTCGCTTAGATCCATCGAACGATAAACCTGGTCTATATTCCTTTAGCTCATAGTGTTACTTGGAGCGACCACACTTTGACGTACGTATAGATAATCCCCCCATAACTCTTATAAACGACAACCATTGATAGATGGGCAAACGCCAAGGCCCTCGTGTCCATATTGCGTACGCTGAACCTCAGGCTACACGTCCATCAACTTCCGTTCAAATATATCGAACAAGCACCAGCCGACTTGGTAATCACGTTCACATACATCAAGCAACGGATACCGATCCTATCGAGGACAATCCACCTGAGGAATCTTCTAACGCTACAGTCGACCAACCCACAGACACGCCATGGAGTGAGACCTTCTTCGCCAATAATCAAGAATCGATAATTCCGCAAGATCTAGATGAGGACAGTGGAACGACTAATGTCCATCACACCCCTCAGTTCCTTGAAGATTACCTTGAATACCGGCAGAGCCTTTTGACTGACATCATTCAGCAGGATGGTCAACTGGGCGGGCGGCTTTGTTTTGAATGCACTGCTGAAGAAGGTATCTATCGGTGCAAGGACTGCCTGTACGCCGTATTGTTCTGCGCTTCTTGCATTGTAGAAAAGCACAAAAGAAGCCCATTTCATTGAATACAAGTAAGCTCAATCCCACTGATTCTAATCTATGGATTAACACATAATATGATCGCACTGTAGGCCTGGGAGGACGGGTTCTTTACATCTAGCAGCCTAAAGAAACTCGGCTATGTGATACCACTTGGCCACGACGGGCACTGTTGTACAGGCCAACCCAATGTTATCCGCGACTTCGTCATCATCGATGTCTCAGGTATTCACATTACAAGCATGAGGTTTTGTTCATGTCGTCGTTCTGGCGTGCCGAATACACGACGTGACCAACTATTCCGCCATAAACTCTTTCCCACAACACTCAAGTTACCTCGCGCCACATTTACATTTGAAGTACTTGACAGCTTCCATTTACTTACGCTCCAATCAAAGATTTCGGCGTTCGACTTCTATCGGGCATTGGAGCAGAAGACGGATAACACTGGATTGAAAGACCTACCGGTAAGTAATCCCCTATTCATGCATACTCCTATTGCCCTTGCTCGTAGGACGACTACGAGCGTTTCTTGGAGGTGGTGCGCGCGTGGCGGGATTTGATGGCAGCGAAACGTTCTGGAAGGGGCCACGATCCGGAAGGCCTTCGAGCAACCAAATGTGGACAAGTAGCGGTGGAATGCCCAGCATGTCCCCACCCTGCATGTAATCTTCCAGAAGACTGGGAGAACGCTTCCGCGAGTCGCAGGTACAATTCACTAGTGTTTTGCGGATCTTCCCTCACTAACGCTTTTCGCTCCACTGAGATGGCTCTATTCTCTCATATTAACGATGGATGCGAACTTCCAGCTGAAAAATCGAGAACGTGTCATCAAGAATGATGTCTCATTGAGCGATGGCTGGGGCCATTGGGTGCCATTGGGACCTTTTCTGGAACATGTACAAGCACAGGCCCAAGATGCAGAGGTACGGGCGACCCTTACTGTTGCATTTAGCACACAAGTCTCAAACTTTGACTGTACCTAGCCGAATCTCTGTGATAGTCAGTGGCGGGCGATCAATCAAGCAAATCAAAAGCGCTCTGCCGGCTATGCGTCCACCGGCATAGGAGGTGTCGTATGTGGACGCCATGGCTTAGTCCGACGCAATGGCTTCAGCGATTTGCAGAAAGGCGAACAGTTAGTGTGAATGCAATAACCTCCAAATTTGACATTTAACAATAGTTGATTCAGGTATGCAAACATGGATTTTTTACTCTTTCAGACCCTGGTTGGGACAACCTTTCAACGACTCCTCCTATCATATGATATTGCGTGTCAATATTCCACCAATCTTTTTCGTCGAATGAAGAATCTTCCCGCATCTTTACAACTCCCGGAGGACGCCACAAAGCAGTTTAGCTTTGTAGTACCGAAGTTCCACCTTTACGGCCACGGCACGGATTGCCAGCTCCGGTACTCAGTGAATTTACTTCCCGGATGTGCTCAGAGCGATTTGGAAGATCCTGAGCGCTGGTGGGCTCATATCAACCCTGTCAGTATGTCGACGAAGTTGATGAGTCCATGGTCTCGCCGTGAGACAATAGATGATCATGCGCGCGGGTGGAATTGGCGAAAAATAACTCAGTTTGGTATGTCCGTGATAGTTCACATGGTCTTGCTTTTCACGTTTATCAATGCATAGGAACGAGCTTGTCGAAGGGCCTAGATGAAGCTATCAGAATGAAGGTGTGGCATTCGGCTCTCCACTCCCAATTCACCAAGAGTTTCCTGTTAGATGTCATACACATCTGGGAAAGGGAAGTCAGTGAATGGGAAAAAGATCCCTTGAAACCTAACCCTTTCAGCGACAACCTACGCCGTAAGTAGCATCTCCACCCTGGGTCGTTTGAACACTAAATCATCGTGGCGTCTCATAGACAACAACATGGCAAAGGTCCACTTAGAGCTTGCTAAGGAGGAGGTTGCAGAGGCGACGTTGGATACAGTAGCATCCGGGCCTTTGAGCTTTCTGTACGCAGGTCTTGAAATCGAAGAAAAACAGCATGTCTCCCTCCATTTCGAGTTGGGATGTGTTGCTAACCTGTTGTAAGGGCAACCTCAAGATGGCCGACAGCGCGAGCCTAGCAGAGGGAGAATCCAAAGAAATGAATAGAGCTACTACAATACATGAGAGGCTGCTCACCTAGCAGAGGGAGAATCCAAAGAGAACAAGATAAGGATTCTCCATGCTAGGAGGCGAAGTATATACTGTAGAAGCGTGAGAGAAAGATGGGAGAACTGTATAGTACACCCGCCACAAGTCCGGAGAATATCACAGGTACGAGCGGGCACATGTGATAGAAAGGTGGAGGGAATATGCAAGAGTCGTGCCGGCGACCCAGGGAAGTGGGAATGGGAAGTAAAGAGGTGTGGGAAGAAGGTATGGGTCACCCGGACGTGCTCCGAAGTGTATACATGCATCCGAAGCGCATCCGGGCATGCGCAAGTGCGGCCAAGTGCGGCCGAGGTGCAGGAAATGCATCGGATGAGTCGGATGTCGCTCGGATGTGACGGATAAGGCTCGGATGGATGGTAGGAAGGAAAGGGAGCGAAAGGAAAGTAAATAAGAGTCCGTGGAGTGAAAGGAAAGAGAAAGAAATGAAGAGAGAGGGAAAGAGACAGGGGAAAAGGAGAAAATAGGAGTGTCCCCTTACATCACCCCCCTTTCAAGCTTGCGGCGACCCGACGCGAAGATTCCTGCCTGCTGCGCCACGAATTCACCAACCCTGAAACTCCGGATTGCTGCGAGAAGACATCGAAATACGACTGGACAGAGCCGGGAGCTTTCCGACTGCGCCAACGCTCCCAGGACTGATCGAGGGCCATCGGAGTCATCCGAAGTACTCGGATCGCGTCCGGGTGGCGATCGTGGAAGTCCCTGACCTTCTGGGCAGCGTGCCGGAGGTTGCTCGCAGGTTCTCAGGAGTCGTGCTCAATGCCATAGCCTCACCAGCGCACCAGATACTTTAACACTCGGCTGAAGCGTCTACTATTCCGGACTTCTTCAACTTCGTGTTCCTCTTCTCCATCGACAAGCTGCGGCGGTGGTGGAGCAACCGGGCGTCGACCCAGGATGGGATCCGGAACGAAGGGTGAGAGTTTGACAACAGAGAAGACAGGGTGAAGGCGGGATAAGCCTGGTGGGAGCTCGAGTCGGTACGCTGCCTTGCCGACCTTCTGGATGATCTTGTAGGGACCAAGACGTGCATGTCCGAGTTTCCGGGAAGGTCGGGCGAGGTTAATATCCGACGAATCCAGCCAAACCTTGTCACCCGGTTGGTACTCTGGGGCGGGAGTCCGATGTTGATCATAGTAGTGCTTCATGTCATCCTGAGCCTTGACCAATGCGGACTGAGCTTCGTCAACCGCGGACTTCATCCGGTCTACGAACTCGTTTGCGGACTCCATCCGAGACGGCGGCTGATGAGGTTCAAACCCGAGGCGAGGGTGGCGGCCCATATCCAGGAGGAATGGCGACTGCTGAGTGGATGCATGGACCCGGTTGTTGTATGCAAACTCTGCCATAGGGAGAAGTCGAGCCCAGTCGTTCTGACGTTCGCCGACAAAGATCCGGAGGTAGGACTCAAGTTCCTGGTTCGTCCGCTCTGTCTGTCCATCCGACTGAGGGTGGTAAGCTGTGGATGCGGCCAGCTTGATCCCGAGCATCTGGTAAACTTCTCGGGTGAACTCTGCGACAAATTGCGGACCTCGATCAGACACAACAGACCGATGGAGGCCGTGTAGCTTCCAGACGTTCTGTAGGTACAAGTTGGCAGACCCGAGGGCAGATACAGTGGTGTGAGTAGGGATGAAATGGGCACGTTTGCTCACGGAGTCAACCACGTTCATGACTGCATCAAATCCGTCCGACTCCGGAAGCTCGACAATGAAGTCCACGCTCAACCGGTCCCAGCGTTCATCCGGAATAGGAAGCGGATGGAGTTCACCCATGGGCGGATGCCTTTGGGCTTTCGTCCGGAGACAGAGATCGCAATGGCGGGTGTAGGATCCGATGTAGCGGGACATGTTTGGCCACCAGTAGCTGCGGGAGACGAGTTCCAGAGTTTTCCATCTACCTGCATGGCCGGCGACCTTGGTGTCATGGTGCTGGGCTACAATCGTCCGACGCAAGTCCAGTGAGTCCGGAACGTAGATCTTACCCCGGAACATCAGAAGTCCATCCGATTGAGACCATTCTGCACTCCGGACTGTCTTGCGACTGCCCTGCGCCTTCTTCAACTCCTCTGCCGCCTTTGCCACTGCATCTTCAAACTTCGCGTCACGAACTCCAGTCCGGATAGCCATGAGGATATCCTTCTCCTCCCCTTCAAGAGTGACACCCGTGGCACGGACAGCAAAGTAGGCCGGTTTGAGCAAGACCACATCCTTGTTGTCGTCCTTACCATCCGAGTGGTCTGAGCGGTGCAAGAGAGCATCCGGCTTACCCATAGTCCGACCCGGATGATGTTGGAGAGTGAAGTCGAAGCGGGAGAGGTAGAGGGACCAGCGGGCTTGACGGCGGTTGAGCTTCTGAGCCTTAATGAAATACTCGAGGTTCTTGTGGTCCGTCCAGATCTCAAACGGAGTTTCGGCGCCTTCGAGGTAGTGCCGCCACTCTTCGAGTGCCCGGATGATCGAAAGCATCTCCTTGTCGTGTATCTCGTAGTTCCGCTCTGCAGCCTGTAGACTTTTAGAGTAGAATGCGACAGGATGCCATTTACCATCATCTGGATCCAGCTGCGACAAGACCGCACCCATTGCATAGTCCGATGAGTCCGCTTCAACCCGATATGGCCTATCTTCCTTCGGAAACACTAGAACAGGTTCGGAAGTGATCAGCTCTTTGATCCGAAGAAATGCGGACTGAGCAGAGTCATTCCACTGCCATTCCTTTGCGCAAGTGAGATCGAAGAGCGGCCGAGCAATATGCGAGTAGTCCTTGATGAAGCGGCGGTAGAAATTGACGAACCCGAGGAAGGATTGAAGTTCAGTCCGAGTCCGAGGCGTTGGCCAGTCTGCGACACCGGATACCTTCACAGGGTCCATCTCGATCTTACCCTCGGAAATGACAACTCCAAGATATTCCACCTTTGTCTGCTCGAAATCACACTTGTCAGCTCGAAGGAAGAGCTTGTTCTTTTGGAGGATTTCTAGGACTCGTTTGAGGACCCGGCGGTGCTCCTCGCGCGTCTTGGTGTAGATCAGAATGTCGTCCAAATAGATAATGACCACACCTTCTGTGATGAGCTCCCGAAATAGGTCATTCATCATGGTCTGGAAGGTAGAAGGGCTATTTGTTAGTCCGAAGAACATCACCAAAGGCTCGAAGAGTCCTCGTGTCGTCCGAAATGCGGCCTTCCACTCGTCACCCTCTTTAATCCGGACATTGTTGAAACCCCATCGGACGTCGAGCTTGGAGAAGTAGCGGGTGTTTCGCAGCTTGTCCACCAAGTCCGAAATGAGCGGAAGTGGATACCGATTTTTGACTGTCATGTTGTTGAGCTTCCGGTAGTCCTGAACCAAGCGGAGTGATCCATCCTTCTTCTTGACAAAGAACACGGGGGCAGCCATGGGCGACTTGCTCGGGCGGATTCGGCCGGTCCGGAGGTTCTCTTCCAGAAAGTCGTCAAGCTGTTTCTGCTCTGCGGGGGACAGCGGATAACACTTGGTAGAAGTTGGTTCGGCTCCACTCAGCAGTTCAATGGCATGGTCCCACGGACGCGGCAGGGGCAGTTCATCAAAGGACTCCTTGGCGAAGACGTCCTCGAACTCGTGAAGGAAGTCCGGGACTGCGCTGTTCTGAGGATCGTGGGGTTTGTTGCGCTGGAAAGCCAATGCGAGACGCTGCGAGACTGTTTCCGAAGCTCGGATGTGTTCTTCCCAAAGACTGTGAAGGTACTCCGGAGACGGCGGAGGGACAGCCGCGAAGATGCGGTCGCCTTCCTCGAGATCCTCATCGGCCGAAGTGTCTTCCTCATCGTCATCGTCGCACTCCAGAAGTTGCGGGTGATCATCCGAGTGGAGTTCCTCAACCATCGGAATCGGGCCTGTACGACACTCCCGGAGCCGAACAGACTCTTTGCGTCGGGTCAGCTTGTCATGGCGGAACTCCTTGCGACAGGTGTCGCATCCGGATGGGCAGCGACTCATGGTGACCTCTTTGGTTTGCCAGTCGATTTCCGGGTTGTGCTTCCGAAGCCAGGTGTACCCGAGGATGACGTCTTGTCGGCCGATGTTAGTGACCGCGAAAAGCATCCGCTCCGTGTGATCCTTGAACCGGAGTACAAGGTCCACGACTTCAGAGATGGATCCGTTCTCGTTTGGTGATCCGTCGACATTGAAGACTGGAATTGGAGCAGACAGCTTACGTCGGATGAAACCATGAGCGTCGGCAAAGCGCGGATGCATGAAAACACCAGTGGCTCCACAGTCCACCAGGGCTTGCAGAGTGCATCGGTGTTGCGTATCTGTGCTCAGCACTTCAACGGATATATCTAGCGAAGGCTTGCCGGGCAAAGCAGAAATCTTATAGCTACTGGGTAGCCGCCGTTCCCACTGCGGGCGAAACCTTTGGGTTGTGCGGATTGTAACCGGGTCGGGTGTCTTAGCGTCGGATGAATCATCGGATGGTTCAGGTTCATCATCGTGTATTGTGTCTACGCTAAGACAAGCAAATCGGTTGTTTACCAACGAGGCCGCACAGGTCACTCGTTGGTCCGGGTAAAATCCGCCGTGTCCGATTCCTCGGCCGCGACCGTTCCCTCTGCGTCTATTCCTTCCGAAGTTCCAGCACTTTCTACGACGTCGGCCGCGGTCAAGAGATCTTCAATAGCGGACATCCGCTCTTCGGCCGTCATGAACCGGACGTCAAACCGGAGTTGGCACTCGCGGGACATGTGTCCGGGCTTGCCACATCGGTAACAGAGCTGCGAAGTGGCGGGCCGGGAGCGGGTATGATCGACATCCATAGGGACACCGGGTGAGAGAGCCTTTGGAGGAGGCAGGGATTGGAAGCGGGGTTGCGAAGGTGGGAAGTAAGTCCGAGGCACGGGAAGAACACCCGCGGGCGGCCGAGCGGATCCGGAAGTGACGGATGGTCGGCCGAGTGACCCAGATGTGCTGGAGTTGACGCCGAAGTGGAAGGAGTGATTGGCAGCATGGTTGTCGGCAACCCATTGCGCTGCCCTGTACCATTCTTCGAAATCATCTTCGCCAGGACAGTCTGCGGACTCGGCGACACGGCTCTGGATGGTAGAGTCCAACCCGCGGCGGAACTTCATCGTGATGTTGGAGCCCTCAGTGTATCCGGATTGGTCTACAAGGTCCCGGAACTCGTCGAGGTACTCCTGGAAAGTCCGACGGCCTTGGTGGTATCGGGTGGTCTCTAGTTTGAGCATGGCGGCTTCGCGTTCCCGATCCGGAAGGAAGCGCATCCGGAATTCGGTTGTGAAGGCGGCCCAGGACTCGAAGTATGGATCCTTCTTGCTCCGAAGCACCATGTCCGCATACTCCTTAGCTCGATCCTTCTGGAAGAAGAAGAGACACCAGAGGATTTTGGCTTGCTCCGTGGGAAAGTGATCCGGGCAGAGCTGGAAGTAGATAGAGCACGCATTGTAGAATGCGCGACCATCTTTGCGGTTTCCGTCGAAGATCGGGGGAGATGCGGGCTTCAATCGGGAACGTGAGGTGGTGTCAGATCGACCCGGGGCGTGCTGAGAGGCTGCGGTGCCCTGCAGGCCGAAATCCGGAGTCGTTTTGGGAGTAGAGGAACGGGGTGTTATGAGGAGTTGTTCAATGCGGGCGAGTGTGTCATGGATAGTACTGATTTGATTTTGGTGTTCGTACGTCTGAGCCCACAAGGTCTGCAACGTCTCGGAGTCCGTTACCGGCTGCTCGGATGGCGGGATCTGCGTAGATGCGCCTGTCATGTCGGAGTCGGCAGGAGAGAGTGGGGGTGCTTCGCTTGTGTCGTCAGAGGTGAATGGGAGTAGCAGGAGAGCGTCCGGAATGTCCGCAAAACCGGAAGGACGTCGGGTGCGAGTCCGGAGGGGCGCAGGACGTTTTCCGTAGGGCTCTGGTGCCAGGATGGGAGATCTTGTTCTGCTGTAAGGGCAACCTCAAGATGGCCGACAGCGCGAGCCTAGCAGAGGGAGAATCCAAAGAAATGAATAGAGCTACTACAATACATGAGAGGCTGCTCACCTAGCAGAGGGAGAATCCAAAGAGAACAAGATAAGGATTCTCCATGCTAGGAGGCGAAGTATATACTGTAGAAGCGTGAGAGAAAGATGGGAGAACTGTATAGTACACCCGCCACAAGTCCGGAGAATATCACAGGTATGAGCGGGCACATGCGATAGAAAGGTGGAGGGAATATGCAAGAGTCATGCCGGCGACCCAGGGAAGTGGGAATGGGAAGTAAAGAGGTGTGGGAAGAAGGTATGGGTCACCCGGACATGCCCCGAAGTGTATATGTGCATCCGAAGCGCATCCGGGCATGCGCAAGTGCGGCCGAGTGCGGCCGAGGCGCGGGAAATGCATCAGATGAGTCGGATGTCGCTCGGATGTGACGGATAAGGCTCGGATGTGACGGATAAGGCTCGGATAGATGGTAGGGAGGAAAGGGAGCGAAAGGAAAGTAAATAAGAGTCCGTGAAGTGAAAGGAAAGAGAAAGAAATGAAGAGAGAGGGAAAGAGACAGGGGAAAAGGAGAAAATAGGAGTGTCCCCTTACAGGCTAACCATATGCCTTTTGTCGCCGCAGATCTCCTCTCCGATGTACAACTCTCATCAGAGAAACCGGAGATGCTCACTCTGTTCCTTCCTTCACAGGTATGTAATAGTGCGCCACTAATTGGAGCTTTCAACTAAATAAATCACAGGTGTCGGCCTCATACAGCACAATTCAGCCGCTGAGAGAGAAGGAAGCGCGTCTCCGGACCGGCCAGGCCTACGATGCCCTTTCTGAGATGCGACGGCTCCTCAGAATCACTATGGGGATGTGGGAGTTCAAGTTCACCGACGTAGGATTTAGCCAGCACGGAAATACACATGCACGGTGAATACAATCTGTTCTGCGAAGAACATACTTCAACTAATTCTTACTGCGCCCTTGAAGGACAACAATTGACCGCTTCCGTCAGAAAGTTACCTGGGCATCTAATCACTATCGCGCTGCGCGGAGTGCCCTCATTTCCCTGGATCCGAACTCTCCTTCTCTCCTCTCTCTGAAGGCTTTGGAACAGGCTGATATCCAGTGTCCACAGCGTGAAGACAAGGAGCCACGCCCAGGTGAAAGTAGGCGGGAGATATCGTGGATTTGGCGGTTGGAAGCAAGCGGAGCAGAAGGTGTCAGCCATCCGTTCGAGGATATGCAGCCAATCTCCAACGAAGACATCAATGATTGTAAGGATGAGTGATTCATGGGGATGTTTCATTTTATTCACCACAAATGTAGGCTTAAAGGCGGAGTGGTGTCGTTCCCGGGCACGTGCAGCACGTTGGGCTGAGGAGCAAGACCTCATACTCGAGGAGATGCGCCGTGTCCTCTCGTACCTGGATTGGCAAGCACAGTGGTGGCGGGGACAATCTCACCTCCGCGCTGCAACAGTGAGCACAGAGTTACTCAACGGCCTAAGTGCATACGCTGCCAAGCAGTCTTCCATGTTCCTCGGGCTTCGCAAACGTTTTGCGGGTCAGTGGTATCTGATACTTCAATCCTTTCACCTAGAGGCCACTTGGTTTTTGGATGAGGCTCTCGGCCTTCGTCCAGCTACTGCTGTCGCTGCACCTCGTCATTTCGCAAACATACATATCAATAATACGGACTAGTCCCACATGTATCTACCTTTTAACAAGTCTCCTACTTCACCTTATAAATGAATGTTGATGGCTGAACACGGGCAATACAAGTGACAATGCAAGTCCTAAACCTCACTAACGCTGCCGCGATCTGTCCGACACCCGATGCCCCAACTAGGCCAAATGTACTAAGCGCTCATTGAGCTCACTCAGAGGCATCACTGCGTCCTCGACTTGGACCACCACTAACAGAGCCCAAGCATGGTGGAAGGGTGGTCATCAACGGCAGCAACTCACAAAATCAATATTTTTGATCAGTACCAATGTTTCCGAAGTGTTTAATAACTAGTACTGCGTTGATAGCTACAGGGGGTGAGTCCGCCATGCTCATAAGTTGGGCTACTGATATCAGTGTGCAGTAACTTGGGATAATCAGGGTTGTATATTGAATTCAACCCCCGCGATCTCGTTGAACGACGCCACCAACTACAACTAGCTACGAAACCGCTATCTGGCTGCCCATTCGCTCCAACGATCGCGAAATCAGTGAATATAGGTGTCATTACTCGGGTTAAGTCACCAATGACAATGGCCCCAACAAGTGCCACTAGCCAGCCAATCAATTTAGCGACCATCAAACATTAATGTAGCATCGAGTGCGTGAGTCGCTTGGCAGATAACAACTGCCAATTACCAACGGGACGGTTTCAGCCAGCGTTCGTCCGACTCGAACCGAAGGTATGAAGCGGCACAAATCAACTACTCGTCTTTGCATCTACCAGGGAGGAATCACCAAGGCGGTACGTAAGATATGCTATGTGTACTAGCACGAAGTAACTGAATGCAATGTTCTAGGTCATCATTCGCGTGACTACTCCGATGGTTGCAAACAGTGTCAAGTAACCAAGGCTCCGCGCTGTCCATACCAGCGCAGAGTCACCAAATAGAATGTTCGAGACCGGCATCAAACAGGGCAAAATCACCTCGTATCTGTGTTATTTATTGGGTACGATTCAATGATTCCAACTAGCGAGGAATCACCAAGCTGACAGCCTATCACAGACACCGCCAAATGACTACTCCGACGGTTCCGATCAGGCACCCAATTACCAATTCGACGATTCCAACTAGTCCAAAATCACCAACACAACGCCGCCCAATCACTAATTCGATGGCACAAACCAACGCAAAATCACCAGGTCGGCGCCCTATCCATAACAGCGCCCAATCACTAATTTGACGGCACAAACCAACGCAAAATCACCAACACGACGCCTTATCCATAGCAGCATCAAATCACTACTTCGACGGCACGAACCAATGCGAAATCACCAACATGACGCCCTATCCATAACAGCACCCAATCACTAATTTGACGGCACAAACCAACGTGAAATCACCGACACGATGCTCTATCCGTAGCAGTGTCAAATCACTAGCTCGACAGTCTCAACCAGTGAAAAATCAGGAGAACGGCACCATACAGTATTAGTAATTAGTTGTGCACTGTGGCTGTCTCCACTACTAGTTAGTTACCTATGTATGAGCAGGTCAATACCAGCCTCTAGTGACGAAGTATTGTATGGATACAAGCATAGGATAATCACTAGATGAATACTAGTGGTACCCAAAAATTAGTGCAATACATTCCCAGATAATATCAGCCAACATATAACTAGAGTCCACCCTAGTATTAGCAGCAAAAGGGCCACTAGATATATGTATCCCATACAGTCATTAGTTACTTAGATGCACTAGTTCCAACAGTAATTCAGTTGACTACAAGGCCCTGCTTCAAGCAGCCACATCTACACTACACATTATGGATAGTATCAGTACTGTAGTATACTATAGTATAGGGTATTACTGCAGCCCCCAGCAGGGCCCTCAACCCATCCGGCTCTGGCAGCTGCACGCGCCAACCTGCAAGTACCCATTCCGATCAACAGCACCCCACTGCCAGCTGCAGTGGAAACCTCGTTTAATGTTCGCCGTCCAGGCATGGCCCCCCCACAATCGGACGATCTGCCCCAACGATGGGCGGCATATTATCACTATGAACACTGTGTTCATAGGCCCCCGCCTGGTATCCAGGACCCTCTCAACCTCTGCCAGGTGCAGGGATGGCGCGCCATGCGCATACTCAGTCCCACCGAACAATCGGCAGGTGCCTCCTTTGGGCGGCAGCGAACACTGTTCAATCAGTGATTTTGTGAATTACTGGCCTTTCCCGGCCAGTACAGCAGTATCATCGCTCGCGATCACCTCGTCATCGCGAATGTCAACAACTTCCACCCATTGGGTGGGTCTATCGACAATCTGACCATCGGTGCGGTCGCTCGGCACCTCGCCGAGTGCGGCTTTTCATCTGCCTGGGCCGACGATTGCTGGGACTTCGCTCAGGCCTGGGTCATGGACAACCACAATGATGGTCGGGATCTGACAGCCACCCGTCAGTTATTGGGGTCGGTATCGGATATCAATCGACCCCCGTCCTTCTCCCACGAACCTGACAGGCTCATGGACTTCATGGCTCTCCAGCCACCCGGTTGTCCTCTGTCACCAGCGGCGGGACGACCATCGTGACGTGAATCGGGTCTCAGGGCCACCCACGCCCGCCCCGCTTATTCCAGAGAGACGTCCTCCACTGCTTCTGGCAACGTACTATCGACACTTGCGCCCTCCTCAGGCTGCCCTTGTGCCTCTCCACGACCCCCTGTCGTGGCTTCCAGTTCCACGGGAATGGTTAATCCCGTGCCTCCCTTCACTGTGAACCTCCCGGTGGCTACCACCGGAAGTTCCAACGTCGAGGCATCCCTCGAACTGCCTCTTGTTCCGGGTGGCCCGCCCGTGTCCCTGGGAGGGCTCGTTACAGTCCCAGCCTACTTCCCTCGCGGGCCCGCCTCCTCCCTTAGCAGTAACGCCGCAGGTTCCAGCGCTGCCCGTCGGAGGTCTCATTATCCTGTACCCCTTCCGTGATCATGGAAGACGACGACGACGACATGGACTAGTGTCCTCGTGCTCCACTACCTTATAGTAGTGGATTATCTACCATTCTATCCCCGCTGCCCCACAGCAGCGGGTTATTCCCCTATACCCGCTGCCCCACAGCAGCGGACCACCCATTATACCGCTGCCATACAGCAGCGGACCCATTATTACCCTTCGCTCCTACCTGTCTCGTATCCGAGACTACCACCCTCATTATATCCATTCCCTCTTACTCCTTTTCTTCGTAGATCGCATGATGCGATCTAAGGGAGGCAGGTGTAAATCCTTTACCCCTTTCCCCTATCTAGTGCCCACATGTGACTACTGTCACATGTGCCTTATTTATCATCTCACATTTCGAACGTGAAGTTTTAATTTTTACACATTCTATACTTATCACACTCACTATGCAAATACGTACCGCAAATATATGTCGGTCAAACGTACTTTGCACCGCGTGAGATAAGGAGTACTCAGTGAGTACTTACAATACCTTAGTAGTAACCCTACTACTTACAACTACATCCCTCAATGATAAATTAATAACATCTAATACATGTACTAGCACTTTGAAGCCAGCTACCGCTGGCGCACCCCACGGATCCATATTATAGAATCTTTACCTTCTACATAAATTGGAGCAAGTGTCATTGGCTTAGTACTTTCCAACTGCATTTAGAAAGCAAGGTTTAAAGCACTGTGAGCAGTGCTCATTAATGTCTTACAGCTGTTTGCAAAAAGGATGGCACTAAAAGCGGAAGGTGAAGTATGTAAGACTTGCGGACTTAGAATTATTTCGTCAAGTTTGGACTTAGGAATTCTCAACCTACCAACTGATAATACGCCTCTTAGTAGGATTGCTGAGCTTCGGATAAAGATAAAATGACTCCCGACTACTATCCTAAGCTATCTCCACCTATAGCTATTAACCCTTGTGTAGAAATAACCGTTTCTATATGTTATCTTGCACGCTGTATTCTGTCCGCCACCATGATAGAGGGATCAAATCTGGGAGTTGTGGAGTTATTTCGACAACCGACTTGCAACCGACAGCCGACATGCGACTGACCGCTATCACCGGACCAATCCCGTGTCCCCACTGTTTCTGTATTGCTTTCGTGCTTGCGTATAACTCCCGTATCGTCACAATAAATTATGTATCACCGTATAAACAACTATCACATCATATTGATATAGAAGGATAGACAAATGAGCGTGGTACTCGACATTCTCTTGGTCAACCGTCCTCGACGGGCGCAGTGCGTAAATTTAGAAATGTTCCTGAAGAAAAGGAGATATCAATGGCTGAGCGAAGGAGATGAAAGAAAATGGATGCCTACCTTCGCGAATTTGAAGTCAACAGTTGGTCCAGAGTTCTTGACAGTCGCCTCCTTGATGGTCTTCGCAAGAATACTCGGTCCACAGAAGTAGGTCTAGAGAAAAACACGCGTTAGCAATGTATCATCAGGGAACTACCAGAAGACGGCTTACCCCAACTTTAGTTTTTAGCTGAGACTTGCTTCCCGCGATGTACTGTCCACTTTCGATGGCCTGTCTCATTTGTCCGTAGATAGACATCCAGTCCGGACGACCGAACATAGTGCGGCTGCGCAGGAGAGTAAGGGGATCGTACTCAGCACCCGCGTCGTTAACAGCAATGTTCCAGAGCATATCTTCTCCGATCTTCTGTGTCAAGTAGATGTTAATGCGGAGGAAGTTGGCTGTGACATAAAGATATATCAGCTCGGTTGGCAACGAAAGGTACATGAAAGACACTGACGATCGGCCTGGGCAGCCTCGACCTCCTGCAGCAGACTTTGGAACCAACCAAACGAGGGGGCATCTCGGCAGACCCAAAAGAACTCGACCCGGCGGAGGGTGCCTAGGTTGCCGCGTTTCTGGCGATACCAGATATGCTTGAGGATCGAGGCAAACGGTGTGACACCTAGAAGTCACACAATCAGCACGGTTCGATCTAACGATTCCCTGCAAGCAATACCCACCAATACCGGCACCAATGAGGACAGCGACTTCACAGTCGAAGACATCTTCTGCTGGGGCACCGTAGGGGCCGTCAAGGCGGACGGCGGGGAGGGCACGGGAGCCGGCGCCAGATTCTATCTCGACGAAGTCACCACGATTAGCACCGTAGGTCTGTTCTTTCTCAGAGCCCTTCATTGCTGCCTGAGTCATGGAAGCGACGACTTGTGGGCCAACGCCGAGACGTTCACCAAGAGCCCTCGTCCAGTCACCGACTTGGCGGATGTGAATGGAAACATAAGGATCTTCCGGAGCTGATGTGATGGTAAACTACCCTGAATGAGCATAGGCGAATAGGTTATAGCGACGCTCCAACTTACCGGATGCCATTGCCAGCCCGAGATCTCCGGGACCATGACGAAGAGCCATTGGCCTGCGGTATACTTGAAGCTAGGCTTAACGATGCGGAGTTCCATGGCGCCTAAGGTGAAAAGTCTGAGCTACTCATAGAAAGGGGTATACGACTGCAAACGTACCACTGGGGTGTACAAGCACCTTGGAAAGTCTAGTCGCTCGGCGGGCACGGTACTCCCTCCACATACGCTCTCCAAAGTACAAGATACCAGGCCAAATGGTGTATCGCCAACTTTCATACCCTAGACAGTTCTTGGTCGTGTAGAAGGGGAAAACGTTGCTGTAGCTCGGGTCAACGGAATCTCTGACGAAGCATCCGGTGGCGTGCGTGTAGAGACCGATCATGAAGAAGAATGCGAGGTGATGGGTATACCAGAAGGCCTCAAAGCATTGGTTGCGTATCTTGTGATGAGCGGTGGTGTACATCAAGAGCATGATGAGGAGCATGAAATGACCAGTGATTCCACCAGGCTGTTTGTAGTGAATGTCCAGGGCAGATTCTTTGCGGACCTCTGCAAACAAAATCAAAGAAACGTCGATTTCTGCCACTACTTTCCCTTCTTTGGCTACTCACGAGTGCGCTCGACGTTGATGAAGTTGACGTAGTGAGCCGTTGTGTGAACCATCGCCCAGAATGCCATCGAATAAGCCACTTGACGATGGAACCAGATGTTCTCATCGGCTGGGAAGAGCCAGGTAAGCTTCGGTCGGACGACACGGATGATATTGCGCAACATCGGAATGAGAATCAAGCCCCCATCGAAAGCGAGGACGAGACCTGCACCGCGAGACGTCCACACCGAGAATCCGAGACCATTGAGAGCGTTGAGCCGAACATTGGAGTACTAAAAGCAGATAAGAACCCCCTCTTCGGGAAACGGCGCTGTCTGCTCACTTGACTGTACCACCCGTAGCCAAAGAAGAAGAAATGAAGTCCGTAGAAAATGACATTGAAAGCGAGCCTTCTAGGAACGAGGAATTCCGCGCGGAACCAGCTCTTGAAGCCCATGATGCTAGAGAGCGTTGTCTATGATAGTTGGCTGATAATAAGGTGAACCTGACCCAGCAGGGAGCAAATAATATGGTAGCAAAAGAAGGGAAGGGGGGAGGGGGAGGAGGAGTTGGTGGTGGGAGACAAGTAAATGAGACAAGGCAAGAAATGATGAGTGCCACTCGCTTGGGCTGTGACCATGACAATCACAACTCCAAATCAACCGACTCTCACTGATCTCATCAGTCACCAGCCCAGAACCTTGGGTATACTGTATAGCTCTCGCGCTACGGGCAAGGTACAGAATCTAAACAAATCTCTACTGCAAGGCTATCAATCTTCGTAGCGGTATGCAACCATGGCCTCGATCCGGTGAACATCAGTGCTAAAACTCCTCATCTTTACTTGCTGGCTCTTGCTCGCTTCAATCGCAAGCGGGTCCGTGTCTACCCATTCGCCAGCTGGAATATCGGCTGACTCGGAGGTGTACGCGAGAATATTGAAAACCGTCGGTTCGTGGATCACAGGGAGGTAAGTGACCATAGATATAATCTGCTTCAGGATTGCCCGTATTTCGGATTGAATTTCTGCTTCCGGCTTCGGGGGCTGCCTGAGAAACGACACCACATCAATCAGAACACATGGATCCCGGCGGAGTTGGCAGACTTACGGTTCTGTTGAATTGGCTGGCGGCTCGACAAGTTTGATGTCAAACACCCATCGTTCAAGGGGTGTTCGGGTGTCTTTGGATATGATGGCGAGCACCAGTTGCGTGACGGAGCCTGTAAGCAGCCATTCTACCTCCCCATGTAGCACGGTCAGTCCCCAAAGATCAGCGATGGTTGATGGACTGACTTTGCACTTGCGATAGAATACTATAGGCGGCATTGGTATGATGGAAATGCCGCATATTCTGAAACACACCGTTCGAGATAATTTTCCAAGGCAAGGTCCTGGGTGACCAAGACCGTCTGTCCGTATTTTTTCACCATATGGAAATCATCTGAAGGGTAGACCTCGCGCTGGAACAAGATTCTAAGACGGTGGGGTGAATATGAGCTCCAGAGATTCGTGAACAAAGGTCGCAACTCACGTATTGACTGCGTATTTGAAGAACTCTGTTACGAGAGCTGTTGAGCCTTTGAGGGTGATAGCTTGTCGATTCGCTTGCTTTGAGGCCATGAGGGTAACGGCAGTCAATAGTCGTGTTCTGCTCTGGGAGCTTCTTATCATGAGGCGCGTCGTGCACATTGATCACGTGTTCGATTTCAGCTCTGAGTCTTTCTTCACCGTATGTCGGCCCAAGCTGGCACGCCTGCCGCGACTTCGCAGTCTCCCGCTGCATCGCCAGCAGATGCGCCCCCTCAAGATGCCTTGTCTCAAAATGCGTCCCAAGTTGACCGTGTTATCCTAGAATACCTGCGGACTCGAGGTCATACTACCGCCGAAAGGGCTCTCCTAGAATCCCTTGATGGATCCTCTCCAGACAGTACTTCCAAAGAACCGGACAACATATCTGCTGAGGACCTCATCAAAAAGCTTGCCGTATACGTCCAGAAACCATCGCGACCCGGTGAAAATGTGCTCAAAGACTCGAGCAGTGTCTTGACGGGTCTCAGTGCTATGGGGAATCCCTCGAACATACACAGTCTAATTGCAAGCATCGGCGCGGTTGGTGCGGAAGAGGTCCTGTCGCTTGACCCCACCGACAAGCAGGAGGGCTTCAGGGAATTGGAGTCTTGGGTTGACGGCTCACTAGACATGTATCGCGTATGTGGTATTCGAATTGCGTACTGGAACTGCATCCTTATATCAATTAACAGCCCGAGTTCCGCCCTATATTGTTTCCTATCTTCTGTCACTTCTATCTAGATCTCATTCAGCATGGCTTCAAGGAAGCTGGTATGTCGGCTTCTGACTGCCTTTTTGTTCAGCTGCGGTAACATTAATTATAATAGCAATCAAGTTTCGTGAAACATTTGCACCATCTATTTCCCTTGCACATCATGCCACACTCCATCACCTCTCCACACTGCAGCTTCCAGCACATGCCCAGAATGACGAGTTAGCACAGCGCTTCCGCAATGAGAAATATGTCGTCAAAATGAGCCGGTCAGGCTTTAACCTTCTCGTTGGTTGGTTGACCGAGGGGATGGGCGGTGAGGCTCTTGGAACGGGCGCGGGCTTCTCTGGTGAGAGCGGGAAACGTGGTCGTGCAGCAGTCATGCGAGTAGTGAATAATCATCTACGGTTCGACGGTAAGAAGGCGATGGCATACTCGCAAATACTCAGATTCTCATGATTATAAGCTAGTCACGGCTACCAGCTCTGCCTCAGTGTCCCCCAACACATGGGAAGAGAATACCGGCTTGTTGTCTTCGCTGATACCACAGGCTGCTGGAGCGACGACAAGTGTCTCAGATCCTTCAACCTTTAATGCTTCCAAAGGCGACCTCAAGTTAGGACCTGCACTAATAGCACCTGAACTCCGTGCTGAGGCTGAGCGGGTGCTGCATGAACAGGCCATGGTGGATCGCGATCCTAACGCTACATACGATCTCAACTATGCCCGTCCACCTCTATTCCCTGGAATGATAGCACCAACAGAAAACGACCTTCTTCCCCATCCCCCCAACTTCAAAACCACCGATATTGAACGCGAAGTCGAGAAGGTCCATGACGCAAAGAAGCGGATACGCCTCGAACCATCTGCCTTGCACAACCTTGATCCAGGTTCCGCGCAAGCCGCAGTGGCCCGCTCGCGAGCCCTACCCAGTATCTGTGCGTACACTCTTCATGATGTTGCAGAAGGGTAGGTCCACATACTCGTGTAGGAAATGATGCTGCTCATAGTCCGTGTCCAGGTCGCCGTGTTGTACATTCTCGGCCGATACCTCATTGTTCGCAGCTGGGTTTGCAGAGAGTTATATCAGAATATGGAATCTCAAGGGCGAGAAACTCAAAGGTCTACGGAGCGATTTTCAGAGTAGTGCTATAAAAGACAGTCAGTGCAGCCTCTTATATCCTGCATTCAATCCTAACCGTGTACTTCAGTGACTTCCCTCCGCAAGATACGCGAAAAGAAAGCGAGTACAACCCGTAAGCTCATCGGCCACAGCGGCCCAGTTTACGCCTTATCCTTCGACCCTATCAACGGTTCCGCTGGACCCCCGAAACACCTCCTCTCCGCCTCTGCAGACACTACAGTTCGACTATGGTCAATGGATACGTTGACCAATGTGGTCGCTTATCGAGGTCACCAGAATCCTGTTTGGGACGTGAAGTGGAATCCGATGGGCGTATATTTTGCCACTGCTAGTAGGGATCGGACAGCAAGGCTTTGGAGCACGGACCGCACGACTTGTCTACGAGTATACGCAGGTCATCTGAGCGATGTAGATGTATGTATTTCCCTTCCTTTTTGTGGTGTGAAGTTTCATCTTCGATTAGTGTTTGCAATTTCATCCGAACTCGCTGTACCTAGCGACGGGCTCCAGCGACTGGACGGCAAGACTCTGGGATGTCCAACGTGGAGCTTGCATGAGAGTCTTCATCGGACATCAGGGTGCTATCACATCTCTTGCTATGAGTCCAGATGGTCGCTTCCTTGCTAGTGCAGGTAATTCAACGGTAGTAGTCTCCTTTCAGCTGCTGAATTTCAAAACTTTCCCCAGGTGAAGACCTCGCCATCAACTTGTGGGACCTTGGCTCTGGGAAGCGCATCAAGAAGATGACTGGACATACATCGTCGATATACTCGTTGGCGTTTAGCGCCGAGTCGTCGCTCCTAGTATCTGGCGGGGCGGACTGGACCGTCAGATGTTGGGATGTTACTTCCAAGCCCGGTGGACCTAAAGGCAACGAGATCAACGGATCAGCAACATTCTCCGCGACGTCCAATGGCTATTCGTACCCAGAAGAGGGCCAGGAGACGTATGTCATTCAATTTGATATTCAGCATAGAAGAATGCTCATCCGTGTGCTCTAGCTCCGACCTGATTGCAACGTTCCCAACCAAACGAACGCCGATTACCAATGTTCAGTTCACACCTAGGAATCTTTGTTTAGTCGGTGGCGTGTATACCCCACCTGATATACGATGATTCAACCGCGGACGATTGTTGTGATCCTGCTTTGACTTCCCGACCTTTGAATCTGACTAATCTGAATCGCGTTGTACGTCCTTGTATCATTCCACTACATGAATAACTACAATATTTCTACGCTTTATTCGCCCCAGTGTGTCACACCCCTCGTCCTCCCTTCTCTGGACTCTTCAGGGTGTGCCATGGATCATACGTGGAACCTTCCGTCACTCAATCTTCTGGAGATGAGGGGGGAGCCTCACTGCCTTGGGACCTGGGGGACTGGATTGCCCATAGTGGGTGTTAGTGGGAGTCGTGGGACCTCCAGATTCGGCATCGTGCTCATCTACAAACCTCGTTAGTCGACATGCAACTGGCGCGGGGGCGAACGATTTACCTGTCTCCTCATCGTCGGAGAAGTGAGTAGTATCAGACGACGCAGTTTCTTGAGAGCAGGAGAAGGAGCTGCTCGTCGTAGAATCAGACTCTTGTGACGACGATACCTGGCAAGTAGTGGTGTCAGAAGATTGAGAACCGAATAGAGAGTCGATAGATTCTTGAGTCAATGGCTGATAGTCGACATCCTCTGCGTCTCTCTAAAAAAACATTGAGCCGATGTAAAGAGAGTGCGTTGATGATGGACGTACTCTTTCTTCGTACTTTTCTACTCTTTTGTCGTCGGCGCGGATACCTTCAAGGCGAGCGTACTCCTCGTCGCAGGACTGGGAGGATGGTGGGGACGTTAAATCAGACATTCGGTCTTTGGCAAGTTGAGAGATGGGGGACGTAACCTGAGCTTTATATCCTTTTCATGTACTCTGTGGCTCAAAGAACTGTCTTTGAGCTTTGTTAGTGAAATGCTTTGGACAGGCTCCTTTGAAGTCGAATGGCCCAGGAGGCCCGTTGGCCCGAGCCCCTGACCCTTGGTGATCGACCATCACGTGGGCCAATTAAGGTCCTGGACAGTGCATCCTCAAATACGCTCGACTTGGACTTCTTCATCCTCTTCACTTGCTCATTCCACGAGGAACTGTAGCCGACTAGGGAATTCATATCATCTCTCCTGCACGCGGTACGCTAAATGTCCCGCGCTACCCAATGCCGTGCATTTCTAATTCCTTGCCCTGTTGCCCGCACTTGCCAGATGGACGAAGGTATGGATGTGGATGGTGGATTGGACTTGGCGACCGTGCCGCCAGAAATCCCGATCCGGACGACAATCTCGAGCAGTATCGCGGAGAACTTGGGTGAGCTTCAGAGCCTATATTTCGGATATGTTAACTGAGGTTGCAGTAGCCCCCATGCCACCGACATCATCCCCGCGCGACAACTTTCGGGACATCCAGGTCAAGGTGCATATCAGACGGCCAGAGAGGGACTCTTGGGTGTATCTTGGACGGGGGGCCGTGACCCAAGAGGTCAGTGGACATTCGTCCCGTGTCGGTGAGTCAATCAGTGTTCATTCGAACAGCGGATGGTGTGCTGATTCATTTTGACGTTCAGTGGTTCGTGGATCGACCGGAAAAGTCATAGCCATATTCAGCGAGGTACGTGCTCCCAAACGTAGACGAGCGGCCAAACTCAGTTTCGCTTTTGAAGGGCTCCGACCTTCAAGCTGAGAAACGAGGCAACTTCGTGGTTGTCGGATGTGTGGAAGGCTCACGAGTGGTCTCCTGGTCGCTCAATGTGAGTTTATACTGTCGCCTTCTAATTTTACAATTGCTATAATATGTGAATATGCTAGGCCTTGAATAACGCAGAGACGCTGCGCCTGCTCGCCAGCATCGAGCTAGCTTGCTATAAATGCAAACAGGCAATCGCTGATCCCAGGCTGCACAACAAAGCTCGGCGAAGGATAGAAAGAGTCATCAAGGACGACAGACGGAGGAGACATCGCCGCCGGAAGGAGCAGGAGGCTATGATAGATGCATTTGCGAAGCAGACACTCAGCACCGAGTTGCCGATAGACGATGTACCACCACCCCCGCCCGAGTAATGCTAGGCATTATCCCCTTTTTATGCTGCTTTCCAGGTAGTTCCATTGCTCCATCCTTCTTTTGTATAATAACGAGTACGCTGGAGCAACAGCGCCCTCGATTGTATGAATGTACTTCGTTTTGTCTATTAGAATCATCATTCTCCTTGCTGAAGCGCACAAAAGTCTAGCAAGATATCGCCATAATACTGCTCTCTCCTGCGCCAAGGCTATTTTACTCGTTGTGTATCATCTGGGCCCTCTGCTCCATGGCGATGGTCAACCAGTGAGCTGATTCAAAGACGGCTGATGCCATACCTTGCTGAAGCTAGTACCCCTCGATGAAGATTCCACGGACGTATATCCGCTGTTGCCCCGTCGGTCAAAATATTGAGGAGGGAGCTCCACTACCCCCCCTGGCTCTATATCATCCATCTCCTCCATGTCTGAATGTACAATGACGCGTGAATGCTGGGTGCTAGTCCTGCTAGGACCACCGCTTCTAACCGTTGATCCAAGGACAGTAGACCCGCCGCCCACTCTGGGCTGAGACAACTTGCAGGGGGTACGGTTGGGCGTGCTTGATGGCGTGCTTGAACGGACTGCTTCCCGCCTCGTCAGCATGAAGGGTTGAGGTTGAGGGGTATGCACCGACGACTGCTCGTGCGCGGAGTTTATCCCCGGTCGTACGGAAGAGGCTGCGCTGGACATCCCTCCCGTAAGGTCGATGACATGATTCGAAGCGCGAGGATCGTTCTGAGCCGACCGTCTTCGTTCATACCGAATGAACAGGATCGCGACAATGGGCAGAGAGGCCAACCCAAGTACCACGCAGATGACTATGGCTGCAATCATGCCCGCAGATAGTTTCCTAGGCCCACTAGTAGAAGGCATGGGTGTAACAGAGGTACCCAGACAAGACGTATCATTTGTGATCCGTACAAGCCTGATGTCTGCGGTGCCACCATTACGACCCAGTGAGTCAATCATGGTAAAGATGATGGGTGTCCCGGCAGCGACGTTGGCGGTCCAGTTGTACGACGACCCCTCTGGAGGATGAAGGACAAACGACTGCCCTCCCGGAACAGCTCCCTGCTAGTGGTAAATCGGCTGCAATTTGTTCTACAGAAGGCGAACTCACTATGATTGTGATTGGTTGGGTGGCATTGGTGTATAGGGTAAATGGGTAAGGCCTGACGAATAAGCCTGAGTGATAGATATCTGAGCGAGCAGCGAAGGACACACTTGCACTGCTCTAGCTCAGAGTCAAGCGAAAAGAAGAAATCGACGTCTGTGCAATTTGTTAACAAGCCTAGCCTTGTGATGCTCACAGACAACGGGTCATACTCGGCTCCGTCGTGTTACATCCTACATTCGGCGGTGGGGGAGCAACAACCTTGAGTTCGGATGTTCCCCCTGAGACGAGGCCTGATGCGTCAGACATAGTAAGGACAAAGCGTCTATCCCTCCGAAGCGATAGTTGCGTCCGAAAGGTCCCTCGCCCATTTGAGAAAGCGGAGTCAGGAACACTGATATTCCGCATCGTGCCCCCAGGCTGGAACGCTCAAAATGAGATTATCAACGCAAGCGAGCTGAGGAACGAGGGACATACTGGAATTATCAGGAGCTGGAATGGCGCTTGTCCTCCTAGAATAAAGTTGCGTAAGATAAGTGTAAATGTTTGCAGGAGTGGAGTAGTATGATACGCCACACCCACCTGTCCAATCGACAATGAGATCACCACATTCCGAGGGCACGGTCGCGATGGTGAAGTTGAATGCCTGGACCGCCAAACAGAACTTCACAATGATAAAGATGAGAAAGGCGAAGGGCAACATGATATGTTGGGTGGGGTTAGTTGCGCAGAAGACATTGGGACCGACCTACAAGTATGGCTTCTATTGGACATGCCTTCAACACATTGAGTACACACGAACAAGCTGAGGTACAGCTGTATACGCAGCTCTGTGCACCGTTAATAGCAGTCACATGGCTTCATTTCCAGGACACGCACCATTCATTTTAACCTGTCTGATACAGCAGTTAGTATGGATGCACGTAGAAAGGAATGGACACACTAGGGTGGAGGCAAGGACTATATGGCACTTAAGGGATGGTGGAACAGCGAGTCAAAGATGGTTTTCGACGATATACAAACGCACAAGGAGGTATAGTAGCGATATATAGAGTAGGCATAGGCCAAGATAATGATAAATATGCAATCCTGCTCTTGAATAGCCAGTCGCATCCTGTGCGGCCCACAGTCCCCGAACCTGAAAAAAGAACGAAGCCATAAATTATAGCCAAAGATATGGGTTATGATGGTGGATACGTTCGGGGAGCCGAAGGCGGGTTTGAGGGGGGTGGGGAGGATGGCAGAGCCGCTTGCAAGGGATCTGTGATAGGCATGCGACGCTCAGTATACTGAGGCGGCAGTTCCACGACACCATCATCGTTCGGAGGTGGAAGGTCATCTTCTATGTCAGTATGTAGGATAAATCGAGATGGCGGCTTGTAATTTAATTCGCCAGCCATTGCTGCTTTTCGTTGCGCAGCCGTAAGAGTAGTGGAAGCCATGGACTGGCGGCTGGACTGCTCCGCAGATGCACCCTCTGTGAGAGATAGTGAAGGAAGACCAGGTCGATGCCCATAAACAGCAGCGCCTGCCGCTACTCGCGCCCCTCCCGCTGCCACACCAGCTCCTGGAACGAGTCCTGGAACTGGTTGTCTGTAGATATCGGGAGTAGCTGGTTGAGAATAATCGGTGTAAGGTGGTTGGTAAGGGGTTTGAGTGTAAAGATTTGGAGGTGGAGGGACGTATCCCGCTTGTGACTGGTGCCCGAACGAATGTGGTATATCGGCCTGTGAGCCATATAGATGAGGTTGTGATTGCTGCGGTTGAGAAAGTGTATAAGGAGTAGGAGCGTATTGCGCGTCAGATGGGAGGAAGGGAGACGACCCAGGGGTGTGATTATCTCTATATGGATGGTAACTCGGATTCGAGTCTGTGAGGTCTATTTGTGACTGTAGTCTCTGAGATTGGCGGCGACTAGGACCACCTGATGCGAACCGGCTTCTTCGCAGGAGGAAGAGACCCAGGGTAACTGCGACAGCGAGAAAGACGAGCGCGCCTATCACTGTCCCGGCGATAGCTGCGATTGAAAATCCGCCTTCAGCAGGAGCAGATGCAGCAGAAGTTGTTGCAGTCGGTGCGGCAGAAGTTTTAGTTGCTGACGCAGGTTTCCTCGTGGCGGGGGTGGAGGTAGTGGAAGTCGAAGTAGCTATCGCGGATGTGGTCGTTGATGCGGGGGAATTCGCATTCAAACAAGTTGCATCGTCAGTTATTCCTACCGTTTTAACGTCCGAAGCCCCGCCTTGTCTGCCAGCTGCGTCAATCATCATGAACACCATGGATGTCCCACTACGAACGCTTGCCGTCCAGTCGAAAGATGCGAGACCCGCTTGCGGTCTGAGGATGACCGCCGTACCTCCAGGCACAATCCCCTGAGGTATATGAGAATAGGCTGCACATTTATACTGCGGTAGGACGTACAATCGCAGTTACTGGTTGGATAGCCCTGTCGTAACCACTGAATGTGTATGGCCTATAAGGATTATTAAAGGGCTGTCAAGAAAGGGGAAGGTGATCTAGCATACCTGCATTGCTGGAGAGCAAGGTTGAGCTCAAAGTTGAAAGCAACACCTAAAAATTGTCAGATTCGCATCAAATAAAGCAGACGTGAGACGCACCTGGATCTACGGTATTGCAGGTGGCTCCCCCTGCCGCAGCGCCGACGATTCTCAAAGGTGAGTAGCCTCCAGTACCGAATCCCGTGGCGTCAGACATCGTTAGCAGATATTGCTTGGTTGCCTCGAACGGTAGCTGCGTCTTGAATGTTCCTGCCCCATTGCTGAAAGCTGCAGCTGGTATCGAGACGTTCCGTGCCGTTCCAAATATCTTTAATTGCGTGTCAACCTAGATGTAAAGTCGGCAGGCGATAGTGACGTGACATACAGGAATGAGCATCAGCGTAAATGGCGCGGTTCCACCTGCACTAAACGTAAGGGGGAGCTCGCTGGCAACCTATCGTCTACGCACCTGTCCATTGCACATTAAGATCGCCACATTGAGTGCTCGGGCTGTCGGTGAAGCTGAAGGCGCTCGCTAGCGTGAAAAAAGCGGAACCCAAGAGCCAGACACGGCGGGCGCGCATGAATCGCGAAAAAGAAGGAAAAAGGAGGGGAATGAACAGATTTACAGTTCGTGTCGAAATCGAAAGAGAACAGGGCAAACAGGAGTGAAATCGAGAACGCTGTGCAGGAAACGCATGTTTCCATTGGCTCTCCCAGGTCTGTCAAGGTATCAGAATTATGTAAGCACTGCCACAACGACGATCGTCCACATGGGTTATCCTGCCTCAAGGTTCCAGTTCCAGCGGATTTCAGAATTCGTGGATAGGCTGTCCTGCTAATATACATAGATACTTCGGTGTGAGGCTACATTTCACGTACACTTGACACGCGTCGTGATCAAGCACCCCAGAGCTCCGCCGCAACCTTCACCAGCAACGCCAGTTTGCACTTCTCATCCTAGTCAAAAACGAGTCAGCTGTGGGTCGCAATGGAGAGGTTCCACGACTTACAGCTTCTGTCAGGGGGTTTCCTTCCCAAACGGAGGCAAAGCCACATTGAGGACTAATGCAAAGCCTATCGCGTCGCGCATTCAGCGTCAGAATCAGGTCTGAGAGTGAAAGATAAGTCCTACTGATTCAATGCTACGCTCTTTGAGCGGTGGGGATTCTCCCGTGCCATGGCTTCCGCTGCTTCATGAACTCGTGATCTTATTACCTCGCTGGCTTCGAGCTGTAGCAACGACGTAGTCGCATCAGGGATAATTAGACAGGGATCTTGGCACCCACCTTGCCAGACTTTGTCGTCACCAGGCCTAGCACTGCAACCTTATTCAGAGGGAAGTGCTTCAGCGGAGCAAAATCGCCCGAGCGTTCCGTGTCGTACTCCAGCTAGGCCCCAGCGGGAGATAAGCTATGCGAACCCACAAGGAAGAAGTCATACGTACGTAGAATACGTCCACATCCAGGTCGTTGAAGGCCTTGCGGGCAATCCGGCCGTAGCCCCCTTCCGTGAAATGGACGCCGCCCTGTAAGTCACCGGTGAGCGTGACATAGCACGTTGAAAGCTACTTAAGATAATTCACTTTGAAGTTTCCGCGGCACATATGAAGGCCGATGGTTAAATCGGAGGGTCGGTCCTGGACGCAAAGATTGATGGCGCGAATGTACGTGTCCAACAAGGCATCTGGGTTGACTCCGGCCTTTTGCATCTCCGATATCATTGTATCATTGCAGAAATAGCAGAACGTCGGGTCATCAATTTGGATGCGACCTGTGGCAAAAATTGACATGCTTCTGCATGGAGCAAGCTAAGGGAAGGTGACTCACGACAGCCAAGTTCGTAGAGTTCTCGAATTTCTTCACGATAAGCCTTGCCAATGTCTTCGAAATACTCGTCTATTGGACCGATAAATCGAGCTAGTAGGGATTCAGGGCCTTGAGCTCACCATCGTTCTTGTAAACATCAAGGTCGTAGGTTAAATCGGATCCATGACGCTGGTGGAACCACGAAGGGGAACACATGGTTATTTTAATTAACTTTACATCCTAAAAGTTCTTCTCAGAGACCAGCGAAGATCAGGATTCTGAGATGGAGAAGTACTCACCTCCCGACGCACTAAGCGTTTAAGGGATTTGAACTGCTCTGCGTAGAAAGCCTTTCTTCTCCTAATCTTCCCCTGTGTGTGGCGCCCACGATTAGTGTCAGTAAGCAAGAGCCAGAAGATGTGACAAACCGAGCAATACACCGATTCAGACTCTGTGAGCCCAGCTGCATACATTAGTTTTATGTGGGGTATATATTTCTGTGTAAAAAGAGGTGAGGTACGGTCGTGCTAGGTGACACGGTACTGACCTTGAAATGGGTGATGGGACCTAAGGCGTGGGGCTGTTAGACAGCGGAGGGATGCACGAGTTTTGTCGATCACTCACGCATGACAATCTTCATCCCCCCGAGGTTCTCAAAGACACCTTCGAAGAAGACCTCCCTGAGAGACGGTAAGTCGCTATAATTGGGAGAATACAGGCACAATATTCACCTTCTCACTTCGCCGTCAGTGAGCGATCGCATGCCCACTTCACGCTGAAGGTTCAGGACATGCGCAACGGCGTTATCTTCAGCGGCGGCCAGCTCCTGAGGCGTACACAACCCCTTGCAATATAAGTGACGCTGCTGCAAGAGAGGTAGGGGCCTCAACAGTGACCCAACATGCTCAGCACGAACAAGCGTTTTAGCGTAAGGAAAGTTCTGGGACGACGGCATAGCGGATTAGAAGAGGGGGCGGATAGGAACAAATGAAGATCATGGCAAAGGGGTTTTTATATGATGTCGCTCCCAGAAGATGGCATAAGCTTAGTACCATAGACGTAATAAACCTATCACGAAAATTGAGTCAATTTCTCCTTCTTGTCAGCATAAGGTTTTCCTGAGAGTTGGGAATGAAGATGCTTGAAGGTAGATCGATTGATGCAGTGCGGTGTGGAATCGGTCCATATCAGCACTCCGTTCGCGTAGGCGTTTGAACGGGCCCGTTGGGCGTAACATTCTCAGATGGCAAGCAAGGAAATCCCTTTTTGGTTCTGAAGTTTGAACAGCATGGAGTAAGGTAGGGTCCTTTAAAGTTAGAGAAGGTACATACATTACACGCACATATCTCCCTGCATAGCGCACGTTGAAATGGAGAGCAACGCCCGTCAGTAGCCTAACGTTAGTTGATAGACGCAGAAACTGAGCAGGAAAAGTACTAGGAACTTGGAAGTAAACGACATGTTTTTCATAAGCGCCCAGGATTTTTGATGACAATGAAGTCCCGAAATTCAGGGAAAAGTCAATTCTGAGCGATAAATCGGTTGTGATATTTTCTTGCCAATGGACCTTACGGATGCAAGATTCTCTTGAGCCTCGTTTCTTGCACCCGACGCGGTCGAAGAAGTTGGCCGGCTTTGGAGAGACCGGTAAACTCTGCTGACCCACACTCTCCCACGTCTTCGGTGATAGCCGACTTGGTACTATGCAGCTGTAAGCCACCCATCCCGATTTGGCGGATAGTGCCAAAAGGTTTAGACACCACCCGCAACGACCTCAAGACATCAAGGTATGGAATTTATGTCCAGACGCTGCCCGAGACGTTGCTGACCTTCCTTCTCCAAAGACTAGCCATGGGTTTTGCGCACAACAACGGTGAGTATGGTCTTGCAGAGAATGTTCTAATAATCCATCGCGCCTAGTCCTTCACGCCAACCATTTCCGCAAGGACTGGCAGCGCCGAGTTCGCACTTGGTTCGATCAGCCCGGCCGCAAGCTCCGCCGTCGCAATGCCCGCAAGGCCAAGGCCACCACGCTCGGTGTCCGCCCACTCACTCTGCTGCGACCCGCCGTCCGTGGCCAAACCGTCCGCTACAACCGAAAACTCCGCGAGGGCCGTGGCTTCACTCTCGCTGAGCTCAAGGAGGCGGGTGTTGGAAAGAAGGAGGCTCGTGGTGTCGGCATAGTGGTTGACCACCGAAGGAGAAATCTCAGTCAGGAGGGCAAGACGGTGAATGTTGAGCGATTGAAGGCCTACAAGGCCCGTTTGATCGTGTTCCCAAGAAAGGCCGGCAAGCCCAAGAAGGGCGACTCATCGGTGTGTTTGGTATCTATCTTCAACCCTATCTGCGATTTTGAATTGCTGGTGTAGCCTGACGACCTCACCGCGGAGACCACCCGTGCCCCCCTCCCTCTGCCAACAGCATATCCTGCCGAATCACCCCGAAAGATCACCGAGGAGGAGCGTGAGTTTGATGCTTACAAGACCCTCCGCCACGCCCGCGCCAACAAGAGATACGAGGGCGCACGAAAACTCCGCGCCGCAAAGGTTCGTTTTGAATTTGATGCTCACCCAAGCTCTTCTCACATATCTTCTCGATCTGCAGAAGGAGGAAGAGGAGGCTGCCAAGAAGAAGTAAATCTATCTCCTGGGTTTTGCCTCTTTGTGCTTCCTCCACATTTATACACACATGCTTTCCTGGCGCTCCTCAAAAGATTGGTGTTCTCTGTAATCTCGACGTCCCATGCCATGCCCTATGCAGCCAATATGAGAGCTTCATTATGCATGATCGTGACTGCTCATGGTGTAATATTCTAAGTAATTTGATTCTAGATAAGTAGTGGGGTGTGTAAAATCATCCAGTCTTTTTATCGCTAACTTGCTCCCACTGGCTCTCCCACCGCTCGATAACTTCCTTGACCTCAGCTCCCGCCACTCTTCCTACAATCCCAACCTGCTCCGCAACACCTCGTAATACCCCCACAACTTCTGAGTTACCCTCCGCGAAGCCGAATTCAGCGTATACGAGTCCCTGTTCTTGAGCGAATTCTTTGACCAACATCGACGCTTTGCGTAAATTGTGTCGAGGCAGACGCGGGAATAAATGATGCGTTACTTGTAGATGCAGCCCTCCATGGATGAACGCTAGCGAGGGTGGGCATATGACGTCTGTGGTTGTCCGTAACTGCCGGTGTGGAAACGATTCGACAGGACCAAGGTCAGCCGTGGACATGGAGAAATGAGAGAGGACAATCTGAACGCCGTTGCCATGAGACAGTGTTGACAGTTATGGTAACAAGAGGGATATACCTGAACGTGCACCGGACTCGCAGCTATATGACTGACGAGTAAATACATAAATGCCTTCTTCCATGATCCACAACCATACAAGACGGAGCCAAACCAGCACCAAAAGAATGCAATGCCGGCGACCTCAAGCCACCAAGTCCATCTTCCGCCTCTGGCTCGTTTCTTATCAAACGCGCTTTGGACGAGGAAGACGTAAGAATTGCGGTAAAGGTTAAAGCGTGCCAGAGCCAGGACGACGTAGAAGATGCGATGCTGCAATGATATTAGGAACTTCGAGAACGCGTCGAAGGGCATGATGCGCTTGTAATATGAAGACCATAGATTGAAAAAGAAGGAAGGGGAAATGGCAAAGAAGGGAATATGCTGGATGTCGGGGTCATGAGATGGATGATTCGTGACAACTGAGAGATGATTAGTAGTTAAAGATACGCGTTCGCGTCGTACTTACGGTGATGAACATTGTGGTTCTGGAGGTGACGAGTCAGCTCGAGAACCGGAGGACGCGACTAATTGGGACTTACGTGAACCCACCAGCCGACACTAAGCCCTCCAATCCAATCAGCAATTAGAATCGCGATGAGACGATCAAAGGTCCAATCATGTGTCACTCCCATGTGTCCTAGATCGTGAACGGTGAAGACCAGTTGGTGCCAGGTGAACCCAAGGAGAGCAGCGCTGGTCATGAGCCAATCCTTGTAATACGCATAGGCTGACAGGCCAGCGAGCATGGTGTAGCGCAGAACTTCGGGGCCGTAGCCAGTGAGATAAGGTGTCTTGTAAAGTCCGGCGTCTACAATGCGCTTATGCAAAAGCTTGTACGCTGCGGAATGATCTGCCTGGGCTTTCAGCGACAGTGAGGTCGGCGAGGGAGTCAAGTTGAACAACGTTGGGCCCTTTTCCGCACCAAAGTCGTCTCTCTTCACAAGGAGAATGTCCGTGGTACCCTCCAGAGGCGCGAAAGTGCTGGACTCGTTATACCATTCCTTCGTTCCGTTACTGGCAGGCTTCCTAACCCAGCCTGTCATTATTGGGGGAACAAGGGCTTCCCAAGAGCCATGCTCGTCGGCCTCGACGGTGCCGACGGAGTATCTCTTGATCAGCTTGAGGGCGTGTTCTGAATGGTAAGCCTGAATCTCATCAGACGCGTCTCTGCCGACGAAATGCAGCAATGCCAAAGAGCCTCCTGGATGGGCATCGACCCAGGACTGGGGAATCTTGAGGAGCTGGCCGTCGTAGACGATGAGCGTCTCCCCGTCGAGGATGCGCTGGGCGATAGAGCTCCTTGGGATTGGGCTCATTATGGGAGAGGCCATGAATGACCGCAAGGGTTCGTCAGTTGACTTTTGTTGTGAGGAGCGCTTATATAAAAGTCCTTCTCAGTATCAACAGCCTTGGCGAACGAAATCTCCAGCCACCACACTCTCTTCCGCACCACCACCACCGTCTCCAGCCCTCCCGACCATCGTCGTCGACGGCGTCCGTGGATTCAGCGAACCGTGCGCTCTTCAGGTGAATTCTCGTGTTCTCTTGGCGTGGGAGTCCCGTGTCCATGGGGGCTGACCAGCTGTCAGCGACCCTCACCAACGTAGATCATGGCCTCAGTCAATCATAAATCGCACTCCAGGCGGAGGTCTGCCTCTGACCCGTTCACTGATCAAGCGTCTCCTCGACGTACTGCCCCGACCCCGCCGCCAAAATCATCCCACAAATCCTCCAAGATGCCTGCACAGGCTGCTGTCAAATCTGCGCCTGCCAACCGTGAGACCCATCGCGAGGTCTCAGAGCGAGACGCTGTGGTGAAAGTGGATGGTTCAAGCGGAAGAAACAGGATGGGAAGAAGTCACACTGCACTGTCTGTCTTTTTTACGGACTTATCACTTCTAAATTCAAATATGACTTCACAGAACACCAACACGAGACTCCCCGCATCGAGCAATTCAAAGTAGCCGCCGTTCTCATTCGCAGGATTCTGCGCCAGCCCCTGCCGGTGCCGTGGAGAAAGCAAAGTCAAGCGGAAAACGCTCCACCAAGAAGGGCGGCTCTCAGCACGCCGATGTTATCGATAGACTTGATTACACAGGCGTGGGATGTACGTATACTTTCGTTCTTGCACGAGGCTCGATTGTTCATTTCCCCGGTAGTGTTCCATCATGACGGCCCATTTGACGCCTGCGCACCATCGCGCAATCGCCAACGCAACAAAGCCCCTATGCTCGCATGGTCCGGTCGACCTGAGGAGGCTGCGCCTGAATTAGCAGCAAACAACAATTCTCCCTATCCAGCACCCGAGGCATACAAGGCATTCACCACAACGAATTATTATCAGGAACCCCCGAAGAAAAAGGTCGACGCTATTGCTGAAGCTTGGGGCACCCATGAACCAGAGCCATTTGAAGAATTCTACGCGGGTGGAGGTCGCAACGAAACACCTGCCAGTTCGATTCACAATGGCCGCGAAGCGCATTCATCTCGCTCAAAGCGTATCAAGGACACTCCTCGAGATGGTGCAGACGACGCTGCACACAGCCGCAGTCGTGCCAATCGACGGTCTGCTATGCCGCCTCCACAACCTATCTTTGTCCCCGACCCAGCCACAGAGACAGAGGCTCCTTTAGATAGCCCGCCTACTTCAGCCCCTAAGCGATCCAAATCGCTCATGCAACGTATTCGTAAGATGCGTGATGCGCCGAACGTTCCCGTTTCAGGCAACGACTACCGTGATGAGGGTAGTGTGCCCTCGTCGCCAACGTCGCCCGTAATGGCAGAATCGTACCCTGGTGGAACTCGGCCGACACATCGCTCGCAGAATTCGTTCCTCGGCCGATTTGGGGGTAAGGCTACTCAACAGCAACCTAACGCAACAGCAGAGCCATTCGTGCTAGTCAACAACACTAACGACAATCGTCAGAATAAGGATCTGCCACAAACTCCTTACGGGGCGCCTCTCGCTGAACCCGTTGCAGGATACTTCGACGGATCCGGCAGTGGTGTTGCGAGCTCTCCTCATAGTCCCGTGTCTGCAGGCATGGCGAGAAAGCCCAGTTTGATGAAGAAGATGCGAGGCGTCATGCGACCATCCAAGCGCGAGTAGAGAAGGACCAAGCAGTCATTCTGGTGTATATTCTTTTCCTGCTTCAGTTTGTATCATCTCTCTTTACCCACTTCCTCCTTTCCCATTTACGTCCTTCCTTCCCTTCCCTTGGAGCATTACACATGTTGCCGTCGCCTCCTTCTGATGAATATGTATTCCTCTTGTTATTTTATTTGACCATGCCTCACACTTCATGTCCCTTCCGATGGTCCCGTGGCGGGAGTATACCTAATGTATATTGCACTGTGCCGTCCTTTCAGTTTTGTAATAATACTACTGTATACCTTCTTGACAATGGGCAGACATCCGTTCGTCCTCTAGGATCAAGTCCGAGCACTGATAGCATGTTCCTTCAAGCAGTCCTTCACCTCTCTGATTCCCACTTCACCGCGATGGAAGATGCCAGCGGCGAGTGCTGCTTCTGCCCCCGTAGCTTGGAAGACGTCGAAGAAGTGGCTTGCCCCCCCAGCTCCGCTGCTAGCTATTACGGGAATCCGAACATTGGACTTTACCAGCCTGATCAAGTCCAAATCAAAGCCGCGTCCAGTACCGTCGCGATCTATGCTGTTGATGAGCAGTTCGCCTGCTCCTAGTTCCTCAGAGGCCTTTGCAAACTGAACGACGGAAATGTTTCGACTTTCGCGCCCACCTGAAACCGTACATTGGTACCACCATGCCTTGTTCCGCTCGTCGTCTGGTCCATCCGGGGCTCCGAATACCAACTCATCCTTGAAAGGGCCATCGTAAGATGACGGGTCTACATAAACCCTTCTGGGGTCAATAGACACGAGGACTGCTTGTCGACCATAGGCATGCGCAATAGTCTCTATGGCACTCGTTCCACTGCCCCTCCTGTTGTTTTTTATGTACTCCTCGCTTGCGTAAACTGCTTCGGAGCCAATGCTGACTTTGTCGGCGCCAGCACGGAAGTATTCACCCGCGACTTCCAATGCACTTCTCTTCCTTCCGTCGGGGTCGATGGTATCTTTGATGCCCCCTCCTATCGTGAGGGGAACGAAGACGCGTTCAGCAGCGGCTCGCACCACCGCGAGCATAGGCTGATCCTGGAGAGGCGAGTGACGGAAGGAGGTGATATTGAGGAGGCATATTTCATCTGCGCCTTGGTCGTAATATTGTGACGCCAACGATACCGGCTTTCCCAAGTTTCGGACCGCACCAGCAGCCTGGGTAGCCAAAGTAGACGACGGATCAACGACCTTCTCTCGTACATCGTACTGGTCACCCTTGGTAACGACAAGATCCCCTTGATCATTGGCTCGAACGTCCATGCACGCAATGACGCGTTTCGTTAAATTGTCTGTAGGTCTCGGTAGTCGCGCAAGTGGAGCAGATGCTGGTAATCGAGATCGCACGGCCTCTGGTTGCCTCAGCCAAGAGTCGATGAGCTGGAGTCCCGCTTCTCCGGATTTCTCTGGATGAAATTGGGTGCCGAATACCTTGTCTTTGAGCACGCTCGCGATAAACAATTCTTGGCCATACTGCGTCGTCGTATGCGCCCATTCTGCTGAGACCGAGTTGCGTGTTGGATCATACTTTGCACAGAAAGAGTGCACGAAGTAGTAATAAGATGATTCCTGTATTCCTTCGTCAGGACTTGTGTCACGATCCAAGAAGTCCGCAGAGTTCCAGCCAATATGGGGAACTGATTTGTCCAAGTCGTCGAACCTTTCGATCGCAGCAGGTATGATGGCAAGTCCTTGCGATTCAGGGGACTCTGCAGATGATTCGAACAGCACATGCAAGCCAATGCATATCCCAAAATACGGTCGACCGGACTTGATATACCCTCGAAGGGGCTCCAGAAATCCTCTATCTTTGAGTCCTTGAATGGCGGATCCAAATGCACCGACGCCAGGAAAGATGAGACTCTGCGATGTTGATTATCACCTGTATACGGTAAGGTGAGCTATGACTGACAGTGGCCTTGTCAAAATCCGATGGCGTCTTTATCCAAGTAAACTCATGCCCTAGTTTGCGCAGCGAATTCGCCAGGCTCTGGACGTTGCCAGCGCCATAATCGAGGAGGTAAAGTGCCATGTTGCTGGTGCAGAGTAAAATTTACTCTGTGGAAGGCCTCGCTCCTATTACCGATGTTTCAGGGGCCGAGATGCCGATTAATATAGCTGAAGGTGAAGGCGACGTTATAACGAATTGATTCATTGATTCAGAGTCCAATGATATAAAAACACGCACGAACCAGCGTACCCTCTCCCTCATCTCGCTTTGCTACCATGTCCACACCAATCTCCATCCCGGGCAAGCACAACCTAGCCGTATCCATATCCCCGACCACTACCACCATCCATGATAGATTTCAAACCCGGAAGACTAGTACAGTCAGTCCAAGGACACTCCATTCCGTAGACAATGGCGACTTCCGTCTCCTTCTCCTCGAGAACATCAGTATGGAGGCCGTGAACGCTTTCCGAGAGAGGGGGTTCCATGTAGACCACCACGCAAAAGCCATGTCAGAGGATGAGTTATGCGAAAAGATTCCTCACTACCATGGAATAGGCATTCGAAGCAAAACAAGAATAACAGAGAAGGTCATCAGGGCTGCGACGAAGGTAGTTTACGCCTCTTCTTACAACGAACCCCCAAGTTGATTTTGTATTGCGTAGCTCGTAGTGATAGGGTGTTTCTGTATAGGCACCAACCAGGTCGATCTATCAGCCTCTGCGCGAGCTGGTATCCCCGTTTTCAACTCACCATTCTCCAACTCCCGCTCGGTGGCAGAACTCGTGATGTCGGAGCTCGTTGCGCTGTCACGCCAACTCTTCGAACGCTCTTACGAGCTCCGTCAAGGGATCTGGAATAAGCAATCGAAAGGTTGCTGGGAGATTCGTGGCAAAACATTGGGAATTGTGGGATATGGTCACATCGGTTCACAATTGTCCGTCCTCGCGGAGGCATTTGGACTGAGGGTCCTCTTTTACGATGTCGTCAACATCATGCCATTGGGTTCTGCGCGCCAAGTCGAGTCGCTCAGCGCCTTGCTCAGGGAGTCCGATTTCGTCACGCTCCACGTCCCAGAGTTACCGGAAACCATGAACATGATGTCGACGGATCAATTCGCCGAAATGAAGTCTGGGGCGTATTTGATCAACAACGCTCGTGGCACAGTTGTGGACATACCTGCCCTAGTCGAGGCTCTCAAGAGCAAACACCTGGCAGGTGCTGCCATCGACGTATTCCCAGCCGAACCCGGTTCCAACGGCGCACCATTCGACGATCAACTCAATCCTTGGGCTTCTGAACTCCGTGCTCTCCCCAATGTCATACTCACACCCCACATCGGCGGCTCGACAGAAGAAGCACAGAGGATGATCGGGGAAGAGGTGTCTTCTGCTCTCAGCCGTTACCTTGGGTTTGGCACGACGCTTGGTGCTGTCAATTTCCCAGAGGTTGACCTACGTGCGATCACGACCGAGCAGAGCAACTCTATCCGCGTCTGCCACGTACACAAGAACCAGCCCGGTGTGCTCAAGCTTGTCAACGAAGCTCTTTCGCCATATAATGTGGAGAAACAATACTCCGATTCGAAAGGCGATATCGCGTACCTCATGGCTGATATTGCGGACGTCAGCCTGAACGATGTGAAGCGGCTCAGGGAGACCATAGATAGGACGGAAGCCAATATTCTTACTCGCTTCTTAGCCTAATCACCAAAAGCTATGTAAGCTGGCGAGCATAGAAAAAGATGTACTCAGCAATCGTAGCACATAATAATGTACATTTATTATTATAATCCATTGTCATGGTTCTACAATAACGAGCAGTCGGATTTACGAATGAAAGTGGGGTTTGGCCGAGGTTGAGAACATTAAGTTTCTTCCTCGGGGTCTCCGATGCCGCTTTGAAGGATGGCAAACTGCGTCTCCATCTCGGGCAAGCACGGCGAGTCGTATATCTTGCAGGTTCGTGTGGTGCCGCGGCCTTTCTTGAGCTGAAGTCTATATGCGCCAATAAGCCGCACTTATCGCATACATACGCCCGCAATGCTAACCTGGTGGTTGAGGCATGTGCCATAATATTCCCACCGATTGGTTTCTTCTCGTTGCCCGCGTATGGCCCAGCAGCAGCATCTGGGTTCGACATCACCTGGTTCGTGACGACAACTGCAATCCCAAACTATGAAACAATAACGCGTCAGGCATGGTCGGCGGCCTAAGTGGACATAGACACTGACCTCATCGGCCAAACGTTGGAGAGTCCTGAGGAATTTACCGAGATGGTTCTGTCTCGAAGAAAGCTCCCCTCGACCGCTGAAGTCCGTGCGGTATAACGCAGTGCACGAGTCCACTATCAACAGGCAGAATCTAGGCACATACAGTCAGTGCTCCAAGCCAGAATGACAGTACACACCTCGATTCTGACATCAACGCACTGGCGCTTGTCAACAGTTGATTCTGGTGGTCTGCATTGTACGCCCTTGCGTACGCGACATTGTCCAGAACTTCTTCTCCATTCAAACCATACCGCTCAGCGACCGCCAGTAACCGGACAGGGCGGAAGGTGCCTTCAGTATCGATATAGAGACATTTGCCCTCGCCTCCTCCCATGCTCACAGGGAGCTGGCATGTAACAGCAAGGGTATGACAGATCTGCGACTTTCCCGTCCTGAACTCTCCAAACATCTCGGTGATCGCGCCTGTCTCTATCCCCCCTGCGTCGCTTGAATGTGAGTGAACAAAGACTGCAGTGCTATAGCATATACATACCTCCAAGCAGAGCATCAAGCTGTTTAGAGCCAGTAGTTATATGCACTAGCTCTGACCGCCGAGCATGAACCTCCGTAGCACTCTGGAAGCCTAGGGGGACAATCTTCTGTGCTGGTTTCTGAGTCAGAATGACAAACCGCCATCTGGAGGCCAAGTTTGCATACCTTCAGCTAGGATCTTGTCTGCCTTCTGTTCCGATATGCCTTTGATCGCAATCAGAGCTTTCTTGGGTGTGAACGCGACGGATTCGACTGTGTTCAGCCCAGCATCAGAGAGTTTCTTGATATCGTTAGCATGGATGCCTGCTTCCTGAAGTTTGCTAATGAGAAGAGGCCCTGTGGCTTGATAAGATTCGTCGCCTTCATCGAGATCCTGGGATGCTTGGGACATGGCGATTCGGAGGAAACGACGCTGTGGGTTTCGGAATGAGAGCAGGCACCTTCCCACGCGGCAGCAACGCGTCCTAATGAGTCATCACGTGGGCGTGTATGCCATAAATGCTTATGCACATGTCTCACCTCCGTCTCAGCTCTGCCAACGTAGTATTGTTTGGAAGGCGAGGGGGCACAATTCAAAGCAAAGACAGCATATATTAAGATCATCTACGAATGTGGGTATGAATCATGCAACGAGTCCGGTTTGTTTGCAGAGTGTCTTCTCAAAATACTCGAGTGCCTTGAGATCCACAACGAGGCGCGGCCACTTCACGATGTCGTACACGGTGAGCTTGTCCGACGAAGTCAGGCTCACAGAGGGGATATTCCTCATGGCGCGTTCCAATCCGGCAGGTATCTCCTCCTCTCCAGTTATGAATAGAGTTTTCCGCCATCCCAAGTTGTCGATTCGATGACTGAGATGCCTGGTTTTCCCGCTGGGCCAACCCAGACGGGACACTGCTGCCAGCTTCTGCTCCTTTATCTTTGCACTCAATGCAACCCGCATACCCATCTCAATCACCTTCCTCGGTAGTTTGGTGCTGAAGTCTCGGGGCTTTGGACCAAAAGCGATTCCTCCACCACGAAGCATGGGACTCTGACCGTCTCCAAGTCGAGCTTTTCCAGAGCCCTTTTGAGGGCGAATCTTGATCCCGGAACCACGCACTTCACCACGCGTCTTGGTGCTGGCAGTTCCCTGCCGTAAGCCATCCCTGTAATGGGTCACGCAGAGGTGCAGAATGTCCCTACGGATGGGATGGCGGAAAACGGTCGGGTCAAGGGCAAGGACGTTCTGTTCCGGGGATACATCGTTGGCCTTTGGGATGAGGGGAGTAGCTAATTCCAAATATACGGGGTCCTGAGAAAACGAGGCTTCAGAAGAGTCAGCGCCAACAATGGGAGAGTATTGTTATAGCCTCACTGTTGAAGTCCGGGGCAACGTCTGCAAGTGTAACAGACGGCGAAGCAGGAGAGGCCACGGTCATGGTACCCATGGATCGGCGAGCTGCGTTGAAGACCTATGAAATATGAGTGTTTTCTTCAATGAGGCGCATGTCGTCGTGGCGTACATTTGCTACATTTCTTCTGCTGCAGGCCAACATGTTCGAAGGGAAGTGAGGATGGAGATGAACGTGCAGATCGGCCAATAACGGGTTCAGCGCCCGTAGGAAGTTGGTGGTACGAAAGCAAGATGCTGACTCAGCGGGAGTTGCCGAGTGCTCCTGTACAGTCGCGAAGCCACACAATCAGACGTCTCGTACAGGAGATACCGCACGCCCTCAACGACCTCAAGAACAAGGTACGGCCGCGCTGCTCGTCGTCGTTTGAATGCTGAATGTCTCTCTGTAGCCGTATCGTCCGGCACATCACCGTATCATATTAAAATGGCGTCCACAACGAAGGCCGTCCAGACATTCGGCAAAAAGAAGGTAGATTTTCTCCTTCAGCAGCCCCTACGCCACCACTTAATGCGATGGATGATAGACTGCCACTGCTGTTGCTCACGCAAAGGAGGGACGAGGCATCATCCGCATCAATGGTTCCCCCATCAACCTCGTCCAACCCGAAATCCTTCGTCTAAAGATCTACGAACCTGTCCTTGTAGCGGGTGAAGATGCTTTCTCGCCTCTCGATATCCGTGTCCGCGTGAAGGGTGGAGGACATACGTCCCAAGTCTACGCCATGCGACAGGCCATTGCCAAAGCATTGGTTGCATACTACGCCAAGTACATCGATGCGTACTCAGCCATGGAGTTGAAGAAGAAGCTGGTTGCCTATGATCGCACACTGCTCATCGCCGACCCCAGACGGATGGAACCCAAGAAGTTCGGTGGTGCTGGTGCCCGTGCTCGCAGGCAAAAGAGGTACGTCCTCCACGCTGTCATCCGCGTTTTCAATCCATCTAAGACATATCTCTGGGAAGTTACCGTTAAGCCGTTGGGTGTTCGGTGGTGTTTCGCACTCGCATCATGTACTGGGTTGTCACATTATGGTCGTATGCTCATTGAAAATAATTATGACTATTCCAAATCATTATGCATATTTCCGTTGATTGTGAGACCAGTGGTCGATGAATATTGAAGTCTAGCGCTCGGCGCCTGGCGCTTACCTCAGAAACAGTCTCGGCACGCAGATATACTCTAGCAGCATCGAAACCAAGACCAGCACCGTCGAACGTGGTCCACCAGAATTATAATCTTGGTCTCTACCGTTTGTTGTTTGCATCCACCTTCGTTTTGTCTCGGGGTCGGGCAATTCCAAGGGCATTCATTCTCTTCAAGATACCACTCGTCTCGTCGTCTCCGATCTGCCATGTCCAAGTTATTTGGTGGCCCAGAAGGCACAGAGATGAACATCTACATATCCATAAACGGGGTCGTCGACAGGCCTCGAGTCTGCCGCCGGATAAAGGTACCTCAAATATGCTATATGTTGATCTCATTTATTGATTCTTGTCTACTAGTCGAATGGGGGTCGCATATGCAACGATGCTCTCAAATCGGACATAATTCTGGTCGAGCCGTCAACGGGTGATGGCCAAGAGATGGTCCACTTCCGTGGACGAGACCAGCCCGTCCTTGGGTACAGATGGGTCGAGGCGTGCATTAGAGAGGAGAAGTTCCTCGGGGCTGAAGAGAACTGGGGTGGATATCGCATGCATGACTCCGGGGAGCCTCTAGAGCTGCGCGGCGGAGAGGACGAGGACGAGGACGAGGAGCCGGATGTAGATATGCATTCAGGCCCTAGAAAGTATGTTCATCTGTGCTATACTGCGTGTACCAGACTGAACAACTCTCAGCATCTTGCCCACTCCTAGACACACCCCAACCTCCCCAGCTGTTATACAGCCTCCACCATCCCAGCCCTCGTACCAGTCACCCCCTCTGTCTTTTAGCACTCCCGCCCCCTCTAACATTCCAACGGTGCAGCCCGTGCCTGCTATGTATACCAGCTCTCCGTTTCCGCAAGCCACCCAGCCCATGGACCCTCAGGCCATGACTCAGATGTTCCAGGCCTTCATGATGGCCGCGATGTCCCAAGGTTATGCTGCCCCATCTCCCACCTTTGCCTCAGGTTCCATGACAAGTTGGCCTTTCACTCCGTACATCCTGAAATACTCATTAATTGAATCTGCTTCAGCGGCCCCGCCCCCGACTCAACAACCAAGGAAGGGTAAAGCAAGAGCAACCCAGCCCGAGGCGCTCAACCCCATATTCAAGGAGAACGGCAAGCCCCTCACCTTCTTCGTTCAAGTCGATTTGAAGAACAGGATTTCGGTGATATCCAATATCAAGGTAAGTGACCAGCCACCTTGCGTCACGATCGCTGATCTATCATTACAGAAATACGGCGGCAAGATCATCAATAATAACTGCGATGCCGACTACGCGGTACTACATGCAGGCTCGAAGATGTTCCCCCAGCTATTATCTGGAACGACCGATGCAGGGAGGCCCGCCGTCAAGGCCGCTTTCATAACCGACTCGATAGCTTCAGGTGAGCTCGAGGACGCCTCCGCATATCAATTTGATGTGCCTCTTAAACATAAGAAACGCGCCTCGACGAGTACTATCGGGACTCCCAGACCGAAGCGAAAGGGCCCGAACCTAGTCAAAGTGGAGCAAGCGGACGTCACACCAACGCTGCAACCACAGATCGGTATACGTAGTGCAGCCAAAAAGCGCAAGACTTCGACACCGACACCAAGCCCTGCTCGCAGCACTCCGTCTCCGACCCCGCCGCCAGAAAGTAGTCGTGTCGAAATGGCACCAGGGATGTACAGGTACACAGAAGACGAGCAGGCCTTCATGTTCCGATACTTCGAGTACCTAGTGCAGTTCGACGGAACGACAACGACGGCTCTAACAGCCAAACGTCTGTATGAAAGGGTGCGTCCTTTGATGTCGGTATCGAAGTGGAAAGCTGAAATGACCCTTAGATGCCTCATCATACCATTAAGTCATGGTCCGAACACCTACGTTCCCACCGTGTTGAACTCGAAGCCATACGGAAGCGCATCGGGATAGCAAAGCGAAAGGCGCATCAACTTCCCAACAGCCAGCGTGAATCACCGTCCCCGCCCCCTACCTCGTCAAATACCAAGACTCCCTACGATACCGACATGGATCACTTCTGCACATTCTTCGCTTTGGGTCACGGTGATAATCTGGAGGATGAGATGGTTTGGGACAAGCTGGACAAATTGGTATGTTTTCCCCCGTCTCGCCTCTTGCAAGCTCATCAGTATTATGTAGCATAAATGCCAAACGGAGCCGTCATGGGCTGCCTTTAACGACCGGCATAACAAGGTTATATTCGAGAGGGTCAAAGAGATGACAAGATCAAGTGGTTAATAATAATGGGACTTATGGACTGGTGTCTCATCCCTATCGACGTACTTTTCTCAACGCATATTTATATATCGGCTATTTGTAGACGCTGTACATATGTACGAACGAGAAACATCGCGCGACCTCGGGTCGCCCAGGTTCTCTGATTCTTGAAAAGTGAGGTGGTGTCTCGGAAATCCGGAAATCAAACTTGTACACCTCGTTCATACGTCGCGTTCATTTTGTCAATTGCTCCAGTAACGGCAATCCCATCGTTGGGTGATCAAAGCAGGACCCGTCGATGATGGGGACCATGCGCTAGCGGTGAGATTATCCAAGTCTCATTCCGTGTAGTAGGCCCTCGTGAGGCGCACACTGCACAGCTCTCTTCGTAGAGCAATAGGGCTCACGATTTGCTCAACGCACGAAGCAAGGGAAATATACTCGGCCGCCGCCGTCCCAAAGGAAGTTTGTATCGAAGTGCATCGAGGCTACGACCTTGTGCTGCGTCGCGAGTCTACATTCTTGTTGTTGGAACCCTGGAAGAACGTCTAGAGCCGGCAGTGTGGAATGAATTCGCGAGGTTGCGTCGGCCGCGGAAGTAATCTTCGGCGATTGAAGGTATGGACTTAAGGGATAACTCGGAGAGTGAATGAATAGTTGAAGACCAATCACATAGTACATGGCAATATGGTCTAGTCTGCAAGAGTCTGTGTCGGGTGTTTGAAGAAGCGTTTCCTTCTCTCCTCGTTTGATATACTCTGGTCTCCTGTCAGCGAGCCAGCGTAGTCGAATGTACCCATGGCAGCGCCCATTACGGCGCATGACCCAACTGCCATTGGTAATGAACGGGCTGTTCAAAGAGTAAGTCTTGATTTCTGCGCTATAGATTACGGTGTGCGCACCACGTAGGCCTGCAAGGAACCCAGCCGCACAAGCCCCAACTGCACCGTTGATAGGATCGTCTCGCTGACGCTGGTTGGCCACAATAGCCTCGGTGAAAGCGAATGTAGCTCCCATTGCCGCTGTATTTGAAGCAGAATGAGAATAAATGAAGTCGTAGACGCGGCGTGGGGCTCACCGAAGAAACCAATAGTCCCTCCCGTTCTAGTCAAGAATCCCGATGCACCTCGCGAATGTTTGTCTAGAGCATTTTGAATGGCGCTGACGAAGACGCCAACTGCGCCAGCTTGAAGGCCAATCGTGGCCGCATGTTTGATAGGCGTCTTGGGGATGAAGACAGACTGCTCTGGCGTCGCTGTCGACATTGTCGGGTCGGAGTGGAGGTTGAAGTACTCAGTCGGCTAGCGCTCGCAAGAAGATTGTGTTTGGGCGCCTATAATTTACCACTTCGTTCGACTAGAATTACCTTGAGCCTCCACGCGGATGTATGGATGGCTGAACCGGAAACGAAAAAAGGCCCTGATCTCAACTTATCTGTCAAACTCAAGGTAGATTCTATACTAATCTCACTCCCGCTGAAGCGCTGACCTTTACCAATAGCTTCCCTCACCAGGTCCTCCATTCGAAGCGGTAGCATTCTTTCCGTGGGGGGCACACGATCTAGCCGATTTATGGAAAGGAGAATACAATAAGGAGCCACACATTCATACTTGGGCCTCAACGATTTCTAGCTACAAACCAGTGTTTGCCGCCGCAAGTAAAACTCACGCATGTATTTTCTCTTCACAAAATCCTGCCATACAACCATTAGACTTGAGGTTGTCACAGGTATGGGAGCACCACGACTCAGGAGTGAATTAGACCATGACAAAAATGCAATTTTAGGTACATTCCGCAGATGGATGGACAACCCAGATTGCTTGGGCCCTTAATCCGACATCGTTGTCGCCTTTTCTTCTCATTGCGGTTGACAGAAAGGTGTTGGTAATAGATACGAGGACTCAGTCAGTCTCAGGCCTACTGCGAGGCCATGGAGGTGTATGTGTATCCTCTTGCTATTTATTTTTCAACTTACCGAGGAACTACTTCAGACGATCACCTCCATCGCTGTCCATCGGACGTCTCCACATATATTCTGCACGACGTCCAAGGATTTCACAACGAGGATATATGATTTAACTCGATCTGCTACGGAACCGTCCACGAACCTTCACTGGGCCCCAGATCCCCGTCCCAGCGGTGCTGGTCTGCCGTTTGGGCTTCGGGCTGCTGAGCCTGAGGGACTTGGTCAAGGTCTGTGTACTACTGTACTCGTTGGAGGGAAATCAGGAGGACATAGAGCCGCAATCCTCGGGGCCGTAAGCGCTTTTCCGTTTGTAATGGCACAGCTAAACAGTATCTCTACGCAGACATTCCATCCTGTACTTCCGGTGTTAGCCACCTGCGGAGTAAGCGATATCGTTCCTTAGCTTACCTGCAAACATTCAGAGCCTATTGACGTGTTCAGTCTGATCGTGCCCTCAAGATCTGGTATGTCCGCCAACGGAATACGAGAACGTTGGTCCGCGAAGACAAGCCTCTCTTCAGCACGACTAAGATACATCAAGCCAGCGTTGGATCTCTCGTATGGTAATCACGACCCTGACAGAAAATCATAAAATCCGAGGCAATGCTAAAGATTTCACTTCAGGCTAGGTCGTGAACACCTTCTTTCTCACTGTGCAACACCTGTATTTCGGGCATGCGAGGGCGAGGAGACGATCCTAAAGACAGGGAAGGGGACCCTCGTAATCTGGGAGTGGCTGGCAATGGATCGTTTCTTCCCTCCCGAACATGCTGACTCCTGGCAGGACGTCCTCCGCGGATCCGCATCTGTACGTACGCTCGTGAACACCCTTCAAAGGGAATACAACTGACCAAATTACAGGAATACCAAGACAGCTGTACGTGGGCCATATTTATCCGTGTAACTACCCGCATCTCACGCTGGATACAGCGTCGCTCAAAGTTATCGCCGAATATGCATTTGAACAGCAACTAAAACCAAATGTTATACCCCGTCTCCACTCGTGCTCCAGCGGGGAGCCCCAGATCTCGTACACATATCCCGGGTCCCATGCCATCCAGGTCGTAGGGCTAGCAAGCGCCAGGCCTCGCAAGAAGCCCACGATCTCCGACCAAGGCGAGTTGGCTCCACCAGACCAAGATGCCCTGCAACGACATCTTAACATCGAGCCGTTGGCGGACCTCGGATGTATACAGCTCTCAATACCGCCGGAGGAAGGTTCATTTCATGCGTGCGCCATGAACCCGGACGGTGATATCGTAGTGGGCGCTGGGTGTGCTGGGTCGGAGGCCGCAATTTGGGTGTGGCACAAACGTCCATTGTGATGTAGCTTTTGAGGTTCGGGCATCCGGGCCTTCGCTTTGTATTGTTACATGTACTTAGATCTTGCTTGGGGCTTGTTGATTTTGGAAGCTCTGGCAACGTGATGAAGCCCAGAAAATAGCATTGCTACGCTAAGAGACAATGACAACGGTATCCAGTGCATTAAGCATCAACTACAAAGGAGCGGACAGCAATACGATACACATCTAATAGTCTGATCTCATCCAAACCGCGGGTTTGCACATCACCTATCTCAAGACCGGTACTAGTGAGGAGATGTCAGCGAGGAATTGAGGAAGTGAAGGCGAATTCGACACACCTTAATTGGAGTACGGTTCAATAGTACCGGCAGGAGACTTAGTAGGGACTTCGGCAGGAATTTGTCTCTTGTTGTACGGCACAATCTGACCATTGGGAGCCTTGGTTGCTACTTCGGCAGGAATTTGCCTCTTGCTATAAGGCACGATTGTACCGGCAGGCGACTTAGTGGCGACCTCAGCGGGAATTTGGCGTTTCGAATAGGGCACGATTGTGCCAGCGGGGGATTTGGTGGGGACCTCAGCAGGGATTTGTCTCTTGTTGTACGGCACAATCTGACCATTGGGAGCTTTGGTCGCTACTTCGGCAGGGATTTGACGCTTGCTGTATGGTACGATCGTACCCGCTGGGGACTTGGTGGGAACCTCAGCAGGGATTTGGCGTTTACTGTACGGCACGATCGTGCCAGCGGGCGACTTGGTAGGAACCTCAGCAGGGATCTGGCGTTTCGAGTACGGCACGATCGTTCCGGCGGGAGACTTAGTTGGTACCTCCGCAGGAATCTGCCTCTTATTGTAAGGTACGATCGTCCCAGCGGGCGACTTGGTGGGGACCTCTGCTGGGATTTGCCTCTTGCTGTATGGCACGATGGTTCCTGCTGGGGACTTGGTAGGAACTTCAGCGGGGATCTGGCGCTTTGCGTAAGCAACGATCGTGTCTACGGGTTCCGGCGATCGTTCGGAAATGGGGCGCTGTTTCAGCAGCAAATGGGATCAGCGATTCGCGCAAAGGCCGAGTGCTACTCACCACAAGAGATATAGGTCCTGCGACGGCTTGACCGGCAAGTGCTGCGACTAGCGCGAGAATCACGGTGTGGACTGCGAGCATGACGAAAGAAAGTGTGTAGTCTTGCAAAGAGTTGATGAAGGGAAGATGCAAATGGAGGGCGCCCCGCGACCAAAAAAGAGAGAACCGAACGAACTGCGGGCGTCGTGGTCAGCGGGCGCAACGACGAGGACAGCGAAAGAACTTACCGCGAATGGGTGGGAGAAAAGGAGCTTAGGGCAGCGACTGCATTCCGAGCTGAATTATATACCGCAGAGAGGCACGCTGTTCATCAGATGGTTGCCATCACGTGCCGCACCGAAATATCATTCATCTCTGATCTCACCGCGCTCACAACACCGACAGTGCACGCTCCCGCCCGAGTTACTGGAGAGCCCCATCACAATCATTTTACCCGTCGTCGTTGGCCTGAAACCCCTGACTGTGCGCGCCAGAGATGTCTGATCCTCGATTCGCAAGGCTCAAGACAGATCCCCGCTTCCGTCGCCCGAAAAGACAGTCGACAAATGTAGTCGTCGACGAGCGGTTCAAAGACATCTTTTCGACCAAGGGAAAGAAACGTGCATATACTGTCATGTAGTTTCGGTTCTGGCACTAACGCGGTCGCAGGACAATTGGTTGACAAGTATGGTCGCTCTTTGTCCAAAAACCACGAGCAAGATAATCTCCGGAGATTCTACCAGCTCGAAGGGGAAGCCGAGAAAAATAACGGTGAAGGAAGCGCATCGTTTCCTGACTATGCCCGCGGAGAGGGCCTCCTAGAGTCCTCAGATGAAGATGAAGCCGACAAGGAAGGCGGAGACGCGTCGGACGATGAAAGCGACACTGGTGGCATTATAACACTCGGGCCTCAAGACGGAAATGATGCCGAGGTGGAGATTGACTTAGATGAAAGCCGGTTTGCAGAGTTGGATGCCCAGGCTGCTGCCTACAAGGACTCACACCCAGAGGATGAGCCAGAGCCAGGTTCGCAGACACGACGCCTTGCAGTTGTCAACCTAGACTGGGATCACGTACGTGCATCACACCTATACAAAATATTTGCCTCCGTGCTATCTCCAACTTCTGCGTTGTCTGGGCGAACATCGAAATCGGACTCGACGATGAATAAAAAGGGCGCCTCTGTGGTTAAAGGTCGTATATTGAACGTTCGGATATATCCTAGTACGTTTGGGAAAGAACGTCTGGCGCGAGAGGAGAAGGAGGGTCCTCCCCCTGAAATATTCAAGAAGAAGAAGGAGCTCGACCCCGAGCAGATCAATGAGAAGACGATATACGAATTAGGGGATGGCGAGGAATACGACGATGATGCTCTGAGAAAATATCAACTAGAACGTCTGAGGTGAGTATTCCTCCTTGGTTATTGCCATAGTCACCCATAGTCAGACAGATACTATTACGCGATTGTAACTTGCGACACAGCTGAAGCATCGGCCCACATATATCACGAACTCGAAGGCACAGAGCTTGAACGCTCTGCTAACATCTTCGACCTGAGTTTCGTCCCTGACGAGATGACGTTCGAAGATGAATTCAGGTACTTGTGCGCCCTTTTCCTGTCTACTGACTATTGGAACACTCAATTACAGAGATGAGGCTGCCGAGAACAACGACTTCAACTATAAAGCAGTCGACTTCGTAACTGATGTCAGTTTTAAGTGAGATTTCCAGTGACTCTGTGCTGACGGCATCTTCTGTAGGCTCTTCGCCATTCTAAAGTCAAATTGACATGGGAGGAAGACGACCCGGAGCGCAATTTAGTCACTCGCCGCACACTCTCGCAGAAGGAAATCGAAGAATCCGACTTCAAGGCCTACCTTGCCTCTTCATCCTCTGAATCTGAAGCCGAAGGCGATCAACCGTCGAAAAAGAAGTTTTCTAAGTCTGCGTCGCGGGATAAATTACGGTCGCTGTTACTTGGAGGAGAAGATGCTGAACTACCGGAAGGCTGGGGGATGGACAACGGTGCGGATGATGTGGACATGGAGATTACGTTCTCGGCAGGGTTGAGTGGTGCGAAGGATGGTGACGAGACGACACTGGAGAAGTATCAGAGGAAACTCAGGGACAAGAAGAAGAAACGGAAGGAAGAGTTGAAGGAGAGGACTGTGACCAAAAGTGGGGCTAAGGAATCCAAGGATGAATTCTTCGACGACGGGAGCGATGATGAGCCCGAGTTGCCCGCCAATACGAAGGACCGATCGCGAGACGAAAAAGACAATCAAAAAGGACGGAATATCTCGACTGCTGAGGAACTGGCCCTGCTCGCAGCAGCCGACCAACCGGAAGACGATGACTCCCGTCACTTTAACATGAAGTCGGTCCTCAAGGCCGAGAAAGCGAAGAAAGGCAAACGGGGGAAACACAACAAAAAGAAACAAGTCGAGGCAGAGAACGAACTTCAAGAAGACTTTGCCATCGATGTCAAGGACGAGCGTTTCGCCGCGCTACATGAAGATCATACGTATGCCATTGATCCAAGCAATCCACAGTACGTATCAGTAATTCTCATGCTCTTATCCCTTTGCTAATGGGGGTCGTAACTAGTTTCAAGAAGACGAAGAGCATGGGCGCGTTGCTCGAAGAACGAAGTCGGCGTCACAAAAATCGGCACGAGGATGTATCAATACCGCGTAAACCTTCGAAGCCTGCTGAAGATACGGACGGCGGTCTTCAGGCTCTCGTTGATCGAGTGAAGCGGAAAAATACGGCCACCTCAAATGATCGCAAGCATAAACGGCCGAAGTCGTAATATCCACCTAGCATCGTACTCCAGATTTGATTGTTTTAAGTAGTTGTGTACAAGATTCTCGTATTCACAAAGCGAATTCCAAACTAGTGTGTAACTGCAGGGTTCAGACGTTCATCATGTTATTTTGGCGTTGGAGAAGTCAAGCTCGGGATGAGCAGCCTGGAATTTCTTCAGGGCCTAAGAGCACGGTTAGACCAGTAAATCTCAAGTTCGAGACACACTTACCTCCATCTTCTTCAGTTCATCGGAGGTTGGTTTACCCATTTGCTAATTCCGTGCGTTAGGCAGCTAGTTGATTTGAACATAGTAACCTATGCTGACCTTTTGTTGATTATCGAACTGCAAGGCAGGAGCGTTCAACAACAATCATACTCCGGGAGTGTAAAAACATACCATCATCTTCTCGACCATGCCCCTGTAAAGTCGTCAGCAACAGGATATAAATGACACACTTTACACGAACCTAGTTTCGCCGTCTAAATCACTGAGCTGACTGTTTGGAGGCTCGATTTTTGTCGTGTCGATCTTTGGGTGGTGGGTGAGAACGTTCTCCCACCATTGCTCTTTATTCGATTTCTCAAGGTGGATAAGTACAAGTTCGTTGTCCTCTGGAAGTGGGTTACATTATCGGAGCCTAATAGAACAGAACGCGGTGAACACATACGAATATTCCAGGTACTTTCTTCCACCTTGATGTCCTTGCAGAGCTCGCCTTCCATGATCGGCTCTTTCCCCTTCAATGCAACCTTGAGTTTCTTCTTTTGTATAGTAATGACCAGGTCCCGAGCGCGAGTGCCTTTGGGCACGGGGACGACAATGTCCAGCTCGCCCAGCAACTGAGTCCATGTATATGGAAGTACTTTGAATGTGAGGTCGACGGTATGCCGTGAAGACGGTCGCGGAATTTACCAGCTTGCTCCTCTGCCTCGCGAGCTTTGGCGGCCTTGTCACGTTCCTCCCTCTGCTCTGGGGTCAGTTTATCGTAGTCAGCAGCATCCATTGTCAAGTCCAAGGTGTACGACGAGCGCCTATCTCATCTTGATCATGCTTGTGGCTGTGGTGGATTGATGGGATTGTCAAACAACAGTAAACACATTGGCTTGAGCGGTGCTAGACGTTTGCAGTCACAAAGCGAATCCACGATTCCTCCTGTCGCCTTGTGATCCTCAGGGCCGTTCTCAAGTCTCTATGGCTAGCATCGACTCATGGGCAGACTTTGAGGTGAGAGCCTTTGTATCCTGGAGAGCTCAGGCGCTGACATTGAGCCATATTCAACGCCGTCCATAGACAATCCGTTCAGGGATTCGAAACAATACGGTCGACAGGCTCAAGCAGCTCATCACCGGCTTGAATGAGGAATGCCATGCCCATCTCTCGAAGACGGGCAAAAAGCAGGAGATCATCGACAGAATTCTTTCAGTTTTTGATTCTTGGAGGGCTTCAAACACCCAGGACAAGTGGCTGAAGGCGAAGAACGTACTGCAACAACTGCGCTCCACCGGCCAGTCAGTGGCGTCCTTTCATACCTCGATCAGCTCGCTTAATTGGAATCCCCTTTCTCCTAGCTATAGTCGATTTTCTTCCACGAGCACTGCTGCTGCTGTCGTCCCACAAACGTCGATGTCTGTCAATCAGTTTAGTAATAACAGACCAGCTCCTTACAATTCCTTGACGGGTACCTCCACGCCCACTTCTCGATACGATCCATATGCGCCTCCCCACAAAATGTCGACGCCTAGCTCATCCGTGCCGAAAGCCTCCAGTGAGTACAGTCCAGTGGCACCACCTTCCATAGCTCACGATCCCGTAGACCTGCAATTCAAAGCATCGCCCTTCTACAGTCAGGATCACGTCGTCACCACAGTCTGTGAGTGCCCAGGTACGTCGCCGTTGGTATCTGCATCCACTCGACAACCGAACGGACCATATTAGAATCAACGGGCAGCACAGATAGAAAGACAGGGAAACTCAGCTTCTATTTGAACCCCGACCAAACCGCCAAGCTAAAGCAAAGGTATGCCCATATCTCAACGCGCATATATATATGTTCACCCAAAACCAGTTATCAAATACGCTTATTCTGTACCTCTTCGCTCTTTTATACGCCCCAACCGGCAGCGTTCCGTACCCCCACCACCACTGCCCTGTGCCCGATCGAGTTCCCCCAAACATGTGAAGTACGCGTGAACGGCGTGTTGTTGACGGCGAATCTCAAAGGGTTGAAGAAGAAACCTGGGACCGCTCCTCCTCCTGATATATCGAAATATGTCCGTGGCGGCAACCTTCAAAACAACATTGAAATGATCTATGTGAACAGCCAACAGCCTCCCGCTCAACCCAAGGTTTGCTTATATTCCGAAAATCACTGTCATGGTGTTGACTATGCGTCTAGAAATACTATCTTGTCGCGTTGATGGTGGGCGTCACCTCCGTTGACCAGTTGGTGGATAGGCTGAAGAAGGGGAAATACAGGAGTTGCGAGGAGATTAAGCAACAGAGTGAGTAATCACTGATTCTCTATAGAATCGCCGACTTACCCGTACCATCACAGTGGCCGCGACTTCGCAAGACTTCGACGACGTTGTAGTCGGTCCTTTAAAGATGTCTTTGAAGTGTCCAGTGAGCCCTCTCCCTTACAGTTGATCATCCCGTTCCCTCTAACCTTCTATAGCTCAGTTTCGTGCGTATAAACACCGCTTGTCGCTCTAGCCATTGCGTGCACCCCCAGTGTTTTGATGCGACGTCTTGGTTCTCTATGATGGAACAGACCACGACATGGCTATGTCCTGTTTGTGAAAAAGTTCTGGACCCCGCCGACTTGATCATGGATGGGTAAGTTCTATGTCGTCTGTTGTGTTACCGGGTATCTAATCCCCGTTTCCAGCTATTTCGATGACATCTTGAAGCAATGTCCCGACAGTGTTGAGGATGTTATGGTCGAGGCAGACGGAGAGTGGCACACGACAGATAACAAATATGCCTCCGCTGGTTGGAAGAGCACCCACGCACCAATCCCCCCGCGTTCTCCTTCGCCGCCGAAAGTACAAGCTGCCGTCAAAGCTGAACCTTCGGACGGGATGATGCGCATACCCAGGCAGGAGGAGATATGTATCCTCGACTCAGATGACGAAGATGAAGGCCAAGTAAAACGCGAACTTTCGCCGTCTTTCGCGAGCAGATCGTCCCTGTCTGCCGGGCATTCCCTGTCTTCTTCCGTTCCTCCGTCTCAGACTGGTGATGTCATAGATCTCACCTTGGATTCGGAGGATGAAGCGTCCCCCCCTCCGACCGTTGGGCAGAAGAGGAAGACAACGGACACGCCACGCTCGCCGACGGAGGAGATCTGGAAGAAAGGGCGTGTTGAGGCATCCCGAACGCTTGTCCATCCCTTCGATGTAAGCCAAATCCCCCTTCCAGCCCGTATTCCGAACATAACCACGCTTCCACCCATCGATTATGCAATGACCTACCGGGGCACCGGATATCAGGGCCAGCCGCGAGGAGCAGGAAGTAGCCAATTGCCTTTTAATGCCAACTTTGACGACTTTTCGCGCGCGCCGAATGGGGGACACTCGAAGAATCGATGGCAGTAGCACATGCATGTTTTATATTATTTACGTCCCATTAGATATTGTATCATACCTAATGATTATATTCTATACCGCGATGATGTACTCTGATTGCCACGAGCACAATGTAGAAACTTATGTTTACATACTAATCGCTCTCAGAGGCGAGGGCAAGCGTCTTGTAGCCTGGCAGGCGAGGCAAGGTAATCACACGGAGTCATCCAAGCCGGCGCTTGTCCGAAACGGTGATCGGGAGCAGCGGAGATAATTTGTTCCGGGAGAACCCGAGAGCCTTTTTGAGCACGCGAAAAAGTTTTCTGGCTCTCTCAACTTGACCACCAACCACCACTCTTCCTCCATCTCCCTCTCCCTTTCTTTAAACCAAAAAAATGGCCGAGACTCAGAAGGTCAAGTCCCCCAAGGACTTCGCTAGTGCGTGCACCCGTTACTGCTGCTTGTCGCTGGCTTTGTCTGACAGTCGTTTTTGCAGTTGACTTCCTCATGGGTGGTGTTTCTGCTGTAAGTTGAAGGCACAGACGCGTTTGCAGGATTGTTGGTTGACTCTGCTATCAGGCAGTTGCAAAGACTAGCGCTGCCCCCATCGAGCGTATCAAGTTGCTTGTTCAGAACCAGGATGAGATGGTAGCGCCCATTTTCCGTCGGCGCCTTCGCTATCTGACACGTCACACTCCCCCAGATCAAGCAAGGCCGTCTTGCCACCCCTTACAAGGGCATCGGTGATGCCTTCAGCCGTACCTACAAGGAGGAGGGTATGGTCTCCCTCTGGAGAGGAAACACTGCCAACGTCATTCGATACTTCCCTACCCAGGCTCTGAACTTCGCCTTCAGTAAGCTCGTGTGATATTTCATGCCTCGCGTCAGTTCTAACGTCCATGCAGAGGATTACTTCAAGTCCCTCTTTGGCTTCAAGAAGTCAGAAGGTTACTGGAGGTGGTTCGCTGGCAACGTCGCTTCTGGTGGAGCTGCTGGTGCCTCTTCGCTGCTCTTCGTCTACTCGCTCGACTACGCACGTACACGTTTGGCTAACGATGCCAAGTCGGCGAAGGGAGGAGGAGCCCGTCAATTCAACGGTCTTGTTGACGTCTACAAGAAGACTCTTGCCTCTGACGGTCTTGCTGGTCTCTACCGCGGTTTCGTTCCCTCAGTCGTTGGTATCATTGTCTACCGTGGTCTCTACTTCGGTGTCTACGATTCGCTCAGTATGTGGCCTCGGTTCATTTCTCGTTGCCAATGCCTTATCCCATTTGTTCAGAACCTGTTGTCCTTGTCGGTGCTCTTGAGGGCTCGTTCTTGGCTTCCTTCGCTCTCGGTTGGGGTGTCACCATCGGTGCTGGTCTTGCTTCCTACCCTCTCGATACCATCCGTCGTCGCATGATGATGACTTCTGGCTCTGGTGTCAACTACAAGTCTATGTTCGATGCTGGCTCCCAGGTACGCGCGTTGCACCATTGCTTGTTTCATATTCCTGACTTCGCGCCACTAGATCATCGCCAAAGAAGGCACAAAGTCCCTCTTCAAGGGTGCTGGTGCCAACATCCTCCGCGGTGTTGCCGGTGCTGGTGTGCTCTCGTTGTACGACAAGCTGCAACAAGTGATGTTCGGCAAGGTCTACTCTGGTGGATCTGGTTAAGCGTGCCGGACTGTAGTCTTGCATCCGTTCGTTTGATATCGCATTGTTTATGGCTGTGGCATCGCGTTAGACACTTTTTATTACGCTTGGTTGTCTTCGTAGAGGTTATAAATTTACCCTATTCCCTCATAGTAGAAGGCTTTAATGCAACCCTGCTGTGGTCATCTCAGCTTTAGTGTGAGACTTTCTGGAATTTCATGGCCGCTGTCAAGATATAACCTGTTCTTGTGTTCGTCCAATGCAATGGTCGCTCCATTTGCCAGGACTGAAGGGCATTCGCGCTTTGCGTGGTCTGCGACAGCACGTTAGGTTGTTCGTCTCGCTGCGACCGTATCAAGAACACTGTCTCGATGCTTGTGTACGCGCCCTCGACTCTGGATCCACTCGAATTGGTATATCGCTACCGACAGGTTCAGGCAAAACCACCGTGTTCTTGTCGCTGTTGTCGAGAATTCCCTCGCCAGAAAATGCTCCTGGCGCGACCAAGGCCTTGGTCATCGTGAACAGCGTAGAGCTCGCACAGCAAGCTGCGAATCAAGCGCGTCTCTTGTTTCCAAACTGGTCTGTGGAAATCGAGCAAGGCACGAAGCACCACGCGTCCGGGCTGGCAGATATGTGAGTCTCAATATCGACGTTGACTACGGGGGTATTGATACGCGTTCCAAGCACTGTTGCTACGTATCAGACCTTGCTGCAGAGCCCAAGAATCGCCAAATTTGACCCCAATACATTAAAAGCTATTATCATTGACGAGGCACACCATGCCGCTGCCCCATCGTAAGTCAGAGTGCATATTCGTGTCCGAATTATCATCCTAATGCGTCTGCATTTAGATACCGCCGTCTTTTATCTCGCTTCGACGTGAACATAGAAAGTCCTGACCCCGACTTCCTTCCTCCGTCTCTGAAGCACACGATCCCCATCATCGGTTTCTCGGCGACTTTCAGTCGGCATGATGGGCTGGCGTTGGGATCAGTCTTCGAACAGATTGTCTACCACCGAGACTTCCTAGAGATGATCAAAGAACAATGGTCAGGTTGTTTCTTGGCTGTCATGTCTAACATCGTGCTCAAGACATTATGATTATCAGGCTCTGTGACGTTCGCTTTACCACAGTACGGGCACAACTGAACTTGAAGGACGTTACAATCAATACGCGAACTGGAGACTTCAATCCTACTAGCCTAGCACATGTCATCAATACGGATACCATTAATCGCCTTGTGGTTCAAAGCTGGATCGATCGCGCAGGTAATAGCCATCTCGTTCATCAGTAAATGGGCAATTTATGATCTCTAATATCCACTGTTGCGTGATAGGATCGCGGAAGTCTACTTTGGTCTTTTGTGTGAGCTTGGAGCATGTTCGGGCACTCACACAGACATTCCGCAATTATGGGATAGATGCACGTTATGTATATGCTAAGACGCCGACCAACGAACGCAAGCAGCTTGTTGACGCGTTCAAAGCTGGCGAATTCCCCGTCTTGATCAATTGCGGTATGTACACCTGACAGACGGCGGATTTACGATGCTCATAGCGGCTACTTTCATTAGCTGTGTTGACCGAGGGCGCTGATATTCCGAACATCGACTGCGTTCTGATCGCAAGGCCGACACGATCGCAGAACATATTTGCCCAAATGGTGAGCAAGTCATAATCGCAATGTGTCATTAGTCTAAGGCCCGGCGAGATAGGCAGAGGGATGCGCCTATCTCCCAATACTGGCAAAACAGATTGCAGGATCATAGATTTCGTAGATTCGACGAGCCGTGTCTCCGGTGTTGTGGCCGTCCCTACGCTATTTGGCCTCGATCCCACGTCAGTGGACATAGAAGGTGAGGCTGACTGTGACATCACCCGTAGCGGACCGCTAATGGGGAAGTCCTGTAGATGAGACGATCGAGAGTATGGAAGAGAAGGCAGCTGTGGAGAAGTTTCCCTTGGGTATCGCCGACGATATTCCACAACCTCGATCAGTGACCTATACCGACTATGACGACCCCTTCTCCCTCAAATACAACGCCTCTGGTTCTCCCCATATCGCAACACTCAGCACGAACGCGTGGGTGGGTTGCGGCGACGATATCTACGTTTTAGAATGTCTAGGAAAAGGCCATATACGGATCGAACCAGCGAAGGAAGATGAGCGTAAGTTTATTGAACGCTGCACACGCGTTCCTGCCTCATGATATTCATTATCAGAGAAAGAACCGCACTTTCAAGCGTGGTTTGCTCCAGCCTCATTGGACAGAGAGACAGCTCAAGCGTTTAGGCTATCACCCTTCTTTCGTTCTCGGAAGATCGTTACTGCACCGACGCTGAGTGCTGCCGTTCGCGCGTGCGATACATACGCTCGTACCAAAGTCATTCACGGGCCCATGGTGCAAGGGTGCGTGCGTTTCATCTATTCGGTGGTGGTGAAGGCTACTAATGCCCCCATTTCATTTCCAGGCTTCTACGAACTGCTAAATGGCGGAAAACACTCGCCACAGACTCGCAGAAGGGCATAATCACTAAACGGTGGCAGAAGCGACCAGCTTCGGGTGGGCTGCTTGATGGAAAGACAAATCCTACACACACTACTTTGGAGGAACGTCTAGCACATATGACGAAGGGCGAGGCTGCCAATATCATCACCCGCTTGAAACACGGAGCTCAAGTCAGTATATTCTGTTTTTACGAACGGTTAACTTTGTCTTATCGATGCATGCACAGGCTCGGTATGACAAGAAGGTCAAAGCTACCGTTAAGGCTCAGAAAGTAGTTGCCAGCGAGGAGGCACGCCGTGCGCGATACGAAGTCAAAGTTGGTCCCATGCATAAAGCCTAATCTCGACAAATCATATCTCCACTATTGTATTCGCTATTGTAGTTCAGATATTTCCGGCGCGACCGCTAGTGGGCTCGCAAGCGTCAGAATGGCTGCTTGCTGGGCTAGATGTATAGCATCATCCAATAATTTGGGCTCTAGGAATAGGCTTGGATGCTTCATCATGCTCGCTAGAAGCGTTCCGACGAAAGAATCCCCAGCACCAGTAACGTTGACTAACGTCTTTGCAACCAGGGCGGGGAAGTACGCAATGACGATCGCCTCGCCGGATGCCACTTCTGCAACAACGGCATTTGGGAGCAGCTGGTCGCTTTTCGCCCAACCGGATTGAGCCAACGTCTCTTGGTCCAAGCGGAACACGACGACAACACCATGTTCGCCACATTTCATGAGGATATGTTGGAAGTGAGCGAGGAGATGGACTGCTCGATGGATCGACCCTCTTGTCCATATACCGTCAAAGGAGTCTTCTCGACTTGCTAAATCCGCTAGACCGTCTCCCAGCCGGCCTTGAAACGCGGCTTCGTATAACGTCTGCCAACTCAAAGCTTTAGGTGATTCGCTTTGTCTTGTGATGGTATAGATATGGTCCAATTCGAATAAATTGGGGGATATCGATATCTTCGCCTTATCGTCAGGCATTCGTAAGTCATTCTGTGTGACGGCGGGAAGGATGGCTGTGGCTTTGGTGAGGGACGTGGGTTCACTTGGCGAACAATTTAGGTAGATGGAGCAGTGAGAAGTTGCACACGTACAAGAAAACTGAGGTGAACTTGTTCAGTTCTCTGCGACAGGAATCTCAAATCCACTCACTATGTATTCCACGGTTGCTACAAAAGTCTACTACCCGGTTGATTAAATTCGGTTTCAAATTGCCGTCCAGAGCAACTATGGAGGGCATTGTGTCTGCAATGGCGTTTGCAATCTGTGAAGTCGTTCATACCCGTTGACGTTGACGAGCCGGACAAAGAAGCACCGACCTTGTCTTCGTTTAACTCAGCAATCAACTCCATGTCTGCTACACCACTGACAAGATGTCCTTTGCCATCAAAGGTCATGTTACAAACCGATGTTCTACCCGGACACTTAACCAGGCCATCAGTACGCAATCCCATCTTATCGAGTTCTGACAACAGAAGGCGACCAAAGGTGTCATCGCCAATGGCAGAAATAAGTTTAGTGTCTGTCGGCGACAGACGATGAGCCGCTTCGGCAATGTTCCTGCCAACACCACCCAATGTCAAGGAAACGGAGCCCGGTATGGTCGAATGGACAGCCAACGCAGGTTCGCCATCTGGGGAGGCTTGCGCGCTGATGTCGATTGCAGCACATCCAATGATGAGGAGGCGAAGGTGCTTCGACGGGGTATCCACTACTGGTCTTGCCGCTAGCGATGTATCCTGATGCGTGTTATCCTGGATGAATGGAGGTAGACATCGTAGGCAAATTGGATACGTTTATATACATTCAGTGTACGCGAGACGCATCGCTCACAGAGTTTTGTGCGAGCTTCGCATACTGTATTGCTATCTGACCGCCTGTCAAAAGCACTAATTAGAAGACGATGTCATCGCTGAACACCAACACGTACCAATCGCTGCGGTGTTCTCCAACAGTGCAATATCTGCATTGTGATTAGATCAGTTCATTAGTTTCGGCCATTAAACTCACTGCTGGCAAGGGATTCCCCTTTGGTCAATTCGCCGATTCTCATCAAGAGCCAAGGCGTGGCAGCCTTGCCTAGTTTGTTGACACCGTTTGCCTCCGATTCCGCAACAGCTCGCTCAACGGCCTTTTGTATAGATGCTCCTGCAGCTTCGTATTGTTCGGGTATGGGACATGCGATCAATGCTCCGTTTTGTAGACCGAGTTGATGTTGGGTATCTACGTGGTTGACGCTTTGAGTCGATAGATAAGCGAAATGTATGTTGGTACGTACAGAGTATTTGAGCGGCTGATACTGGGTTGTCGACGTTCCATGGGGACTAAGGGCGTTGAAGTTAGTCATTTGGAATAGACCGAAAGGAACAAAGATACCTGGAAGCCACTCTTTGGAGAGAAAAAGGCCGGGAAGTCCGTAGTCTTCCCGTATGATATTACTGGAACGCCGAGCGTTTCCTAGAAGGCACAGTGAGATGGAGTTCTACGTGTAAGACATACGACCAACCAAGTACTCCAAAGTCCTATGATTCACGATTAGAAACAAATTAGATTACAGGCACCGGAAGGACGCTACCTTCCAATGTCTAGAATAGACTTCACTCCTGCCGATACTAAACCAACTGGACATCTTGTTAGCTCTCCTAGGTCAGCAGAGACATCCATGGCTATAAAACATAAGTACTAATCAGACAATACTTCCCCCTTGCAAAGGAAACTTACTATTCTCTCCCCCACGATGAACACCACCCAAGCTATCAGTCTGAAGTTAGTAGACGTAAGTACGAGATGATACCCGCCCTACCCTCCCGTGGCAAAGACCTACGAGACTTTAGCAGGTGAACCATGCCAAGGAAAAGAAAACCCCAAACCTTGATTCCAGCGAGAGCAGCAAATATCAAGGTAGCACAACAGGTTGCTCCTGCGACAAATCTAGTCAGATTACTCCCAAATAACGTGCGGGTCCGCCGAACCTCCGTTGGCTTTAGCAACAATTGCTGCTGCTATATCCCTTCGAGATATTTTGACAGGAGATGCCTCGGGTTCCGCTAGCAGCTCCAGCTCTGATTGCTTCAAGCCAATCTTGATTCGCCCATTGACGAGACCAACAGTAGCTGGAGTACTTCCGTTCTTGCGAACGATTTCCTCAAGAGACTTCGCAAGTTTGGCATTCTCTGGGTAGGGAAATCCATGTGTGACCACCGCCGTCTCAAGAGCGACGACAGGTCTGTTCTCTGCCAAAGCAGCTTCAACCTAAACGGAGAACACAGTTAAACCTTGTAGGCTCATTTCGATTCGGGAGTTACCTCGGGATGAATGTCCAATGGCAGATCCCTTTTATTGAGGGCACTTGCGAGTCCCCTAGATCCATGGGGCCGCTTTCCGACTCTCTGCAAAGCCCTCCTGGTTATGCTGATCGACGCCATTGGTACTGGGAAGGAACGGGTCCAAGTCACGACCTTTATATATAGCTTGAAGCGCCGTCCGCGATTATCTCAGGGTCCGCAGGTTCGCTACGAGCGATACTCAAGCGACTCCGATCATGGAAAGGCAGGATGCCTCGCATGAAGTCTCTGTCGATGTCGACGGCGGCATCTGCGCCTTGTCATATGATGATCTCAATAGCACGCAGATCATAAAGTCAGTCGGTGATGATGCCGCAGGGGCGATTGCCGTCTTCATTGGTATGTTGCTCAAATATTCTGCAGCGTCTGACGGAAGGAATTACTACGACCATGCAGGAACAACAAGGAATTCGTTTGGAGGTAGGGTTGTTCTTGGAAAATCTCACTGCCTACATCACCTGATGGAGACCAGGCAAGGTGGTCACTCGTCTGGAGTACCAAGCGTATTCAAAACTGGCAATCAAGACCATGGTAAAGATCGTGCAAGACGCTAGGAGCTTGATCAGCCGTTCGGATCACCAGCCGCCTTCTCAGAATATTTCGTCGCTCATCCGATGTGCTGTACACCACCGTCTCGGAATAGTGCCAGTCGGAGAGCCTTCCATCGGTGGGTCAATTGATGCAAAAGGCGACATAACGCTGAGTCCACGCTTATAGTAATCGCGGTTTCGTCGCCTCACCGAAAAGAGGCATTCGTTGCATGTGAGTATATCCTAGAAGAAGTGAAGAAGAAAGCCCAGATATGGAAGAGGGAGTATTACGAAGGCGAAAGCAACGCTAACGCACAATGGAAGAGCAACGTATAGTAGATGCCGTTCGGGGATAGTATCTGGTCGTGTTTCGCTCCCGCTATATGCTATGTCGTATATCATCATCATAAGTCCATAGTTAGTCTACCTTCCAATCCTTCGCGACCGCATCGTCTTCGTTGCTGACCAGAAGCTCTACCCCCCATATGAAAAGCGTGAAGAATACATTCATCCATCGCCACCAAACCTGTGAAGAATGATCAAGCACTACAATGACATTTCGTCGTTAGCGTAAAAAGCGGAGAATGTGGTGACGGATTGACGTACGGAGTAGATGAGAATATACAGCAACGAAGATGGTTTGGCGATATGTCAGGAGAATGCGGGTTAGTGTAGAGGTCTGTACCGTGCATTCAGCAGGAATGGTAGAAGGCAGGTCGGAAACGAACATACCGGCCGATCATCCCATCGACTATCGACGCCCTCATCAGATTCCCAGCTGTCCCCGCCGATAGTGGGTAGAATGCGAGAAGCTAAATGGAGTATTGCGAGACGGTAAAGAAGTGCAGCGAGTACAGGTTTCGGAAGCGTATTTGTCACGAAATTCAGAAGCGCTTGGAAATGAGCCAGAATATTGGGAAGAAGGGGCGCACTGTTATAACGAGTCCATATCATTCAATAGCATCATGATAGATTGGCAAATAACTCACTAAGAAGAGGCTGGGTCCGAGAATGACGCTTGATCGATTCCACAGAGCCACACATTATAAGCCAGGACAAGTAGCAAACTCGAGGATTCAATTATGTTTGTCCGACGCAGTGCAAATCCGATGATGGTGAGAAAGAGGAACGCGGTTAAAGCAACACCCAAGAGAGTCGAAGAGAGAGGGGAAACAGCCGCGGCGGGATAAGACTGTACATCAATTAGTTCATCGCCACTGGCGTAGAGAGAGACAGCACTCACGACTGCGATCCACCATGCAGATGTTACATATCCGATGGCGGTGAGTATCAGCACTCCAAACTGCCGGACTTCATCGTCCCCCACAAATTTCTTGCCCTCCTGTCCAAGTTTCTGTGCCACCAAAAGACTCGAAAGACCCTCCATCATGATGAACAAGGGGCCACCGTACTTCAACACGGTGCCCCACAAGTTGATGATTGTCGCTAGCCATGGATTGACCGATGAGGAGAACACGTTGAAACAAACGAGGAGTAGGAATGGGTGCATCGGGACCTGCAGGACCGAAAGGGCCTCACTGCCCCACATCAGGATCATCGTGCCATGAATCAAAGAGTGTACGCTGAGTAGCAGGGAGAGGAGGAGGAAGGCGGGTGTCGAGAGTGTTGCCAAAGTGAGCGGCAGGAAAATGAGGATTTGGAGAACTGTAGAGAGTCTGTTTAGAAGTTCAGTAATTTGCTGTCGCACGACGTGTGCCCAACGTACCGTGCAGCGTTGGACACTGCAGTCCATAGGAGCCAGGCATTGTACATGATCCCACAAGAAGAATTGAAGTTTCTAGCTGCACAAGAACATAAGGAGCCCGTTGAAGAGTGGAGAAACGGAAGGACGTGAGTGGCGGCTCCCCTAAACGTGCAGTTTGTGCCAGTTGCAGGGATCAACAACAAATATCCACAAAATGAATAAACATTATGATATGCTACACAAAGGACAGCGATAATACAATTAGGCTAGATACGATACAGATCATGACCGCGACACGCTGAGGAGACCCTTGGCGTAGGCAAAGTCGGTGTCTCGCGTCAACGCAGCGGGATCTGACGGTGGCACGTAGAATTCATCTCGTATCGGTATTTGCAGGAGATTGAACTTGGGAGTGATCACCACCATGTGGTTCGTCCGTATTTCCATCCAGTCCGCTAAACACCAATATTCAGTATGTAAGGCATCGTGGGCTACAGAAAGACTTACCCTTCTCGAATGTCAGAGGTTCACTTGCGATCTGGCCGGCAAGATTATCATCCCAATCACCTTTGAAAATCAACACACACATACCATAATGATATTCTCGCGCTTGTCGGCTTTCGACATCTTGTACTGACCGCCAGCCGCGTATTCGCTAAATGTCGTGCCAGACGAATACCACTGAACGAGCAAATTAGATGACAGCGCGGACCACCAGGGTGGGGGCTTACAAGGGAGGCAGCTTCATCTGTTCGGGAAGAGATGTACCGCGTAGCTACCACGGACTCGCCGTCAGTGATGCAGAAATTCATCAGACTGGGCTAGATGGCAAACGAGTGAGCTCGGTTTAGCTAAGGGGAGGAGAAAGGAATACCTCAGTTACATCAGCTTCCTTGGCGAACGCATTGAGGGCCGCAATGGTATCGAGCATGGCCTTTTGGAGTTCATGAGGCGTGAAAGTATTTGCGTCCGGGTTGGGTAGCTTTGGGGGTGTAAGATGAATCACTCTATTTACGCGAGGAATGACCGTACCATAGAAAGGAAGAGAGCAAACGCCATCTCAGAATCTGATTGCGTTCAAGTGAGTGAATATGAGCACACGACCAAGTGAGATGCGTACCAGTGTTGCCGTGCACATTGTCGTACGCACAATCCGGTAGGCAGTTCTGCACTTTTCGCTTCACTCTGCTCCACTCAGCGATGGCACCGTTGTGCATGAACTAAGACAGGCAGTCAGACGCATGGCTTTCTTTCATCAAAGGCGAGGATTCATTACCATCAACTTGCCGTATTGGAAGGGATGGCAGTTATCTAGTGACAACGACCCCGCTGTTGTAGCGCGGACGTGCGCGCTATAGTTATTGATTCCCGCGTGAGTATAATGCAATGAATGATAGATCGAAAGACGCACAAAACCAGTGGTGATTTGATCTTCTCCGCCAAACGGGTGAGGTTGATATTGTTCCAAGCCTTTTCGCCTCCGTGTCAACGCCCGGAGCACCAAGCCATGCCGACAACACTCACTGGGGTGACCGAAGTGAAGATGCATGGCTGGGTGCCTAATTCCGGGTCATAATTTGGATCGTACCAGCCTTGTCGACCCAAGCAACGGTCAGGCATAGTCGTTCGATATCACGGTCTGACTCACCGACGCCAAAGCCATCACCATTAATGGGCCTGCGACGGTCAAGACGAAGTCGCGAATCGAATGCTTGGTTGATAATTGAATGGCACGGCCTGGTCAGAAGCTGGAGTCAAAGAGTGTGAGACTTTTGGGTGGCGACCGTCGCAGACGCCGTGCACGCACATGAGACAGCTGGACAGGCGAAGTTCCCTTGTAGATTACAAAGCGACACATTTCGAAATGCTCGAGGTCAGGAGGGGGCAGCAAAAACGTTAACTAACTTTCCTGAAGGACAGCGCAACCCGTTTATAAAGATTACGTGCTATCGCGTGCATGCCAAACAGCAATTAGCAACAACAAGGCGAATAGCGCCTCAAAGGGACAAAACATAATCTTTGCAGGAATATCCATTCTAGCCCTCTTAATTACATTCCAGACGGAGCGATCTTGCTACAATTGTGTTCGGGAACCCTCAAACATTCCGCCGGTCACAAGAATTCCTTAGGACGTGAGGCGGGGTCGCCTCCAGTCTCATCGTAAACCAATCCGGCGACCCGGAAAGCCAGTTCTAACAGCTATTCAGCAACTTGAATTCGCCCATAAAGATCGCATTCCAACGCACCATCTGCTTGCGATTTCACCACAGCTTCTGCGTACACCCTGACGACGTCTTCCGTTCCGCTGGGCCGAACAAATGACCGACCGCCCTCATATTTACCGACCAGGGAATCGATCTTGTCCTGTAGACCTACAGGACTGGTCAACCGCCTCTCAGCATCCACACTCTTGAAGATATGCCTGTCTGCTACGACGACCTTGACGAGCCGATTTGGCAGATCCACATACAGGGAATCCCATTCTAAACCGCCATAGGCTTTGTGGGCGAGGACGACTTCGACAAGGAGCATATCCGACAACGCATCGCCGACTGTTTGATTTATGAGCTGTGTGAGATTCACAAGATGCTCTACTGCTGTAGACTGAGCAGGTGTCGAGGGTTGGTAGTCCGCGAGTTTAGCCAAGGTATCAGGTGAGAACAGGACCGTCCCATGACCGTTCGCCTCGAAGTAGACTCCGACGTCATAATGCTCAGCAGCATGATGAAGATGCTTAACGCCTGTAGAAACGCATTGAACAGGAAGGCGCTGTAGCGTCGTTAGCGTATTCGGGATATGCACAATTCAGCACCGTTACCTCTGCGAGGTACTTCGTGGATGCTCCGTTCGCATAAGCTGTTTGAACCACGCCAACTTTGATACTTCCGTCCAGACCTGCTGCTTTGACAAGTTCGACGATAAATGCAGCCACAAGTGCGGCGATTTTATCGCCATCTAGCATGCGGAATTGACCATGGTCATCCAGATGGAAGTACATCAAGCGATCCGCATCTCCGTCCAAGCTGCAACCGCGTTGTCCGGGTTTGATTATGTTGGAAAGTGACGAAGGAAGTTTTTGCGTTGTCTTCACGAAGTCTGCACCACAAGCGTTGTTGAGTGCGCCTGGCGTGGTTATGAACGTGTTCTCCAGCACGAGAGAAAACGTATCTCCAAGGTACTCAGCAAGCTTCTTAGCAGCATTGGCACCCACACCGTTCGCGCAGTCAATGAGCAGCGGCGATGGAGTTGGCTTCGCAGACTAGACTGAGATTCAGAATAGACAAGCTGTTAGCTGCATATTGGGACTTGCCACAAGCTTCTTGAAGGCGTTAGTCAGTTTGGTGTAGTACCCATCCTCGCTATCGTCGCCGTATGCTTCAGCTGTACCCTTCGTGTTGATCGCGCGGACTAGGTAATGGAGAATCGGAGTAGTGGTCACACCTGCATTCCGTCCGTCGGCACCAATAGCTCGCAGGCCATCTTCGAGCGCCGACACTAACGCTGGGCCAGACGGGCGCGTGTCCATCGCGTATACCACCTTCGCTGGTTTGGAAAGGTCAATCTTAGCATCTCGCACGAACGCTTCGAGGGCGCTGATGAACTCGTCCGTGGAAGACGCATTGGACAGCATCGTGGCGTGACTTTCCCAAGAAGATTCCAACATTTCGCCTCTTGGGTCAACTAGTTTGACACCATTGTCCTAGTTGACAGAGGTATAAGCCGCTTCGACGTTAAAGAACTACAGCTCGTTACCTGCTCTGGGTTATGGGAAGCTGTTACCATAGCCCCAATCGTCTTTCCATCCAGTTTCTTGCTCCTCAGGCCAGCAAGGATACCGACTCTGAACAAAACGGAATCAAGAACACTCGCTCTGTGGTTCCTCATCAGATATCTGGCCATCGCGCCAAGGATGAAACACCTACAGCGTTCTGAAGCCTGCGGTTCCATAGGTGAACTTGATGTCCGATGGTTTGAGATGCTTCTCAGAGAGTTCTTTGATACTGGCTACCGGCAAACCAGACATCGCGGAGTGGCGCAGAGAGTACTGATCACAGCCGGCGCGGTCTTGCTATACGTCACGTGGCCGATTGGACTCCAAATCTCAGTCTGACTGTCTTTCTTGAACTCTCTCCGTAGTCAAATCATGCCTGCAAAGTCACAAGCCCAGGTTCTCCTCGAGAAGGCGGACAAGAAGGCAAACTCGCCCGGGGGATGGTTCGCATCGTCGACAACCAAATTCGAGGAGGCTGGTGACCTCTACCAACAAGCAGCCAACTCTTTCAAGATCGACAAGTTATTCAAGGAGGCTGGAGATGCGCATGCACGTGAAGCTGAATGTCGCGAGAAGTCCAAGGAGTCTAGCGAGGCTGCGAACGCTTGGTGGAATGCAGCGAAGGCATACAAGAGAGGATATCCCGATTGTGCGTTCATCCACCCATATGCTGGAACAATCACGCTGACCTAGTTTCTTTAGTGGCTATCCAGGCATTAACGCAAACGATAGTACACTTGACTCAAGGTGGACGCTTCAGACAAGCGGCTGATCGCGAGAAGGAAATTGGTCAAATCTACCTGCAGGAATCGAATGATCTCCGCAAGGCATGCGACTCCTTTGAGCGTGCTGGTGATTGGTATGCGCAGGAGGACGCAACTGCGTACGTTTGATGCACATTGTAATCATTTCACTCCTCATTGTTATCGCAGCACGGCCAATGCGTGCTACAAGGATGCCGCCGATCTCCACGCCGACTTGAATGAGTACCAGCAGGCGATTGCTCGTTACGAGCTCGTTGCAGACCATTCGTTAGGTTCAGCATTGACAAAGTACAGTGTCAAGGAGTATTGGCTCCGAGCAGGACTGTGTGCGTTGGCGATGGGGGTGAGTTCAATATTACACAATGAAGCTGCCTTCGTTCCTAATCCCCGCTCAACTAGGATCCTATTACTGCCAAACGCAACATGGCAAAGTACACCTCGCAAGATACCACGTTCGCGTCGACCCGCGAGGCCAAGTTCATCAACATCTTGATCGAAGCAGTCGAAGCAGGTGATCAGGAGATGTTCACTGGTGCCGTGGTTGAATTCGACCAAGTCACGAAACTCGACAATTGGAAGACTGGCATGCTGTTGAAGATCAAGCGGGGCATCCAGGATGAACCGGCTCTCCTTTGAGCCACGCTATATAGCTTGTACCTACCTAATACATTTACAGACATTTTGGATTTCACTCAATATCGCACTTTACTGCTGTACTGTAATCATCTTAGCTTCCTCCTCATTCTGCCCTGATCGAGTCACGTGCGCACTCGCCTTCTTTCTCGACGTGTCCCTCAGCCACAAGCGCAGTCCTCCACATTCGTTTACATGCTCAATTTCCGACTTTCTGTGCTCTTGTTCATCCACGCTATATATGCATTAACAGCAAAATTCCTGGCCCTATGGAGACGCCAGCACCAGAGGGAGCCTCTTCCTCTGGATGCTCCTCGGAGCAAGATCCCCCGGCACCTTGCCATCGTCTTTGACCTGGATTCGACACAACCACACGACAAAATCGAGGAGGAGTCTCTGTTCAAATCAGTTTACAACAGCATTGCCTGGTGCGAGGCTGCAGGGATTGAGAAGTTGACATTGTATGACAACCAAGGTCGGGTTAAGTGCCACCAGACGTGAACAAAGTCGCTTAATTACTTGTAGGTGTACTAAGGAACGGCTCAGCGCTGGTTCGCGACCACTTATCCCATCTACATCCGGAAATTGATTCCAGTGAATCCGAGCTGGAGTATCCGCTAACACCACCGCACTCCGACGACTGCGATTCACGGTCTATTTCCCCAGACGTCGATATCAGGGTAGACCTACACACGATTACACTTAATACGCGTCCACCGGTGCCCAGCAAACGGAGGAGCGTTGCTAGAAAGCGCCGTGTAAAAGGTATGTTTTTGCCCGGGATCACCACTTTCCTAGCACCGATTTGTGTAGACACTCCGAAAGGGCCCCCATCTCTCCAGATCAAAATAATATCGCGCCAATCTTCCAAGGGAGCATTGGCTGCCGCTGCTCGTTCCATGGCCGCGAGGCGTCACAAATTACAAAGTATTCTCCGGGACCCCACACCCCAAGACTTTTGCGTCTCCATAGAAGACTTGAATCTACTTTTAGAAGGTCAGTATCGGCGGGCTGAAACTTGTACCGTACTCATTCATTGGATACCCCAGGCGAAGAAGGGTTCTCATCACCCGACTTGATGCTTCTTCACTCAATGAAACCTCCAATCGCTCCAGTACCTCCACCGGAACTTCTGGGCTTCCCTCCCTGGCAAATCAGACTGACAGAGATCAGGTACGCCATCAGGGCTATTTTGGAACCTCACGCTGATAATCCAACCTGTAGTCACTTCCCAACCCCCATTCTTGGTCTTGGCCCTTGTTCCGGCGGTCCCCAGGCGCTGACGTTAGATGAACGGACATTTCGAGCAGCTTTGGACGAGTTCTCAGGAGCACAGATGCGGCTCGGCAAGTGATGCATCTACCCAAGGCGAATGGACGTTGGTAGATTCTTTATTTGTATATCGAGCTTCTTTACTGTATCCATCATTAATTAAGGACATTGAAGCCAGGTCATTGCTAGACGAAGTCATGCTGATCTTCGCGAAGCCTACGCAGCTCAATAAAAGGGATTACAGTCCCAGATGGCGTACTAGGTCTATTCCTGAGGTCGGAGCCGAAGAGCGCGCTGGCTGTTGTTCTCGAGATCAGGCAAATGGCTCCAATGGGGGAGCGCCTTGCCACAACAATGATGATGTCCAGTTATCACTTACGGGCGAGTGTTTCAGTAGGACCGCCCGAAGACGGGACGCTTGATATATTGATTCCGGGAAATACAAAGCTACCGCCGACGGACGGATATATAAGTTGACAGTTCATTGGATCATCTGCCCCACCAACAAAGCCTCATCATCCCCACACAATGTCCAGCTTGCTCTTTGCCCAGGATCATGGTACCAGCAGCACCAACTCCGGGAGCTCGAGTCCCCGAAGGTCGCCTCGGAAGGCACCCACGGAGCCCGTACCATTGTCTTTACGCGATAGCATCAAGAAAAGAATCATTGTATGCTGCGACGGGTGAGTTTCCCCCAGCCACAGGGTCTAGTAGATACTTACTTCCCGGAAGCACCTGGCAGGATGGTATAAAGGGTGACACCCCGGCCATGTACACTAATGTCTTGGTATTCTATGTTTCCCACTTGCGCTGCCGAAAGTATTGAGATTTACTACCTAGCGACTCGCGAGGACTATAAGCCACGAGGATCAGAGATTCACTCCGGCCATACCGCAAATCGTCTATTACCAGTCTGGCGTTGGGACAGACAGCAACTTGTACTCTGAATACATCGAGGGTGAGGGCGACTCCCCAGTTATCCAGGTTGTATTTGCCAAACTAAACACTGTTATAAATTTATCAGGTGCTACCGGATCATCTCTAGGTTCGTACCGGTTCTCAGAGCGAACGTGGGTAGACCTGAACTTCCCTCCGGTCATCAGCGGACAAAGTAGAAGAAGCTTATGCATTCATTGCGCAGTAAGTCGTTCAATATCTGCGTAAAATCCGATCACTCACTCCTTCCAATAGTAATTATGTGCCTGGCGATGAAGTAAGTTCACTGCACATATTGTTGACTGATGGGGTAACGCTGACTGTTCTCTCTCAGATCTTTCTCTTTGGGTTCTCAAGAGTATGTTTGTACGGACATTATAGAGTTAATTCTGATCTCCATCGCTCATAGGGTGCTTATACAGTACGTATGGTCGCCATGTTCATCGTAAGCTTCCCGTGGCCTTCATCCAGCTACTTTATGTTTAATTATTCCTTTGTAGGGCGAAATCGGCGTTCTCGACCGCACGGAGATGGAGCACTTCGCGGGTATTTTTATTGCCTATCAGAGGATGGGAAAGACATCGGACCCTAGAGGTAGGTCGCTCCCCTTGTGACCTTATTTCCGTAGCGTTGACATAGTCGCAGAAATCGAGCAACTCAAAGCTAAGCTAGCGCCTTGGACCCATCACGATTCACCTGGTAAAACACGAGCGGATTTTGACTCGGACTCGTTTTCCGTGAAGTATGTCTTCATCTCGTTAGCTCCTTGCATTATCTTATTTTTCTGTGTTACCTTTTCAGGTGTATCGGTGTATTTGATACAGTGGGGTCACTCGGTCTTCCAGAGGAAATATCCCTAAAGAACAAACGCGCAAGGAATTTGTTCGGCTTCCCAGATCGACTTCTTGGAGAGCATGTTTACCGCGCATATCAAGCTTTGGCTCTCAATGAACCCAGAGCTGACTTCGTGAGTGCTATACTCGTTTTGCCATCAAGGCATACACTGAACGTTTGTAGGATTGTGCGCGGTTCGAGCAAAAGCCTGCTGCCCTTGCAAAAGGCCAGCTCTTGAAACAGGTCAGCCTACGTTTCTGGCTCTCTTTGCAATTGTTTACTCAACACCCTGTTAATATAGTGCTGGTTCACCGGCTCTCACTCGGACGTAAGCTTGGAGGGATATTCCTTGGAGTGATACTGATTCAACCTAGATTGGAGGAGGTTACGAGGAGCATGACCTGTCAGATATCACCCTCACCTGGATGGCGGTGAGTCTACCCTCTCATTGCATAGCATCCTCTGATCGATGCCTTTCTCAAGTCGCAAATCGAGGATATGCTAGCTTTGGACATGCGATACTTAGCATCTCGTCCTAACCCTACCGCTGCTTGGGGGAAGCAGCCGCCTCATGAGTACGCGTCTCCTGCCTGACTCGATCTTTGCATGTCTGACTAGTATAACATTAGCCCCATGACGGGGGTTTTTGTGTTAGCCCACACAATCAAGCGTCGACTTCCGACTGAGACCGACAGCATAACCCATGAATATATTCACCCCTCCGTCTTAGAGCAATCGTCGTTGTACCCCAGCGTCAAGGACGTCGTAACCAAGCACCCGGAGCTCATCTGCGAACTGACCCCTCTGGAGAAGGAAATGAGGCTTAACTGGCCCTATAAGGAGACATTGGTAAAGACGACGACTGAGGTTGACGGTCAGGTTGCGATGAATGGAGTGACTACAACGACGTCCTTGTTGGTCGAGAAGACGGCTGTGTTGAACGCCTATGGGAAGGACTTGCTGGATAAAATGGCGGCTGACTTGAAATCCAATGCTGAGGCATGATCCACGTATAACAACCGATTCGTTTTATGTAGTACTTGTAGTAATACTGACCTGGTCAATCGAATATTTATTGCTTTGACAATGACTTCTCGAGGGAGATCAGGGGACCCATAGGAGCATCATCACGTGGGAGAAAGAGTACCGCTTCGAGTGCATCAGGCCGAGTAGCCAAGGAACCACTCTTCGCATCATACTCGATGTCCGCGAGGCCATAACAGAACTCAAACATGGCAGTCAAAGAACTGGCCAGGTTATTTGAGCCTTCCCTCGATCCAGAATCCTCAAACCGCCCAAATAATCGACCCCGAAGAACCTATACCCACCGGAACTCTGATGATATCCAACCACGGTCCCCTGCTCGCTTCATAGCGACATCGCCTACGCCTACACGAATAGATGGCTTGCCGACACCAGACCATGCGAGTCTGCCTAATGTTCTGGCCGTCGACGACCACCGTGACACCCTCGATATCACCGACCTGGGCAGTACGACGTGCGTTATTGTCGTTTCCTTGCAAGAGTGCTATTGACAATGGGCTAGGGACGTTACTCCATATGATACTTTCAACGACACCGAACCCCTAGTTGGCACGTCGAAAGACGCAACTAGCGACGAAATTCACGAATTACTGGACCGATCGGACACTGCAACTTTGGTGGAGCGTCATCGGTTCCCGCCTCATACACCCGTGCCGGCCACGGTCGTATTCTCTCGAAAGGCCTTTCCCCTCAGCTTACCCAAGCTCGACCAATATCTTTCGAGCCTCCCCATGCCATCGTTTTCCCTGCGCAGGCATGGAATTATTGAGATGTTCCTTCCTATGCAGAAATTGGCGGACTCGGGACGCACGATAGACGATTTTGAGGCCAATTCCAAAGTAGCCCCGGCTTGGCGCAACAGGAAAACCATTCTAGGATCCGCAGTCAATATTATACTTGGATTGACCGTGCGTCAGATTTCTCAACACAAAGGCAGTATCTAATCTGTCTTCATTCTTAGGGATCGAGTGCTCTTGCGTCGTTCTACAGCTTGCAAGGCTTGTTGAACACCATACAAATATTTGCTTTGCTTCTCCGGACGATAGGTCAGTTCCTGTCGAATCGTCCCTTTGCCATATATCGACAGCATCCCAGTTCCTGTCACCGATACCGACGTCGTGAATTCTTGGAGGCAATTATTCCTTGGGACAATGTAAGCTCCGCACCCCCTTCTAGAAGTCATTTCGAAATCTGATCGATACCTTCCCAAAAGTCCCAACATCCTGGCCTTGAATTTTGCGTCTAATATACTACAGTCGCTCATTTATCTCGCCGTATTCATGGCCATAGCCGGCGGACTACTCTATTACTTTTTCCGTTCTACGCCTTTGTGTGATCGTTACACCGCTATCGAAGGCCTACAGCGCTCAGAGCCGAAGTCAGGCAAATGGGGTATACTCATTGTCACCTTCCTTCTAACAGCACTGTACTTGCCACTTAGTACCATGGCGGTTCATGTCATCGTTTGGTCTGACGATCTCTGGGTCGTGCCGAATTACTACACCAACGCGACCTCTTTTCCTCCCACCGTTGAACCGCTTGGCCCTCCCAGCGAATTCAGAGATCCCTTGGATTTCTGTTGGACTACCACTATGAAGAAAAACGAGATTAATTACGCCCCTGTGGTTATAATTATGTCGATCATAGTCGTTGCATCTGTAAGGCATTCACCCTCTACGTGACTTGATTACGATTAATGTACTGATCCTGGAAGTAGCTGACGGTCTGGTTTCCCTTGGCGCTCAAGAAGGTCATTCAGCGCTCTGCTCCGAAGGTGGATACGTTTACAGACCTTGGTCGCCCCAGAAACGAAGGTGACATGGATCGCGAATACCACCGCCTGCTCTTGCGTGATCGGAATCCCTTCTCCTTCCTTTATGGCGGTGTGTGTCTTCTCTTGGCGGCAAACCTGGTGCTCAACCCATCTTTCTAGGTTATCGACGTGGTTGGGGCACGTACCAGTCTACATACCTCTTCGCGAAGCTCAGCACCCTTTTCATCATCGCTGTCATTGACTCTAACAACTGTTTGTTCCGCACTGTATCGCGGACGTGGCTTCCGATAGCTCGCCAAATTCTCTTGCTTGCATCTACCATCGGCTTTTTCGTTGCGCAATGTCTACTCGCTCCCTTCCTGGATCCCGTCAACAATGCGAGCGAATGGGTATCAAGGCTGAATTATCTCACCACTGCTGCTGTCGCCCTCGGAGTCGCCCTCAATATACCCGGAAAAGATATTCTTAATACATATATCTTATACGCGTGAGTATATGACCTTTGTTCATTCTTACGCTACGTCTCACCGAATTCCACAACAGTATCTATATTATAACTTATGGGTTCAGTATATGTACGTGCAAGCTCTTGGCCGTGGTGATCCTAGGCTTACTCTTGAGTAGACTTCACGCTCATCAACATGAGCATCGTACATAGACTAGTCAAGCGTGGGTTTCCTTAGCTTGATTTGTACTTGACTTACTCAAATAAAATCCCTGAAGGCCTCGCTCGTCGTGTTGATTTCAGTGCGTAGATTTACTTCGTCAACTCTTGTTACCCGCGTAACACTTGAATAGGTATCGACGTGTTTTCTCCTTGGTAAGCTGTTTTTGATCTTATGTCCCCGCGTCGTCAACAATTGCTCAACGTCATTTCCACAGGTTGGATATATCCCCTTCTTCCATTCATATAAGGCGTCGCATATGGCAAGAAACTATAACAACATTGATATTAACGTCCCCGGATTGCCAAATTCCCCCAGAACAGGACATGCTATTCGCCCAAGCTCGCGACTCGGAGTTCCCATCGTATCTCCTGGATTTCCTCGGTTCGCCCAGCGAAAGGCACGTGGAGAACTTGAAGGCACTTACATCACCACTACCTACCGTTGTCTTTACTGAGATATGTTCTATACAGATCCTACGCGAAATCGGGTCGCTAGCATATGCTCGAGGCGTTGCGTTGATATCTGGCGCCGACCATGAGCTGTACAGCGATATTGCCAAAGAAATCCAAGGCAACTTCATCGGACCGGACTGCTATTGGAAGGCACAGAAAGGGAGACCTGATTGTCGTAGTTTCTTTGGTAATGCTTGGTGGATTCCATTTCCTCCTACTCTGGTCAGTTGTTTTCTTTTCTCTCTCGTTTGTTGGCGCTAACCAAGGTCTTTGTAGGTGATACAGTATGACGATGGTCCGTTTGTTATCATCCAGGGTGCAAAGGATTTAGAGGAATACATTACTCAGAATTCCGACCCCGATATTCGAAGACGGCGAGACATTCGTTTGGCCCTTCGAGCCCTCGATGGGCAGGTAGTGAATTGGCCACATCGTCATGTCACTGTTCGTACCTTCTTTCCTCTAGTACCACCAATTTATTCATCGTCACCTATTCCCCCAGGCCATTGGCTCCAACTCGATCTTCAGCTGTAAACGACGCTACAAGGCTGATGTTGCCATCCAATACCATACATGCACTCTGAACATCAAGCATCGCGGAAAACTCTTTTGGAAAGACGTGCCCTTGGGGAGTGGTTTCACTTTGGAGCTTGCTTACGCCGGAGATGTTTGCTTGAACGGCGAAATCATCGGTCTCACGGAGGATTTCGACCTCACGCCGCATCTGGCGCGTTTTCTCTCAATGAACCGTGATCTAATTCACCGAAGACTTGGAGCCCTTGATGCCGTCCTGAACGATTATCGTACCCATCATGAAGAGGAGTGTCGACGTAAACGGGATACTTTGACTTATGCTTTCCTCACTAATGTCTACGACCGACCCCAGCATTTCGCAGAGGTTGTAAAGTGGGCTACGGGCCACGAGAAGGACCTCCGGATCGGGCAGCTTGTAGTTGCAAGCGAGGAAGCCCTTTCGAAGGCGTACGAGCGGTCTGTCGTCGTCGCGGAAACGGAGGCGGCAACTTGGTGGTATATTTTCTGGGTATGGCTTTCAAACGATGCTTCGAGGAGTGTGATAGCTTATTCATTATACAGGATGATTTCTGGCGGAGAAACAACGATGCGATACCTGCCCTTCAGCTGCATGTGCAAGATTTCAACCCACACTACCCCACCTCAATAGCCTACACTCCCCTCCCTCGCCCAAACCTTGAGTCTTTTCTGATACAACGAGGTCTCATGTCGACTTCTCCTCGATGGAAGGATATCTTCCACCACGGCTTGTTGAACAAAATTTATGTTAGGCTCAATGATGCCGTATTTCGTGGCTCTAATCAGGTCCGTACCTTGCTTTTTACGGCAGTAATTCATGGCTAACATGCAACTTTATAGGCTGTTATGTTTCATATGGGTGTGACGGGCTCGGAGATGAGTATGGAGGGTGTGGATATGGGACAATCGTCGACATTAGGCACTGGTGGAGGAACAGATCACGATGATGAGTCTCTGCGGCCGCGGCCTACGTACAGATGGGAGGGCCTCCTCATGGATCCCGTCAGGGGTAGGAGGCGACGAAGAGATGGTTGGTTCGTCAAACTTGGGGCTTATTTGGGGCTCACACCAATATGGCGTTCTGGTTCGCCATCGAAGGGCGTGTCATTAGACGTGCGGCTCCAGAATGGACGTTACGTGGTCCTCGAGGACGAAGACATTTCATTGGACTTGGACTCAAGAAAGAACACTTTCCCTAGCTAACAATTATTCGATTATGTAATCAAAGTACCTCTCAGTAATTACTTTCACGCATCTATCCCCTTCGTTACACCATGCCACACGCCCCGATACCTTCTACGAGCAAACTTACAAGACAGACACCTAAAGTAATAGTTGCGAGAGATGCAGAGGACTCGGAGCCGGAGTCGGACGCATCAGGTAGCGAAAACAATGATCATGGCGACAAGGGTAGATTAAAGAGAGTAAAGAGATCTAATAAGCATGCGTGAGTCGACCGTATCGCAGTGTGGTCGCTACTAAAGAACATGGCAGGCCAATGGAGGTTACATCAAAAAAGCCCGTCACTCGTCGACGGACAGTCGTTGAAACGAAGACCTTCGTGAGTAAGGTCTGTATTTTAGTCGCTCCATGTTTACACTATGGATAGCAAGCGCGGGATCCTAGGTTCATGCCTCTTGCAGGCGAATTCTCTCAGGACAAGTTCCGAGAGCAGTATAGCTTCCTGGCCGAAAACCATGTGTCTGAGATGCGGACGCTACGCGATAATCTGAAGAGGGCACGAAAGCGTTTGTCTTCCGCACCTCGCGATCTCCGTGAAGAGTACGAGGCAGAGGTTGGCAGGTTGGAACTCGCGCTTAAGAGGGCAGAGAGTTCGGTCAATAGGGACAAGCGAGAAAAGGCCGAGCATGGTGCGCTAGCCAAGGTCAGCGAGGAAGAACGGGAGAAGAGGAAACAAGGAAAGGGCGGATGGTGGATGAAAGAATGTAAGCTGCTGCCCGACATGATCCTGCAATGCCCTGACTCATTACGCTTCCCCGTAGCCGCCAAGAAGGAGCTCGTTGTACGTGCTCGGTACGAAGCACTGGCCGCGGAGGGTGGCAAGCGTGCCGTGAAAAAGGCAATCGAGAAAAAGCAACGTAAAATCGGGCAGAAAGAGAAAAAGTCGCGGCCGTATGCTGCTGAGGACGGCAGGCCCAGAAAAAGGCAAAAGATGCAGTGAAGCGCAGAGCACAGCCTGTTGTAGGATACATGCAATATTGAGGATGTCAAATACTACCTTATAAATTAGACGCCCATGGTCGCTTGAGCTTGAGCGTTGGATTCGCCTTTTGATTCAGAACTCCAACGCTCATTTCTCATGTAATTATTTACTCTTGTGCTCGGCTGCTCTCATTCCAGCCCTGCCTCGAGACACTGGGATGTCCAGTGATCTACAAAACCCTAGCAGGCCGCAGCCTGAGCCCTTACAGCCACGTTCTCCGAGACACGATGACAGCGACGACGACGACGTCTACCGAGGCGATCATCCGCCGTTCTTTCAATCCCTGCAAAGCGTCGAATCCTCGGCCGAATCGAGTTCATCGTCCTCGTCTTCTTCCAGTTCTTTTTCGTTTCCTGGACGGGGGAGACTCGGCGCAATCGCAACCGTTGTAGAACATGCAATTTCTCGATGGGCACGACGTCGGAGCTCTTCATCGTCCTCGGGAAGCTCTGACAGCTCCTCATCAACCGACTCTATCGTCACTCTTTCTCGCTCGCAGTTCTCTGGGCGACGCAGGCGGCACAGGAGACGAAGTAATGCCAACCTACGAAGCGTTCAAAGCCTCCAGTCAGATCTAGTGATGGAGAGGACAATAACAGATCTCAAAGCTAGGGAGGAACTACGACAGGTCCCCCGAGGATTCGCTCTTTACCTTCCCCCTCCGTTGCGACGTCACAGCTCGAGAGCTGGCGTCGGCTCTGTACAACCTGTGACCCGAACAACGTCGCTGTCGCTGATAACCACTCGATTAGACCTCGCACTCAAGAAAACAACGAAGGAGAAGCGAAGGCAAGAACGTCCCAGAGTTTCGCTACCGCAGCAAGGTTTAGGTGTACCTTCTGCCGCTAGAGGACGGCGGCCCCGAGGGACGCCACACGCTAGTAGTTCGCAACCTTCCGCGCAACGTAGGCATGGGAAGGATCGGCACGGTCAAATGCCAGGTCCACGAAATCCGTTAACACCTCTTGTCGAATCTCCATCCTCGACGAAGGCTTGGTGGCTAGACGTAGCGAATCCGGATTGGGAGGATATCAGAGCCATAGGTCGAGTGAGTGTCCCCCCTTGCCTGGCATTGACCGGGAGGTATTGATTTATGATAGCTTCTTCACCTACATCCTTTAACTCTCGAAGATATATTTCAACAAGAACCCCGAGAGAAGTTAGAGTTCTTTTCTAGGCTTGGATACTACTTCCTTGTCTTCCGAGCTATTGAAAGTCAAGCCACACAGGAGAAGATACAGCGAGCAGAGCTACATCATGGACAGAGCGGAGGAATCGTGGGAGAAGCGATTGTATACCTTGTGGTGTTTGAGGAGGGTATATGCACTGTGAGTCGGCTGCAATTGTCGAGGAGATGATTCTAACGAATGTCTGCTTTGTCAAGTTCCATTTCGCCGACGCATCAGGTAGGGTATGGCTAAAGTATGCGCGCCCTCGTTACTAACATACTCTCTAGAGCACATCAATAGAGTCATTAATCGGATCCTTCTCCTTGAGGAGGCAACCAACATGTCTTCCGGTAGGTTCTACGCACTGTCCTTCTAACACTTTCTCATCATACATATCCTGTAGATTGGATTGCTCATGGGATGCTGGACTCAGTAGTAGACTCTTTCTTCCCTGTCCTAGAGAAAGTGGAGCAAGAAGTGAGTGAGATTGAGAAGCTCGTATTCTTCCCCCAAGAGGCCGAGGGGGTGCCGACTGTTACTCCTCCATCCTCCCAGCCTCCTTCTACCGTAGGAAGCGAAGATGAGAAATTCAGCAAGGCATCCAGCGAAACGCCTCTCCCGATACTAGAGGTTACTCGGCCAACTCAGATACGATTTTCTCTTCGGTTGAATCCACGGTTGATGTATCGACGTTTGAAACGACTCATCCGCGCACGATGGTCCGCTGCAAAGGAGGATGACATGGCTGCCCAGACGTATCAGAAACCTTCTCCGCTGCAGCGTATGGCTAGGACACGGCGACTAGTGACTACGCTCACGAGGCTGTTGGGCTCGAAGTCGGAGGTGGTTTCGCAGATGAGAAAGCGATTGCTTAGTGGTTCTGGGACGGGGATTGAGAAGGGTGACGACGATGTTGCCATTTATATTGGTGATGTACAAGGTGAGTACTTACCTGAACGACAGGGATGTCCAACTCAACACAATAATCTAGATCATATCCTCTCGCTGCAGCACTCGCTTGCTCACTACGAGCGCATGCTTAGCCAATCCCACCCCGCCTACCTCGTCCAACTGCGCACTAATCTTGCAAGGGCGCGGTCTGGCAGCGATGCTGCCATCTTTTATCTTACGATTGTCACTATTGGGGTATTGTGTCTTCAGGTTCTCTTTGGTCAGTTTGCATCGTCTCAGGAATCCATTTACTTTGGGCTAAATTCACATTGTTATGTGCAGGTGCATTCTCACTCAACGTAGAGGTTCCGGGCAACGTTCGGAACCCAGAAGAGCCCTTTACGGTCTTCGGGGAAATGATCGCGGTTTCGGTGGTCATTATCTGCGCTTACCTTGCCAACGTCCGTCGGTGGTATATTCGTGCTAAGAAGCGCCGTACGATCCTTTAAGCCTGCGTACAAACTAATATTTTTTTGTCTATACTCTAGCACTACTTTTCTTTCCATAGACTTTTCAGGTATATATCAGGACGTTTTAATTTAATAGATAATCAGCGTTCGACAGCGGCAGGCATAGATACAGTGGTAGTGCATAGATTCCACGAAGCTATATCGCTATATATTGGGCTGGGGCTCGCGCTTGGCGCGACATACAACAAGGGTGTGATCTGCCTCTTGAAAAGCATTTTGAACTGTGAACTTATTGTTGAGTATTGGTCTGGGGAGATTGTCCTGCGTGTGTACCTTTGTCTTGAAATTCAACGTGTCTGACTTCTAGTGCCCGGCGTTGGGTCGCGATGGTTTCCTCTACACCGCGCAGATATTCAGCTTCGAGGCGAATCCTTTCTAGGCCTTCGATGACATGGTTGTGAAGGGAGTCTAGCGCATTCATCTGTTCTGTGTACATATCCTGCCATTGTCGGCCTGCGTGATTGCTTAGCGATCGCTAGCATTGTCAATCAACATCACAACGTACCAGAGTCTTCAGCCTCCTTCACGGCGTTGGTGTACTTTGTCAGCTGATTGGTCAAATCGCGGTCATCAGCCCACGAAACAGTCTTGAGGTTGTCGACACTGGGAGCGCGCTTTAAGCAACTTCGACGCGTGCGGAGTGGAGGGGGTATGTATTTGTTTGAGGGTGAACCCCCCTCCTCGGGTATGGCTGGTAATGGCATCTGTACGGGTTCTGGGGTCTGAGCTGGATCTTCTAGCGCGGCTCCATCGTAGTACATATCATTATTGTCGATGGGAGGCATTATGATTTCGCCTGAGGCATCGACCAATGACCGTGGCCGGTAAGGAACTGGAATGGGTTCCGGGGAGAGCATGGAAGTTCGGGGCAGCGAGGGTACTGGTTGGGTGATTGGCTCGGGGATTTGAAGGGGAGGGGACGGGCTAACACCATTGGCGTAGCGAGACGTACGGGCGGGGTCATCTTCGACGTCGGAGTCGTCGTCCCCAGAGCCGCCTGGAGACGAGGGGCGTAGCAAAGGTGTTCCCGCTGGTGCAGGGGAATTGCCGGCAGATGCGCCAGCTTTGTGGTCTTCTATACAGTTGGGCTTCGAACATCGATGACAACAGTAGGAATTCCTCTTCGCCGCATCTCTGATACTTCTGCCAGCAAAAGACGACAAGTTGACGGAGGGATAGCCGTCGCGTCCCTCATGCTGTTTCAACCACTTCTCCATCTCTTTCAACCTGAAATCTGACGGTGCAATAAATGTTTGGAAGGCAAAAGATTCCCCTCGTCCTAATCTCTTCACTGGGGCTGCTTTGCATGATTTTTGGCATTTCCGTATCATGCGTTCCTTGAGATGTCGGATTTCCAACAGTCTCTCCCATGACGGCTGTGGCTGCCTGTTCAATTCTGCAGTCTCTGCCTGGAGGAGCTCCTCGTAGAGTCCTGCGGTGCGTGGTGGCAACAAGACCTATAGATAATCAACGAAGTGAGCTCTGATCTCGGAGTTGATCACTGGCAGGTAACCCACTTTGAGTTGGTTCGGAGTCTCTGTGCACTGCAAGAATCGACCGGGCCAACCCTTGTTGACCCGGGGGTCGTATGGCTCGAGCTGACCGCGAACGGGGCTCTGCTTGAAGTAGTTCAGCGGGCCTGGTTGGGACGCTTTGGAGATTTCCTTCTTCATGGATGTAGGCGTCGAGCGCGGGCTATGTACATATGTTTGTGGATATGGGAAAACGACGTTCGGCAGTTGTGGGCAAATAAAAAGAGGTTTTGTTTGGGCCTCGTGGGGGGCACTGGCGGCAAGGACGTGCTGTATTACATAGTCATCAACGTCGTGGACAGCGACGAGGACGGCGGCGACACCAACGCCAACAACGAGCGAGTAGTAAATTAGAGTGCCGCCGGGCTCGGTGTTCAGTTGGCCGGAATCAAGTGATTCAAATACAACTCTTTGCTCTTCCCCTCATCTTCCTCCTCCCCAGTTCAATGACATCCTCCCTTGCACACTATGAAACATTCTTGATCAACAACGTCTCGACAATCTCGACGTTGGAGTCGTCGTTGCGCTCCCTGACCTGGTTTCTGCCAGGTCGCTTCAAGGATGCGGAATTAGCTTCAGAAGCCCGTATGTCGTCCTTTCCGCTTAATGTCGCCCCATGGCCTTGATGATTTCTTAGTTTCTGTCCTGCTCAACTCGACGAGCATGTACCACGACACCCTCCTTTCCAAGCTCGTGTACAGCGATCCTAAATACCGCCCTCTGATCCCGACCTCTTTGCATACTCGCTTTACGCGTGCTTGGTCCGACAAAAGCTCGCTGTACAAGTGGGCGGCCAGGTCTCTCGAGTTGATTCGCTTCGCCGAGCTGTTCGTTGAGATGGCGCTGAAGCGGAAAGTGTCCCAGAGAAACAAGTGGAGGGGCATCGTTCTGCTGGAGATCATCAAGTACGATTTCATGTCTCCGAAATGAACTGAGATTGACACCATATATAGAGCAGCTTTGCGCTTCATACTCATGCGGGTCTCAGGTAAACCCTTGGTATCGCCTCCCATCCCCGAGAGGGATATCGATCCAACTTCGTTGCCCTCGCCTTCGTCGAATGCCTCGTCTCCCACTCTTGCACCCTCGTCTCTTGGACCATCACCACTCACCACTCCTGAGCATCTCAAAAACAACTACATACCTCTACCACCCCACCCGTTGCTGACCGCGCCTCCTCCTCCTACGCGCTTAGACACGTCCGTCGAAGACTATTTATTGCCCAAGGCACTCACATCATCTAGTGTCAGGCCGTCCCTTTCTCTCATCCGATCCTTATCTTCCCCGAAGGATTGGTTGAGTGAATCTATCTATGTCCTTCGTCCCCTTATATATGGTCCGTTGATTCAATCGTTCTGATACTACTTACCGACTCGTGACACCTTAGCAACTCTATTGAGTTTCGACCGACGCTCGAATAGACCCTTGGTCGTAGCCCTTGCACTGGAGTTAATCGCACGAAACTTGCGCCGTGTTCCACCTCCTTCTGCGGCCCTTGAACGCTCGGAATATGCACGAAGGGACAGAGACATGCTGTGGTACCTCTTCCGCGGCTCCATTTGGGATTCACACACCCGGTGAGTTTTTCTCTATATTGGTCCCATCGTAACGTACTAAATGTCGTACATTCACAGACCTAAGTTGGAAGCTCTGGCTGACAGGACCGCACATACTCCCATCTTGGGATTGCTGAGTGCCTTTGTGAAGGATTGGATACCATTGATTAACGAGTATCATTATTGTAAGAAGCCCAGCCTTTTCCTGTCGTTTCGCCGTCACTGACCATGTTGTCCCTTCGTGATACAGATACGGCACCCTAGTCATGTCATTCTCCTGTTGCATGTCGGGTTGTAACACATCTATGTATAGTACTACTTTCCATGCATATTTAGGTGTTGCAGTTTGCTTTGCGCTGCGCATTGGCTAAACCAGTGGGATAGTAACGACAAGGTCCAATCAACTTCAAGGTGGGAGGCGCGTACGCATGGGCATGTGACAGATGATTAACACATTCTCCAGTGTTTCGAAGTTAACAATGAGCCCGCTAACCCAAAAGATAGTGCCCATAGCATGTAATCAGCTTCCATCAAAGTTGTTACTTCAATTGGAAATATGACTATCTGGTTTCCGCTTTGTTTAAAGCCGAGTTGGGACTGTGGCAGTCGTAAATCCACTCCACCACCCGATGTCACCAGCACTTCATAACCCTCAACCACTGGAATCAGTCCGTCGCGTGGTCGTTGGCCACGATGAGAGGGGCAATGCCATAGTTCAGAGCAATGAGCTCATGTACAATGATGTATGTCGTATGTTCATTGATATGGCATCTGAATGGATGTGTGCCGTTAGGATATGGACATTGTACCGGGCGCCAAGTCGTCCGCTATCTGGGTTACGACAGACGGCCTTCCGACAAATGACACCAACAGCATGTGGGTGTCACTTCCACTGCTTCGCTGCTGACGCCCAACCTTATTCATCAACCAGGGAGGACGGAGCTACTCGTGTGATTGAGCCAAGTGAAAACTATGGCCTGGTTCCTCCAAGAGGGACCAACGTCCGGTCTACTGACCTTGCGCCAGGTTAGGTCGTTATGTACTCATCGCTGTCCTCGCACTCATGGCTGTCTTCAGGCGCTATCACTCCGATGGTTGGTGCCGCTTGTCTCATGGTATAATTTACTGTTCCTAAGCTCCGCAACAATTCTAGCATCGTACTTCGTCGGTGGACTACAACATACTTGGTGAGTACCCTTCTGCTAGACTTTAATGGCTCTCATTCCAGGCCCTTAGTGGAGGGAGAAATTGTGCTCATAACAGAAGGCGGGGCTGAGACCCATCTCAGGAACCCAGGCGACACTGTAGTCCAGAAAGGAACCATGCATGCCTGGCGGAATCCTGGCGCATCGTGGGCCCGATGGGTCAGTGTGCTGATATCTGCGGAGCCCGCTGTCGTCAACGGTCAGGTTCTTCACCCTGAATTTCACCAGCCGCAATGATATCCCCGGACCGTCCGGCCCACAACGATGTTCTCTCCCGCTCGGGTACGATGTTTGATGAATAATGTAACGAATAATATGCTACTGGAGATTGACAAACAAGCCCCCGTCTACTAGCAAGGACGCTCCCGTGACGTACTTGGCAAGGTCGCTCGCCAGAAAGACCACCGGCCCCGCGATGTCACTGGGTGCTGCAATATTCTGTTGGCTTCGATAAATTTCTCCGCACATGGGAATCACTTACTGCCAAGTCTACCCAAAGCTGTTCGCTTTATCATTGATTCCCGCTTGTCGGTGTCAGCCAGGTCTTCTTTATTGATATCAGTCGCGATTGTTCCAGGAAGTATTGCGTTCGCCCGGATACCATACTTGCCGAGGGCAACGGCACAGCTCTGCATCAAGGACAGAATACCGGCCTTGGTAGGCGTATAATGGCTATCAGATAACGGTGAGTAACCGAGCAGTGTTTATATGAAAAGTCAAGCTGACCACTGTAGTTCGCCGCCAACAAGAGCCGAAATCGATGATATCCCAATTATGGACCCTCCTTGTGGCACTTGGGTCTTCATCTGGTTGGCAACAGCTAAACGCGCTTAGGAATCAACGAACGGGGGTACACCGCGAGGGCCTTACCTTGTACAATGTAAAAGGAGCCGTCTAGGTTTACTTTTCGAGTAATTTCCCAGGTTTCCAGCGGCATAGTCAGGAATTCAGCGAATGGACATATTCCAGCGTTGCTGACAAGGACATCGATACGTCCAAACGCAGCTACTGCGGCATCCACAATCTGGAATGAAGACGTAAGTGATCAATGCCGTATTGCGAAGAAGTAGATCCCCCCACCTTTTTAGAAGTCAATGGGTCTGCGATGTCTCCTGGCACAGATGTAACTTGGGTGTTGCTAGAGCCTTTGATTTCCGTTTCCAAGGTCTGAACCTCCTCCTTCGTCACAGCGTCGCCGTAGTAGTGTAGCACGAGGCCATGTGCGCTTTGCCTGGCAAACTCCAGAGCACAACCTAGGTGCTGCCTGAGTGTCGCGTATTCTGTAGTTAGTCATGTTGTGCGTTCGCTCACCTCTTCCTATCCCCCTAGAAGCACCGGTAATGACGACGATCTTGTTGCTAGCCAGAGACATAACTATGGGCAGTTAGTAAGTCTTGTTTCTTCCTCGTCTTTCTAAATAATACCCATGGCTTCCTAGACGTATTATCATAGGGTGTTGGCGGGAGCGCGGACCGGCTCTGTGATATTTCCCACCGAGTAGTCACAGGGACACCTGGCCAGACAGCCCCGGATGGTCTGTCCGGTCATATCTTGCACTGGCAAGGTAGCTGCAGTGCGGTATAAGATGTAGCGGCTCCCACAGCGAAGCACGATACCACTCTGCACACGCCTTACACACTGAGCTCGATGATGTCTGCCGAAATGTAAGTTCGACGATGTCACCTCGACTACTGAATGAAGTCCTAAAAGTCATCTAGCTATTACGACACAGACGCAGACCTAGGTTTTCTCAGCGGAAAGACAATAGTATTCCTTGGGTGCGTACATACATGGTCTAGATATGCTTCTCACATTCACCATGTACCCCACAGCTTTGGCAACCAGGGTGCAGCGCAGGCGCAGAACCTGAGGGATAGTGGCATACCAAACGACAAGATCTTGATTGCCAACCGCGAAGACGCTTACGCAGAAGATGCCAAGTCGAAGGGCTTCACTGTCGAGCACGACTTTGCGAAAGCTGCTTCCGTCGCCGATGGTAAGATACATCGTACCCTACCGTGCCCTCTGATCACTAACTTCCATTTGTGTAGTGTTGTTCCTTCTTATCCCTGATCAAGTTCAGCCGCGCGTGTACAATGGCCAAGTAGCGCCTACGCTGAAAGAGAATGCCACCATCGTCGTTGCCAGTGGCTACAACGTCTTTTACCAGCTCCTCGAATTCAAACCAACGCAAGATGTCGTTATGGTTGCACCCAGGTATTTGAGCCTCTGTGTTAACAGATGAAATATTGAGCGCTAACGTGTGCTTGTAGGATGATTGGCTCTTCCGTTCGTTCATTGTACGAAAAAGGCAAGGGATTTCCCTGTTTCGTATCGGTAGAGCAAGATGGCACGGGTAGCGGATTGGCCACTGCCCTAGCCTTGTCTAAGGCCATTGGCGCCACCAAGGCTGGTGCCATTGCATCCTCTGTCAGGGAGGAAACGGCGATGGACGTGAGTTTTGAGCGCATCTCTTGTGTGTCCTGACTGAACGCCATTGTCTTTAGTTGTTCGCAGAGCAAGCATTGTGGCCCCAGATAATCATGCTATTCCGGTATGTCCGACGGCTGCTGTGCCCTAAAGCTGAGCAATGACAGTCATCCAGGGAGGCTTTCAGCGTTCTCAAGGAAGCCGGTTGCTCTGATGAGGCTCTGTGTTATGAAATGTACGGAGAAATCGTCGCGTCCGACGTATCTATGCTTTACCTGAGCTTCTAGGTGGATGTCGAAAGAACCAGCCGAGATCTTTGAGCGAGCTGCAGAAGAAGGGTTCATCAAACAGGTAAATTAGATGTCTTTCGCCTTACCACGTCACTGATTAAACAACTATCTCTCAGTTGAAGCACCATTCGTCCGTCTCACAATTCGGGCAGCTCAGCGGTGCCCTAGCACTCGACGGTAAAGACGCCAGGGAGCACTTCAAGAACATTTTGTATAACCAAGTGAGAAGCTTCTTACAATCCTTACAGTACAGTTAACAATCCAAATACAGGTGCTGAACGGGAAGTTCTGTAAGGAGTTCTCGAAGATTGAAGCCGATCTTGAGAAGCAAGGGGCTGAGAATCCATTGAACGAGCTCTACCGCAAGTCCGAGGAATCTGAACTCGGTCAGGCAGAGAAACGGGTTCGTCAAAGGTTGGCAGGCCTCTTGTAGGTATATAGATCGATAATGTTGTATTAGACCTTGTGCAAAGCAAATCTCTCGATCAAATTCTTGTCAAATTCTGTCCAGCTCCGAAGGCCAAGCGCTTGTACCGGCGCTTAAATTCAAAAAGATGATTACGGCAGCGCACAGCCGCAGTTACTCTTGAGTCTTACCGCCTCACTCTTCAAAGTGTACAACCAAGATGTCCTCGCCGCATGCAAAAACGGAGTCGGTCAAGTCTCCAGCACATAGATCGTATGCATCTTCACAAAGAATCACAGTTTTCACTATTGAAACTCATTCTTTGCGTTCTTTTTCTCTCCTCTCCTCAGATCGCGTGATCATTCGGCAGACACTCTACGTACCCGAAGGTCACATCGCTCCGTGTCAAGGGACAAGTCGGGCAGAGACAGACGGAGAGACAGAGTTGATCCTGAAGAAAGACGCAAACGCAGTCGCAGCCGCGACAAATATCGTGATAGGTCGAGGGACAAGTCACACAGGGATAGAGACAGGGAAAGAGACAGAGACAGAGACAGAGACAGAGACAGGCGAAGAGAGAGAGACGTAGACCGTGACCGCCCCCGTGAAAGAGAAAGAGATGGTCGTAGGGATAGAGATAGGGACCGCGCTAGGGAAGACCGCGACCGGCGACGCAAGCGGGGCGACGAAGTCGACGGCTTTGATGATAATAAAGAGCTCGACGAAAGGACTAGCAAGCGTCTGAAATCTGACGATGGAGACGTGAAAATGGACGACGTTCCTCCTCCACCACCTCCACCAGCAGGTGGACCTCCTCCAGAACCAAGCGGTAGCCCTCGGCCCAGATCCCCAGACCAAGATCGCCGAACCCGCTCTCGTGATCACGAGCGCAACGGTGGTGATAGGCGGCGTCGCGATGACTTCGAGGACTCTCCTCGCTACGGACGGAACAGACGTCGGGACGACGAGTTCCATTCTCCTCCTCCTCGCAGGGGTTCACTGCGAAAGAGTTCGCCACCTCCGTACAAGTGCGTTTCGTTTCTTAACCTCGGATGACACTGATGACATTTTAGAAGACCTTCGCCAACTTACGAACCTCCTCCTCAGGAGGACTATAATCCTGATGAACCGAAAGAAGACGATTCGGAAGCTCGGTCTGTGTTCGTTTCACAGCTTGCTGCCCGCCTTACTGCCCGTGACCTGGGCTACTTCTTCGAAGACAAGCTTGGAGAAGGAACTGTCATGGATGCTCGCATTGTTACTGACCGGCTTTCTCGGCGGTCCAAAGGGTACATCTAAACGCACACTCTTGTTGCCCACACTAATTCCTGTTTAGCATTGGTTATGTTGAATTCCGTACTATTGAGTTAGTAGAGAAAGCCCTTTCTCTTTCAGGTACTGTCGTCATGGGATTGCCCATCATGGTACAACTCACCGAAGCGGAGAGAAACCGACTTCATCCTGGAGATGGGTAAGTCAACTAGTTTCTGCGAACCCATGTCTTAATGCTTTCCCAGAAACCTCAATCTGCCTCCTGGCGTCAGCGCACCGCACGGTGCAATGCAGTGAGAAGTTTCCTTGTCTAATGTCCCACAAGCTAACCTATTTCCCCCTTTAGACTTTATGTTGGCTCGCTGCACTTCAATCTCACCGAATCAGACATTAAGCAGGTTTTCGAACCCTTTGGTGAATTAGAATTTGTCGACCTTCACAGAGACCCAATGACAGGGCGAAGCAAGGGATACGCATTCGTCCAGTAAGCCCATGTTCTTCTGCTTTCTCGTAGTCGCCAACTAACTTGCTCTAGGTACAAACGTGCTGAAGATGCCAAAATGGCGCTGGAACAAATGGAAGGTTTCGAACTAGCCGGGCGTACAGTAAGTTCTTTTCTTCAAAGTTGGGACTAGTTGCATGTGCTTACACACCGCAGCTTCGTGTCAACACTGTTCATGAGAAAGGCACCGCTAAATATACGCAACAAGACACACTAGATGAATCTGGCGGTATGGTTTCTCTTCATTGCGCCCGTTCCTATCCTGATTATGTTCATCCTAGGTGGTAACTTGAATGCAGCGTCCCGCCAGGCACTAATGCAGAAACTTGCTAGGATTGAGCCTGCCCCCGTTGCTCCTACAGTCGTGTAAGTTCACAACCTCTCTTGATTGCATCCATCACTAAACTTCTGAGGACAGTAAACCCAATATTCCTCAAGCAATGCAATCGAAGTCCGTCCTCCTGAAGAACATGTTCGATCCCGAAGAGTCGGTGCATTTCCTTCGGCGATGCTCACATATACTCAATCTTGTTGCAGAGAAACTGAACGGGACTGGGACAAGGACTTGGCGGAGGACGTCAAAGGTGAATGCGAGGAGAAATACGGCAAGGTCGAAGCTATCAAAGTTGAGAAGGAGACCCAGGTTAGTAACCGTCTTCTCGATCATTCGACAGTCAATTAAGCCATCACCAAAGGGCGAGATCTACGTCAAGTTCGACTCTATAGATTCGGCCAAAAACGCCATTCAAGGTCTCAACGGTCGCTGGTTTGGCGGCAAGCAAGTTTCCGCTACCTTCATATCGGACGCCATCATGCAAGCTCATCAGTAAACTTGGGATATCATGATATTATTCGTTAGGTTGCACCCTTTAGATATACTTTCGCTCGTTGTCTAACTGTCAATACAGGTCACTCAAGCCGATAAAAGATCCATATTTGACGGTTTACCTCTTTCTTTCCTACTTGACTCTCAAATTCCATGTGAAAATATAGGTACCATATGCACAGTGCGAATGTTTGCAACCAGGCAGGTTAACGCTGATGTTTCTGAATGACTTCATTTTCTGCGTTACTAGATTATCACCGAATGAATCTTATTGCGTCGACGGTCCGTCTGAGTCACTTACATCGGCGAAGGTTGTACGACCTCCGTATTGACCAGTCTAGGAGTAATTTCATATCCTAGGTTGCTACCATTGTTGGGTGATGATCCAGGTCCACAACACCAATCTAGTACGTGCTACGGACCTATCCTACTCACTGTGCACAGTGCTTAGGCCTAGTACATGTATCGGAAACTAGGAGAGCTTGGACCCTCTTTCAGGATGCTCGTGTCCACATCTGCTGCTGTTACGTTGATGCCTTGGACGTGATTACGACGGCGATTTTCCCAACGCATATAAGCACCAACTCTGTCAAACGGTGGTCCTGGTCAGTATCTTCTTTAAAGTTCGCCCGTTACTTACGACAACACGAGAATCAGACAAAGCCCTCCAAAGGTAGCTAATGAATGAAGTCGTCAATATATCGACTGCCAAGCTAACTCTCTCACTGACCTGATGTCGCAAGAGCTGAATAGTATTTTAGGATAACCTCAGCGTGTGATCGAAATGGAAAACATAACATACCGGGAACATATCTAGGCTCGTCTTGAGCCCTGAAGACGTTTGTGGATATCAAGCCCGCGGAATTCGCGATTGCAACTACAATTCAAAGGTCAAGGACGATAGGTTCCTTAGCCTTCACTACTGACCCATAATGGCTGCTACGACGGCTCTTCTGGATTCGCCAGCCGTGTTGTTGGAATACCACGTTGCGACCAAGACGGATGGCGCGAACGCCTTGCAATTACCTTCAGCACAGATCCAACACGCAATTTATATATGGATACTCACCCCCATCGTCAAGAGGAACGTCGCAAAATACGCAACTTGTCGGTGCTCCAATGGATTGATTGCTCCAAGGATGATGAACCCCAGGATCCCCACCACCAACGGAATACAGCTATGGTGCAAGATTAACAACTTTCTCATAGCAGTAATGCAATGACTTACATATGAATAGATCTCTCCCTAAAGTAGTCAGACGAGAACGTAAGGAGTAATAGTGCGACGGTGCCAGCCACATTTGGCGCCACAGTCAGAAGATTTGTCTTGACGGTGGAATACCCTAAGCTAGCCACGATTTGCGGAAGGAAGTTGTTGACGCTGGCCAATGGGACACCGAAAGATAGGTTTATCAGTGCCCAAATCCAGTACATGGGATCCTTGAAAGCAGCAAAGGCGTGACTGATGTCAAGTCGCTCGTCAACCTCTGCAGAGGAGTCCTTCAAGACACGAGCACGAGCCAGCGACCTCTCTCTTTCGTTTAACGATCTCCATGTAGTGGGAGATCGGGGCTATGTAAATTAATCAGCTAACTCGAAGGCAACCTTTCATGGAATCTCACCAGCCAAACGTAAGCAAATATCGCAAACAGCACGCTTCCTCCTCCTACATAGATTATGAGTATTAGACGGCCACTCGGGATATATCGAGAGACCTTCAATCCAGAACAGATACTGCCACCCGTGGTGCTTGGGATCATGGATGTGAAAGACGCCAAAGGCAATCAAACCTGATGCGAAGTCGATCAGGGTTCATCAGGGGAAAGGAAATACGGTGTCCTCACCAGAGAACGCGCCAGCGATAGACGCAGCAGCTGGAGATGATCTTCAGAGTCATCTTTATTTCACGGTGGAGGAACGCACCGTAGAATATACCAAGCCTAGAGGCAAGCTCGTTTCGTTTGTAGAAGGTGGACAGGTAGTACACCTAGTTTGTGGTCTAGCTTAACTTTGGAGAATGGGGAAGCGTTTTTGCTAGTACTGACCACTCCCGGAAGCATTGCGGATTCGAAAATGCCAAGGAAGAACCGGATGGCAAAGATTTCTCCAAAATTTGTAGCAACTGCTGCCAGTATTGACCTGGTATTGGCGTTAAAATACGTTCGCTGGATTGGAATGAGGAAGAGTACATGGTGCCCTATTTTACCGTGAGTTTCACTCTACTTCTTACGATAATGGAGAACACTCACAAAGCCGACCATCATCATTGGCAGCACTCGCGCGGCAGAGAATTTCTTGACGACAAGACTAATAGGTGTGCCGAACCTGCGCAAAGGATCGTTAGGTACCACTGTATATATTCAATTCGCTGGTGCACAACTTACAGGCAGAAAGGGGCCTGTTTTGGGGATGTCAGTTGGATCTCTTTGTTACGAGGAAGCTGTGCTCACGTAGAAAACCATCACTAGTAGATAGTACTTGTGCAAGTTAGCAGTGGTATCTTCGCACAAGAACATTTGTTACCTGGTTCCCTGTGAGGTGAATATCCTACTTGCATGTTAGCATGGAGTGATAAGTTCAGAAATTAACACTATTACTTTGTCCCACCCGTCTGTTTTTGCGTTGCCAACATTTCCCTTGTCAAGGGCATTACATAGATACCTGAGTAGATTTTAGGAAATGTCCAGCTCAGTTTATGTAGATAACACAGACATAAACGCGAGCGGAGGCAGCAATCTGGTGTCAAACTTCCAAAGCAAGCGCCGTTCTTCGTCTCGTGGGACCTCCCGAAGCTCATCGGTGGGGGCAATGGATATTCCGCTCGCAGCGTCTTCAGACTTGATTGCTTCTCTCACCAGATCGTCGGAAAGCTGATTCGTAGACATGACTGCTCTGTCGCGAATCGGTCACACGTCAAGCTGAGAATGCATTGGGTCATTTTCAGTATTTATGAGGAGCACGGAACGAGTTTCTGATAGGGAAGAAGTGTGTTATCCCCAGTGGATGGGCGCATCCATGCGGTGGCGCGATATCGGTTCCATAACTCACTTCGAACAGGTCAGGAGTCTCATGCCGGTATAATCTACCCTATAGCCCAAGGGAGCTGGGAAAGAATTGGGATACATGGCTTGTACTAGGCGAACGCCTCTCTCAAGGCGTCTGTAGCATCTGACACGAGCTGACGACCGACTGCCAGCACACTGCACAGGGGAGAGGAACATCAACACACGAAGGAATGCAGTACGTCAAGAAGCCCACCCTGTGACCCAAACGCACACGATACGATAATTTTGGTCGGGATACATCACCAGATAGAAACAACGAGAATGCGTACCATCCATTGCCATGATAGGATGCGGTGCTGCTGGATAACATTTCACTTCAACGCTCACACCATTCTTCTTCAGCTTCTTGCCGAAAGCGAAGCCTTCGTCCCTCAGGACGTCAAGTTCCGCGACCCCAATCCATGCCTTTGGTGTTTTGCTTATCAAGTCATCCGGAGCGAACAATGGAGAGCTTTCCCAGTTGGTCCAATCTGCTTCATTAGGAAGGTAGTTCCGCCTGAACCACATCATGCGTCCGGGGGATAGCCATGGGGTATTCTCGTTTTCGAGCCACGACTGGTGAGGGCTGCCCGTGGTAGAAGCTGTGTTGTCCGTCACCGGAACGATCAATAATTGTAAGAGAATTGGAATGGGCGTTGGCAGTTGAGCAGCCTTTAGTGCAGCGATGGCAGCTAAGTTGCCACCACTTGTAATAAATAGAGTCAGCAAACAGTAGAGCAAGTAGACAGTGAAAATAACCTCGACGATCCGCCGATGGCAACACGGTTCTTCGAGATATTTAAGACAGAGGCACCTGCACCGACAATCCACTGGAGGGCTTCAAATGCATCCTCTACGGCAGCAGGGAAGGGATTCTCTGGCGCAAGCCGGTAATCAACCGAGATCACTACACAATTTGCGCCTGTCGTGAATAGACTAAGTAGCGTATGCTATTCAAGCTGACGGACCCTACTCACGAATGCAGGCATTCGTCGCAAACGGTGTTTCACTAGCGATGTTTCCGAGAGTCCACCCACCTGTCAAGGAGGGGTAATGTCAACATCGACGCATACGAGATAGCGTAGCTCAAGGACTTGCCTCCGTGGAAATACAAGAGAGCCGGCCATCCGTCTGAAGGCGCATCACCAGGCGGAGTGAACACCCGCACCTTGCAATGGCTCAGATCGTAATCCTTGGTCGATCCCACCTGCAGGGGCTTCGATGCCCCTGGTACGGCCGGACCAGAACGAATCGACGGATGCCATGGCAATGTATGGGGCGTGACAATATTGATGATTTGCTTGTTATGGAACTCGACGTACGCAGGGTCCAAACGGGGTACCACAGCGGGATGAAGTGGTTGCGCCATGTTGGAAGTGTAGACAAGAAACTGTGGGTGAATGCCGGATAGCTGATTGCGGAACGGCCGGTCCGATGGGAGATAAAACACATCTGCAAGGCCCGGGCGCATCTGAGTCTTCCCAGTCATTGCACTAGACGATGCAGACATATACGCCTATTCATCTTGCGGCAAAGCCGTCGAAAGATCGCCTGCTGGAAGAGTTCCGAGGAAAATCCCTTCATGCCGTCCGGACACCTGCGATGGTCATCGACAAGGCCATCTTCGCCAATAATTGCGGCAAGATGCACGCAAGAGCCAAGGAGTGGGGCGCCGCCTTCAGGGCTCACCTCAAGACTCATAAAGTAATGCAAGTCCTCTAGAGAGGATCCATCTGACGTGAGGACCACAGACTGCGGAGGGGACTCGGCTCCAGGTGCAATCGAGTGTAGACAAAACCGGGGCTGTGATCGTCTCGACAGTCATGGAAGCTGTGGAGGTCGTAGAAGCTGGCTTATTTGCGGATGACACAGTGAACGATGTCAGCCCCTCAGATTCTACGCTGAATCGACGGCCATGACTGAAATATTGAAGCTCCTCTACGGCGTGCCGGTGGCCGTCAACAAGATAGCTGACTTGACGGTGCTTCGGGAGAAGATATCGGCTTCTAGAGGGTCACTTCGGTTGATAGTAGACCATCTAGAACAGGTCCGAGCATTGGAGGCGTACCAGAAGGCGCGTGGCGTTACTCCCCCTTGGTCTGTATTCATTAAATGCGACGGGGGACAGAAGTGAGTACAATGAATTCCTCCAGAAGAGCCGTACTCACCTTGACTAGGCGAGCTGGCTTGCCGCCTCATTCCCCGGAAATGAAGGCGTTGATCGAAGCAAGTCTCACGTCAACTGCAGTAGAGATATACGGATTCTACGCGCATGCTGGGAATGCTTACGGCTCAACATCCCGTCCTGGAGCAGAATCCTTCCTTAGTTCTGAGGTTGAGGTTGTTAACAAGGCGGCAGAGATCGCCCTATCAATCCAAGCATCTTTACAGATTAACCGCGAATCGCCGAGGTTCAAGCTCTCCGTTGGATCCACGCCGACCGCACACGCTGCGAGTGCTGAATCCAGAGCAATGTTGAATAGCTTACTGCACGGTGACTTGGAGTTGCACGCAGGCAATTACCCGATGCTCGACCTCCAACAGAAACACACGACATTGATCAACGATGAAGATATTGCACAGTGGGTTCTCGCTACGGTAATCTCGTACTATCCCGGGAGAGGCGTGGGTGGCAAAGATGAGGCCATGGTAGATGCTGGCGCGATAGCATTTAGCAAGGATTCGGGGCCGTCGGGCGGATATGGGGACGTCAAAGGAAAGAACTGGCGGCTGGAGAGGATTTCACAGGAGCACGGTACCCTTGTAGCGGGAGATGGGGCGGACCCGGTCAAAATTGGCGAAGTTCTTGAGATCGTCGGCCAGCACGCCTGCCTCATCGCGGCGGCCTACCCTTGGTACTACATCGTCGACAGCCAGGAGGGCAATGGGCAGACCATTGTCGACGTATGGGTGCCATGGAAAGGGTGGTAGTCACCGTCGCCGTCGTCCGCGTCGTCTTGTAAATTAATTCGGCAGTATTTCGAATCTACCGCGTTCCATCGCCGGACGCGTCGAGGACGGGTGAGACGAAGGACCAGGGTGACAATTGGCGTCGTCCAGATTACTGACCGTGTGAACATTCAGTGAAGCGGGCCGACCTGTGCAGCCTGAACTCATTTGGCTAATCGTCGACTGTGGCATGTTTGCTTTCGGCCACACCACTATCTAACCCTTTCCTCTGCCATGGCGTTCAACGACTACGACGCGGACGCAACAGAGCTGCTTGAAGCATATGGCACGCGCGCTCTTTCTACCAGATTGACTCTATTCTCATGATTTCCCTGCAGACTTTCTCATGAAGTTCATTGTAATTGGTATGACCGCGCAGCAGGCGCAGCAAGTGGAGATTCTGACCAGAATGAATCTTGTAGGAGAGGCGGGGACTGGGAAATCTTGTCTACTGCACCACTTCATCCACAATTCTTGTAAGAGCTTTACATGCAATTGTCGGTCACAATACCAATCTCGCAATCAAGTCAAGGATCACTCGCAACATACCATAGGCGTGGAGTTCTCAAGCCGAACTGTCAATCTAGGAGAGAAAAGAATCAAACTTCAGGTGAGCGACTAGAACTATCCCCTTCGCATTTCTCTCACACGAGTTCTAGCTGTGGGACACTGCAGGGCAAGAGCGATTTCGGTTTGAACGCTTCTTTGACCAGAAAGCTCTACGGCGTTGCTAACGGTTACACAGCTCGGTAACGCGCAGCTATTATCGTGGTGCTGCAGGTGCTATTCTGGTATATGATATAACAAGGTTGGTGCCGGGTTGTGCTGTGCAACCACATAACCGAAGATACTCACCCATGCCTTGTATAGCCGGGCTTCCTTTGCAAATCTATCTCGATGGTTGGCCGACGCAAAGGCTTTGGCAAGCCCACACCTTGTCACGGTGCTCGTAGGCAACAAAGCCGACCGAGACGATGAGAGAGAGGTGGAGTGGGCAGAGGCGAGTAAATGGGCTGCGGACAACGGTGAGTTTCCAGACTAGCTCCGTTTCGTCTCAAGCTTATCCCTCGGTAGATGTTCATTTTATGGAGACGTCGTCACTAACCGGCGATAACGTTGAGGCTCCGTTCTTGTTGGTGGCAAGGGCAATATTGTTGGCTATCGAGTCGGGCACGTTGGATCCAGAGAAGGCGGGGAGTGGTGTGAGTTACGGCGACCGGGCGTTAAGGAGAGTCAACAGCTCGAGTCGTCTTAGCTTTGGGAGTTTGAGTGGACGACCCAAGAAGGGAACGGTCCGCCTAAAGATGAAGAGGTGGATACCGGGGACCAAGTGCTGCTGAGGTCCTCGTGACTGCCTATATTTTTGTGAGAGCTTCTTTGATAACTGTATCTTCTTATTCGCTGACGTGGCATTGGAAACTCCAGGACTCGATTTTCCGGATAATACATCGCCTATCGTATCAGATTACACACTGCCCATTCGCCTATCCTATAATTCATACCCACTCATTTGCTATACCAGCTGCCACTCTCACTCCATTTGTGAGTTTCTTAATTATCTCCCATGAGGTTGTTTCAAACTGACACGTTAAAGTATAGCCGTTCCCACATATTACACCCTATTTTGTAGACATCTTTTGACTGATTTGTTGCCAATCATATTGGATACTGTATATTTTTGTGGATTAGCTAGCTAGAACCATGTAACTTGGAACCGTATGCATGCCTTGACTATTTTCGATTCATGTCGTTATGAGTGACTCAGAGTGAAAGTCTTCTTCATGTGGACCATGACACGCCTTGAGGCTTCGGTTCTGGCTTCTACATACGGAGAAAGCCCCATGGTGGCGTGCTCTCGCGGTAACTGCGGTAAGACGCCTGCGATTCTCTTGGGTTCTTGTCTGGGACCGTATGGAGCCGGTGTGGCCAGCCAGCTAATCGCAGATCAACTGACCGATTCACCAGCATAGTGTCGAGATTTTCCCGCTTCCACGTAGGCTATATGATACTAGGCCAGCACTTGTCCGAGTTGCCTGCCAACTCACTGGGTCCCCCTTCACAGAGTAGTACATTGCATACTAGCTGTGCGCTAGTCGGCTGATGACTAGCACCCCCGCTACGTCTGCTTCAGGTGTGTCTGTCGGTCTGAGTTGTAGCACCCTCTCCTCCTCCCGACACTGCTCCAGTCGTTGGTTGAGACCGGTCCCCCTCGTCTCTGGGTCATGCTAGCAGCCTGCTGACATTTTATTCAACATGGATGACAATTCAGTGGTTTCGCGATCTATATCACTGTCTCTCTCAGCACCAGCGGCCTCCCAGACGGTTTCATCAACCTCCCGCGGACTTACTTCCCGTTCTGTAGACGCACCAGACGGGATTTCATTACCTGAATCTGCAGCAATCGTATGTCCGGAGTCATCTCCATCCGTAAATATATTGAGCTGATGACAATATAGCCCGACGGGCCCTCTATCACCTTTCCTCCCGGCGATTCAGCTTCACCCGCTGCGAGCGTATCTACTATGTCTCATAGTACTACTGCCTCAGTTAAGCCGTCAGCCTCGTAGGTGTTTGTGTATTTGCTAGTCGTTTCGTCACTGATCGACGCTCGCAGCCTGCCTGTAAAGAATCCTGCTGGTCCCGCGCTATCTGAGTCCAGCAGCTCTGATAGGGCGGAGCCGACGACGACACGAGCTCCTGCTCCGCCAGCGGCGAGTCCTGAGACTTCTACACGGCGATCCTCAGCGCCCGCTGAGCCTGCGACCACAAGAACCGCATCTTCAACGCCACGTACAAATGGTCAGACTCTTCCCGCGCGTACGAGTTCTAGTCCTCCGACAAGTACAAGCACACCGTTGTCTATCGACGTAGTAGGAGCTAGTGCGTAAACGAATTCTTCCCTTGTTCTCTTCTTAGACTGACTGACTGTCTCCAAGTTGGCCAAGCGTCTTCGACGACTTCTGCAGTTCGACACATGATCACTCGTACGATTACTGATGTCCCAGAATCGACGTTTTCCCGACCCGTTTCCGTGACTGTAACCGACTCCATCAACGGCGAAACGTCGGTCGCAGCGCCACCTTTTGTCACCATCCTTAGTACTTCCACGGAACCAGATGGCTCGTCGATAACCTTCACTCACGTCATTGCCAATCCTACCGGGTTTGATTCGAATAACTCCGCACTCAGTAACCAGTCGTAAGTCGTGTTTTTACAAGCTCGAGAGCATAAAAGCACTTACTGACACCGATATCAGAGTATTGGATGACAGAGGCGCTGCCGCTGGTATTTTCGTCTCTGTGGGCCTTGTCGCTGCGTTGATTGCTGGAGTGATATTTGTGCTCTGTCGTCGGCGCCGCCGTAGACTCCGCCGCGAGCAATGGCTAGATGGCATCCAGAATCCCCGCCCACCCTCTGATCCGTTTACTGATCCACCCATGATCGGCGTCAATATTCACTCAGATAACACCACCCAATCAGCCGCTGGTAGAAATCTCCTTGACGACGAGGTGCGCTCGTCGATTTCGGCAGGACACCACCAGCAGCCGATGTTCAGCCAGAGTCAGCCCGGTGGAGCATCAAACAGAGCCGGTGATAATCCATTCGGCGACAACGTGCATCCGCACACCAATATCGGTCTTGCGATCACCTCGGACCAATATGCGAGTCTGCATAGACAGTCGAGACTGTCACTTGCCCCATCCACTCCTTCAATGTATCCTGCATCCTTGCCGCCATCAGACAGGGACGCCGACTCTGTGTATGAGCAAGAATCGAGCATCACTCATTTGAATCCTAATACTCTCGCCGCTCCACAACCTGTTCAACCGTCTGTAAAGCCTTTGTTGACCCGGATTCCTGTACCACCACACGCGCCTCCACAGGTGCCTCCGCGATCTCTCAGCAGACCCAAGTCGGCAAAGTTGTCTGATTATAATCCGTTCGGCACACCGCCGTCTTCAGTCTCGTCACACTCGAAACCTACTACCCCCCCGGATGATCATGGTCGTCCCTTGGTCCATATATGGGATGATCGTACTGTAACTCCTCCAGAACCTGAACAAATGTACGCCAAAAATCCAGCCGAGATCTTGACCAGGCGTACTTTACTGGACGTATGTTGGTCATATACTCCTCTATCATACATAATTGACCTCTCCTTCATAGGTACGTCCAAAAGGAAATCGAGATACTTTTGGAGGAGTCTTGTCATGACATCAACGTTTACGGACTTAGAAACATCAATCAATCCTTGAGCATAGTAATCATACACAATTTGTATTTCTTACATATACATGTTGTATACAAACAACCTCTTTAGCGTTACCTCCCCCTGCCTTTCCCTCTGTTGAAGGAGAGGATTACCGTAGCCGCATTGCGTAGTTCAGCCCAATGCAGAAATCACTCTGGAAGTGTCGGTAACAAATCCGTAGCTCTATAAGGAAGAGTGAACAACTAGATTTACCTGTAGGAAGAGCGTACTCACATTCCCAGCATTGTACAGCACATTTGCTAAACCACCCCCAGGGGAAGTCGTGGCAATTGCATCCTCGAGTGTTATGCAATTGTATCCTCGGAAATACGCATCGACGAGCGTGCCGAGTACGCACTGGCAGCGAGCGTCAGAAATCTCGTAAACGTAATTCGAAACCTCAACGAAACCCACCTGATCAGCATTAACCCCCGCAAAGAACAGCGTCTTAATCCCATTCTCCCCCAGCCACAAATCCAGAGCTGTCTGATACCCCCAAAGCCCGCTCATTCTATTCTTATGGATCCAGACATCCGTGCCTGCCTTCTCGCCCTTAATGTACTCCTCTTGCAGTGGGACGTATAGCTCGGAGTTGTATTCGCCACGCATGAGGAGACGACCGAATTTCCCTGGTAGTTGGCCACCGAATCCACCACGCCCGCTTTTCATGAAGCCACGGACGAGAGAGGGAGGGATTGTCTTGAGTTCATGCTCAGTGAGGCCCCAGTTGCTAGTATACAGAGGAAGATAAATGAAAAGGGGAGATAAGTGCTGTTGTAACGTACACCCAGAGTACCTTGATGCCCTTCTTCCTCGATGGCGGCACGATATTCAGGAGGGGGTCTACGCATTTCAACCCAGTCGGATGATCACGAAGGTCTGGATGTAAGAAGAAGCTGTGCATCCATCACAGCCGATTTATCAGTCATAAGGCCATTCTCAGAGGTACGTTACGGATACGTACTTCTGCATATCAATGACCACGATCGCCGTTGCTGAGGTATCGATTCTGACCGTTCTTCCTCCATCTACAGGGATATCGACTTGATTCTCGCCCAACGCAGGAGGCTCAGCGTGGACTCCATTCGTCTTCTCAGAACCGTTGGTGACAGTAGCACCATTGGACTGCCAGTGGTCACCGGATGAGAGGTGATGGGAAAGGGATACATCAATGAGCCCCGAGGGATATTCCACCCAGAAGGAGGCAGTGTTCCCGTACTCGACTGGGGCGGTGACAGGCGGGCGAGTGGTCATTCCGAGTATTGGAGTGTCGTGGATGGGAGGCATGTACTATCAACTTTCCCTCCGCTGCCTGTAGGCTGTGTGTGCACCCAGTTGATAACAGTCGTATATCTTCCACACGGAAAGTAATGCGGACTGCATTGGGTCTTGGGAACAAACTTGGAGTGACGGCGCATGGAGAGATAACAATTTCTCTCATGGCGTCTCTGAGTGGGAAACATCGGGCCTGGAAAACAAAATCAGCGGTTAAAATGGCAAGGGTACGCTGACGCTGAGCGCTAAGGGACAGAATTTGCAGTAAAACATAAAATCCTCCGGCATAAGCTGAAAGTACTAGCCAGCCTATGGGAGAGCAACGGAAGACGCCGGATTTCGATCATGATCGAAATGAGCTCCGAGGCTCAGGGGTGATCGAGTCGCAAGCCTGCACAACATTCAATTTCTTCCACATCTCGAGGAGGATCGGCGAAGCTGCCGAGGACCCTCTTGCTTAAGTATTTGCTAAGAAGGGTTCAATCTTGAGGAGGCTCGAGGCCATTGATAAGATCGTCCACGTTCACGTGTCGGCGACCTTGGAAATGTCTTGTTCGCTCCAGTCCCTAAACTATCGGCCTCCGTACCCAGGGATCTCGGTGATCATTTCTATCCCGCTGAGCCCTCAGCACTCAGCACTCAGCGAAGTCTAAGGCACAAAAGTAGATACACGTTTCGGGACATGCCTCCACCACTGATGGTGGCACTCCGTGCGGCGGGCAACGCTGCCCGCAGACAGCTCGAGGCTTGTTGCAGTGGGCCGGTGGAGTTGCCGAGTACAATTCGTGCATGGCTAGGGTCCCTAGGGAATACACAGAGGTGCTGCATTCTTGGGGTGTAAATGTTGAGTGACAACGCCCCAAAGATGATCACTAATTAGCGATTGCACTGCAAAAGAAGGTCATCGACATTCTGTCTATGAGCCGACCGGAAAAGCATTGGCACGGTATAAAAAAAAGCAAAAAAATCAAGGCGTTCCGTCGCCGTGTTGTTTCGACGGTCGCCTCCGATAGTCCAGTACCACGAACTCCGAAGCGAATTAGACGGATCGGAAAATGCATACGTCTGTATGTCACGGTATGTATAAATTGTACGAAGTACATATGGATGTAGGAGTGGTGGTACCGTACATATGCATCTAGGCCGCCAGTGGCAAATGCTAGCGAACATCCTCTACTAATACTATAAATGATAGAAATGATAGAACTGTTGATCGACAAGTGGCAATGCGGTATATACAACAGCACGTCATTGTCCGTGGTGATCGATAGAATGTGAATGAATTGGAAATTGGGGTCGAAGGAGGGCGGCCCGAGACCCAGGTGCAAGAATGATGTTGGGGGTGGGGGATGGGAGGAAGGGGATGAAAGGGGTTGGTGCAAAGGATATCATCGTGGGGTGCATACCAAGTGCCAAGTACGTTGGGAGCATAAGACGAATGTGTCTATGTGCGATATAATAAAATAATATACATGTAGCCAGCATGCAACAGCCAAGCAACAAGAACAAGAACGGGCAGAGTACGGCTTTGTTTACGGCACAAAATGCATCGAGTTCAACGTCAATGTTTGAGTTGAATGTTCGAATGAAGACGAAGTGCAAGTGTGGAACTGTAAGTGTAAGTGTAAGTGTAGGGTCTATGTGTATATGGTGTCAGTATCGTTAGCAAGAAATCGAATTGAAGGTGGGGGAGTGGCGAATCCGTGTGTGCGTGGTGAATGTAGGTGAAATTGGATGGGATGGGATGGGGTGAATGGGTGAGGGATGAGTTAGTGGAACGGGTGAAGTAGAGTGAGTGGAAGGATGAGGTAGGGAGGGTATACGTACTGTAACATATTCTACATATCGTAAACGTGAGTATGAGCTTGCTTCATGAGGACAAAAACGAACGAAGGGGACGAGTAACCCGACGAACAGACGGCATAAGGCATAAGAACGTCGCTCGGAAGGACTCAATGCCCATAGATCAAGCTTCAAGTCCCTCACAGCGTCGCTCCTTGCCAATTTTCATCAACCTCCCCCTTCTTCTCTCTCCCTACCACCCGCTCACCCCCTCACAGCGCCTCCCTACTCCCCATCCGACTCCCCTCCCCACTCCCCCCGGTACTCACATCCGGATTCCTCACTCCCAGCTTAAACCCCGGCCGCCCGGCGTCCTCCTCGTCCCTAATCAGCCCCGTCCCAATACTATCATCGTCGTTCATATCGTTGACGTGGAAGTGCGAGTACGGGTCGTACGGGTGCTGGCGGTCGTCGTGGTGGTTGTCGTGGTAGAGCTCGTGTATCTCATTCGGGCTGTTGACGATTGGATTTGTTCGTTGGTCGTCTGGACGTACCCCTGCTCCTCCGCTTTCGGCACTAGGACCGCCATCGTCACGCATTAAGGAGGGTAGTAGGTGTGTCTTCACACCATCATCGCCGCTCGAGACTGAGTATGTCGATGACCGACTTTGGCGCTGTCTCCCTGTCCCAGCACTGGTTGAAACGGGGAACGCAACGGGTGGACTCGAATCCGTCCTTTTCGTGAGAGACGTTCGCAGAGGATTCCGTGGTGGTACCGGGGGACTTCCGCTAACGCTATTTTGTCTGTTATACTCCCCGAGTAGCGGTTCATAACTGCCGCTCAAGGTATGGAAGTGTTGCTTGTCCCCATCTCGTTGGAATGACGGTGACGGCGATGTCGGATGCGTATACGTTGTTGACGGGGATTGTGAATGCGGATGGGGGGAGTAGAAGTACGCTGCCCCAACTGGCGGAGGCGGGGATGCTGAGCTGGATCGGGCAAAGACACCCGCTATAGCTGGATCAACCCCACCTGGCAGGGATGTATTCGACGCACGGTGGTACTCAGCGTACGGATTGAACGGATCGGGGATATGTGACGGTTGCGGCGGCGGCGGAAACGGATAGGCAGAGGGAGGGGGAGCAGAGCCGGCATTTTCCAAAGACGAGGGCGAATCGTAGTATCCTGTTGAACTTCTAGACTGCCTCTGCCCACCACCGCTTGATGAACTTGAGCCGGCGCCCGTTATGGCTGCAGCCCCACCGCCTACAGCAAAAGCAGTCGTTATCGCGTTAGGCAGGCCGTGCATGGCATGCCCCGAGGAGGACCCGCCGCCTTCCAACCCGCCGCCGCCCCCGTCGTCCCTATAAAAGCCTGAATTAGTCAATGAATTCATAGTCGAGTTCCTGTTCCCGTGTGTCAGCTGCGATCCGGACCGCGAGTTCGCACTGTGAGGCAAATTCGACGTTTTCTCGTTGTTATTGTCAGGCTCATCGTCGTCATCGTCGACTATCGGGGAGCGGCCGTACCCGGCTGCGGCCAAAGTTGCGGAGACTGCTGTATCGTGTTCGATGCGCTGCGTGCGTCTTCGGCGACGCACTGCGAAGATGACGAAAAGGAGTATGGAAGCTGCCGCGAGCCCAACGAGGACGAACACCCCTGCGACCGCACCAGTATTCGAGAAGAACCTATAGATGCGAAGCAAAGCTAGTGATCAGAAATTTTCCCTTATCTCGCGCGATGGAGAAGAAGCGCGATTATGGGAGTGAGCTTAAGATTAGTGATGGTACTCACGCTGAACCGACGTGGTTGCGACTGTCTGTGCCTAGGGTTGGGTTGAGGCCGATTGTGGTGGACGTGAGGGTTATGCCGTCGCTGTTTGTGATGGTGACAATCTGTGTGACTTGAGAGGGGGCGATCACCGAGGCCTGGCCGTCTGCGTTGGTGCTTGTTATGAACACAGTTGATGAGAACGTTATTCTGCCAATAAATCAGTGAGGGTATGAGAAGCGAAGTTGAGATATGACCTACGGAGGTGGTTGGGGAGTATTTGAGGAAGTTAGCGATGGTGGTAGGATGTTATTTGAGGATTGAGTAGCTGGAGGGGAGGTTAGCGGAGGGTCAGAAGTCGAGCTGATTGAAGAACTTGGCGGGGGAGGAGGAGAAGAGGGTGGCGGTGGTGGATCTGAGGAGGGTGGCGGGGAAGGTGGTGGTGGCTCCGATGTCGGGGGCTGCGAGGTAGTTGGAGGCTGGGGTGGTTCTGAGGATGGAGGCTGCGATGTAGGAGGCGGAGAGGTCGGGGGCGAAGTCGGGGGCGGGGAGGAAGGAGGAGAGGAAGGTGGAGGCGAGGACGGCGGGGGAGAAGGCGTTGACGTCGGGGTCGTTGTTGTAGTCGTTGTGGACATGTCCGACGAGGGATCGGAGGTGGACGTGGTGGACACGAGGGACGGCGAAGGCGACGGGGTTGGCGTCGAGGCCGGCGATGAAGCCGGAGAGAAGGGCGAGGTCGTTGAAGAAGCCAGTGAGGACTCTAGTTGTGAGGCCGTGGTGGAAGTCGTTGAGGAGGACGTTGAAGGTAGTGATGAAGTGGTGGCCGTCGCTGAGTTGGAGGGCGTTGAAGACGGTGAGGAGGGCAGCAAGGACGACGTAGAGGATGATGTCTGAGAGACGGCGAGCGACGAGGAAGTGGGCTCTGAGGACGGGGACAACGGCGACGGGGGACTGCTGCTGGTTGTCTGAGTGCTAGATGACATAAAGAGGTAAGTAGCAAAAAGAGAGAGGAAATGGGACGGACATTTGGGTTCAGGCAGAGCAGAGGATGCACGTTCTGAACATAAATTAGCCGTGAGACTTGACGTCAGACCAGTTGCCCTATCCCCTTGCGGCTTCTCCCTTGCGTGCGAACCACCATGATTGTCACCGACTCGGACACCGCAAAGCTCATAGACAAGCCCTCTGCAGACCCGCCCCCGCCCCCGCCCACAGCGCCCCCAGCGTTCGACATCGCAGAAGCACTCCCGCTCCCCGTCGCAGGCGGCGAAGAGCCTCCCCCAGAATTCACCCCCTACGACGCAGAGTTCTTCTTTATCGACAGCGACAATATCGTCTCACACGACTCCCACCTCAACACAGACGGTGAAGCCCTCTACCGCTTCCTCCTCTCCCAGTCATCCACCCCGCCCACATACCGCATCCACTGCCACGGCTTCCACACCGAAACCCGCTCACGATGGGTCACCCACGAGCACAACGGAAAGTACGAATCAAGACACGAATCCTACTCGGAGACAATCACAGACTTTGATTTCTACATCGACGTCTCCCAGTCTCTCCTGGGGACTGACGCCGCCGGCCCTCTCATGTGGTCAGTCTCAGACTCGGAACCGTCCTATCGTGGATCCATGGTGCGCCAAGTCCTCATCCCAGACGGCTTAACAAAGCGCAAGCGCGAGGGCACTGCTGAAGAGATATCCGCCCACAAGCGCTGGTCATCTGAACGAGCCTCGCGCGGTATGCCGCCGTGGATGACGGGCATCCCCTCTTTTCAATGGACAGAAGGCACCCCAGACATCCCCAATGGTGCGCCACGCTCTTCAATCCTACGCTCATCCAGGACCCTACGCGAATGGGCCGACGACTACTGCGCCAGCAATAAACTCCTCAAAGAATTCGTCTTCGAAAAAGTCCTGTACGGCTGGAATGTTGCGTCACTCTCGTCGGCCATACAGTCTGCCATCGCAGCCTCGCCGTACTCCGGTCACATCAAGGTCACGATCTCTACGCGCGCGTCGAAGATCATAGTCAGGCCAGATAACCAGCTTTCGAGACTGCTAACGAAGCGCTGGTTGAGGATCATATTGTGGATTTTATTGATATATCCGTTTGTGTGGCTGTTCAAGAGGTTCCATCCGCGGGGCGGAGGAAGGTGGGAGGTCTGTGGCGGCGCGTACGCGCTGAAGAGGTGGGTGCCGGTAGACGCAGACGAGGATATGGGTGGAAACGAGGCCCGGCGCGACGAAAAGCAGCCTTATATACCGGAGGCGTCGACATCAGCAGCGTCTCCTTCTGAACCCTTGCCACCGCCAGCATTTCACACACTGCAGATGTCTCCATCCCCGCTCGTCGACTTGTCCAACGCGAACTATACCCCGCTCCCTTTCGCGCCGGCCCTCCACACCTCGCTATCCGACTCGACGGATTCTATGTTCGCAGATCTGTCCCCTTCAGTCGCGTCGTCGTCGTCCAACCCTTACCGACCCAATCCACGCCAAAGTCACCCGTACCCATCTAATCCACCCTACCCAATCGCCTCTTTCTCCGGACAGCCCCAGCAAGCCAACGCACCGCGCATCATTAATACCCCCTCCGGCATGCGCAAACTCGTAGGAACGCGAGAGGGAGAGTGGTTCCGCGCTTGGTACCCCATCATCGTGCGGGCCGTCACGAATAGGTACCAAAGCTCGATTCCGCTGACTGGGCCTGAGGGTCTCACCAGTGGTTCGGTTATTGGCGCGGGGTTGGATGGCTGGTAATTTGTAAGTAGATAGGTGCGCGCGGTAGAACGTTAACAGCTAATTCCTTGTGTTGACTCTTCTTGGGAATGGGATGGGGACTAATCCTCATTACTTATGTATATAATGATACCTGAATATCTGTCTACTACTTAACCCTCACCTCATCATCGAATGTACTCTGTTTGACCGGACTAACTCTCTTACTCTACTCTCAGTCGCTACCTACCCGATCTGGATATAAACTGCTCATAAACGGGGCCCCTACCAACGGGCAACCCAGGTCCCACACCCAAGTGCCTCGGCTCCGCTTTCCGTCTTGTGCGAACGCTCAAGCTCAAGCCGCAAGAAGAATAATGAAAGAAAATTTGGCATCAACTGTGGAGGCGACGGGAGCCGTAGCACCACCGCCGTTACGCGGCACACCACTTCTTTTTGAAATTCAAGAGTGAATGTGAGGCTGAATGATTTATTCTGGTACTACTGCAGTACTTTTGCTTGAAATCTTAGTGTGATGATGTGTCTTGGGGCAGAAAAATTTCAAAAGCGCTCCCCGTGGTGTGGCAAACGACCGATGCCGGTACGCATCTCCTTTCTGCGAATGATATTCGTATTTGTATTGGATAACTGATGAAGGCGAGGCCAGTGCCATTCCCATATACCGCGTACCACATGCTTGCTGCGAGTCTACGCTCATTCGCCGTTGCGTTCAAGTTATGTGGAGTAGTCGCCGCTGATAGTATGTGCAGTCGCGCTCCACGTACCCCTGCCCCTGGCCTCGCCCTTGCCCTTGCTCTCCGGCTCCGTTATTTCTCGTAAGATGTCCTCAGTGTCCAGCCTCGTTGCCAGTTCTCGAGGTTACCATGGCCGGCATGTGAGCGCGAGTGCCTATGTGTAACCGAGGATCCTAGCTCCACGCTGCTCCACGACGCATCAGGCTCACACGCAACTCACACGGTGGTTTATTTCAATATTCACAGGGTGCTGTTACGATCAGCTTATTATAACCTAACGACTGCTACATGACGAGTTAGTGACGAAAATAACTCGTCATTGGGGGCTTTTAATTGTTCTTTTATTGTTTTGCTCACGTTTTGCTGGTTTTATGCCCAGGCGTCGGGTCTTCTGTCCCTCCGTTAAGCGGTCGGCAGCGTTGTGGGGTGGTCAAGGAACGAACATTGGGGTGGGGAAGACAAGGTAGGGCGTAGATCCTATTTAATTGGTCTATACCACAGCCACAACGTTAACTGAATGGAAGGGACCACGGATGAATGTCGAGGAACGTGTCCTGAAAACCCAAATGATAGAAAGTGTAAGTGTAAATGCTTGGAATGAAGGATGTAATAATAACAAAGCGAAGTGATATAACGGGTAATAAATTACATTTTTTCTGCAAACGAATGAACATCCAGGAGCACGCTGTTGCCGAAGTAAGCTTGTGGACAATGTAAGGGAGGGAGAGTTAAACGTTGAAACGACAACCGCCTGACAGGCAAACAGCCTGTGTTACCTGTGTTACCGTCGTCGATGCCATTGGATGGCTTTCCTTACTATGTGTTTATCCACCTCTAAGAGATCCGTCGACTCGCCCCGCGCCTGCTTCGCCTCCCTAGCCAGCTCCACCTTCTGATATCTCTCAGCCTCAGACAACTCATCCCCATCCAACAACGCCAACGCCGTCTCCAAAAACCATAGATTTTTCTTGATGAAATGCACCACAATCGTGCCCCCAACGCGCTTATCTTCGTACCGCTTCTTGCGCCCTTCGCGGTGGATCATGGCGTACTCCGGTGACATGGGACTGCCTATACATTCCAACAAGCATGATACGGTAAGTCATCATAGAATGCAACGGGGACAGAAACACGGACCTTCACGTAGCATAGACATGTCGCTACCTTCAACCAAAGCCTCCACGCTCTGGGTCGTCGACAAGTCCGGTATCGGTGGAGCATACCGTACACCAAACGTGGAGACGCTCGAATGGGCCCACGAGGGAGGCGTAGGAGCAAACGCTCCATTGACCGAAAGTACTTCTTGAGGGGTCTTGTCCAGGTGGGAAGTGATGCCACGTTTGACGCGTGTTGCTTCCGAGGGGAAGAGAAAGCCATGAGAGTAACTGCAAATCTCGAATTAGCACAGGAGGCAACAAGGCACGGAGAGATTAACGTACACGGTACCGGAGCGCGGATGATCGTATATCCAACAACGCTCGCTGACCCATCTGATCTTGTCGGCCCTCGGGTGCAATGCCATCCATTTAGCAGTCTGCTTGTCCTCTGCACCTTTCGTCATTCCTTTCACCGTAGGGTCCTTAGCTATCCAATCCACCAAACTCCAACTCAAAGCATAGAGCTCTCCAGCCATGAACCTGTTCTTCACTAAATATCCCCAATATATCAAAGGGTCGTTCGGCGAGGTCGGCCGAGGGTGCCACATCAACGACTTAGCGAGCTCCGTTGAATGTGCCGCAGAAAAGCTAGAGTTGTAAGACCGCTCAATGGGCACGGTCAAAGTAGATGGAGAAGCGGGAGACGACAGTGGAGACGATTGAGGACTTTGGTGCAGCTGCACCCGTAATCGCGCTTCCAACTCGGCTAGCATGACGAAAGAGTCATCGTCCACCTTAACAACGTAGTCGGGTCGCACCCATGACTTGTAGCGACCAGAGTTTTGATCGTCCCAAGCAGCTTGAGGGTCGTGAGATGCCAATGGTAGAGGTGATGTCGAGTAGTTGGAGTACGAAAACTGTGGGGCGGATTGCGAGGTATTGTAGACAGGCGGAACCCAGGCATTGATAGAAGCCCATGAAAAGAAAGTGTGCGTCTTCCCACCGTTCATGTTCTCCGGCACCGGAAGGATTATAATATCATTGTAAGCTAGGTAACCAACCAAAAATATGTCAGGTCAAGATCTGCCAGGAGTCACGAGACGGTGTACCTTCCATTTCCAGGCGGATGCGACGGTCCCAGTCTTTTCGAGGAAGTCCCAGGATAAAACGCACAACCGTGCGTGAAGTGCTGGCGCCGCCATCGCCTTCTCCAGCGCCGTCCCTGCTGCGCGGATGACTGGCCCATGTGGTGCGCACAAGCATTCTCCGCTCGAATGCAGAGTCCATCGAAAAGACGCCGATGAAGACGCCGGCAGGAGGAAGATCATCAAGGTCTGGCGGGGGGAAGATCTGGCTGGTGGATTCGGATGTCGATGGAACAGGGTAACTCGACTGCGGAGGAGATGCGAGGTCGGGAGGGTTGATGGATGTGGGGGGTGCTGCGCAGTAGGCTCGCCACGGCAATGGCTCTTTATCTGGATTGAGTATGTATATTATAAGTAGAGTTATGGAAATAGCAAGCACAGAGAGGAGAAGGAGCGTCAGAATCTAAACACAGATTGATTGAGACGTGGGCAACACGCGCCGGAGAAAACTGCAGCACTCACGATAGTAATAGGCTGTCGTGGAAAGAGTGGATGTCGAAGGACAGCCCGAGCCCATTTCCTCAGAGTTCTTGCCCACTGTCTACCTCGTCGCCGCCGGCGCCGGCGCGTCAAAGGGGTGGCGCCAATGGTCCACCATCTCCTATCGTCTCTCCATTGAACTCTGCTACTCGTCCTCAACAGCGGTGATTCGGGCTCGCTCTCGGTATCTGATGTACATGACGAGGGCGCTAGCGACGAAAAATACTGAGGCAGCGGCGAGCCGGCGCGAGAGGGGATGGGTGTCGTCGTCGCCGTCGATGATGCTGAGGTTCGTCCCATGGGAGGAAAGAGAAACTCTGTCCGCGGTGAGCCTGTTGCGGTCGTCGAAGCGAACATTCTCGAGCGCGGGTGGTGATGGGGTGGCCTGTGGTTCTCCGAATCGTTGCTCGATGAGCTATCGTAGTCCTCGAGACGAGGGGAGGGCAAACGCGGGCTTGAGTGGGCCATGTTGATGGAAAACGACATGGCTGTCGGGAGAAAGAGCGTGAATGAAGCCCACTGCACTGGGCCAAGGTTCGGTAGGTCTACTGCCTACGAGGTCTTGGGCTGGGCTGGAAAGAGTCGCACGATGCCAAATTAGCGACTACTTGGAGTAAATATGATTGAAGTCGACGCCGCGGCCGCACGCCTCTGCAACCCGCGCAAAGTTACACTCGCAAGTGCGCTGTCGTGGATGAATGAATCTGAAATTGAAGGCGGGTCAGGGCTCAATTCACCGCCTCACACTCCAAATACCACGTGCATGATTGTCGCATGAAACTCTCGTCAAGTGGGAAAATAGAGTGTAAAATACCTAAAGAAATATATTACTATATGTTGATATGATGTGAGCGACGGCTCGCCAGCGTTGGACTATACACTGAGATCGGAGCGCAGGTTCGGTGTCGCAGGGTATACACCGAATTCGACTGCGCGTCTTTCAGTTTTTTATGGCGTTGGTCCTCTAGAACGAGGAGGAGAATTTCGTCAGAGTCCACAATACAGAATCCGTTGTCGAAGGCGCTGCGAAGGGGGGAACATCTCTGTCTTTCTGTCCCATTTGGCCACGCGTCGCGGCTCGACTACATCTTTGTTTCATCATACTAGTACAGGCCATTGCCATACACCTTCTTCCAGCTCGCTCGCTCGCGTACAGCATCCCAAAATGCAGCGAGCTTGCTTTGGGTGGCGGCGCTCGCGCCCTCTTGCCGCTGCAGCTCCGAAAGGTGATAATCTTGTGGCAATCTGAAGCCGTTTCCAACGCGATTCTCCAGCTTTGCTACGGCAGTATTACCATCCTCGCTGAAGGATCCACCTGTGAGTTTGATCATCCGTGCCAACCAAGCCATCAAATGGAGGTCGGCAACTGATAGTTGATCCCCTGATTGATTCAAGTATCAGCGCCTACGTCCGAAAATGTCCCTTTAGCTCGACAATCTCACCTAGCACATACGGACCAACCATCTCCTTGCTCAACATGCTCGTTGACTCCTTGAGCTTGAACTCCCATGCAAGCTTTGCCCTGGCAAAATATTCATCTCGTTTTTGCTTCAGGTCTAGGTCTAGCCCACTAGACGGCTTGTCGGCGTGACTGAATATCTCTAGGTACCCATCAACCTCACTCTTCCTTTGGCGCCACAGGCCCTTGACTTTCTCAGAGACGTGGACGTCGCCACCCTCCGCATCAGAAAGCAACTGAGACAACGTTAGGTGTTGCCCCGTGAGTAACGGAAGAACCTCTTTCGATAGTGTCACCAGAGATGCCTCGTCAGTCGCATCCAAGTACTTGAGTGCAGTTGGATCAGCATCTTCCCCATGCAAGATATCATTTATGATTATTCGCGATGTCGACGCGAACGCGATGGTTGCTGGAGTCAAAACCGGGGCTGGTAACGCGGATGTAGTATGGGTGCGAGAGAGTGCAGAGCGGGATTTGTCCAGGAAGTCAGCAATGGCCTGCCAATGTGGTTCAGCTCTCAGAACCCTGACTACATTACACCGAGGATAATCCCGACGTACCACCGAATCAGTGATGGCTTTATATCGACTCTCTACGTCTTCCGATAAAGTCTTTTGAAGCGGTACAATTAGGGTAGGGACAGTCGCTAGAATCGCCAACAAGAAGATGATACATCGATATCGTACGCGACTGATAAGCACGGACCTTTGGGATTTAGGCGTAGAAAGCTAGGCTTGAAATGTTCACCCTTGCCTGAGTGAACGATGTTAGCCCCTCAAGACTTGACGCATGAGCACGATTATCCGACCTATATCAACGGCTCTGAGATCAAGCTCATCGCGTCCATATCCCTTTTCTTCGCTAGAAGCGAAAGATCATCAAAAGGAACGTCCTGGAAGCAATTCAAACCAACTTACAGTGCCAGTAAAGCTGTGGGGAACGATGAAACTGATAAATTGCTGATTATCTTGTCTGCTCACCTACTGCAGACCAGGGATCTTCAGTCGAATAGTACAAAACGGCTTTTGGGACTTGGGTCGACATTGTCGTGGTTCTATTCCAACTCGAGCGAATGCAGGTCCAGCCGTCATTATGGTGGAAAGAGATTTTGAATCTAATCTTATCTATTTCTGCACGCACCACGTGATTCTTGGGCTCCTAATTAACTGCTAGAAAGTTCCTTGCCTCGCGAAAGCTGTGGTACACGCTTTACCAGCGACTATCACTACGATGGCCACCATCAGGTATTGCATGTTCCCGAAATTGGCTACATTCACAGAAACTAACGCGCTTAGACACGAATTCTACGAAACTGACGACAAATTGACTCTTTCTGTCTTTGATCGCGGGGCCGACCCCGAGCAAGTGAAGGTCGACTTCGAACCACGCAAGGTTTGGCTTCCGTGCGCATGTTCTTATGGATCGAATACCTCACCCCTTGGCTCAGCTTGTCTACACTCATGGGGACAAATCACTATTGTTGCAACCCCTTAAAGGGCAGATTGATCCCGGCGCGAGCACTTTCACAGTAGGCAAAGTCAAGGTGGAAATACGTTTGGCGAAGGCAGCACTCGGAAGATGGGGTGCATTGGTAGGCGATAGTCCCGATGGTGAGTCGTATCGGTAAGCTAGAGGATGAAGGCACTTATCACATCGACATCAACGATACACCAGCTCTCGCATCGACCTCATATACAGCCCCTACTCCAGCGCCATCGGCCGTCAAAAAGAATACGAAGAATTGGGATGGCATCACAACGGAAATTCTGACATCCGAAAAGGAGAAGACTACGGATGAAGATCCCAATGTTGGAGGTGACGCGGTTCTCAATGGCTTTTTCCAGAAGATCTTCGCCGACGCCGACGAAGACACCAAGCGTGCTATGATGAAGAGCTTCCAGGAGAGTGGTGGTACCACTTTGAGCACAAACTGGGAAGAAGTAGGCAAGGCCCCTGTGGAAGTCAAACCACCGCAGGGCGCTGAGTACAAGAAGTGGAATTAGGCCTTGATTTTGAGCTTCAATTGCTGTCATATTTGTTTTGAATCACGCGATCAATAAATTTCTGAGTGAATCAATACCTTCTCATCTACTACCACATGTCACGATTAACTCTCATCGTAGCCGCAACTAAAAACAATGGCATCGGCTACAAAGGACGTCTCCCTTGGAGATTGCCCAAGGAAATGGCATATTTCAGCCGTGTTACGACTCATGCGCCAGACGGCCGCGTAAATGCAGTGATCATGGGGAGAAATACTTGGGAAAGCATTCCATCCAAGTTCAGGCCTTTACCCAAACGTACAAACTACGTGATCAGCAACAACGGAGAATATTCCTTGTGAGCATCGCGCGAAGGGTCGTATCTCAAACTTCCCTTCTGACTTCGGACGCCAATAGGAACGCGCCGGCGACGCTACGCAACGATTTAGAAACCGCGCTGGGAGAAGCTGCAACGTCGGAAAAGCACCATCGCGTGTTCATTATCGGGGGAGTGACACTTTACATGCAATGCCTTGCGTTGCCGCCTTCCTCGCCTACATATGTTGATCGCATCCTGCTGACGCGCGTTTTCTCTCCGGCATTCGAAGAATGCGATACATTCATGCCAGATATTCTGTCGGAAAAAGAGCAAGAAGGGAAGGAACGATGGGAGCAGACGTCACACGCAGAGTTGTCTAGTTGGGCTGGATTCGACGTGCCAGAAGGAATACAGTCGGAAAATGGTGTAGAATACGAGTTCCAAATGTGGATTCGTGTAGTATGATAGATGTGTCCATGCGTGGATTTGCATACATGCATATTGTGTCTATCCTTGCCGCTAGACGAGTAGTCGATGTTCAGTCAATACTGCAAGTGAGTAAAAAGAGCGGACATGCACGCACCTGTTTATGCTTGGGGTTCTTTGAGCAAACAACATAGACTCTTCCCTTCCTCTTCACGACATGACATCCCTCGCACATCACTTTCACTGACGACCGTACTTTCATGCCCCGTGTCAGAGGCGGCTCGGTTCGGAGCGCGGAGAGGGTGGCATTATGGGGGCGAGGTTGATGGTGGTGGGTTGCTGGTAGTCCAGCCAGGCGAACTCGGGATATCAACGGTCTAGTGGAGGCGAGCAGTGCCCTCAACATTGTTTTGGGCAGAACTTCGGTGGTTGGGAACGAGGAGGGAAGCAGAACTGCTTGTTCTTGTTTGTGCAGCAGATCACCCCTTTAGCAGCGACGACAAGCCTCAAGGTATACTTAATGACTTTTCATCTCATTCTATGCTATTTTGAGCCTGTTCGACGTGGAGGTCGCACCCTCGTACCCGATGTAGTCTATGGAGACTAAACCTGGCCGAATTCAGCACTCTGGAACTCTGCTTTTGAAGGATGATAACTCAGATATGTGTCGCGTCTTTCTATGCCACTCGTACCGTACTTGGTTCGTTTACCAAGCCTATGTCCTTCAAATGACTCGAGTTCTCTAGGTGGACATAGATTGCGTTTAACTGTCGGCTTGGTCACGCACTCCCAGCCTCACCCCATGGTTACATAGATCTTGAAGCCCCGAAGCCTTGAAGCTTGACGCGTCTGACAGTATGCAACCACAATGTACTATCTAACCAGACTCATTCAGACATTGAGATCTGTGTTAGAGTCTTTCTATCGATCTCCACTATGGGCCTGAGGCACGGGTTTCCGCCCACGAAGTGTCGTAACTCTCGTCTTCGGTACGGCGATCGCCACCCTAAAGACATCAGTGGCGACTATTTTGAGTGGTTGGCTTCAAAGTATTCTAAACCTTGAGGCATCGCTAATATGTTGCGGTGACGAAACTGGGGTAGATGGCACTCTTCGAGATGCCTTCCCATGGATAGCGGGGCGAATCAGAACCCGCACAGAGGACCTTAGCAGGAGCCCTCAAGTTCGATGGCAGGTACTCGGATCGACTAAGGGTACATCTCCCGAATGTTTTCCTCTCAGAGCTACTTCAGTGGAGATTCCTTTCTCCGGAGCCAAATATACTACGGTCGCCCATTATCAGAGCGATTTGTGAGGCTTGGTATTAACTCCAAGCATGAGGAAGCGTAAATACTCAGGACCTTCTAGACTCTTCCAGTAATCAGTGTCCAAAGATAAAGTGCCTTCATCTACATCTATTATTGATCCACCGACACGAACGTTCGAAAGACAGTGACATAACTTACGCTCGGTCAGGTAAGGTGTAGGAAGGGATCAGATAAAGGGGGTAGAGACTGTAACACACCCGTACATACAACTCTGCTACCAACGTATAACACTCAATTTACCAAGGATTCATCTACGACGATCAGAAGAGCGTACTACCGGCGCTCCCGACTCCCGCCGCCGCCGCCCGCGGACCATCTACATTAGGTAAAGCGCCCTTCGGGACGGAGCCTGAAGTCAGTAGGCGCCGACCTAAGATTTCAGTACGCCGGCAGCGACGTGTTTAATCTCCTCGACGCTCGTCGGCCGGCTTCACGACGACGCCCACAACGAAGTTGACCACGACGACCACGACGCTCCCTGTATCTCATAGATGGTTCACCTCGACAATAGACTCGCCGTCGTTCTCTTCATATGTACCCTGCTCGCATTCGTGGTAGAATCGCAGCTGACCCAGGTGAGTACCCACGGCCCTCTCTTCCCTTCGTCGTGCCTGACAGTGGCGAGCAGTATGTGCAGACGACCTGCAACTATCGCCATCCCTTCTTCATATTGTGCGTTTCATGATTTCTGCCACATATGGCGATATGCTAAGTTGAACAGCTACATCGTGCACTCGTCCTTCTCTCTTATCCTACCAGCCCATATGCTCTACTTCATGGTGACTTCGAACCATTCGCCATATACCCTTCTGAATGGGCTTTCCCTCGCCATCAAGGATCATCTACAACCTATCCAAGCTTCGGCTTCGACAACGTTCCCCCGGAAAGCCTTCTTTCGGCTAATCGCATTCCTGACTGTGGGTATTACATACCCAGGGCTGCTATGGTTCGCAGCTATATCGATGGCCTCGTGAGTATATCTCTCTCCTTGACCTATTTGTACCATGCAAACCGAATTATCTTTAGGGTCAGCGATGTCACGGCCATCTGGAACACAAACGCCTTCTTTGCATATATTCTCACCGTTAGATTATTCCATCTCAAATGGGAACCTCGACGGTTAATTGCCGTTCTAATCGCGACGCTTGGTACAGTCGCTGTCGTTTATGGAGGTGTCACGACAAGCCGGGATGAAAACATGGAATCGCTTAACCTTCCCTCATTCAAACCCAGCGCACCTCTCATCGGCGATCTCTTGACCCTGATAGCGTCTGCTGGGTATGGCCTCTATCAGGTCCTGTACAAGAAATACGCTGCTCTTCCTTCTGATCCAGAACTTGTTGCGGAAGGCTTATACGAGGCCATATCCGACTCTGAGGATGCATCACATGGCGAAGCTTATACTTCCATGACAGACTCCATAACAGACAAGGACGATATGGTCTACCCACCTCCTTTCGGGCTGTATCCAAATGCGTTAACCTCTGCTATCGGATGCTGTACCCTCGCATTGTTATGGATCCCCTTACCAATCTTGCATTACTTTGACGTCGAGATTTTCGCTTGGCCTCCGGACTGGGCAACTACGTTCGCTATCGCCGGTATTGCACTGAGCGGGCTCATCTTCAACGCAGGTTTCATGGTATGTCCGACCAGCCCTTATCTACCCTTTTGAATGGCTCTGACGCACTACTAGATTCTTTTGGGAGTGTGGGGCCCAATCATCACTTCTGTTGGTAACCTTCTTACCATCGTGCTGGTGTTCTTCTCGGATGTTATATTTGGTGCCGGGATTCAAGCCGTAACAGGATGGAGCCTTGTAGGATGCGGCGCCATCATCGCTGCTTTTGGTGTGCTTGCATATGACATGGCTTCATGACCCCATAGCAATACATTCTCGGACGAGCAACGCTGGTGCTAAGGCCCTTCAGCTCGATATACACGTATGTTTTTGTTATTTACCTTGTCATTGCGCATGTGACCTTGTATGTTGCACGCGATGCGCTGCCAAGAAGCTGTATATTCTCTGCCTAATCAGATCACCAATACTGATGCAATAAAGACATACCGAAGAGTGACTTGCTTCTTCATCCAGTGATATCTGTTGGCGTTCAGTGGTCAGCATGCCTTCTTCCATTATCTAGTCGCTATCAACCCCTCTCCACAAGGACGCTGCCAGGAAGCCATGTTCCAGAAGTGGTTCCCAAAGAACCTCTTGTTCGCATGTTGCAACCGTGGGTAAGAGCACACCGAATGTGCTGCTCCGAATGCAAAGTGAGTTTGTTTGTGATGCAATTAGACCCATTCCTCTGGCTGATGAGACCACCCGTCATGATCATACGTCGATATCTTATCAACAATACCTGGAATGATTGTGATCCTTGCCCATTCGTGGCGTCCGTTCTGTGACAGAAGTCAGACTGGGAGGGTTGTTGTCATGTGCGATGACTCTTTCGCGGGATGAAGTGTGCTTGCGGTGAAGTTTCCCGGTGCACATCGCTATCATAGCGGCGAACAGCCATCTTCGGAAGCACGCCTGCAACAGACGATATTCGCAATTCCTCCTCGGTCCATATGCCTCATGTCTTGGCACACGTCCGCATACTCTCAACGATAGAGTATAAAATGGCTTCAGAGTTCTTCACCTAGTCCTTACACTTCTCCAGTGTTAACCAGAAGCCTCTAACCAGCCCACTTCTTCCAAGATGCGTCTCTTCTCTGCCGTCCTTGCATCCCTCGCCATCCTGGCTCCTGCATTTGCCGCTCCTGCTTTGAAGACGGTCGAGAGCTTCGCCGGACAGCGCAACGATGGTAGTTTCATCGTCAAGCTTAAGTCTGGCGCATCCCGAAGTGGGCTCCTCAAGACTCTGGGCGTCAACGCAACCCATGAGTGGGACGCAGCCCTCAACGGCTTTGCTGGTTTGTGCATGCATACAAATGCGCTACCGAGAGACAAACGCTGACGCCAAGTTCAGGTAAATTCTCGGAGAAGGCGTTGAATGCTCTGCGCGCCTCCCCTGATGTCGAGTCAATCTCAGAGGATGGCATCATGCACACATTCGTCACCCAGTGAGTGACAAGCGTCCATCCACTCAGACGCACATTGACCTGGGTGCAGGAACAACGCTCCTTGGGGACTGTCTCGGTTGATTTCCACGGCCCGCCTCACCAGCACGAACGTTGCCGCATTGACTTTCACATACACCTACGACGCCTCCGCTGGCAGTGGTGTTGATGTCTTCGTCGTCGGTAAGCACTTTTCACTATTTCATACGCTTGACAACGGCTAATTTAAAATTCGTAGACACCGGTAAGATACACGTTAACTCCATTTCATGCAATTTGAAACTGACTATGCCTCAACAAAGGCATCTTCACCAGCCACGTAAGTCCGTACTTCGAAAGCTGCCTTTGCCATTGCTCATCTTGATTCTAGTCTCAGTTCGGTGGCCGTGCCCGCTGGGGTGCTACATTTGGACCTTACGCGTAAGTCGCATTCGAGCTCGACTTCTTGATTCTACGTGCTCATTGCTATCACTGCAGCGATGCTGACGGCAATGGTCACGGTACCCACTGCGCGTAAGTTCAAAAGCGGGTATCGCAGAACCTTAGTTAAACCATCTATCTACAGTGGTACCATCGGTGGTAGCCAATTTGGTGTCGCCAAGGTAACTCCTCCTATTTAGTCCCAAGCCTTCTGCAGTTTCTCATCGCACAATAGAGCGTGAACCTCGTCGCCGTGAAGGTTCTCAGCGACGCTGGATCCGGCACCGTTGCCGATATGTATGTGGACAGCATTCTCCACCCGGTCGTATCTCATCTCCATCCAGCGTCTCCGGCCTTAACTTCGTCCTGTCCTCTGCTCGCTCTTCTGGCCGCCCTACCATCGTCTCGATGAGTCTCGGTGGTGGTGCTTCCACTGCCTTGGACAACGCCGTTGCTTCTGTACGCACGAATCCCTCGCCCACACTTCTAGACCTAACACTAAATGACATAGCTCACTTCGGGTGGAGTCCATGTCGTGGTATGTTTCCTGTCCTCGAATTCAGTCAATATAAGTCTGACAAGAACTTGTAGGTTGCCGCAGGTAACTCTAACACTGATGCTGGCACCACCTCCCCTGCCCGTGCCCCCTCTGCCATCACTGTCGGAGCATCCACCATCACTGACGCTCGAGCCTCTTTCTCTAACTTCGGCTCCGTCGTTGATGTCTTCGCTCCTGGTCAAGATGTCATCAGCTCCTGGATCGGCAGCAACACCGCAACCAACAGAATCTCTGGAACTTCCATGGTAAACCAATTATAAAGTGTTCTTTTGAGCCTCGTCATTCTGATCGCTTTTAGGCTACCCCCCATGTCGCTGGCTTGGCCGCCTACCTCATTGGCCTCAACGGTAACTCATCCCCTGCTGCCCTATCGACCACCATCAAGAGTTTGTCCTTGAAGGGTGTCCTGAGCGGTATTCGTGAGTACGAGTTGTCAGATGCCAGTCACCGTTCTAATTATCCTCCTATAGCTTCGGGCACTCTCAACGACTTGGCTCACCACGCTTAAACCACCTTCGGCATCACCTAGATACCAGGTTAAATGTTTATATATCGTTGGCAATTTCGTGTTCAATGTTGATATAAGTACTGTGAATGCATTATGATTTCGTATATCAATTCCTAGCATTAAAGCGGCGCGGAGTGTGAATGGAGAAAACCCGAGAGAAAAACAAAGATGGCAATGATTGACAATGGTGATAACGTAGGAAACCAGCGACTTCGCAAAAGCCATTTTTGTTACTAAGTGGGAGCCGAGAGCAAAGTCGAAAGCGGCAGGGGTGAAGGATATGAAAATTCTGAGCGGCCGCGACGTGCAAATTTACTGTATGGCGCAAGCCAATAATTGCAGTTATGTCTCAAAACAATGACCATCCGTGGAATCTCCTCGGAGGCACATCGTGGCTGCGGCAACACTCGTTACGTCGGCGGAACACAGCAAAACAACTGATAGAGCTGCACCGTCGACGGTTTACACGATACACACACTCTATTGCGCCGTTGCCATCAAACTAAACAGGCGGTTAACACGTTTCTCGTAGGGGTATCAAAAACGAAGTTGCGATTACCTCTTTCGTTTAGCCTTGGTCATTTCTTTCCGTAAAGCAGCAGGATCCAACGGCTTCAACAACTCGAACGCACACAAAAGGTCTTCGGAGACACTGTTCACAGGTTAGCAAACGTACACAACAACAAATCATACTACATACCTCATGCAAGCACCATAATTATCGAATTCTAGATGCAGGGTGAGGGAAAGGATCGAGCTTAGTAACTTTACTCACCGCCACAATAGTTCGGAGCGCTGAAGACCGTAACAAGCGTTCGATCGTTCCAGAACTCGTAACCATCTTCAACCACCATATGTGCTCGACATATTAGGTCCATATCATACCGCTGAAGGAATTCGTTTATGATTCCCTTGCCAAAACAATAGCTGACACCGCGTTCATTGTCTTCCCAGTCGAGCGCAGTATCCGAGGGATCGGACCATAGAAGATCGTTAAGCAGGCCGTAGTCCGGAACATCGGTTGGGCGTTGTATCCGCTTGATGTCCTCCATGGAATGTAATGATGGTGAGAGGCCTCCGTGGACGCAGAAGATCTTTGAAGCGACAACAGCAGCGATAGGGAGACAGTTGAAGACGTCGATAAACGTCTTCCATGTCTTGATATTACATCTTCGTTTGCATTCATCATAGAAGCCGTATACTGGGAACCCCTGTGTTTAAAACATGTAAGAATGGAACATGAGACAACACACGCACCTCGCGTCACATTCGCGCACTCGTGGTTGCCTCGGAGGAGGAAGAAGTTCTCGGGGTATTTAACCTTATAACACAAGAGTAATAAGATAGTCTCCAGGCTTTGCTTGCCCCTGTCCACGTAGTCACCGAGGAAGAGGTAGTTTGCTGCCGGAGGAAATCCACACATCTCAAACAAGCGAATGAGATCAGAATATTGACCGTGTACATCTCCAACGATCTTGACGGGCGGAGAAAGCTCTATGAGTGTCGGTTGGGCCAGAAATACTTCGCGAGCAGCCTGGCATATCGCTGTAATCTCGGCATTCTTCAGACATAACGACTTGCTAACTTTGCCCGTGTACCCGACCTCGAGAAGTCGATGTATCATGTCGTCTACGTCGAACTTTGACCTGTCCTTGGCGCCCAAAGACTCGCTTTGCGGCACGCTGCTAGCTGAATCCGGGGTAAACGGTGTTGAAGATGTCATTATCGTTTGAGTAGCGGGGATATCGAGGGGTGCCGGGGGCGGTTTCGGTGAAGCGGCGGGGGCTATACTTGATGTTGGGGTGGAATGATCGTTGTTGGAGGAGGTGGGAGAGCCGGACTGTGGAGTCAACTTCGAGCCTCCGGTAGATATTGAATCTACAGCAGTTTCTGACTCTGAGGTCCCTGCCCCTGCCGTTACCGCTACGGTTAAACGTGAAGCTTGGACGAGAAGCTTCTATCGCACCTGTGGTACGCGAAAGACTGCCTTGGGGAGTGCTCTCGCTGTTGTCGTCGAGCTGGCCATCTGCGCTAGCTGCTTCGGCAGAGTTCTCCTTCTCCTTGTCTTTGACCTTCTTTTGTTTCTTGGACGCGGAGGAGGGCTGCTGGCCCATGGAGGCAGACTGGGAAGCCGACCGCGAATTGGGCGATGGCGAATGTGGCCTCGACCTTGAGAGTCTCGAGGTGAAGACGGAGAGGAGGGTGGGCGCCAGGATGGTAGTGGTTCAGGTTCAAGGAGGAACTCCAAGTTCAAGTTCGCGATTGAGGAACTCTCACACTCAAGACAGTTGGCAACTGAAATCGTTCAAGCTCGAAACTCAGGGCAACAGCCTGGGATTTGTTTGGTCGCTTGTTTGTCGCAATTTCACACCATGCTAGAGGTCATATAATATACGCAGTATTGCATGGGGCACGGCATACACTTCGCTAATCAGGCTATGGTACCATCCCCTAGAATTTAGAAAACGACTTGGTCGCAGCCTTGCTCTTCGACACCCGCAGAACATTGAATCGAACAGTCTTCGAGAGTGGCCGGCATTGACCTGCAGCACAATCGCGACGTTCAATCACCTGTAATAAGTCTGCACGATGGTTTGTAGCACTCACCAACGGTTACAACATCTCCGACATCCACTCGGAAAGCAGGCGAGACATGAGCGGCCAAGTTCTTATGTCTCTTTTCGTAACGGTCTAAATTACCCAGTCAGCAGGGTAACCTCGTTGGTGCATCGGCGGCGTACTGTATTTTGGGATGTAGTGGAGGTAGTCTCTGCGGATAATGATTGTGCGTGTCATCTTCGTGGAGACGACTTTGCCAGTGAGGATACGTCCACGGATAGAAACGTCTCCGGTGAAAGGGCACTTCTTGTCTTTACGATTGTTCCAGTATCCTTGAGCTTCTGCGCGCCGCATCAGCCGCCAGCAGACTCACCGATGTATGTGCCGTTGATAGCATCGGCCGGCGTCTTGAATCCGAGACCAACATCCTTGTACCATCTCTTCTCCTTGGTCGAAACTTTCTTGCCGCCTTAGAGCCACCGCAGATTTCAATCGCCAATCGTCAAAACTCTAGATCGTCCGACACGGCAAGGGAGCTGGACATACCACGGATTTTGGCGTTCTGGAAGAGGTGTTGCTTCTGGTAGGCCTTCTCTATCTACACGGCCGGGCAGATCAGTTCAACGTCCCGACCAGCAGCGTGCTATCACACGCACTTGCTCAGCCATGGTGTCTTGAGGTCGTGTACGACGATGCCAGTCTAAACTTTTGGTGGGATGTTGACGTATATTTGGCAACACCACTATGAACTGAAACTGTACAGTACTTCGGCAACTCCCGGCCATGCTCATTCACGCACGGAGAAAGAAGCCATCCACAGTAATGTGTAATTGTACAATTGTTTCTACGGGTACACGTTTGTAGGCCTTGACTCAATGCATAGCTTGAAGTGCTTCTAATGCCTTCTTAAGGGAATCCATCGGTACACTTAAACCCTCAGACGCATTTTGCCCAGTTACAATCTTATGTAAATCTTCTGGGGACGTTGCGTGTATGAAGAAGTATTCCAGGAAGTCTCCGTCTAGGAAGCCTTTAGACGGATCGGCGTCGCTGCGGCCCCTATTGTTCTTAGGTGCGCGGTATCTGCGGCAGAATGGCGATCAGTGTCTCCAACAGAGCCAAGTGCACGCAACGTACTGGGCCAAGGTAGATTCTCCAGGGCCTTTTCGTATGTAGGCCATATTCCGCTGTAGTTCGTGAAGTCCAGTTGCCATGTTCATGTCCGAGACCTCGACAATGACACCGATACGGCCGGATGATGTCACGTAGACATATTCAGGAGTTAACGGGACATTGTTCGATGTATCAGGCGCAATCAAGGAACCTGTACAAAAGTATGAGAGGCGTGAATTGTACAGGAGATACTTCGGCAAAGCTTGCCTCGTATAAACTTCGTGACTAGATCACCCAGGTGGAAGAAACCGTCCCGTTCGAGGGTCGTCCTACGAGGTGATCGACAGACGGAGAATGTGAATAAGTTCAATGTATCCTGCCATTAGATCAGCTAACGGGAGTGAAGTGATATGTGGATAATCTTACGTTCGAACCAATGATAGTATCTTTCGTAGATGCCTCAACACTCACAGGCCATAGCGGAGCGTAGTCCTTCGCCATAGAGATCAGCTTTTCGCCTTCGACACGGACGAGTGATATAGAGCTGATATGATCGCCGAGAATCAGTTGGTTATCGAACGAAACCAGACTTGTCACGAAGTAATTGTGATTCCATTCGTCTAGCTTCTTGAAGGCGTAACGGGGTGCCTCCTTGTCGTCTGATGCCTCAAGTTTGAAAAGCATCACCTAGAGTAGACTCTCGTGAGAAGTTCAGCGCAATGTACAACGATGAGACATACTGCTGAATTAACGGCAGCAGCGATGAGATCACCAACGACAGTCACAGCGTAGACACATCCGTTAACTTCTTCCGATGCCAGCACAGATATCTCCATCGTCGATTGTTGGTACGAAGCGGCGAAAGCGTACAGTCGCCCTCCAGTAGGCTCTATCTCCTGCGGTTTGTATCGCAGACTTCCAACGCAGTAAACAGACACGTTCTTGACATCAGTGACTGATTTCATTCTCGTAATTACTGTGAACTCTTCGTGCGGCTCGCTGAAGAACTCGCACAGATCTAGGAGTGATGTCAAAATGGCGGAGATAGCAGGGTTGTTTGTTTGCGTACTCTCAAATGTGACTTCGTCCAAAAGCTTGAACGAACCAGAGGGAATCTCTACCTCGCCAATCCTTACTGGAGGTGTTCGTGAGCATATCACACCAAAGGTCTTCGCCGTTGCGTCATGTACTACTTTTCGAGGAATATCCAAACCGAGTGGGACCTATCGACAATATTAAGTTGTACATACCCAAGGGTAACCCCGCGGACTTACTGAACGAACGTGCAGTTTGCTAAGGTCTTTCACGTTGCCAATGACGAGACCGCTCGGGTTTGCGAGAATCAAAGAGGACCGGTAGTCAGGAGTGTTGAATCGCGCGGCGGCAACAACTCTCTAGGGGGCCGTCAGTCGGAATCAGATAGCCAGGCGAAAATGGAGGTTCACCTTCAACATGATAGGCGAATCCCTCAATCGTCTACCATCCCAACTAACAACTGTCGCCTGTGTCCCGGCAGCGAAGACAGCCGTTTTGCCTTCGACCTCGCATAACGACAAGCTGACCGGTGCGTATCCCAGTGATATAAGCTTCTTGTCCGCCAATTCCTTGTTATCCTTCCATGCAAAGACCGCGACACTGCCATCTCCCAGGCCAGCAAGTACATATGGACGACTATTGCTGCCCGAGGGCTCTGTGCCGAAGTTGTGGAGAACCAACGAGCGCACAACGGCTGGCAAAGCCGGTGTTTTGGATATGGATTCAAGTTTATTCCCCTTACCGAGCCTAAGAATTTCGACCACATTCTTCTCCCAATATGCGAGGGCGATGTATCTTGTGAAATAGGGGCTATTGCCAATAGGAACGCAAGAGATGGCTGACACTTCTTGTGAGATGTAGGAAGTCTGTAGCTGCCTACGACAAGGTAAGTATCAGGAGAACCTAGAGACGGGACATGCGATGCTGACAGTGACTGAAGCTTTGTTTGAGTGGCATCGATGGCAACAGTATAGACGTTACCGCCTTTTAGAGCGACAATGACTTGACTGGGGTTGATGTCCGTTGCCACAATCTCCGCGCCAAACGAAGCCCTGAGGGGGGTTGTAGGTAAGCCTAGATCCAGGAATATAGCTATGTTATATGAACAGACTTGTCCTTGAGGTCCCAATGGTTGAACGCGCTGACGTAGTGCAGTAAATGGACACCATGCTTTGTGACCTGTATGATCATCGGTGAATTTCCATAAGTGTTGCCTGCCTGGTTCAGCTGCCTCCCGGCCATATTCGCCACGGCGAGGGTGCGTTCGTTTGTCACAAGCCCCTGGCCGGTCTGCTGAACAAACTTCAAAGTCTTGTCCATATACTCGAAGAGGGAAGTCGACGTTGACGTCGAGGTGACCAGATGGGAGACCGCACTGTTAGATCAGTGAGTGCGTTAACTAAGATGGTAGAACTTTTCTTTTGATGCGTACTTGTTTTCGAACTGCTGCTTGATGGGCCAGACACCAACAAGGTATTCTAAGCCAGTGACGGCAGCTAGCTCTCGGAAATCTGCACCGTTGCGAACTACGTTGAGGGAGCCGGTAGCTTTCCCTCCCGAGCAAGTGACTACTTGTTTCTAATCCTTTATGAGTACCAATATAACGCAAATGCCAGCGGAAACACATACCTGCCCATTCCCATCGAGATCGACTACTTCCGCATCTAAGATCGGTGCAATATTCTTCCAAGAATCGACGACTTGGATATGTTCATTCGTATTCGAAATAATGCGCCCCTGCTCAATAGCGTGCTTCTTGGCTTTCATTGCCTCTTCGTAAGCTCGGTCAACGCTGTCTGGATCATCCATATCAATGTCCTCGTTGGCAGAACCGCCAGGAGCTTCGGAATCATGTGCTCTTTTCTTGCCTTTACCAACATAACTAGGTGATGTTCCATCTAGGATTGATGCGGGGAATGTGGTCATGCCTTCAGGGATGGGTAAGACCGATTCCTGCCGCTCGACTATCGGTGCTGGATTTATATGGACAAGTTGGGAATCGCTAAGGTGAGAGCCAACAAAGAAGACTTGGGAGGTCAAGTAAGTCAAGGTTGTGGGCGAGGATACCTGCAAAGATCGTCAAGTTAGATTCAACGGGCCATGGCGTAAACCGTACCTGGCCCATAGGGAATAGAACGAGACCATGTTTGATAAGTTCGTTCAGGGAAAGGAGGGCCAACCGTCCATACGAATCACCGATAAGAAATTTCGTTGTCTCATCGACTTGGCAGTACCTACGACGCCTTGAGAGAGTGGCGCACTTGTATTAGAGAGATACACGTACGCAACAACATCAGACCATGGCCAGTCGATAGCAGCTCTAGCTTTACGCTTCTTGGCAGCTCTAGTTTTCTCCTTTTCCTTGGCCTCATTGACCGTTGCGTCGTCTGCACTCTTTTTCTTATTCGCTATACGTTTCGCCTTTCCCTTCGCTCTCGTCTGCCATTCTAGGTCGGACATCTCATACAGAAGAATCCGACGCCCGCCTAGAACCATTACACCTCCTCTGAAAGTCATTTCTGTTCCCGAAGAGAATGCGGGTACGTGGACGAGTTTAGGAATATGAACGGTACACGTAGGGAATATACTCTGAACGAGGACGGTCTGTGGGAGCCAGGTCGAAGCTTGGGGATCCAACTCCAAGTTGTCAATGCTGAGTTCGCGGGCTACCAGCACGAGGCGCTCTTGATGATCCATGTGTAATATACCGATAGCATACGTATCCTCGTTTGCAGTAGGCAGAAACGCGATTGAGAAGACATTGAGCTCTGGGAGTCTGCCAAATGACGTGTATCAGCCTGCCCTCAACGCCGTGAATGGAACTACACACGTTACATCAAAGTCCTGGCCATACATTCCATTCTTCAGTACGACTACCTTGAGCCTGCCCACATACGAGGACACGAGTAGGACCTTTCCGGTTGGGTCGATGAGGAGGTCGTTGCAGAACTCGGCTGGTCTGGGGAGACGTTCCCGCAAGGACTTGGTTGCCTTGACAGAGAGTTCACCGGTGCCTGCGGAAGACTCTGTGTATGATAAGAAGATAAGTTCTGGTTCAGGATGGTCTAGCATTAGAACTAGATTCGAGATAGTAGACTTCTGCGATCATAATTAGCAGTTCTCATCGGAGGAGTCGACAACGACGCACTTGTGTAGGTATGGCTCGTAGCGCAAGCACACGTCCCCATACTTGGAGCGTACATTCGAGGTTCAGCCCCTGTGGACCAATGGAATATACCTCGAGCCTGTCCACCTTGCCGACTACAAGATGCTCAAGGTCCCGCGACGCAAGTCGACATTTGACTGAGTACAGAATAGAGGACGATTGGTGAAATGTGGTCACAAGCTTCATGGTCCAGCTAATCGACGAGGACGTCGGCCAAAGCGGCGGCTGATGAGGCGTAAGCCCAACTGAAGCGGCTGATGAGAGATCTAATGTGGGTTAGTCACGTGGGCCTAATATTGAACAGTGGCACCCACGGTCCGTGAGCGCGTTATTGACGCATGTTTGTGCTTCGCGTCGTCCGCTACCATACCTTGAGGTTGTCGCCTCGCTTTTATTTGTTTCTTCGTACACCAAAGACGCAGAAATTGAATATGTCTCATCAAGCAAGCCTGGCCTCCATGTGGGGAAAGAACAAAGAGAAAGCAAAGGCTGCGCCCGGACCAAACGCGCCAATGCCGAGTCATTCCCCAGCGGAACCCATCAAGCAGGAGCCGTGTATGTCTGATTCTCTGGAGACATGGTTTCTGTAATATCATGAAAATTCCATAGCTGAAGGCTCGAAGCGCAAGAAACCCTCGACATCAACAAATGGTACGAAGCATATGCCCCTTCACCTCTAGCATCATTTATCATAAATTCCTTAAACAGCGCCCGAAACAACGTCTACGCCAAAGAAGAGACGAGTAGTATACTCTGACGATGAAGATGATGCTCGTGCGCTGTTCTGTATAACGTCGCGAACTTGGGATACTGACTTTCAATAGATGTACCATCAGCGAGAGCATCGTCTGTTGCCCCTTCATCATCCCCCGGACCTTCTCGTACATCGTCGCGTTCTCCGTCTCCAGTATCGAAGTCACGTAAAGTCGCCACGGGAAAGTCGCGTAAGACAGCGCCAACCACTAAGAACGAGGAGGTTAACGCCACCTTAAGTGCCGGAGAGGAAGAGATTGATCATGACGAGGACGAGGACGAGATGGATGTTGACTCGGGTGTTGCCTCCAAGATGTTGGTGCCACTACGCTCTGGTGCCCAAGGTTATTGATGGTTATTGATGGTCACGCTCAGTGCGGAAGCGGCACTTTCACGAAAGAACGACGTCGATCTACCTGGAGGATGGAAAGTTGGCTCCCCGTGTGTATACCGTTCCCCCGCTTCGACTTCGTCTCATCATATGTTTATTTAGCGTCCCCTATTCAGCTTTAACAAAGGCATTCTCACAGATAGAGGCCACGACGAAGAGATTGGAAAAGAATTCCATTCTCACTGCTTTCCTCCTACTCGTCATACAGCGAAGGGCTCCGCAAGACACTAAATCCCTCTTGCAGACAGTCTATCTATGTATAAACAGGGTCAGTCCCCCGTATTGCATTAAATCCTGCAAGTGCTACATTTCCGTCATAGCTAAGCCCCGATTACATTGGGATCGAACTCGGTATTGGTGAGAGCCTCTTGATCAAAGCTATCGGAGAGTCTACGGGAAGGAGTGTGGGCGTCGTCAAGGCAGACTTAAAGAAGGAAGGCGACCTCGGCCTTGTAGCAATGGTCTGCCCCTACATCCAGCCAACAGTCTATATACTGAACTCGGACGGCAGAATTCGAAGAATAGCCAGAAGACCCTTTTCAAGCCGAAACCTTTGACGGTCCCTTTCGTATTTTCCAACTTGAAAGAGATAGCAACCACATCTGGTCACTCGGTCAGCGCTCTTCTCCGTTCACTTGTATGAACGACTCTAAACACAAACACCAGTCACAAGCGAAGAAGGTGTCTGTCATCACGAAGCTACTCGCTGCATGCCAAGACTTCGAGGCGAAGTATATTGTTCGAAGCTTGGAGGGCAAGCTCAGGATTGGCAATGCTGAGAAATCTGTCTTGGTAGCTATAGCCCATGCTGCGGTATTGGCAGAGAATGAGAAGCGTATGTCCCTAACTTTGATTCACCAGCCTTGAGTTGACGTAGATTGAAGGAGCCAAGAGGCTGACTAAAGACAAACTGGAGGCCAGGTTGGAAGAAGCTTCAAATATCATCAAAGCAGTCTACAGGTATGACTCGCATATATTCCTGCGATTCTGATACAACCCTTACACCTGTAAAGCGAGTTACCGTCATACGACGAAGTGATTCCAGAATTGTTGGAGCGTGGTATAGACGGCCTACGTGAACACTGCAAGCTGAGGCCAGGCGTCCCGTTGAAACCCATGTTGGCGAAACCAACGAAAGCCATTGGCGAAGTTCTTGACCGTTTCGAAAACAAGAAATTTACTTGCGAATACAAGTATGACGGCGAACGAGCTCAGGTACATAAGCTGGAAGACGGGACTGTTGCCGTCTTCAGTCGTAATTCTGAGGATATGAGCAAGAAGTATCCTGACCTCGTTGATCAGCTACCGAAGGTAGGTCGTTCATTCGCTGGTATGGTACGCTTATAAAATTTAGACAGTGCATCAAAGACTCAACGAAGTCCTTTGTCCTCGACTCTGAAGCTGTGGCTATTGATCGTACAACGTTCAAGCTAATGCCATTCCAAGAGCTCAGCAGACGCAAACGGAAGGATGTTAAAGTGGAAGACATCCAAGTCCGTGTTTGTTTGTTTGCCTTCGACTTACTTTACTTGAACGGCGAGGTGTGTCACTATTGCTTTCGCATAATATCGAGTACTGACCATGTTTACAGCCATTGTTGAAACATTCCCTCACCGAGCGGAGAGCATTGTTGCGAGAGCATTTTCAACCAGTTTCTGGGGAGTTCGAGTTTGCGAAATCAAATGACGGCGAAACTACGGACGAGATACAGACATTCCTTGAGGACAGTGTGAAGGATGGATGTGAAGGCCTCATGGTCAAGATGTTGGATACCGACGCCAGCTTTTACGAACCAAGTCGGAGGAGTATAAATTGGCTGAAGGTGAGTGTTAATTCACCGACCTTCATTCGACCTAGCTAATACGAATGATATATCTAGCTCAAGAAGGATTACTTGGCTGGTGTGGGTGACTCTCTCGACCTCGTCGTGGTCGGAGGATATTACGGCAAGGGAAAGCGTACAAACGTCTACGGCGCCTTCCTGCTGGCTTGTTACGATGCCGACTCTGAGGAATACCAAACCATATGCAAGATCGGCACAGGCTTCAGTGACGAGATGCTGCAATCCCACTATGACCTTCTCAAGCCGTTGGAAATAACCAAACCTCGAGGAGATATCAAAGTCGGCGGTGCTAAACCGGACATTTGGTTCGAACCCAAGATTGTTTGGGAGGTCCTTACAGCCGACTTGAGCTTGAGCCCAGTGTACACTGCGGCACAGGGTTTGGTGAGTAACGCGTCCTGACACGATCGTATATGAGCGGGCGCTCATGGCCTTTCAGGTGGAGGAGAGGGGTATATCTCTCCGTTTCCCGCGGTTCATCCGAGTAAGAGATGATAAGTCCGTAGACGATGCGACAAACTCCGAGCAGGTGAGCTCCAATGGCGGTCATAGTGAATCTTCCTGACCCAACATCCCCAGATTGCGGAAATGTATGAGCGACAGGCCTTGGCACAGACACAATCCAAGAAAAAGGGTAATCATGGCGACGACGACTTCTGGTGACATCGGATAGAATGCAGCGAACGCATCAGGCTCGGTACCATTATATTAGCTAGTATATAGCGAAGATGCGGTAAAATAAAATGTATGAATGCATCTACCAAAATCATGGCTTTTTGGCTTGTTGAGCCTCTAGTATGGCCTCTGTCACCTTACCCCCTGCTGGAGCTTCAGTGGGAGCCTCTAGTCCCAACTTTTTCTCTCTACCACCATTGTACCAGTAGTTCACGAAGCGAGCGTCTTGTATCGACTGCGCCGTCGCGTTGGTGAAGTGACAAGCAAAGAGAAGGTAGTTTCGCGGTTGTACGCGCCAGGCTGCAAGGCAACAATGAGTATATGGGAGCTAATATAGTGGTAAAGACGTGCCAAATCGCATGAACACCATCCTATAACGGCCCTGACATTAGAAACGACATATGTGAGAGGACATCGGTGCTCACGAGTAACATGCCAGGGCAGTCGTCATAGTCCCCGAAATCATTTCTTCATCTTTTCGCAAGTCTGCGAGCGCAGCTAGCGGCAGACCCCAATTCGCGACCTTGATTAACGTTCCATGTAAGTTGACGATTCCGTTGAATCACAAGTCACGAAATGCACGCACTGGACCCCAGAAGTGCGTACCTATATGGTGCGTGGTGAGTATCAGACTCATGGATTCAGAACGTGAGCTTACTGAAGAAGTACTCCCGTGCAGCAGGAGATCGCAGCCAGGTGAAAAAGGTCGAGGACATTGGTTCCAAGGTTGTTGGAGAGATGAAAGAGTCGGAGTCACTCGGCCGATAGGGATAGGTGCTGACTAAGCGAGCCTCCGTTCGACTTGAAATAAATCTAAGCCCATTGGTGTCATCCGAATTCATGCTGATTTTTTATCATAACGCTCAAGGCGAGACGGTTGTGCGGAAAGATTACAATCAAGGTGTGGGCGAAGTACCCCGCCATCAATTTTAAGGACTAGATATTAATACTACAAGAAGTACAATCACACTTGAAACTGGGACCGCCGAGCTGGGACACGGTTGAGTTCCTGCAACAGCACGATTGCCAGTTCATGCACCACCATCAGTGACCGTTTTGTGCTGCTGAATCAGTCCCAACACGCCATGCTGGTCACCGAGCCCATATGTTAAGGTCGTGCGCTCAAAAATACCAGACTGATCGTCCACCTCGAGCTCCAGCTAGGTGACATGATTTAGCAGCTTGTCTATCATATCGGTCAAAGGGGTGGAGGAGCGTACCAAAGAAATAATATCATCCAAGAGATGCGCCTGACCGACGGTACCACCCAACGTACCCACATGATTGGCATGGACGATGTGGACGTGGAATCGATCTGTTCGACATTGATAGGCATTTGGTACAGTCATTAGAGAAAGATACACACAATAACTGGGCTGGTAGTGAACAAACATCCGTAGTCGGTCACTTTGAAGGCCGAACCTCTCCTGCGCTACTCTACCGGCTTCCGCACGGATAGATTTGAGTAGCTGAACATGTCCTCTATTTTTCGTGAGATCCCTTAAGCTGCGAATAGAGGCGTCCCTCGCTATGGCAAGAATGTAGAAAGCAGACATAGTTGTGAGATCCCACTTCATGTCGGGAAGGATGATGAAGTCTGGACAGTTGTATAAAACTTTGTCGGCTTCCGACAGACCGGAGAGGATGTCGTCCACCCTATTGACAGATTAGAATCACAGGTATTCGGTGGCATAAATACGATGCTACCATTTTGTCCTCGCCGCCGGGAAGGCAGCGATGTATGGCTTTACTACTGCTTCGTAGATCTCTGGGGTTTCGCGAACCATGATTATCTGCTGTTCTGTATACTGAACAGGGTATGAGGCCTTGATATTCCAAGGATCCACCAATAAATAACCTTTCTTATATGTACATCCGTGGCAGGACAAATGAGGTCTATCTTGACATCGCGGTCGCGGTCGGTCGCAAACCACCCTAGAAGCCAGGTATACTATACCATTCACATGGAAGGCTGTGTAGATGTCAGGTAAGTAAGGATCTTACAATGTCTGTGGATTCTACTGCTTCGATGCGGTCGATAAGACCAACGAAGGGCTTTTTGGTGCTTTCGAGGTCGAATGCAGTCTTTCCTATGCGCACGATGGCTCTGTCGCGCTCTCCGTCCTGGGTCGGCTGCGATGGACCAACAGATCCTCTCGCGAAGCTGCCAAGCAGGGTGATGCTCTTCCCCAAAGGATCTAATGTGCATCCTCAGGGCGAGACAAAAGGGGGTCAAGTTCAGTCAGCTCGCCTTCATTCAGGATACTCTGAAATTCAAACGTCTGCAAGTCCTCCAGGGAGATTTGTTTCATTGCTGGTGGTGGGAGGTAGGTAGACGCCACGTTTAGACGCTGAGACTCGTCTCACCTCAGTGCCTCATGGACATGCTCTTCTCGTCCATCGTCCATCGTTCAGCCCCCCGCCCTTCCGGCGGCCAGACGACCTGAACTTGGCGGGCGGCGTCGGGATCATCAGCATGCAGCAGCAGCAGCAGCAGCAGCAGGGATATCAACCTTTTCCCTATTACAACCAAGCTCCGTATCCTCCCCAAACTCCCCACCTCGGCGCCAACAATGGCGCTGCCAATGGCCACCAAGGCTACGTAATGAATCCCTACTATTCTATGCAGCAAAATCCATACATGGCTGCTGCAGCACCTGCGCCAGGCCCCGCGCAAATGAACTCTGCACCTTTGGCCCGTCCCAGAAAGTATACTGCGCAGCCAGAGCCAAAACACAACAGGAATGGGTTTCCTCCTCTGAGGTCTGCGATGAAGCACTCTGCGCGCCCTGATGCAACATCTCTTGTGCGACAGCGAACAATATCGGGTAAGGGACCGGATGGTCTTGCCCGACACCGCACGCGCTCGAATCCTACGACTGTCGAAGAAGCCAGACCGGAATTTATCCCCAGTTAGTGAACCCTAATCTCTGTGTCACTATGATCGCTCACGAATTTGCCATCAGTGCACCTTTACTTGTCTTTTCACGGAAACAACGAACTTCGCGTCGAGAATGGTAGTCCACATGCGATTTCAGAGTTAAGACGATTAGTGGTAACGTTGTGGCATCCTGGCGTAGAACTCGATGATGTCGAGGGATACATCTGGCGGGTACGCTTCGTAGGTTCACCCTGGAACCTAAGTGGTCCCGACACGATGAGGCAAGCTTGACAGGATAACCATTTCATCAAGCTATGAATCACCTTCTGCATAGTGCGTATGATATCATTGTCCAAATCTTTACCTTGTTTGCAAGAAGGGTGAGTGTATACCTCGAAGGTCCCTCTCATGTTCTGAATGTCTCCACTCCTAGGGCTTCACTTTCCGAACTTTCATGAAGACAGGTTCATCAGTGAGTACCTTACAATATTTAGATATGGAAGGAGCTAATAGGTCATCATAGTCACCGCGTCTTATCTTTGAATGCACGAGGCCTGATAAAAACTCACGGTTCTTTGTGGCCTATTTCTCTCGGACTGGACGGTGTATTACACTTGTGTCGCCTCCGGCAGAGGTCAACGCAGAAATCGGCCACCGCCTCAAAGCTGCTTTGCCTGGGGCGATAGAATCTGACCGCGAGGTCGAGGGCGGCTTTCGCGTTATTCGACTGCGAGACGCTTACGGCGGTAAGTGGAAACCGGAGCAAAATGGGCTATCGTCTCACACCCTTACTAGCACCCCTGTTTGGCAAGCATTTGTTCATTGCATACATCCTCAAGATCATGGAAGAGCTTAATTTTTTACTCGAAGCCACGATTCCATTGGGCCGACGCGTCTCATTTGGTCTCGGCCTTGGATTAGGACCGAAGCGAGAGATATTCGTATTCAAGGGTTCTGCGGGTCAATGATTCCTAATGAAATATACTTTCGTGGGGATTCACGCCGCTGCTAAGCCCGTCGCGTACATATGCATAGGTTCATTTTGTATATGGGCAACTACTATCTAGGGTTCTATCGCAACTATAACGAGTCTACACCATCGCAACAACCTTGCTACCGTCAACGAGGCCGCTGAGGCTTTTAGCGTTTACCTTGCCATCCTGCTTGCGCTTCATTAGCTCATCCCACCATCCGAACAAGAAGTCTCGCGCGATAAGCTTGAACCAAGGAGTAAATGAGTTGACGGGATCTTCAAACATAGCTTGAAGTTCTGCCTTGTCGACGTATTTGTGATCTCGGATTTCGTTTAGGTTCGGAGTGACAGTGACGTCGGCAGTTATGAACAAGATATAATCAACTGCGAGAACATCAGTGGGCCATATCAGATTCGAGCCAGTGACAATGAGAGTGACATACCTTCATGTTCTCCCCAAAGGCCACTCGAAGGAGCGAGGTAGTGAATTCGGGTCAAATATTGAAACATATCAATCGGGGTTTGCGACGGTGGAATGCCCAGCTCGTGTTCCAATTTCCGTGAAGCAGCTACTCTGACACCGAGCTGATCCTTCTCTACCTTCTCCGCCTCGAAATCGTCCAGGGGATGAGAGCAACATGTGTTCGTCCACATGTCAGGAAATGTGATCTTCTCGGTGGCACGCTGCTGCAATAGCAACTTCCCGTCCGACGGCCGGAAGACAAAAGCAGAGAATGCTCTGTGCAACAGTCCCTTGTTGATGTTCTCCATCAGATGGCCTGACCCGCCCTCCGTGAGCCAATTAACGGAGCGTAATGACAAACATCAGCTTACATGTTTTCTTGTCCATCGCACCAATTGCATTGTCTTGTTCATCAACGAGGATACATCGCTCGCCCATCAGCCTTGACTGCTCGGGGTCATAAGTTGAGAGGTCGACGCTGGCCAACGCGGCGCGGGCAGCAATGACTGCACGAGATTCAGACATGGTTCGTCGCGCGGCGTGAATCGACTGGGGCGACAACAGAGGGCGGCTGAGCCTTCCTGTTGTAGCACGGAAGAGGAGGCGGTTCAGTTTGGAGATGGAAACGAAAAAGCCGATGGGAGGAGGAAGGGGACGTTTTGTATTCCTTGTATCGTGCCATTCGGAGACTGCTAGAGATCACATCACACGTGGGGACTATAGATCTCAATCAGGGGGATATCCGAGACGTATGGTACAATGACAAAGGTTTGATAAGCACAGCACACAAGTACAGGGTTCAATCAATACAGCTTAGCGGCGGAGAGAATTAAACGGCGGCGATTGAGCAAGGGGGATAACACTACGTGAGTTCATGCGATGGCAATGGTGATCGTACCGTATGAGTCGTTCTGTTTGACCCGAAGCAATTTCTTCGTGGAAAGAACTAGTGCAATAGTTCTGTCAGCGTCGGGAGGTGAGACATAGAGAGGGCGTACCAAGACAATGATAAAAGGCAGTCGCAGCAACATGTCTGGTGCTTGAGCTGGTAGGAACTATTCTACCAAAGGTCAATTCCCTGGTCGTAGCAGGGAGAGTCTGATATTGCATGCGAGTGTACCTAGACCCAAGGATGAATAAAACATTCAGGAGGAAGTGGTCGGACGTACTCAAGGAAGTTCAAAGAATTTTTCTCGAGGGTTATTAAATTCATGTCAGACACCTGGCTTTCGTCCACTCCTGATTGGTTAACAGCATCCTCATCTATTGGCACTGGCAAGGCCGCAAGAAGATCATCATCAGTGTGCGTACCACGTATTGATTACGGCCGACTCACCATCAAAGGCATAATCTTCGCCAATCAACTGGGAATGCTTTCCGAGGATGGCTGGAGAGAAGGCGCCAACTTGACTGGGGATCAGCGAATCCTCCCTTCGACTCAGAGAGCTACCCCTTAGCCTCATCTCGGCGTGGACTACAGAAACTCTATCGGAGCCGTTGAAAGGGGCAAACCCGGCGACCGAAGAACTAGCACCAGCATTATCCCAAGGAAATAGCGAACTTCTCTGCGAGTTCCCTTGTTGCCCGTCAAGTCCAACACCGAAATCAAATGCAAAGTTATTTCCCAACACAGAAGGAGCGCGTGATGCGTTACGGCCTTGACCAGGTTCCTGTGAATGGATAAGTGTTAGTTCGGAACACCGTGCCCAGGGCTTCGCACACCTCAGAAGACCTAAGGCGACCAGCGTCCAGGGGCTCCATGGGAGCTACACGAAGTTAGTTAATATTAGCCAAGAGCTATGACGGGACAAGAAACCTTCGAAGTCAAATTGCATCGCATCCAAATCTTGATGGAAATCGGGCATACCCATGTCAAAGTGGTGGGGTTCCTTGGGAGCATGTCGGATTTTGCGTCGTTTGGGGGATTGTACGTCTATATCGCAGGCTTCATATGGAAGCCTGAAGCAGACGAAGAACGAAATACCTGGAGGGTGAATGTGGAGCGCTCCGGTTCTTGCCTCCACCTGAACCTTGAAATTCTCCTGCCAGAAATCTATCAAGGAAGGAGCTTGGACTTCGGAGTATCAGTTTCCGAGAGTTTCCAGTTTCCACCATCCAATGTACGTACTTCCATGAGGCGCTCCCCACAGGGTGTCTTCAACCAACTTCATGCCATCCTTTTCGGCTTTCTTTAGTTCAAGTTCTTGTTTCAATGCATACTGGCCTCTCAAATATTCGGCACGCGCAGTCTATCGAGAATAGTTATTGTCGCATTGCGAAAGCTTGTGTCATCATAGGGCTTACCTTGAGCTCTTCATCAGTTAACTCCGTTCTCGCATCAAGCAAGAGGCGAGTCTTCTTAGGTTTCTTCATTTTATTGGGTATATTTTCTTGATTGCGATTCAATGCAGTGATATCCGAGAGTGGTCCGGGGTGCTGTTCGTCTTGCGAAAGCAACATGCGAGAAAATGAAGTAGAAGGGCTTGGTTCGCGACCAGGCGTCGGTGGAGGCGGCATATCATCTGAAAGTAGATATTGTATCAGAGGTTACGCTGCTAAGGACAACAATATTCAGACCTTGACGGCCTGTAGGCGCCTGATCGCGGTCAGATTTCAACTTTCACGGCAAACTGATTGGAAAACGTTACTTTTCGCTTCTTCGATGCCGCTTGGCCTTGCTCGAGTGGTTGTAGCGCTGGCGCGTCGTCGAGAAAGGGGTTGTCGCCGAAGCCCAAGTCAAAGTCGCCGCCGGTCTCAAAGAAGGGGACGTCGTTTTGGAGGTCAAGACCCATACCACTGAAGAGTGTCAGATGATACTTGCATAGCATACAAGGGACACTTACAAGCCGTCCTTCGCAGGCGACGCCCCCCAGCCTTCCCCTAGCTCTCTAGCCAATTCGTCCCCCACAGCGCCGATGTCGAGGCCATCAGATTGGAAAAAGTCGTCAGTGGGAATATTGAAGGGACCACCAATCTGTGAAGAAGAGGGGATGTGACCATCAACAAAACTTCCGTTGAAGGAAAGATCCAGCGACTTCGAGAGGAAGTCTTCATGGTGCTCTTGTAACGTGTGCTTGTCCGTTCGAGGATACTCGGTTGAGGCAGGTGGCTTGCTCTTCGGTTTCAGTTTCTTTCCGCTGTGGTTGAAATCTTCGTCTTCTTTGGGCGCGTCATCTTCATCACCTATGCAATTTATATGTCGAAACTACTGTGAAAATGGACTAAATGGACTTACGGAGATTGAGGTAGCCATCCCAATCCTGGTGAATGGAACCGATTAACATATGAGCTTGGGTATCAACCTAATTTCTCACCGCGACAAAGAAGTCGAATCCGGCCAGCTCTTTGGCTGCGTCTAGGGTTAATAGGGAGGATCTAGGCGGAACTTTGGTGAGCACTGCCATCAAGGCGACGTATATACACACTTGAGCGTCGGTTGCGCCATCTGAAGCTGCATGTCAGTTGCAGTATGTAATTCGTGAACGATCTTCTTGAGCGAGTTGAAGCAAGTGGTCACGTCGGTCATGAACATATCTTGTTTGACTGGACAGGGTTCGTCAAAAGAAATGGAAGGGGATAATAATTTGACTCTGACCTTTATATACTCTGTCGAGACAAATGGTTAGTCGTTCAGTGGCATTCTTAGGCATGGCGCTCACCGAGCAACGCCCACCATCAAATTACTTGTCAATCTGAGAGCAAGTGGCTCCGCTGGTTGCATGATTAGATCGCACAGTTGACTGATGTCCGCAGTCAATACATCGCGTCGGGGGAGCTTCTTCAGAGTAGACTTAGACCCCAGCGTCGCTGCGAGCCTAAGAGGTCGTCAGACAATGCTGCCACACTGTGAGAGCAGACCGGCTTACCACAGAAGACCAAACCCACCATCTCGCTTCTCCAAGAGCTCCGTTGTGAAGAACATGATGGTGTCAAAGCTAAATATCATCAGTAAGACTTGCTCTCACCAACTTGAAGCACTGAAGCCTACCGTCCAAACTAAAATTTGAAATACGAGGCAATGCCCAAGGAAATACAGCAGAGAAAAGATACAGCAAAGCAAAGGACAGGAAAGCGAAGGGGAGGGGAACGTCAACGGTGTCTCCCTAATTTATGTGGCTGTCGCGGAGTTCGAATGACCACCGCAGATCGCATATACTACTAAAAAGGATCCTTACCTGCCACTGGAAAGCCCTGTCACGCCCTCCTCCACTTCTGCTCCTTGGAGGCAAGTCCAAGCAATCTAGCAAACAACTCGTCTCTGCCGCCTACCCATCGAAACTTCTCTTCTTGGGGAGTATCGTCCTGCTGGGTGTCTATCCACGACACAGCCAGTCCTTTCAACATACCGGACTTCTTAACACCGCGAATGTTGTCGATTGGGATGGTCTTCGTCGGATATGCCGAGAGGAGCGGTGTAAAGCAGACGTTGGAGAGTGTTAATGTGATCAGTCCCGGCGTCGAGATATTGTACGCAGGGAATGCTAAAGGTCGTCATTTTATGAAGAATCAGCGATGAAATGCGAATCTCACATTGCGTTATTTGTTCTGATGAGGTTTGTCCAGGCGTTAATACCGTGGAGAGTTTTGATACTCGGGAAACCAACGACGGCTAGAGCTGGGTGTTGGCCAATACTATCAATACTAATTGGAGAGGACGGACGTGTTGTTCAACCAATATCTGTCTCCCATTTGTGACTATCGCTTTACTCGAAGCAAGCTTCTCTCCCCATTTCTTCCAATTAACGCCATCTGCGCTGTCTGCAACACTTCTCGCTTTGAGATCATTCCCGATGGCGGGTAAGTCAGAGACATTCAGGCTAATTGTTGCGCTCTTTGGCCTTGTCGGAGTGACTCGTAATCCTGCAAGCGCCTGCTGCGAAATGAGCTTCATTGCGTAGTCGGCATCGGTGGGCACATCCGACAATGGAGGAGGAATTCTTGAAGGAGGGTTAGTATGTTAGAATATCGAACCTGGAGCGACGTACCGAGCAAGGGCGTCTGTGGGTAAAGATGCTGCTAGTGGCATGACATGCCAGAAGCAGACTCCTAGGATGAAGTAGACGAGTTTCGCAAGGTACTTTGCAGGAAAAACCAGGGTGACGAAGAATACACAAAAGATTACCTAGGACATTGGTAAGTCGTTATCTCAACGGAAAGCACGGAGACTTACAATAGCGTACAAACGGGATGAGGGAGGGTCTCTCCATATGAAGATGCTTTGCCGAAGTGAGTTACGCGTGGCGAGAAAAGGCCTTTATCAACGTACTTTCTAATCCTCTCGTGGAGATCGGCAATCGTGTCAAGCGCGTAAAGAATGTCGCGCTTTGCATTTGCCTCCACCTTATCTTCGACCGCTAGCGATGCATCAAGTACTGTTGTGGAATCCGCGACTTTTGCTTCATCGGTATCAGCTGGCTCCTCTTCAGCAAATGCTTCGTCCTGCTTCGACGGTAGATTGTCCTTCTCAGGAACTTTGGACTTTGCTTTTCTGGCAGAGTTTATTAACTTGACTATTCGCCCTATCTCGTTGAGGCCAATTGTGGACGATGCGGAGAACCGGGTGTGGACTTGTTCTCCAAGTTCGTACGAACGGCGTACTTGAGCCTGGTGGTCGCGCAATTCTTTGACAGTAGGGTAAGGCAATACCCTTCGACGAAGAAGCGAGAAAAGAATGCGAAGGAACAAGATAGGCAGGAGGATATTGTGGTACCAGAGGATCCAGTATACCTATTTGATGATATCTTGGTGAGTTATTGGTTCGTCGTAAAGGCCTTATGAATGATGGCCTCACACTGCAGTAGAACAGGCTTCTCTTGCGATTTTGCCAAGTGGCCAGCTCTATCAAGCTAGAGAAGAAAGGCCCGTATACCGGCACAGTAGCCAGATAGAACCTCTGTATGGCAACCTTCAATCTTCCAAGGGTGAAAGCAGGCCTAGGAGGGGCCGTCGGGAGTAGAAGCGATTCGACCCACTAACCAATTTCTTAAATTTTCATCGCAGCGGTTAGCTAATAGATATGGGAACATACAGAACTTGGAAGCGTAGGAATCATATTTTCTTTCTCTGCTTGTGAATACCCATGATCCTCGGTGTCACTTTGCTCAGGTTGGTTAGAGTCGTTAAAATGATCTGCGCTCTTGGCACTACTTTGTTCTGAAGGAAGACGGTGAACCTCCGTGACTGACTATTTCATTATGAGCAGAGCTTGGCGGTATAAGTGGATGACATTACCGTGGAGAATATATGAAGAAATCGGTTTATTTCATCGTTATCATATATTTCTCTGAGTTGTTGTTCGTTGAGATCTTCGTACACCGGCAGAGGAGTTATAGTCTCATCCACAGCTGAATCTAGGGAGTGAACATTCGAATCTGGCATTCGAGGATGAGAGTATGAGGCAAGGAGCTGGTTCCAACCAGCTCCAAATGGCCTTGCGGCATTGGAGAGAGGTAGATTGCTCCCCTTGCCGCAATGGGAGACGAGACCGTCATGATTCGATTCTGGTACTATCGTTCCCACAGTTCTTAAAAATGAGATTTTTGAGCTTTCCACAGCGCATGTGAGCACCCAAATTTAATACAGTGTAGGTATATGGTATGGAAACATGTTCTCGAAGTCCTGGTCAAATTATATAAGGCATTGACAGTAGGTATTTTTGATAGTGTAGATTTCACTCATTTTATGATGCTAGGATATTCGTGCGGTGGACTCGGCGTATGATATCGGTTACATATGTTAAGGGTATATATATAAGCACAATGGCCTCTTCCATTTGTCGCATATTATGGTACACGAGCAGTAATGAAGTGTCGAGGAGAGATCGTGACAACAAGCTCCTATCAATTACAGTTCCGACAAACCGATTGAGAAGAGCACCTGAGTATCCCCATCCCGGACGTTCGGCACAGTTTGCGGAGACCGAAATATCTGTGATCATTCGTGATGAAACATCACACTTTTTCAAGAAGTGGGTGCATGATGGAGTCATTTACCGGCATCGCATTAGCCATTTTCATTGCATTAAAAGTTGCCCCACAAAAATTCCAGATGATAGCCAAGCATGCGAACTAGTCCTGTGCCAAATCCGAAGAGGAACCAGGCTGTGGAAAGACTACAAAAATATTCCTTCTGAGGGGTCCCAAACCTTTTTCAAGAACTGTGGGAATGATAGTACGTGGGAAAACGCTGGGAATGGTACGCGTCCACGTGATGCAACGCGCTTCACTTACCAAACACTGGGACAAACAAACCCACTCTCCTGTTCCACATTCCTCAGGTTGTTCCTCAGTCGCAACCGCCATGGCGCAACCTGGCCTACTACAATGGACGAATACCGTACGACTGACGATGGTCGAGGACTACGGCCGCCAATTCTTCAAGGATCAAATTCAGCAGCAAGGCTTCCTTTTTCTGGAGGACTATCTTGACAACATCCTGGCTGCAAGCGCGAAGGAGGAGTACGTTCATGGCATCATTCTCGAAGAACTCTTTGAACTCATCAGTTTACAGTCCTCTAATTGACCTTGTCAAGACTCCGGGTCGTAATAAGATAGCCAAGAAAGTGAAGCTTGCACCATCGAAGTTGAACAGTATGGTTTTATCCTCGCTCGATGTAAGTGTGACAATCAGACAGCACTGACCCCGTATCTCATCAAAGTACAGGCACCAATCGATACTGAGACTGTTCCACCCTCCGGTATAACGTCTGATCATGCTGACGGCGATCCCTTCAAACGTCTAGCAGCACCCTCCTTCGAGAAGGAGCTGCATGTTGCGGAAGAAGTTACAACAAGCGAAGTTCAAGTTCCTCTAACAAATGCGACGTCGCCGCCGCCTTCATCAGCAATTGAGCAGAACAAGCCTGTTCCCATTGCCACTTCTAACTCTGTTCACGAGCCTCAAACCCTCAATGTGGTGTTGCCCGAGCAAAACGAACTGTCAGTAATCGTAGAGGGAGACGAACCAGCTGACCGTAGTTTCGCCGTGGCGACGCCTGCAAGACCTGATGTCCCGTCTCACGGTGTCTCACTCGCATCTATTGCGTTGGATAGCAAGCGCGAAGGTGGCATCTCACCTTCAGCATCTCTGCAACCAGATATGACGACGTCGTCATCGGTAGCGACATTCCACTCCATCACTCTCGACTCACCACAAATCACCAGCGGGGAACGACCCGATCCTCAACAACTCAGCGCCGATATCTCGACGCCCGATTTTGCACCTAAGCCGATACTAGAGTCCGAACCCCATATTAAGGACGTACTGCTTAGCACACCGCTGAACACAGAACATCATACGCAAGAGAACGACATCGAGATACCCCTTCGAGAGGAGAATCCCCCTACCTTAACTCGTAAGGCCAGCGTGTCCGCCTTTCCTGTACTGCCGGAGCCTGCTCCTCTTCGCAAGTCTATGCGCAAGGCCACAGAACCACTAATGGGACCCCAAGTGACACTGGGAGTGGCTACTCCAGGACTCCCTGGTGGTAAACGAACTTCGTGGCTGAAAAAGGCTAGAGAGGTGAAGGCGATGGAAGAGACCAGTAAGAAATTCAGTACTCCGACTGGCTCGGTCCTTGCGTCACTTTACGCTCAGCAGTCCCAACCTGTCCTACAAGGACTCAAGCGCAAAAGCGAAGAGGAGGGAATCGGCGGGACTACAGACGGAGATCCTGAGTCGCGCAAACCCAAGGCCTCCAAAGCTACATTAGGTGACTTCAACCTCTCGGTCCCCGATGCCGTTCAATCTGCAGAAGAGGCGCCAACACACGACGCTGGTTATGCGCCCTCGACTGACATTGAGAAGACGTCCGAGCAAGATGAAGTTGGAATCTTCAATACGTTCAAGAAGACAATGCAAGGTCTTGGAGCCCAGATCGGTAGGAATGGCAAGTCTCTTGTAGGCGCTTCTCTTGCTCTCGCCGAGGCCAGAGCAGCCGCAGAGGCTAAGATCGCGGAACGCGAGAAGCAAACGAACGCCGCGGTTTACAACGATGTGGAGGACAAGACTACTCCGTTGAGTATAGAACAATTGACTGGGAATGCCGTCGCTAAGTCGCACGAATCGGAACGACGCAGCAGAGAAGGACGCCTTAGTGTCTCTGAGTTGGTCGTCGATAAGAATACAGAATGGAGTAAAGATGCAGTATTCAATGCGAAGGTCTTCCATCGTGTCGAGTCGTGCAACCCGGTAACCTCGTCCCTCGGTAGTGTGTCCACGACACCGCCTCATTCTCCCCCAGTAAGCATATCTGACCTCGCTCCTCCTCCTCCTCCTCCTCCTCCTGGTCCCGTTTTCAACAAGCCCGTTCCTGTCTTTGTGCCGCCCGCTCCACATGATCCTATTCCTCAAGCGAAGGCCGCAAGTGGACTGTCCTCAAAGGTAACCCAGCCCACATTCTCTCTACCTGTGCCAATGTCCCTTGGCCTTGGATCTTTCCGGCCCCCTCCGAGTAACACCCATCACAACCCCCTTTCAGCTAAATCGACGTTGGAAAGCTTGGCTTCGGACCGCGTCTTCAGTTCGCAAGACGAACCAGCGTGGATGCCTTCCACCCAAGATACCGAGTATCTAGACAGCTCGCAGATGTCGCAGCGGGAACAACTGGACAGATTGAAGCAATTGGATGAAGACGACGACAGTTGGCCGGTGCAGGATCAGGTCACTGGTGCGGTTCAATGGCCATTCAACGTTGTTTCGAGTAAGGACGACAGCATGACATGGAGCAGTTTGCCCACTCAGAGTCAAAGAGGCGATACTGGCCCCTTGTTAGCGGAGCGCGCTGGCACAAACGAAATACAAGACGTGGAGAGGAGCCCGTCTCACGACATTCCAGGTTCATTTGATATGGATTTCGAGCAGGGCGGCGTAGGCGACGATCTAGATGTTGCAGAGAGCGAAGGAAACGGCATACAGACTGATATCGAAGAGCCATCTGAACATGTAACCAAAATAGTTTCTTCTCGCTCGGTCGATCTGTTTGTTGATTTTATTCTTAGAATAACGCTCCTCGCAGTCAGAGCCAGCTGTCGATCACATCTTCATCGTCTTCCCAATCGCAAGGCGGATTCTTCAATCAAGCCACGAAGTTAGTCAGTAGTGTCTTGGGAACAAGCAAGAAGGGCAAGACAGAAGTCAAGAGTTTGCAACTCGCTGCTGCTGCTGCCAAGAAGGTTGATTGGATTATTCTGCTATTTCTCCCTGTATGCTGACCTTGTGCATTACAGCAACAAGAAGAGTGCGAGAAGAAAGCGGCGCGCCTGAAGGAAATGGACCATCGCCGTCAACTTGCTTTGCAACGAAAGGCTGAAGAAGAAAAAGCAAAGGCTGCTGAACAAGAGCGCAAGATGAAAGAAGATGCAGATCGCAGGAAAAGAGAACGCGAGGAGCACACCGAGAAACGACCACTGAAGGGTAGTGCCTTTACGAAGAAGGTTAGTCGCATCTTTCATTCGTTGGTAGACGCCCGACTAAGTCTGTCTTGGGTGCAGGAGGAAGATACGAATAAAAAGCGCAAGATTACCGTAGAGATGGATAAGAAACCGGAGATCAAAAAGTCCACCAAGTCCACCAAGCCCAGCCCTTCGACGAAGCCACTAATGAAGCCGATCGTTAAGCAAACCCCGGCACTCGCCTCCTCCGCAGCGTATAACACGACTTCTCAGCCGCCCACTGCATCAAGTTCGAAGTTGCCTGAACCCAAAGGGTCGAAGACAGCGCTTGCTTCAGCGAAAGGGAAGGCAGTGAATCAAATTGTCGAGGATGATGGTACACAACCTGCGCAGTTGCTCCAAAGCCAGATGGCGGCTCGGGCTAAGGCTCAGTTAGATGCGGCTCGGGCTCAAGAGCCTGCTATACCAAGCGAGGCCATTGATCTACCTGACATAAATAGCGAGTACTCCGATTCCGATGACGAGGATCGACCGCGGACGTTCAACCCGCCTAGTTGGGCTCAGTCCCCCGAGTTGAGGCAGGCATTGCTGCACCAAGGGTCAATCAATCCCGACGATATATTTGGCGCCATCCGGCCTTTGCGGATGGAAGAGATTTTCAGATCGAGGACGAGCCGATTTAGAGCAAGAACTAGCTCTGCTAATTGGACGGGTACGGATCGTCTGACGATTGAAGAAGAGCGGGACTATGCAAGAAGGATGGGATATAGATGAGTAACGACACGACGCTCTGGCTCGTATTTATATTATCTGCATCATACGCTATCTTGTGATTATCTTCAGCTTCAGTAACGGTGTAACATTTGGTGTAAAGTTCAACTCGGAGCGCGTGACTTGCCTGTTCTGGTAAAATCGAGAGGCGCCCTTAGTTGCTGCTGGCCTTGATGGATGGCGTTGGCTTTGTTTGGTAAGATCCTTCTCCGTAACCTCCAACATCCTCAATTCTTGTTCTATATTTCCTTGACGCTTTCAACCACCACCATCCTGGCAGACGCACCAAATTCCTTCTCTTGAACTTATGACTTCCTCATCCTCCTCATCGCCCGAAATCCTGGCTTCAACAAGTACAGACCCACAGCACGAAAAGTTCTCATACAAGCACGCAACCCACGACGAAGTCCTTGAGGAACTTACTAGGTGGGTTTATCAACCGATTTACAGCTTATGCTGTTTGGACTCACCCGCCTTGTAGCCGCTTTATCGTCAATCTTCCCGAGGAAGAGCTTGCTTCCCTAGAGCGGATATGTTTTCAAGTGGAGCAGGCGTATGTTTCCTGCTTATCTGGATTGACAGTAACGACGCTGAATGCTCCCCCTAGTCACTGGTTCTATGAAGACTTCATGCGTGAAGAAAATCCCAAGCTGCCTTCACTGCCGTTGAAGAAGTTCTCAGCCATGCTGTTTCGCGAGTGCCCGCTGCTGCACCGCTGGCGTGACGATCACGAAGAGGCTTTCACCCAATTCATGCAATACAAGACCCGTGTACCGGTTTGCGGAGCTATCATGTTGAACGATTCTCTGGATAAGGTTCGTCGTCTTGTGATCATGTGCGAGTACGCTGATTGACCTGCTGGGTCTAGTGTGTGCTAGTGAAGGGCTGGAAAGCATCGTCTGGTTGGGGATTTCCAAAGGGAAAGATTAATCAGTCAGAACCACCCCATGTTTGTGCCGTTCGAGAGGTACGTCTCTCGGGAAAGGATGAGTGAGTGCCGGCTGATTGTTGCGGGACATAGGTTTTGGAAGAGACCGGATATGATTTGGCTGGACAGATTGTCCCGGACGATGTTTTGACAACGACAATCAAAGACCAGAAAATATCCTTGTATATTGTTTCCGGAGTAGCTGAAGACTATCCCTTCATGACGAAAACACGGAAGGAGATCAGTGTACGTGCCTAAGGGTTCCCTTCATCACATTACAAATGCTAAACTATCCTCTCAGAAAATCGAGTGGTTCCGTTTAGTCGACCTCCCTACCTGGAAACGTAACAAAACTGTTGCTGGCAAGTTTTATCTTATCTCGCCTTTTATTGGGTTTGTCATCATCATTATTTTAATGCATCACTACCTCCCACTCACTTATTCATGTATAGCCCCTTGAAAGCGTTTATCAATGCCCGACGACCCACAAGGCTGGGGCGAACAAGGCGTGCCCCTGCTCCCGCTTTGCCCACCACAGAAGAGGAGGACGAGGGGGCCGACCTTGTGTCAGCTGGGCAAGGACAGTATGCAGATTTCTCTGATGCGACGCAAGAATCCAGCTCCCAGTCCTCGTCGGCGGATAATGGCGATCCTCAGACCCCGTCTCCCCAGTATATACAAGCTGTTGCCCGCGCACCGCCACATATCGCCGCCTCACAGCCAGAGCCCGTTGACCCGCATATGGCCCGGCTTTTGTCGTCCCTCACGCTGTCTGCTACGAGTACAGTCGTCGATGAAATCTCAGCCAAGAAGGTCGCCAATGCTCAACCGGCTCCCAGCACGATGTCGTTGAAGATGCCCGCCGGTCGTTCGGTCAGTCACGAAGAACTTCGGCCAGCGTCACCCGTTTCACCACAACAACAATCGCAAAGGACATCGTCTTCTCCGCAGTCAAGCAAGGGGCCGGCGTCCCGGCAAGCGCCTGTCGCAGCGGCTCCCGTCAACCCACCAACATTGATTGCCCCCACGTCGCCCATCTCTCCTCGATCGCGTGGGCTTGGCTCGAGGCGCACAGCAAGTACCGCAGACATCTCTCCCTATTTATCGCGTACCATCGAGGCGCCTTCTTCTGCCAAAACCCTCAAGCAGCTTGCCCTTCTAGAATCTATTGCTAATGAGTCGGAGAAAGTGACTCCAACTCTTGCCAATCGTGGCCTTCCTTCTGTTGGTTCTGAATTTTCAAATGCGGGCAGGTTTTCTGCTTTTCCCGGGCCAATGACTGCGCCCTCTACACTAGCACCCAATCTAAACGACTTGCACGTGATCTATTCATCCAATCCCGTTGCAGGTCCGCCTTCAAATGCGCATTTCCCTAACACACATCACCCACTACCGCAACCTGACCCTTTCCAAGTCCGTCCGCACACCAGCCTTTCTTATCGTAGCCCAATGCCAGGCCACGGCATCGTGCACATTACTCAACCTGCACCCTATGTCATCCCTTCCCCCATGCAGTTCCAGCCATTCTTTCAGACTCCTTCAATGATGCCTCTTCCAGCTGGCCCGCAAATGATGCAGCCCTTCGTTCCCCCGCCCATGCCGCGGCCTTCATCCCAGTTCTCTGGTGCGTTCATCCAAGGCAACAACCGTATGGCCATGACATCCCCAGGTGACTCGGCAGGGTTCAACCCTCGCGGTGCCGTTGCCTTCAACCCTTTGCTATCCATTCTCAACGCTAAGCAAGCGTAACGTAGATTATACTCAGATCTCTATTTTTGCTGATGATTTCACGTAAAAACGTCAGCTTGCCACATTCCTTGGTTTCAGTCTGGTACTTCCCTGCTCGTATACACTATTATCTGCGGTTTTGCTCCCGTCTCATACATATATTTTATCTCCGCTGCATCCACTTTCCCCCTCCCTATAGCTCTTGAAAGTTTCCTCTTCCCGTCAATAGTGATTACCTTGAAGCACACCAATCCCTCCTCCGTAGTTTCATCTGACTCTTTACATATACGCTTCTGTCGCGCACCGCATGTACATCGCAGTATTTCTGTAGTCTGTAGCTTTTTACATATCACTTGGTCGTCTATCAATCGTCTTAACAATTGCAATCTGCCACTATTGTACATCCTTGGACTGATACTTGTTTTTGTCTCGATAGTTGGATAAATATGAAGTTGTTTAACTTTGAACTGGTTGGGATGCTATTACGAGCCGGGGCTTATATTTAGTAGGCAAGTATTAGTGCTGAATCTATAGCTACCGTGTGGAGTTGACAGCAATGCTCGAATCTAGACTTCCTCAACGGTTTTAGCGCAGGGTCCAACCAATGGTTGATTCTGCCAAGGAGAAACAGGAAGGTGGGGCATGTAGATCCTTGCATTTTACAGCGCATATCAACGAGGGTCGATGAGGAGGACAGGTGGAGTCCTGTGGAATCGTACCGGTGAGAATGCGGCCACAACAATTGGAGCTATGGCGACATGTCAGCGCTTCAGCCTGAATCCGAAGATGTGCATTGTCTCACGAACGGGAGCCTTTCCGTCGGATCCGTCGATTGACGAGAGCTGTGCAAGCAAGAAGGTTTCAACCCAGCGGATGACAGGAAAGAAGGTTAGGCCTCGGTTGATGCAAACACCACATGTGAGCTGTTGCGGCATCAAACATCGAAGCCCGTGGCTGACCCTTTGGCTTCCTTTGGGTGGAGAAGCATGTTCACTGCAAGCGGTCCAATGGAACATGGGATTCTGTGCTTGGTTGCTGTCACTATTAAGAAATCAGAATTCCGGCCATTTAGACATACAGTATCCTGTGGCTGCAGCACTGGATCCCCGGATGCACCATACGTGATACTCGGACTCGGACACCCGGCATATCCAAGCGCGCCGAGTCTCCGAACAACCAAACGCAGTGATCCCGGCCATTTGTCAGCTGTCGGCGCCGAAAAAGGATATTCAGCAGCAATTATCACCTTCAATCTTCCATTACAGCTTTCGTCACTCCTTCTACTACATTTCCATGGACGTTGTCTACTATCCATTATAGCTTTTGTCATCTTAGAGCTCAAGCATCATGCTCAACGGCAGCGGTATCAAAATATTCTCTGGTATGTCTCGCCTACTCGAATTCACCGGCCAAGGCAACTTTGCTCAGCTCAGTGCGATGCAGGAACTAGTCACCCAGAGCTGGCAGAAATCATAGCCAGACGGTAAAATTGCTGCCAGATTCCTGTGCAGGAAAGATCGCTCAAAATTGGGGGGACTCTTAGGATTGGTCTGCCCCTCTCCAAGGCCGAAATTACTCGCAGCGGTATCGGCGAAACCAGTGTTCGCATCGCAGAATCCGTTCGTGAGGACGATGTGTACATTATAAACACTGGATGCAGTCCCATCAACACCGCACTTATGGAGTTGTGCATTATGATACATGCTTGCAAAATCGCGAGCGCAAAAAGGATCACCGCCGTGATTCCGCTATTTCCTTACGCCAGGCAGGACAAGAAAGACAAGAGTAGAGCACCCATCACAGCAAAGTTGGTGGCTAATATGATACAGAGGGCTGGCTGCGATCACGTCATAGTAAGTCCGTTAGTCGGGCTTTGGGAATGCATAGCATAAACACCTTATGCTGCCTAGACAATGGACCTGCATGCGTCCCAGATACAAGGATTCTTTGACGTCCCGGTTGACAAGTAAGTTTATCCAATGGTCTGGCGGGAATGCAGACTCACCATCGGCTATCTCGTCAGCGTGAGTTGACGTAGTAATCATCCGTTGGTAAAAACCCTTCATAGTTTGTGCTTGCCAAGCTTTATGCGGAACCATCGGCCATATTATACATTCGAACAAACTTCAAGCTAGAGGACGTCGTAATCGTTTCGCCGGATGCTGGAGGTGCGAAGAGGTAAGCGTATTTAATTACGAGCACGAGGCGTGACTTACAGGGATGCACGGACTTCTAGGGCGACTTCGATGGCTGATCGATTGGGGGTCGATTTCGCCCTATTCCACAAAGAGCGCAAAAAGGCGAACGAAGTGTCGCGAATGGTTCTGGTTGGCCATGTGAAGGACAAGACGGCGATTCTGGTGGACGACATGGCTGACACTTGCGGGACGCTTTGCCTAGCTGCACGCCATCTGACGGAGGCCGGTGTCGCCAAGGTGTACGCAATTGTGACACATGGTATTCTTAGCGGCAATGCCCTTGAGTCGGTGACTTCGAGCGTGCTAGAGAAGTTGATTGTGACGAACACGCTCCCTCAGCGGGCTAACCAGGCGGCGTGCCCCAAGATCGAGGTGCTTGACATTGGGCTGGTGCTAGGAGAGGTGATCCGTCGCAGCCATTACGGGGAGAGTGTGTCGAAGCTATTCCACGAAGTTCCGTACTAGGCTAGGACTTCATTTTGTACTAGAGTTCGATCGGTGTTGCGAGATCAGATATGTCTAAATGAAGGAAAAAGCGGGCAAAAAGCAAGAATCGAGCATGATTTTGATGGGGAAGCGAGTAGGTGCAGGAGTATGGGAATTGGAATTGATGGAAAAGAAAAGGGTTTGGTGACAGTCATCTTTTTTGGTCCTCGAAGCAAGCAAGCTGGACTCGGCTCGCTCTTGTATACTCCATCTTCCTTCTTATCCTTATTCCTTACCATATGTTCCTCAATTCTGGCGACGGGCAATGCTAAGCGTATCATGTACCCAACTGAAAACAATGTCCACAACCATCCCACAAACGGCCACCATCCCCAGCGTTCTCAAGCCCAGCACCACAAGGACCCAGTCACCGTCGTTGGCATTCCCTCCGTCTCCATCCAGAATAATCGTCTCCAGGTCGGCTCCTCGCAGAGCAGTCAGTCGCTCTCTTTTGTCGCCCGCAGTCCTCTCACTTATCCTCCAATGCAGGTTCGACACGATCTTACACACCCCTCAAGGTACTGGGAGATGGTTCTTTCGGAACGGTCTGGTTGTGCGATTGGCATGGGACCTTACCCCCCAATACCCCTCTCTCTCCCATGCAATGTGGACGGGGCGCGCGCCCGGAGTGGGCTGGGAAGCGACTAGTAGCCGTGAAAAGGATGAAGAAGCAATGGGAAGGCGGGTGGGACGAATGCCAGAAACTCAAAGAACTCGAGGTGCGTTCCCGCTCACTTGCTGTTCTCTATCTTCCTCGTTGCCAACGCCGCCCCGCTTGGATAGTCGTTGCGCGCAATCCCCTTTCACCCCAACATCATTCCTCTATATGACTTCTTCCTGCTACCGACGTCCAAGGAGCTCTACTTTGTCTTTGAATCTATGGAAGGCAATCTCTACCACCTTATCAAAGCTCGCAAAGGTAAGGCCCTTGCTGGTGGCCTCGTTTCATCCATTTTTCGGCAAATTGTCAGCGGACTCGATCACATTCATACATGGGGCTATTTCCATCGAGACATGAAGCCGGAAAACGTTCTCGTCACCACCATCGGCCTCCATGATTATGTCTCTGTCTCTCCTATCGCTCCCCCCAATGGCCCACCAGAAAAAGATGTCGTCGCAATCATCAAACTCGCTGATTTCGGCTTGGCAAGGGAAACGAAGAGCAAGCCCCCGTACACCGAATATGTATCGACGAGATGGTACCGTGCTCCAGAGGTGCTTCTCCTCAGCCGAGACTATTCAAATCCGGTCGACATATGGGCGCTGGGGACTATAATGGCAGAGCTTGTCAACTTGAGACCGCTGTTTCCCGGCTCCGGGCAGGTTGATCAGGTAGCACGCATTTGCGAGATTTTGGGCGACCCGAGTGAGGATTACGGTCTTGACTCGCATGGTTTCCCCCTTGGGGGCGGGAAGTGGGCTAGAGGTGTCAAGCTTGCTAGAGCCGTTGGCTTTGCTTTCCCGAAGGTCGGCCTCAAAAATTCTACGATGTCCTTGCTAAAGCTCACTATTGTTTGCCGTAGATTCATCCCAAGGACTTCTTTTCGCTATTTGATCGTAGTGTGCCGAGCTCGCTTGTTCAACTTATTGGACAACTTCTCAAATATGACCCTGATAAGCGGTTGACAGCACGGCAATGTCTGGAGCATCCATACCTATTGGAGACCACGCCTCGCAATCACATACCCTTGCCGAGTGGTCTCCAACTTTCAATACCGTCCTCCACCAAGTCTCCGCGGACGGGACCGTTGTCCCCGACTTTGGCATCACAGTCTCCGCGCTCCTTACCGCCGTCCCACTCTCATCATTCGATCCAAGATGGTACATCTTCACACCGTGCACCATTTTTCGCCTCGACTGGATCTATTGCACCGTCTCCTTCTACATCAACTCCTGACTTCTCTAATGGTCGCATCTATCAGCAACACCCTGTTGCGAGTTCCACCCTGGTCAATGAAGAACAGCGCAACGGCTCACATCCAATTTGGCCCGCTCCAGATCAACCTCCTCAGAATGGTGATTATCCGATGCTTATCTCACCGCAAGGCGAGAAGCAGGAATCGTTCCCCACCAATGGGCATTTCATGGAGGCTGTCGAACAATCTCATGGGGATGTTCATCAGCAGGGAAGCAAACCAAGATTCGGATTCCGAAGATGGTTTGGTGGCGACAAAGCGCAACAGAATGGATTGCCTCCGGTCGAAGAGGTCCCACCTAATCCGAATGGTCTTAAACGTGCCAACCCTCCAGATATCGTCGCCGCGCCAGATTCTCCTGTTGTCGATCCTCCGCTGCCTCCAGGCGATCTCAAGAAAGCCAACAAGAAGGAAGCGCAGAAGGTTCAACGAGAGGCAGAGAAACAACGGCGCGCGCTTATGGAGAAGACCCAACGAGACCAAGCACGAGCTGTAATGATGAAGCGAAACCAGCTTCTGCAGAAAACTACCGGCAACGATCTCGAATGGCTGAGTCACGGGAACGAGGCGCGTATAGCTTTCAATGACCCTCTAAACAAGGGTAAGGAGCCTGTATCGGGACGGGCACGTCAGCCCAGCAATTCATCTGGACATCTCGGGGCGTCTTCGACGATCGGTGCGGCTTCGGGGAGGTTCGCGCAGCCGTCAGAAAATGGGACGAAGAGCAATGAATGGCGGAGAGACGATGAACGGGCCACGAAAGTGCGACGGCAGGAGTTCGATGATGGGATGTCAACGATGTCCTCGTCTGATGTCCACAGCATCGGTCGAATGTCCTCAATATCCTTCGCAACCGTCGACAGTGATCCTGGACCGAATCGAATACGAAATCGCCCGAGTATATTTGGCCTTAATCGTATGACTTCGACGTCTTCGTTGCGAACGTCCTTCGACGACTTCCCAGCCTCTGCTCGTAGCTCGAATTCGCTGTCATTAGAAGGCCAACTGGCCAACGACTTCCGTGTGCAAGCATCTGTTGACCCGGTAACACCTCTATCCGGCAGTGTCTCCCCACCTCCAATACATATGCTCTCACTTTCTCCTTCGCTTTCTCCACAAATACCCTCATCTCCGCCCTGGATACACGTCCAGCATCCGCAGGATTATTCGAATCAGAGAGATCATCAATATGTTTCAATACCACCACCTTCCCTTTCACACCTTAATCCTTCTGGCCGACATAGTCCCTACGACTATTCTGGGCATGGTCATAGCCACCCGCCAAGTCCGGGGTATGATCCAAAGTCGGCCATAAATCCTATATTTAAAGTAGTGAGTACCCGATGCAATCCTCCCGGTTGCCACCCCCAACCGACGCCTTCGTTTAGCCTCCACTACCAGCATCACCACACGGAGATGGCCTAGAGCCTGCCCCCACTCTACCTCCCTTCAGCCACCTGGAAGCTGTCGCAGAGGGTGAATATCCACCTCTTTCGCCAATGGCCTTTCATACGCCTGAAGATGTATGATGCATTAGAGGGGCATTCGTTCCTTTCATCGTTTATTTTCGCTATTTGTTTCTTCCGGCTCTTTTAGCAGCATATTCGCACTCTCATTGTCATCTTTTCACATTCAATGTCGCATTCGTCAATGTCACACTGACTTGCCATGGACCCGGGAGGTTGTACCCTTAGGCAAATTAACCTAATCAACCGTAATGGCTCTGCCTCTTGCCTCTTGCAATCTAGTAGTCTGGTCACCTTTTATTATATCGTACATATCGTTCCACTAGTCCTACTTTCCAAGCCGGACTTACTAGGCATCGTAGTAGACAGACCAATTGTATTTTTATATGTGCCGTGTAAGTCCACGGCAACTCCCGCAATTCTCGCGCGTGAGAAACGAGTTCTTTGTCTAATTGCTATGTAGCCGCTCTAAGGTCGGCGCTACGAACATATCAACACAGCTGAGGTGGGCGAACTACAGCGTAGTATGTGCGCTAATGATCGTGGGGAGCTTGTTCGAAACGAATCCCACTAAACAACGATGGGCTGTAAGTCCTGGGGACGCTCAGTGAGTCAAGCCAAGTTCAACGCACCAATACCTGGGTAAAGAACTAGATTTAGTCTAAGCCGCCACAGAAAACAATGACACTTACCCGCATGGTCTGGGACCGGGTTGATCCTGGAAGAATGAGGAATAAGATCGGAATGCTATGAAGGTTCTAGATAGACCGCACCAAATTAATGTAGACTTTAGGGTGGCCCAGAGGACCGCCACCTATGCGAGCGCGCTTTGTGAGGCCCACAACATTTTGATAGCAAGCTACTCACCACCATCACATACGGCTTTCCGGCCGTGAACGAGCCGAATGGGCTCATTCGCAATGAGTTCCATTGCGCTAAGTGGGTTGGGCTGCACTTCCATAGCTGTTTGCTCGAAACGTGGGCCCGAACTTCCGGCTGGTCTTGGACTTTGAGTAGTAGACCAGGTAGACGGGTAATTGGGAGCTTGGGGGGACGTCTTTGATGGAACGGCTGCGGTCGACGAGGCGATGGATGAGTTGGCGCGTGTGAGCAGCCTGTGGCTCTGCCTGAGCTGCGATACGAGACGACTGAACATGGTCGAGGTCGGGAATGATTCTGGCACAACAAGGAAGTCGGCCAAGTGATTAATTACGTAATTTGATTCACAGGGGGCGATTAGGAATATGGTTCGTCCCGTACGCCACAGCAGTTATTTCTTCTGTGCAGTAGCGCTAGTCGGAAGTTGTTAGTATGCAGTGAAGGGCCAAGAAGGTGACTTGTTAGCGCTTAGCTGAGTGTTCCTCTTTGAGGCTATGGATGACTGAGTCACGAGGGCCATGAACCCGTGCTTCCTGAAGTTCCTCCTTCGTTCCGACTGTTTATTTTCGTGCAGGTAAGGTGCCAACCGGCAATAATATTGATAAGTTAGACATTAAAGCCTTGCTTGCAAGTCATTATGAATGTTCCATACGGTATAGTATCTCCGGGGTTCTGAGCTGATAGAGTATAGACACAAATGCTACATCGCCTTGCAGTATCTCTTGTGCCGAGGCGTCCAATCCTTGAGCTAAAGGGGCTTTCAAAAAATGGTCGTGGCATGTTGGAGTAGACTTACCTGACAGGCATCGGAACAGTAGAAGACGGCCTAGGACGACGTCAGTATTAATAATGGAACACAAATTGATTCCTTGCTTACCTTGCATTGCCCACACGTCGCGAGCTGACCGATGCTCAGCACTGCGCGGGGGCACTTCAATAAGAAGTTAGTTGAGGGTAAGACCCAGCAATAGGACGTTCGCTCACATAATAGTAGGCACATAATATCTTATTCGGTGCACCAAGAAGCCGTAAGTTCTTCGCAGCGAGTATTCGTCTGGTCATTTCGTAGACTTGGGCAAGATTCTCGCGCGATACCGCAGCATCAAATACATGGTCTGGCCCAGCACGACTTCTGATGCCAACGGCGGTCATAAATTCAGACTCGGCCTCAGCTAGACGATTCATCTTCACGTAGAGTTCGCCCAACGCATTGTGAGAGGCAGCCGTTTCTACGGATTGAGCCCCGAAAACGTATGTTTTCGTTCGAACGATATGTAGATAGAGTTGTTCGGCCGCGCAGTGGTTGCCAGAATGCGCAGTCTGGAGTGCTTGAAAACTGAGCTTCTTGCACTCCTGGCGCACCGACGTCTCTTGACCTGAGGAAGCGGCGGAGATCATTATCGTACGAGAGAAAGATGAGAGACCGCGTAAACCGCACCATTGGCATCCTCATATCCAGCGAAATGAGACAAAGTCTCCTTGTTCTGCTGATCGGCTGTATTTCAGATGAGACCACTACATTCTATTCACAAGTCTCGGATCAAGGATGCATGCCGCTGCATATATCGCGTTTTCATATGTGCGCTCGATATACGCTGGAGGATGCCGGTGAGCCTCCAATATTCTGACAATGATTGAAATGATGAGGACACACCTAACTATCACAGACCGCCTACGCAATCCAGGAGGGATCCTGAGGGATCTCAGGCTAGAAGCGGCTGATTTACTGATGTTTATTCAAGAAGGTGCTGTCGAGTCTTCCCACGTGGCTTAGTGCGTGACAGGAAGTGACATCACCCCATTTCGGAACAACACTAAAGAGGCTTCAAGAACATTCGAACGATGTCCAGACTCATCCGCAACCCTCGACACGGTCCCGGTCATCTACGCTCAAGAAACAAAAGGTGGTGGTCTGGAGGACGCTGAGCCCCAGAATATACCACTCTTTCTGATACCCACATCATGTCTGTTGATAATTTCGACTTTACCGACAAAACTCGCCGCACGATCACTGCTGCTGTTCAACTAGCAAAGGACTATGCGAATGCTCAAGGTGACGTTGAATGTATGCGCATATAGCCCCATATATACTCACGTACTCGTGAATAGTTCACCCAGTGCATATCGCCTCAGCTCTCTTGAATGATTCAGGAGAAGATCAACAGTCGGGAGGATTGGGAGACACTTCATCCAGATCCCAATCCTTGTTCCATTCAGCAATCTCAAAGGCCGGCGGTGACCCAGTAAGTAGTTTGAACTGTAACTTGGAATTTCAGAGTCCTAACATCTCGATAGGCAGTAGTTAAACGCGGAATACAGCGTGCAGTCGTTAGACTGCCTACACAAGATCCCCCTCCCGAAGAAGTTTACTTCAGTGGACCAGCGCTCAAATTTTTACGAGAAGCGCAGAGCTTGCAGAAGACAATGCACGATTCGTACATCGCTCAAGACCATTTACTCCTCGCCGTCTTGAGGGACGCGACCATCCAAGCAATTATCAAAGAAGCCGGACTTACTGAAGCTACTTTGAAAACTGCCATCGAACAAGCACGAGGAAACCGTCGTATAGAATCCAAGGCCGCCGAACAGGGTTTCGATGCCCTGCAGAAATACGCCGTCGACTTGACCGCTCTGGCAGAGGAAGGCAAGATCGACCCAGTTATTGGACGTGACAATGAAATTCGTCGCGTTATCCGAATTCTCTGCCGAAGGACGAAGAACAATCCGGTTCTAATCGGTGAACCTGGTGTAGGAAAGACCTCGATCGCTGAGGGTCTCGCACAGAGAATAGTCAAGAGAGATGTACCGGCTAGCTTGATATCTAGACTATACTCACTCGATATGGGTGCTTTGATGGCAGGCGCAAAGTATAAGGGTAAGTACTCTATAAATCCTCCACAAGTGTATTTATGTATTTATATTACGATTCCGATAGGGGAATACGAAGAACGTATCAAGGCTGTCTTGAACGAAGTCGAGAAGGCCTCCGAAGATGGCGGTCCAGGCGTCATCCTCTTTGTTGATGAATTGCACCTCATCATGGCCGGGCGTGGCGCAGAAGGAGGAGGCATGGACGCTGCCAATCTCTTCAAGCCTCTTCTTGCACGTGGCAAGCTTCGGTGTATCGGCGCGACCACACTCGTCGAGTATCGAAAATACATCGAAACCGATGCGGCTCTCGAACGTCGATTCGCTCAGGTACTAGTGAACGAACCGAGCGTGCTGGAAACGATCAGTATCCTTCGAGGCATTCGGGAGAAGTACGAAGTCCATCATGGTGTCAGGATATTGGACGGCGCGTTGATACAAGCCGCGACATTGGCACACCGCTACTTGACATCCCGGCGTTTGCCTGATGCTGCTATTGATTTAGTGGATGAGGCTTGTGCTAGGTAAGCCATTTGATCCTTGACTCTCGGTTTGAATAGTATGCTTATGCAGTATTTCAGTGTGCGTGTTAATCGCGAAACAGAACCCGAGGCGATCGACAAACTTCAACGCAAGAGGCTTGAGCTTGAGATAGAAATTCATGCCCTCGAGCGAGAGAAAGATGCTGCAAGTAAAGAACGTCTGCAAGCAGCGAAGAAAGCTATTTCCGACGTAGACGAGGAATTGCAACCTCTTCAGGCCGCGTTCCAGGCTGAGAAGATGCGAGGCGATGAGCTCAACGTACTGCGACGGAAGATGGACGAACTCAAGGCGAAGATCGAAGAGGCTGAGCGAAGGTTAGTCAAGTTATTAATATCTTTGAGCCAAATGCTGATAATAATGCATCTAGACGCGACATTACCACTGCCTCCGATTTGAAATTCTATGCTGTCCCCGAAGTTCAAGCACGTATCGAGCAGCTAGAAGCGAAGAAGGCAGCAGAGGACGCTTCGACCGGCTCTGCAGCCGATGTAGTGACCCCAGAAGCCATCGCAGATATTGTTGGTCGGTGGACTAACATACCCGTCTCGAGGCTCATGTCCTCCGAAAAGGAGAAGCTGCTGAGGATGGAGAAGATTCTCACCGAAAATGTCGTTGGACAGCCCGAGGCGGTGAAGGCTGTGGCAAATGCTATCCGGCTATCTCGCAGTGGGCTCGCGAACGCTCAAAGGCCAATTGCAAGCTTCCTTTTCGCAGGCCCCAGTGGTACGGGTAAAACTCTTCTTTCAAAGACAGTAAGTCCATATCTCTTGGTTTCCTCAATCAGATCTGACCATTTGACTAGCTCGCGACACTTCTCTTCGACTCACCTGATGCTATGATCCGAATTGATGGCTCCGAGTACTCAGAGAAGCACTCCATTGCTCGTTTGATCGGAGCACCACCAGGGTACATCGGCCACGATGCTGGAGGACAACTCACGGAATACGTTCGCCGCAAGCCTTACAGCATCATCCTCATTGATGAAATCGAGAAGGCCTGTCGAGAATTTGTCACCCTCTTCCTGCAAGTCCTCGATGACGGCAGACTTACTGATGGTCAAGGGCGTGTCGTTGACTTCAGAAACTCGGTTATCATCATGACATCCAACCTGGGCGCTGCACATCTCAACGACATGGGCGATGGACCTGTTCGCCCAGAGACAAGAACGCTAGTCATGGGCGCGATACAAGGCCATTTCCCCCCCGAGTTCGTGAATCGTATCGACGAGATTGTCATCTTCCGGGCGCTCTCACAGAAGAATGTGCTGAAAATCGTGGACATTCGCCTCAAGGAAGTACTTGAGCGCCTCGCCGAGCGAAAGATTACGATCGACATCGACGACGTGGCGAGGAGTTACCTCAGCTCGGCCGGATATTCTCCCGCTTACGGCGCTCGTCCACTGAACCGGGCCATCCAAAGTGAACTCTTGAACCCTTTATCGATCATGATCTTATCTGAACAAGTTCTTGACGGCGAGGTCGTGAAAGTTCGCTTTGATGGACCTCACAATCGTCTGAACATCATCCCGAATCACGAAGCGACTGAAACTCAAGGGATGGATGTAGACTATGACGACGACGATATTGAAATTGAAGAGATGGATTAAGGGAATGTCGCCATCATGTAAAATAAGTTGTATCATTTCACTCCATGTACACCAAACGCATTAAAACTCAATTGTAGAATAGTATCACCACATGTACCTTTATAACAAGATTTCTCCATTCAATTCGATCTACCCCAGACTAAACTCAATCGTACTTCCACAGCATGTACATGTACAGTAAGTTCAAACTTCGACCGCCTCAGTGAATGACCATCATTTTGATTGATGATCACTCCCACCACTCCCATAGGCGCGAGGTCGTACACCGTCCTCAAACAATTAGGCGATGGTATGTTCGGGGTGGTTTGGTTATGTGATTGGCCTGGTGCTCTTCCCTCCACTGCCCTCCTCTCACCGATGCAACGCAGAGATAGTGCACGAGAGGAGTGGAGACACTGAAGCATCTGGTCGCCGTGAAGAGGATGAAGGAATTATTTACTTGGGAAGAGTGCATGAAGGCCAGAGCCTGAGAGTTGAAAGTAAGTACACTTCGCTGCAAAAATATTATACTAAATATTAATACGTAGATTTTGCGCACTATGCCGCCTCATCCTAATATCATATCCTTATATGATTTCTTCTTGTCCACTGATGAACTTGCGCTCTATATGTCTTCGATGCGATGGAAGGCAATTTACATCAACTCATCAAAGCTCGCAAAGGCCTTAAGCTTGCTGGTGGCCTCGTTTACACTATCTGTCGACAAATGTTAGGCGGGCTGGATCACATACACTCGTCGGGCTATTTTCATCGAGACCTAAAGCCCGAGAATATACTCATCACGACCGTTGGCCTTCATGAGTATATCTCCGTCTCGCCCAACGCCCCGCCCAACGCGCCACAAGAGAGAGACGGCATTGTCATCGTCAAAATCACTGATTTTGGGTCCGCACGCGCAATCGAGAGCAACCCGCGATTCACTGAATATGTCTCAGTTCGCTGGTACCGTGCTCCCGAGGTTATACTGCTCAGTCGGAATTATTCAGCCCCCGTCGACATGTGGGCTCTCGGTACTGTCCTGGCAGAGATTGTCAACCTTAAACCTTTGTTTCCCGGGTCGGGGCAAGTGGATCAGACAATCAAGCTCTCAGAGATTCTAGGCGATCCGAGCAGGGATTACGGAGTGGATGCTGATGGGACGCTGTTGGGTGGGGGTCCATGGCCTGAAGGGGTCAGGCTAGCACGCGAAGTCGGACTCACATTTCCACAGGTAATTAGCCGTTCAAACTTTTGATGTATATGAGGTATTTGCTAAAGGGCTTGAAGGATCCTTCACAGAGACTATCCACGCTGTTTGACGCGCATGTCCCACATCAGTTGATTCGACTTATCTCAGAACTGTTGCGTTATGATCCTGCCAAGCGCTTGACACCAGGACAGTGTTTGCAGCACCAGTACCTCTCGGAAGTAGCATCAAGCAACGACAGTATCCCCGTACCATCGGGTTTGGAGCGCTCCTATGTGTGCTCATTAGCAAGCTATAACGGCCTTGTCACTCTGGATGCTTCAGTGGATACATAGACTCTGATTCGCCACATTACGCGTTGTACCACCAACGTGTGCTGTATTAGGCTAGAAGAGTGCCGGATTGGCGCGGGCGATGTAGTAATTCAAGTTTACCACCGATGTACTATTTGGGGTAAACAGATATGACCTCAGTGTGGTGAATGGTGAACACTTGCTGTCCTGAAAACAAGTTTTATCGATGAAAGCACAAGCTCCGAGGCGAGGACTTTTGAGACACCCCTGTCTGCCCTTTTGACCACGTGCGACGTTTAGCAGCAGTTGAGCGTGCTGTTGTGGCACCAGAGCGTACACCATCCCGAACCTCCATCACCAACTTCATGGCACGATGAGCTCGTGGTCATCAAGCTCATCGTCGAGCTCAATGTCTGCGCAAGTAGATCTGCATCTTGCGGACACCAATATCTCCATTCCTTTAGGCATATTCATTGGCCTTCTCGCTTCATTCATCCAATCTCTCGGCCTCACAATCCAGCGAAAGAGCCACGTCCTCAATCAGCAACTTCCAGAGCATGAGCAGCGTGTAGAACATCGCAGACCGTGCGTGAATTTCTCCATATGTTGTGGACAGCAATTCACAACATGTTGCATGTTCTCGGCACTAAATCCGCTCTTCTGGACATTGCTTCGGGAATAGTCTCTGGCTACTGGGCTTCGCCATCTTCATATCTTCCAATATCCTGGGGTCACTAGTGCAAATAGCCTCATTGCCAGTTGTCATTCTTGCTCCTCTAGGCGCCGTATCTCTGTTATGGAATGCATTCTTCGCAAGAATGCTTTTGGGAGATGTTTTCTCTCCCTGGATGATCCTTGGAACCCTTCTCATTGCCGGAGGAGCCGTCCTCATTGCCGTTTTCGGTATCGTCCCCGAAACTACACACTCATTAGAGGATCTGCTTGCCCTTTTCAGGCGACCTCCATTCGTTGCCTACTTCTCTACTCTCGGATCAGTCGTCTTCGTCGCTCTCGTTGTTGTAAGCATCTTCCATTCTTTATGAAGATATGTTTCGTGATCTTGACTATGTATTAGAGCCATATAGTTGAATACTCCCTCTCGCGCCGCACCACCTCGTATGATACTCCATTGGTAACGACAACAACAACAACACCAGTGGTTCATGCTAACCTACCAGAGAACCCGTCTACCCTTACGACAGGTGTGACAAACACACTTAGCGAAGCTATCACAACCGAAAGGACACCTCTTCTCACCCGCAAGAACCGCACATTATCTTCTGCATCATCCACTAATTCATCATTCCTCACTGGCTATAAGGGAGCATCCATTCAGCGAACGCGGCTTCTGCTAGCCATTTCTTATGCTTCATTCTCTGGCATCCTCTCGGGGATGTGCTTAATATTTGCCAAGAGTGGGGTGGAACTACTTGTACTATCGTTACGAGGGCACTTTCAATTCTGGCGATGGGAGTCCTGGGTTCTAGTCCTGGGGCTCGTCGTTTTCGCCCTTCTCCAGCTCTGGTACCTTCACAAAGCACTTGTGTTGGCTGATCCGACCCTTGTCTGTCCTTGTACGTGCCATCACTATAAACGTTGGGAGGATTTGATTCTGATTGTTAAGGACATTAGCGGCGTTTTGTTTCTACAATATATCTTCGATCGTCAATGGTCTCGTATACTACGACCAGTTCTCCATGATCCCGCCCCTACATCTCGGCCTCGTTAGCCTTGGTATGGCTGTACTTCTCAGCGGCGTCTGGGTCGTCAGTATCCAGTCCTCAGATGATGCGGCTGAGGATAGTGATTGGAGTGATGGCGAGGTTAGTAGCGTGAGTGATGTCGAAGTTGCGTCCTCCCGACGACAATCACAACCATCCACTCGAGTGGATGACTATGTCGAAGAAAGCGATGGCGAAGACGCAGATGCCCTAGCGGAGCGATTGGTCAAGTCAGAGTCCAATATCGCAGAAATAGCGCCTTCCCTTGATCATGCTGCCGCTACACAGCGTCTTGGCCTTGGACGACCTCCACGGCCAGTGTCTTCTCGCAGAGAGGGCGACACTTCCACCCTATTACCCCCAACATCCTCTCTACGACCCTCTTCTCATGCGAGACAGTCATCTGACACTATTCCACTTTCTCTCGATACCTCCAATCGGTCAAGTCGACATCGTAGAAGGCCAACCATTGATACCTATGCAGGACGCTTCCGTAACCACGGCAGTAATACACATCTTACCTCTCCACGACATGCCAACACTCTATCTCATCTGTCCCCCGCGGTATCCACGCTTAGTGGATTCCAGATAGGGTTGTCTCCTGTGAGTCCTGGATTCTCTATCGTCCCGAGGGAACGGGGACCTAGGAGAATCAGCGGCCTGGGGACTTCTTCGGGCGAGGAATCTGGGCATGAGCGGAGGCGACGGACAGTGAGTGAAGGGGACTTCACCCGAACAGTGGCATTGTTGGGCGAAGACGAACAGCGGCGCGCTGATTTGGCTGAATCTGGAGGACACGCGCAGAGCGGCGACGATTCAAGTGACAACGAGGGGCGGGTCCAAGGATCTGGAACTCCTGATAGCGGCGCGAAAGGCAAGGGTAAGATGGGTAGCCGACCAGCGAAAGGCCGATGGAAGTGGCTGAAGGGCGTCTTCACGACGCGTCGGGACTGATTTTCTGCTGGATTGATGGAATTGTGTAACTCCGTGCGTTATACTGAGTACATGGACAATGTGGAACGTGGTCTACGCGCTTCTACGCGGTGATGTACGGTCCCAAAGGCCTGCACAGGGAATCTACGCGTTTACGAACGTCGCGCGCCAAGACTAAGCGAACCCTCGTAACCGTGTGGCACACGGGGAACTGGCGAGCCGGTTACCAGCCACCCGAAAAGGTTTGGTTCAAGGCACTCGACTGAGAGTCTCCTTCAATAGATCTAGAGACTGTCATGCAGTTACAGGTACTGTGACTTACCGCTGCAACGCAGAAAGTGTAGTAGGCATCGCGAGAGCATGAGAGTACGGTAGAGGGCAAGGTGGTTGGTACTATGGTATTGGTGGGATAGAGAAGACGGTCACCGGTCATGAGAAATGCCCATATGGAAATCAAAATGGAAGTTTCGAAAGATGCTTTGATGAACGTATTTTATTATATACACGGTTGTCATGGTCAGATACATACAGTAAACTTGACCTTGGAGGGTATATCTAGAGGTCCTGTAGTGCGACGCCACTCATGCAGTGTTGGGGAGCCCGAGGGAGCCCGTGAGCCTCCATTTGCCCTTCGTTGCGCCTTGCGACGCGATCGACGCGCGAATACACTTTCAGGAATCAGGGACATGATCGTGGGAAAGCGTAGTGCTATTTTTGCCATTCAACGAACCGTCCTTTCGTGGTCGACCGTCGAGCTCAGAGTGAAGTTGGCCATGTGCGCAGCGGGGAGGTTGTCTACGCCAGCCGAACGAGGTGCTCGGAAGGGAACATAGCACACCGTGAGGCCGGTTATTTAATTGAGGTTCATGGCTGTCGCGTGGGGTGTGAACGCATCTCTGCGACCCTGATAGTGATTGTCGAAGATATTTTTCAGTGAGAAATAACGGATGGAATATTAGGAGAAGACCAAGGTTCGCTCGGTTCCCCTTTGCTGCTGTAATTTCTTGTTTTCCTTCTTTCTGCGATGACAACGGTGGCGACTGGGTCCCGACGGCCTGCTTTACCTCCAACCGCTGTCGCCGCTTCTCCGCTGAACGACAAGCAGCTCAAGTCCAGTTGGTCAGACCTGGCCCTACGCAACGACGCGGATAGAAAGTCGTCGTTTACGCGTTCTTTCGCCCAGAAGGCTGCTGCGAACCTCGTGTCATCAAAGCCAGAGCCTAAAAGGGATACCGGCGCGTCTCAGTCGATCATCAACATTCCGCCGCCGCAAAAAATCGCTTCTCGTTCCAACCACCACAATCCTTTATCCACCGCCCCCGCCGTCGCTGCCACAAACGGCCCAGAAGAACTCGACGCCGACGCGCTAGCGCGAGAGCTTGACTACATTACAGTAACAACCCCCGACTCAAACGCTCTTTCTCACCCCGCCAGAACTGATAAGGCTTCCCGCATCCTCGGCATCAAGCATCGCAAGAGTATGGAACCCATTCCTGCGTCGGCCAGGAACTCTATCATGTCCACCCATTCTGCCCGGGACCCTCCTCCTACTCCTTCAGCGACACCCACCCTACCACTCACGTCGCTCTACGTCGTATCGGGCCTTCCAAAGTCGCCGCATACATGGACCCTTGCCGACCCAGACTCAGTAATGGGGTTGCATCATAGCGACGGCGCGGTGAACAGGTGGTGGAGGCCCGAGGTCCTTGGAAGCACCGTTAGCCCCGGTGCAGGGGGCGGCAAGAAGAAGAAGCGAGGCAAGGGCGAGGAAATTCTGAAGGGCGCGGGTGCTCTCTCGAAACAGGAAGTTGGAAAAATGCTTTCCAAGGCTCTCAAGGTTAGTATGGTCGTTCTCTTTTGCAGAAGGCAGCTCATTGGGCAATGGTCGTAGCTCTCCTTCACTCGAGAAGTCGAGATCATTGCTTCTACCCTGCAGCCGGCTTCCACGGTTCACACCTTCACTTTTACTCTCCCTGCTCCGTCAACGCCTCTCGCACCAACTCCCTCCGGTGACCTTCTCCGTGCATCCATTCTTACCACCTCCGACAGGCCCATCTCCGCTGTATCTACCTCCTTTGCGTACGCCCATGATGATCCATTTGCGCGCCCATCCTCCGCGTACCTAGGTCCTCCAAGTCTACTTGGACACGGATCAAACCCTCATCTGAATGCCCCGCGTCCCTTCTCTGCACACTCCCCTTTCACTTTAAGCGGCCCTGCGGCTTCCTCGACACCTACGGAACTCGCCCAACCAAGTACTGTAACATACCATGGCGTTTGTCTTACCGTCTGGTCTCATGCTGACGCCGAGCGCTCCAATGCAATTCGCAGGACCCTTGAGGCAGGCCGTTCCCGCAAAGAATCGGCCCAGTCCCTCGTGGCCTCTCGTCTGAAGTCTCTTCGTGCCGATGCCAATGGTATCAACGTAGACTCGCTGAACAACGGTGATCCCACTACCCAGGCCCGTCGAACGGCCAAGCAATCCGCCCGTGGTCCCTGGGCAGATGCTGAAACCGACAACGAAACGGAAAATGATGGCGCAATGAGTGAAAGCGACTTCGATGTCGCTAGCACTGTTGGACACGGTCCCGGTGAAAGCACCCTCTTCCTCCCTGGAGACACCGTCTTCTGGCTTCCATACGCCCTCACGCTTGTTTCCCGGCATCCTATATACGACCTAATGCGCGATTACCTTACTCTCTCCTGGGCTCGCTTCTCCAAAGATGTCCAGTCGCACACCCTTCAAATCTCCAAGATTCTAGCTCACCCTGCTCCTCGCGCAGGCGAACTCATTCGGCTCGATGCGTCGCCCAAGGCTGACGGTTCTGCCAACGATACGGCAAGTCTCGAAGTGATCGCTCGTTTCCCTGGTGGTCTGGACTTTGGACGTGGGCTCGTAGATATCAACTTTACTATGTGGCCACTGTTCAAATGCCTCAACATCGACAACATTCTCACCATTTGCGAGATCGCCCTCTCCCCTACTGGTCGTGTTCTCTTCTTCTCCCGTCACCCTGCTATGCTGGGCATCGCTGTATCAACAATAAAGTACCTCGTCGAGCTTCGCGGCTGGAACGGCATCGCACTCCCCGCCGTTCACTCTCGAGACGCCAAGATCTACATTGACGATCCAGGTCCATGGATTATGGGTGCTGCCACCGAAATGCGCTACGCTATCCGCCCTGCGCCTGAAGTGTGTGTATGCGACCTCGATATCAACTACCTTTCCTGCCCCTCGCCTCCTCCCGGTGTTGTCTCTGTCAAGCAACAGCGGGAGAAGTACCGCCGAACCCTGCTCGGCGCGTTTGAGGCTCATTATCATCCTGATCATTGCATACCGAGCGAATTCAAAGAGGCCTTCCCTGCTGGTCGGTTCAGACCCGTGTGTAAAATACAGGCCAAGCGAGGTGCGGGTTCGAGCGCGGTCGCTGAGCAAATCAAGCCGCCAGAGTGGTGGCATTCGACGAGGATTATACAAGCATTTGACATCGTCCTACAGGATAAGGTGAGCAATATGCTTTGTGCCCAGTTGAGCCTCAACTCACGCACAATATAGTTCAAGAAGCCTTCACTCTTGAAGCGTATATCGATGTTTGGAGCTGTCAAGCGTGCACCTCAACTCACCGCAGCTGAGCAACTCATACAACTGTCTATCCGCAAACGCGCAACCGCCTTCGTCGACGCTAGAGATGATCTGGAGACCAAGATAGGCCGACTGTCAAGACGCTTGAACTTCTTGATGACTGAGTCGGATCTTTGGAGAGACAAGTTCGTGACGTTCGAGCAGTACGCCGAGAAACTCAGTGCGGAGGCCACTCAACTTCGGGCAAAGATCAACAAGGAGCAGAGGGAGACCAAAAGGCTAAGTGGACTGGTGTCAATGACGACAGCTGAGAAGGCCAAATTAAACAATCGTGCGTTGAACTTTCTAGTGTTGTTTTACTTACTTGATGGTAACCTCCCGTCTACAGAACTGAAAGACACGGAGAGCGCTCACAAGGAAGCTATGCTCGAGCTGGAGCGGATGAGGGAGACCATGGAGCGGATGGAGCAGGAGAGAGCTGAGATGGTGGCCGAAGTCGAAGCCCAGATCGAACGCGCACTTGCATCTATGACGGTTGACATCAGCGAGTCGGATTATGGAAGTTCAAGGCCGGGCAGCCGGATGTCGTCCACATCTGCCGGCAATCCACTCCCTGCATCCCGCTCTCGCCGTGCCAGCGACGCTGGAATGAGCAAGTCGAGTAACGGGCGGCTGCGTTCCTTCCCTACTGATACAACTCTAGCGGAGACATTCGACGGAGACGATACTATCGTTGGTGTTACTCCAGCAGCAGGGGTGAACAAGGAGAGGGAAACAGGCACCATCGAGGAAGCTGATGAGGAAGATGAGATGGTGTCGGCATCGAAGAAGAAGCGATTCTCTGCTACGGAGGTTGACGTCCCACAAGACGGCATGAACGCCGTCGACGAGGGCATTAGCCAGAAGAGTGACAAGATTGCTCAGAAGGTCCTCCAAATCCAGCAAAAGGTATGCATATAGCTCCAGCATGTAGCATGTGAAAAACGATTGTATTGACATTGTGGTGTTGATAGCTGGAGACTGCACTTGCAACTGATCGCCGAACAGCGCGATGGCGGTCCCATATGAATGGGAACTACGAAAGCGGAGATGATCTTTCGGAGTCGACGCACACTCGGCCTCGTCGACCAAAAGGAACCAGAAATAGAACCCGTTCTGGGACTCAGTCGTCGACCCAAACCAACAGCAGCACAGTCACGCATACCGATGATGGTACTTTGTCAACCGCCTCAAATTCGCGGCTAGTGGTGACGGTTCCCGACAACACAACTCCTACAAAGGCTCAGGAATCCGATGCTGATGTCTCACATCTCTCCGCAAATGCCTCAACCATTTCTTCAGCCACCGCCCGCCCTATATCCCCTTCCCAGTTGACACCGATGACCCCAGCGTTGACGCCAGTCACTGCTAGTGTGACAGATGATTCTGACACCGACTTCCAGAGCGCCTACTCGACTAGCCCCAGGGAAAGCTACGGGGACTTCGACATCGCCCAGAACGCTGCAGATGCAAACCTTGATGATAGGGTCCCTATTCCGCTCAAGTTAGACTACCATCACCCGGATAATCTGCCCGTTTTCGCCAAAAGCCGACGTGAACGCCTATCCAGCACCAGTACTGCTACAGTCATAAGCCCCAGCGACATGGCAGAGCCTAGCCCGACTTTTAGTGAAGATACCATTGTGTCTCAGGGACGCAGTATGTCTAAACATATCTAAATTATTTAGTGTCCAGTTTACGAGGTAAGATACCCGATGTGAATTGTGGTGCAGGACCGACCACTCTGATACAGGAAACATTTTAATTCATACTACTTCCAGTTGACATTCATTCACTTTTTCATTCGTTCATTTTTTTTGAAGCTCGCCGTCCCCCACGTTCATTCCGTTTGTGATTGGTTACCGATTATCATTCGCACTGTACACATTTACATTTGGCTATGTCCTGCATTTACTAGTCCATTTTTCGTCGCAAATTGAGCATCCGTACTACCGAGCTTATCTGGTCGTAGAACCATGATTGGGAGGATTTATCAGGAATGAAGACAAATTTGTCCTGTTCTTTACCGGCTTTGTGAGTGAATCGAATGCCTGTATCTTCAATTATGACTCCAGCCACATGAGTGAAGGGTAGGTCCCAGTCGAGCTTGAGTTTGTTAGACCAGAAAGACAGAACACGTGAAGTAGTCAGCAAAACCACGTTGTCGCCTCCATGAACGTCTAACAACCGTCTCAGACATAAGGAACGCAGAAGAAAGAAACATATGACACTCACTGATGTGGGCAACATACGATTCTTTCCGATAAGCCCCGTTTTCGAGGTCGCGCATCCAATATTGACCCGTGGCTTCTCGAGCAGAATAAGGCTGTAGAGAGATGTCATCAGGTACAGAGTTATAGAGCTTATTGTTCAACGCTCACGCTCAGAACACCGTCAGACGGCACCAGTCTCGGCTACAGTGAATCATTAGTGTCTTTAGCTGAGCAGAAGTTGACGTTGCATCTACCAGCCTTGAACGATCTCGTGCGGGGTTGTCAAATACGGTAGTGGTGTTCCGTATGCCTATTTTGCGAATGTGAGTAGATCGCATATATGGCACATGTACGTACGGCCTACCTTCGGACACGTTTGAAGCTAAATCAAACACACCAACGACTGGCTTGGTTACGGCGCTACTTGTACTAAGTCGCGGCATTTAGCATAAGATATTGGAATGAAGCTCACCCTACCAATCCTTTGCCTACTCCCTTGAAGAACCCCAGTGCTCCTTCATTCTCAGCGCCTTCAATCGGTTTCATCTAGATGGAGTAAATTAGAAGAGTGGTAAGATCGACCGTTCAGCGGTAACTAACCAATACTCCTTCCATCGCGCTCGCCACGCTGCTTGCAAAGGCTTCGCCTCCAGCCGCGACGCCATATCTGGTATGAGGCATAAATAACCGTGACATGAACGAAGAAGGAAGCATACATAGCATGCCGGGGCTTGTTCCTTCTTTGAGTCATACGACGCCGAGCCTGATATTCAGAATCAAAAGTAGCAGCAGAGAGGCCTTGAAATGGATCAGCATCCGTCGAATGCACATCAGTTCATTGTTGTCAAACTGACCTTTGCCCACGCTGCTAGTTATTTTAGTGACACTGTCGCTTACACCGAACACAGTCTTTTTCACGAAGCTGGCCGCGCCCTTGAAACAGCACATTAATACGAACTCGAAATGAACAACGACAGTCTTACCTTGGCGATACCAATGCCTAGCTCCTTGTTGCCGTGCATGACGACTCCATTGAACGGTTCGTAAAAGATATCCGCCACGCCAGAGCTAACGTTTGTGAATAGGCCTACTGGGTTACCAATGAAATCCGCCGAACCGAGTATGCGATAGAGCTGACGTAGAACATCTTGTCTATAGTGATACATAATCCTGTTCAACAGCTCCGGCTGCGTAAGACGCATATCCTTGATGCCCAGCGCGTTGAGTTCGACAGGCGCATCATTGATGTTCCCGACAGTCATGGTCAGGGCGTTTAAGACAACAGCCAGCGGGTTTCGTAAGCTCAATCTAACAAAGTGATGCTCGCTTAGATATCCAGAACCAGCAAGCGGACCGCTTACTTCTCGTCACTGTTAACGCGCCCGGTTCGCATGAACGACAGAGACAGCTTGATCGGTTGTAGTTCAAGGACTTCGAAATATAAGACTTGTCCAACAGCTGTTTCTTGAGGTTCGGAAATATCCGTGGGCTCGTTGATTAGGATACTAGAAGATGGCCATTGGACAAGCACAACACCATTGCCAAGGAGCTACTCACTCGACAGTATCTTCCTCCCATGAAGCACCTTTGATTTGGATGAGATCATAAAGGGCGAAGAGCAGGTCCTCGTCCGCTTCAATAGTGAGCGCTTGCAGAAGGACGGAGAAGTATTTGATGTACAGTACACCGTGCGCTTGAAGATGGTGAGAGAGGGTTGAATTAGAATCAGATCGCTTCTTACCTTGGTCTTTCAGCAGGGCAACGGAAGCCTGGATAGTTGGAAGAGCAGCAACAGCGCTACTTTCTTTCTTGACGGGAGTTGGCTGTAGTACTACTGGGTAGATCGCATCATGTAGTTGATTGTCGATTTGGAAAGTGCCGACTGCCAGATGGACTTCTTGAGCGGCAGGACTGTCGGTGTAACCAAAGCTCAAATTGTCGACGGAGATGTATAGGACTTCCAGCGACTTTCGATTCAGCAACGAAATACCAATGCCTGCCAAATCGAACGCGATAGCCAAGGACGGCGTCGTATCTTGAGCGTCTATTTGGAAGGCCTCGATACCCTCTTGCTGGCGTATGGACGCTGTTGATCCTCGCCGCTTAGGTTTATAGATGCTCCTATCTGGATTATAGTTTGTTATCCGTAGAATTTGTTTAGGCCCGTCCGCTCTGATATCCAGGGAAACGCCCTTCGCTGTCCTGCCTCCGGGAGCCTAGGTTAGAAGGGGAGTCAGTCGCTAGTTATCGTGTTTGTTCCACATAGAAGGAGACACACAGTGAGCATAAAGGGTAACAAATCGCCGATTTCCATAATATCAACGGCTCGACGTTTCTGCCCCACGGTAAGCAGTATTTGCTTGTCTCGGGCAGCAGGATAATCCCATGCGTAGCATATGGTGGTGTGTGGTTGTACGGTGTACTCCTGTACCGAATTCTTGGGAGGGCGTTCGTCCTAAATAGCGTTACTGACTAGAATGTCACTATGATGGAGTCCTTACCTTCTGAGAAACAACAAAAGCCAAGTCCGTGCGATTTTCTATTACGAACGGCCAGTCGTTACCCGCGGCCGCAAAAGTCACGAAGATCGTCGAACCGTCGACTTGAATGTCAGTGCGAATCAAACCAATCTTCCCAGGGTTGCGAAGGTGCACTGGACCGATATCTTCAACGTTAAATGGTGGGGACCTTGCGCCAAGGTTATGAAATTCCACCAGGAGACGGAGGCAAAGCTTACCAACGGTCGTCGCCTTGTCGTGGGGAAGTAGCTACTACGAGGAGATGCTCTTGGCTAGCTCGCAGTGTATTGAGGTGCTGCCGCTGACCGGGTTCGAGTTGGGTGCTGGTGGGAGTTCCATGCTCGCGAACCCATAGGGTCTCGTTCAAGACATTCTTCAAGACGAACCGAGGCGTAATCGTAATAACCTTTGTCAACTTGTACTTACCAAGCCCCTCTGCCCAAGCAAGACCTATATGAAGTTCCTCCTTTCTATTTTTGGAGGGCATGACGAGGGCAGTCTCCGCGGCAGGCGCTTCCAGGCTGATCATCTACTCCCGCCAAAGGTGAATTGGTGGAAATATGGCAGTGTAATAATTACTACCTTGGACCAAGCGAAGTCTCCTACTTTGAAAGTAAACTCGTGGGCATGATTCTGAGGATGGGACAACACTTGAATGACAATGAATGGGTTAGAATCACTGGCCGACAAGATATATCACTTACTGAAAGGTTGCGTAGAGCTGAGTACATCTGTCACACAACAGAGTTTAACATTAGTTAGGTAAATGGAAGAAATAAAATAGTACCTAGAGATGTATCCCCAGCGGCCTCCGCAGGAGGACCAGCACGGCCTATACGCGTGGACTTGACAAAGAACGGCAATCCAGCTTTATTGATCACCAAAAACGGACTGTATATTTGAACTTTGAATGCCCCTCCGGAGTCTGGATATCGCCTACAGTAACGTTAGATCGTGTTGAACACGCATAACATTACACTGACACGTAGTTCAAATTGAGCTCGAGCTTACGTCCCTGCGCATCACGCAGAGTGAGTCGCTTTTCAATATCGAAATCCGAGTTGCCGTCTGTATTGACGATCGCAAAGTCGCTCTGTTTGAAGACTACACAATTCAGAGAAACGCCAACATGAGCAGAAAGGTCTCACCAGTGTCTTGAACTTCTATGTTGAGTAAGACAAGATGACTGAGTTCTACGCAATGAACTGGCATTATTCCGCCTTTGCGTAAGTAGCTCCGCCAGTTCTGGTCTGTATCCTTGTCGTAGACGCGATATTGAAGGTTATATGGCAATAAGTTTTCTAGCTCCAGTGGTGCGCGCAACTTCAGCTGAATCCTAGGGATCTTCCTGGGCTAGGTTGAGCGGATTACTATGTCAAGTAGATACCTGACTCACTTAAACTGAGTACTATCGTCGCCGCTTGTTTGCGCCCATGCTTGAAAGCGAAACGCAGCTTCTTTGGGGTCAGTATGCGGGCATCGGATAGTGAAGGATTTTCTGGCTATCAGATCCTCCCAACGTATAGCCGAAGACCATTTGTACCCAAAGCCCTCTGGAACATGGATTCAGTCGAGCGATAATGAGTGATTGAGACATGCACTCACGGTCAGGTTGAATTCTGACTTTGGTTTTCCCCACAGTTTCAATCGGGAGGGCGTAGTCGTACCCCGGCGGAATCTTCTCAATGGAAGAGACTGGATGTCCAGTTTGGTCGACCAATGTCAGTTCCAGAGGGTACAGCGTCTGGTTTTCAATCTGATATGTGGATCTAATAACAACGACTTTCACGGTGTCTTCAACTTTGATCTCGCACAGGAGCCGATGTGAATGTCTGTCGGCTCTTTGCAGCGGAAAGACACACTCCCCCTCTCTATCGACAGGGACACGTAACTCGTCCCAGGGTTTATTTTCGAACCCGATACCAAGATGATTTTGGTCTGAAGAAACGTGCTAAAGGGCATGTTCGAACAGCGATACGCGGCAGAAGATACGACAACTCGCCTCTCTTTGTGTTTGCCAGTCGCCAAATCTCCAGTCCACCGTCTGTCCGTGAGCTATTTTCGTGCGACTAGGGACTCGTGCAGAGTGTTTGTTGCTAGCAGTAGCATCTGGAGCAGCCCAAACCGAAATCGGGTACCCTGTGCGGTTCCATATGCGATACGGCGCGTAGCTACCACGAGCTCTTTGAAGGACTCGGTCACCCTCTTTACCCCACATCTTCCAGGTAGTGGCGACAAGTTCAGCGAATGCGGCGCTAAGGTTGACATCCAGTCGCTCGCGGGATGACATTTTCAAGTTCAAGCCTTCGGAAGGGACACTACGGCGGACCTAGCGAATACGCTGCGTTAGAAACGCCTCCTAGGGAACATCGAAACCTACCGAAAGTGTAAAGGACCAAGGATCGATCACTAGGGAAACATCAGAGGCGCCGATTGCGAATGGGTAACTCACAAGGCTCCCAGTGCGAGTTTACCATGTTCCAGTAGTTGATTTGCGCAGCAATAGTCGTGGTCGCTTGAAGCTGTTTTGGCGTTGAGATAAAATGACTCAGGTAGGATGAGTACTCGCCTCTCCAGACCAATCCTTCGCGCCTAGGATGAAGGGCTTTACTTTCAAATGTAGCATTGGTTGTTCATGCATATCCCCGATCAGAATGAGCCTGAATCCATCGATAGATCCTGAGAGCTAGGAATCACTCAACATCATGAGCGACCACTAGCGTTGGCAAACATTACCTGCTCCTTCGATGTTACTACGTTAGCCTGTCCAACGGGCTCCCTACTACCGATTTCCGGCGCCCGCACCATCGCCAGTGATGTAGTCGACTCATCGAATGATGGATTAGAGGTTTGAGGGTTGGCCGATGAATTACCTGAGGAGTTGGTATACATAGCTATCGCTTTGTTTACGATACTCATAATGAGGGTGATATCGCGATATGATGCGCGAAGGACAATTGGTTTGGAGGTGATTTCGATGCTAGATAACTGCTGTGAGGATGATGTCCGAGAATCCAAGGATAGGGTTAAGTCGACGTCGTCGAGGAAGCGGACGTTTTCCGTATCTCTACCCATACGTAATAGAGACATTCCCAATTTGTTGATGGTGAGTGCAAGTATGCCCTAGATATTGTTCGTTATCGTAGACTAGCGGTGTGTAGCCGGAGGGTTGACCTACCTGCTGTGCTATTAAAATGTGTTCAATAGCTAGTCTAATGGACTGAGATTCAGGGTCCGTATCGTCCGCGAGGACACTGATGGACACATCGTGAAGGTCGAGGCGGAAGTCAAAGGCACCGGCGCTGCCACTACGTGAAGGGGCAGCCTGAGGGGCTACGGCACTGGATGCCACTTGTTTATCTTTCTGTGGCGGGAAGGCACTCAGAACGAATTTGAGTAAGGCGAAGACAGGGTCGATCGAGAAGATGATTTGAGGTGCATCTACAGTCAGAACAGCAAGAGACGTAGGGGTATCTCCACCAGACATTGTGTACAGCAGCATGAACTGGTTGCGATTGTGGTGTGAAGCGGGGATAATCTCCCTGAATGTAGAGTTCCCCGGCCTAGTATTCATGATAGTAAAAGACTGAAGGACAACTTGAGCTTCTCCCGAGCCGTTGGAGAGCATCTTGAAGCGCAACGAATTACCCTTCAATGCGAATCTCGCGATCCCATGGTCTTTGATGTTGGACGGGGTTGTTGCCCTCGCGTCGTACAGGTGCAGCTTGATGGCGTTCACGATGACAACTAGATCAAGCTTTGACCTTATGGTTTGACTGGACGACGTGGTTGCAGGACGAGGCTCTGGATGGAAGGCGACGGCGGAATCGGCTATAGGGGACGCTTGGGACGCTTCAGCATGTGACAAGGCATCGTTTGCGTTTGTATCAGAGGGCCCAGAGAAGATGCGAGGAACTGCTTGGGACAGTTGGAAGAGTAGCTTGTATTGAACCTGTGTCAGATGTAGACGGATATCTGATATGTTCACCGAGAGCTTTCAGGAAAAGAGTATTAGCTATTGTTATGGTAAAGAAGTTAATTACATATACCTGAGTTTCAGGCGAGTCAGTATCTTTACTGTACTCTACACCCAATCTCTGCAGCATTTCAGCCTTGATGTTGATGTCATCGATCATCTTCAGCGTTGAAACTTCGCCGTCATGATAAAGGTGCGAGGCCAGCTGTACTCCTTGAAGGCTGGCATTTAGCTGTTGGTCGGAATCATCGTAGGCATTTGATGCTCTCATCTCTCCGAGGCGCATGACGAGGGTGTCCTGGCTGTTCAGCGGGTCGGATGGGAAAATAAGAATGGGCGTGCTGACGGAAACGTCGAACTTCATCCTTTCGATCTCGGAGGCTCGCTGAACGGCAGCTTGTGTCGCAGCATCATACAATCCTTTCAACTGAGCTAGCTTTGTGGTAAACATATAGAGATCATGCAGAGGCTGCTCGATGAAGTATAACTTCATTGAAGCTGACTTGAGATAGACAAACGATTTGACGCCACTGTAGTCTTCCGCTGTTAGATCGAATGTTTCGTACTTGAATTCAGCGAAGTTCTCCCCCTCGATAGACAAGATATCCTTGAAGTTCGGAAGAGCGCTGTGAACGTTGTCATTACTCAGAGCAAGGTTACCGAGTTTCCCGGTGATCTCCATAGTAGTGGGATGAAGAAGGACGGCAACATTTGCGGTGGACAAGGAGAGCGTGGCGAAGCTCTCGATGCCGTGGATAAAGCGAACTGGATGTCCGTTAGTACAAAATATGCTGCGGGTGTGAATGCATCCTACCCTGAGCACTGGCTAGCGTAACTAGCACACGAATCTTCTCCTTCTTCGCTTGCTGGGTGATTGCCTTCTCGTCAACCTGCGGGGAACTCAACTCGGCCTGTAATTGCGGGGTGGTAGGAGACGCTTGCGCCACGAAGGTAGACATGATGAAGTCGTATAGTGAGATAACAGCTTCAGGAGCTGCCCGGAATATGAATGTCGAGAGCTTGATATCTACGTGTTGATCTATCCCTTCAAAAACAGAGATGAACTCCGGCGACGCTTTCTGCGCTCTGTTGTAAGTCATCGTAAGCAGGTCACCTTCTTGGTTCTCATCTTGATCGCTGGACGAAATCAATTTCAAAGGTTTGTCGTCCGGCTGTATCAAGTCCATAGCAATAGATCTATGCTCGAGTTGGTGAGAGAAGTGTTATATAAATGAGGATTCAAAGCTAACCTCAAGCTGATGTCTACTTTCATGTCGAACTTGGCTTGGGCAATAGACATAGCAAACCTTTGGAACGCTATGGATCCCAAAGGTCTCTCCGTATTCCGCCCTGTAGACTTTGATATAGTAGCCCGTAGATCATCGACTCTGAAGTCACACTCGAAGACATGATGATGCAACGCCAAAGGCTACATTATTAACCACAATCAACTTCACAGCCGGAAAAGAAGATCAGCGAACTCACATCTGAGCTGTCCTGACTGCTTTCGCGCCCGACCTGTGATTCTTGGTCACTCGATTCTAAATCCGGAAGTTCCTCAACATGATACTCCTTTCCGACTTCGCTGGGAAAGAACTTCTTGTTGAATTGAAATCCCGTCTCTGGTCCCGAGGGGACCGACAGCGGGGCGTCATCTGTGGGGAAATTGGGCATGCAGACGTCAATCAGGCGCATAAGGGCCTTATATTTCGTGTCCGAGAAATTGAGGTGTAAAATAGGTAGTTTCCCAACGATTTTGAAGCGCGTGATGTTAAGAGCAGCGGGCACAATGGAGCTTTGCACTTGGAATTCAAGGTTAGTCCGCTCTAGGAGATGTAAGGTGTCTCTCGATTGAGCTGTGAGTGCATGTCGACAAGATTCCAGGTCGTCGCCAAGGATGAACTGCAAAGGTTATTAGACACGACATTATCTGGAGATAGTTGAAAGAAGTACCTGCGCGGATTCCAACCTGAACTTGAATTTGTCGTATACCATGGATTCGAGCTCCTTATGATCGTGCTCCGTATAGGCTTGTTTGCGTTTGGCATTGATAGTTCGTTTGTTGGCTTGGCGGTCGGCCAGCTCGCTCTCGATAGCGATGTGCCCAGCATCGACAATCAAGTGTTTGCATTGGGTAGTAGTGATGCTACTCGCATGTCAGTACACCCTCCGAGCATGAATTCCAGCGCACATACCTTTCGGGAATGATGATAATGGGTGCGCTCATGTCGACCTGTATATCAAGTGTCTTCGAGGTCTCCAACGCATATTCCAGCACGGCACGACTTTGAGTTCGGAAAGCCTCCAAATTCTCACTCGCCGCGTTCTACACAGGGTCAGAATAGCATAAGTGGACGAATAGAAGCGAACGAACGAGCAATGCTTCAACAGATTCCAGTTGACTCGCCGGCGGTTTAAAGAACTTGTAGATGGCCTCGATGTACCCTCTATTGTAAACGATTTCCATAGGTCGCAGGCGGAGTGTGACGGCGTTGTCGGCACGTTCATCTAAGGGATTCTTTTCAAATTTGAAGAGAAAGAAAGATTCGTCCTCGCTACCCGACTCGGAGGTAATCGCCTGTTCGTCGCTCTGTACATCCTTCACTTGAACTATCTGAGAGTAAAGCGTCCCAGGAGTTGTGTAGTCATATACACTGAAATTACCGAGTGCGACAGAGGCCTCGATGTTATCAGGCCGCTGTATCCCAGTAGCACGGAAATTTTCGAACACAATCGACAAAATATCCTTCGGCGTACCACATGGGTCGAGCTGCAGCGAGAACGTGCCCTTCTTCAGGTGTGCACCGGCCGTAAGCTGCAACAAGTTCCGCGAAAGAGCCCCAGAGGGATCATCTGCCTCGATCTCAAATTCTTCCTCTGGCTTTCCGAAATTCGGGTCTCCCGTAAGTTCCTCCCACATGGCCTGCGTGGGAGCACCGTCACGCTCTGGGTCCCATTCTTCTTCTGGCTGCTGAGTTGTACCCGTGCCAAGGAGCCAGCCCACCCAGCCTTGGTTCTGCGCTTCCCGCTTGTTCTTGTCGTCGAGTAACCTCCGTCGTAGTCTTTTGTCCCGGGCTAGTTCGCTCGCTGCCCTAGAGCGGTAGGAGCGAATATCCTCGTAAGAAAGCTTTCTTTCCAAGCTATCGATCTCTTCGAGTTCCTGAGATAGATACTTCAATACAGAAGCAACAAAGCTCTGATTAGAACCAACGTACCTCTGGCGTGTGTGCACCTGTAAGTCGCTTCTGGCGGAGCTCGATGTAACGAAGGCGTCGTTCGCGACGTTCGGCAAAATATTCCCATGTCCACGTCTTGTTATGCTCATGAACCCCGTCACTGATTGCATCCAGCGCAAAGCGAAATCGTGCTTTGGCGCTGTTTTGAGCAAATACTTCCTCCTTGGGCCGGTATTTTCGATACTAACCAGGCTATTAATAGCGCGAATATCCCGAGGGCCAATATACATTACCTGCACTTGCCGAACATAGAAATGATACATTTCGATCAACGAAATCGTATCACGATACTGGTGTTCATCCAGTCGGAAGCCGACTTCACCAAACGACAGCTGAATGTCATATTTTGGACGCGTTTTGCTGATCCGTTTATTGATCGTCATCTAGACCGTCGAAACGCCACCATGAGGATCACGAACCCTTTTGCCGTCATAATGAACACTCACCCTTCCTTCACCGGAGATAGGTTTAAGGATGAACTGATGTTCGCCTGACTTATCCTCTGTACTGATCTAGATAGCGTGTTAATTTACGTGACGTAGACTGCTAAACATAATACCACGCACCATTTCAGCAAACTTTTTCGTGGCCTCCACTGGAGAAAGTCCGGCCAAGCTCGGCGCATCGGTATCGAAATAAACAGCTAATGATTGTAACTGCCCCAGCTGATCAGACTTTGGGTAAGTATATGCACCTAAACGTGGCTGCTATACTGTTTACCTTGTGCACGGTCCTGACGAAGCCTTCTATGAAGGCAGGCTCCCAGTTCTCGTTTACAGAGTACGCGGTGAAACCAGCCAAGGTAACGCCCACGGCGAACGGATGCTAAAAAGTATGTCTGAAATGAAGCAACCTGAGAATTTACGTGTTCTGTACGCTTACCCCCGGCACGCTCAGCTTGTCTTCGTATCGGATATGAACTTTCTTGACAGTTATCTGCACGTTGTTGATAATTTTGGCCATCATCGCTTGGATAAGGCCTTGCGACTGCCGCTCGTCCGCATCATTGCCTTGTAGCAACCACATGTAAGTTAAGAAGCATCGTTCCCGGGAATGGATTGGAATGGATGCTCACCCTGTATATTAGCTGTTTTGGCGTCTGGTTTCACATCCAAGCTATTAACGCGGGCCATCTTGAGCGTATGCATCCGATCCGCTTCCTCCTCCGCATCATATTTAGCTTGTGCTGACGGGATTACTAGAAGATAGACATCTTCTATCAGCACCTCAACGGGCTGGTTTCCGAGGTTCAGCCAGTGTAGAGACAAGGTGAAATTCCCCAGGTGTCCTAAAGAGGCGTGATGTCAGATAGATTGCCATGCGGTCAACCCACCATACCTTCCGCGACATCGACTGGAAGCTTCAATTTATCGAGCACGCCTTTCTTGAGCTTCAGGTTGCGGAGAGTGATTTGACCTAATAGCTTGATGAGATGGGAATCTGAGCATGGGTCGCCGCGGCTAACCTTGGCCGATACCGTAGTTTAGTTGATTCATGTCTAGATTCTCGACATACGGGGCCAAGATTCTATTGAATATCTGGGCAATGACATTCGTTACCACGTCTCCGCAGAGCGTGTAGAATACGCACCCTGTTCAGAACCTCTTTGCCAGGGTTTAGCCACCACATGTTGGGAGATGATGGCGTTCACCGGAGCCGCGAATGTAGCGTGTCTTGCTCGTGGTCGAACTGAGGACTGTATATATGGTGCGTGCTGGTGCGAGGATGTTCCCATGTACGTCAATGTTTGTGTTTGTTAGTTTCTGAAGCCTCTGAGACGGCCGGCGCGGGCACCTGGCCAGTGTAAGGACCAATGCTTCCTCGGACAGTCTCTAGAATAGATAGACTCTAGCCCGGCGCACAATCGCCTAGGTCTGCGTTCACCGTGTCGACCCAGCGGTGGTCCGGCATCGACCAACGCTAAATCCTTGGCAAACGCCACAAAGCAGTCATTTGCCAGAGTGAGCGCCGGGTGTGGAGGTGAGACATTTCGCCACCCCATGCCATTGCCCGCTTGCACCTCATGACTGTGGAGGCAGAGCCCCCTATCGTATTTCTGGCAAGACGACCGATTTCTTCGAAGCAGAGAACAGTGAGCTATATCTCTTCATATCGCTGTGGGTTTGATTCCTTCATTCAGTTCGCGAAATCGATATGAGATGCATCGCCTGCACTTCAGATTAGCTCCGGCTGCACCCCAAATTTTAACAGAGAAACCACCTGCCAGGCAACTGGTGTAAATATATAGGACGCCCGATCATTCCTGTTTATCCCGACCAGGTTCCGTGTGATGTGACCAGAAATGAGGCCCATTCGGTGCTACTTATAAGACATGGACTTCCAATTAGCGGTCGTGTGCCCGCTCAACCACTCTCCCCTCAACTACCAAGCTATCAGCTTTCCAACATGGTATCTGTCCTCACCCCAGCCGCTATGGCACCCTTGAACACCCCCGAGCGCTCCTTCAACGAGGTCACCACCGTGTCTATTTGCTTCCGCTCTCAGAATCACTGACTTCGGCGACCGGTCAATTACATAGGTATCTCGCCTACAAGATGCCGTAGAACCGTTCTCCAGGTCAGCATGGATTGTGGATGGCTTCGCCCAATGACTAACTTGCGATTACCACGTTCGTCAGGCTCGTCGGCACGGAGCATGCAGCCATCCACCTCCATTGCACAATTCCCACTTGGTCGCACTCATCGTCCAACTGTGAGTGCGCTCCATTGGCTTGCTAGCCCATAAGTGCAGTGTTAATAATATTGCTTGCAGGCCTTGACCTCCATGACCTTCATGAATTACGATCACGATTGCTCGTCTTCATTCACGACCTCATCCAAAAACTGAGAGCTTCTGGGGTGAATTCACTTCCCCCATGACCGAGAGTTCAGCTTGCTGACAGCGCCCAAGATACACACTACCTATAGCCTTACCCCCTCTGATACATCCCTCTGCGTTGTGTGCGCATTGCCGCCAGGCTTGAACTCCTCGCAAGCCAAAATGACCGTGTCCGATTTGGTACGCCAATCCGGTCCCATTCAACAGTATGTTATCACTTTCATTCATGCCATCCCGCCGCTAACACCTTGCCGATTTCTAGGAAACACGTCATTCTCGCGGACTTGAAGAAGGCTCCGTGTCTGATCATCTCTTAGCCTCATTATTTTTTGTCGCATGCTCGTCTATACATTTGTACTATACCAGACGGTGGAAACCAATTATACCGAAGGATTACGTTGTGCCTGCAAACCATATGCTTTTCGTGGTGCATGATGCACATAACGCACTTTGGGAGCGCAGCCGGTGATTCCGAAAAAACGTGACAAAGTGGTACGTGGAAATGGTCACGCCGTCACTCGATTGCTCGAACTTTTTAAGTGTGAACTGTTCAGGCGCTGTTCCAAGTCGACTTTCCTTCAGTCCGAGACCCTCCTTTTTCCTTTCCAATGGCGCCGATTGCGGATTTCCTTCTGGCTTATGTACCTTCTAATATCCCCCATTACTTGACGACCTATGTACAAGGCAAAACTCCAATGTCCACCGACGTTGCGGTCTACTCAGCGCTCGCCTCCTACCTCGCCATCATCTTCGGGATTCAGGCCATCATGAAGAACCAGAAACCGTTGAAGTTGACGCTGTTGTTCCAAATACACAACGTTATCCTCAGCGGTGGCAGTCTCTTGCTCCTGGTCCTCATGCTCGAAGAAATTCTCCCCATATTTTGGAAGCACGGCATATACCACGCTATGTGTGCTGAGGCATCGTGGACACCTGTGAGTGCTTAAACCGCATTAATTCACCATCAGATACTGATTGGATCCTCGCAGCGCATGGAATTTTATTATATGATCAACTATTCGTTCAAATATTTAGAACTCTTAGACACGGTTTTCCTCGCGTTCAAAAAGAAGCCCCTAGGTCCGTACTTGTTCCTGGATCTTGGGTTTTCAGCTTGGCTAACTTGGACGCGTGTAGCATTCTTGCATGTTTTCCATCACTCTGCTACTGCTCTCCTATGTTATTCGCAACTCAACGGCAAGACTAGTGTGGTGCGCTGCGTTGCTTCTGTATTTGTCATGCCGCCGATTACTAACTATCCCTGACTAGTCATGGGTCGTGATATCTCTCAACCTGATGGTTCATGTCTTGATGTGTACGTTTCATACATCGCCTCTTTAAACCCACCCATTGAGTCTCCAATAGATTATTACTACTATGCCACGGCTGGAGGTGCTAAGATATGGGTTTGTGCTAGCTTCTATCCCCGTTGGGCCCGTACTAACGATATCGGCAACACAGTGGAAGAAGTACTTGACTACTATGCAAATCGTCCAATTTGTCATCGACCTGTTTGTTGTTTACTTTGGCAGTAAGTCGGCAAATGGTTGCACCGTGTACGTCACGTTTACTGACGGTGTTATCAGCCTACCAGCACTTCTCGTACGCTTACTGGGCCGATACCATGCCTCACATCGGCAACTGCGCAGGCACAGAGCAGGCTGCTTTGTTCGGCTGTGGTCTTCTTAGCAGCTACCTGGTCCTGTTCATCAAGTTCTACATCCAGACGTACAAGAAGCCTTCGAGGGGTCCGAAGCCCACTGCTAATGGTAACGGCGTTGCAAATGGGAAAGCCAATGGTCATGCGTACGTGGAGTAGTTCTCTCCCACCGATACGCTTCTCTAACGTTTTCTTATAGGCACAAGTAATTCTGGAGATCACGTAGGATAAACCAAAATGAGATTCACTTGGATGCTATTATACCCGTTATATCCCTAGCATCCTACGATACTAGACAGGATGGCAGACTTTCTTTTGGTTCTTGACTTGTCGCTCCTTGACAGATGGCCTGTCAGTCGTTCTATCATTATATATCGGTTACCCTAATACATGTGTAATGGTCTGCCGCCTGCCAGTTTGTCTGAATAAACGCCAGATCAACTTGCATAGCCTCAATGTGGTTAGCAACACCAATTCGGTTGTTAGGCCCTTCGCAATCCCTCAATGACTACGTCTTGGGATTACCCTCCTTCGGGGAAGAGTGAGGTTCCACGCGAATTCATTGTGAATAATGTCGAGCTGTATCTGTCACAGGCGGCCAGCGCTGCCTTTCGCAAGGTGCGTCCCAGTCTCACATGCGGAGTGAGACATTGTTGAAGCGACCATATACCGTCCAGCCACTGCCTGCGCAACGCAAGAAGCTAGAGAGGAGAGATTCTATCAAACCACTATCGAATCCAGACGACAAGAAGCTCAAGGGTGCGTCGTTCGATCTTCTAGCTTCGCTGGGCCTCACCCAAGCCTTTGCCAGAGAAACACAGCTGGCTGAGCTTGTCCAAGGCTACAAGTTCAGGACAATGGAGATCTGCTACATGCAAGCTATCAGAAGAGGGCGACCGATGTTTGTTGAACATCTACGTTGATGTGAGTCTATTCGAGAGCCTTGATTGACGGGGCTCACGGGAAGCCAGGAAACCATGCTATATCAAACTGTATCCATTCACCTCCTCAACCATACCGATATTCGGGAGGCAGATAGTTCCCTCTTCTTCAGGAAGTACTGTCTAGGAATCTATGGCAAAGCGTGCGTACTGGTTTGCTCGATCTTATCACTCGATTCACAACGGTAATCTGTAGTGCGCAACGGTGGAACGCAGGGTATCCCGTGGAACCAATCTACCTCCATTTCCCCAACGTCGATTCCTGCCATTCATGGCTTGCTCTGTTGAGATCTTATGCCATTCCGGAGATCTATGGCCGCTACTTCTTCAAAGAGGACGGCGGGTCATATCGAATGTGGCGTCAAGTCGAACTTACCGTTCAACAAGGTCGTTACTTGGGAAGTGCCCGATTTCTGGGAGACCAAGGCGCGAGTGGCGCGGCACCCCCATCCACCGAGACCAACCAAGAACCAGAAGTCATAGACATGGATGTCTCATGCGAGATATTCCTAAACGACGTCATTTGTGGCCGTACTACAGTGAAGAAAGGCATAGGTTCACCCGACTGGCACGAGAGTTTCACGTTCCCAGATCTCCCACCGTTTGAGATGCTGGATGTCAATGTGTGGCGCGAGAAGAAACTGTTCAAGCCGACGATGATGGGTTCTGTTCGCATCACCCTCAGCAACTTCAGGCGAGGCGAAGCTGTGGAAGGGTGGTTCCCTGTCCTCCATTCAGGAGTTGCGGGGAATGATATTCAAGTCGGCGAAATCAGATTGAAGATTCGGGTCGACGAGTCAGCATCAGTTTGCATTCATTCAGCGACTTGACTCTGAAACAGTGTTAGGGAAATCATATTGCCCGCTACCACTTACGAAGGTCTACTCGAGGTATACTAAATGATCTTCTTCATTCTTCGGACCTCACCCTAAATTCCTTCCCAAGGCACTCAACTCACGCAACTTCCTCGATTGGATGATTGACTTCGAAACAAAGCTACATCTGAAGACCATCACCACGCAATTGATGTCCATTGCTGTTGCCAGAAACGTCCTCATCCCTCAAGTCCAGGAGCTGGCTGATAGGGAGGTAGATGGCACTCCGTCGTGTAAGTTGTCAGTTTAATACCATAGCCGTGTTTGCATCCTCATCTAAATAGCCCATCAAACACTCTTCCGTGGTAACACCATTTTGACCAAGGTCATGGAAGCGTGCATGTCTTGGTATGGCAAAGCGTTTCTGGAGGCTAGCATTGGTGATGTTCTCCGTCGACTGTGTGACGAAAAGGTGGCGATTGAGGTGGACCCAGTTAGGAGTGGCAAGAGCACTCGAGACATGGATAAGAATCGCGAATTGCTGATTCAATGGTGCGAGAGATTTTGGATCCAGATACACTCCGTTCGCAACGAGTGCCCTAAGTAAGTTCTGCTCACCCTTTGCAGTAAGCATTGAGCTTACGTTGCCTCAGCGAAATGCGTAAATTATTTGAGCATGTACGGAAGCTTGTCGAGGGAAGATATAATCTCGGAGATCTATCCCAGGAGCAGAATCGCGACTTACCGTGGCAGAGCGTATCCGCGTTCTGCTTCCTCCGGTTTATAGTCCCCGCAATTTTGCATCCCCATCTCTTCGGCCTATGCCCCGGTACGAGTCAATTTACGACGATGTTTTTACAGTTAATAACGAGACCCAGGTCTGCCAAGCCCCGCTGTCAAGCGCAGCCTTACACTCGTAGCTAAGGTTATGCAAAGTCTGGCTAACCTGAATGCTGTAAGACGTTCGTTCATTTCTTCCGACCCAATTAACGCATTTCCTCCTAGTCCGTGCAAAAGGAAGAATTCATGCGAGGGATCAAAGATTTCTTAGCAGACAACAGGGAGTCAATGATCGACTACCTGATAGTGATATCCACTCCTACCAGTGAACCATACGACCCTCATCCAACTCCCATGGATGGGCGCCATTCGCGCCTTCACATAGTCAATCATCTGCGAAACAGAGCAGCTAAAATGCCCGTCCTCAACCGCGAGGCCATCCCTATCCTACCAGATCTCCTCGATACATCTAGGCATCTTTCGATCATCGCTTCCGCTGTAATCCGCCATTCTCGGGATTACAGTGCGAAGAGAACCGGCGGGGACGATAATCAAGCCCTGGACCAACTTTGTACAAAGTGTTTCGAAGTCGAAGAACACGCCCTGCGACGTGTCAGCAAACTTGCCACGCGGATGTCCTCTGACCGGCGTGCATCCGTTGCGTCCTCGCCCGTAAACCCCCTGACCCCGACGCCTTCGAACAGCACAACGGTCTTCGCGCCGAGCACTTCTTCCAACGGCACGCGTAGATCACGAAAATCAACGCGACCTTCCACGGCCCCCTCCGCATCGGACTCGGATACTCCCCGTCATCGCCAAACCCACTTCTCAGGACCTTCTAGCCCAAATCGTCCATTGCGCGTCTTTGGAGGACACCCTCCAGTCACGCCCTCTTCACCGCCAGGAACTGAGGACAATCACACCAGAAAACGACTAAAGAGCAAATCCAAGTCCATTGAGAACATGCCTACATCTGGCCTTGACTCAGGCACGGCGAAGCCTGAGGCAGCTGCAGAAATGTCTGATGACACTGGAAAAGGAATGAGGGGCTTGGGTATATTCCGTGGTATTTTAAGGCGATAAAGTGGTATTATTATATATGGACTCGTAAGAGCGTGTAAATGTCCCTAGTGTATCCCATTATTGTTTGTTATGTACCTTCTGCTTTCAGTGGCTTTTGTATGAGGTTCTTCACTTCCTGAGCAACATCCTCTGATGTACTTCGAACAGTGAGACGACAGAGCTATGGAAACCCGTGAGACCATTGTCAATAAGTATTTGGTAGGCTTACCTTGGCTTCACGATTTGGTTCTACCCGTAGTAAGCAACCGACTTTACCGTCCACCGACATGTGCAGCACGCCAGCCCCCACAAGATTGCTAGGGTTCGGGTCGATATCGGCAAGGATATTCAAGCCATGCCCTGCAATAACATTGCGGTTCTTGACAAGATCCAGTTGCCCCGCACTTGTTAGTTCAACAGGGAAAATGGCCTGCGCCTCCCTGGGAGGCCCACCAATCAGCCGCCACCTTTCAAAGAAATCGGCTTGCCCGAGGCTGACATGCTCGAAGAATTTTGACAGCACAACGGGCAACCTGACTGTTATCGTCTGATGAGAACCTGCGAGGAAGGATATCGTGAGGATCGGCGGTGAAGTGAAGGTCTTTTTGCATTCGATATGCAGCAGTTGCTGGGTCTGGGTCAATGGTGGAATGGTACTGGGAGGGATCTTTGCGAAGGACGCGGTTAGGGCGTTCGGGTCGGGCACATGGACTGTTGTTGTGAAGGACGTTAAAGGAGCTGAAACTTTGTTTCCCATGTATATTGCCAATTGCCCTATGTGACCTTGGTACCGCGATTTGATGCCTATTTGCAGCTGTACATCCTCGTACAATACACCCTCTGCATTGTAGACCAGCTTGTCGAACCAACGGTCTATGTTCGGGCCTGAGGTGAGCCTGGGTGCTTTGTCCGAAGGGAATGAATCTTCTGTCGAGCTGAGTTGCGTTTGAGATGTTGACGTCAGGTCCAATCCAGCAAGAGAGTTCAGGATGTCTGAACCATCTACCGTGGCTGTCGCCGCGTCCGTACCGTTTTCCGTACGCTTCTTCGTAACTGCGCGATCCAGATTTGCCTCCTTCCCACCATGGACCCACGTCCGCTTATCCTCCGTATCACCCAGCTTCCGATTCAGTCTTCCAAGCAAAGCGCTAACACGAGGTGGGAAAGGAGGCATTTCTTCGCAGACATTCTGCAGGAGTTCGTCATCATCTGGACGTGACGCCAGAGCGTAGAACTCGCAGGCGCGCTGTTGGAGTTCTGCATCGAGTACATGTCGATAACGGTCGAAGATTGTTAATAACTGCGGCTTGATCTCAGGGAAAACGTTGACCCATTTAATGTACGTCGAGAGAAGTAAGGAACGTGTCGATGCAACGCAGAATTGCGACTTGGAGTGAAGAAGTTGGAACTGTTCGATGGGACTGTAACCTCTTTCGTTGGCGATCATATGTCCGTACTCGCCAAGAATATACCCTGTGTGACGGTCAGGGACTAGGATTATCGAGGAGGACTTGTACACTGACCTCCAACCTTAACGAGGGACTCGTGTGTAGAAGGTGCCTTGAGGTGCTCGAAGACAACTTTTGCGGCATATTCCTGAAGATCCTCTGTGTTTGTGACAATTTGGACGACCCGGTACCATACTTCGTCGCCGACGTGGTCTCCGGCAGCGCTGATCAACTGGAGGATGGTGTCCACATACCACTTGTATGATGTGGCATATTTCTCTGTAAGAATGGCAATCTTGAGCACCATCTCTTCGCGTAATGCATAATCTGCCACTTTGAGGTACCGCAACAATTCCCCCACTACGAGTTCAGAATTATCAACATCGCACATGCTGTACAAAAGATCAAGAGCTCGTCGCCGAACAGATATGTCTTTATCGCGCAGGGATAATATGATCGTGTTTTGGTGCTTCTTAATTGCCTCCAGTGAATCAGCGCGTGCAGCTAGATGGGCCATTGTGTCGAGGCCTAGGTATCTGACGTTGGTTTCCTTGGATGAAATGAAACGAGCAAGCAAGACAGCTGCAGTGCCGACAAGCGGAGACTTGGTGTCCAAGTGTATGGCTAGGCCGATAGCTTCGAACAAAACGGCATGCTGAGCGTTGTTGTGTTGAACATTCCGTGACGGTTCGGCACTGTTGTTCATGATCGTTTGGAGGACTTGATGAATCATTGAACGAATAGTTGGGTCCTCTGAGGGAAAGGAATGAGGGGAAAAGACATCACGGGAGGTATACGCCGGAACGTACCAGACGGCGGGTAATATTGTAGTAACCTTAGTAGTTTGACGAGCAGCCACGGAGAGGGCACCTTGTAATATGCATATGTTGCTGCGTATTCATGTTCAATGACAATCTATCCCATATTAGCGTGTGAGGCACACATGGACTACCAGCTCACTCTGTGCAATCGATCTACGGCTTTGGTATAGCAAACGGCATACGCATCCAGGTGGTCCTGTGCCAGCGCCATGACCAAACTTGTAACGCAGACAACAACCCCCTTGAATGCTATTAGTAATTGATACTGGACGCGACGGATGAAGCCATACCAGGTCAGTGTCGTCCATGAGTGAAACGATTCGTAGAGCCCATTCTGCAGCAGGGATCACGTCTGGGTGTTTGCGGTATAGCCTCAGAAGAGTGAGAGCCGCCTTCTTCTTCACGAATGGCTGCGAAGTACTTTTGAGCAATGATTAAATGGAGAACGCGCGTGCTTCAGTGCAGTCCACATACGGGGAAATTAATAACCGATGGACGTCCTCGACTAGAGCTTCTGCCATTTCACTTCCTCCGACGTTGGCTATAGCATGGAGCGCAAGGCAGTTGTCGATTTCGCTGTTGGCGTCTAGATCCTTGCGAATAGAATTCACCACTAGACGCAGGAAATCCGAGTTCTCGTGCATGAGCAAGGTTACAGCCAAGTATCCCTATGACTGCAGTCAGAGATGCATAGGAACCAGAAACAAGGCCTCGTACTATCTGCTTCTCACTGTACTTTGCACTGGAAATGAGATTGACGGCTTCCATATGGCCGACATCGACTTTGTATCCCAGTATGTATGTGAAGATGATCTTCGCGACATATCTAGTCCAGTCAGCGCGAAAGCTTTGAAGCAATGAATATATCGACTGACTTCTTCTTCTGGTACCCATCCAGATTACCGTCTGCAGCGCCATATTAGAGCCATGTACCCAGGATCAATCAACACGAAACCATACCTTTGAACTTCTTCCGTATATTCGCCATTTCTTTATTGATTCTCTTCTCTTCCAATTCGCGGACCCTGGCACCTCGAATGTCCGCAATAAACTAGTTCCATAGTTCGTTAATTGTGGTTGATGAGGCGAGCGAACCGGAGGCCCTCACCTGCGTGAGACCACGCATGTTGGCCGCCATGATGGCGACGCTATTTGGGGGGAAGTTACAGGTCTAGCTTGGGGTGTTCAGTTGAACGATGGATATCGCCGCGAGGGATGTAGAGTGCATCAAGTGTCCGCGCCGATGGTCGCTTAGGCAGCTAGTAGTCACGTGTGCCATACATGCAGTTCGAGTTGAGTGTATTAAGTATGCTAAACATTCTAGAGCAAAACATGTATGACGATAAGCAAGATAAGTAGATATTTTGATGTCCGTATGATATCCCAAGTAGAAGAAAAACATGTTATGATGTCTAAAATCGGCGGGAAAGCCGACTCGGTGTGCCCGGTCTCGAACTGAATGGCAGACCGTGGTGAGTAGGGGTGGAGTAGCCGGACGATGATCGGGGGAGTCGCATGGTGGGGAAGGAGGGGGAGCCAACTGGAGAGCCAATCGGCGTGACGGAGCGTGAGCTGGCACGGGATTGGAATTGCCCCCGCTCGCTAGCGTAGGTTCTGAGAATGTTGACGATATCCCGGGAAAGATAATCCAGCTCTTTGATTTCATTGCGAGATAAAGAGAGATCCCTCCTCCCTTGCTCCTCGTCCTCGTCCTCTCTGGGCTCTTCGTCGCGCGATAAGGTCGGAGGGCGGGGACGCTGGCGACGGGCCATGGCGATGCCTTCGAACACACGCAGCATGCACGCGTCCACCGATATCTTGAGGCGCTGGACGTCGTCCAGAGCATCGAGGTTTCCTACAATCGGCAGCCAACCGTCGCATTCGATGCCGCGCTCCACGACTTCAAGTTTGTATGCACCGAAAAGCATATAGGTCAAAGGATCCAAGCGAGTGGTCGTCATCTGGTAGGTTTGAGGAGTGGAGCCCACAACTGACGCGTTCTGTCTCTTTTCCAAGAAAGCAAATAATTGCCTTTCCCCCGCCGACTCAGCGTCTGTGTTGGAGGCTATATGTTTACGATGATTTACACTGGAAGGGTGTATGAAGGCTTTCTATTTCCAAGCAATGTCAGTACCACAACCATTATCCGAAGACAATCGACTTACCTTATCTTGTTGAGTACGGTAAGTCATTTCACCAGTGCGGATGGAGAATTTTGGTTGTGATGCAATCGTGATCAATGCTTGCAGAACAGGAATCGAATTCCTGTTCGTATTGAGCTCAGGGGGCACCGAGAGCATTCTACTGCTCGAAGTATCGAAAGTACCGCCTCCAGAGATATCAAGAACACCGGCTTGGTTAAGCGACTGCAAGAGGTGCGTCTTAATCTTTTGAATCAACAGAAGCGTAGGCTTGGCGAGGAAATTGTCCAAACAGAACCGATTTGCTGAAACGTACTCGCCTCGGGACTGCATTGCCCACCAGGCGTTGTAGGCGCGAAGCGTCGTCAGAACGTCAGAGCGACACTCCGGGGGACACCACGAGCTCTTCCGCTCCTGAGCCTCCTTGCGACGATGGAGCGGCGAGACGAAGGGGTCGCGGTTGGTCATGATGGCCGCCAGCGTCAGAGCATCATCGAGACACCGGAAGAAACTGCCGTAGAGCACCAATCTGCCCATCTGCACCTCGACTGGCAGTTGAAGCAGAAGCCGTCCCAAAGACGTAAGGTTCTGGTCCTCGTCGAGGGCGCCTACCATGAACAAGTCCTTCATCGCCGCTACGACGCGTTCGGGAGAAGGCGGCTCGATGCAGGCGGCGAGGACGTCCTCCACGGCCATGCCGGGGAAGTCGAGAGCTTTAACGTGCATGACGACGTTGCTCAGGTCGACCCTCTTCATCTCGACAGTTTGGTGCGGGTGGAGCTCTTCAGCGTGCTTTTGACCGAGGATACCGAAGTACTCCCCAGGTCTATGTCTGCCTGCACGTCCTGCCCTCTGGTTGAGATTCGAGGATCCAACCCAGGCCGACACGAGAGAGGACATGTGGCGGTCTGGGTCGTATCGCTGCTCTTTGACTTTGGCGGTATCGACTACGTATACGACGTCTGGAATAGTGACAGAAGTTTCCGCAATATTCGTCGCGAGTATGATGCGGCGGACGCCGTCCGGGGGAGGCTCGAAGACAACCTGTTGCTCTGGTAGTGGTATGGACGAATGCAAGAGATGGATGGAGTACTTGGACCGATCGTTGAAGCTCAGCCTTGTGGGACCTTGCGGTGACAGCAGAGCCTTTTGAACCGACTGAATTTCTTCCCAACCAGGTAAGAAGACCAAAACATGCCCCGAGTCCGTACGTTGCAGAACATGCGAGATCGTCAGCGCTATGAACGCGAACGGGAGCTCGAGTTCATTGTCGTTCATAGTCGCACCCGGCTGCAGTCGGATACCCAGTTGTGCAGCAGGCTGCACCCCAAGCTCCTTGACAAGGTACTTGATCGTAGGCTCCTGGGAGAACACCCAGCGATTGGGCTGCTCGCTGACGAGCTGGGGAACGAAGTCATCTAAGAAGTGCTTGACCACAGGGAACGACCGCCCGGGAACTTCGATGACCTTGGCGGGCATCCCCTGCGTATCCGGGAAGTAGTTCTGGAACAACGTCGGGTTTATGGTCGCGCTCATCAAGATGACCTTTAGGGGCTTATTCCTGGCCTTCCTGTCCGAGAGGAACCGCTTCAGGACCACCAGCGTCAAGTCCGTGTCGAGATCGCGTTCGTGGACTTCGTCGACTATGATGTGGGTGACACTGTCGAGGTCAGATGTCGACATCGCGTCGCCAATCCCGGAGAGCGCAGAATGCATACGCTTCAAGAAAATACCAGTGGTGCAAAAGGTGATCGACCCATTGTCTTCCGGGAGCTTGTTCTCGAACCGGACGTGGTACCCAACCGAATGGCCTAACGATTCCCCGCGCTCCTTCGAAACACGGTCTGCGACACTGATGGCGGCCAAGCGCCGCGGCTGAGTGCAGATGATATTGCAGGAGGGTCCGTCGCCTTTCTTGATATAATCGTCTAGAATCAATTGGGGAATTTGCGTCGTTTTGCCGGACCCAGTTGCAGCCATGCAGATCGTTACGTCGTTGGCTGCGACGTGTGCGAGGATATCTTGGGCGCGCGTGTACACGGGGAGCGACGCCCTCGTCGTCCGCATCCTCTCCATCCTGGGATCGACGAGGTAGGCTTCATGGCGTTGCAAAAGCTTCTGAGACTTCTGCGCTAAGACCTCAGGGCCTACAATGCGTCTCCGCCGAGGCGCGTTGCCCATCGCAGCGGAAGTCTCTGTGGGACCGGGGGCCGGCCGATTCTTGTAGAGCTCACTCTTCTTGATGTCCGCGCACAGAGCCTGAATCCGATCCGCAACATTTCCCGATACCTGGAAGAACATCTTGGGAGCCAAACCCAGGTCGTCTCCCGTCTTGGCCGCTTCAACGTACGCCTTCCACAGATCCGGGTCGCACTTCTCCAGATACTGCGTGACGTCGAGGTAGCAGGCGGTCTGGGAGGCCTTCTTGTTTGGGCCCTTTCCCAGTCCGATGCACCGCTCGTCGACAGTCATGACTGCTTCCCATGTCGATCCAGGGAGCGCCTTGTAGGTGAGATCTGGTTTCCCGAAACGAAATCGCCGGCAGTAGTAATCCATGAAGCTGCGGGCTTGTTCGTAAGTAACACTAGAGCCGTCAGAAAGGGTGACGGTCGATGCGACAGTGGCCGATGGGTTGAGAGACCGCGGATTTTCCAGCTGCACTCCAATCAGACTCGAGTAACGCATAAATCCAACGAATAACATATACCAGTCCTAGTTTGTCAAGCTGATAGACTGCCGACAGCGCTGCCAATTTCTCTGATTCCTTCTTGTCAGCAGAATCCCCGACTCCCTCGATAGGTGGCTCCACATTGATGAGGACAGTCGTTCTGAAAACCCGTCAATGGAGCACCAAACCGAGTACACGCGCCGTACCTCCACATCAGCGTCCGTTTCCCGCTGCTCTCGACCACGGTCCCCTGCGTGCATTTGTAGTCGGGTAGCTTCGAGAACGCAATCGTGCAGAAATTGCCTATAGACGACTTGGGCGTATCTTCGTGCTGCGCTTTCAGTGGATTACTTCCTCGATGTGTCTTGAGGATGTACGCTTTATCGTGTATCGGCAGATCGAATCCACTGCGCCCTCTATCACCCCGACCTCTGTCGCCCTTCTCTTTCTGTTTTCCCTTTCCACGCGAATTGGATGCTGAACTAGAAACAAGCGGCGAGCCGCGCTTGCCTCTGGGTGCTCCCCTGCGTGATGAAGATGAAGATGGGAGCATTTTGAACTGGGGGGAAACTATCGGCGTTGGCGTAGCTCGTCGTGTTGCCGGTGCATTCGAACGCTGATTCCGCGATATCGACGAAGGACCAGCTTCTTCTGAACCACCCTCGAATGAAGCTCGTAAGGTTGCGGTAGCCTGCTGAGCGAACGAGCGCTTCAATGTGGGGCCTCTGCAGTGCGAAGAAGGAAGGAAGGAGTGAGACGCGTTGAGCTTGGCTTGTTCGATTGTCACGAAGACGCAACGCCCGAGCTTGCACAGGGGGGGGATGCGCATAATCCTTGTTCTTCAGGCAGGATCAGCAGACCACCGTGGGCAATGTCCCACACTGACCAGAAACTGTGCTCGAGCGTCTGGCTTGCTTGCACGTATTCTTGCGGTTCTTTGAAAGGTCGGAGCGCGTTCAGGATGTAATATTAAACACGACGCGTATGAAAATGAGGTGTCCGAGTCGGTAAAGCCCGAGCGGGTGCCCCTGAGTGACTCGGATCGGAGAAGGGCATCTTTGAAAATACCTTGCTTGCCTCCACTAACACATAGCTCAAAGGTTCAACAACTGTGCAAGTACAATGTCTAAGTCGGGATACATGTTTTATGGTACATCAAGAGGGGACATTACGGGTTCTGGAGCGAGGCCAACGACATGGTCCTGTTTGATGACAAGAACTTAGCATTGTATTGTACAAGAACTACACTACGAGTGCGCGTCCTCGTGAGCATGCGCAGCCCGCTCTATGCCTTCTAGATATTTCAAACGGATCGTGGCCTCCTTCACCGCAGCCCAGTCTTTTGCCTCAATCAAACTCTCAATCTCATCTATCATGTCCGATATTTTGCCTACAGTACGCATGAGCGATGGGTTCAAAGGCGGCATCCTACTCACCTCGATTCTCTTCTCGAATAGCTTGGATTAAGACTGGATTGTCCGCGTTCTCAATCTCCTCCCGCGCCTCCATGACTTCGGAGATGAATATCATGTCGTCCAGCTTGTCTTCCTCCGACATCGGGTGCCCATTGCGCTCCAGGATGTATTCGGCGCGTGTAAGCGGCTTCAGTAGCCTCTGGTACGCGTTGTTCACCAAGGAGGAAAGGGAATGTGCCAGGTCTTGTTTGCCCTTGGAACATGTTACGACCGAAGCGTCGAATGACACAGAAGAGATAGCACATACCTCCCCTTTCGACGCCCATGAATCTGGGTGGCACACCTGCTGCGCCCGTCTGAAGTTACTCTTGAGTGCGGCCGTATCAATGGAGAACGGATTCTTGTCTTCCAGCAATCCAAGTAATTCATGATAAGAGATATCTGAGGGAAGGCCTGCAATGAACCAGCAGTTCGTGCACGCAGGTATGGAGGTCGTGAGAGGTTGATGGCAAGATGGGCATTTCCTTGGAATCCGCTCTACGCGAGTCGAGAAAGCAACAACTGGTAAACGAAGCGATTCTGAAGTTTTGAGGGGACTGAATGGCGACCGCAAGCGACCCGGCGCCGGTAGTGGTCGTTGTCTAAGGATCGTAGAAAGTGATTGATGGTAGAAACGCAACATGTCCGAGACCTGAGTGGAGCATCGGCGTCAGCCGCGCCGGCGGTACGCTCGCTGCGAAGTGCTATTTGTTGGATTCAACGCTATATACTAAGCACTGTAGATGTCTACTGATTGATTTAACTGCTACACAAAATCCAGACTCCGTAAGCAACAAATTTGGCTCAAATCTGGTCTGGTGGATGTGCGATGCTTGGAGACGCCGGACCTCGTGCGCAAGCATTTCTTGCTCTGTATCTCGAAGGCTGCCTTCGTCGAGTTATCAATTCCAGGAAGGGGTCTAGTACAGTACGCCTGAGTCCTTTTTGTCGACGAGGTGGGACGAGAAGAGTCCACATCCTTCATAGCATGGGCCCCTGGTAGCGACTCGCATCAGTCAGGGCGCAGTCGATCAGGCCAATATACGTACATGGTGGACCAGCTCACACCGATGGATACTGCTGAAAAAAAAAGTCAAGTTGCTTAGAACACCGTGCACGTCAAGACGAAGGCTCAAAGACATGGCATCCTGGTGTCAACAAGTATCCCAAATCTTGAATAAGATGGGTACTGGAGAATAAGAGGCGGTGGAGCTTCCTGAGCCTGCAGCAGTGAGAACATTCATCAAGTAGTATGGAATATCGTGTGCACACTCCAGCACTTGTAGCCTATACCTTGGGACTGCAGTTTGATACAGTGAGAGGGAGAGTCAAACTAGCAACCTGCAAAGATGACTCGGAGCTCCCTTTATTGAAGGAATGCCACAAACTACGCTGGCAAATCACGCGTGCAGTCCAATAAGTCCACAGCTTGGATTATTTTTGTATTTGGGAATCCAAGTACGATGCTTCTGAACGAATCCTTGTACACTGAAAGAGCTACCGTCAATCCTAGTTCTTGGGAAGCTGATGGTGGCTGACATCATGTGATCTGGGGGGGGACTGTCGGCGTGAGTGCCCTGACAGGTATTTATGTCGTCGCTTCTACTGACATTATGCTGTGAGTCCTCCAGAGGATGACCCCGTCGGCCAACTCCGTCCCCCCACCCTCCTTTCTTCAGCTCGACGAGGAGGAGACCGCAAAGCCTCCTCAGAAGCGGTTCAGCAGGTCTCCCTTTCGTCGCACACCACTCCCAAAGCCCAGCAAGGACAGCGTGTCCAATGGGGCGCGCAGGACGCACACATCAGATGCAGAGAACGGCGATGGTGGACCTAGTACCACAAGCGAAATTAGGGAACTGTCATTGAGCGATGGAACGACAACGCTGAAGCCACATGTATATGACCGGCAGGAATTCCAGGATCAGTACCAATGGGCTATCGTGTACGAGAATCAAAGAGGGTATGCGTCTAGCATCTTTATACGTAGCGTACTCTGACATACGATTGAATAGCCTGAACATATTCTCCACGGCTTACTATTCACACCTTTCTTTACTCCCTAATGATCCCTTGCCGTTTACCATGCCTAATGCTGGCAAGCACCGTTCTCAGCAGTACAAAGTCTCCCTGTCGAATTACCCCTTACCCGATGGTTCTTGGCATTGGGCCTCCAAGTCCTGGATGGTGGATATGCGAGGTGCCACCGGGCAGGTACAGCACGATGGATTTGAGTACAACTTCCTTTTCCGGCAACACAAGTGGCACGCTGCCTCGAACCTGAGTAGCGGGGCATTCGTGAGGCGTAGAAGGTGGTTGCGACTCATGGTCAGGCCTGCGAGGCAAGATACACATAAACCGAGCCACCGTACAAGTAGCAACGATGATGGCGACACCCATCCTGTGCGTCGTGAGTCCCCGGATGCGATCTCCCCAATTGGCACAACACAGGATCCCTTTGAAGTTTACCCTCGCGAAGTCTTCGTGGGCGATGATGTCGACGAGGATTGGAAGCGGTGCCACGCCCTTCTGAAGTCTGCGGGACGCGACGGGAGGAAGCTTGAGCTGTGGCATCGATGGCTCGGCCTGAAGCACATGGATCTGTCAAGTACGATTGGAAAGTCGAAGATGCGCCGACAAGTCGTCAAGAAGCAATGGTCAGAGGACAGCGAGCCATTACCTTCGGAAGTCGCAGCGCACGATGCCAGGGTTGCCCATGTCCCCATATCAGATCCTCCAGTGCAGCAGATTGGTGCGGTCTTGAAAATACATGTACGTTGCCTTCATTTTGTGATATTGAAGCCAGGCATCTTCTTCATTTTGCTCTATGTATAGGCAAATCACATCATGGAATCTTTCGTTTACCCGGAATCTCGTGCGCATCTCGTCGAGCTGTTCGCTCTCGCCGGGGCTCTTCCTTATATTACACAAGGCAGAGGAGACATGTCGAGTTGGTTCGCCAGATCTTTGGACTTCTATAGCTACATCAAAGACTTGGAGATACGGTTCTCTGCGCAGGGAGGAAAAGCTAGTACTACAGTCGATTCTTAATTCTTGATTATCCTTTCGGAGCAGCCATTCTACATGCCGTATCTATTCACGTATTCCATTTACATCCATCAATACCGCGTCATCTTATCATAGCGCCAATTATACCTTTCATTTTGACGCGCCTGCATGATTCCATGTGATTCCCATCATCATCGTCCGCAACAGCGATGAAGTGGAAGAATTTGGAGGATCGACTGCCAGGTCTGCCTGACGATCCCTCGCACATCGCCCATGTCGCCTTGCGAACGTATTCCCTCGCTTTGTCACTTTCGCTGGGCCCGTCACTGCTGCCATTTGTCCTCAGCCGCGTCGCACCAAGACCCACCGGCTCGACCAAATACAACGGCCGTGCCCTGCTCAAAGTGCTGCGAAGGGAGCTGGGACATGATGGGTTTGCGTTCGCCATGACTCTCGCTATTGCTGGTGGCGAGGCCTTGAACCGGTATTTCTCTGCAGAGGCCTCTGCGGAAGTGCCAGCGGAGAGCAACCCAATCGCAGAACCGCGTCGAACATTCCACGCTTTGCTTGCAAGGCTCTCGGCAGCACAAAGGACATTCGTGGCGAACTTCGTGTCGTCAGCTATATCTATTCTCCTCATACAGGTTGGCCGCGATAGATCTTTGCGGCTGAGGAATAATCCCCCGTCCATGGACGCTATACCCTTGACAGTATCTATACCCCATTCTTCGCGTTCGGGCGTTGCGGTACCCTCACCTACACTTGATCTTACCCTCCTGCTCCTCGTCAGAGCCATCGATTCCTTCTGCCAAAGCTTTGTCTTCACGCGGTGTAATAACGCTCCGGAGAAATCAACTCAGCCTACAAAAATACCCAACGAGACGGATGATGTTCACGAAGAAGAAAAGCAGTTCCGTCGTAGGCGACTGGGCCTCACGACCCGTATAGATGCCCTGGTATTTTGGGCTTGCGGCGCTAGGTTAGTTCGACCCTTGCTTATTCGCAAGGCAGGCCCATCCATACGCATGTACTTACCAAACCTTAAGAATAATGTGGTGTTTTTTCTACCGACCAGAAAGGTGCCTGTCTCAACTTCAGTCGATCGCGAGTGCTAGCTGAGTTTGTCCCTCAACCAGGCTCCCTCGCGCCTACGTCAAATGGATCGGTTCCTTAGCAGCAGTGGACCCCCGTCTCCCTGAAGCACTGCGTGCTATCCGGACCGGGCGCTGGAGCTACATCCACGGCTCACCCAAAGAGTCCCATCTGTTGACATCCCTCTCACAAGACCTGGGATACCCCCCAGCATGGGGAGATCCGTCCGCGCTCCCCGCTTTCGGAGGGCCAGCTGCCAATGTAGCTTGGGCTGAAATGGGGGTGCACAACCGATCAGGCGTTGGTGGTATTCCATGCGAACTAGTTCATGGCGGTATCACCTCCCGCTTCGGGCTTGATGGCAGTTGCACCGCCAATGCGGCGGTCAGAGGCGCATATGCCTTCGTTGAAGCAATGGCAATATACCTCCCCGTAAGAAATTACTCGCCTGTCACAGACCGCGCGTTGATTTTAGATTCACAGGTTCATCTACTTCCAGTCCTTCTGGGCCGCCCGAGCTCGTTGCTCCAACCACACAAAGCCATTTCCGTGCTTCTAGGAGCCACGCGAAGCGCCACATTCCTTTCTACGTTTGTGTCTTCATATTACTTTACGGTGTGCGTTACGCGTACACTCGCCTTCGCGCGACTCTTTCCTTCTGTGTCGCACGACTTTTGGGACGGGCCGTACGGCTGTATAATGGCTGCGTGCTTGACGTGTGGAAGTAGCATCTGGATTGAAAATGGTAGGCGTCGGGGAGAGATGGCTCTGTATGTCCTCCCGAGGGCTATACGGACGCTCCTCCCCAACTCCTGGCTGCGGGGCAACCGCCCACTGGCTCGAGGCCTCGAGCGGTGAGTTCTCCCGTCCTGATTATGGTTAGCTGCTCTGAATTCAATTGATGAAGTCTGGTGTTTGTCCTATCATTCGCAACACTAATAACCGGAGCCATGCACAAACCGCACTCCCTCCGAGGACTCTCGAAATGGACTGCCGCATTCATTTTGAAGGGTCCTCGCGCTGGCTTCAGGAAGACAGGCGATCAGATCAGCAACTGATTGTGGCTACCACCACCTCTACCTCGTGACACCACCACACGAAGACGTCACCGCATGCGAGGTTGATACCAATACCCAGATGAACAATAATCGATAATCAGAAATGTAATTGAATGCAATAATTGGCATCAAACGCATGAGGCGTCATTAACTCGTTGTCGTAACATGGCATATAGTGTCTAAGTATGGTCGTAAATCGCATAAATTATGATGGTGTTATAGATTCGTGAATGCGTGGATGCGTAAATGTTCAGTCTACCCAGATGGGATCCGTATGGAACTTGGCCTTGGGGGTGTATTTCTGTTGTTTCTTCGGGTTGTGATGTTCGTGCTCGGCTTCCATCCTGATCTTGACGCTGCGATGTACTTTGAACCCACATGACCGCTGCCTCGGGATGATTCTCGATCGTGCTTTGTTTGGGCTGTGGAGAAAGCTCAATATGCATGGAGGTACACCACTATCGAGGTGAAAGGGAACATACCCAAAGTAAGAGACCCAGTGATTGTCCTTTCCAACCTGGAACCGGTATTCCATCGGGATGAATTCCAGTATCCACCAGAAGGGCTTTAACTTTAGCTGGTCGTACTTCGGTGACAGCGCATCGAGTAGTTCCTCCTCTTCTTCAGAAACGGAAGCTATGGGAGGGAAAGGGGATGGAGGTCGCGACAGAAGCCCATCCTTCTCGGAAGAAGGAGCGGTAGAAGGAGCAGCTGGCGGCTTCTTTGACCACGGAAAGCGCCATCGCTTTTCCTTCTTTGGTCGCTTCATGATCTTCGAAGAGCCGGGGGAACGAGAAGGTGGGCGAGGGGTGACAAAGGGATGAAGTGTTTGTGGATCAAGGCCAACATTTTTGAGTCGCTCGGCATCAAACATGATTCCAGTATTCGTCTTGAAGCATTCTCGGATCATCCAGCGAAGTGATATACGAGCCAGAGAATGTCTGGTTTTGTTCGAAACGGAACCGCCGCCGACATCTATAGACAGATGCAAATGAGTTGTTGACTGCGACTTGCTGAAAGGTGCGTACCGCAATGGCAACCCTACAAGGAATATCAGATTGGTGTTCAGCGGAGGGAAACGAACGTAGACGTACAGCGAACCAGACTTCCTCGATATCCGTAGGTTTACCTTGGAGCTCAGAGTATTGCCTTTCCAGCTGGGTAAGCTCGTGCTCTTCTTCGCTGATTCTGATGAACGAAGAATGCTTTTCACTTTGATCTGAATCACCAGTGGTCTTTTTGTGCTGCACTTTTGATGAATCAACCTTTGGACTTTTGCTGGTCCCGAGGTTCTCTTCGTGGGGCAGTGGCTTGTTCCACAAATTCGCTTTGAACTTCGCTCGTCGTTCATCCAGGGAAACGGCGTGTCGGAAGGTACGAACAACAGTGTTTGATGTAGTGAACGGTAAACGCCTTGGGATCAAACCCACAGAACTGACAGTATCCCTAATAAACGTATGAATAATGATACATGTTATCTTGCGAATGGATATCAATCATACCAAACACCGATGAATTCGATGGTGACATCGATGGAAAAGGCTTCCTTGAAAGCATTTGACTGCTCCCAACCCAGTGGATCCGCCCGCGTGAACATTTTATACGCGAAGGGAACTTGCTGGTGGTTGCTCGCGGGGAGTAGCCCAACTTTGTGTAGCATACCCGCCAGTGCGCGAGCGGTGTATGCTCCCCTGGAGAAACCAAAAATACAAATGCGGTCCCCATCCATATCTGTTCAGAACGGGATTTAGTGAGCATAAGGTCGGGCACGGCCCACGTCAAACTTACAGTTCTGCATCAAGAACTCATAGCCATCTGTATCGGTCATTAGATCAACGTGCGTCTATAATGGGTGAAGCAGAGGGCATACCCATCACATGTGCATCTAAGTTCCACGCTATCATCGCGTCGAGGGTCTGATATTGTTCATCAGGTACTGGATCAAAGTTCGACCGAAAAAGCATACCTGGGATACTTTAGACATCACTGGCGTGGCTACCTTCGGCGAGACATACGTCCCAATACCCGACTTTGCGAGTACATAATTAAGTAAATTCCGGCAGCGAATCTCTTGAGCCAACTCACTTGGTAGTAAACCATCTGCTTAGTCTTGTCATCCTTCTTCAACAAGGAGAACAGCTGGACGATGTTTGAATTATCCGCGTCGAACTGATCGCCAGTGCCTAATGAATATTTTGAGCATAACCTACACAGGCGTCAAACGAACGGACGTACCATCGAAGCATAACACGAGTGTCCGATGATCGTGAACCGGCGGTATCGTTGCTGGACTCTTGCGAGGATCGAGCGTGGGTTCATGAGCAGGCAGAGGCCTGGTGAACATCGCGCGCTCAGGACTGGGGGACAAATACGGCATTCCGTCGACTGGAGGCTGCTCAGTGGGCGAGGCGGGCAAAACAACTGGCTCCCCGACGCCGGCGGTTTGATCAACATCTAATATCATGGCGGGTTCAGCGATGTCGCGTCGTCCGTCGGTTTCAGACATTTTTGGGCGCGTCGACGTCTCGGGCAAGGACTGAGTGAATATTTGGTCATGTAGAGTCTAGGACCCTTTATAAAGTTTTCCCCGCCGGAATCAAACCGAACTGCTATAAACGATCGACTTGATCATCTGACAGCGTCTGTTCTGGTTCCGGTGCAACAGTGACGCCCAGCATTGCCAAGCGCAGACTCCGTTCAAGACGGTGGAGAAGAGCAGAGTGATCATTATATCCTAGCGCATAACAATTTTCAGCCTCTCCAAAGGCATAATTTGTGGTCATAAAATGAGCAACTACCAATAAGTGTCTGGTCAGTCATTGTTTTGGCGTAGGACCAATCTGCGCCATATGCGAGTGATTGATGATCGTCAAAGCGTTTTGCCACAGTTCCTTGGAATTGCATCGGCGCTTTGTCTGCGCCATCGAAGTGGAGGACTTTGAAACCGTCATGCATGCAGGCCACCAGTAAATCGTCCGCCCGAAGCGGGGATGGATGCCATTTCACCCTCCAAACTCCACCACCTGCGTCGGCTGTACCAACTGGGGCCACCGCCTTCCTGGAGTCATACAGCCGTACCGAGGTATCGTAACTGAGAGACGATTGGATGACTATCAATAACGATATGCCGATCAAGGATAATAGAGTTGAGTTTCACCTCCCTACAGCGATTAAATGCTCCCGATGGGGATTACTCTGCAAAGTTGTTACACCTGCCTCAAAACTGCACAGGTGACGACACCGAGCGGCGAAGATATGAAACGTTCGTACCGGCGATTCAAAAATGCAGGCTTGGAAAAGCCCTCACGAATATCCCAGCATTTCAATTGTAAGTCGTCACCACCTACCATTTTCTGTAAGACGCGCGATGTAAAACCGGATTGGATGTTTACCCGAATAGATCAAATTAGTGTTCCAGTAATCCCAAGCAGCAATCCAAGGCTCGTAATCGTGCGCATGCCATAATTGTGTGACGGCGAGGTTCTGGTCGTCGGGTTGCAATAGAGCCAATTGGCCGTTGGAGAGAGAAACCACTAAAGAGCCAGTCCCGCTGATCTACCGTGAAATATTGAACTGATGGATCATTCGGTAGCGAGGAGCGTCGTACGTTCCAGTATATCGGCGATTAGACCAGTCAAGGGATAAAGAGAGAATATCTGAAGAAGCGCATTCTATGTCAGCTAGTTGACGAAGATTTCTCTAGCAAAGATGTTAGTAGCACATGGTAAGGGCTGTCAAAGGGGACTAGAAGCACCTCGTTGCTCTCCCATTCATGCAAAGTTACGCGACCCTCAGAATTTCCCACTCCCAGCAAAGGGTTGTTAGACTCAGACTGATGGCACCTACAATTTGGATGAATATGTACCCGAAGCTGACGGCGGTTTGCAGATACCATTTCATATCCGGAACGGCCGGCAGGTCGATCTCTTGTAGTTTCAGACTATAGACAGTTCAGCCATTGATGTCCACTGTATATCAAGCTCACATCTTTGGCTCGTCTGCGTCCTGCACGGTGAATACAAGACATTGTCCACGCCTGTGTTGTGGTGATGATGCTGCCGCTGGGTCTTCCGAGGCATCGTCCAGCTTGTAAGTTCCACACACGAAGATATCTTGAGCAGCCGGATGCGGACAGAACTCGAGTGCATCAGCAGGATAAACGGTATCGACCTCGGGCATTTGAACTGTGGAAAGAGTTACAGCCACGGGCGTCTAAACCAGTTTCCCAGCGGATAGCCAGTGGCGGCTCAATCCCACTTTCGCTGCGCGCAACCATGACCGACTTCGTGCAGAATCTCGACCCCTCAAAACTAGTTCTCGGTGGGACGGTACGCATGGGTATGGCTCACCAAAAGTCTTGGTGGCTCAGACTTGTTTATTGCAGGCACTCTCGTTCCTTCTCAGCCCTTTCGCGGCGCCCCCCTACAACCTCCCAATCTTTCTGTTTGGTATCTATGCACAAGAGAATACCGAAGGCGTCCAATCATTGCAAACTGTTGGTAGCCTTATGTTGTGATCATTCACTCAGGCATGGCCTAACTCGTTCCCCGGAGTTTAGTTCACCGCGTTGCTAGGAATATCTCATTTCTTTGATGTCCTATGGATGATGAACAACGAGCAGCATGGGTTTGTAAAGTTCATGACCGTTGTCCTTCTCCTTCTGAAGGTAAGCCGAATTGGCGTTCCGTTCATGACGATGATCAACGCGCTCCTAGATCCCAGTATTCTTCGCCTTTGGTCTAACCCTCCGGCAAAGAGGCGCGCAATTCAGTGGTTTAGGAATAAGAGGGGGCGACTTGAGCGGTGCTACTGGTGTGTTTTCTCTTTGAGCGTCGTTTCCAAGGCTGACACAGTTGCGCAGTTTGGTCTGGCGCCATGCCCGGGGGTCTGGGTAATGGTTATCAAAGCCTTGACGAAGAGTCCGTAGATGCCCGACCAGCGCCCAAAGTGGGAGCCAACCCTCCCCCCGGCCCCCCTCCCACTGGTCCATTCCAGGTTTAGTACAGTCTACTGCGAAGTTTTACATATTGTCTCTGCCTCTCGAACGTCGGTATAACCCAGTGCGCGTAAATTACTCAGTCATCGACCCCGTATCGTCTCTTTCGACCTCTGTCTGTGTTCCATCAGAGTCTAATTCAACAATGCTATCCACCGAAGCCTTCGGAAGGCCGATTTCCGCCAAGAGCATCCTCAAGGCTTCGAGGTACTCTTCATTGGTGTCGCCTTTCTTCCTCTCGTATAGCCAAGGGCAGTCCAGAGATTCGCACTCTACGTGATCCAGTGGCGATGTACCGGCGCACGACGCACAAACTTCATGGACGTTGGTGAGACGCTTCTCCCCTTTCCTGACGAGATCCAGTATGCTTGCCATCGTGGTCTGAGGATGCGCCCTACAGTCATCGCATACGGCTTTCTCACGTCAATATTTGTCACAAGCGCAGCAAGAGACGGGCTTACCAGTCCATGCGAATTCTCCGCATGTGAGACATTGGGAGTTTGGGAAATGGCGATCCATAACGGCGAACCGATCACGTTTGCTTGGAGAGAAGATATCCGTTTGGCTAACTCTTAGTGGCTTAGGCATCTCGTCGTACCATCTTCGGACATCGGCTCCAACGAGATTGAAGATTCGCTCCAATGGAGGAATCAATACCCTAGTTATATAGTACTCAGCATCGAGTTGTTTCCTGTGCCGAGGTATGAGCGTGGTTTCAACAAGGAAGTCAACACCTACCCTGCTGTCAGTACTTCTTGCGGAGTGAAGGCTCTTTCAACCAGGCGGGACCCCGGAGGACCACGAGCTATGACATATGGTATCCGATCGCCATATTGCGGTTCGTCATTTGGATCGATCAATACTCGTCGAGCTGCGACTGCTACGCCCGGTGGTGGTGGCAATACATCGCTAGAGGATTTACAGGGTAAAGAGGCGAAAGGACATCGAACGCCGGTGCGTACCTATATGTTCCCATTCTAACTTCCTTGGCGAATATAAATTCATGGATGGGCACTTTGTGGTCGAGGATGCTTGTCCACGATCTGCAGCAATATTCCTTGATATCACTGAGGTCTTGGGACCTGAAAAGTTTCCTAGAATCGCATTTAGGACAGTGCTTGGAAGTGGCGGAAATGTTAGTATTCACTTTAGGCACGTCTCCGTCATCTTCTGCTGAGCAGGTACGCCGTCCCTGCGAACTGTTTCAATCCCTTTGGCGTCAAAGATGGGCTCCGTATCGTCGGGGTGCTCGTACTTGAAGCCGACGTATCTCTTCTTGGCCATCAAGACGCAGGGTAGGTAAACCTTGCCGCGACATTAAGTTGGCAAGCCATCATCACATAATCTTGAATGGTACCTTCTCGAACTTCAATTTGATGGGTGCTGGGTTTCTAGCAGTGATCGTGTCGGCTATATCATTCCCAATCCTGAAAGCTTGCTCCTTGGTTCTGCCCTTAAGGTAGCTGCTCTGATAATTAACGGTGCATTTAGTTCATAGGGCCTTGGGTAGACGTACATAAACAAGCTGTCTGTGTCGCCATAAACGACCTGGTATAGAGGATTCATGGACACTATCCATTGGAAGGAGCGACCACTTGCCTGGGCACCCCATTTTGGGGTTGAATCAATTAAGTGGATGGCCTATGTAACAGTTAGAGAATGCCCTCGAATACGAGGATAACAGGTACCTTTTCAAGGGTTTCTCTGCCGCTCTGGACAATGCTGTCTGCAATCTCCACTGCAGGCATCCGACCAGAGAAAGTGGCGCTGGTATAACCGTATGTTACATTGGCTATGTACTTTAGACCCAGCTGTCGAGCATTTAGGATCCTACTGAGGGTCTAGAGTAGGAGGCGTCAGGGTGAACTCTCAAGGGGTATGTCAGGAGCCTACCTTGTTATCTTTGTTGGTTTTCATGGCTTGCTTCACCATTACCCTCGTGTCGAGGAGTTCTTTCAACATGCGACCCAGCAACCCTTGCCTCACTTCTTGCTTCACATACATTATACCATTCGGAGCGACTGGTAGAACCCATAAGTCAAGGTTGAGCATCAGTATATATTTAATTAACAGGATCATTTACGTACTTCTGGTGTGATCTTTGAGAGTGTTCAACAATCCAGATGGCAGGTTCAGCTCTGTAACGCCGAATTTGTTGGTTCCTTGGAACTCGGCTACTCTACCGAGGCATGTCGAATAACAGTAATTGTAGGCGATCATAATTGAGGGATACAAACTTTGAAAGTCAAGGACCAGGAGCGGGCTGCTATAGAAAGCGGACAAGGGCTCCATAATTAGTGGCATACATTCGGCTGCGTTTTGTTTGCCGACCTAGATGATTGTAAGCAGAGCTACAAATGAAATTCCCAGATGACGAACATCAATCTTACTAGGGGCGAGAAAAACGAAGTTTTCTGGCTTCCCTAGGCGAAACATGAAAGATTCAACTTTGAATTGGGACCCTCGAGTGATGACGGAGAAAAAATCGACACCAAAGACTCGAGCAAATTCGCTGTGAAATGTAAGATAGAAGATACAGTGAAAAGGATAGATGAATGAGCACTAACGACGTCTTGGTGACAATCTGCGATGCCTCGAGTATTTCTAGCGCCATGGACGTCCTCCCGACGAAGTAATCTAGCAGTCTGCTCACTCGTGTTGCCGAAGGCGAGTTGAACCAGGACGCAAGTGTCGTGCGTGAATACTGCGGGACCCTGAGGTTGTGTTGAGACAGTCACAGGCGAAGCAGGACATAGATCGTACCGCCGCCGAAGGACATTGAACACGACGTTCTCAAAACTATACATGTTGAGTGAGAGTTCGCCTCGCATTATTCTCCAGACATTGAGGACGTGTCTTCCCGCCACTTTGAATGTCGATGCGTGTCTTGCACCCCATTGATCTACTCCACCTCTACGCCTAGCAGGGGCACGAGAGATGAGCTCATCAATGCCCAAACCTAAGCAAGCACTGTGAACGCCCATCCGGTGGAAGATGACGTTAAACCAACCGTATACAGCGCCTCTTGCTTGCAAATAGCCCCAAGAAGACACTTGTACTTCCCATCCACAAAGGATATCGGGATCAAGGTCGATGACGATGTCAACAATTCTGTGTAGTAGTTCTAGTTCGCTTGGTATTGTTTCGATTTGATGACCCCGTAATCGTTTCGGCTCGAGGTGTTCGCTGTCGACTGCAACGATACCGTGCTTGACTTCTAAAACATCGTCTACTCCGTGGTCACCCTGGAATGCGAAGAACACGATGGCGATCTCATCATCCTGTGGGATTGGTTGTCGGCCGCCATCAGACAACACTATGTAGGAGTGCTGAGTAGCTATTGAAATCAACGACAAGAGCTGGTCGCACCATAGACTTCGAAGGATAGAATTGACATCGTCTCATTCTTTTGGGAGGTGTTGGAACCCACCTTTCCTAAAGAAGACTTGAGTCCGTACGTATTAACCTGGGTAGGACCTTCAATCTGCAAGCAGAGACCCTTCGTTGGTTTCCTTCAGCTTCACAATGCAAGTATCACATACCTGCGAACGTGAAACGACTGGATTCGGGGGAGGAAGAATAGGGTTTTCAAGCAGCCACCGCTGAGCTACCTTCCTCTTGGGCGGAAACCCGGCGTATTCCCAACCTCCAATACCAGAAGGATCGAACGTCTTCCCTGGAGCAATTTCGACTTCATGTATTGCGTTCGTCACAGTTTGCCAATTGGTCAACGTGTCCAAGCCATTGCCACCTTTGAGACGGTAAACCAAGCCTGCATACTCCCTATGTCTCGTAGGAGCATCCTCGGAATGGGAATAATGCGGATCGCGATAAATCCTACTGGGGACGTTGTATTCTTGCAATGTCTGGAGCAAGTGATCCTTCGTTGGCGGCGGATGTGCATATATATAACACTTATCGGCGGCGCTGTAGGATGATGACTGATCTGACTGTGTTACCCTGTGCTTTGTCTGTGTGAAATATTCACTCCTTCGCAAGCGCGTTTGTGTCGCGCTGGGTTGGCTTTGAATTTCGCGGTTAGGCATTTCAACTTTGCGCCGCTTGAAGGGGCGGTCGGGCTCTTCTGGCTCTAGGTGAGATAGCTCCGCAAGGCTTTAAAAAGATACTGTTAGTGAAGCGGGACGGCGAGTAAAGATGAAACGGACCGTTCTGTATTCTGCGTCAGAGAAGGTTTCGCCGGGACTTCGACTATCGGTGACTCGGCTGGGGTGGGTAATAATGGAGGGTTACTGACACTTGTGTCAGCTAATGCATCGTCTTCTACGCTATGTTGCAATTTTGCAAGAAAATTGTTGTCCACGACGTGGTCTTCAATACTGTCCTCACCATCGACCTCAAGAGCGATTGCACTACAATCCAAAGGTCAAAGATCGGAGCTATCAACTGAGAGAGAAACACACCCTTCGTTGTTATCAAGGAAAGGATTCTCTTCCTCTTGGTCCACGACAAGGTCCTCTTCGAAATCCTTGTCATATATGCCTTCATCTGGACCGTCCTCAAGGGACTGGGCCTGGTCATTTTCGATGAAGCTCTCCATTTCGTTGATGCACGGCTCAGGATCATCAGCATCTTTGATGGCTTGACTTGAGAGGAAACTCTCGTCGACATCCACTTCTTCATCCTCGCCGCTGGGTTGAACCGAAGCCCCGAAGACAGATGAACCTGAGGTTGAGTCAATCGGCGCGGCCGTCAACGCGTCCTGTACAGAGCTTTCTGCTTGTTGAGGTTTCCACACTCTGAATGCAGGCTCCCATAGCGCTTCAATGCTTTGCGATGTTGTCATGACCCTCTTATCCCAGTTGTTACTTGGTGCCAGGTGTTCAGCGGGTTCTGCTTCGATTCTTGCTCTCAGTTCGCGCCACCATCGCGCCTCAGCCGTCCAATCGCCGCCGTCCCCCCTACGGTTCTCGCTCAGATCCACAGGTATATCCGGGGAAGCAGACAAGCCTCTCGCAAGCCTGCGCCTTCGCTCGTCTTCCCATAGTTCACGCACGCTGAGAATCAACGGTTCAGTCGGCATTGGTGCAGCAGGAATCTGGAGCTGATGATGAATGTCGCGCATTGTAAGCCGATTTCTGTTGAGGATTTGATGAGCGACAACATCGACTTCGAGATCCATCTTCGCCTGTTTATGATACGGGGACACGCGCAGAGTCGTCTTCTTTTCTGGGTCAACGTGCTCGTTGTCCAGCCCTCGCTGCCAGACTTCCCCCATGTCAATCCAACCACACCCATAGAGGCCAAAGTCGCACATAAACTGTAAAGGGAAGCTTAGATGACTCTCGTACACACCGTACCGCGTCTGCATGACAGTCCCAGATCGTAATATTGTCACCCCCCGGTACAAGAGTGTAGGGTCGAACATGTAGATCTTTAGGAACGGTGCATACGACGCGTGAAATCCATAGAAAGGCACGCCTTTGACGACGACGACGGCTCGAATGAAGATAGACTTGGGTGAATGAGGGTCCCGCTTCATGGAAAGAGCAATCGCGTGGTTCAACGAACGCTGCAGCTTCCGAGTGTATTTGAGTACTAGAGTGGCATCCGTGAGCAGTGGATTATGAGCGCAGTAAACATGCATACGATATGGCGTGTCCATGCTTCCCTTGTACTCAACATAGAAGTACGGATAAACTTGGTGGATGTAGACACAGGCCTTCTGCCCAGACGATGTAGGGCCATAGATGCGGAGTACTGGCACAGGTGTTTTTGGGAACGGTGAGTAGTCCAGAGGCCCAGGAGGGACCATACAATGATCAATCTGGTTGATACGAACATGAAAGTTAGATTCCATGAGTCGATGAAGAAAGTACAGTAGAAAGCTAAGCGCATCGACCCTGTCTAACATTTTGGCACGTGACTTAGTTTACATAAGATACTGACCAGGGGCTAGGGTCAAAGCGAGTGAGATTTGCTTCCGGGAGATGTGATGGTCTGCTGCCCGATCCAAGTCTTTCCAGGTTCCAGAGAAAAGAATCCTCGAACATGCCCTGGCTCTACGCATACGTAATGGTCCCTTTGAATCATCTATTTAGTCTCAGGCCTACTCGTAGGGTCTGGCGAGCTTACCATCCGTTTACCTCCATATCGCCGATTTTGCTCCCAGCCTCTGCCTGGGGGTTCCAGACGACGACATCCTTGAAGTTTACTGACTTGATCTCGACTCCGCCTTCAGGCCAGGTAACGTAATAATGCTGAGGTGCATTCTCGTAGACCGAATCCGTGAAACGACGGACATCTACGACTGCCCTTGATTCGACTTTGGCAGTGGCTCGAGCTTCCTCTGTCGCCTCTGTCTTATCATAGTAGTTCAATGTTTGTAGATTAGATACTGCGACCTCATTAGCGGGTGCACGGATGTAGTTGTGAAGCAGGGCCTGGAATTCGAGAGGCTTGTCTGACTTGTTGGTGACGTGTAGATCGGTGCTGAGCTGATGCTCGGCCAGGGTCACGACGTAACTGAGTAGAAAGTCGTGAGGATAAACTGGCTGAATGGCTGGGGTAGGCGATAGCGCTAGAAAGCATCATGAGAATTGCGCGGTCGTCAATGGACCCGGTACAAACTTAGTCTCACAGAGACGCCAGCGTCGTTGTCCATGACAATGGAGTCAAAGTTCCAAGTCGAGCTTCTCGCGAAGCCATGTTGAGAAAGCTTAGCGTGTTCTGGATGAGATGGGGCACCAAAGCACGGAAATACTACTGGGATACCGCCACGAACTAGTCACGGTAAATTTAATAACGCGAATTGCCAGTCTTGCCAGGTAGGATCAGCTACATACCTGGCTTAGAGCCGTCCAAAGCGGCCTTGGATGACACAAAGAGACACTCGACTGGTTCAGATCCTTGGCCGATCACAGACAACCATGAAATCACAGTCGCGCCATAAAACAATATCTCGACCGACGATCCCTATGTAATATTGCTGAGTGCGATAGTAAGCCAATCAATGACTTGTTTGAAGCACCTTTGGATGCTTCAGGATAACTCTGTCCTCTTTCTGCTCGACGGGCATTTCGCTGACCTGGAGGTAAATGTCGTAGATGCAGGAACAAGGCTGCGTGACGTCAAGTACTGCGACCACACCAGCGACAATCTAATCTATGGGATCGAATTATGTAAGCATAAGGGCTGATAATGGGAGCGAGAAAACATTGCACTAGTCGTCCAAAGGGACACAGGGAGGGAAAATTTGAATATCTAGATGTAGAGTGAAGAATGCGTATTACTGTCATTTTCTGTGCTCAGATGCACATTCATGGCAAGCTGTATCCCGCTGTATCTCTTGTTTGGTCGTGATGTTACAGAAGTAGAGGCGCCGCCAGTAAGCGCTTCAAGATCACTCTACATTCCATTCTCCAGTTCCTTAGTGATTGTTTCCATTTAATCAATCTCCCCTTCAGTCCGTAAGTTGATCTATTGTTCCAGTGAAACGCTTTGTATATGACTAAATGCTCGTGCAGCTTGATTCACCCCAAGATTCCATGATGGATCCTGGATATTCAGTAGACGATGTCCGTATGCACCGTGTTTCTCACCGACGTGGTCCTCATCGTTGTATAGGTCGCCCCGATTGCCATTCTTATGGATGAGCTACGCTCAGAAGATGTCCAACTCAGATTGAACGCCATCCACAGCATCCCCACCATTGCCCTCGCCCTTGGTCCTGATCGTGCAAGAGAAGAGCTTATTCCATTCCTCCGAGAATCGGTGGACGATGAGGACGAAGTACTCTTGGCTCTAGCCGAAGAGCTGGGGAAAAACTTTGAAGAATACGTCGGAGGCAACGCACACGCGCATGTTATACTGGGACCATTAGAGAATCTATCAGCAGTGGAAGAGACGTTGGTTCGCGATAAGGTACGTCTATTCCTCTTGTGTAACTATCCTCTCACATCATTCTCTACACATGTGTGGCCGACTCTTTCCATTTCTTTGTCCTGTAGGCAGCGGAATCCATCACGAAGGTTGCCGCCGTTCTGTCCAGTTCTCAAATAGAAGAATACTACATACCGCTTCTCAGGCGACTTTCTCGCGGGACGTGGTTTACGTCGCGAACGTCATCGGCGGCCCTCTTCGCCGCCGCATACCCCAAAGTTTCGCCCGCCATCCAAGAAGAATTACGAAAAGGCTTCACGGCTTTAGGATCTGATGATACACCAATGGTCAGGAGAGCTGCAGCCAAGTGGCTGGGTGTAAGTGTGCGATCTATCCGTTCAGCCATGCATTTGAACCTCCCATCCTAGTCATTCATCAAAACTCTGTCGAAAGAACATGTGCTGTCTGATGGGCTGCCGATATACCGAAGACTGCAGATGGATGACCAGGATTCCGTGCGCCTGTTGACTGTGGAAGACCTGATCGTGATCGCTCAACAACTTACACCGGCCGAAGTGGAGGAACAGCTTTTGCAGCAGATTCGGCTGAGCATCGGTGACAAGAGCTGGAGAGTGCGATATATGGCGGCCAGCCATTTTAACGAGGTGCGCCAACGATCCGAGTAGCTTCGATTTGACGATCCTGAGGCATTTGCTAGCTCGCAGAAGCTGTTGGTGCTAACCTTGTTCGCACCGAACTCATCAACCAATTCGTCCAACTCTTGAAAGACAATGAAGCTGAGGTTAGAACGGCAGCGGCTGGTCAAATACCTGGTATGGTCGCGTGCCCTGTCATCTTCGTATTTAGAAGTGATATATCGGCTTTTCAGGGTTCTCCAAGCTTCTTGATAAGGAAGTGATTCTCGCCAGAATAGTTCCTTGCGTACAGGCCTTGTCAGAAGACACCTCGCAACATGTCCGTGCCGCACTGGCCAACCAGATCAGTGGTTTGGCCCCGCTCCTTGGAAAGGAAGCTACCATCGAGCATCTTCTCCCCCGTTTCCTTCATCTCCTTAAGGACGAATTTCCGGAAGTTCGACTGAATATTATCAGCAAGCTCGAAACGGTCAATACCGGTGCGTATGCTGCGAAATCCCCGCCTTGAATATGGATGCTTATGCCACCATCAAGTTATTGGGATACAACTGTTGGCTGAGAGCCTCTTGCCTGCAATCGTGGAATTGGCGGAGGACAAATCGTGGCGCGTTAGGCAAGCCATCATCGAGTATATCCCTCTGTTAGCGACACAGTTGGGCCGACCATTCTTTGATGAACAGCTGGGCAATTTGTGCATGTCATGGTTAGGCGATACGGTCTACAGCATCCGGGAATCTGCTACCATAAACCTCAAAAAGCTGACCGAGGTCTTCGGTGTCGAATGGGCGAGGACAGCTATTGTACCCAAAGTTATGGGTATGGGCGGACACCCCAATTATCTATTCAGAATGACTACGGTTCAAGCGATCACAGTGCGCGCCATCTCCGCATCACAACGTTTATGCTGACTTTGGATAGACCGTAGCCCCTTCGCTGAATGTTGAAGTGGTGCGCGCTGATATTCTAGAACCGTTGCTGCAGCTAGCAATTGATCCCATCCCAAATATACGCTTCAATGTTGCCAAATGCTTGGAGGTCCTCGCAGTGGCGTACGGTGGCACGCCAGAGGGGAAGGAGATGGTTCAGCAGCGACTTATACCCGCACTAGAGCAAGCGAAGAATGACCAGGATGCTGATGTACGGTATTTTGCCTCCCGCGCCCTTCAGAAGGCTGTTGAGGTGGTCTGAGGTGAGTCGATTGTACCCATGACGACTTCTTAATGGTGACCCCAACTTCAGGGGGGATTGTAATGGACCGTGCTCGGCGAGGATTGTTCCCAGTTAGCTTCTATCATATACTTTCGGTTCAATACCATAAATCAAGAGACAATACAATGTGATACCTATCATTGCAGGCCAATTAGTTGTCTAGTCCGTTCGAGTCGAGTTGCTTTTTTCGACGTCTGTCTGCTTCACGTCAGCTTCGTGAGTCACTTATCATTCTGTTACGCGGTCTCTCATCCTCTTGCCAAACCTAGCCAAACTGTTACATCAGGCTCAACCAACTCCTTGTTCCTTAAATGTTGATCTATCAGAAAGATCGCGCGTGAGAACATGTAATGCAACTTGACAACAACATCCTAAGTGAACTCAATGAAAGGTGCGCAAACTCCAGCACTTATTTGTTCTTTTTCATTCACGCCTTGTTCGATTCCATCTCCAGGTATTCCGCCATACCCATCAACAAGCAACTTTGCATCGAACGTAATAATGCTGACGATCGGGCAATGAATCAGACATCAAGATCATCACCTCAATCCCACACAGGTTCCACACATGTTTTCCATCGCCGATCTCTATTTTTGTCCGGCGTGCTTCTAACGAGTCCGAGATACGACCGCATATATAAGCAAAAAATCCGCATATATAAGCAAAAATGTTCATCTGTGTAAATTTCACGTCCTTCTCCTTCTCTTGTATTTTGCGCTCCCTCCCTAATTTCCTTGTCACTCTTTTCTGTCCCTCCCCGACTAATGGCGTTTAGTTTCCGACTTGGAGCCTGTCTGGCCATTTTGGCTGCCCTCCTTCACGTTACAGTAGCAACCGCTCCCAGGACTGGGCCAAGCAGCTGCCAGAAGACGGAGTTCTGGTGCGCCCATTTCTTAGAACAATATATACACGTCAGCTTGATTGTTCAATATCCCGTAGGTATAAGGATGCCAGTTGCTGCCTTCCAAGCGGTGGTCCCCCGAAGCCCCCACCTCCCCCTCCCAGTGACAGTGATTGCCCCCCAACTAGTCATTATTGGGGTCAGAAACAAGGCTGCTGCGTTCCTCGCAACCCCGCCCCACCTAACAACCCACCTCCTCAGTGCCGCAAGGGCTGGCAGTGGGTTCCCGCTCTTCGCAAGTGCACACACGAACCTACCAAGCCCAACAACCCGAAGCCTGCCCCTTCCCCCAAGCCCAAGCCCGGGCATGGAGGTGGAAGCGGAGGTGGTGGTTACGGACATAATCATGGGGGATACGGAAGGCGTTCTGCTAGCATGAAATCGCGATCAGCTTCGCTCTGTCCCCAAGGATTGGATGCCTGTCATATTGGAGGGCTGGGGTCGCGTGAATATGAATGCATTGACGCGTCGACCGATCTAGAATCTTGCGGTGGATGCACATCCACCGGTCAAGGCCAAGATTGTACGGCAATCCGTGGAGCTTGGAATGTTGGCTGTGAAGCCGGACAATGTGCTAGTGAGTTGTTCGCTTCTTTATCGTAATACTAATCTCAATTTGTTTTAGTCTATACTTGCGCTGGAGGATATCGCCTCTCAAATGACGGAAGTAGCTGCATCCACCTTTGATCTATCAGTGCTTCCGTCTTCGTTCGTTTGTTATTTCTGTCTTTACTTGTTTGTGTGAATGAACTTGTCAATGGACCTTAGGACATTCTTAGTATATATTCCGGACTAAATATACTTTCGATACCTGTGCTTCTCGTATTGGTGACGCGCTTCTCCTGTTTAAATTTGGATTCACCTACGGGCCCTCGTGCTCTGTAGATGGCCCCTATACACGCACGTGATATGCGCGTTGTTTGCTCCGAAAAGGAGCCAATCAGGGACGTTACAAAATAAGGTTCAAGCCAAACATCTTGGAAGTAAGTATAAGAAGGGCGCGCACCAGTACGACTTTCTTTCCAACCACCATCATCCTACCTAATTCTCCTAATACCAGTCTCTCAAGCCGCCTAACGCGAAATCATGTTGAACATCTCTCGCTCAGTCCTACTCGCCGTGTACGCCGCCGCCTTGCTCTCTTCGAACGTCTCGCCTATGTCCTCTATGCTGGCCACTGCCTCTCCAATACCTACTGGCCTCGAAACAAACCGCCTCAGCCCCGCCTCTCACGTGTCGACCTACTTGGCTCGTTCTCAGTCTCGCGGTGGACACGCCCGCCCAGTCATTCGAGCTTCCACTCCCATTGACTCGAAGAATTTCCTTGGACTAGATTTCTTGCACCTAACCCTGACGAACTGCAATCAAGGACGAGAATACAACCAGAGATTCTGTTAGTTTGACTACTCTTCAGACGGTACATCATACTTATTCGTACGTACTATAGCCACGTTAGCGAGCAACTCGGCACAAGACCCAGCAAACAGACAGGCGACCATTGACCTCCTGGAAGAAATTCACCTCTGGCTCCAGAGCCTCGCCCTACTCTTGAAGCCCATGGGCGCTGCCAAAGGTCTCCTCAATTACGACCGCAACAGCGAACTAGAGACTGCGTTGAAGGATCTTATCAACGTCAACAAGGACCTCTTGAAAGCAACCTACCTCTTGACCGCCGAAGACTTCCCTGAGCTCGCCGACAGTAAGTTTTCTCCTTGACCAGTTCCCTTCTGCATCCCATCTCATCGCTTGCTTCTTAGTCGTCTACGATATCAAGTGCATCTTGGAGTTCCTTCTCGACTTCACGGAAAACTCCACCGACGGGCTTATCAACGATCTTGGCCTCGGTTTATGAAATCTGAAATCAGCCACTGTATAGCAGGTCTATGCGCATATATGATATCGTATGAAATACACTGTAGCAGTAGCTCATGATCCTTATTGTACCATTCGTTAATCAATTGGTCTCCTCGCGGTTAAGGGAGATAAATTATCAAGATTATTATTCCTCTGATAACCACCGCTCGGCTAGTAAGCCCAATATAGGTATATGAAACCGTGCAAGGTTACTATGGGTCACGTCTCTATATGCTCGAAATCTGAAGGAAGAGCATAGTCAGTGATGCAAGAATTGGACACTCGGTGATGTAAGACACTTACGCCGTATACGAAGTTGTAGCTATCAGAGATATGGCAAATAATGTGCTCAGCCAGGATGGAAACGACAGCAAGGATGCTACAATCCAGATGATAACCAGCGGTGTACTGACAAGAGCTGACTGGTACGCTATTTAGCATCAAAAGTGAGTCTAAAGGAGGTAGGTAAGTGCGACCACAACTCACCGTGGAAGCGGACGTAGTCGTTCTGGCTTTCTAGGATGAGAATGACAAGTGCTGGACACGCCGTGAGTGAGAGATTCGCGGAAGTGAATGGTGTTGAACGCACCTGAGAATGGCCCCAGTAGATATGCTACCGCTGCCAGTACATCGACGCGCAGTCCATAGGTCGTCTCCCATTGGTTCACGTTTGCCTCTTCGTCGACCTGAGGGCGACCCCCGGTCATGGATGCGTTGAAGCTAGGTATGCCACCGGACTGGTATGAGGTGTCTTCGGTATTTGGAAACCATGCACGCGCAGAAGGCCGGGACGACGAGGCCGACAATGGGCCGCGAGATGGATCGTCTGGTGGAGGTGTCTGATTGTGATGGACTTGGCATTATTAGCGGTTGAATAGCATACAACTCACATATGGCGCGAACGTCGCAAAACTCGACGAGGTGGTCATCTTCAAGCTCCAGGAGGCGTGGAATCGATCCGAGCTCCTTTACATGAATTCAGTGAAACGGGCCACTTCTCTACGTCACTAAGAAGCGCTCAGGAAACACGTCCCTTGGGTAAATGATGAGTCAGCAGTGGACTTCCAATAATAGACGCCCAAGCCAAACCCAACAGCAGAATATGTCGATGAATGTACGGATTGCAGTGGAATGAAGTAGTTGCGATGAGAGGTCGTACGCGTGTGTTTTATACGAATACTACACCTAATAAAGTGGGCGCTCTCTACGGTTTACTGGAAAGGGATGACGATCGCAATGAATCTTGTTGTTATTGGACCGGAAGATGCCGTTGGTCCTATATAGTCACTGTCAGCCACCGCATCTGACAAGAGTCAGCATTAGTTATCGGCGCTGGCCCCAACGACCTCAAGACCAAGGTTAGTAGCTATGAAATTGTTGCCGCCTGTCTGTGCTGACCGCCGTGGACATTAGAAGCGAAGTTCAGATTGGCAACAATGGTGAGTTTGGAAGTTTTGCTTTGAGGGAGGCGATATCACACGATGGATTGGGATGGAGTGATGGCACAGGAAAACAGGTTGTGGAGGTTGGGCGACATTGTCTGACTCCTGCGTTTACCTAGGCCGACAGCTCCGCCCCCATCACCCTTCGCACCCGTAAATTCATCACCAACCGGCTGCTTGCCCGCCGTCAATTCGTCCTCGATGTCCTCCATCCTTCCCGCCCCAACGTCTCGAAAGAGGAGCTCTCCGAGAAGCTCGCATCGATGTACAAGACTGAGAAGAACCGCGTAGTGACCTTTGGTTTCCGCACGCACTTTGGTGGAGGGCGCAGTACTGGTTTTGCCTTGATCTACGACGACGAAGCATCGCAAAAGAAGTTCGAACCCCGGTATCGCTTGGTCCGAGTGCGTATCCTACAGGCTCGGGCATGAACCTGGACACCTTACTTACGATGACTGTAGTCTGGGCTGGCGCCGAAGGTAGAGAAGGCGTCACGTAAGCTGCGGAAGGAGCGCAAAAACCGTGCCAAGAAGGTGCGTCCAGACGTCCGTGCTCCGTTTCATTTACTCACCTCTCGCGATGCAGCTCCGTGGCACCAAAAAAGTCAAGGCCGCCGAGCCTCCGAAGAAGGGCAAGTAATCCTGGCGCGCCGTGTACTTCATATTGTTATCTACCCCGGAGTGCTGGTTTCGCAGTTTACTTGGTGCATGTGTCTCGTATGCTTTTCATCTCGTACCAATCCATGGCAAATATGATCCATTATGCCTCCAATTCACTCTGATTATTATGATTGCATCCATTGAGATGTTGCGTGAAAACAAGTACGGGGGTATCATAACAGCTACCGTGATATAATGTATGTAAGAAACTCGCCCAGGTCAATACTTTAAAAGCCCATCTTCTTGTGGATGATATCAGGATCCTCTTGGTACTCTTCTGCGGAAACCCACATCTACCGTGCTGGTCAGTTAAACGTCATAACAGGAGGACTAGACCGTCCTACCTTTTTGAAAGTATTCAAGCCAGCCAAAATTGATCCACCGATCCATGTCGAGTATTTACGTTCAGGCGGTGCATAAATTCTTATCTTGACATCTTTCAGCGCAAGTTTCTTCACTTCGTTCAGCAGTCGATCTCCGAAGTCTACAGATCCAAATCATATCAGAACAGTATCGAAGGCAGATGGAGGGGTCTCACTTCTGCACAGAGTGCTTCCGCCGCTTAGTACGATATTGGAGAATAGACTCTTCCGTAGATCAAGATCGACCCGATTTATTGAATCGACTACCACTTGGTGAACACCAGCGTACTCTTGTCCTATGAGTTCTGGATTGAAGAGAATTTCAGGTGCACGGAACCTCTCAGAACCAAGCTGATGCAGTCGTAAATTCAGTGGCTTTTATCACATAAATAAGCTATATATGTTCACCTGGATAACTTTTCCGTCTGGTAGCTTCAGATCTTCGGAGCGGCTTTGGGTATCCTTCTCCTCCTTCGCAGGATTGAGGGCAACATAACAGCACTTCTCCTTGATGGTGCGAACAACCTCCCGCTCAGCTGTTGTGTGTAGGTGGTGTCCAGATTTGCGGAGGAGTAATTGTAGATGATCAGTGACATCCCTGTGGACCAAAGCTAAGCTCGTCACACGGACGCGATAGTAAGGCTAGAAACCGAGCCCTACCTTCCAGCAATATCAATCCGCCGTATGGCATGTGGCATGGAGAAACCTTCGAAAACCGGAACGGCGTGAGTGACGCCATCCCCAGAGTCAAGTACAATCCCCGTTGTTCGGCCCGAAGAATATCTAGAGCGGTGGAGATTAGTTCACAGACTCAGACATGACTTAGGGAACGCAGATACAGTGATAGAACCGCTTGAACGGAACAGAAGAGGGCGGGGACATTGAACGTCTCGAAGAAAATCTGGGCGGCTGTTTCTCGATTACTTCGTGGATTCAACGGTGCTTCAGTGAGCAGGACGGGATGCTACAGACGATATGCGCGCTGTATGAGGTTTTGTGGAGATGCCGTTATGTATCATAGCACACACCTCTTCGCTTAGAGTTCCCAGTTCCTCTGTATACACCCAATTCCATATTCGTTCCATGTCATCCCAATCTGTCACTATGCCGTGTTCCATAGGGTACTTGATCTTCAACAATCCTCTGAACTCTTGCGCCTTCCTGCCTATGAAGACGTCGCCCTCTAAGGCGCCAGCCATGACTTTGATGTGCTTAGGCCGACCGACGCTAGACCCATACAGTCATATACGAGCCCTACACTCTGTAATATCGCCACGCACAAGGATGGAAAGAAGCATTTAGGGTGGTCCTGTCCTGCGAACCCCGCTTTGATGGTCCCAGATCCCTGCACATCTCGTGTTAGTGTCTTTGGCTTTATGCTTCGAAGGCGAAAAGACGCGCACATTGTCTATGACCACTGGTTGATTAGTGAGCACGTCGTCGTATTCAGACATTCTCCTGATTATGTCGGAGGCCGCTGCTCCTTGGGTTAGACCGATCACTTGGCGCTGTTGCAGATGGCGACGCGGGCAGTCTCTGAGCGACGCGTTGGTTCGTGTTTGGCGCAATTTGGCGCAGCTGTGATGACGGGCGCTTCGTCGTCAACTCCTGACCATGACCACCTCGCAGTGTATACTGTCCGTCGTTCTGGTGATCTTATGTCTGGCGGTGAGTACAAGATCTATTCTCTATTTCTTCGTTATCTCAAACGTGCTCAGGGTAATGCTCTGGCCATTCTAAACAAATGGGAGGCCACAAACTTCTGTAAATGTATGTGCTGCACCGTGGCCGCTTGAACAGGGCTGACTAGGCACAGGTATTTGCTTCTCTTCCAATTATACCATCTTGCATTTGGCCATTCCGGATAATCCGTCCCAGCCTTGCTTGTCGTGTACTAAGCAATGGTGCCTAAATCAAAATCTGCCGATATGTGCTGGCGCGTCACTGGGCGATACGGATCCCGACACGGCTACTGGCAAAGAAGGTGACGTAGAAGCACGTTGTTTCCGTATGTCTTGCCTCACCTTTCCACCATGGCCCAAATAACCAAATAAATTTGCATTTATCCCGTTTATCTAGAACGTGATTCGCCGCGAGACCAGCTAGTTGTCACATTATTTGTTTTGACGGTATTCGGTCTTTTATTGGGAGCGGGGATCAAGAACAGGATGGCGAAAGCAGGGTTTGAGACAAACATCCCATGGGGTGCAGGCAGGAGGTGGTGGGAGGTCGGTGCTTTTCCCCTCTTTGTCTCGATTGGTGCACTAAATCTCTCCTCATGCTAGGCCTGGGTACCGCGCCGATCGAACGAAGAATACGGTTTATCTAGACGCAATTATCTTCCGGTGTCTCAGGCTGACAGCCCCAGATAACTGGTGAACGCGGACGACTTAACACGATGATCGCTGCAGTAGGTAGATACTGTATTTGATCGTTCTAGTGGACACTTTAATTTATTCGTGGTCATGTTACTAACTCTCATGATAAGCGTACCCTTTGAGTTTCATGGCTTTGGAAGTACCCCATCTGAGTATGTGTATTTTGAAAATTTAAACATAAAGCAAAGCATCGGCACATATATACGGGCGCCAACCACACAAGGCGCTCCTTGACTCACCGCAGCTCGAACTCTTCCCCTTACCTTACAATCGTATGGGATCGTTATGCTCCAAGTCTAGCACTCATTCGGGCGGTCATACGGTGCTTGGCTCGACGGGTTCAGTAGGCACTCGACCAGCACCGGGAACACAATCCCCACCCGATCCGCGAGCGGCGGCTGCAGCGGCTGCAGAACGTAGACAGCAAGCAGTGAGTTTCAAGTCGATCAATGACTGCATTCCTGTGGCCAGCTAAAGGGACCGTCTTTAGGAACAAGCACGGGGCACGCATGCCGCAAACCCTAAGCGAGGGCATCTTGCAGCTCAAGTTGGGAAGCCTTCGAGTGCCAACGCAAATAATGGGAAGGATGACAGATTAGTGGTGCGTCCGCCTTCGCTGCACTCTCCGTAGAACCTCGTTTCATAAAGGGTTCGTAGTGGGATTAATGAAGGAAGGCTGAGGTACTATGATTGCCGCCTATTGAGAACGAGGTACTGCACACAATAATGCAAAGGAAATTCGGTTCTACTATCGCCATCATGGCTTCTCGGGCATCTTGCGACTCGCCGATAAACAATGCGATTGGGAATTCAAATATTCGATGCCATGAGGGGCGGCGAACATTTTCTTGAACATATTGGGTGTCGCCGTGTACGCCTCATTGTTAGCACGTTGAACTGCGCCAACACCGTATCGCGAGATTGCGCACCAAAACAAGTGGTGCCACAAATAATATTTGAATTTTGATCAACACGACTTGAGATGGTGTGAATGAGAAACTGTGCCCGAGTCCGAGAACGGCACGGCCACCGTGAATTCAACTTGTTCTTTCCACGATGGGACATTGGGAAAAGGTGCTGTGGAAGCGGCAACCCTTTCCCGACAATTACATCCCGCCCGATGCTTTCTTGTCATCGCTGAGGACGAATCGTGAGCTATAGAGTACCTTCAAATGTCTTTATTGGTCCTGACTCGTGTACAGCGAATTTCCAGCCGTATACGTACTGGTCTGTGGTTCTTCTCTCGAGCGCCGTAACACAGCACCTTTCCTCGCTCTTTATCTTTCTTGGCATCTATGTTCGTCTAAAGGACCTCACGCTTCATCCTCATCTGCTTGTTTGGTCCTCGGTATGCTGTTTCGTCGTGGGGTACGTGGCCTGGGTGCTACTGGATTTGTCTGGAGGCCTCGACGTCGATTACTATGCGAATTGTGCGGACACAGTCGTTATTGGCGGAGACAAGAATTGATTCTTCATTTAGTTGTCACCACACTCAAATCTTCGATCTTGATGTTTCTGGCGTTGATGTCCCTCTCCCCAGTCTTGAGGACTCTCACAGCGGCGACATCTTCAGATTCTATTTGGGCTCTGTCAGCAGCTTTGTTCCTGTTAAACATTCTCCTTGCGGATTACAGCTCTTCCGAGCTTCAAGGGCACACCCAAGAAAGGTAAGCTATCTTTCTCCAAACATAGAGAAACGACACGCTGGACCACCTCCTCAGATTAACCTCCGTGTTATCTATGAACGCCGCGATTTCATCTTCGGTCGTCCTCGCCTCGCGCTTGTCTGATGATTTATCAGTATTTGCCCTTGTCCTATTCGCAGTACAAGCATTCGCCCTATTCCCAATGTTTCGGCATCGCCTACAGGTATGCCGTCTTGCCTAGGCTTCTCGCTCCCGTTCTGAATCAGCATGACTGTTTACAAGGATTCGCCCGTGTTGTTTCAATCCTTGTTGACCATCACATTAGCGAGCTTCTCTCTCGTGTTGACCGCATCGATATCCACCACGATATCATGGCTGTTTTTCTTCGCCTTGTTTGGGATTACGTTCATTGCTCCCGGGGTGTTGATTTGGGCCCAAAGGTACAAGAAGTATGTCTCGCATTTTTTTGGCTTCCAAGCGAAGCTTTTAGCCTGACAGAGCCTTAGTGAAATCCGAGGGCCTTGGGACGTCGCTGTACCCAGGCTTAATTGACTCTGCGATTGTCCTGCCCCTTCGGCACGCCTTCGACATCTCGTCATTGAATATACCGGCGTCGAATAAGCTCCGTGGTTCGCGACTTCAGCAACGCGGCCTATTGGATGAACGTGCCTGGCGTGGATTGGTGGGCGGCGCCGAGCGTCTGCTCGTTATGGTATTCGCAGATGGACTTCGTGTCGACACCGCAGCCCTGGGCAGTTGTTGCCAATCGATCAGAGCCAGAATCAGTCGATCAGAGGGGACGCAACAAGTGAACTACATCGATATACGATCGATGAGAAGTCATATCGTAGCCGATTCATATGCCATTTGCACCCTGTTTAATATGACGACGGACATCAGAGGCGCAAATGATGGGGTCCCAAGATACCACCTAACATGTATGAAGGTTCGACTTGCCTTTTTGAGCAAACCTCCGGCTCCATGCCAGCAACGCTAGAAGGTGGAAATGGTGAAGATTGTTGTATATATATACAATGGGCAGATAATATGTACAGTGTACGCAAGAAATATGATACAATAGCAATACAGGTGTATAACAAATGTGGTATCACTAAAATGATTATATGTCTAAATTATCAGTCCTGTCAAAACTGGAAAGCATTAAGTGAAAAAAGCATGCGTGATACAAGAGGTCCCTCCATCCCGGAATCTAAGGAATACATAATTGTCGTCAAGGCATATCGTCGTCGTCAGTGTCCAGACGGGGTCGTTTATTGGAAGGCGGTGCGCCAACCCCCATGCCGATCCCTCTGGCTTCGAGGACATCCATGGCGAGGCGAGCGGCACCGTCAGAACCCTTTTTAGTTCTTGCTCTGGTCCGTCGCAGAGCGCCGAAAGCCTGAGCCTTGATTACCGCCAGGGTTCCGGAGATAGGTGGCGGGCCAGGTGAAGGTGAATGAGAAGTCCGCGCGGGCGCTGTTCCTCGGCGAGGACGGAGTCTTTGATTGAGGTCCCGGTCGGCACTATTCTGGTCGCGTTGTGATGCGTGATCGTTGTCGGAGAGTGACGATAAGCTCGGCATAGGAGTCCGGTCAGAGTTAGATACAGGCGGCCGCACCCCAAGCCTATACCTCAGTCCGTCGCTTCCTGACCCAGCTAGCGAAATGTCCGCCGTGCCTCCGTGAAGAGTGACCTCTGCCCCGGTGTGGCTTCGACGGTAGTCGTCAGGTCGATCGAGAGAACCGTCCGGAGGGAAGGCGAACTGGAATGGTGACGTCAAGGACGCAGACGAGGAGGACGGGGGAGTAGAGGAGGGTGAGAGTGATCGGCTGTTCGAGAAAACGTACGGCGCGCTCTCCAGCGCGCTCAAAGGCACTTTCTGTTCATCGACTTGATATCGATTCACGAAGGACATGTCTGCGGATGTCATGGTCGGCGACTCTGTATACCCTGGAGAGTGGGACGAATGGGCGCTGGGACCTGATTCACCGCCCGACGATCCACTCTGAGTGATCGCGGATGGCCATGGACCCTCCCGTCCGGGGCCCTGCATAGAGTAAGGGTACGGTGCATACTTGGCTACTCGCGTAGCCATTGAGTGGGAAGAGCAATCCCCCGATGGATCGATGTCGGGGCTCGCGTACGGCATGGGTGGGGAATGATTTGAGTACGAGTTGGTCGAATATTGATTATTGCAGGCTGTAGGGTCGTCAGAAGCCCTGTAGGCCATTCCGTCGTTCGTATATTGTTGCATATGACCCGATCCCAGCTGAGTGTTCATCGGTGCTACAGGCTGCGCGAATGCTGGGAGTGGCGGCAGGTCATCCAGCTCTGGTCCTTGTCCGGTCTTTTTGGCTTGCCACAATGCCCTCCAGAACTTCTCTCTCTCGCGAAATTCATGGCGTAAGCGAGCGTTGTCCTGCTTCAGTTCAGTGGCCTCCGTCCTAGCCTCTCTGCAGGAATCCTGCAACTGGAGAACGACGGATTCGAGGCTCGTTACTGTGAGAAGAACACGGCGGTTACAACAATGACCTATTCCAGCAGCAACGGGGACGACGAACCTGTCTCCTCAAGGGTGGCAATGTAGTTTGCACGCCTAGCTCTGAACGCAGCCTGAGCGTCTGCGTTCTTCTTCTTCCGGAGGGCTACGTCTGATAGACGCGAGGTATTGTCATCCTGCTGCAGTCTGTTTTCTGTTGGAGAGGACGGTGGGGACTTGGGCATCGATGGGGAACGATTTACTGCTGGATTGCAGTGTCGCAGGTGGAGATTTAAAATGGCATGGAAAAAAGAATTCGAATCAAGGGCACGAGGAGAGGGTCCGCGGCCCTGGACACTGCAACACTGAACTTAGCCGATGTTGTGGACAATTTATTATTTAAGATTGGCTCGAAAGGATGCGGCGCTTCACGGTGTCACTTGCAACCTTTCTGGAAGTTTTGCGAGACACTATCCCCATCCATTTCCCGCCGACTCAGGTCCAAATACATTTCCTCGAGGCTGTTACCAAAACACATTGCAAGGAAAAACGCTACCCCCACGGCCCGATATCACACCCACTACACTTCCTCCCCCGAGCCCTCAATGTCTTCCCCATCTCCTTCCAAATCAAGTCCTTCCATTGCCACCCCTTCTTCGTTTAGCACGCACGCGACCCGCCGCCCCGCGAGGCCGTTCACAGCGACCGAAACACGCTCTCCGCCTTGGATATTTAGTCGTCTGCGCCTTGTGATCATTTGTTTAAGAGACCGCAGCTGATGCGCGTTCCAAGTTAGATTATACATACAATATTGAAGGTCCAACCCTACTTACTTGGCCTTTGTTCCATGCCTCTACTGTGGCCGTGACTAGCTTCTCTCGGGCATAGATGTTTACGTACGCGTCAGCTTGCAATGATTCATACCCTAAATCATTGTAGCTCCCTGTCGCTACAAACACTGGTCCTGAAAGCTTCGATCACGATCAACAGTATCGCTCAGGCTAGACATGCTTACCAGTTTCGTTCGGTAGTCGGTAAACAATTACCACATGTTCATCGTCGAAGAATTGTACCTCTAGTAAGTCCACCGGCATGCCTTCCTCACCCCCTTCAGGAAGGCAAAACTCGCGTATGGAGACCTCTACCCTAGACGGCTGCTGGTGCGTCGCCGCATCGTACGGCACTCGGAATAAACACACTGTTCATGATGTCAATAGTGGAGCGACGAGGCTGCATAACGACACAGTCCACATACTACAGCTTCGTCCCCCCGCGCTTACCAACGTGGCCAGAAACTGAGTGTAGCCCTGTCAAAAGTGTTGGTATGTAGTTCATTTGATGCAATAATGGAGCACTCACCCCCGCCTGCGTTATGATCCGTTCACGAATCACAATTTCAGGATTATCTGCCAGTCCTAAACTCTCCGTCGAACCACATTTAAGGGTGACGGAAGCCGATCGAGACACTGCACCAGCAGCATGAGCGAATATGCGCTGGCATCGTGTCGCTAGCTCTTGTGCGAGCGCATCGAGGTTTCTGTCAATGTGATCTAGATCTTTCTGGGAGGTGGCCTACCCACTGATTCATCAAACGGATGTCATACAATTGGATGATAGCTGATCACCTTGCGCCAGCCTTCTTCTTTCCCCTGTTTCGCCGCTTGCCTCGCTTTTTCCAGCACCTCTTGCAGGGGCTGCCGCTGGTCTGGTACGCCAAGGTCTTCTGGCGTAAAGGAGGGGATTGGACCAACGAACCACTTGTCGATGGGGCTGACCTGTAACCCCGACATGAAATAGTTATTAACCTCAAGAACATCATACCGAGGGCCAGTGTTCCCTTCATTGGTGGTGTTCAAATTGTTGACTGCTGCTAAGGGGTAACTAATGATGATTTAGACTGAAGGTTATCAAACTTACAAAACCGAAGCCAGGCGACAAACGAAGCGAAGCGACGAAGCTCTCGGCGAGCAACAGAAGCTAGCCAACTAGAAACCACAATTCCCCGGGCACAGAGGTGACGGCAGGCATCAACATCGTCGCGAGAAAACTCAAAGGCGGCATACTGCGGACTATTTGGAGTAAGAATGTCAATTAGAGCAAGTTAAACTATACTTACAGCAGCGACCAGCCTTCAACTTCCTCTAAAACAAGGTGAAGCCGTTGAAAGGCAGGAGTGACCCTTTTCTCCGAAAAGTCACGCAATTTGATCAAAGTTTCCGTGACCGTCGTTTCCCACTTTTGTATACCCTACATGCCAATGGGTTAGTGTGTCATCCAGGAGGGTAATGCTCAGGAAGCGTACCCGCTCGCTCATCTGCTCTCCGCTCCCCAAAAGATCGGTCAGGGCCTCAGTGCTACGACCAGTCAACAGAAGTCGCGTGAGATCCAAAATAGCCGCGGAATCCTTTTCTGAGGAGCGACGGGCGCGTGAGTGTGTAGCTCCACAATACCAGGGAGATCAGACCTCCGAAATCGGCCGTTTGCTTCATCTCCAACGCGCGAACCCACCGAGGCCCAAGTTCACGGGCGCCACTCATTGACTCGGAGCCAAACCACGCGGCACGCATATCTTTCACCAGTCGCCAGATGTACCAAACAAGTGTACGAGCCGAGGTTGAGCTTTTGGCAACATCGCGAACAAGGCGATCGTCAAGCAGCGGCATTGTAATCAGAGTGGGGTAAAAACAAGACGGGGAGATGGTCTCTGCCGAGGACGCCAGATGGGCTGTGAAAACAGAGCGTGGCGAATGCTGAAACAATGATTTGATGGAGTATTCGGTTTGCAAAGTAACATATCCCGTAGGATAACTCCCGTCGAGGAAGGAAAATAGACGACCCACGTTGTCCGCTACGAACAACAGACTTCCACCGACTACTGAGGCCTCTGCATCCAACACTGTACTCTTGGAATTTGAGCCAGGCAAATGAGAGCTCATCGACGCTGTTATTGGATCGGATTGCAATGCTGGCCATTCCCTCATAAAGTCAGGGAGCTCTCGCTTTGTTTGAGATCGGGTCTGCGTCCCTTGGAAAGCGAATAGGTCGGCAGCACTTCACAGCTTTAGCGTACAGAGCAAACGGTGAGGTGTACAACTTACTTTAGTTGGTTGTCGTCTTCCTGTAAGTGGTCAAGCAGCGGTAAAATCTTTAGGATGGAGTGCGCTGAACCTGTCTAACCGTCCAGTTGGCATTGGCATGGGTATAACAGAGGGACAAGGCACTACAATAACGTTGTTCCGCCGGAATATATCAGCAACAGGAACCCCAGTTTGTTTTCGACTGTCTTGAGTCCACCACAGGCCAATGATACGCGGCGCATGCGATATCGGGGAGTGGACCTTGTCAAGAAGGAGCACTCGTTCCTCGTGACCATCCTGCATGGAATGCAGCGTCAATCCCGGGGGACTATGCGCCACTGCAATTGTCTGACCTGGTGCAGTGAGTAGGGAAGGGAGATGTTGAGTGAGAGCAGCACGCGTACCATCGGGACTCCACGCCACATTGACAATCTCTTGTATATTCGCCCCGACTTGGACTTCCCATATTTTAGGACCTTGAATTTTCCAGAGACTCAATCGATCCTTCCGTCCTTGTCGCGAAACCAAAACGACGAGATCCTTATCTGGGCAGCAGGCAGATTCAAACAAAGAGTAGGATGACTGCAGATTCAAGGCTGCGAGAGAAGAAAACGCGTTCGTTTCCATTGTCGCGTTGGTCGACCGTAACGCGCCACGGACTGAGAACAAACAGAAACTCAAAAATTGGCCTTACGTAAACAGTCTCACGCACTCCCCAACTAAGAAGTAAGTTTATCCCACGGCTTTACTGAAGACCGAAATGAGCATATGTATATGAATGCACATTTACTTGAGCTTCCTCCGCTTAGAAGCCTTTTTGCCCATCCCTCCAATTGAATCTCCCTTTTTTGCTCGAGTGCCCTCGGTATTCCGTTGCCCTAAGTCCTTCTCAAACCCGACGCGGGACTTCTTCCGCGCGGCGCCTTTGCTTTTGGCGTGCCGAGAGGCTGTATCTGGAAGACCAATCTTACTGGGACGAGAGGCCTTTTTGGCTGATCGTATGGCAGCATTCAGGGCCCTCCCGTCCCCAACAGCTTCGTCCTCTTCTCTCGCCATCTTCCTCCGTTTGGCCTTCCTTGAAAGGCCAGAAAATTGATCTCGTTTAGGCTTTCCGCTATTTAGTATGATGTATCATGTGAGAATAATGGTAGACTTAAGTACCTTGACATCCTCGCCTTTGGAAGGCTGTTTCTTGGGGTCATTGCCTTGGTGTTGTTGTTTCCCAAGCGCTTTGAGAGGCAATCAGATTATGCGGGAGGTGTAGATAACCACGACGAACCTGTCGCTTGCTCTTTCTGTGCGCTACTTTGAAACCATGTCCGAGCGGGCCGAGAAAAGATCTCATCTCTATGCTCGATCATATTCTGACCTTTTTTGAGTTCCATCTCGGCCTGCCGCAACTACATGTACATTAGGCATGTGCGACTATGGAAAGATGGGGACGACGAACCTGTTTTTCTTCCCGCTCCTCCTTCATGATTTCCGCTATCTCACTCTTCAGCGAATCAAGCTTCGTCGTCCATTTTGCGATAGCTTCTGACGGGACTATGCGATGCCTCACTTGATCCTCCCCAGCGCCACGCTTAATGGCAGCTTTGAGCATTTTGCGATCGGCTTCTCCGACCAGAGTGACAGAACTTTAGACGCATTCAGTTCAAGGAAGCAGATCAATGGGAGACTGCATACCGTCCTTGCTTGCCAGCTCTCGCCGTGCGTCCGACTCGGTGCAGATACTGGGAGAGTTGACTAGGCATGTCATAATTGATGACCGTTTCGACTCCCTTGATATCCAAGCCTCGAGACGCTAGATCTGTAGCCATGAGGAACTCCACAGATCCATCCCTGAATAGCTGAAGGGATCGCAAACGCTGTGCACAATAATTGAGGATAGCTGAGAACGGGTGCAACTAAGAGGTAGAACAGACGAACCTGCTCCTGGGTAAGATCACCATGCAATTCTTCACACTTCATCCCAAGAAGACCAAAGACGATTCGCATTTGGTGGGCCAACTTCTTACTGCGAAGAAAGATAATGACGTTCGACTTGAACGTTCTCCGGCAGAGGGCTACAAGCAAAGCAGGGCGTTCCACCTCCTTCCCTGCGCGAACACGCACAAACTCCTGTACCAATCCTCGAGCAGTTGTCCGTTTAGGATCCACAAACAATCGAACAGGCTTATCGAGTGATAACCTTACTAGCTGGTCAACAGAGTCCGTCATTGTGGCTGAGAATAGCATAGTTTGACGCGATCTGGGGCATGATTTGACAATCTCAGTGAGCTCATCTGCGAATCCGTCGGATAACATCCTGTCGGCTTCATCCAAGACGAGAATATCAAGGGCGTCGAGTGTAAATGTTGGTGAGTTCCGTATATGATCAATAAGTCGGCCTGGTGTAGCAATCACCACGTCTGGCTTGTTGCGCAGCGCAGCCTCTTGGGCCTTTAACGATAGTCCGCCTATAAGAGGTAAGTCCCGACCTGGTTTTCTCGTTCACTACACACGCACCGACGAGAAGGCAAAAGTCGACGTCTGTGTGTAACGCTAATTTCTTCCCGACGTCGAGACACTGGACACCAAGTTCTCTCGTAGGTACAAGAATAAGGCAACGGGTGGCTGCAGATTTTTTGCCCTTCTCTCGATAAAGAAGCCGCTCTATCATTGGGATGACGAATGCTGCCGTCTTCCCTGAACCTGTGACCGCATTTCCAACCACATCTTTTCCAAGGAGAGCCACAGGGATTGTAGCGGACTGGATTGGAGTCGGTTTGTGATACCCTAATGCTGTTATGGCTTTTATGAGAGGTCGAGAGAGGTTCATAGCAAGGAATGATGTGAGGTGATCGGATGTTGTCGTCTCGGAGTCGAAGAATGCTGCCTTCCTGTCCAGCTCGGCTTGTGTCTCGGGTTCACTGTCGTTTGAAGCATCGTCCGCATCGTCCTCCTCCGCAGAGTCGCCTTCTTCATCCTCCTCTGGCATAGCACCGTCGGACTCGGACCCTTCAGAGGCAGATAGTGGGTCCTCAACATCTGGTACGTCCGGCCAAGCGAATTCGTCGTCCGTATCAGGGTCATCACCTTGGGAGTCGGCCGAATGTTCCTCGTCGTCAGTACCTTCGTCTTCAACCTCTTGTCTTTTCCGTTTAGCCCTAACTTGCCGTCGAGCAATAATGTCATCCACGGATATAGGTTGCTAGATGGCTTCAGTAAGACTAAAGATAATGGTATCATGTACATACCGGCTTTGAACCAGCCTGCACAATGTCCGCTATATGACTTGAATCGCCAAGTATATCGGCGTATGGGTCGCTAGTCACGTCGAAACTGAATTCGGGATCTAATTGAGTGTCTTCGTTGGCAGGTAATTTGTCGGGTTTTACTGGATCGTCCTCCGCGTCAGACTCCAGAGTCATTATGTATTCCCCCGCCATCGTCAGAAGTCTTTAGCGGTGTGGCGAACGCGAAGTGGAGGAAAATAAAGCACGTTCACGTGATTATATGAACGATAATGAACGCGGACCCCTGAATATTGAATATTCCCCAACGTTGAACCTCTTCAACGTTAACCACTACTCGCATTTTCGTACTGGCTTTGAGTCTTATCATCACACACAGAGGATACAAGGTATCAGATATGCAGAGTTACAACATGCGTACAGATATACCGACATGGAGAGAAAGTCACAGTAATGACGACAATGGATACGTGCAAGGGTATACTGCATAGCGGGTGGATGAAGTTATGAAATGATAAATATGAGTATGAGAGGTCCGTGTGATATCTGTGCGAAATGAAGGATGATCGAGCTACCAGAAAACGAGTTTGCGCAGCAATGCAATATCTTTCGTCGAAACTGTGGCGGATTGTGGAGCGTGCGGGGGAATGGGTTCATTTTCTCCTTCATCAGGAGGCGCGATTCTCGACTTTTGCAACTGCCATGACCTTGTGGTAAGCAAAGTGCAAGGAGACGGAGGGACAAGGAAGTACCTCGATGTCCATCACGGGCGTGTCAAATATAAGGGTCTTTATGTGCGGCTTCTCCTTGAAAGTATACTCGGTGTGTTCATCTCGGCATTGGGCCTGACACAGCGTTGTGCTATTGATGAACCGACCCATCATGTTGAATTTACCCCAATGTATCTTATTGGGGTCTTCTTCATTGAAATCTGGGTTCCCTTCATGTGCACGAATGAGATCGGACATATGGACCTCTCTGTGGGGGACAAGTTAGCGGACGTATAAAGGGGGGGATGAGACGTACAATGCTGGTACACATGCTCCTTTGGTATTGCGCAAAGCCAGTCGGTACGCCCGGTGAGACCGCATAGCTTGCAATAGAACCTCCCAAGATCGGAGATTTTTGGTTTGTTCGGGGGAATCTCTATTGAACTTCTCCAACGTCTCGTCTCCGGGGAAGGTTGCGTTGTTGATGCCCGCCACAAAGGCACGTAGTGCAGAATAATTGTTATGGGCTCTCAACTTGGCTGCTATATCAACAAATTTTTCAATCTGTTTTGCGCGAGCCTTCGATTTATCGTGGCAGAGGATCAAGGAAACAACCCTAAAAATGAATGGTGTATGGGTGAATGTAGATTTAGTGATAGATTTGCTATTCTCACCAGTCCCCGAGGCGGTTGGCTATGCCATTAAAGCGGGATATTGGATCACTGATGGGGTCTTTTTTCCCGGACACTAGCGTGTAGTACATCCAATTCCGAGGCTATGCATGGGTGAGTAGAGAACCGTGGCGCGCGAGCATCTAGTCTTACCGTAATGGCCAAAAAGGCCTTAACCTGGACCAGTGTTATTTGCTGAGCAATGGTTTCTGGGTCGATCATTTGCAATTCTTGCGCAACCCTAGCCAGTTCCTTGATGATGTGACGCGGCCCAGAACTAGACGGCGTTTTGGGTGTCAACAAGGTCACCGCGGTAAGGCTCGATTTCCGCTCCCGAGAAGCAGCTGTCGTGAGAGGTGGAGCCGAGAGAAGTGTGGTTGGAGAGGCGGAGGCTGGCGTCTCCGTCTGCGTCTCAGGCATCTTGGCCGTAAACTCCTCCTCATCAGATGATTCACCGCTATCAACTCGCTCGGGTTTCAGGGCCCAAGCAGCGTCTGGGTCATCCTCAATGGTAGGCAGTATCTCCAAAAACGGTAAGAGGTCGGATCCGTAGTGAAGGAGATATGTCTTCGAGATGATTGACTTCGTGAGAGCATTGAGAGCGCCAGCGGTACCCGTAACGGCGAAGTCATGTGTATATTCTAGTCTCCATTGATGGAGAAGATGGCAAATTCTGCAGAGCGCTGAGTTGAGAATGTCATTTTGGCGGAGAGGTCCTAGAAACTAACCTCATCTGAGCGAAGCATGCAAACATAGGGTCTCCCGATGAATTGTCTAGTTGACGCATGCGTTTCTGCATAGCTAGTATTATTTTTCTTGGAGTTGCAAACCTCCGGTAAGTTAGCAGAAAATGCGTGATATATGAAGGATCTAGTAAAATATAGATCAGACGGGGTGTTTGAGAATTGCCCGTACTCGTACCGTCTCCGCTGACAGCCAGAAAGAGAAGCTTATCGAGAAGTTCGTCCAGTGTTGCCCATTGGGCCGGTCGTCTAGAAGTGAATAAGCAACATGTCGAAAGTAGCAAGCGACGGAAGAACTAACGGTTGCTTCTCCCGCTCGTCCTTAGGTTCCTCATGCTGGTCTTCGACTCCGTGAATGACCTCTCCAGCACTTCGCGGGGCGTCCGAACTTGAACTACGAGGATCAGGGATGACGTCGGGAGACATTTGCTCCGTTGAGCGCTCTGGCCATTCGCGTCTCGATCTTTCGAGGCCGTGGAGTAGATCGCCCGTGGAACGAGTCCGAGTCGGAGAGCTTGGTGTATTGGGAGAACGAGGTAACGGTACATGGGGAAGGGGGGGATGCGACTGGGAGTTTCTCGAGCGGGGTTGCGATTGCGCTACGGTTCTCATAGATGACATCGAAGACGAAGCAGATGGTGTCGCCGTAGGTGGAGAAGAGGGAGGGTTTTCTGGGAGGGGTGGAAGTTTCAGCAGATCGGGGGATGCAGGATTGCGGTCATTAACGTCAAGCCCTTTAGTAGTCCCTACAGATCACAGCTTGAGAGTTTCACAGCATCACAGAAGTTCGAACTCACGAGTCCGAAAGATCACTTTCAAAATCCACTCGAATGAACGCCTCAGCCTATCTTTCCCCACGTCCTCGGTGGCGGTGACTTCCACCAGCCCAACATCATACCTTTGCAGAAGTTCTAAGGCCAGCTCGGGAATGACACGACGCTGCAGATCAGATTTGCAAGCTAGAACGATAACGGGGAGTTTGAGAGTAGCGCGATAGCCCTCTGGGGCATCATCAGCATTTTCAGGATTGCTGGGAAACGAGAACTCACCAAGAAGGCTTTCTACAGGGCTAAATGAAGCCTCATCCGAGGCGTCGTAGCAAATGATAACGCCATCCACACGGGGGGTGCCCTCTGGCCAGGCGGTGGCTTTTGATGGCGGTGGGTCCAGCCTTGATGCGACGATATCGATCTCAATGACATATAACGAACAGTCCGGATGGCTGTCGTTACGGCTGGCGCGACCAACGCGTTGCGTGTCTAGGTCATTCGCGGTGAGAACAATCACAAGCTGAGCATGTGGGCAGAAAGCGTACATCGAGACCAAGTATTGTTGTTCGATGGACCTTGGAGGGTGACAGGCTCTTGCAAAAAGTAGCCCTTGAGACCTTTCCGAATTGCTAAAGATTTACCGCATCCAGGGGCCCCCACGATAGCTAAAGTGATAGACGAACTGTCCGAGTGCTGGACAGATTTGACATGAACATCATGATGCTATCGGCAGCGCGAAGGGCTCACCGTCGAAACTTGCGTGTTAATCACCATCCTTATCCCACTATTGCTTGACGGATGGTAAACACCCAGACTACCACTACGCACTCTCCCAGTGGCGGCGTTTGTGAGCACGCTAGTGCGCCGCGGCATTGATTGCATTGACGTGGTACTGCGCAAGCGTGGCGAGTCTTCCTGGACGATGGAGCTGGTTGCGCTCATGCTACTGGCGCTGGACGCTGTACTGAGAGTCGGGGTTCGCGACGGTAATGGAAGTTCACCAGCGCGTACGTACGCCCTGTGTTGATCCGGAGCTTTATGAGAAATACTTCTGTTGCTGGGAGTGGATCTATGGAACGGATCTGATCGTTCGACATCGGAGTCCCCGACATAAGGATCACCGTAATCATCACCAGTTGTGCTGACACTCGCACCCCTACTGCGCTCAGAGCGAGCTCGTTCCCGCTCACGCCTTAGACCATCTGATATACCATAGACAAGATGACGGGGTGGATCGACTGCTGAGCCTGTGTTTCCTCGATTCTGCCGCGTCCCTGTTACTGGAGACGGTTCGTCACGGGGGTATTGTACGAAAGAGTCGACGGAGAGCGATTTTCGAAGTGGATGTACCGGTAAGAGAGGCGCGGAGCCATGTGGCGACGTAGGCCGCTGCTGAGGAATTGTTGGAGACGTTAGGGCGGACAAAAATGATTCCTCAGGCGAAGTGGGTGAAGCAGCATCGTTGGGGAGTAGTGTGTTGGAAGGAGCGTTGCGATCGTCGGGCATTTGAACAGAGCTGGTTGCGAGTGGAGGTAGCGGCGGCGCAGAAGATGGGGCAGCCATGGTTGAAGTGTCAGAGAGCGATAGCGAGTGGCATCAAGTTGTAGAACGAGCGTCAGTTCAGTAAATCAAAGACTAGAAAATTTGGCGAGATTACAGCCGGCACCATGTCTCAATCCATCAATGTTGCCACTCCCAGAATATTGCTCACAGTAACCCCTCAGTCACTTAATTTTATGATATTGTCACTAATATTCACCTTAATTTCGCAGAACGACGATGGGCCTCCTTCGCGAGATTCCCCCTACATTTATGGCCTCTTCCGACATTTGACAGCTCATCACGGTACGCAGCTCCAAAGTGAATTCTGATCGCCCTTGCTCAAGCCCGGCACCCAAAGGCTGGGATGTCAAAGTCGTCATTCCAAGTTCTCAGAAGAGTTGGATAGGTATGTTGCCTGGAATTCCGTTGCCGACATCCCGACTCAATTATCGCAGGTACAGCGTACCACATCACGGAAATCACCAAGGGCAGATATTACTATCCAAGAGAGCCTGGTAGGTTCACATTTGATGATAGTATGTACGTACGGCATGATATCAATGATTAGATGGCATGGGCGAGATATCTGAAATTTCTAGACCATTGAAAGATGGCGAAGTGGTGCGTCCGAGTAGCCACGCCCAAGACGTTCTCTGGATTGACAAGTGAGGAATGGAAACAGGCCGAATGGATTCTCCTGGACGGCGTACGTTCTCAACAATGTACCATGTGCTTACTCGCTGAACCCCTCAACTGCAGACCCCTGCAACCTGCGCTAACATTGCGGTTCATAATATATATCCCGACCACTTCAACCTTGTGGTAATCTCCACCGCCTCGCCATCCACCTCATGACATACCAGTCTAACTGCAAAGTACAGATAAGCGGTCCTAATCTCGGCCGAAACTCATCATGTTCGTGGATAAGTACTAACTCGATATCCATGGTCGCCACCATTAATGATGAATATAGCTGCATTTGCTCTCTCGTCGGGAACAATTGGTGCTGCGCTCTCATCATCCTTATCTCAGATACGCTCGATTGCTCTTTCGTACGGAACCGTCATACATCCGACACCTTCTACATATTTCCAGCCTGCACATCTCCTTGGTGCTAGCATTGTCCGGCATCTATGGGAGAACTGGGGAGAAGACAAAGGTGGTTTGCGGGATAATGAAGTGGATCTATACAGCGTGAATATCCCTCTGATAGAAGGATTGCTGGCCGAAGAAGGCCTAAAGGTCTGTTGGACTCGCATGTGGAGAAATTCGTACGGCCGCCTCTTCAAGGAAATCTCTGGAGACGCAGAAAAAACAATAGATCCTGCTGGTCCCGATTCGCTCGCCGCTCGACCTTCCGATCTCGACAACTCGGGCAACCCCCCGTCTTCCATACCAACAAGGAGTCTTACATTCAAGTTCAAACCTGACATGAGGGGTTTGATCACTCCGGACTCAGCTTCGCTCCCAATCGGTTCAGACGGCTGGGCAATTCATAACGGCTGGGTTAGCGTGACGCCCCTACGATCCAGCTTCGCTGAGCCAGACCTCGAAGAAACCGCTATTGAAGAGAAGGTGTGGAAGATGAGACTGTAAATGTATTTGTCTCGATAGATACAGATGTATGTAAGTTTCTAGAGTGTCTTTGGATGGCAGAACCATCAGAGGACGGAGGCGGACAACACGAACAGCAACACGCCCCACACGCCGAGCTGTGCAATAGAAACTTCGAGACGGGGTGCGGCGTTCGCGGGTCTTGTATTAAGCATCGTCTTCCGATAAATCTTGAGAGAATTGATGATCCAAGTGGCGTTCTGTTCGCCAAAAGATCAAACAACTGTTCGACGTTCTGATATTTCTTTTGCACTTACGACGAAATTGTTTGGATCCATGAGCCGGTCTTCGCAAGTACCTGGGCAACCAGATGTAGCGTAGGAGTTGCCAGCCCAGTCACCTGTTGAGAAATGCAGTCATGAACGCCAGCTTCGGGAAAGCAACAGAATTTCCTTACCACAAAAGGTGATATCTGTGCGCAGAAGATGTTGGTAAACGGTTTCATGAATGATCGGAATCACCTACCAAAAATGACCGAATGGTTGTAGAAGTACTTGCTGAGAGGATTGCAATTGGTTGGCAACAGAGTACCCACAGGGACACCCCAGCCAGATGGATTTGGACTACCGTCGGTGATGTCCTGGGGAACAGCGGCGCGGTAGAAGGACCCTTCAGATGATCAAGTTTTAGGCTACGTCAGGTTGGCAAACGTTAAGAGCCTTACAAACTGATATGCCATTCTCGTCCCATTTCATGGCATAAACGCCACCACCTTGGGCATCGAACAGAGGGCCGTAAGACGCCCTACTCCATTCTGTTATGCCACAGCCAGGGTTGCCAGGAAGGAGACCATCACAGTCTAGATGTTGCTTGCCGTCCATTTCCTATCATGAGTGGAGTCAGGTGAAGGATCGTACACGAAAGTGTGGAACTAACCACTACTGTACCGGAGAAGGTTGCGTTTGGGGTAAGATGGCAGCCTAACAGAGAAGATAAGAGTCTCGATGGGAAAGAGTTGCATGGATTCATACCTGATCCGCTGTGCCATGTAACTTGGTTATGTGAGTTATCATGGACGCCTTCGATAATGTCGATCTCCCCTGACTAATCGCAAGCATGAGAGATGTAGTGTGTGAACAGCGGAGACACGCACCTGGGGCCAACCTCCCATCCCAACGGTCCAAAATGCAGGCCAAACGGCTATAAAGGAGTGTGAGATGTGCGTAACGAAGGGTAGGCAAGGTCGTACCGCATCCCCAGGGTGCTTTGTCAACATCCAGGATGAACAGACCCGTATTGTACTGTTTGTGCCCTTGAATTCGAACGCTGGTAGAGCAAGATTAGGGAGGGGTCCTTCGTTGTCCGGACCATGCTCACCTGTTTCGAAACTGGCCCCGATCTAACCACGTAGTGTTATCACCCTGCATGATCACTTTATCGTCGTCAGTGACAAAGGCCAGTCCCTGGGCAAAGGCAGCATCTTTATCTATGTAGCTGTGAGCGTAGAGTAAGTCCCCCGTTACGGGTTCGAGGATTCCAGCAGCAGCCTCTCACTTTACGCGCCCACTGCAGAAAGTAGAAGTTTGGAGCCAAGTTAGTCGCCGCCGGGATGAAAGCGCGGAATCTGGCCTACTTTGTGGGATCTGCCCATTTGAAGAATTCAAAGTTGCTGCAAAACATCAAGTTAAATATAAACTGAGCTTGTTCTGACATGGATATAGACGTACTCGAAGAATGTTTTGCCTTCGAAGACGTCGTCAATGAGCCATAGAAATGTGGTTCCGTTCGGATTCAAGTCGACATTGCTGCGCTTCAATAGCGACGATGGGATCCATGGTTCCAGTCGAGAGTATAGAGGATTGAGAGTATCGTGCCATGGTCTAGCAGCGACAAACTCGGGGTTGAACACCAAGAAAGTCAATGCCCATGAGAGACAGCGGTTTGCGTGCATCGCGGTAGAAGTTGGAGGGGTTATGGATGAGATTGGGAATTTATACGTGATCAGCAAAGTCGAGTCAGGTCATAAATGGTCGTTTCAAGAAAACGCAGCAGGCATCATCCTTGAAGCATAGCCGGAGCAAAGTTCAGAACATCCCAAGGCCTCATGGCATTCAAATATAAACGCCGGTGGTCACGGCTCGGCACTCTCACTCATTTCGACAATCCTGGCAAGCAGTACGCGACAAGCAGTGTAGTATTTTGGGGTCGACTGATAGCATACATGCATATGGTAGCCGTCATGGAACATAAAATGACATGGAGATAATGCAACAAGAGAAAATCATCTGTAGCGGCGGAGGCTGAGAGTATTGTGTTTCTTCCAGGTAGACCGAGCGGGAGTGTGGTTGTGACGGTGGCCTTTGCCCAAGCCACGGTTCTAGAGAGAAGCGTTGGTATAGACGAAATGAGGAAAAACTATCGTAAATACCTGTTTGCCGATGCTGGTAAGACCACGAGCTTCTCTGCGCTTGTGTACTGGCTTCGTAATCCAGCTGATCCTGGGATCGCGGCGGATCTAGCGCACATCATTAGTATCGGTTTTACGAGGCCCATCACAAAGAACAAACTGACGGCTTTGTGGTTGGGGTCCACGAGGATGACTTCGTAGTACTTGTAAACACCGTCTTGATTAATCCAGTAAGAGTTCAGGACACGAAGATTGCCGCATCGTTTGCCAACACGCTCCTCAGCAGTACTTCTCAGACCACGCTGGAACTTCAGGTGGTTGACACCCTGGCGAACGGGCTTGCCGAAAGTGGCACCTTTGGGTCTGATTTAGCACCTCTTCCGCCGCAGAACAAAATACAATATCTACCCTTGGGGACGGGCTTCTTTCGGTTTCCACGTCGGACACGGATGCGGTAGATAACGTAGCCTTGCTTGGCCTTGTAGCCCAGGCGGCGGGCTTTGTCGGGGCGGGATGGTCGCGATGCGCGGTGAATGACATTGAGTTGACGGTACTCCCAGCACCTAATGGGCGACAGTATATATGACCGGCCCAATACTTTGAAAACTGAAGGACGCACCGTACACGAAGCAAGAATCGGAGGACGTCCGACTGCTTCTTCTTGTAAAGTTCACCGACGTACTTGTAGGCACCCATTCCGCGTCTACGCCATACATCGTAAGCTCGTCGTCGTCGTATTTCCCGCTGACATACTCACCTTGATGTTGAGGTTGTCGATGTCGGTGCTAGGCACTAGATTCCTCTCCTAATTCGGTTGACGGAGGCTTGAAACTATACAGCTCGCGGCTATTTCCGATGGGGCGCCAATTGTGATTAGACGCCCTCTCAAGATACGCTGCATCTGCTTCTGTTGATGCGAATGGTGTTGAGCTTGCGATTATCCGGAATGTGTGGTGTAAGGACGCGATATATTCATACACGTTGAGAAGGGTAACTAGTAAGATCATGCATTTATTAGTACGACTGTTTGTAAATTCGTTTCGTGCTTCAACCCAAGTCTGAACCACGCAGTGCCCATGAATAAGACCCAGGCGAATATTATGAGTGATGCAGACAGGGTCACGAAAATCCTCCCTCGGCTGATTTCACCTCTTTGTCGCACTTCGTCTCGAGTAGGATCAGAGCGCCGGGACATTGTCGAAGCATAACGCGTGTGCGAGATTTCCGAGTCACCGAGTAGTGGCCTTTCTTGACTATGATCGGACCCAGATGCCTGGGGTTCGATATTCGACCCAGAGTCGTGAGGCTTCACAGTGCTCACACTGTCGCTGAGTGCCCCTTCCGATATGGATGATCTGTGCCTCAGAAGGCGCTTCTGACGTTGCTGCAAATAGGATAATGCCAAGATGCTGAGGAATTGTAAGCCGTTAAGGATGACGAAAATGTTGAGAAGTTTCTGGATAGACGATTTCTGTGAAGGAGGTGTTGGCCCATTGGGGTCCTGCGGTTTCGTATTGTGCATGTCTAAAGCTAGGCCAGCCATTGTTTGGAATATCGTGGAGCCAGTTTGTTCAAGCTACACGAGGCGGTACGTGGGTTTCCGATTCGGGGAGGAAAACGGGTTCGATAGATTACTTACACTTTTGTGGACTCCCAACGCTGTTGAAACATATTTCAGAGCAACAATGTTCGGGACCAACACAACAAGGAGTACTGTCGGCCAAAGGTCAATTCAAAGTATCCCACCATATGACATAAGACCTACGAGGAGCAAATCCGTGGCCGATACAGAACGAGAGTATGCCTGGCCATGACGATCGGGTCCAAGAAGGTGGGAGGGAAAGCCATAGGTAACAGCTACCAGTCAAAATCGACGATAACATGAACAACCGGATGACGATTTGCTTGCTTTTGTATCGATCAACGATATAACCACACTACACATTCCCAGGGGTCAGACTACATCTTAAAGTAGAAAGGCTCTTTACGATGGGATAAAGAACAAGGCTCCCGGCGAGGAGGTAAGAAGCTTGATTGGCAGCATCTTCCTCTGTCATACCATACCGCTTTTCGACGATGTTTCTTGGAGCACTATAAATCTGGAAACCCACGATATGATTATGTTTGCTTACGCAGCAAGGTGAGTGAACGGAGACCAGATGGCACCGCAAAGTACATTGAGACCGACATAGCTAAAGCGGTGGGTTGAGCGCGTCGTCGAGGCAACACAAGAGCGTAGCCCTAAAGGAGATACTCACGACCAGAAAATATCCCCCAGCTTCGTAATCTCTTTAATGTGAACTCTTCGCTTCTCCGCAACCTTCTCCAAAGCCTGGGCCTGGCTTATATCGTGACATGATCTTCTTCGGGCCTCTTCGTCTATGTCGGCAGCTTCTAACTCGGCTCCTGCGCCGTCTACCAACCATCGGGACGCAGCAATGTATATGAGATTTACGAACACGGACAACGCCGCGAGACCGGTCGCGACATAGAATGGTGCACGGCTTCCAAACCGTTCGGTGAGGGGGTACGAAGTGCGGGCGGAGATGAACGAAGCACCCTTGCCTGCGATGAGCCCGAAGGCCATCGAGACTCCTAACCCGTGAGACTTGAAGAAGCGAACAATGATAGTCTCCTGTACTACAGCAAGCGGGCTGACGCCGAGGCCGAAGACGAACATCCCGAGCGCCATCATACGGACGTTACCGTATATGTCGCCAGTGAGGAGGAGGATCTGGCCAAGGAGGATCACGCCTGTAGCAAGGATGCTAGTGAAGGTGGTCCCGAGGCGGCTCGCCATCACGCCACCAACGAGGGGTGTCCATGTACTGTTCAAGCTGAATGCGGAGATCAAGAGACTGAACTCGGTATGTGAAGTACCAAGCTCGCGTGACAAACGGCTTTTCAATGGTCCAAGAACATATGAGGCACTAGGGGATGATTAGTCGAGGCCGGTCAACAATAAGAGTGGGGGACATACTAATGACTCCCAATGCTCAGCGAGCATGCACACAGGAGAGCAATCAAACGAATGCAGTACATTCGCCATTTCCGTGCGGCGACATCCACCGCTGTTCGTCTCGGCACAGGCTGGGGGAGCACGTCCCCTACGCTCGCATTTGAGGAGGATTGCGACGAGGCTATAGAATTCTGATCGTCCATGTCGACTTCAGCTTGGAACAGGAGTTCATCGCAAGACGAGTGTCGGTAGCTCTGCTCGGGTTCCTCTAGCATGTCAACGGCTTGGCTGGATGCTGATTATTGTTATTAGAGAAGGACGGGGAAAGCGAGTGCAACTTGAGGACGGTGTATTCACAGACACATTGGCAATGAGGGGAACTGATCAAGAGGACTTTCTGGGATGCTTGGGCTTCTGCCGACCGGCTGGACCTTAATCAGATAATCTAGTCGTGATCGGAGTTACTAGTTAAACCTGTGATTCGCTTCCACTGATTCCGAGCCCAAAGCCAAATCAGATAAGATTGGAATGTATTCGTGAACTGCTCCCATAAAATACACAAACGTATAAGTTACACTGCAATGAGTCTATTGCACGACGGAAGAAATAAAGCGTCAGGCGCAGACTGTTCAGGCATAGTAACTGGACCTCTGTAAATAGCATGTACATTGAGGAAACCTGTTTATCACGTTTACACCAGCTTTCGTGGATCACTCACGTAGTTCCTTCGGCCAGTTCGTACCCATAGACACGTCGCAGTCTAGAAACGAAGGTGTCAATCACTCGAATGGAAAGAGCGAAACGGGCAGCCGGATGCATCGTACCATTGTTATCAGACACAGGCCAAACTCTGTCCATCCCAACGCTTCCACAGTCAAAGATTGCCTACATCTATGCGAGAGGTGAGCTTTTGATCCGAGATACGTACTCTCGAGCGTAAGATATTATCCATATCTTGCGCATAAGAAGACGGAAGCACAAGATACACACCGTGAAATGGGAGGCACACGCGCGCAATTGCCACCTGAGCGAGTGTTATGCATGACTCCGGCAGCAGTACCCTATTTGACGTAAAGATGCAGTCGGTGCGGGAGAAATCAGAAATCAATCGACAATAAGTTCTAACGCAACGCACCCATAGCACGGATGAAATTAGCAACCAAATCACGGACGACGCGATGCTCGCAAGCAGATGCACTGCGCCGTCCACGATCCATAACATGTACGCTGTAGAGAATGCCACTGTCCACACGGCATTGAAAAGGAAGAGAATCAACCTAACGACCACCCAAACCAATTGAGGGAGCAGTTAGCCAAATCCATCCAACTTCGAAGGGGTCATATGGACTACTCACAGAGCATGGTACCTCGGGCTGGGCCAAGTGCCATTTTCGTTCCCCGCGCTGATCAGGAAGGCCGTGAGCCCCAGCTCAGCCATGGCGGACAAGGTCATGAGGGCGAATAGAAACGGATGATAGTGCGCCTTGATAAAATGGGCCATGCAGGGCAGCTGAGGAAATGCTGAATGGAGGGAAGGCGTGTCGAGGAAAGCGAGAGGATATTGAGTGGCAACGCCTGCCACTAGCGCAGAAGATATGGGGTGTTCCAGCAACAAAGAGAGTCAGAGTATCCGTGCATGCGCGAGGCATGGGCCACCAGACACGCATAATGGGCATGTGTGCCGCGACAAAACTTGATATGATAATTGTGATGCAGCAAGCGAGGGTGCTTCATTAATGCATCACAACAGATCACAACGCGAGACACTGTGCGGGACTCGTGTCCGCCGCCCACTCAAGGGTCGTCCCGTCATCATGTAACATGGTGAGCACGCGGCAGGGTCCGTCGCGCTGTTCTGGTCCGTTCTTCGAGGAGCCAAACCAACACGCTTCTTTCACCGTGGCGCGGTTACGTTCAGTGGACCTGCATTCTTTGAAACCCTGATCAGCGTTCGGACTCGCCGAGTTTCGTCACCAGTCCTTAGCGCAACACATTTCCATTCTTCATCTAGGTCACAATCAAACATCTCGAGTACGGAAATTAAGAATAGGCGAGAGGTACGTGACCGATGAAAAGCGTTGATCGTGACGGAGAGTACTGGGTAAGATTGAAAGTCCAGATGCCAGTGCTGCACACGGCGACGCGGACCGAAGTGACTTATAAAGTTACTGACACTAAAACAGTGCCGGTTGGCAAGTACTGCTAAACAAGCCGTGGCCATGTTCGCTAAGCGAACATCATCGCAGCATGCGATGTTTTGAGGCTTTGAGCAAAAGAGAGACAAATTATGAGAAACTCGGACCACGCTAGGAAAGGCGTTAGATGGTCAGAGCAGCCGCAGCCATGGCCATGGCGCCTTCCTTGGTCTTGTTGCCTGCAAGAACAAATGAAATACGGTCAAAGAGGGCTCAAACCGAATCATTCAAAAGAGCGGCTCGCCTCCAATGAATCCACTCGCGTGAACAAATATGCCACCTTCAATGTTGGATACGCTACTCAACTCGTCATCGCGCAGCCCTCTCCAGGCCTCTGGTAACGGCTTTCGACTCTGAAAGCTCTCGGAGGAGACTGGCACGGCCTGAATGCGCCATGTGCCAGCCATCTCGTCTGGATACACAACGTAAATGGCCTTAACATCTTCGGGCGTTTGCTGCTGTGCCTCAAGTTCGAAGAGATGTTCCTGCAAGGAAACCGTCAACAAGAAAAGGGAGTACAGAGTAGGTAGAGATGCAGGCTTACCTTCCAAGGGAGGAACTGCTCGAACACAATGATTTTGCCAGACGGGTCTACGTTCAGACTATTCGCGATGGAGGCGATCAACAGGTTCCTCGCAGGTAGCCAGGCATTGGCGTAGTACTTCAAGCGGCCGAGGAATTCTTCACCAGTCAACGCGGAGGCTTTCCCGAAGAGAACCTGGTAGAACCAATATGCATATAAATACCCGAAATCTCGGGCAGTGTGCTGAGAATCATCAAACTTACATCCACTGCTTGGGCGTCCACCGGTTCGTTCCAAGTGGGATTCAGATGGCCGACACGGCTCGAGAGGTCGGTGCGGCTCCTGTATAGAGGCTTGACGTCTGCAGGATATTGCGCAATGCCGTTATCGATCGCGTCGATGGCTTCAATGAATTCCTACATCTGCGTTCAATATCGTGCGCATGCATGGATGTCACTGCCAACCCACACACCTTGTACATCTTCAACCACAAGGTCTCCACCTTTTCATCGTCCGTCGGCAATTGAGTAACAATCGAGATAACCTCTTTTCCGAAATGCCTACAGGAATCGAGGTTAACTCCTGAAAGCGAGGTGAACACAAAGAAAGATCGCACTTGTACACTAGACCCGCGGAGGACAATTTGGTGGTGAAGCCATGGCCGAACACCTCAGTAAATCCTCTTTGATGGTGATCAAATAACTGCTTGCTCTCATCGTAGACAGCTCCCACGTCAACGACAATGTCGCAGGTTTGCAATATGGCTGGATCCCTGGTTCGCTTCAAGTCTAGTGGACAATTCAGCTGAATCCGATTGGTCAGGAAGAAAACGACTTGCCAGACTCTCGATACGTGTTCGTCAATCTCAACAGGAATACTGCTAGAGCCTCGTCGCAATGGAAAGTGCCATTGTGTGTACCAATGACCTGTCGGTACCAGTTCAAGGGGACACCGGATGAAGAAATTTGAAACTTGCTTTGGTCAGCTTCTGTTTCTTGCTGGCTTGTTCGCTCTCACTGGACATCGTTCGAAACAACGGTTGTATGCGATGGTGGAATTGATATCGATGGATTGGAACTCGAGTCGCAGACGCCCGAAAGCAAAAGTGATCATAAGGAAAGTTCCACGCCCTTTGGCTTTACTTCTACAGCAGTATGCAAAATGGCATGGTGAGGGATAATAACGAAGGGTTCAAGGATGTAGTATGCATGCAGTAATTAAGGATAGAAATGTAGCCCTTGATGTGAGGTGTAAAGTCCAGTACAAACGAGAGAAAAGAAACCCAAGTCCAATGCAACGCAGAACAGCAACAATACCAGACGTAGAGGGGACGTGAAGGGGCATACAGCCGCCTTAAAGTAACATAACCGCACCTCCAGCAACTAAACCAGCAGCTCCCATGAGCACCGTGCTCCGTTTAAGCGCGAGTGCGCCAGCGGTGTAGTCGTCGTCTGGGCCGTAAATCCCACCGCCTGCCTTCGCTCCGGGGATGGGTGCACTGTGTGTTTGGCCCGCGTCGACGCTCTGCGCGGTTGGAAGATTAGCGGGGGTCGTAGTGATGGTTGCTGAGGGAGCATTGCCGCTGCCGGAGGGCCGCCCACTGCCAGAAGCGGAGCCACTAGGGTTGTTGCCAGTGGCCGTCGGGGCAGCAGAGGTCGGGGCAGGCGTTACGGTAAAGACACGGGTGATGGTGACGGACGACTCTGCTCGGTCAGGACCTATTGTTGGGCTGACGATGATTGTTGTCGAGAGCTGGACATTGTTTGAGTTTCCGCCTGACTGCTGCTGGAGGGGGAGTTAGAGCGCAGCGCTAGTTTGAATGGCAGCACAACGAACCTGGGCAGATGCGAAGAGCGGGAGGAGAAAGAGAGGGAGGAGAGAGGATCGCATGCTGGCGAATGCTGGCGATGGAAGACCGTTGCAAAGAGAAAGCTGCAGGCCACGTGATCTCGTGGTATAAAATGTCACGCATGCAACCCTAAAATAGACGAGATCATGGCGCCGGCCCCCTTCGAAGAGCACGACCTGGCGCTGCTGCTGAGCTCGCTGCACTCGTACTCGGGCGCGCTCCCTCCCGACTTCTTCTCCCTCCCCCTCCGCAAAAGACACCACTTCCTCGCCATCGACCCCAGCGACCACCACGAATTCCTCTCGTGGCCGTCGCCAGACTCAGCGGGGGCCGTCGATCGGCTCCTTGAATATGCGGGCCTCAATTCCCTGCCGAATTTCTCCGTGGCGTATACCGCGGACGCAGAATCCACGTTTGCCCATTGCCACCTCCGCTTAATCCACGACCCCGCATCTTCCCCGGACCTCCGCCTCATATTCCACTGGGATGACCCGACCCGCCAATGGAAATTTCACCACACCGCTCTCATGCCCTTCCCCCCAGGAGCCGAGCCTTCTCTTTCCCAGTCCGCCACCATGGCCCCCTTCTTGCACGATGATTTCCTCCAAGAGCCCGAAGCGATTCGCGTAGACCACGATCACGATAACGACGACGCTTACTGGAATGCTTATGGCGATGACGACGAAGACGCCGCTGGCCCAAGGTGTATCGCCGCCGATCTCAAAGCAGACCATCAAAATGCCAGCGAAGATGCCTACTGGGCACAGTACGCGGTCGTGCAGGGTGAGCAATTTCATATCGTGTCATGAACTTACATTCAATTGGTTGATAACTCTCCCCAAGGCTCCGCAGATTCTACCCAGCCTTCACCCCTCCCTACCAAACGCAATAAATCCAACCATCTTCCAAACGACCCCTCCCATCCCCACCTTCAGCCCCATTCGCGAAACGAACCAACTGTGTTCTCTCGCTCGCTGCTCAACCCTCTTTCGAAGCCCAACCAAGACTTCCCATCACCTAATACCCTAACCGAAAGGCTTAACGCCATTTCTGCACGTCCGACTACGTCCCCGCTTGATGATCTCGAGTCTGTGCAGTCATCCGACTTCACTACCACTGATCCAATCACCATGTCTGACTCGGATTCCACATCACCATCACCGCCTCCGGGTCTCGTCAAGCTGGGAGTCAAATCTGCTGGGTCACCTGAGAGACGCTTACCTGTTGATCTCAGCGTGGACACTGCTTCTCCACCATTCCAAAATCTGGGAAGCAGTCCCGGGCCTGCTTCCAAAGAGAAACAGTTTCCATTAGCCGGACAGGTTATGGGAATTTCTAGTGACGAGGGCGCAGAAGCTGTGAAGGAAAGCATTCGGGGAATATATCGCCTGTGGAAAGCGGGCAAGTTTCAGGCGCCACCTAACGGCATCGCGACGTCATCTGAGCAGGACGTCTTCATCAATTTAGTTCGTCAAGCAATTCAAGAGCCTTAAATGTCGTTCACAGCTTGACTTTGTGTATTACCATACCAGCATCTCACACACGCATCACGGCATTCGATTATCCATGTATAACTGTAAACAGGTCAACAATGATATATCACCAAAAAGCAGGGCATCGACAGCAGAACGCATGAGCATGTGAGGGACAACATAACTGGAACACCTATTCTGAAGTAGTGGCCCCGGCGGTGGCCCCGGCGATTGCCAGAGCACCTAGCTGCAGCATGGCAATATTGAACTGGTTTACCACTTGTGGGTCGTCTGCGGCAACGCTAGCTGCGGGCGCGACAACCGTCGAGGAACTGACCGTAGTTGAAGACGAGGAAGCTGTGGAGGTAGAGGAAGGTAAAGTGGACGTGGCCTCGCGCGTGGAAGTCGACGACGTCCTCTGCGACGTAGAGGTTGGGGAGGGCTTTGGCGACGGGGAGGGCGACGGGGATGGTGATGGTTTGGATTCTGGTCCAGGCTCAGGTTTTGGTGATGGCTTGGGTTCGGGCTTAGGCTCTGGCGCCCCGCTCCCGTAAGACCAGGATCCGTAGAAGACACCGTTGTTCGGATCATCGAATTGTGCAAATAGCGACGGAGTTAAGTCTAGGGCGCCCGACGGACATTCGACGCACTACCGACCCAATTCAAGCATCAATTATGATGCTATAGCTATGGTAGTTGGAGAGATGGTAGATACTTACTCTGTCAACAATGGTTGCTTGGACACTTTTACCTTTGGCCGTGATGGTCACTTTATCGAAACAGTGAGCGCCACCAGCCCAGTCCTGAGAACGCACGTTTGTATAGTTTATAGACATGAGGCAAATGGTGGATGAGAACGTACCTGGGCACTCATGGCAACAATCTGTGTTCATTCTTATATTGAGTGGACGTACATATTAAGCATGAGACAGAACTCACAGCATCGCCATTTGAGTTGTGAGCACCACATGCGCCCCTACAGACGTTAGTTGAGCACTTAATGTACTGCTATCCCGATGCGTCGAGAGGAGAGGATCCGGAGAGGCAAACACTCACAGACCGGCATTGTACAGAGTGAACCTAGCGTTATCAGCCCGTTTCTCAAGAACCCCTCTACGACCTTCAACGTCCCGACGCCAGTCAGGGCGCGAGGTTTGACCGCGCTCTCTGGGGATATTCCCACCGTCTTCGTCAAAGGAAGTAACATGACGTCGACTAGAGCCTCTGTGCAAGCCGACACGAGGCGAGCGCGGTGAGTGGCTGTCGCGCTTGAGGTCGAGCGCATGCGCATTCGCACTGGGCGCCACGTTTGCTGAGATTGCGGCAAGAAAGACAACAAGGATCGACAGCGAGCGAGTAGAGGAGGAGTACAGCATAGCAAAAGAATGTGTTTGGGTAGGCTATAAAGAATGACAAGCTGTTATGGACAGCAGGGCGAGGGAAAACACAGCGGGGAGCTATGGATATGGTGGTTGTTGTGACCAGAGAAAAGTTGAAGTAAGGCACCAGAAATCTTTGATCATTGATCAGCTTCTTCCCATGGTCTTATTTTTATCGCACTGGTGTCTGACTTCTCGTTCTGGAAGCGTCCTATACGCGTTGCGGAGGCATGGAGGTGAAGTTGCAGGAAGCGCGTATGATGGCATGATAGTCTTTACAGGATTTAGAACGGTACCAAGCCAGTACCAAGGTGATTCTGAATACTTCCATTACTCGCGGGGTTCGAATCAAGGTTCATTCGCTGCAATGTCGATATTCAAGTTTGCATGCTGTAAAATACGACGTAGTAAGCAAGGTAACAGCACGACGAAAAGGAACTCACGAAAGAAGATAGTGCGGTCCTAGCAGTTGTGGCTATATCCAAGGCGTTAACACCTCTCGCTTCGCAGGCCTCGCGTGGATTGATATTCTACCGTGGCGAACATATCACTATCCGCAAGCTGCCCTAAATTCAACGAATGGTAGCGTACGCCTCCAAATGCTGCAACGTGGTCGACGGACGGGCCGGCGCACCATCTGACATTGAAACACTATTCAGAAATCATTAAGCTGCGAAGGTCAAATAAGCTTAGCAACTTGGAGACTGACGTGTCCATATTGCTGTTCATCAGGACAAGCAGCTTTATCCACCGTTAGTAGATTAGGGCGGCGGACAGAGATGCCACCTACGCCCTATGCAATCGTTACATGCACCTCGACCGTTGCTGGTGAAGCTTCGTCAACAATCACAATGTCTAGGACATAGAGGACGAACCATTTGCTGGCATCCTTGGCACCGAGTACCTATCCACAACGGCGACAAATCACTCATCGCGGAAGCAAAAATACCGTTTCCTTGAGAATTCGTCGGTAGAAAGCCTGGCAATGGAAGTAAGGACCGTTGCCAGAAGTAAGGTAGTCAAGCAAATACCCGGGCAGGCAACCCCGGATTGTGTTCCATACTTCAGAAATGAGCGATTTTGCAGACAGTAGTAGTGTCAACGATTATCGTACGTCGTTGAACGTAGTCACCCTTGCCACGACATGGACAGGAGATACTGCCACTGCCGTCAGGGTAACACCGAAGACAGTCAAGAAGGAAACCGTAGCGAGCATAGTTTCTGAACCGCAGCCCATCTTCATTTTGGTTACTTATATAGCCTTCCTGGTTACAGTGGTTATTTGTTTAACCAAGTACTTCACATACCTATGTAGGAAGATGCATCTGATTCTAATACCGGCCATCGCTGAAACGGCTTCGTTCCCGTACGCGGGATTCTATGTGGACTGCGACGAACAGATCCGGTGAGCCTGTCAGGCGATAAGTACTTGGCGAGGTGGTAGCTGACAGAAATCAATGAACTAGCGATAGTCGAAGCGTCAGCCACCGACGAAAATGAGATACGCCTAGTCGGATGTTCTATGAAAAGAATGTAGGCAACGCTTTGAAGGTCTGGGAGGGTGACATATCAAAGCGTAATCCTATTGGTGATATAACTATAAATAGAGCAATCCTAAATCAGCGTAGATGACAGCACAAAACATATGAAAGCGAGTAGATTTGAGGAAACAGTAGTGGTTAATCATTGTCGGAAGCAGGCTCGCTGGCTTCTGCTTTGTCGGACGGAGGGGCAGTGTCCTGGGACACTTGAGATTTCACTGGCAACGGCGGTTGGTTGGGCAACCTCTGTTTGAGGAGTTCAGAAAGATAGCAAGGCAGGAAATATATACTACGGACCTTAAACGCATATTTACAGACGAGGAAACCTTTGAGGCCCTTTTCCATCCAAGCTTTCTCCACGACATAAAGTCCGTCATATCGATACCTAGAATAAAGATCAGCTCCAGCCCCATGCGCCTTAGCAAATCACGACCTCACCCTTCGCTGGGGGCATACTTAGACTTCAGTTTGTATCCACGGATCACCCGAACGGGCTTACGGGTTTCAGTAGATTTCTGGTTGATGATTTAGCAAGGCGTATGTGTATTAGAGCAAGCCAAGCCGTACAAGCAGGGCTTTGTTGGACTACTGGTGCATCAGCACTTGAGAAAAGAAACAGAGCAAAGGACACTAACCCGGTTTTCGAATGTCTGATCAGAGTCCTGGGGAGCGGTACGCAGCTATGTAGCTTGTGAGTTACATATTGCCAACGTCCAGACCAAGGCTCACATTCTTGGGATTGGTCTTGGTTCCCTTCAGATCGCGACCACCTGTGACAAAGGAAATGAATACATCGCAGAGAGGCTAAAAAAATGGCTATTCCACCTGCTCCTGTGTACGTGCTTCCCATGATGTATGAAAGCGTATCGCGACTGCTTAGTAGGGCGAACTCACAATGCATACCCCAGGTCTATGTCATCTTCGTAGCCCCCGCTGAGAGCGATGCTGTAGGCACCATCTGGGCCACCACAGATCCCTGCAACCCATGCCCTAGTACAACAGAATTAAAACGCGTACATCATTGTCAATCTCCCCGACGCACGCATGAATAGCATCGGTACTACAGCCTGAGCGTGTTTCCCACCATGTTCCAACCTCTATGCCAGGGATAGAACCAAATGTTTTCCTGTCAAATATACGGATGAACAGACGTCGCGAGTTTTAGAAAGCGAAGAGGAAGCCTACGGATCGTGCACGCGCTTGCCCTCTTCTCGACCCATCGGACCTTCGTTCTCTACTGATTTGATTCCACTTTTGACAGCCGCAGAGACCATTGGAGCGCGAACAACTTCCTTCTTATAGTCGATCGACTTCCCAACGTTTCTTCCGCTTCGTCTAACACCACTCTCCAGTACTTCACTGCTCTTGACGCGCTTTGGCGCGTCGGGGGTGGCATCCGTATCGTCGACTTTGCGTTTTTTGTCAGTTCGCTTCGCCTTCGCCGGTCGTTTACTTTCCACGGGTTCGAAGATGGGTTTGTCAAGACCGAGCTCCTCCAACAGCTTCTGATTCCTGGCAATATTCTCGTCGCGCTGCCGTTCGTATTCTGATATAGCCATATGTGATGTCAAAGTAATGGTCAAAGAGACAGAGCTGCGGTTCGTCTGGGAGTTGATGTCACAGGGCCGCGTTCAGGAGAGGTCAGGGCTAACAGGGGCAAGGTAATACTTCATTCCTTTCACGAGATCCAGTGATCCAATGACAAAACTACGCGTCAAAGGAGCTACATAGAAGCTAAATGACCTAGAGCTAGTAGTCTATATAATCCTGTATGCTGTCGTCGTCGTCGTCGTCAGCAGAGTGATAATTTCCGAAAGAGATTGAGTTCAATCCCAAGCTATCGATTGTATCATTCAAGCTTGTAGTTTGCTTCGACTTTGAATGCATTTCGGCTGGTGGGAACTTGGTAAGCGGAACGAAAATAACATGACTGGGGCCCTACCTCCGCGAAATCTACAACCCACTGGCGAGGCCTGAAACAGACACGAAGTGCCTTGAGGACAATGATGTCCCCAAATGCAGTTTCTGTCCGTGCATTTCCCTATTGTATTTGTTAAAGAGGCGAATACTAGGTTTGGCAAGGACACAAACCATTATTCGCGAATGAACAAGGATTCTTTTGGGCTGCGGCGCGCATTCGACCGATCATCGCGTCACTCAAAGTCAAATCGTGAGCAAATCGGCAATCCCGTCTCTGACAACGGCCAGGATGGAGGTAGTAGAAATTGCAAGGCTTCGGTCCCGCAACCTTCCCTATAGGAGAGTAAGCACGCGCAACATAGAGAAACGGGATGCAAAAGCACTAGTAGAATCCCTCAGTCAAATTTGATTCATATTGCGACGTGGATGCTTACATTACGTTGGGGTTTGCGAGGACTGGTTGGAAGCTGGAATGATGTCAATAGCTACTTGGCGGTAGAAAGTAATACGGCTGACTTGATCAGTCCCTCCGCCTGGTGTTTCTGTAAGACTCATCACGTCAGAGGACGAAGAGGGTGATTTGGAGTGAAAGTCTAGCGGGAGAGGCTTGTTATTGGCCTTAATTGGTGACGATATAAGTTTCTTCGTCATGAAAATTCCCGTCGTTGATAGTTCTGTCAGTCTTAAATGTCGGATTTCCAGCGCGAGGTCCGAATATCCTCGTACAAGTACGACTTTGTGTAACAAACCCTCGGTTTCGAGGGAGGTGAGTGTCGAAGTGTAACCATTATCATGACCGCCTGTTGAAATGAATCACGCATTATGCAGATAGATAGGGAAGGGCAGGCAAACCTCCGAAGAAAACGAGTTCAGTTTGTGGAAAATGTGTAAAGAGGCGAAGATGTTCTGCGCTAGATTCTTCAGAACGGATTGAAGCAGGAGGAAGTCAACTACTGCACCTTTAATTTTCGTATCGGCCGCTTCCTTACCATTCCCGGCGTCGACAATTGAAAATAGATGAGTAGATTGGTTGAACCCGTGGCAAAATCCATCAAACTCGTCCCAAGTACACACGTTATTCCTCATTAAAGTCTCTTTAAGACCCTTTCCATTCCAGAATATCGTCAAAAGGATTTCGGCCCTATTGGCTATCCCTGGGGTTTTGTCTGCAACGTATCCAAGTAATGCCTCTCGCAACAAGGTGGCGGCCTACGATGAGGGCTCAGTATCTGCAGCTAGTATGCAACGATTGCCTAAATATTAGGACAACGCACCGTTCTACCGCCAGCTTGACCGGCAGAGAAGAGGTCTTGAGTAAATAGATGCCCATCGCCGTCGATTAGGGCAACAATGAGCGGTTTATCTCCCTGTATTGGTGAAGCTCACTATGTCAGAGGAGCAGCCCTAATGAAACAAACTCACGGTCCATTTCCCGATTTCCTGTTCCAAACGAGAAGCCTTCTTGACCAATGCATCTTTCTCGTCGCTAACCACTTTATGTGCTATCTTCCACACGGATAATTCTCGATCAAGCTCTCGCACTTTGAGGCGAAAAGCTTCAATCTCTGTAGTGGCAGCGGCGAATAAAGCTGAGGTGCGTTCTTTTAGATTTGGTATGCGACATGATTGCAGTCACGAACCTGTCTGCTTCTCTTGTAGATTATTCCTAGAAGACACATGTTCCACCACAACGCGGGCGTAACGCAATGACAGTAGCACGCACCATTTTTGGAGGCCAGCCCCCTCTGATTCGTCCATATTTAGATTTGGTAGTTTATCAATAGGTGCTCAGCATAAACGACTGGTATCACAAAAGGAGGATAATAGCATGCATGTAAGCGAGAACAAAAGTGAGTCCCTAAATTGAATCCCTGTCCCAGTTTGACCTGCGAGCGTCTCCCCACCCCTATATTGCCACTACTTGATCTTCTTGAGCTGTAAATAAAGCATTCAGCACGACGAAGTAATAAGGACCGTGAGCACCACTTACACGCTCGGTATTCCTGAAAATCCTGCTGTCCAATCCGACCGTCTTTCCTTCAATGCGCTCAATTCGAGAGTTCTGGTTATCAAGCTCTTGACCCATGGCTGTGCCCAATGCTTTCAGTCGCTTGGTCATGTCACTAATTTCATCAAGGTTGTCGTCCAATTCGTCTTCCATCTCGTCGTCCGACGCGGTGGACTCGAACTTGTACCGATTCTGCTGCTCCTTCCTTGAAGCCAGCAGCTCCGCAGTCTTGAATCTACTTCCACCCTCTTCTCGGCCATATGTTGCAGCTTGTCCAATGCGATTCTGAGTCTCGCGAATATCCATCATGCCCTTCTCCCGTTCCTCTCGCTCCTCATCATAACGAGCCTGCACTTTGGCCTCCTGGGCCGCCCTCTTGGCGTCTTTGTTAAAGGTGATCACGGGCCTGAATATGGACCGATTGAGTTGTTTGAGTTCATCAGTCCGGTCGTCAGCCCGCTGTGAGTGGCCTTTGGCCACGTCAAGATGGCGCTCGGTGTTAGCGAGCTTCTCTGAAACGGCAAATATTCAGCGGCTAAAGCAGTGCGCGGGTCATGGAACACACCAGATTGATCACCAAGCCTTGTCAAAGTATTCCTTGCAGTCTCCTCTGCTTCACGGGCCAGCCGCAAAGCATTTCTAGTCGAAGCGACACTTTCCTGCTTGACGAAACGTGTCTGCTGCTTGATTCCTTCAACATCTTCATCGTTCTCCTCTCCAGGAGGGGGGCTTCCTCTACCAGACCTTGGCGGTCCGTCAAAGAATCTCCCCGAGCCTTGCTTCTCTGGATTGTATCCTGAGAAGAGCTCGTAGCGGTCCTGGTCGAGGTTGCCTTCGCCTCTAGAGTATGCATCGCCTACACCTCTGTTTCGACTATACCTATCCTGCAAAGACGTCGGCTGATCGTTGCTCGGGGGTGCCGGCGCGGGTGACGACCGGTAAGGCGCACTATATTGATCGCCATCCCGGCTAGGGATGTAAGTCGCAGCGCTGGAGCGGTACGGACGGGGCGAGGTGCTGTTTCCCCCCGACTTGAGATTATCCGATTCCACTGGAGGGATGAGAGGCTTGCTATTGTTGCGTTTGAAGAAAGACATGGGAATGATGAGAGATCGTCAACGGTTCTGCCCATCATTTATGTACTAGAAGTCACGTGATGCATGGAACAGCCTCGTTCAGCGCAGTGTGCGACTTGAGGCGCTTCACATCGGCGGGCACTGCGCGCGCGTTTGATCCAATCCAAACGGGCACTGATGCATGGTAGCTTCACCAGAGGACGTAAATATTGCGGCGGCGGCCGCCAACCACGACGTAGGCCATGTGACCTTCTGAGCAGCGTGAACGAAGATCCGGCGGCCGCCTACCCGTATTCATTATAAAGACCTGGGAAGTGGACACGGTACGCGTTATCTTTCCCAACGTCTAACATGCTTCATATTTTCAGGCGTCGTATCTCTCGCAGTGTCGCGGGCGTCGTAAACACTCGTGCCGCCTCATCCCAAGCAACCCCGCGTGGACTCAACGCTGTCTTACAGAAGAACCCTGATGATGTTGTCATAACTTTTGCAAAGAGGACGGCTCTGGGAAGGGCGCGTAAAGGGCAATTGAAGGACATTCCCGTTGACGAGATGCTGACGGCAATGCTAAAGGTCATTATTCCCCGGTTAATCGTTGTAGGACAACAAACGTGAACATTACTTGTCAGGCTACCTTTGCACAAACACACTTGGATCCAAGTAAAATTGAGGATATCTGTGTCGGTAAGTGCATTGGAACGTGTTGTATCATGTTCAGAGTAGTAACAAGCACTCTGCAGGCACTTGCCATCCTCCGTCGCCGCTGTACGTTTCGCGAGCAGCAGCGTTAGCGGCGGGGATTCCATCCCATGTCCCTATTACTACTGTCAACCGACTGTGTTCATCTGGCCTAATGTCAGTACGAACCATCGCACATGCAATACAGGCCGGGGAAATCACTCTAGGTCTTGCGATAGGTGTTGAGAGCATGAGTCTGAAGTGCGTATTCAAGGGCTAGTTCTTTGTCAACCGCGCTCATGAAAGCAGCCCGCGGCCCACTCCAGAGCTTGTCGACACGGTTTCCAGTCATTCCAAAGCTGCCGATGCCATACAAGTGAGCTCCTTTCATCAGACCCATGGATGAAGATACTGAAGCTGTGAAGCCAATGGGTTGGACATCAGAGATGGTCGCCCTGGATTATAATGTCCCTCGTGCGAAGCAAGACGAGTATGCTCTCTTATCCCATACCCGGGCCAATGAGGTTAGGCCCAAACATACGGTCACGATCAAAGGCTGACTGAATCGATAATTAACAGGCTTCTTCCCAAGGTATTCTCGCAGAAGAGATTCTTCCCATTGAAATTCGGGGCACCACCATTTCCGTGGATGATACAATTCGTCCAAATGTTACCATGGAATCACTCACAGCTCTCAAACCTGCCTTCCCTCAATGGGCTCCTGCAACCACAACCGCTGGTAATGCCAGCGGCATCGGCGATGGGGCTGCTATATGCATCATGACAACGAGGGAACGAGCTGAGAAGGAAGGGATGCCGATCATAGGGAAATGGGTTGGCGCTGCGGTTGTCGGTAAGTTTGTCATCTTTGCCCACTGTCATGAATCTGAGAAATTGGCGTATTTGAAGGTGTTGAGCCTAAGCATATGGGTGTAGGACCAATTGATGCCATTCCAAAGGTATTGGAGCAATTCGGACTCAAGAAGGAAGACATTGACCTATGGGAGGTGGGAGAATTTGCCCATAATGTACAAATCTTGTCTTTGACATACGCACTTTAGATCAACGAGGCTTTTGCATCGCAATTCGCCTTCTGCGTTGAGGAATTGGGGATTCCCATAGAGAAAATCAACGTCAAGTAAGCGGCTTTGCCTGTTTTACTCGACCTTGAGCTGATGTCTTCTCAGCGGCGGATCTATCGCTATCACTCATCCGGTGGGCATGAGTAGGTTCTTTCCTTTGTTCGTGGTCCTATGATGTTTAACCTGACATTTGTAGCCGGCACCCGGCAAGTTGCCACTGGTCTGGCAGAGTTGAGACGTTCCGGAGGTCATCTTCTATGCACAAGCATGTGTGTCGGCAGCGGCATGGGCGCTGCAGGGATCTTTGTTAACGAGGCTACTAAGTGATGTTCACAAAGGGAATGGTTGCATATAGTGTACAAAACAATGCTTCTACAGAAGTGGTTGGTACAATATACGAGAGTATAATCGAGTACCTAAGAACAAGATGTTAGCGAAATGCAAATTTCAGCACAGTATGATTGCCTCAGGATGTCATTCATGTCAGTGATCCATCAAGCAAGCTTGACGGTCAGGTCGACTAAGAGGTGCCAATGGGTTGTATGCAACACTCGTCATGGGCGATGGTGGAAAGGAAAGGTCAAACAGAAAAGTACTCACCCGGTGGAAAAGACTCAGAGACAGACGCGGTCGTGGTGTCAGGAAGAACGTGAGCGTGTCAGAACGCGTTCAAGAAATTTCTTAAACTTAAGATTCATTACGTAAGCAACTATACAGTTGTGAGGGACAAACTCTCACGGTGCATTTCATCAAGCACTTGACTCAAGTCAGCGACCACAGACCTCACCACCGTTCAGCCGACGTATTCAAGGTATGATCATGCCCAGATGTCGTTCGCAGAGTAATTTATGTAGATATTGTCCAGAAATCCAAAATGGCCACTCAAATCAGCAAGAAACGCAAGTTCGTGGCCGACGGTGTCTTCCGCGCCGAACTCAACGAATTCTTCACCCGAGAGCTCTCTGAGGAGGGATACTCTGGATGTGATGTTCGTGTAACCCACGCCCGCACTGAGGTATGTACGTCGCAGGTGCTCGTTATCGACGCTTCATTGAGTTCGATCGGCATAGATTATCATTCGTGCTACTCGTACCCAGGAGGTCCTTGGAGAGAAAGGACGCCGCATCCGCGAACTCACATCTCTCGTGCAAAAGCGTTTCAAGTTCCCCGACAACTCCCTCGAACTTTTCGCCGAGAAGGTTCAATACCGCGGTCTATCTGCCGTTGCCCAGTGCGAGAGCTTGAGGTACAAACTCCTCGGTGGTCTTGCCGTCCGCAGGTAATGCTTTGCCTCCCGATTGAAATTATGATCTAACCGTATATCTCCCTAGGGCTTGCTATGGTGTCCTCCGTTTCGTCATGGAATCGGGTGCCAAGGGTTGCGAAGTTGTCGTTTCTGGCAAGCTTCGCGCCGCCCGTGCTAAATCCATGAAATTCACCGACGGCTTCATGATCCACTCCGGTCAACCCGCCCGCGACTTCGTTGACTACGCTGTCCGCCACGTCATGCTTCGTCAAGGTGTCCTTGGTATTAAGGTCAAGATGTAAGTCGCTTTTACCTTGAAACCAAGCCGTTGCTCATTGCTTCACCTCATAGCATGAAGGGCCACGATCCCGAGGGACAGACCGGCCCAAGGAAGCCCCTCCCTGACTCCGTTCAAATCTTCGAGCCCCCCGTCGACAAGGTTGTGGGTGAGCCATCGTCAGAACAAAAAGACCCCATTGCCGTCCCAGCACCCGCCGCCCCAGCTGAGGAGGCCTATGCTCCTCAGGAGCCAGCTTACCAGCAGCCGGAAGGCTATGGTGCTGAGCAACCTGTATTCTGATCCTCTGTATGTACTCCGAACACGATATTATCTCATGGGCCACACAAAATTTAAAGTCGTCATTTGAGTCAGTCATTCAAAAGATAAAAAGTAAGTACATTGGATATATATGTAGCAAGGTATATGATCAAATCTTCTTCGTAACGCTGCTGCCAGCTAATCCGCCGGATGGCAAAGTGAAGACTAGATTGGAAGTAGATGAGCCGGTGTTTACTTGGATGGTCACTTGTTGTAAGCTCTGGGAGGGGTCCGAGACAGTTACGTCTCCAGTGCGGCGATTGAAGACTAAGGCGACGTTGCCGCTGGATTTGATGGTTATAGGTGCCGTTTTGGCGTTCGACGTGAAGCTCGTCGATCCACCAGTTGTATCCCAGAATACTGACATAACGACGTCGCTGACCGGGTCATACACCGCCGAAATGTGGCCATCATTCTGCACGGAACGTAGCTGGATAGTCTTGCTCTTAATGTGGAACGCGTCCATGTCGATGCCGGGAAGTGCAGTGTAGGAGATTGGTTGATGGATATCCTTGTGCTCGAGGGACGCGGCGAAAAGGTCAACCGTTGGTGGCGGCTGAGTAGAGGTTCCGATAGCGGACCAGTTACCCTTCTTATTTCCAACTTGTATATGTAACGGGGTGTTGGTGTTTGACTCGGGAAACACATATCCGACTCCTCCATGCCATAGGGTTCCAGCGCCTGCTCTGGTGATATTTCCAGTCTCTCGCAACGAGACACTGTCGATGGAGACCTCGCCGACGTGAAGCCTTTGGTCGAGGACGGAGAATACGGGCGCGGTCGTAGTTGATGACAGATTGGAGACCATGACGTGTTGGATATCATCGTCGAAGAAGAACCACGCCTTCTGGAAATGGAAGGCCTTTGTGAATGGGTTGGAGTAGCGCATTGCGGCGACGCCAATACGTCCTGTGGATGCTCCGCCGACGAAGGCCTCGATACCGGTGAATCCAGTGCGGTCACAGCTTAATGCAGTGGCTCCATAGTCGACAGTGATCCCCGGTATTAAATTCCAATCCCACGCAGCGGATATGTCTTCGTATTCATTTCCTTGCAAATACGTGTGTACGACACCATCAGAAAGATGGAAACCGAGCGGCTGATTTGCCCTAAGATTAGAACAAAGCCCGACACAAATAGAGAATAACGTGCATTCTGAGTGTTTGTACATTCTGTGTTGACGGTGCGCTTCGAGTACATCTTAACCGAAGTCACATAATTGCGTCCACGGTGTACCTGGGGGCCTTGTATTAGCTCAGACCTTCTAAAATAAATATACGTTATACCCACCATATAGTCGTTGGCGTAGAACATGCGGTTTCCATTGAGCTTGGCTCCATTGGCGCTGTTGGAGGAATTCTGGGACAAGGCATTGGCGAAGTTGATGAGAGCATCCGCGCCCCACTCTTCTCCAAGTTCGTGAACCCTCGATAAGTTCATGCCGAGGCCGGCAGATGCCCTACGAATAGAATAAACAAAATGGAACGGTGTATTGAAATGATGGTAACGCACTGGCCATCGATGACAGGGAAGCTGATGAACCGTCCCAAAGCAGCCTGCGGAACTCAGAGTCAGGCTCCTCGATGAGTGCTTGGAGAAGGGAGTGTAACTCACGAAGTCCCAGAAATTTCTGCGGGAGAGCACGTTTCGGTACGTCATCCACAAGTCTCCGTCAAACAGGGTAGATAATGCGCTTTGCGATGCATTGTTTGCAGCGAATTCGGTGCCAGCTGCTTCAACTTCGATGTTGAGCAAATCATTCGTGCTGCACACAAGTGTCATTTAGATGGAGTTCTCCGCAGAAGGCTTTGATAACTCACTAATCTTTGCCGTAGTTTCCGTTGTATAGAATACCGGCATGTTGACCGAAGCTACCGTCGGCTCGAATGCCGTCAGCTTTAATGGCGTTTTGAATAACGAGTTCTCGGTGAACTATACTCATCGTCCGATTAATTAATGAGCCTAGCTCTTCTGCCGGGGGTACGTACCACGACTAAACGCATCCGTCATGAGTGAGACATTGCTAGTAAGGAGGGCTTGATCGATTCCGACTTTGGCGACGTCCAAGGTATTGGCACCAGTTAGGAAAGTTGGGTTTCGAGTGAAAGTCCCGTATGCACGTAGGGTGATGTGGGTGCAATTGCTGAGTTGAGTAGAGGTCAGTGTATTGTTGAGCAACAAGCAGGTTGCCGAGCTGAGTTCAGGTATAAGGATCGTCTATTGCTAGAGGTTAATCTAATGGATGGAAGAAGGCGATGGACACGAACGTTTGAGAACCAATTGGTATTCCATAACCCAGGCTATAATTAATGAGGTACGATTAATAACCGTGTGCAAGCGAGTGGAGCTGTTAACGTACCGTGTCGCATGGGCAGCTAGAACTCCCACCAGAGTCGATGCACGCGTCGTTCGTGAAGTCATTGGAGAACCAGAAGTCCATGGCCCGAGAAATGACTGCTCGGAAGGTGTCGTTCTTCACAAATTGAGAAGTGCCGTCGAGACCACCATGAAATGCCCCAGCCATAACGACTATGTATTTAGAGAATCAGATATTAGGACGGGGATATTTACGGGCGTCCCTACCGATTCGCTGCCAGTGTTCTTGAGCGGGCCAGTTCGCCCTCCGAGCCGCACAGGCTGTGGTGTAGTCAACCTCCGAAGCTGGCCATTTCCCATCCGGGCCCAAGGTAGATATCCTGGTCGGGGAATCAGAAAGGAGGACATACGACCAACACATATGACATACCAGCTAGAAATGCTTGCAGCCCTGTCTGTGCTCAAGCCCCCAACTATAGTACTCAGTCGTCTCTGGGTGATGGTCTTGATCTCTGCCGCAGTTTGGGCTGGCACTGAAGTCGACGGCGGAGACGCTGCTGTAGAGGCTTGGGTATAAGTGGCCTGAATGCTGCTAGATAAAAGAGCACTAGCAGAGACAGCGATAGAGGTAGACGACGCCTGTACGCTCGAGCTGGCAGATGCCGAGCTGACGCATGATGCTGAGGCAGTCGAAGATATCGCTACAGCACTGGTACTACTAGCAGCAATACTGGAGGCATCGGTCGCTCCGATGGTAGACAATGCAGAAGACTGTGTCTGGGGATTTATTGAGCGTCCAAAATGTCTGCGAGGCGAGAAGTGGCTGGCCCCATGAGGCGCGTCTAGTGCAGCTGATAGTTGTAGGAAAAGAGAGTGAATAAAGAAAGTGGAAGCGAGCGCAAGGAATCCCTTCATCGCGTGTCACGTCTTTGAGAGGAGAGAGAAAGAATATTGATGCATGAAAGCTTTTAAGTTGATGCTTTATGGCCATTGAATTTGCTGGAGGCTGACGGTTTTCTATTTTGGTTGGCTCGTGCTTCTCCTGCAACTCGAGCGCTGTCGCCCACCCATCACCATCTGGCATCGGCATCAGGAAGTCATCCCGGAATATCTTGGTACCAGAACCGAATGCAAGCACTCGAAGAGAACAGCGGCGTAGTTGTTGTATTTCGGGATTCCACTCGAACGCAAACAGCCAGACTCTAGTAAACGGCCAAAGTTAGGAGATCTCCCGTGGATATCCAGCTCAGAGGGATTAGGGTATTGAATTCGAAAACAGAACGCCTATGGTCGCAGGATAGTCCACTTTCGGAGACAAGACGGTGGTAAACACGGCCAGCTGACAATACGCGCCACATGGCCAATGTCATAATCTGGGATTCAGGGGCACAACAGTGACACAACCAGGAAGGAACGCCTTTGCTGGCAGTCGGTTATGGAGGAAAGCGATATTATTAAGTGATTATTTGATATTCTAGTATAGCGTATCAGACCATCGCCATCTTCTTTTTAATTAGGGGCATCTGCATATGCGTTACGAGTGAGGCACTTGAACGTCTTCGTGGTGCTGCTGCCAGCGAATGCACCCGAAGGAAGCTTAAAGGTGATCTTCCTCGTATGTGGTATAAGATCTGGCAAGAGCTTCCTTTTTCTGTGGACCTTGATGCTGATGTTGAGTCGTTCCAAACTCTGTGAGGGATCGGCGACCGTGATTTTCCCATCCTTGTGGTTGAACACCAAAGCCGTATTTCCATCAGAAGTGATGGTTATGGGGGTGCACCCCTTGGGCTTGATGGTTACGGTGCCTCCGTTTACATTCCAAAACACGGCCATTATGACATCGTTGGCCGAATCGTATACAGCGGAGATGTGCTTGTCGTTCTGAGCGATATCGATGGGGAGAGAAGTTATCTTCTTAGCGAAGGCGTCCTTGTCCACCCCAGGTAGCACGATATAGGAGATTGGCGTGTTGAGGTCTTTGTGCTCCAGGAAGGCGGCGAATAAATCAACGGTGGATGGGGGTTGCGTGGACGTTCCGATAGTCGACCAATTTCCGCTTTTTTCTCCTACTTCAAGGTGCAGTTCGACAGCGGTCGACTCGGGGAACACGTATCCCACATTTCCATGCCATAGCGAGAGCGCTCCATGTACAGATGACTTGCCAGATGCTTGTACTGCGCCATTGACAATAAACTCCCCCTCATGGCGTCTTTGGTCGAGGACTGTGCGAACGGAGGCACTGGTGGTCGAGGAGATATCAGAAACCATAACGAGCTGAATGTCGTTGTCCAGGAAGAACCAGGTCTTCTGCCACTTGAGCGAAGCGCCAACGGGGTTTGTGTAACGCATAGCGGCTATGCCGACTTGCTCTGTGGTAACACCACCGACGAATGCTTCTATGCCGGAAGCCTTGGTAGTGTTGCAGTGCAATGGGGTAATGGCATAGTCGACAGTGGTTCCCGGGATGAGATTCCAATCCCATGAAGCTGCGATATCTTCGTATTCATCGCCCTTCGTGCGAGTGTAGACCGTACCGTCGGAAAGATGGAACCCCAGAGGCTAAAGGCATAAGTCAGCCCAACGAACCTAAGACATCAATCGCAGCAATATCTCACATTCTGCGAGTTCACGCATTCCGAATTGATGGTACGGTTTGAATACATCCTTGTAGTGGTGACGTAGTTCTTGCCACGATGAACCTAGTCAAGGGGGTGAGATTGTAGTAATGAACAAAGCCACTGAAATCAATTCACCATGTAATCGTTCGCATAGAACATTCGGTTTCCGTAGAGCTGACCGGCATTGGCGTTGTCCGTTTTTGTGAACAAACTGGAGGCGAAGTTCTTTAAAACATTGTTCTCCCATTGCTCGCCAAGCGCTTGAACTTCTGGCAACGGGATCTTAATGTTACTCGAAGCCCTATTAAATAGTTAATTAGTTAGGACATCGAGTAGGAAACCAAGCATAGACTTGCTGGGCGTCTTTCACGTGGAAGCTGATGAATCTGCCCAAGACGCTCTTGTGTACAAATCAGTGACGCGTTGAGGGGTCAGAGAAAAGTACGACTGACGAAGTCCCAATGGTTGATACCGGTGATGGCGTTGCGGTAGATCATCCACGCGCCACCGTCAAAGAGAGTTGCGAACGTAGCTTGCTGTTCAGAGTTTGCCGCAAATTGAGTGCCCGCAGCCAGGAGCTCAAAACCAAGTAGATCAATCACGCTTGATACGAACAGATGAGCCACAAAACACATCGACGGGGAAGAGATCTTACAAGTCCTTGCCGTAGTTGCCATTGTAGACCAAGCCATGATGCTGGGAGAAGCTCCCGTCTGCGCGAATGCCATCTGCCTTGGGTTTATCCTGAATGACGAGCTCCAAGTGGACTATTTACGTGGCGTCAGCACAAGCAAAAATACACTCATGGATGCGTACCTCGGTTGTAGGCATCAGCCAGGAGAGACGAGTCGCCAGTCAAGATAGCAAGATCTATTCCAATCTTCGCGACGTCCAATGTATTTGCCCCAGTGAGGAAGGTGGGCCTCCGCGTGAACGTATTGTAGGAGCGCAGGGAAATGGAGGAGCAGAAAGAAGCTTGGGAGGACGTTAGGCTGTCGTTGAGTAGTAGACACGTTTGGGCCACGAGTTCAGGAATTAGTATAATCTAGAGTGAGGTAATGAGTACGAGGGACCGAAAAAATGAGTGAAAGAGACGTACGTTGGAGAACCAATTACGGTTCCATAGGCCAGGCTAAAGCGAATTTAGTCACACGAGCATGGACTTTACGCTGATTCACGTACAGTCTCGCATGGACAAGCAGCATAACCGCCCTTATCGATGCATTCTGGAGTGGTGAAGTCATTCGCAACCCACCAGTCCATGGCACGGCTAATCGCAGCACGAACGTCCGAGTTCTTTACATATTGTTCGGCCCCTTTGAGGCCTCCGTGCCAGGCACCAGCGAGGACGACTTGATGGCAAAGAGTAAGATGCGAGGTGTTTAAGAAGAAGAGGGAGAAACATACGTATACGCCGCCAATGTTCTTGAATAGGCCAGTTTGCCCTTTGCGCCTCGCAGCCTCTTGTGTAATCAACTTCGGCAGCAGGCCATTGACCGTCTGCACCAAGGGTAAGGAACCTGGGTAGTAGTTAGCGATTAGTGAATGTATCCGCTTCTGAGTTGAAGATGGACGCACCAACTACCCAAAGCTGCTACCCGCTCCATGTTGGCACCGTCACTCAGACCATCGATGATGGACTGGATGCGACGGATACTCATGGTGGATATCTCTGACGACGTCCCCGAGTCCACAGGCTGCACCGGCGCAGACACATTGGGGGCGGAGGTCGGTGCGGCGATTTCAGTCACAGGAACTAGTTGCTTAAGAGCTTCCGACACTTCAGGGACAGGAGACGTTGTCGTGGCTGGCACCACAGTCGCGTCTCCCAGCGTAGAATTAGCAGCAGAGTGCAGTTGCCGTCCCAGACGCTTATGTCGCGAAAAGTGGCTCACGCCATGCGAGGCATCAAGATTGGCAGATGTGAGTGAAAAGATAGCAAAGAATGTGGAGAGAAGTGCAAGATATGCCTTGGTGAACATCCTGCGACTCCGTGTCGAAAGGACGGACAAAAGTTGGAGTTGTAGGGTGAAGAAGACAAAAGTTGGGAAGAGTTCGGTTCAGCCTTGTGTGCCTTATATGCTGGGATACATAATCTGGGGCCAAGCAGTGATCGGAACCGCTCATGCTAGTAAGAAACATCGATCCCACCGGTAAGCCCAGTATGTCCGTCTTCACACAAGCAACTTGATTTTTAGGACTTGCTGGGCAAAGTAATTTCATGTGCAAGGTACGGGCCTTCCACGCCAAAGTGCGCTCGCAGCGAACGATTCCATTGGCAGAACATTTGGAGCACTGAAGTAAACGGCAGGGAGGAGGAAAGGTGGTAAGTACATGTTACATAACACCAGTCCTTGACAACGTCCAAGCCATAAGTAGCATGTGCTGCAATCAAACAAGGAAATTCTATTGCTGATTCGGGAGAGTTTGCGTAACGCTTCTACCAGCTTGGCCTCCGCTTGGGAGACTGAAGGTGACAGACTTGGTCTTCGCGGTACCCCAGCCAGCAGGCGCAGTACCACTTCCAAGCGTGAGTATGACGGTAACTGTCGACAACTTCTGCGTTGGATCGGAGAGAGTGACGGTCTACGTATCCATGCCATGCAGGATTAAATTCGCGTTCCCATTAGAGGCGACGGTAATGGGCGCGTTTCCGGTGGGAGATGGAATCGAAACAGAGCCTCCGGCAGCTGTCCAGTACACGATCATTGCAGTGCGGTGGCTCATCCGGTAGAGCAGAAATAGATCCATCATTTCTCACAAACCGAAGCTGTCCACCTTCTCCTCGAAGGCGGAAGGTGTAGAAGTCGCTGGGTAGATGGTGTATGAGAGTGGAATGCTCAGATCGTCGTGAGTCAGCCAGGCTGCAAAGAGGTCGACGGTTGTGGGCGGAGCCTTCGAGGAGCTGATGCTTGACCAAGAGCCGGTTCGAGGCCCGAGCTGCAAGGAAAGGGAGACACTCGGATTACTGGCGTTGAATACATATCCAACATCAGCATGCCAGAGGGTTCCGACCCCCGTGTAATTCCCGCTTTCTCGATTGACTCCATCCACCAAAACATCTCCGGAGCCTCGCTTCTGATCAAGACCAGAAAACACAGGAGCGGTAGAGTTGAGCTTAGCGATCATGATGAATTGTACATCGTCTTCAAGGAAGAACCACGTCTTGCGCCAATTCAGCGTTTCTGTTATGGGCGTTTCGTATCGCACAGCCGCAACGCCAACGGTGCCGTCAGATGCGCCGCCTACGAGGGCCTGAGTGCCGGTCTGCCTAATCGTCGAGCAGGACAAAGGTGTGGCGTTAGGTTTAGTTAAGGGGAAGGTGCAGACAGGAGAAAAATAAAATACCATGTAGTCATTTGCGTAGAACATCCGATTTCCATTCAACGCGCCAGCATTCACAGTAGACCCGGGTGAGTGCAAAGCGTTAAACGCAGACGTGATTGTCGGCGAATCCCAAAGTTGACTCTGCGCTCATAATTCGTGAGTTGTGTGAATTGTAGGGAGGCCATGGAATCGTGGGCACTCACGAAGTCCCAGTGCAAAACCTTGGTAAGCGTATTCTGGAATATCATCCACTGATTCCCTTCTATCAGGGTCGAAAACGCGTCCATAGAATCTGCAGACGCACCGAACTCCGTTCCTCCGGTAGCGATTTCGAGAGCAAGGACATCAACAACACTATATAGGTAAGTATTTGTTCAGCTACATCATCCTCTCGCAAGGCTAGAGTACACCTCACTAATTCTTCCCATAATTGCAATTATACAACAGGCCCGCATGTTGTCCAAAGCTACCATCGGCGCGTATCCCGTCAGCCTTCACTGCATTCTGAATCACCACCTCGGCATTGACACTGCTAAAGGCTTCGGAGAGGAGAGTGGCATTCCCAGTGAACAGAGCGAAGTCCACTCCGACCCCAGCGGTATCTAGTGCGTTCGCTCCAGTGATGCCAGCGCTGAGGTGGTTTATCCCGGTTGAAAATGTATTGAAGGCTCGGCCTGTTATGCGGATGCAGCTATCTAACTCGTCTGCTGAAAGGCTGTCGCCGAGGAGGGTGCATACTTGGCCAACCCAACCAGGAATCAAGATGACCTAGATTATATCAGTCACGGCTTTTAGTCGAGAACCCTGGTGTATACTGCTGACTTACGTTGGAGAACCAGTCCTGATTCCAAAGCTAGATGAAACAACGTTGTTCATTCACGATGTTCTTCCCGACAAGAACAGCGAGTATCACTTACGCCAGGGGTGCCACAGGGGCATGCATCTTCACCACCAGAGTCCAAGCACGCTGGATTGGTGAAATCATTCGAGAACCAGAAATTCATGGCCCGGGAAATGGCCTCGCGGATTTCAACGTTCTTCACCCATTGATCGGCATGGGGGAATCCACCGTGCCAGCCAGCTGAGAAGGAATCTATACATCAGAGGGAAAGCAAGCTAAAATATAGATATCAGGAGTTAAGAGGGCATTTACTGATGCGACTCCAGTGGCTTTGTGCTGGCCAACCTGATTCCTGGGCGTCGCAGCCCGTGGTGTAATTGACGTCCGACCATTTGCCGTCAGGACCCAGCGTTGATATCCTGGTGGTGTTCTGTTAGTTCAGTATGGTCATTGATACTGATAAAGCGTACCATGTTGGATGGAGGCAGCCCCGGTGGAACTTCCAACGATGACGGAGAGCCTACGTTCGAGGACAATGTCGATGTCTGCGGCGGAGGACTGAAGCACCGAACTAGATAGGAACAGCAACGCTGAGAGCACTGGGTGGTGTTTCGCTGTCACCGCCATGTTTTTATAGATATCACAGAAGCGTCGCACATGGTCCTTGTTGTGGTTGATGAGCTCGCAGTTATTCACCCATGGGTAGTGTCACGAACGGAGGAAGAGTCAAATAGTTAGTCGCGCTATTCATCTGGCGGCAAACCTCGAGTCCGGGGATGGGGAACGAGAAGGCGATAACCCCTTCGAGTCCATTTAGCTGGATATCTTTCGTGACTAGCACAGATCACGGCGTATATCAGAGCGACGTCGTTCCTGTCCCAGACCTGGATTAGTACGGCTGGAGAAGGAGCTGTCAACCTATACTTACCAATAATGATAATACTGTGGGATAAAGTCCCGCCAACCCACCGCGAGAAATAAGCCACAAGAAAGGGAATCGTCATCACAGCTAATTCCAATGTTCAAATATTGATATATTGTAAAGTATAGATCTGGCTCGCGCGAATATGTCGCGGGCCCTTCGTTACCATTAGAAGAATGCTACAATGAGAGGTTGACACGGATGTGTGCGGGTACAATGTGTTGATACAAGTCCATGCTGGGGTGAGAGAAGACATATCGGACACGTCCTTACTTGGAAGGAGATGCCGACACGTTGAGTTTCGCGAGGGAAACAATGAGGGGTACAGCGTAAAAGGCATAAGCCACCCAAACCACTAAGGAGGATCGACGTCAATTCAGTTGGACATCGAACCGATGGACCGTGATACGCACTTGTGAATGCATTTCCGTTGCTGGCAGCTAGCTTCGGGCCTTGTGCGCCTTGTGCCAGGATGCTGTTATTGAAATCCTGGACGGCCTTTCCGAACCACATGCGAACGATCAGGAACGACGTGAGGCCTGAATACGGAGATCAGTCTGGCATAGAATGGATGAATATATAGACTGACCAATCAAGAAACCGAAGAAACCAATCCACGCAGAAAGCCTTTGCACCAAAGGTTTATCCAGAGATGCGGCAACCTTCTCACCCATCTTGTGTCGGAAGGAGATCAAGGTGGACGTGAAGAAGAAAATGATGGAGCATGATATCGCCAACGCCATGAACACTGGTGTGGTCGAAGTGGGCGCGGAAAGTAGGAGATTCGGTGCATTGCCAGGTAGCGCAGAAAGATCTAAAGAGCGTACGTTAGCAGGGCGAAATAGGCCAAAAGCAAATGGACCTACCGTATTCAGGCGATATCGTTGGTGATGTACAGTTGATCTGACCACCGTTGTTCGGCTTCGAGCAGGAACCTGAGTCGACAATGAGTTGCAGCACAAGACGCGTGGACGATCTTAACATTACCTAGAGGGCCGAGGAAGAGACTAGGGCCATCAACGCCGTTGGAAGGTCCTGGCTGAACCAGTGCGGTAGATGGGGAAACCGTCAAAAGCGCGACTTGATCGTGCAGCATCAACACGGGAGCAAGGTACGCGAACAAGGTGAGGAGGATTGTCGTCAACATGAGGACAGGGGACAAGTAACTAGACGTTATAGAATGAGCGCCGCAGAAAGTGTCCTAACTGAGTAACTTACAGTGTAATGGCTTTGGATAAACCTTGAATCATCGTGTCTGAGAAATTGAAGTGATAGGATTGAGGTCGTTACGGTAGAGACTCGGTCGTTGGATAAGAATAAGTAGAAAGAAATGGCCGCTCGCGGCTTTGAAGTAGAAAGAGAGGAAGTGTAGGGAAGATGAGAGACAGAAGGAAAGAGTAGGTTGTGGTCGACATGATTGGGTGGTCCGGTTTATATGTAAATGTTTGCATTCCAGGGTGCGGAACTGACAATGGCCTTCGTTGCGTTGAAAGAACAAAGGGTGACGCTGCTTACGTTAGTCAAACCATTGTTAAAGCCAAAATCCACGTAAAAGCGCTATTGTTGTCACCGTGGCCGGACAAGCGAGGGAACCAGTAGCAGAGCCGCTGGCATGTGGCGAGTACAAGAATTTTTAGTATCGACGCGACGGGGGTGCTGGTCCGCCCTTGTAGTTAGTGGAATATCTCGATATTGACAAGTACCATCCCGATGGGGTGCAAAGTTCAAAGGTTGAACGTTGAGGCCTAGGCTGAGGATAAAGGCAGAGTTAATTGCCGTGTTGCTGCCCTGCTATTTTCGGAGAAGGGAGCCCAACTTTTGTAGTGTGGTCCTGAGGAAGGTCGCGACGAGTCTCATTATCCGGATGCTGCGGACTTATGCGCCGCTATCTCCGAGTCCGTGTAGTACCCTTACAGTAATTTGCAGATCTCTGTAAACCCATTTCAGACCTCATCATGAAGCTCGACGCAACAGATCTACGCTATGTAACATCAGAAGAGTTCAGAGTCCTCACAGCGGTGCGTAAATGTATCCTCAACGATACATAGATCGCAGATGACAACGGAACACAGGTAGAAATGGGCTCTAAAAACCATGAAGTCGTGCCAACCCCCCTCATCGCGCAAATATCAGGCCTGAAGAACGGGGGAGTGAACAAGCTGATCGGATCGCTAGCCAAGAGGAACCTTGTATCGAAGGTGCAGAACTCCAAATGTACGCCTGATCCATCGTTCTCAGTGATCGAATATTTTGAACGTAGCGTTGAGATAGATGATGGATATAGGTTGACATATGGTGGATACGACTACCTGGCTATGCGTGCTATGTCGAAGCGAGACACTCTGGCTTCAGTTGGAAACCAGATTGGTGTTGGGAAGGAATCAGGTACGTCGTTCCAAGATCCTATGTATTGCTATACACTGACGATGCGCACTTAGACATATACGTCGTTGCTGATGGCGAGGGAAAAGAGATGGTGCTGAAGATTCATCGGTGTGCAAACTTTCACCTCCAATATATCAGCGTTACTCATCCCATGTTCGCTTAGCTTGGGTCGCATATCCTTCAGGACCATAAAAAGTAAACGAGACTACATGGGCAAACGGAAATCAGCGTCATGGATGTACATGTCACGACTAGCAGCACAAAAAGAATGGGCTTTCATGAAGGTAGGCCCTCGTTGTACCGGTTACATGAACTACCCCCTAATATCCTTTAGGTCCTTCACGAAAACGGTTTCCCTGTCCCGAAACCAATTGATCAAGCACGTCACTGTATATTAATGGAATTCATAGATGCCTATCCCCTGTAAGTCTCTCATGCAACGCCCTGTATTAGACTAACAAGTTATAGTCGTCAAATAGCGGAGGTCGAGTCCCCAGGGAAGCTATATTCCCAACTAATGGACCTCATTGTACGATTTGCCCGCTCAGGATTGATCCACGGCGATTTCAACGAGTTTAACATTCTTATTCGCGATACCGGTGAACCAATCGTCATCGATTTCCCCCAGATGGTCAGCACATCGCATGAGAACGCCGAATGGTGTGGATATTTTGCTCTTTGGGCCATCAATCAAGTCTGATACGCTTGCGAAGGTATTTCAACAGAGATGTGGAGTGTATACGGACTTTTTTCAAACGCCGTTACGGTTACGAGAGCTCCTTGTACCCGAGGTTCAAGTCGATACGATCCTCGGACGAGACTGAAGAGAGTTTCAGACTCGACGTTGTCGTTGCAGCAAGCGGATTCGGGCGCAAAGACATGAAGGTTTTAGAAAAGGTAACATGATTGCGTTACTTAGCCCGTTTCTTATTTGCTAACTCTATGTAGTATATGGATGCCGTCAAGGAGGAGGAGGAGGGGAGTGGCAAGGAGGAGGCCGAAGAGGAGGAGGAAGAGGAGGAAGAGGAGGAGGAAGAAGAGGAAGAGGAGGAAGAGGAGGAAGAGGAGGAAGAGGAAGAGGAAGAGAAGGAAAAGGAAATTGGAGCGGGTGTGCACCAGGAAGGTGAAGATAATATTTCCCAGAATGTAGAAGACGACCCAACAAAACCGACAACGGATGGAAGGCTTGGAATCGATGCGTCCACCCCTCCGAACAAGGACGGACCGTTGCCTGAACCCTTCTCACCTCTTCGTGAACTATCGCGCTCTCCCCCTCGCTCAAGATCACTTTCACCAACCTCGATAGACAAAATTGCTGACGCTACCGCTGCCCTTAATCTCCATGGAGTAAAGAGCATCGTCTCGTCCGACCTATCAAAGACTCGTGCCAGACAACAACGACTGCACCATTCGAAGCGATCGGTTCGGCAAGCTGGACGCCCCCAAGGAAGTAAGGCCAAGCAGGATGCAAGGGTGAAACTCGATGCCAAAGGCGGATGGGACTACTAATAAGTACGGTGCTATATGCGTGCGCCTTTCATCACTTTGTACTACATCTATATGTATTTTATACGCTGGATACGGCATGGACTTCGTTCTCAGTCCAATGAAGGTGGTAAGTGCCAAATTTGAATTGCGCGAGGATTCATTTCTCACGGTCAATCGTATTGCCCAACCGTCACCATCGCCACATCCTGCACTCAGCACCTGGCTAAATGGAAAAGGCTGATCTCGAAACCTACCAGGTCCAACTCTCACAAGTAGAAACTGCCCTCGCAGATGATCCAAATAATGCTGAACTGTCTTCTCTTCGCTCAGAACTCAAGGAGCTCATTGAGCTCACTCAAGCCGCCCTAGCCCAAGCAGCAGCAGCCTCTTCCTCACGCAATGAATCCTCTCGTAAATCCAACTCCTCCGCAGCTACGTCGCAGATGTGGGAAGCTGGGAACGAGTGTCTAGCGAAGTACTCGACCGATGGGCAGTGGTACCCTGCGAGAATCACATCTGTCGGTGGGTCACCCGACAATCGTGTATACAGCATCGTATTTAAAGGGTACAACACGACGGAACTGGTCAAGGGGTCGGAGATCAAGCACCTTCCTGCCGGCTATGCTGCGACTGCCCCAGCAGCGTCAAATAAGCGCAAGCTGAGCAAAGTGGAGGAGGAGGAGAGGGAGCGAAAGAAGAAGAAGAACGAGAAGAAGTTGGAGGTGCGCGCTGCCAAGGCGAAGGAGCAAGTCCAGAAGCAGGCGTCGTGGCAGAAATTCACAAAAAAGTCTGAGAAGAAAGGCGTGCATATAGCTGGTGTTTCTGGAACGAGCATCTTCAAGACCCCAGATAATCCATTAGGACGAGGTGATTTTCTCTATGCCTTTTCATCGTAGTGCAGTTGCTAACAAGTATCTGACAGTTGGTGTCACGGGTAGCGGGAAGGGCATGACCGAGGTGTCGCAACGAGGCAAGCACAAATTCGTAGCCGGCGCGGATGACAACCCATAATGTATTGTGGCGCATGGTATGTCCGCGTCCGTGTTTCGACCTTGCCATCACTACAGCTTGTTTACAGGACATTTTGCTCATTCGTCCTTGGCTGTCCTCAAGTGTCTATGTTCCTGTTCAAATTCAAACTATACGTGATTTTTTCCTTTTATATGCTGTGTATTCTAGCCCTCCTGATATGTCCTCCTTCGTGCGTTTATTGCATCGTCAGAATCCCAGACACCTCTCGCAGCACACGCTACGCGGAGAGCGACGTTTGTCCAAGAGATAAACTTACTACTGAGGTGACGGCTTCGCTATATATTTTAGTTCAATGATAAGCATCATGCTGATTGAACTCTTCAATGGGCCGCGCATATGATTGGCGACTCATATTGGAACCATCGTACTATCCCAGCCCTTGTCGAGTTGTCGGGTGCACGGGGAGTCAATGTAGCTGTTGGACGTCATTGAGTATATTTTTCTCCGTGCATTCGCCACATCTGACTCTCCTTACGTCTTACTTAACAATGGAATATTGTTTTTCCAAAAGCCTTGCGATCGAAAGTTATCGACAATTCAGTACATCGGCAGTGACTACTTGTTGCCTGCGCCCTGGCCCCTCCCCTTCTGACCCTTGGCAGCGGCGATGTTGTCAATATGCTACCGAGTAGGAAAGAAGACCCATGTACCCATCAATCGCTTTGGATCACAAACAACGATTAGCTATTCGGACTGATTCAACAGCGTTTCGCAACCGCACGTACCTCCTCGTAAGTAGATCTGCTGCGCGCGGCGATCTTGAAGATTCCTGGGACGTAAATTTCAACAAAGGCTATCTTTTCTTTCAAGGTTGCTTCGAGCAAACTCAACAAAGTTTCGCTCCGTCGATAGACCGGTCCTTGTGACGATGGGGTGCGGGCCAAGCATGTGTTGCCTTATGAGTGGATGTTCCATGGCTCTGGGCCTCTGAGGATAGGCATTCCAAAATCACATCGCTGACCTTACCAGATGTCCAGATGTAGCAGCAGATTTGAGAGAGCATGCCAGCGCCACACGGACTCACACTCCAAAGCTCAAAGTGAAAGCTATCAAACAGAAATATTCACTTCACACTTCACAATTTCCTCCTCTTCCAGCGTTCCCAGTGGCGCCATTCTCTTTTCTAGCCGCGCTGTCAAGCATGTCAAAACTCAAGTATTCAACTCATCAACTGCTTGAGATAGCCCAAGACGGCTTAAGGCGTGATCGCGCGGTGGTCTCCGGTGCCGTTGTTCAGTTTGCATCAGTTTGCATTCATTTACATCTTTGATGATAATGTCCTCGTTGATTACTTCCCACTTCAGCGCGAAGCAGGTTTCACCTCACCTCCGAACCGACGATCGAGGCGAAACTGTGGTGCCGGGGAACCGAACAATCGAGAACTCGAACGATCGCGACATCGCTGCGCGGAGGTGTCCGTGTCCGTAATGCGCTCCCAATGTTCGATGTTCAATCCGTTGGGGCAAGCCCCTCGCCGTAATGCAAAAAGAAAAAGAAAAGGGGCGGCATGTTGGTACGTCCGTACTTTGCCCGACCTTCGAATTATTCGCCGTTCATATTTCTTTCTCTGGTCTCGTTTCTGATTTATGGTTCTGATTTCAGAGTGCAATTTATGACCTTCTTTGATCTGCCGGATTGCTGTTAATTATTCGATTAATTGATATCGCGATATCGATTATCGTGTTTATTGGCCACTGCTATGGCCATTGGTGTCAGGTGTGGGACCTGGGTAAGGACGTTACGGACGTTCGTTGTTTCTGATGTTCGTTGTTCGATTCAGGTCACCTTGCTTGCCTTTTTGGACGCTACTTTGTTGATGCGCCAGAGCGCCGAAGGAGCGAATGACTGGCGACCTCGCGGTACCGCTCATCCCCACTGCATTGACTTCACTACGCTACAACTCACGGCGCAGGTATCCCTCGCATGGATTTTGACGCGGACTGATGCCTCTCAGCAATTTCAGCTTTCAAGTTTTGATTCTAGCTTTCTAAAGGGCTTGCTCACTATGTCGCAGACCGCGGTGTGTTGGGTGCATGTGGCGGTTGCGGGTATAGATGTCGCGAATGTTCTTGCTTTCTGATGATGCTCGACTTGAGTAACTTGCTTGCCTTTCCGGGAGTTCATTTACTGAAGCGCCAAAGGGGAAGGAGCGGACGACTTCGCGGTACCGTGGTCTCCACTTCCCGCATCACGATGTCAGCAAGTACTGTTCTATGCACCGCACAATTGTGATGGCATTTCTCATGTTCATTGCAGGCAATTTCAATTCCGTAGTTTTGAAGTTTGCCTTTCGAACGGACGGGCACATGCAGTAGACCACCGAACCTCCGATAATTGGGGCATTTTGCAATTGGCCGAGGTTCAGGACGGGATAAGGGAGGGATTTGCTCGACGCCGACGACGCCGACTCCAACCCCATATTCCTTCTCTTCCATCCCTCCTTCCATCCCTCCTTCTCTTTCCTTCCCCCTTTACCCCCTGATCGCCCCTCACCCGCGTAATCTTATGAAAAAAGCACCACCGTGCAAGGGCGGGAAGGCACGAACCTCCACGAACGTCCTGAAGGAGCCTGAAGGGGGGAGGTCAACCAACCAAGGGGGGAAGGGGGGAAGGAGAGAAGGCGAAGGCAAACGTCAAATGTCAATGTCAAACGCCAACAGCGGCCAAACCTTATGAACCTTACACCATATCGGGAGGGGGAGAAAAGCGGAAAAGCCTGGCGAAAGCCCCAAGGGAATCCAGAAGGGAAGATGCTTGCCGTATCCATGCGTCGTCCAACCGTAGAGTGAGCTTTTGAATCGTCCCTCCTTCGCGCTTATTTATGATGTCAGGTCCTTTCGGGATCAGGCCGTTTTGGGAACGCCGGTCAATATTCGAACGAACGTTCAATCATCAGGCCATTATGCATTATTGCGTGCTGTGGCCACGATTGGTACAGGGTGATGTGTAGGTAAGTGGTAGGTAAGAGGTGACCGGATACTCTTACTTCCCGGTTGTCCCCCCTCGCTCCACAACAACCTTATCACATTATTGAAATATTTTAACGTAGGCTTTTACGATTACGATTACTCAGTGGCAAAATGCGAGAATGGCTTGGAGTGGGGGGGAGAGAGGGAAGGCGGACGGCTTTGCGTTGCTACACCCGATGCCGCTACACCCGATTTCCCCTACTTCTTTGCTCCTGAACGCGTCCGATTCCCTGAGCATGGACATGGACAGGCATGGGCATCGTCCGACGGCGCCGACCGACGATACATTGCGAAATCCAGGAAGAAAAGGAAGAAAAGGAAGAAGAAAAGGAAGCGTTCGACAGGACGGGTGAGATTGCAATGCACACAGTTGGATCTCTACGCTGATTCTCTGATTAATTGCTCTGCCCATTTGTCTGCCAAACACCCGTTTCGGGATATCCGCGAAGCCTATCTCGATAGGCCGACGGCGGTTCTCGCAGGGGGAGGAAACGAGTATCCAAAACGGTGCGAGAAGCGGCGGTGAAGACGAGAAAATCTGGGTGACGGGCGACTGAATTGGGATGCCATCCCTGTCAGGCAAGCTCCGCCCTATTCCGTTCTCCGTACTCCTCATTGGCAGTGTGAAGAAGGACTGGGTACTGGAGCTCGAGGGCTGACGTCCGGGTACCGAGTACGTATGCGTGTCTATCTACCGCACCAAACAAACAAATTACGCTATAGGGATGCGCGGGCGCAAGAGGGCGATCTTGAGAGGTGGGTTGGGGGAGGTAATCTCGCGAAGTCCCGGTTGGACTTGTCGATCGGCAGGAATAAACTTGGGGGAGAGGCAGTGACGGTGACGGTGACGGTGGATGCATTCTGGTGATAAATGTTCCAATACGTACGGGGAGGGGGTGTCTACCCATGCGTCCGATACTGCTTGGGAGGACGGACACGTCCGTCGAATTTACTGCGTAATTTCCAGGCATAATTTCCAGAGGGGCCGCGCGGCGCCACTTGTGAAGAGATTTGATAACGGCGCAGGATCAGAAGCGGAGAAGCCCTGTTGACGGACGAGAAGAAGAAGGGGGAGAAGGAGCGCAAATAATCATATAGAATACATATTATCGCTACTGGGAAGCCGACGATCCCTTCTGAGGCCCCTTGATGACGCCGTCTTCCTCCGCTTCCAGTACTACCACCAATACCAGTCCGAGAAAAGTTCTGTGTTTAACGTTTATCTCTACACTCGTTGGAAACAAACGTGAACATGCGTGTAAAGTGGTGAATAGCAGTGGGAGGACCGTACGTCGGGGGCGGCACACGTATGAAGATTCAACGGCATCGTGGTAACGATGGAATATCAGACGAAGAAGTCACCACCGGGACCTTCAGCCTTCTGCATGGTTACCATCTTACCATCCGAACCTTCATAGTTTCACATCTCTTCGAAGTCCAAGTCCAATCGGGACTCAGGAGGCTCCTGAGTTGAGAGGGGTAGGTAGGTATAAGTGCGGAGGTTGTCGGCAGACTGGCAACATGTGTTGTTTGTACACGTATATCTATGTGGATACAGTATGCACGCCCTGATGAATAAATCGACCGCACGCACGCACGCTTCGAGCTTCGAGTCTAACTGGCTATGCCATTCGGGTTCATATTTCAAATTTCAATGTTCAGCTGCGCAACCGCTCAGAATTTCCCGCTCAGAGATTTCAGGGGGAGGGGCGCAAAGGGTTTTATCGTCCGTTGGTAGACTGGTGTATTACGCGACTCTAGGTAGTGTGTGGTGTATGATTGTACAAGGATACATGGATGGCAATAACGGAACAACACGACAACAAAGTAACTTGAAAGCAATAGAGCAATAGAGAGATTCAAAGCAAGGAATAGCAATAGCAATCTCACAGAGTGGCCGAGCGACGACAAAGCATTGAGAGCAATAGCAAAGCAATAGCAGATTCAAAGCAGGTACGACGACGACGACAAGAGCAACCAAGACCGAAACCAGAAGCGAAAGTGGATTGGAGACGGAAAAGCGTACCGTGTATGTTTATGGGGTGACGCGTAGGTGTGAATGAGAACGGGGAAAGCAGGCCTGGGGGCAAGTGGAAAACGAAGAAGTGAAATCTAGAACGCCTGCAACGACACCGACTGCACACTCTCGTAGTGATACTGCCCGTGTGTGTGTGCGGTATGTGTATGCATACTCGACCCAGGCTGAACGTGCATGTGGTGTCCCATATACGCTTGATGTGACGGTGTGTACGCGTCCGAGGAGGCGGTCCACGAAGGGGAGAGGTGAGGGATGGGCTGAGGCGGCGGATGTGGTGTCGGGGAAGGTGAACAGTTCGGGTTGTGGTCGTTGTTCTTGCCCTTGCCCTTGTTCCTGCGTTTGTTCCTGCGAGTAATATGATAGAGACTGGGACTGTGAGGGAGTGGCGAAGGAGGGGTAGGACGCGTGCGATGGATAGGAGGGCGGGATGTCAGAGGGGGCGTATTGTTGGTGTAGAGTGTGTTGTTGGGGTAGTTGTTCTTGGGAGCGGTGGTACGGGTGGAAGCGCGGGTGGGGAACGCGGATCGTGTGGACGCGCTGGCCGTCATCTCTCTGCTGCACTTGCTGCTGCTTCCACTCACCGTGCTCCCACTCCTCCTGCTCCCTCTCCCTTCCTTGTAGATGGTGTTCCTGCATCTGCTGTACGTGACTTTGCTGGGAATGCAGATGCTGCTGCACATCCACATCCACATCCACGTACGCCACCCCGTACAGACTCTGCGGCTGCGGCTGCGGGTCGAGGTACACCGCCGGGTAGGCGAGCATGAGGTGCTGCTCGTGGCGGTACGCGTCGACGTCGTCGTACGCGGGTGGTTGCACTTGGGGTTGATGGATAGACGAAGGGGCAGGAGGAGGTGGGTAATATGGTTGAGAGAGCATGGAGAAGTTGGCGCTGGTGTCTACGGGTGAGTTGTGTTGGGTGGTAGTAGTGAGCGGGCAGTATGCGGGAGACGGGGCGGCGGATTGGACAGAGTGGGCAGAGGCGGAGTGGGTAGAGTGGACGGACGACAGGGGGGAGAGCGCGTCTGCGAGGGACGATGGGGACGTGGGCGTCGAGTAGATGGGTGAGGGCGCTGCGTATGCCGATGCGCTGGAGGAGGAACAAGTGTCCGTTGGAGAGGACGATGAGGACGTTGAAGAAGACGCGGATGAAGAGGAAGAGGAGGGTTGAGAGGGTTGAGAAGAGTAGTAGAACGAGAGCGAGGAGGGCTCGGGCATCGGGAGGGTCGGCAGTGCAATGGGCGCGCTATTACCATTCCCGTTCGCGTCCGAGTAGAAGTGCGATGCGGGGGTGGATGCCTGGCTGTATGACGGGACTGGTTCTGAGATGGGTTGGTTGGGTTGACTTGTGTGCGCGGAGGGGTATGGGACGCGAGGGCGGGGCGGCGGGGAGGGAACGAGGAGTGGCGGAGCTTTGGGGGGCAAACCGAGGGATTCGCGGAGTTTCGCGTTCTATGACACGCAATTCAAGTCAGCGGCTGCCCACCAAGCGTTCACGCCACTCACCGCACGCTCCAGCTCCAACAACTTGAGATTCGTCTGGGAGATATCGTGCTGGAGGCTGGAGACCATGCTCTTTGCGACCTTGCTGTGGAGGCCGATGTAGGGGGCGAGCTGGTCGTCGCGGACGGGGTAGCAGGCGAGGGATTTGAGCTGGTCGTGGAGGCGGTCGATGTGTGCCTCGAGGGAGGCGACGTAGATGGGGCGGCGGTCCTGTGCGCCGACGGTGGAGAGCTGGAGGGGGGAGAAGACGGATTTCTCGAGGGCGTGGTTCCAGATGCGCCGCCGCTTTGCGTCTTTTTTGGCGTAGATGCGCGCGTATGGGTGGGGCACGCTCACACTCGAGGAGTTGGCCATGACCATGACTTGTGAATGCACTTTGCTATTATATATACACCGACCAGATGTGCACCAGATACTCCGATCTGCGATGGGATCTGCGAATCTGGAGATGGGCAAACTCCCACGATGCGAGCGCTGCCTATATATTACCGCCGATCGGCACTCGCTGCAAACACGCCTATCTACTTTAGCGAGGATGGATGCCCCTAACTTCACGCGCTCCCCGTCCCCCGAGTCCTTCCCCACCCCCTCACAGCTCCTCAGCGATATCGCAAAGGCTGCTCCCGCCCCGCTCCCCCCGCAAAATCAACGCGGGCAATGGGGACGCGGGCAAGGCAATGGACAGCCACAGGCCACGGGCGGCCGAAAACAGAGGAACAGGCTCGCCAGTCTCGGGTTCCAGCCCACAGATCCGTATGTCACTCCCTCCTCCGAGTCCCTCCCTCATCAAACATAAATCTAACACCTGTGTATACAGCGAATCAATCTCCTCGCACGACAGGAAGCGGTACTACCTCGAGTGCATCGAGTCCTACTCGCTCTACCTCCAGGACCGCGTCCGCGCAGCAGGCTTCAGGCCCGTCCCCATCCAGCGCGTCATCCCCCAGTCTCCCCACTCACCCTCCTCCCTTCCAAATCCCCCGCCGGCGAATTCCTCCTTGGATCTGCTCATGGGAGGCGGGGCAGGTGGAGGAGGTATTGGACCTATAAGGAATAATAATCACGCTCACGGCGCAGCACACCGCGCGCTATGCTCCGATGCGGGGAAGGGGCTGTCCATTGAGAGTATACGCGTGAGTCTCCCTTCCTCCTTCCCTCTGCGTCCTGACGCGTTATACACGTTCGTGACGTAGACTCTGCTCGTGCACATGGAATCCACGGCGCGCAAGCTGAACGACCAGACCCTCGTCGGGGAACAGCAGGTACTTTCCTCCTCCCTCTACCTCTCTTTTTCCTCCTCCCTTTTACTCCTCTATAACTGACGATTTACGATGGTAGTTCGCAAAATTACGCGCGCAGTACGAAGCTCTCCACGCCAACGATCACCATTCCGCCAACAGTTTCAACAACAACACCCTCCCGATCGACGCCGACAGTCCCTACCAGAGCAGCATCTATGGAGGGAACGGTAGTGAGCTTTCGGAGAACAGCGCGAGTGCGAGCTCGAGTCCGCTCTCGAATGCGAGCCCGAACGGCAGCGGGTGTGGGGAGATGTCTTCGTGATTATTGAGCGTTTTTAGTGTTTTGGTGTTTTGGTGGCTTCTTGTAATCGCGGTTGTATGTCTTGATCCATCTTGATACACGAAAATTCTGTGTTCACCCTGCCAAGATGAGAATAACGCGTCGCGTTCTCAATTAATCATCCATCCATCTCACCATACGCGTTCGAGTTAGCCCAGGACCGTCTCCCATTTACCACTTTACCACTCTGCCGTCCCCTTCCGCTGCTTTCTCCACTATTCCATTATTCCATCAATATGAACAGCGCGGTGCATCATGTGCTACTCAGTATCGTGGTTCTCACAACGCTGGTTCCGGAAAGTAAATGGCCCCTCTTTCGCCTTATATGGGCGATTTCCCAAGTTACCTCTGCTGAATGTTCTTCCACTACCAACTTACCTCTGCTGAATGATTTCCCGTCCCATTCCCGTCCTTTCAACCACCCGCTAAACGTGGTCCGATATCCAGAGATAACAAAGGCGTGGATGCGTGGATGGTGGGGATGAAGTGCTTACGTGGAGAGTCCGACTGGTGCGCTATTATCGGACGCGTGGGGGTTGTAGGCAGACTCGTGGTGGTCGTGGACGCCCGCGGCTACGACGCTAGAGCCTCCAAACGAGATACCGAGATTCGAGATTCGACTTGAAGACACCCCTGGGCGCTCCTATTCGACTTTATCCGTTTTACTTTCTGTTTTCGTTTTCATTTTCGTTTTCGTTTTGTTTTCGTTTTGGTCTGGTTCGGTTTCGTCTGTAGTTTTGGTTCTAGTTTCTCAAACACACCTACCTACCTCCCTCCCTCCCTCCCTCCCTCTCTCCCTCCCTCCCTCTCCGCTCCCTCTCCCTCTTCCCACTCCCTCTTCCTCGCATCTCCGGTACGTGACTAGTAGACCAGTAGAAACGATCAACATGACCCTGGTACCCCTGGAGAACGCATACACATACACATACAATTCCATGGCTTTCCGCTCGTACGGCACGCAGAATCCCCGAACACACGGCACACACGGCACATGGAGAGTAGTGTCACTTCTCGCCAAGTTTTCGCGTTCTCGCGTTCTGGTAAGTAAAGGCCACTACAGAGCCTTATTTGGGGGAATTTCCCAACCTTTCCCACCCTCCCTCTTCCATCTATCACCCTCTTACCCCCATCCCGCTAACTACCTGCGTTATCAATACATCACCACCCTCGAATGGGCGCGTTTCACGGTGGACCATGGCGTCCTGCTTCTAAGAAGTTCCTGCATTGAGGTTAGTTAGTGTTATGCGTTATGCGTATGGGGGGTATACGTATGGCTTCCCGGTAACGTTAGCCTCAGTCTTTCCTAGCCGTTCCTCCGAGTCGCATGCACGGAGCAGACATGCACACTCCGGGAATATGGTCATTGGTACGTCGACCGCGCACAGGCGACCAGGCGACCAGGTCCGAAACGCCTCCAGGTAGGTGGAATTTGGAATCAACAAAGTTAACTTTGACATGAAGTAAGTAGCTCGAGCTATCCAGCCCATCCGGCCAGCTGACCTCATAATTCAGTCAGTTTACTGGCGTCAAAATACATCCGGACCATCTGGATTCCGCTGTCCGTCTAGATACTCGGCCCCGCCCTCACGTTACAACGCCGAATAGCGCTTGCTTTACGTGCAGGCATCTCCGCCGTACGGGCTGCGGGAGATCGTCGGTTGAAGGTTTACTTACTTATGTTCGCATGTTCATTTCACAGGTGTATTTTCAAGCACTCGACTAACGGAGGTGGAGCGGAGGTGGAGCTCTTCAAACTCATGGAAGCTTCATCGACATCTCCATTTCATGTTTTGGACTGGTACGGCGGAGATTGTCGGTTGAAGATTCGCTTTCACCTGCACACGACCTTTCACTTACTTACGCTTATGCTCATACTCTCCTTCATAGCATACTCTCCCTTCACAACATACTAACTTCATCACCCGCGTGTCTCGAAGTAACAGAAAAGCAACGCAGTGGAGCTCTACGAACTTACCGACTTACCGAAGGCTTCATCTCCGTCCCACTGTTGGATATGAAATATGAGATATCAGATATCAGATCGTTAAGCTTGCGGGCCGAGAGTCGTCGGTCCTGCTCCACTTTCACGAGTTACACTTACTTTGTACGCTTACACTTACACACACGCACTCTCATTTATATTGAACTCGTAGGGTATGTAAGCTAAGGCAGTAAGGTGTCAGGTGGGATGGCACGGAGATGATGACGGAGATGGTCAATTAATTAGACATTCGACACGATTCAGACATAGACCCAGCTGGATTATCGGATAGGATGAGAGGATGAAACCAGCGTCGCAGCACGCCCCACACACATACGCACATATACACATGGCGTCCACCTACCAGGATTTTCCTTGTATAGTCTCACTTGTACAGGCGAATTGAGTCTACAATTTACATTAGAAACGATTCAATCCGCGAGAGTCGCCGTGCACATGTGTCAGAGACTAGAAATCAAGACCCGGAAGGCCTCCCGCGGCTCTCCCCAAGATGCGCAGCAACCACATTGTAAGCAATGATCATAATGTAAACATACAAAGAGCCAGAGGGATCCGCACCACCATCCACCAGGCTTCCACATGGCTACATCTAAATCTCCGAGCCCTCTTACTCCCATGAACCTTTCCTTTCCTGAGAACGTGAAATGAGAAACGCTAGATCGCGACGTTCTCTAGAGACTGGAGACCAGCCGCGAACCGCAAACGGCTGGGTCCTTGCGATCGTATGCACCCCAGCGGCTGGAGATTGACATCGCAATTGTGGGAGTCGGAGTTGCGGGAAAGGAAATGGAATGACATGGGAAGTCGAGTGATTCTATGGTACATTGGTACGGTTCCGCGTCTGCGTTGTCATCGTCAAAAGGAGCACAGGGAAAGAGGCTTGCTTTCCGCGAGCAGTTAGTGGGAGAGCAGATGAATGGCCGTGAAGGATAAAGATAGTGCACGGATGACGAGAACTTCGAACAAACAAAAGAGATATGAACGGTAATTGAGTATCCCTTTCCACGAAAATACCGAAGCCCATGATATGATGACGATAGCAGTGAGGACAGTGAGGAATCAGATTAATCATCACTCAGCCATGGTGATGCATTCAATATTGATGGGCAGCTATCAGAGCACCCCTGACACCTGAGCGCCTCCTATTCGACTTCATTGCCGTTTCCGTTTCCGCGTTTGTGTTTCTCTGCCGCGGGGGCGCCATCGATGTCAACGCTAACGCTAGCAGCGGTGTTTCGACGTTCGAGCGTCCAGTCCAGAGTCAACTCACTCACGATGGACCTGACTGGACTCGTCTGGCCAAATGCTCATCATAGGACACATGCAGTTAACACCAATAACATCTGACACGGCCTTTCTAGAGTCTCACGACGCTGTACAACGGCGATTCCAGTTGAATGCTTATTGGTCAAAACGCTAACTTCATCCTGCTGGCTTCTGGTTCAGGAACTACTGCACTCAATCCTCGAAGCCGCGAATCGCTGATAGGTGGACCTGTTGCGACCGTAGGTACACCACTTCCCAAATTCCACATCCCACATTCCGGCCCGGATATGATCAGTTTATCACTATGATTATGACGGGCGTTGGCGTTGAAGTTCTCTTTCTGCGGTGCCGCCGGAAGCATCTCTGAATTCTTCCTTCTATGGGAGTCAATGGTAGGGATAGGCAACAGGGTACGGATCCGCATCAGGAGACGAAGAGGAAAGAGGAAAGAGGCTCGTTTCCCGCCGAAAGCAGCTAGAAAGAACAGAGAAATACCAGCGGACGATAAAGATAGAACGGATAACATAAGTGATGTCTTTTAGATCCGTCTTATTTTATCGTCCCAATCATGAATTAACACCGACTGGCATTCGTGTTCACGCAAGGACCACCGACGCCGTAGCTCTGGGCTCACTATTCATTGGTAAATACATTGGTGAGTATTAGTATTTTATAGGCTTCAATCTGAGCGCCTGAACCACTCCTATTCGACTTCATTTCCGCGTTCATGCCTCCCTGCCATAGTGGCGCTGCTACCTATTTGGCTCGTCCCGCCTCGTCCCGCCTCGTCTCTCAGGCTGCCAATCACCTTACGACCCAAGTCCTTGAAACCTAACGCCCCTATGCAACGGCCATTCCACAAGGCACGCATGTCGCAAGTGTTCTCCTAAGTAAATTTCCTTCAACAGTCCCTGATAGCCCTTCCATCTCTCGAACTGAAGAAATATTACACGCTACCTTGCTGCGTACGAAGTACGCATCAATGGGTGAAAGGTCTGCATTGAATTTCGATCGCCTTACTCGAGAAACCACGAAATCTAGAGCTTCAAGTTCCTTCCGTTGACCTTTCAACAGCTTTCGACCTACCTACGGTAGTACCAAACGCTTCGCTATCAAGTTCCTAGTCTACCTCCTACCAATTCCCATCAGCCGTGGAAGTATCAGGCTTCACGTTCCTTCGGAGAACTCCGAGTGTTTGAACCTCGAGCCTCGAGTGACCACACGTAGCTAGGTCGAATGACCTAGAGGCTAGACAATCCAGACAGCCTTGATACTCGGCTCCGCCTCAATAACCGTACCTAAATTTACTCGCAGAAGAACGGAAGTACAAGCCTCGGAGCCACTTTAGGCTTCCATGATCATTATCAACCTCAGTCATTACATGCATCACAGCCCATCGACATCGATGGCATCAATTATTATACTCTGGCATCTGACAGTGTGTCGTCACAACCAAGCATGCATTACACGCGCACTATCCAGTCCTATGCAACCCGCTTATGTGGTGTAAATATACCCCCCTCTCCGAACCTACTGCCTCGTTCCGTACCTCGCCATTAGTACCACCATTGCCACGGACTCCATTCCCGCATAGCGTTAACATCAAAGGTGACGGTCCCTTGAGGATCTTCTCATAAAATTTCTAACAACTCCCATCTTATGTTATTCCGTAATGAACCACCAAATGAATGACTGGATAATTGAACGGGTCATAATCTATATGGAGCCGATGTTGGAGGTCATGATATGCCTTATTAGCGCTTGGTCATGGGGTGAGCACTCTGGCTCGAGGTGCGGCCGAGATAGGACATTACTAGTAACCATGATAGAAGAGGCTTTGAGGGTGAGTTCGCGAAGATATCTATATTGAATCATTAATATTCTCGGTTCCAGGTCAGCGCGGTACATCGGGGGTCCGTCTTTCGTCCTTTACAACAACACGACGCACACTTGAAACCATCACTAACGTCTTGTAAGTAAGTAATACGCTGTCGTTAGAGCATACGTTAGCGATTGCACGACCGAGTAGGAGATAGGTGTAGATGAACAACCTCTAGCCCACGCATGCATTTGTCAATGAATGGTGCACAACGATTCTTTAATAGAGAAAGCCCTGAAAGCCCTGAAATCTCCAGTCCCAAAAAGTCGTCTAGCCACATGGTCTCTGTGATGGCCTGTCCTACTTGATACATACATACATGATTGATTATCGACATTGCTGTTGAATTGCGATAGCCGAGATCGCGCTTAACACTATCTCGTAGCGTACGTACAGTTGATTATCTCATAATGCATAATATTTTTGGACACTAATCGACTCAGTGTAAATCGTACACTCACATGCTCGCCTCAAATAAAATATCAAAATATAGATATAATAGACATCTTGGATATCTAACTAATAGATTTGGGGAGAGGTTGTGCCCTCGTCGGTAAAATCACAAAATCCATTTATGCATTATGAGATAATCAACTGTATATCCAAAAATTTGCATCAAACACCATACATCGAACTTGCTTCCAACGCATTCTTAGAAGTAACTTCCAGAAAATAGCTATATTTGGATGATCACCGCCCGTCCACGATGCGTCGCCCGTAATCCCACAGTCCCCAGTGTACTCAGTACCCCAGAGGTCATCGATCCGTCCGCTAATCCATACGAGGGTGGCTCGGAGCTTGGATCAAGAGAATGTCAACGGATATACTGACGACATCCCACGTAGTACGCTAATACCATGATTGAGTGTATTGAATTTGCAATACCCCATGTTCCCAAAGCGCAATTTGTGGGGTACACGCAGCTGTGACGTCCGGAAATATGGTCGAGATGCTGTTGAACGACTACCATAGATCGGACACCGCTAACCAACGCGAAGTCACATTGACAAGATGATACAAGGGTAATCAGTTACACGAGACCGAAGTGTACAATGTTCCTCAAGTCCATTTGATATACAAGTAATCGTTTACGCAAGAAAAAAATAAGTAGGTTCGCGAAAAAGCATTCAATGGGGAGTATCCAGTATCCGACCCGTCTACACCTTTCAATAATCTTGATACGGTGGCAGCTCGTCGTCGCTTGGTTTGTGGTCCCTAGGAGGGTTCGTCAACCCTCCTTCCCTAAGTACCTGCTCCCTACGCTCACGCTCCAGCCTCTTCTTCTCTTCCTCTGCCGTCTCATACTTCGCTGGTGCCGATGCTCCCGCCCCACCGGCAGGCGGCGGGGCCTCTCCGGTTTGAGCGGGGACACTAGTAACACTACTGCCACCCGAGACAAGTAATTTGTCTCTATCCTCACGTTGGAGACGTCGCTTCTCTTCTTCGGCACTCTCGAATTTGACAGCACCCGAAGGAGGTCCGCCTATCGCCGTATTGGGTGCAATCGTAGTAGTAGCACCACTGCCAAATGGATTTACAGGGGCCCCAGCAGTCGGTGACACAGACTTCAGATCATGCAGGGAACCACTTTGGGGACCCGGCCCGCCAGCACCAGCAGCCACAGGCACACCGGTCTCAGCGACAGTAGGTAGTTGAGGAGCAATCGACTGCAATGGATCGGGTGAGACGATTGGTGTTCTGAGAGTATTAGTTGTAGGGCTCGCCGATGTTGGAGGGATTGTCACAGGCGATTGATTGAGAGACATTGGATTAATGGGAGGCGAGTTTGGGTGAATGTCAATTGGTTGTCCAGGCGGGGCTTGTTGAGCTTGCTGCTGTAGTTGCTGTGCGAAAGGGGGATGACTACCAGGAGGAGGTGTAACGGGCAATCCAGGTAAACTAACAGAGGAGTTGGAAATAGAAGAAAGTTCGCTCGCGTGAGTTTCACCGAAGCTACGAGTGTCGGAGCGACTAAGGTCAGCGCCAGCTTGAGGGAGGAGGTTGATGTGTCCAGTCTTGTAGTTGTCGAGCGCGCGTTGAAGGGAAGCACGCGCAGCACCGGTGGCTTGTGCGCCTGTGTAAGGGTGGGAGGGCGTAGGCGGGATCGAAGACAGAGCACCGACGATGGGGTTCGCGGCCTGCGACAGGAGCACTAGCTTCTCTGCGTACTATAGATGCAATCAGCATATGCATTAAAGGCAAAGACAATATGTTTTACCTCTCTAATGGCTTCCCATTTGAGTGTCTCGCCTTCACGGAGAGCTTTGCGCTTCAAGAGTTCGATTTCTTTTTCTTGACTAGCGTCATCCGCCTCGGCTTTGCGGATTTGGTCCTTAATTTCAAGAATCTTCTTCTCGCCGCCTTTAACTTGGTCATGCTCGAGCTTAGCAAGTTGGGCGTGCAAGCCGGCGCGCAAATTTCTGCGAGGTGCAAGACTAACTTCTGCGTCTCTGAGAGCCTTGAATGGGATGCGCGCAGAGTCTAGCTTGAGAGCAAGGGACGATGCGAGCGCGCCTTGCACAAAGTTAAGGTAAGCGAGACGGTCTGAGACTAGATGTTATTGTAATATGAGACAAAGGTCGATGGTCAGGGGATTATCAGACTTGCCATCTTTCAAATCCTCGTCTTCATTCTGGCCCCAAGTATAGAGCTCCTTGCTGTAGTTCTTAGAATCGCGTGCAGCGCTATCGAAATCGATTGCAACGCCCTTCGCGCTAGTAATGATTCTCTGCGCAGGTGGCGTACTCGAACTATTAAGTTCAGATTGTGTTACGATAAGATCTGCGGGAAAGGCATTTGCAACTCACGAGTATTGTTGCTGGAACGATCTCAGCTGGTACTGAAGTGACTCAAAAGCATGCGATCTGTGGCCACCTTGAGCAGCGGCTTCGTTGGCAGAAGGTTGAGTCGAGGCATCGGGACTGACAGGACGGCCATGGCCACCGACGTTGGGCAGATGGCCAGCGAGGGGGGAGGCGTTGATGGCAGACTGAGCCTTGTCAGCGATGGATGCGAGGAAACCTGGGACTGGCATGATTGTTATGGATAAAGGACGAGTGGCTGATGAGGATTGCTTTTACAGTCGCGGACAAACAAACACAGCAAATATTTTGACCCGATTATTTTGAGACCGAAATCACTCGGAATAGGTAGATAACCTTTGATACAGTAGTTCTAGGGCCCAATGAGCAAATTTGCACGAGCGGATTTCCCGAAATTGGCCATATAAGGGTTTTGGACCTTGAAATTTTGGCGGACCCCCCAAAATCGTAGCATAAATCACAAAAAATACGGCAATCGACTCCTTTTGATTCACTGATTATGATTCCATCAAAAGTTTCAACATTCCACGAGCCAATTTTGGGCAAAATATTAGTCATTTCTAACCCAAAATGGCAATCCCCTGAGCAAGTCACGATGTCAGGTGATATCTGTCATCAGGTTACTCAGGGGCACCCATTCTTTGGCAGAAACTGCCGGAAATAGATTGGCTGGTTTCTCATCGTTACGGTAATACACCAAAAATAATACATTGCAGACGATTTCCGCCCAAACTCAGGCGCTTAATCCCCTTCACAAGGCCTAAAATTCCGTTGAAATTCCCCAAAAAATTGGCGGATCCTTATTTATCGTGGGAAAAACTTCGGAGATGCGTATTTCGACGCCTTTTCCTTGTCTGAACCTGATCCCGCCCTCAGATTTGCCTCAAATGTGTTCGATCGTGAGATATCAAAGTTGCTGTGTTTGTTTGTCCGCGACTGTATACCTGGAGCGCAGCAGAGCAGGTCGCTTGGTATGTCGTCATAGCCTCGGCGCTAAAATTCTTTGGCTGTGTCGTCGGATTTCATTAATGTATTTATGTCAACAGAAAGAAAGATCCAGTAAAATGACTATAAGTATAAGCACGCCAGAATGGCTATAGCACAACGTCGGCGAACGGTCGACGTCTTACACAACAATCTTCTTCGCCTTGCCTTTCTTCTCCGAATCTTTATGGGACAGGAACTCTACTTCCGTTGCTAAAGGCCCAGCCAGCTTTTGGCCTTCAGCATAGCCCAACACCTGCAGTTTGAAATGTCGTCCGATCTGTTCGATCCGCTTCCGCAGAGGGTCATCCTCTGCCTGCGACGGAGCAACGCGTGTCCAGATGGAAACACGGTAGAACTGCGGTCGCGTAGACACGATTACGCCCGTAATAACTGGTTCTGGGGGCGACCCAGCAAGATCAGCTTTGGTGAGCTCGGGATCAAACGTTTCTCCGATCGCTGCCAACATCTGAGACACAATGTAGAATTAAGTGGCGAGAACTCGATGGTATAAAGGAAACTAACCGTATAAAGCCACATCTTGTCTATGTTGCCTCTATTCTTGTCTTTGGGGAGCTGGATGCTCCACTTCCCACCATTTTTATTAGCTTCATCTTCCCAAGCCGGGATGATCCCTTCCTACAGTGAGAAATGAGCATGCCGCAACGTTTTGAGACAGCTGTCTTACCTTGAATAGATAGTAGTTGGCTTTCTGCGGTAGTTGAGAAGGTGGCACAATGTTATTGTAGAGCCTAGCAACAAATAAGAGATCGTCATCAGTCACGGCTGACAACGGAAGCGATATGTAGCTACCCCCAGAACTCCTCCACACTGTCGAAGGTGATGACTCGTTTGATGTCCTCCATCCATCCTTGGGCTGCGGCAGCACCAGGGGTATTAGGAGCAGGAGTTTGTGGGAAGGCGGAAATGGGGGTCTGGGGTAGGTTACGCCCCTTCGTAGCAGGTGAATCAAACCACAGAGTCCAGGCAGAGTACAACGGATGCTAAACCGAGCAAGAGTCAGATAAGCGTTCGGCAGCTCCGAGTAAGCGAAAAAAAGACAAATACCTTGACATTGAAGTGGGTAGGATCGCTGAAGACGGTACGCAGGCCGTCTGCTTGAGCTTGCATATCTACCTCTTGAACTTCGCCATCCTCGTCATCATTAGATGGCACACCGGGGTGATCGGAGAGGGCTGAAGAGAGCGCAGCTCTCGAGGCTTGGAGAGCTGGACCAGTCAGCTGAGAGACAACGGATGTCATTACGATGAAAGGGTAGTAATGTGATGTTTCGGGGATAGCTTCGGTGAGGTGCAGCCAAAAGAAATAGAGAACCGTGATCGATGTTTGAAGAGAAAAGCAGAGGGCAGAAAATCTGTCGCAAGTTTTGGTGAGACGGGTGAGCAAGTGAATGAGGAGTGAGTGAAAGTGTATGGTTTGCTATTGACTTTTGCAACGGTGAGAAACTCGAATCCTGCCATGTGGCATTTTTAGCGTCCGCCCCTGCCGAGAATTATCTGATAAGATCCTGACTGACGCACTTCCTTCCGCACCGCGAACCCCAAGTCTCCCAGTTCCCTCGACTCCCTCGGGACAAAAGCTCTCAGGAATGGATCCCTTCCGGGCAAAGCTCGTCGCAGCGGCGACAGGCTCTACACTGACTGCCCTTACCAGTATGTGGAGAGTCACGGCGTACCATAGTGCATACCTAACTCACGAATCATATTTTAGTGACTCCTTTCGACGTGGTTAAAACGCGACTGCAAACGCAACCCGTCCGTCCGCCACCTCTCTTTCCTGTACCGCCTTCAAACATATGTTGCCAGCCGGGCAGCGTCACCTGCGTACGGAACATGTCGTCTCTGGCTCGGCCACTGAGTCAAGCCGGCGAAGAGCTCGTATGTATATGGGATCATGGAGTCTTCAAAACAGAGCGTGTCAATGGGTTCTTCGATGCTGTAAAGCATGTTTGGAGGGCGGAAGGTATGAGAGGATTGTGGAAAGGCGCGGGCACGACGCTGTGAGTGCAATGTGAATTCCACGCACGCAGGCCGCTAATTTTACCCGGTAGAGTAATAGGCGTGCCCTCGTCAACATGTTACATGCTGACTTACGACCATCTCCTGCGCAATGTTATCCCCCAGCTAATGCCGTATCCCCTACTCGTCCCCCTCACTGCGGGCATTGTCGCTCGCTCCACTATCTCCTCAATAACCTCGCCGCTGGAACTCATCCGGACCAACCTCCAATCTACACCACTATCACCGGGAACCCCTCACACACTGCGTTCCGTCCTAACATCTACACGCGCCCTTGTTAGAAGTCAAGGCGTGCTTTCACTTTGGAGAGGGCTTGGCCCGACTCTTTGGCGAGACGTTCCGTTCTCAGGGATCTACTGGGCAAGCTATGAATCTTGGAAGGGCGTCTTTGCTCGGCGGCAGAAGGAGGGCGCACTGGTAGCGTTCATCTGCGGAGCTGTGAGTGGCACGACAGCCGCACTGATAACTTCACCCTTCGATGTCTTGAAGACCCGACGGCAAGCCTTCGTCATGTCTGGAGCATCTTCGACAATAACGGGGACTATTCCGCTGACAACGGAGATTTTACGCACCGAAGGCGTCTCAGCCCTGTTCGTTGGTTTACTTCCTCGAATAGTGAAGATTGCACCTGCATGCGGTATAATGATAGCGTCCTTCGAGGTAACGCTCTTTTCAGCCAATCTAAATGCCTCGTTGTACTCAACCATGCTCACCAGGGCGTTGGAAAATTCTTGGCTAACAACTAAACACACTTCATCGCACATTTATCCCTACTCATCGTTAGACCCAATATTACGACACAATGGAAATAGTACTATCAATGTTCATATAATGATGCATACGCCACAATCTAAATGCATAGATCCAAATTCCATCGAACAGGAGGCTACCTAAGTTTGTTCATCTGCTTGGTAGCAGCTGACATCTTCCCTCCAACGCGCTCTACCTCGTTGTTGAGATCGGCTAACATGTCGATTTGAAGAGCTATTTCGCTCCCGATAGCTTCACCGAGATGTCTTTGTCGCTGGAGGATCGTAGTGAGCTGCGAGAGTTGTTGATCTTGGCCTTGTATCTGGGTTTGTTGCAGCTGCAATAGACCATGGTCATCCAGCGGACGTGTTTGAGCCGTTTCCTGTGCTGGCTGCTTCGCCGCAGCACCAAACACCCGGCTGAATGGACGTGATGTGCTGGTAGAACCGAGAAGGGCCTCCCTCTCCGACTCCGGCGCAGGATTCAAAGCCGAAAGCCCTCCGTTAGCAGCTGCGCTAGCACGAGAAGCCGAAGACATCTTCGCGATGCTAACCATCTTCCCCAGCTTCTCGCAGTCATCCTGCAACCGTGATACCATATCCGTCCGCCTCTGCAGCTCCCCCTCGCTCAAACCTGACTTGGCCAACTCCTCCAGCCCCATGGCAAGTGCGCCTATGCGGGTAAGCACACCTGCGAGCTTCTTCTTCGCGTTGACGTTGGACTTGTGCGCAGCTACGACGTCGGCGCGGTCAGCCAGTGCGTCTCGTTTGTTAATGTCGGCGCGGATGTCGCGTATGGAGTTCTGGAGCTCGATGTGTTCATCCAGCCAAGAAGACGAGGAGAACTGAGTTATCGGACCCCCATTGGAGCCACCTTGCCGACCTATTGGCACACCCAAGAAGTCTTTGAAGGCGAACGAATCCCGCCACTTCTCATCCTTCGCGCTGACTATTGCACGGAGGTACGACTCGAGACCCAGTCGACGTTCCTCAAGTAGTTTCTCGTTGTTATGCGATCGAAATAAAGCAAACTTGTGCTTGGGAGGTAGAGGGTTGGGCGGTGGAGAGCCAGTGGACTTCGTGAGCTCAGTGTGCAGATCGTCGAACTCGGAGTATCTCCTCCACATATTCCACGACCGCACATGGGCTTGAATCTCTATTCTGTACACGACGTGTATTTTGGGTTCGGTGCGTTCCTCGTAGCCTCGGATGTAGATGGCTTGTATAGCAGACATGAAAGTACACTAAGCAAAGATCGGAGCTCGACTTACGTGCTGGTCTGGGAATCTAATCTAATCTCTACGAGCCCCTGACACGATCACGAACCTTGCGCCGAGTCCAACATAGCAAGATAATATACGAACGAATAGCCACCATGCAAAGCCTCTCGGGCTCAAGAACCCCATGAAACCGGGAAATACTTCCTCCGAGATATCCTCCATCTTAACATCCACGTACCCTATCTCTTCCATAACACGAATGTAGTCCGTTGTGGAGACAATGTTCTCGCCGGGCATAAAATGCGCTGCTTTGATGAGGAGTCGATTTGTACGACTTGATAGCCCCCCGGGAGAGAAGCAAATATCTGTGAGTGCTATACGCCTTCCTTTAGTTAATTTACGGAGGCTTTGAGATAGGAAGGCGTGTCTGCTGTGGAAATGATAAGCACAATCCAATGCCAGGATGGTATCGAAGGTCGTGGCCACTTTTGGGTCGAGGGGGTGCTTATCAGCGACTGGCCTAAACACGGCGTCTCCGTGGTACAGGGTGACAACGGGAGCTGATTCAGATGTTTTCGACGCTTGCAAGGCTTGCACACGATCGGATGACCTCCTGTGGTGGCTAAGGAGGCTGGTAATGCCAGTGACCGTGGCGGGGCGAGGAATACGGGGGCAAGACAGAAGGAATACGAGTGATTCGCCAGTACCGTGTCCGACGTCTATTACAGACGTTCAATGCTGACAACAGCAAACGAAGGGAATACGCACCCAGTACTCTGTCTCCCTCATGGTAGCCAGCAGCTAATGTGAGTTTCATAGCCAATGCTAGAGCAGGGTTGGTCGAGTTGATTCGTAGGTACGTGTAACACTGACCTTCGCATGCCTCGGGGAAAACCTTGGTATTCTATGTTGGGGTCGGTTCATGAGTACAACTCTCGTTGGTAGTTTCGACAACTAACCCTCCAGAAACCCATGTTCAACCATTCAGTTTTCGGCGGCTCGTCGTCGCCGATTTGGTTCAATGATAGATGGAATAGATCATATGGGTCCTTGGAGGTCTTGGATAACCAGTAAAGGAGACCTAAGACAGGCAGGAGGATGCTAACAAGTGTCCAGGAATACATCATAAGCGCTGCAGTGAGAGCAAGAAGATGCGGTAGTAGCTTGTATTGGCCTGGCTGTTTGGTCGCTGTCAAGTTCATTTCGGTCCTTGCGCTTCAGAATGATGATAGTATCAGAAAGGATCACTATAGTTGAAGCGTGGTTCACTATACCTACTTGGTGTATAATGACCCTCTTCTTGTTTGGCCTTCATGCTATCCATGAGCTCCCCATGGGAAGCCCTGAGTGTTCTGATGATCATCGGCATGTTGAGGAAGAATGCCTTCGATGAAACAGGTAAGGAAGCATCCAAAATGGCAAGTAGACAAGAAGAGCTCACCTCAACAGTGGTCTCCTCACTGACTTCGGTTTTGCCTGGCTCATCGCTTACGGGACGGGCTCTCCACTTCGACCATAGTCGCGTTCCCAGACCGGCCTGCGTTTCTGTGTCCACGCCGTCATTGCGGATGGAAAAATCGCATGTATAGGATATTACTGTCTTGAAGAAGCCGAGGAGCAGAAGTCGATCGTGTATGGTATAGTGGTTTGGCTTTGCGGGTTCCGCACTCCAACCAATGACGAGGGGATTCAGGGTGATGAGAAATACCGGGTCTTGGATGGCCTTCAATGCCTCCTCAGCGGGCACGTTCAGCACTCGCGAAGCGGATACCGTGAACTTGAGGAAAAATGGCCACATGCTGAATTGAACGTTGGAAGACGGAGAGCGCTTAGTTGAAACTCGGCAACAGGTAAAGCACTCCTTGAACTTGTCCTAGAGGTGAAGAATACACATAAGTCTAGATATACAGCTACATGTCGAAGTACATGATGAGGATCCGTTTATATTATCCAATTAAGGTGCTGGAGCAGGAGTATCAGGTTTCTGTGGAGGCTCTTCCTCTTGTTCGATAGCGTCGCCAATTGCAACTGCGCCGATGACATATCTCAAGACATCACTTAGAGTGATGATGCCTAGAAGTCGGCCTTTCTTGCCGCCTCGCTTTTCTTCCTCCTGGGTAAACGAAAGTAAGTACATGGAAAGAAACGGGAACAGGCATTGCGCTTACATCTCCTTCGACGACAACCAACCGATGGACGCGTCTCTTCTTGATGAGTTCTAGGAGAGTGCCCAATGAGTCGGAAGCGGTGCAAATGATGACACCGGGGAAGTCGGGTGAGCGTTTGGCAAGGGCTTCAGAAATGGTGAGATCCAGGGACTGGTAAGCTCCAAGACGGACAAGAGTCTATGCGACCAATGTTAGCCCTCGTGTTGAGAGGGTACCATACTGATGGCTGACTTACGATAACATCAACGGTCTCGTACATATTAAGGACGACACCATCATCGTCGATTACAGGGACCGCAGAGATAGAGCGTTCCGAGAACATGTGCACGACGTCAAACACCGTTGTGCTCAACTTCGCGGTGGCGATAGGGTGGTATAGATTATCCGAACCAGCGGGGTCACGAGCAACATAGGTGCCTATTTTAAGTTTCCGAAGAGATAGATTGAGTTGCTGAATTTCTTTGATACACTAGGGTGACTTGAGTGTGAAACATCGATCAGAGACAAAAAGCCTACGTTGATAGATATGAATTTGAGGAGGCGATATTGCGTGAGCACAGAAACGATGACTTCATGACCGGTATCTGTGTCATTGTCAAGAAGGGGTAGCCGCCGCGCGTGTGTCTGTATCAGTAACTTGGCGGCATCGTAAAGGGAGCTCGCAGGGTGTTCTCTATGTAGTGGAGGAGTAGCTACGCCTAACTCCTTCTCGATGTCTGCGGAGAATCTTTATCGGAGGTCTGTAATTCAGTTATAGTGGCGTACCTCGCAACGATTCTAGTCTGAAGGTTTCCACATCTGCCGCGGCCGTAGCCCAGTTTGCCGTGTGATAGTAGTACTGAATCAGATGGATGATGTCTAGGACTGTGAGCATGCCGGCGAAGGTTGAAGTATCGCTGTTCCACAAGGGGGCTGAGACTACACCTAAGAAGAGCAGCTAGTTAGTGGATGTACATTGGCGTAAATTTGCCATACCGTTGAGAAGTAGGCACTGTAACGCTTTCTTGACATTGAGCTTTGTATCAAGCACGATGAGCCTGAAGCTGACAGGGAAAGCATCATAATTTGTTCGACTTCTGAGGAAAGTCCGGATAGCGGTAAGGGCTTGATCGTGAGACTCCTGAGACTGGTACGGTGGGAGATGGGATATCCCGCGACGACGGGTTGAAAGTTTTCGCTTGGATGTCGACGTCGGGGAGAGAGCTGAGCTCATCACTGTAACAATATGAAATAGACTAAGTGCTTAATTATCACTTTACAGCTCGCTGATCACTTCACTATTTTCCCACGATCAATGAACTATCCCTCGGAAATCTCCGTTCAGCGTGATGGCCATCCTTTTACGCACACCGCAAAGTTGATCACAGCTCTCGAGTTCATTACTACCATCATCTTCATTGCTTACATGGCACAGGCCGTGGCGGCCCAACGACTCGACGATTTCCTGGAGCACTCTCCAGAAGCACACATGCGAGATATGCTGGCCCACATCTCTGAAGCAGCCCAGACTCACGCCCAGGAGCCTCCATCGTCTGCTCCCCAAGATGCACTACTCGTCCTGCTACCGCTACTCATCGTTTTATCGACATTCTTATTTCTCTTATTGCTCTTCCTCGTATGCGTACTGCTCATGCGCCGGCGACGGGGTATTATGTTGCGTGAGCATGATGGCCCTGTTGACATGAGCAGGGAAGAGCTCGTAGAAGGCGAGGGCGGGTTCGAAGGCGTTGAATCACGCTGGTTGGAAAACATTGGGGAGTCAGTCCGCAGAGAATACCTACGAGCCAAGGGTAAGCCGCCTGGGGTGATGTTTATGTGATTCTGACACAACGACCAATCATAGAGCACCAGCTGCAGTACGCCCCGAATTCCCTTCCGACAGATATCACATTATCGCAATTTCTATCAATTCAAGAGAAAGGTGTTTCTGCTTGGTGTTTCGAACCCGACTTCGACACGCTCAATTCGTTGCTTGTGCATGCGCGTACCGAGATAACATTCCTGCCTGATCCGGCAAGCTCGTCTTGTGTTCAGTCAAATCTCCCCCTGCCAAAGCTTAACGAGGTTTATTACTGGGAAGTCAAGATGTTTGACCTTCCAGTAACCACAAATGTCGCAATCGGCCTAGCTACGAAACCTTATCCCACATTCCGACTTCCAGGTTGGAATCGTTACTCAGTTGCCTATCACTCCAATGGCGACAAATCGCACAACTATCCATTCACAGCGACTTCGTTCGGCCCACAACTCAAGGAGGGCGACGTTCTTGGCGTTGGTTATCGCCCAAGGACGGGTACGGTGTTCTTCACCAGGAATGGGCGAAAGACGGAGGATGCGTTCGTTGGCCTCAGCAGATGGAATCTGTTCCCAACGATAGGCGCTGATGGGCCTTGCAGCGTTCATGTCAACCTGGGCCAATCAGGGTTTGTGTTTATCGAAGCCAACGTTAAGAAGTGGGGACTTGCGCCTAGCGTGGGAACACTAGCACCGCCGCCTGCGTATGGCAGCGAGCGCGGCAGCATTCTTTTGGACGTGGGCGGGGGTGTTCGACCCTCCGGCGAATCTTTACACGGTAGTCCAGGAACGGCAATTTCCCCGCCTCCCCGCCGATCACATCGCTCTCGACTTGCACGTCGACCGCAGACGAGCATTCCTGCTGCTTCTTCACCTCTCCGCACATCTGATATGCCTTCCACACCACTCACACCACCACCGCCTATCACGCCGATAGAAGAGGATCCTGACGAGGCCCAACCTGGACCCTCCAACTCCCGATATATATCCCCATCCGACCTCCCTTTTCACACCCCTCCGAGAACTAATCTACCGCCCTCACCCGGAGGTGGCCTTCATGAATTGGAGGAAACGCGTAGCACCCGAACTTCGCCGATGTCATCGACGCGGTCCTTATCCCCTGACGCTTCAGGTGCGAGTCCTCCATCTTCATTTTCCGCCCCTCGGCGTCGACAACACTCGTTTACTCACATGATCGCCTCGTTAAATCCATCCTCAGACACGGAGCAAACGGTTCAGGTACATCTACCTCTCGAATCCCCAATGAGCCCGAACCCACCAACACCTAATCATCGTGACATCCACCTGCAGGCCCTCTCACGTCCCCGCAACGGCGATGAGCGTAATCATGACGAGCTCATACCTCCAGATACGATGTCCAGAAGAGACCCTCCCGCGTACTCTCCCCTCGATGCGTATACCTACTCAGAGGGTGTTCACATCGACCTCCCCGCCGAGGTTATCGCGGCGGCTCTAGAGGGAAACTCTTTGCCCGCAAGTATTATTGGACAAGGCACTTCGCGCTCGGATCGTCGTAGTAGGAGGAGATAAGGATTCATCGCCTGGCAACGTATCTATTCGTTTGTATAATGTGTATTGTGAGCTGCAGGTTTCTTTATGACTGTCCCATCTATAGTAGCATCAAGCAAGTACCCCACTACCCCACTGTGTTTGTAGTAAACCTTTTTAGACTTGTAGTCTCCCGCCTGTAGTACCGAAGTATATTTCGGAGGCTTTCATGGACTATCGGAATCCCCATGGCATCTCACTGACATCCTTAATGGTTGATGATGCTTGAATTGAGAAATGGAAGGAACGCCCAACGTTGTCTCAAATCTAAGGCGCAGGTGTCGCTATACGTACAATTTATTTCTACCGTTGAAACATTCCGACTACATTAATCTAAGGTTCCAATCGCTTGGGGTCTCTTGGGAACATCGAGGCCCGCCTAATGTTGTTCAACTTCAGGAAGAGCATGAGAACACGTTCCAGACCGATACCTCCTCCACCATGAGGAGGGCATCCCAAGCGGAAGGCATCGACGTAAGATTTCATCGAATCCGGATCAACACCCTTCTCGCGCATTTTTTCACAGAGGAAGGCGGAGTCGTGGATACGCTGAGCCCCAGAGAGGATTTCTTCGCCTCGCATGAAGAAATCGTAGGAGTTGGATAATGTCTTCATTTACAGGTTAGACAAGTGAAGATTAAGACAAAATAGCACTTACTGGGTCATCGGGGTCCGGCATCGTATAGAATGGACGAAGAGCCATAGGGAATTTGTCGATGATATAATAATCGGTGTCGTACTTAGCCTTAATTATGCGGCCAAGTCGCTTCTCGTTCTCCGTACTTGTTGACCCGTTAGCTAACCGGATAGAGTACAGAACGATGTGCTTACTCGATATCATCTTGAGGTCCTCGTTCAACGCCGTCGGCAACGAGAAGGTCGTTAGCTTCCTTGAAGGTTATCTTGAGTGTTCCTTCGGGTCCCTCACGCCATTTGAACTCGTCCGCTGGGAACTGCTTCCTAACGATGTCGATCTCCTTGTTATACTTCTCCTTCAGACCCCGGAAAATGGCCAGGAATACGCCATCCAATAATTCCATGACTTCGTGATAGTGCTCTTCTATCGTCATTTCCAGATCGAGTCCCATGAATTCGGTCATATGACGATGGGTACGGGAGTTCTCTGCACGGAAAACAGGGCCGATTTCGTATACACGCTCAAAGTCAGCAGCGATAGCCATTTGCTTGGCTAGCTGAGGCGACTGGGCAAGGAACGCGTTCCCCTTGAAATAGCCGACTTTGAATACGGACGCGCCAGACTCGGTGGCCGCGCCCTGGAGCTTGGGACTGTGGATTTCGATGAAACCGTTATGGTGCAGATGCTGGCGGAATAGTTCTCCGATGGCAGCCTGAAGCCTGAAGACGGCCTGGCTTGTTTGGGTCTAAGAACATGATCAGTAAGGAAACTGAAGGCGGATATAGTGCATGAAGGGCTTACGCGAAGATCAATGATGCGATTGTCCAAACGGGTCTTGAGCAGTACGCGATTAAATTGGGGTTGAGCAGGATCCTGCGTAGCTTGCGCATCCTCTTGCTTCTCATCATCCTCGTCCTCGGGTTCATCGCCGGTCGTGATAGGGCGCGTAGCATCTTCGATGGTGAACGGAAGGCGCGCTTCTAACCCAGATATGAGATAAAGCTGTAACGGCACATTAGTATAACTAGCGGTGACGTTGATCGGAGATATAGTACCTTCGAGACATGGATCTCCACGTCGCTTACACTTGCGCTCTTGATTGGTTCTGGAGCCTTGGCTACGACACCGTCCACCAGTACAATACTTTCATCGGACAGGCCTGCTGCCCATTTGACCATCTGCTTGGAGACTTTCTCCGGAGCAACGACGAGCAAGGCCTGAACGGAATCAGTTCGCTGGCGAAGATTCAAAAAGACCATCTTGCTCCCTTGAGCACGAGATGTTTGCACTCGGGCTCGTAGCAAGACCTGCTCTCCATCTCGATCAGCAGACAAGGTGGAGATTTGGATACGCGTTTGGTTCGTTCTCGTTTGAGACTGATTGAGTGGGAGTTTTCCATACAGTTCTGCAGCAAAATCCTAAAGACAATTTAATCGGACTAGGAAGTAGATAATGAAATAACGTACAACTTCGGCTGCTTGTTTTTGGGCATCGAGCTCCTTTTGCTTAGCAGCTTTCTCTGCGGCCTTCTTCTCCTTTTCGGCTTGCTTCGCTCTCTTCTTGAGCTCGCTTTTGGATGGGCCGGCTTGACCTTCCGCGTCGACAGCTTGAGCCACCCTATAGATATAAGTGAGATAGGAGTCGAGATCGCATCTATAGAAAGCCTACGGCTCAGCTACGGTAGGGTTGTTGTCCGACATTGTAGTTTGGTCAGGTTCTGTGAAGCTTCTGATCTATAGGTCGAGTGACTCAGGCCAATGATAGTCAATTGCCAAACTCTATACAGATCGATAAGTTAAGCCTGAGAGTACCTTGATCGCGGCGAAACCCTACCGTAGGGTTAGGAGTAAATCGGTCTGGCGCTCTCGGCTTTCCGGCCAAGGTACTTAAATCCACTGCGTTCAAAGTTCAAACCGCCTCCACCTCACCTTACCTCCACCTCAGCACACTCCCCCGTTACACGTTCTTTCCTCACCATGCTTGCCTCGACATTGGCCCGACGCACCGCCTTTGAAGTTAGCGGAAAGGCACTGAGAGCAGTGTCTACTTGGTCAGCTGTTCCAGCCGGTCCTCCCGATCCCATTCTCGGTAAGAAGAATTGTGTCCAAAATTCGATTTCGGTGTTCTCATTGGCTCCGGAAACCTTTGTGCCGTGTCTTTATTGAATTTCGTCGTTGCTTTACGTATTGCCAGGCGTTACCGAGGCCTTCAAAGCGGATAAGGACTCCCGCAAAATCAACCTTGGTGTTGGTGCTTACCGTGACGAGCATGGCAAGCCTTACGTTTTGACCAGTGTCAAGAAGGTACGTTGCCTTTCCGGATCCCTTGTGTACTCACTGAGCGAGTGCGATAACTAGGCTGAGCAAATCTTGACCGCGTCCAATCCTGACAAGGAGTACCTTCCCATCACCGGTCTCCCCGAATTCACGAAGGCTGCGGCTAAGCTCGCGTATGGCTCGGAGAGCGTGCCGCTCCAAGAGGGCTCTGTAAGCTGTCTGCCCTGATTTTCCCTTTTAGTTCTTACGCCACTCTTGCAGATCGCTGTCACCCAGTCCATCTCGGGAACTGGTGCTCTCCGCATCGGAGGTGCTTTCCTTGCTCGTCACTACCCTCATTCAAAAGTTATCTATCTTCCCGTACCTTCTTGGGGCAACCATACTCCCATCTTCCGGGACTCCGGGCTCGAGGTTCGAGGTTACAGGTATTTCGACAAGAAAACCGTCGGCTTAGACTTTGAAGGCCTTAAGGCGGATTTGAAGGTTTGTACGCGATCTAAGTCCGACGTTCGTGGTAACTGAACCCGCGTTTGTGGCATCCTTAGGCGGCTCCAGAGCAATCCATTGTTCTTTTGCACGCTTGCGCCCACAATCCCACCGGTGTCGACCCCACGCCCGAACAATGGGCCCAGATTTCCGACATCGTCAAGGAGAAGAAATTATTCCCCTTCTTTGACATGGCATACCAAGGCTTTGCGTCCGGCTCTACGACGCGCGATGCATTCGCTGTGCGCCACTTCGTTTCCCAAGGCCACCAAGTTGCTCTCGCCCAATCCTTCGCCAAAAACATGGGTCTCTATGGCGAGCGTGTGGGTGCCTTCTCGCTGACTACTAGCGATGCGGCCGAACGCGCTCGTGTAGACAGCCAGTTGAAGATTGTCATTCGACCAATGTACTCCAACCCTCCTCTGCACGGTGCTCGCATTGCTAGCACCATCCTCGGAAACCAAGAACTCTATACTGAATGGGAAGGCGAGGTCAAGGCCATGGCCGACCGCATCATCGGCATGCGAGAGAAACTCTACAACACCCTCACCTCTAACTTGAAAACCCCGGGAGAATGGGGTCACATCAAGAGTCAGATTGGCATGTTCAGGTGACGCTCCCTGATTGCTCTTTGGTTATAGCATACTGAGTTGAGATGATGCCATAGTTTCACTGGACTTTCGCCTCCTCAAACGAAGGCGTTGGCTGAGAAGGCCCACGTATACATGACCGCTGATGGCCGTATTTCCATGGCTGGATTGAACAGCGGTAACATCGAATACTTTGCACAAAGTGTAGATGCTGCTGTTAGGGGAAACCTCTAGAGCCGTCCTTATATCCAATAGATACGTTTTAGATTTCTCCCCGTGCTCTGTTCCTGATAAGGGGTTATCTGTTTGGACTAAAGTGGTAATAAATAACCCAAAAACGGAATTGGAATTCAAATTGAAATCCCCAGAGACTTTGGATTGAAACTCGCCTTTCCTCTCTTTCTTTCGCTCATCCATGTCCTCTCTCCAGATCCCCCTTCCCGTCTCATTCCCTCGCTCTCCCTCCCCCGCTCCCGCCATCCCGGGGGCTTGGCCTACCACTCCCCATAACCGCTTCGCTGCGGACAGCTCATTTTCCATGTCCATCTCCAGCAGCACCTCTCGCAGCCTTGCTGAAGCGCAATCGTCAGACTCGGTTCAGACCAGCGACAGCACACTCGCACCTGAAGACCAATCACCGCTGTGGTCCAAGGTGAGTATGCCGAGGCACATCCTAGCCCAACCCGGTGCCTAGAAATTACGCATGTAGTTCGATACTAGCAACACTCTTGCTTCGTCCGCAGTGAGTGCCTTAATCGTTCTCACCAGTCCCAACCTAAAATTTGACTATATTGAAGACCAATTCAAGCCAGGACCCACTATATCGCCACAATCATAAGAAAGAAAGCCTGCAAGTTTCGCCGTTCACTCCAGTCAAATGCACCGCAGCCGTGGCACAAGGCGGCGACTTCAGCGAGGTTCAAATGGTGCGCATATACGCATATATTCTTGAACCTGATCATACTCAACCTTAAAGTAGACTTCGTCGCCTTCCATACGTTATCGACGCAGTCCTCCCAAGAGAATTTCCATACCTCTATCGTTGGAGCTCTCCCGTCTGTCCCCAAACGAGTTTGCGTCAATTAGAAACAGTACCACAACTTCCCAGTCTCAAGCTTCGCCTACATCAGTGCCCTCTCCTACGACCCCAGTCACTCCTACCTCGCCAATGATCTTTGCATCCCCTCCCCCCCAACAGGCCTACCCATTTGCATCTCCAGAACAAAACCTTGACACCACTTGCTCGTCGTCGTATGAAGGACACTCTTTGGACACCTCTTACGGTAGCGAAATCATCGACGGGACGATTGCCTCTCTGGCTCTGCGAATAGACCGCCCGCCGCTGTCCATAGAGACTGACGAAAGTGACAATCTGATCTCCGACGTCGAATATGATGCATCTACCGAGGCGCGTACTAGAGATCTCCCTTCGAGCCCAGGTACATCAGATCATGTCCCATTGACTTACACCTTGGGCAATGCCGTTCCGACCGATGTCGGGAGTACAGACAGGTCGTTAAGATCGTCGCTTGAGCTTCGTTCCCAAGAAGCCCCTGCACAGCAATGGACACTTTCCTTGTCTGCGGCATCCTTGGGCTATTCTGACTCAGAAGCATTCCCCGCCGCAAGGTCACCTAACTACGGGACTATGTCCTTGTCCCCAGCATCTTCATACGGCGTCGAAATCGACACAGATGCCCTCGCGGCCGGTCATGCAATCATCTTGCCAAGGCAAAATTTCTCCCCCACTTCCTCTTCCTTCTCCTCCCCGATCATTGAGCATCGCATGGCCCTCACGGAAGCCAATGTCTTGGGTTTGTCAGAAGCAAGCTCGAGTGAAATACGGGACACCGGTGCCGCTGAATATGCAGCTGCAGTTGTATCGTCAGCTTGGGGTTCGGATGGTCACGGCGGCTCAGGCCATTCATCAGCTCTAGGCTTGCACCTGGACACGCGCAACACAACGCTGCATAGGGCCCGGGAAGATGTTCTGAGAGCCCACGATGCAGTCGAAACGGAAGAAAGTGGTTTCTCGTCGGTACGAATCACAGATCTAGTAGACGTCGAGTTTCATGCACCGCCAAAACGAGGGGTGCTGCAGAAAGTCATCAATTACGGTGTCCAGATGAAGAACTTCTTGACGACCAAGAAAAAGAAAGTACAAGGCGGTAGACATTCTTTCCACCATGAGGACCATCATGTTCCTTCATTGTGGCAAGGACCTTTGGCCCAACGTACCCCTGCTCCCCGCGATTCGCAAGTAGAAGCAACAAGGGATGACAGAAATGTCGTACAACTTCCTAATATCGAAGAGTCCTCCTCACACATCAACACGCATATTCCCCTTCCTTTCATTCCTCCGGGATTGCATGTGAGTCCCCGCTTTTGATATTCGCTGGTGTTCATTGACTAACAGCCGCTGGTCAAGTCTCCTTCCAAAAAGAGAAATACTGGTGCGACGTATGCTTCACCCGGACCCAGTGTCCGCGCACAAACCGTGGCTTTACCTCCTCCTGTAATCAGAGTCAGCTCGCCTTCCCCCTCGGAATCAGTTCCCCCCGTTGACTTGGACGTACGACGGAGAAGACGCCCTTCATCAACCATTCATCGCCTTTCGTTCATGTCATTGTCACGCACGCAGGCGCGCCCGTCCTCTAGTGCACCACCTTCCTTCTCGACTAGGAGTCCTAGCAATGATGGGCCCAGTACCAATGTAAGGACCTCCAACATAGGCAGTGCTCCAAGGAGGTTCAGCTACGCCGACACTCGAACCAGACCAGATGTCGACCCATCCTTCCTACACCCTTCCAGAGCCAGCATGTCCAGGTCATATACCACGTCCATGGCGCCAGTGGAGAACCTACCCTCTATCACTCCAAGTAGTCAGAGCGGACGCCGTCGTTTTTCACTGTCTACCGTATCAAGCCTTTTTCTGGGTCGCCAGCCTTCCTGACCATTGCCTACATTTGACGCCGTAAACCGCTCCTTTATCTTCATCTGCAAGTGTGCCCCGCGTTCGTTACGGAATCTTCACCGCCTCAAGTCAACGATTCCCTCGTCTTTCGCAGGCCAAATTTTCGAAAAGCCAAAGCAATTAGCGTAAGAATACATAGCGTAAAGATTTAAATATCTAGATCCTCGTCGGGATCGTCATCGTCAATGTCGTCCGCGGAGTCCGGGTCATAGAAAATTGCAGCGCCTTGAATGGGATTGGGTTTGCCTTAGATTATGCGCGATGATCAATAAGCTCGTAGATAGGAATCGAGCTTGTAACATACTGCTTTCGTGCGCATACGGGAGAGGCACCTGCGCTCGGGATTGCTGCTGCGAAGGAGTGAGGTTCAAGTTGAAAGACACATTTTGAGTCGGATCGGGCGCAGGCTAGCAGATAATGTCAGTGCCGTAAAATATGCTAGAGATAATAGACTGTGCCTGCTCTATGGTCTTTTTTGCTTCGTAGATCTTCTTCAAACTGCTGAGTTCGCTTAGCTCAACAGGTATATTGTGCACCATACTCCATCCTTCAAGAAAGCGTTCCACGCTGCGCCGTCGAGACGTACTCTTTCCCCCATACCGCACTAGAATCTGGACTATCATTTCCTCCTGGCTACCGGAGCCCTGTCCTTCCGGACCATAGACTAAGCGATCCGTTTCGGAGGCTCGTTCGCTGAAGGGAAGAAACACGCCCCAGAATTTGGGCTCTGGGACAAGAGGGGGAGGTGGTGTTGAGTATTCCGTTGCAAGGTGGGTTAGGAGGACGGGTGGGTAGACAGTGATATGAGTCAAGGACGGGGAAAAGGAGGATTGGACGAGGATGGGTTGCGGGGTGATAGTATGGACGATGAGGCGAGATGGACCTAGGACAAGAGTGTGTTCAACAAAGCCCCAGATAGATGGTGGAGTATAGACGCACTTGGCTGGGATGCAACGATGGAGACCAATTCGCGGAGGAATTTAAATGTCACTGCATCAGACCCGATGTCGAAAGCGAGAGTGTCCATTGAGTCTATGACAATACTCAAAGCTCCTGCAGGAGCTGTCCACAGATCGAATGAGCTTCATGCATAGGTAATATCACGCCTGTTCACTGACCTTTCTCAATGGCAGCGATGATGGATGTCCGGACATGTACGGCATCTGTAGAGTATCCTGGTACACAGTCCAAATAATCGTGCACTTGCACATCTTCACGAGTACCTTCGACGAGATCAGAAGGCGGATAGAAAAGGCAAAACAGTAACGTGGTTGTCTGCGGTTCCACCGCTAGCAGCGATCTAAGAATTGGGAGAGCTGATTGACTGCTCGATGACTGAAAGAGTATAAACTGTTGTTCTGGCTGAGATTTATGTAGAAGAGATCGAAGGGACATGATGATGCCAAGTCCGAAGTGTGTATGGAAACGAAACTATAGCGTCGACTGCCAAGTACTCCTGTCTAATGAATACAACTCGACCTTCCAACGCAATACACCAATCCTTTTGATCTCTTTCACGACGCGGAAGCCCAATTTCTTATACGCCTTCTCAGCGTATGTCGACATGGAAGATCCAACTACCTCTATCCGTTCTAACTTATCGTCCCCTTCGAAAGCAAACTTGATAGCGTGTTTCAAAAGGTCTTCCTGTATTTCAGTAGGACGGTAGGGCTCGTCAACGAAGAAGTGGCGTATCGTCGCGACAGATGAGGTGCCCTTTTTACGCTTTTCCGAGGACTTTTGGGCAGGAACAGCGTTCCGACTGTCCAACGACGCGTCGAGAGCTATAAGCCCGATAAACCGCTCGCCGAATTCCAGCAACCAGAATCCAGATGAGGGCGACCGAGAGTAATACTCGGAAATATCAACTAAGTCGGCGCCTCGTATGGCCTCTTCCGCGTTAGCTTCGAAATATGGGCGATTATGCCTATAGGTTGAATTGTAAGTTCTCCTGCGCCGAGAAAAATGATGTCCATAGTTACCAATCAATGTAAAATATGACAGGCAGTGCCATGCACGCAAAAGCAGGAAATGGCTGTAGGTAGCTCAATACCGTATCCGCCGGCCACCAGCCCATGTATTGAATGAACGCGCTGGACAGCCCCACCCATAAGCTAAGTGCCAACCAATGGGTAGAAGCTGGAATTCAAGCGCAAGGATGAGCGACGTGCCCCCCCGATCAGCTAGCCGTCCTCACCAGTATAGTTGGCCATCGCGAGTTTACTCAAATTAGCCTTGCTAATGGCGAACTGGGCGAGCTTCAGGTCATCGGGCTGGAACTTGCGGATTCTTGCGTCGCTGTTCGCCATGGTCGCTGGTACAAGGAGTGCCTGGTCGTGTTCGCATCGCCGACGTCTAATAGGATTTGATGGTGTAAAACCACTTGCAGCCTACGCACGTTCGTAGAAGTTGGGCGCCTGCGAATACCCCTAGACGCTCTCCTATTGCTCCCCTCTTTTCTTCCTATTTCCCTCCTCGCCTCCGTGTACCCGATTTCCGGTTTAGGTGACAACCGGCAGTCACCAGGTCTGGGTCTACCCTCAATCTAGGCTCGTAAATGTGAGAGTATAAGAACTAGTTGATATACTCTAGAATACTACAGACCTCGAGCCCCTCATACACAACCATGTTGATCACCAAAGAATTTCGCGACGTCCCTTCCCAACTCAACGGAGGAAAGCCAATTAGGATCTTCATCATTTCGCCAGTCGTTCCAAACTACCCTCAAGCAAAGTTTCCAGGTTCAATTTACCTTCATCGCTTCACTGATCAAATAGGCTGATCTCGACGTCTAGGCGTCGTTTGCTTCAGGTAATGGCTCTGATATGTGATCGCCTGCGTTAGAGTGTTGGCTAACTATCCCCAAGTGAGATCTACCAAGTTACCGGTCCTGTAGAACGATACGCTGGGCAGATCGCCAGCCAAGGATATGTTGTTGGTAAGTTAAGATCTAGCTAATCGAGTGATCATCTATGAAAGCTTATGGATTCCTGTTAGCCTGCCCTTCCGTCTACCATGAGTTTGAAGGCCCCGAAGCAATCCCTTACGATACGGAAGGTACGCTGTAGTAGATGCTCGCGTTCTACTGCATCACCCATCCCCACGGTTGTCTTCATCAAGGAACCGATCGAGGGAACAGGTACAAGGTAGAGTTTGTCACCTTGCAGGTTCGAGCGACCGTACTGAAATATCCGGCTATACCAGATAGAGAAAGAAATCGCGGGTTATGACGAGGTATAGTGAACATACCTCTTGCAGGATGATATTGAATCTGACAAAACGCACGCTAGGACTTAACTCTCACTGTTGACCTGCTGACTTCTCTCAGCAACTGCAACGGTCGCATCGCAGGTACGAGGCCCGTAACGTCGAACGTAGTGGCCATCTGAATCATATGTTCGTCACGCTAGCAACTGGAATGTGCCTCGGAGGTCACCTTGTACGCGGGCTCCATTCTTCTTATCTACATTGCGTGCTTACTGCTTGCACTTGTGGTCCACCAGGCATTCCGGGTAACCAACTCCAGCTACTTCAAAGTCTCAAATGGTCGCGTCAACTCATAGAACATTGCTTAGGCCGCTTTCGATCCTCGCGTCCTTGCCTCCTTTTGTTTCTTCGCAACTGACATCCACAGTGCCACATTGGGTAAGGGAAAACAAGACAACACCCTCATCCGAGTCCGAAACGGCGATTTAGAAGGCAAAGAAGTTGTGGTACGTTCCCCGCGTTCTCTGTCCCCGAGCTAATAGCGTTGGGTACTGAAGTATTTGGGTTTGATTCGTTCGAATAGATGATCTTCGGGAAGCAGGACACGCATGTTCCCCGCGAAGGACGGGACCTCGTTCGCAAAACCCTCGAGGACGCTAATGTTACAGCAACCGTGCGTCTATAGTCTTTCTCAAACTCAAACTGGCCCCGCTCAAACCTCACCGATATTGTTAATTGCAGTTCATCGAGGTACAAGCCCAGCACGCTTTCATCCGCGACGAAAGCTCCAAGGGCCGATGGGACGCCGCGTTAACTCGGTCCATGTTCACTTTCCTGCTGGAAGTGTTCGAAAGAACTGTCGGAAGGGACTTGGGTCCTAGAGTGGCCAACCAGGCAGAGCCCGAGCACGTCTGTTAGGTGGCTTGCTCTACAAACGAGTTATGTGGCAGTTGGTCTTACAACGAATGAAGACAAGTAAATACGCGCAGCCCGGAGAATTACTAGACCTTGAATCCTACGTATCTCACAATGCGTTGGTTTACCGATTCAGAAGGCAATATTGGCGAGATCGAGTAAAGTAACCATCGAACATATGTAATCATCCCAACGGCTGCGAATCACCACCGTGCGATAGCCCAAAGTAAGCTTCCAGGTAACGCGGCGACTACTGTAGTCCTCTTAATAACTTGTAGTTCACACCAGTCATAGCGGTACACTTATATTTCAACATCATACAAGGGCGTGACGGGAGGCACATGGCGCGCACCGCAAGTTTCGTATCGTGAATACAACATGACGAGAATGAAGTGTGACGTGATGAGACAACATTGCGGTTATGGATACCAAGAAGGAAAGAAGAAATGTGCGAAACAAGATGAGAAAATGATACAGATATTCTACATCTACGATTACTTCTTCTTGGTGGCCTTCTCCGCCGACTTCGTGACTGAAAGACAAAGTTAGTGAGAGGAAATAGCAACGGCTGGGGGAGCACATACGTTTGCCGGCCTTTTCGGTCTTGTCAACGGACTTGATAACACCAACAGCGACGGTCTGTCTCATGTCACGGACGGCGAAACGACCGAGCGGTGGGTACTCGCTGTACGCCTCAACACACATAGGCTTGCTCGGGACGAGCTTGACAATGCAGGCGTCACCAGACTTGACGAACTTGGGCGAGGCTTCCATAACTTTTCCTGTTCGTCGATCGATCTTCTCGATGAGCTCGGCGAACTTGCAAGCAATGTGGGCAGTGTGGCAATCGAGGACGGGGGCGTAACCAGCACCAATTTGACCGGGGTGGTTGAGGACGATGACCTGGGCGTTGAAAGAGGCGGCTTCCTTGGCGGGGTCGTTCTTAGAGTCAGAAGCGACGTTGCCACGACGAATATCCTTGACCGATACGTTCCTATAAATATAGATTAGATGGAGGACGGATCGTAATCGAGTAATAGCACTTACTTAACGTTGAAGCCGACGTTGTCACCAGGGTTACCTTGCTCAAGTTGCTCGTGGTGCATTTCGACGGACTTGACTTCAGTGGTCACGTTGGAAGGAGCGAAGCTGACAACCATGCCGGCCTTGATGATACCAGTCTCAACACGGCCGACGGGCACTGTGCCGATACCACCAATCTTGTAGACATCCTGGAGAGGAAGACGGAGAGGCTTGTCGGAGGGGCGGACGGGGGGTTCGATGGCATCGATGGCATCGAGGAGGGTCTTGCCCTTGACGACACCGGCCTTGGTCTCCTTAGTCCAGCCCTTGTACCATGTCATGCTGGAAAATGGTAAGATCATTGCCTCTTTAGATCAATCATATGTGGTATTTACTTAACGGACTCCTCCAACATGTTGTCACCGTGCCATCCTGAGATGGGGACGAAGGCAACGGCCTTGGGGTTGTAGCCGACCTTCTTGATGAAGTTGGAGGTTTCCTTGATGATTTCGTTGAATCGGTCCTCGCTCCACTGCGAAAATTTTCAGGATAATTAGTCGCAACTAATAAATGCGAGTCACAAACCTTGGTTGTGTCCATCTTGTTGATGGCAACGATGAGTTGACGGACACCGAGGGTGAAGGCAAGGAGAGCGTGTTCACGAGTCTGGCCATCCTTGGAGATACCAGCTTCGAATTCACCAGTACCGGCGGCAATGATGAGGATAGCGCAATCGGCCTGGGAGGTACCGGTGATCATGTTCTTGATGAAATCGCGATGGCCTGGGGCATCGATGACCTGTGATAAAGGTCAAATCCTGCCCCGATCTTCGTAGAAACTGAGACATACAGTGACGACGTATTTAGGGGTCTCGAACTTCCAGAGGGCGATATCGATGGTGATACCACGCTCACGCTCGGCCTTTAGCTTGTCAAGAACCCAGGCTGATGGTTGATCAGTTTCAGCCCAAAGGTCGACAAATGATTGTCTACTGACCATATTTGAAGGATCCCTTGCCAAGTTCAGCAGCTTCCTTCTCGAACTTCTCAATTGTTCGTTTATCGATACCACCGCACTTGTAGATCAAGTGACCAGTGGTGGTGGACTTGCCGGAGTCGACGTGTCCGATGACTGAATGATATTATCAGCGATCTTGAGATCGGCGGCATCTACTGAATACATACCTACGACGTTAACGTGGTTCTTCTCCTTTCCCATGTTTTATGGTTTCTGCGAAGTGTGCAAGTCAGTAAAGACTCGATGAGAGATAATCGACACGAAGCCCATCCCAGCGATGAAGATTAGATCCAGCGAAGCCGATGCGGCTCGGCTAGATTATCTGGGTAGGCGACGTCGAGGACGACGAGTGGACTCACTTTGGGGTGTTAAAAAATGAAGTGAGGGAAAAGGTGGTGGTGGAGGGGAAGAAAGGTTGGAGGAAGGTGATACGAAGGTGTTTGGCCTAGTTATACGCCAGAAATCACCCAAATTTTTTTATCGATTGAGATCTGATCGATGATAAACGCACAGCGTGACTCCTACTCCTCCCAAATACGGCTACCTCCGCACAGTGCAAAACATCTGCAGGTGCATCTGCAGGTTCCACCTTGACAACTTGTATGAAAAATTTGTAGCGTATTGTGCGTGAAATAAGATTACATGTGGTATGTGTACTCTACATACATCCTTTCCAATGATGCATTGCATTTACATTGTTCGAAACATATTTCATGCCTCGGCGCTGGCGATCACATGGCACAAGGACTGATGGGGTGTATCGTACCGTATCGTGGGCAAAGGGCTGAAATGTTGGCGATGTGAAGATGAGAAGTTGATTGTACAAAACATAGATAAGTCAATACGCTCCGCGATGCCCACCACGATCAGTAAATTTGTGTTCTTGATTATCGATAAACGACGATGAAGAATTAGATGGGATGTGTGTAATTTGTTGTAGCCTCGTTTGCATATCGTTTGCGGGTGTAGGGTAGTAATGTTGACATCCGTGGCACCTAAGCCATGCCCCAGCCACCGTTACCGTTTAAAAAGCGACACTGAAGGATTCTTTCGAAGCTGGGTCGAGCAGCAACATCGATGCGAAGGCATGCTCTGACTAGGGCCGCAGCGTCCCCAAGAGCCCCGCCACCGTCAGGTTCTTCACCCTCGGTCTCTTTCTCTGCACATCTGTCATCCAGTGATATGGAAGCGTTCGCGAACGGTGATTCCAAACCCTCTTGGGCTTCCTCGGCTGTCATGAAGGGACACTCGCCAACAAGCAGAACATACGCCACAACGCCGAACGCCCAAACGTCTTGCTCCTTGCCATAGTAGCGTTGTCCTTTCAGAATTTCTGGGCCAGCGTAATCGAGACTGACATACTGAATGAGCAGATATATAACCCGAATGGGTTGATACTCACGTGCCGCTGAAAGTGTCCCATCCGCTCTTTTTGACAATCCCAGAACTTCCGAAGTCGATCAATATGCACTTCCCGTTTGGACCGAGAACAACATTCTCGTCCTTGACGTCACGATGCACTAGCAATCGCATGTTATTTCGTGGTAGATCGCAACGAGGCAGATACTTACCGATTCCTTGTTTATGGAGGAAGTAGAGCGCGTCAGCCATTTGCCCCAGATAGCTTCTAACAAGATCCGATGGTAGCCCTTGTGGGTAAGTCTCCACCAAATCGAAGAGGTCTGATGGCGGTGACGGCTGGCCAGGTTGTCGTTCGGGCGTCGTTGATGGCAGGACGAGGTAATAGTAATGACTGTCTTCGAAGAAGTCGAGTAACGGGCAGATGTTGGGATGGCCTTTGACTACTTTGCCTTCTACCCAGTCATCCTCGACCGTCGGATCAGGGTTACGTGCCTGCGAAGCAGCGCGAGACGGATCCCAAGGCCTTCGGGGAGGAAGAATGTATGAGGTATTGGAGATGGCTGACATGACGTATATCTCTATAGGGATCGTCCCATACGTAGGGTGCCTTTTCCAACAATCGGCCAGTATACGGGACTTGATGATTTGCTTTATGACCAATGGGGGCTACAAACGATGTCAGAAAATGCCACTTGTGCATGCGCAGTGTTGCCAAGCTTACCCCGAGTGATCCGTCTGGTCCGATCTCCCGAGCACGCTTCACTAGTCCATAGGCTCCCTTACCGATCTCACTCTCAATGAAAAATTCGGATATGCTCCTGTTCCCAAGGAATGACTGCTTGTCGTCCGAAGGTGATGGGGCTCGTGTACTCGAGGCGTTGAGGCTGTGAAGACTGCTGTTGGAGCTACTTGTACGGTGAAGGCTTGGGGGAAGCAGAGGCGGGGGAGATGGTGGTTGTATGGGTGCTATTGATACGCGGCCGGCGATTAGAGATACGCGATGCTGAGAAGAACGTCTACGTGGGCGTGGTGATGAAGGGGTACGCGGCTGTGAAGGCGGCGTAGAAGAGAGCGGGGATTTGAGGGAAGAAAGATGCGGTGATGATGAACGAGATTGTACAGGAGAAGCAGTGAAGTATGCGTCGGAGGTTATGGCAGAGACTGTTGGTGTAAATCTAGGTTGCAGAGCCGGTGTCGCACTTGAGTTTGGGACTTTACTGATGACTTTGGGTGTAACGATCTTTGCAGATGGTTTCGGTGATTTCAGATCCTCCGTTTTGAGCTTGAGCTCGAACTCCAAGGGCTGGCAAGGAGAATCATTGAGTGATGACTGGGCCTCTGAAACGTCGTCCCAGTCGAAGCCACGGCCGATGGAGGTGACCTTCCAGCTATTGCCCACGGAGGCAGCACGGTAGAGCCTGGCTGTTAAGGGTGGAGCTTTCCATTCCTCGTCGTCGAAAGTGAGATCCACGGTTGGGTTCGATATCATAAACGGAGTGGGGGGCAGGTCGGAGACGTGTCCAGAGTTTGAAAGGCCGAGCTTTATGGCGAAGTGACTTGGCCCGAAAATATGAGAAAACGGAGGAGGACAAGAGAGCAACCGCCGCCGGACTTGGTCGAAGCGTGAGAAGTGGGCGCCATTTTTGGAGGCCGAGGAGAGTGGATGCTTTTGTCGAGACCGACCACGGTGGACAGGCATTTTGTCGTCGCTACTGGGCTCAACCGCCATTGTCTCTGTGCTGCCACTGGCCCACTCTACCGTCGTCAATGTGGTGGATGGCAAAGGAACCCCGATCACGCAAGCGTCCTCGATTCTCTCCTTATCTGCCAATCTTGAGCCCCTGTCACCCGATTAGGATTTCCCCAGTCTTCCCATCGGGTTCTGCCTCCTGATCGTACTATTCTTCGTGGATATGCACACCTGGAGCTGGGCGAGTTCAAACCTACGGGCGATGCTTACACTGGTATGTGTATACACGCAACGATGTGGACGGAACTGGGCTCCAAAGACCGCTCGGTTGGCCCGATTGTTGTCGGATCACTTTATGAGTATAAAGTTCGAGAAGACGTTGAATTCAGTGAGAGATTTCCTTCAGCCGGAATGTTGACAGAACCTATGTGACCTAGCCTCCTTGCTAAGCATCAGCCTCCTTGAGAATGAGAGAAACCACGTGATTGACTCGTGCATATTCGCAACGTTTACTTCTCTGCTATCACCATCGGCTTTGTGGCATCGCCTGGACATGTCGAAACAGAACTACAATGGCGCACCTCCCAAGTACGTCTATTCCAAGCGTATATGTACCGCTCTCCCTTTCAACATCTGTTCGTATGTCAGATACATCAACGATTTCAGCAAGGCTCTGGCGGCTGAAGTCCGCATCCTGCTTGATGAGGTTGGCAAGCTTCGAGATGAGCGCAGAGCCCTGCAATAGTACGTTTATGTTCAAAATAACAGTTGTTCCACTGACCTTTGCCTTACAACTGCGCATAGCGAGATTGCCGAACTCATGGCCGTGAAATCCAAACATGGGGGAGGAGACTATCCACCAGACTGGCACCCAAGGGTACGGTCACATTACTTCACTTCATGGCTGCGTTTACGAACGAACGAACCCTCTAGTCCATCCAAGGACCTGAGGATCCCCCCGCTGAAGCTCCTCCTCCACCAGAAGAGCCTCTAGCGCCTGCCAGGCCCGGCTGGCGTGTTGTGCACAAACGAGCTGAACGCAAGGAACGTGCACACAAACCGCCCAAAGCCCTACCAGCTCCTGTAGCTGCGCCGGCACCTATTGAGCAGCCAAGACCTAATGTACCAGCATGGGCTCAGTGGAGACGTAAGTCGTGGATATTGAGCGTTGTCGTCGCCGATGCGTAAGCTAAACTCATATATTGTAGCCAATCCACTTCTTGCACCTCAAGTTGCCGCACCCTCTACTCCAACTCCTCAATCGCCTCCTCCCCGTTCCGGGCTGTTCGGTGAGTCCACTTGTGCTTTCAATCACGAATTACATCTGAGCCATATACCAGGTCCCTCCACCCCTCCTCCAAAGTAAGCGACATAGTGATCATAGCTGCACCATCTATGGAAGATATTTACCGGGAACGCGTCAACTGTCTTATGCCTTCTCTCATCTTGTATTACTCTTTTGTACTGTTCGTTTCTTTGCCTATTTCTATCTTGAATTTCTTGTATATAAGCCTTATGCAGAAATATAGCATCTGCGGTACATCCAGTAGTTACTAGTGGCGGATATTTGTAGTGTATATACTTTTGAGCTAACAACTGCATGAGTTAACAGTGAGGACGAGGAGAATTTGCCCCTATCTGAGTGCACCCTTATTAAGAAGTATACTCTCACATTTCATGAACCGCTACATGAAAAGTTAAGCCCTCCACGACGCCGACCACAACGACCAGAAGTCTGTGAGTACTATTTCACTATGCCCGTACGACCTGCTGCAACATCTCTGGAACCCAATGGCTATGAATCTTGCCAAATTTCTGTCGTGGACTTGCTGCCAACGGTGGATGCGGATTCTTGTCCTGGATGAGCCTTGTCCCTCCGCCAACTTGATCAGTTTCGTCAGGTCAAAATTTCTAATACCACTTCGCAGCCCCTCCAGCAATGGCCATCAAGATCATCAAGAAGCGCACCAAGCATTTCAAGTGTGTCCCCTCCCCTCGCCGTCCCTCAGAATCTCATAAAGTCCTTACAGGCGCCACCAGTCGGATCGTTATGTTAGCGTGAAGGAGGCATGGAGAAAGCCTAAGGGTATCGATAACAGAGTTAGACGTCGCTTCAAGGGCCAAACACCCATGCCCAAGGTGTGTTCTGCGTGAATTGCTTCCCCGCTCCCTTCTCATTTCGCAATAGATTGGCTACGGCAGCAACAAAAAGGTCTGAATCCCCGAGTTCATTATCTTCCGGCTCGCCTTCTCATGTAACTCCTAGACACGCCATCTCCTTCCCAGCGGTCTCAAGAAATTCGTTGTTAACAACGTCCGGGAAGTCGACCTTCTCCTCATGCACAACAAAAGCTTCGCCGCAGAGATCGCTCACAACGTCAGCAGCCGTAACCGGACTGTCATCCTTGAGCGGTATGTCGTAATTATCTCCCTCTCCTTTTCGGTGAACCAATTTCCTTCGATGTTCAGGGCGAAGGCTTTGGGTATCAAGGTTACAAACGCTGCTGCTCGTCTGCGGTCAGAGGAGTGATCGTTTCGTCCGTTTTCCTATTCACACAACCCTATGTACACACTTGGTATATGCATATGCCGCACTGCAATTTCCATGCTCAGGATGCCCAGCTGTGATAAGTCACGATCATTGATAATCAGATCACGCATAGATTAATCAACTCAGTACTTAAACCGGTGTTCTTCCATAGCTTAGCACAACAGATCATTGCACTAGCTGCACCACCACCTAACGAATGAAGCGAGGCATGCGCTCTTATTGGCCTGGGTGCTTTGCTGATTTGTTTTCCAGGAAAGACGTTAGGTCAGCTTCTCATGCCGGATCCTGGTACACTGACAACCGTACGTGCTCGTTGACCTCCGTTGCGTGAGGCTCCTGATACTAGGCATCGAACAGGGGACGAGCTCAACGAAGAATTGGAGGGCTGGCTAGAAGTTGTGGGGCCCACCGAGGACTTCCCTGTCGCGGGGAGCAAAGCCATAATCGCCCCGTTCGTGCCGCGCTATACAGGATTCCACCACCGTACTGAGATCCACTGATAGACACGCGGGGTACTCGTACTCTGGTCCTGCAGCCGCGTGGGCGTACAAGAGCATTGACACCACTGGCATGTAGGGATCGCATCTCGACTCTTTGCTTTGGGTTGACGGGCATCCGATCCTACAGCAAGCGTGTTTTCATCCTTGGACCCTCTCACCACTTCTATCTCGAGGGATGTGCCCTCTCTCGATGCAAAGAATACGAGACCCCCATCGGGAATCTTCCCCTGGACATTGACAGTACACATCACAACAGTTCATATGCTGCTCGCCCGCTGACCGCATGCCATAGCTATCAACGAACTTCGTGCAACTAACGAATTCGAAGACCTTTCCTTGAAGGCTGATGAAGCAGAGCATAGTCTCGAAATGCACCTACCTTATGTTCGCAAGATCTTTGAGGGGTTGGTGCAGACTCCGTTTGAAACGAGCGGGAAATATTGACATGTAGCGGGCCCACAGTCAAGATATCTCCATCGTGCCTATCGTCGTTGGCGCAATCTCCAAGTCAATGGAAGCTTCATACGGCAAACTCTTGGCCCCATTCTTGAGCAGGGAAGATACTTTCTGCGTGATTTCCAGCGACTTCTGCCATTGGTGCGCCATTATCACATGCTTGAACTAAATGACAACTTACTATCAGGCTGGCATCAGGGGGACAAGGTTCTCATATACATACTACTACCCAGAGCCCGCACCCAGCGATAAACCTGGAATCAAATTAACTCGCTCCGTTCAACCCTCGACATCGCATCGCATCCACGAGTCGATCGAACGGTTAGATCGCGAAGCCATGGATCTGCTGGCCATGCCACCCTCCTCCGCAAAGGACGCTCACACCAAGTTCGCGGAGTATCTTGCAACGACCCACAATACCATCTGTGGACGGCATCCGATTGGGGTTCTTCTTGGTGCATTGACGGAATTAGAGGAGTCACGGAAATCGACGCTGAAATGGGTCAGATACGAACAGAGCAGTGCTTGTGTCAATATCGCCGACTCGAGTGTTAGTTATGCAAGTGCATGGGTACGGTTCTGAGGGTGTAAACACGAGGTTTTCGGTTCAATGTAGATCTAAAGGAACAATTGTACAATGTACTACTAGCCATATGTCTAGTTACACGAAAGCCTACGTCTTCTACAGATTACTTGCAATCTGGGCTGGGGCCGGCGATATTTGCGCTCCAACAGGACCTTCGAGGTCTGATTCCGTCCCTGGTACCCCGCTGTCTTCCACCACCTTTTGCGATGATTTTAGTGACTCATGATGATGTCCTTGAAAAGAACGCGAACCTTTCCATAAGCGACCTCAATATATTCGAATCCCCATTCCCTGTCCGAACCGCCTGCCAGATGTTGACCATCGGCCAGTAATTTGGCTTCCCATCCCCCCAATATCTTACTTCGCTCCTTGCGGTCGAAGATAGTCAATGAACAACATCCCACTTTCAGTGGGTGGTCGCGGTCCCCAATGAGCCCTCTCACGAGCGTGATAGTGGTAGCGGCGTGGGTGACTAGCAATACCCTCGAATCAAGACCAAATCGGTTCTCTACCTCCGGTACGAAGACCTCGAGGAATCCGTTCGTTCGTTCGTGGACTTCTTCTACATCCTCCCCTTTCTGAGATGCGTGCCATATCGAAGACCACGATGGATCTATCTCGGGAAAGTACGACTGGAGGTCGGCAGCAGAGCCAGGCCGTGGATGAAGCCCTGTCCCGGGAGCGACAGGGGAATACCACTCAGAAAGGCCTGATGAAATCATCAGCCGTTGGATAGGGCACACCGGTAATGTAGTAAAGGATTATTACCATGCTCCACGTATATAGGTATGCCTAGAGCCTTGGACACCGGTTTGGAGGTCTGCAGGCAACGATCTAAGGTGGACACGCGTTCAGATTTGGGGCAGGTGAAGAGTAATCGCAACTGACAATACGGAGAGGAGAATATCACAGTGGGCCTCTCCTCTTCGGGTAATGATAGAAAGTGATCAGCCAATTCTTGTGCTTGCTTCTACTCCTGGCATCAATGTTGCACGATCACGAATTTTCAGCCATGGTTCCTACGCACCTCTCCATAAGCAGCTAGAGGGGGGTCGCGGGCCAAGCCAGTAGGACTCTTCCTACCATCCGTAAGGTCCAGATGGCATGCACTGATGGTGGATCTAGAGTGCTTACCAGTTGGTATTCACCCAGTTTAGCCTGAAACCTAAACAAAGCCATCAGATAGAACACGACGACGGCATTAGCATGAATCTTACCATGTCTTGCTATGTAGATTCTTCGAACCATTGCCAAGTGTGTTGCTCGTTGCCAACGCTTCGAGTTCAAGAACTTGTTATGCGATGACTTGCCCAATTGCCTGAATGGGGAGTCGATTTACTGACTCGTTTGAACCTCAGTACAAATCGGATCCTGTGAAGTCCAAAGTTAAGGCGAAAGAAATGTGTTGACTCCTAGTTAGCGCGGCCCACATACCCGACTCTACCGGCGATGAAGCATTCTCCGTACGTAACTGGCGTATACAACTCCGCATTGTGTCCCTTGCATGCAAGTTGTAGAAACACATTACGGCCTCTCGTCTCATTTTCAGCGTGATCTCCGAGCCATTACAGCACAGAATGAGCGCAAAGTACTTGAACTGACTCGACAGTAGAGCTCGGTGAATAACTACTGAGTTATTAACATGCCAGTTATTAACCGGTTAATAACCGGTTATTAACTCGGTTATAACTTTCGAGGATTTTTGCATGTTATTAACATAGTTATTAGCAATGAAATTTCAAATTTTTGCGATCGATTCAGGACCCTCTCCGATGGTGCAAACTTCAACCAATGCATTCATGCTTCAGTGCATGCGCGACGACGAGCTGGATGCTGGAGATTTGGTCAACTTGGGTGCTCCAGCACTCCGAGACGTGCTGTCAGAAAGGGCATCAACAGCAACGACTGTTAAAGTGACCGGGGCGGTCACTGAGACCATTGATGTTGACGCTGCCCCAGAATGGACCTTTAAATTGGGCTAACTTGGCCCCTTAGAACTTTTGCTAATAACTCGTTAATAACTCGTTAATAACTACGTGTTTGTAACCTAAGCTGATGCCCCTTAGTTAGTAACTTGCTAATAACTTGAAAAAAGTTATTCACCGAGCTCTACTCGACAGGCGGGATTTGTGGGAGTCTTTCTTTCTCCGTCGGTGATAACGCTGCCTGTACCACTCGTTCCTGTTAAGGAGTCCCTGCCAGTGGGCGTTAACTCACCTAGTGAACCATCGATGGTAGAAGAGGAAAACTTGTATCCTACGATCTACGCACCTACATCGTCTACGACCTCGATATATTCATTCGAACAATAACCAAAATCCCCCAGAATGTATACTCAAGCACTTTCGCCGATCGGTACATGCTCGGGTTCAAGGCAGATATTTTTAGCGACTAGCGGATGCGCTGTCGCTGCTCTCTTTGGGTAATCCAGGTGGTGGGACTAATGCTTGTTGTCCCCCACGATGATCACGAAACCACCGAACTCCATTCAACGTCAAGGGGCTATCATTCTTTACTTCCTGGACGAGGCTTGCCGATAACCCAAGGGCAGAAACGTCTGTCTATCTGACTCCTCCCTCGTCAACAAACTCTTGTGCGTGGGTGAATATCTGCAATTCTGTCGGCAACTCCAATGGACGACCATGTGCACTGCGCTTCTGCGAAAGCTATAAAAGCTAGGGTAAAAGTGACAGCAAAGCAGCAACCTACCTGGCTTACTACTTCTCATTATGAGGTCTTCCTCTCTTGCTTCACGGCTCTCAACGCTGTGTATACTTCTCTCAGGGCTTTGCGCCTCCGCTGCGGACATTGACATCGTTCGCGACCGTAGGCTCTCCTTCATTGTTGGTGGGACCACTGGGGCTACCTCGATTTCCAACTGGCACGCTTCACCGTTGCTTGCATATGTGTGTCCCGACTTATTTATCATACACAGGGTCTCAACCCTTGGTGCAGACGGCAAATGGCCTGACGTCGACTACACCACTGGGTGCGACGCCCAGACGTCGAGTTGGCCTGCTCAAACCCACTGGAGCCGTATCAGTAAATGCCCTTTGTGTTGGGCACTGTAGAAAGTGACTCAACAGCACCGCATAGATACCTTTGCGGCCGGATGGCACGGTGGATTCAGGAATGCCGACCAATGGGTCAAGAATGCTGACATTCGCACGGCTATCTCTCGAGCAATGAACTTCTGGTTTTCCAACGATTTCACCAATGCCGCGTGCCTAGACTTTGGTGGTCAAAGTGCTTGTCCATGTGGCACTGCTGGTGTAAGTGATACCAACCTTCGTAAAGTGGAGTCATGAACATGTCATTTCATTAGCTTTGGAACACGAACTGGTTCTCCAACGTAAGTCCGCAGGATTCTCCTAATCCTCCGTATCCACTAACCCGTGATCTAGGTCATATTAATTCCTGGCTGGGTTGGCCAAGTGTGCACTCTGCTCGGCGACAGTCTTTCAACGACAGAGTTGCAAGGCTGCATTCGCATGACAAACCGCGCTTTCAACACCTTCTCAACTGGGATTAACGGCGTCAGTTCCATTACTGGCGCAAATACGCTAGACATTGCTAGCATTGGGGTTGATTTGTCCCTCTTCACTGGAAACGCCACTCTTCTCTCACAAGCATTCAACAAAATCAATGCCGAGGTAATGATCCAGAACGACGTAAAGGCCGACGGTATCCGCGCCGAGGGTAGCTTCGGGCAACATCAAGGGATCTTGTACAACGGCAACTATGGGAAGGATTAGTAAGTTGTATCGTGGTATCGCTTAAGCGTAACTCGACGAGTGACTCCATTATAGCGCCAACGATGTGCTTGCCCTTGAGATTGCCACTGGAGGAACCCAATTTGAGGCCACAGCAGACTCTATGAACGCGTTTTCAACATTACTCGATGGAAACCAGTGGATGATATACAAGAATACCGCTACCAATGTTTTGCATTGGGATTTTGTGGGTGGCTGCAATTAAATGTTGTAACATTAGCTCACAGACACGATCACAGAGTGTTCTGGGTCGTATCATCGCTCTCCCCGTTTCAGATAACCAGTGAGGTCTTTTCACCTGTTGGCAAAGGCAGCACTAACAGTCCGTATCAGGGCAACGGCGAACCTAAAGACTAATCTCACCCAACTTCAAGTGCTCGGTCAAGTTTGGGAATCTCAAGCGATCACTTCTGTGTTTAATAGACTGAACTCGGTTAGCTCGACGGCGAACGTTGGTTCATTGAATGGAAATCGGATGTTCTATGCCAATGACTATATGGTATCTTCTCTTCTATGTTGGCTCTCCTTGCACCTAACATACCGTATCAGGTACACCGCGGTTCTGGCTATGTGACCACTTTGAAGATGTATTCGAAGCGAACTCAAAACACAGAATGCACTAACTCACAGAATCCGTTCGGCTTCCATCTCAGCGATGGAACACTGTACACCTATTTGCAAGGGAACGAATACGAAGATATCACTGCCGCATGGGATTGGAACCTGATCCCTGGGACCACCGTTGATTACGGTGCTACGCCCTTGACCTGTTCAACAGCTAGGAAGACAGGCACTCAACCCCTTGTGGGTGGGGCGACAGATGGCACGGTTGGTGTAGCAGCCATGAGATACGAAACACCCACTACGAAGACGCTGAATTGGCGCAAGACCTGGTTCTTCCTCGAAGACGATGTGCAATTCGTCATGGTCGCTAGGATCGAATCTACCACCACTGCACCTGTGTTCTCCATTCTTGATCAGAAACGCCGCTCTGGAGATGTCTTGGTGGATGGAGTCAGTCGCGGTAGCGGCAATTACACAGGAGTAGGAACCCTCTGGCATGCTGGCGTTGGATATGTATTCAACACCAGCACGCCGAGCGTATCCCTTTCCTTGCAGCTCGGGTCGCGTACTGGCGCATGGTCGAGCATCAGTGCTTCGAAAGCCCCTCCCGCAACCGTCGATCTCTTCGCAGCGTGGCTCAACCACGGCGACCTGAGCGTACCAATTTCGTACGCCATCTATCCATCGCCATCTACTTCTTCCGCCTTCCAGCAGAAGATGGCGGCTACGCAGCTTCGATCGGTGAGAAATGATGGATCTATTTCTGCTCTGCTGGACGTGAACCACCGCACTGCAATGATCGTGTACTGGGTAGCTGCCGGGGGCTCTGTTTCCATTCCATCTCCCACCGGAAATGCACCCATTACAGTGGCTTCCAATGGGAACGCCAATCTAATCCTGCACATGGATACGTGGTCCGTCACACTATCCGACCCAACCCAGACCTTGTCGACGGTTACAGTCACATTCTCGCTTGGGAGTGGTACGACACCTGCTGGCTGGGGGACTGCGAAGACCAAGTCAGTCACCTTCAGCCTACCAAGTGGAGGCCAAGCTGGCAAAAGCGTCACGCAAACACTTCCAAATTAGTCGCCGCATTTGGCAATAGGATTTCCTTCTTTGAATAAGTCCCAAACACCTATGTCTGCTCCTGCTCTGTACGCGTTGAAGATGAATCCGTTCTTATTGTAAAATTAGCTAGCTCCTCCAATTTCATCATTTGTTGTTGCGTTCGCTAGTGACGGGGGAAGCAGTTTGAATCCCAATCCAGGAAGTAAGCAGGGTCGTATCTACGACGAGTGACCGTTGTTTCAACACTACGTGTATCAGTGTTCAATGCATTCAATCAATTCGTACGGAAACAGCAGAGCCACACGGAGGGGAAGAAGCAGAATAAAAAACCGATAGAAAAGCTGATACAAAGGAACTTCGTTGGGCACAACTAGACACAATTCACGAGACAGATAGAGCACTATAGGTGCGGAGTCGGTCCTATATTTTCAATCGGGATTACCCTTTATGACAAGGAGGGGAATGCAGCCTCGTCGTCGACGTTCACGACACGGTTCCCACCGTTGGATCGACCACCTCTTGGGGCGCTGCCGCGAATGGCACGGGTGCCGCGAGCACGGTCGCCACGTCCGCGGCCACGTCCACCACGATCCGGACGCTCGAAGCGAGCGTCGATCTCAAGGTACACCTTTTCGGTCTTGGGTGCACGCGACTTGGGAGCGGATTTGCTCTGGAATCCATGTCAATATAACGTTGAGCATAGAACACTGACTGCCGAACAAACCTTGCCGACGAAGTAGGCGTCTTCTTCGCCAGTCTTCTGGAGAGGCACGACATCCTTCCAGATGTCACCGTCCGCGCCATCGTTAGCCTTGCGCGTCTCGAGCTTCGGCACGGCCAACGCATCCTTTTGTTGGGCACGGTACTGATCCAGAGTCAGAGTGGTGTCCTCCTCCTCTTCCTCACGCTCCTTGCGAGGGCGTCCGCCTTCGTTGCCGGTTTTCTCGGCGGCATCTCCCTCGGCGGCAGGTGCTTCGGCGCCGTCAGCGGCAGGGGCACCCCAGTCGGCAGTGGAGGCTTCACCTCCCCAACTCTCGACAGCCACGTCGTTGCTAGCTGCCTGCTCGACTTGCAATTCAGCATTGCCGTCATCGCCACCCCATGACTGGTGGATCTTTTTGTCCGAGTCACTGTAAACAGTGTCAACGTCCCTTGGATCGCACTGCAGGGACTTGATGACCTACGTCTTGCCGGTGGCACTGTGTTTGTCGAACTGACGACCACGGCCGCCTCGATCGCCACCGCGTCCACGGCCTCGGCCTCGTCCGCGACCACGAACTTCGCCATCAGCTAAGGGAGGAGGGCATACTTAGCCGGCGAGGATGATAGGAATCAGGCGGCTACTAACATCTCCTTTGTCCGTCGCCAGGAACTTCATCTACGCCGTTGGTGGGGGCCTCCTTAGGGGCAGTCTTGCCGCCACGAGCGTAGTATTTGCCACCTCGAGCAGCGGGACCGCGGCCACTTTGTTGTTGTTGGCTGCGAGCGGGAGCAGCAGCAGCTGGAGGGGCGGGCGCCTGGGCAACAGGGGGAGGAGAGGGCGAGGCATCCTCGTCTGTTACGATCGGAGGGTAGGACCAGGACGCATGTAAAAAACAGCAAGATCAGGAAATCGGATCATGAAAAGCCGTGATGTTGGCGAGCTAGCGGGCATACTGACCATCCAGAAGGGCGAAAGGGTTTTTGGTGGCCACCGACATCTTTGACGGGGCCTTATTCGAAGGCAATCAGTACAAGGTGAGGGAGGTAAGTAACAGTGATAAGGAGATCAGCCTGAAAGGCACGACACGCAACAACACGAGTTGTCGACGCTTTGGACTCTGGATTCGAGATAGTGGTCGAACAGGAGCGTGAGAAAACCACACTTGCCCCTCCGGCATCGGCAAGCCACCGGAATCAACTGTACAGTTCCATCTCAGCCTATAAAACAGGCCATGGGCACTCCCGGACCTTTTAACGCAAAAACCACAGGCGAGTAAATCTTTCATTTACTGTAATAAGCGCAAGTAGCTCATGTCGCTTCTTCGTTAGCCTCTCAAAAGCATCTCGACGATGACTTGCCCGCCTGTTTACAGGACTGGAGTAGGTCGAGGACCTTGAGACCGTAAAGATGGCTGGAGAAAAAGACGACCTTTGGGTATGAACGATGGGACTTGGGTGCGGTGGGTCCGTTATTTTAGCGATTGAACCTTCGTGTTCACCGTATGGGCTTCATCGCAATGTCTCGTAGTACATTCAATATCTATAACGCGGAATACATGTGCTTCCTACTCTCTACTGTCTTTCTCGCTGTATGCCACATCCGCCCAGTCCTATAGTCCCAATTCTCAAGCAAGTCAAACGTTGGCACCATGCGTGGCGGAACTCCAATCAGAACGACGCGATCGTCCGAGAGGTATTCCGACAACTCATGCAACATGCGGCTCCTTATCTGGACTTCAGAAGGTACAGTGGGGCACCCATCATCTTGGACGAGTAGTATGAAACCCTGCAGGGTGTTGCACCGAAGGAGTGTGCGCAGGACCGGCTCTAGCACGTTGATCAACTGTGCGGCAGTCATTTCGGGTAGGATGCTCGCAACGCCCCCTTGGACTCGATAGTGACATGCGAAGTGGGTGAGCATGGGGAAAGACGCAGGATCTTGGTCCACGTTTCGAGGTATGTCACCGACACATACTAAGTGGGTGAGGTTGGAATGCGGGGGTAGCGAAGACAAGGATCCAAGGTACGAGGGTCCGCACATAGTTATTTGCTTCAGAGACGAGGGCAATGCTGGCAGATCCCGCAGCCGGTTGAGGTCCCCGACATCAATGTACAAGCTCTCAAGGGATGTACAGCATTCGGCGAGGAGGGGGACTGGAAGACAAGCGGGGAAACGGACGACGAGGTCCTTGACGTACTTCTGAAGGATTCTGCGGGTTCTTATCGTGGTTTCGAAGTTGGTGACATGGCTTTTGAAAGATAGGACGACGGTTCTATACAAGACAGGCTCAACCCACGCCTGGAAGCTCCTCGAGACCCGAGCTAGCGAGCAAGCACTTTCTGGATCATCGAAGGCAGCGATTTCGACGATGTGGCGAAGCACGTCGAGGGGAGGGGAGTTTGTGAACGGTGGATGGGGAGTAGGTTGTGGGCTGTGGCTTGTTGCAGCGCCCATTGATGAGCGTAGTCGATCGATGAGAGTCGTCGGACCGTGAAGTGCCGTTACGCGTTACACGGTCTGTTACGTTACAGCAGTGTGAGAACATCAGACGATTACCCCGATCACAAGCAGGGTCATCCATTTCAAATCTTTCACACACAAAGCTCCCGTTTCCCCCTTGCACCAAACCACCATGGCTTCACGCCGACTCGACATCTCCTCTCTCCTCAACGACGGCGACGACGCAAAGCACCAGCAGCCCTCATTATCCTCCTCCGCCCCCGCCTCTTTTTCCGCCCCTTCTTTCCAGCAGCAGCATATCGTCGCAGAGCCTGTCGTCCTCGCTCCCCACCTCAGAAGTAATTCTTCTCAGCGAGCTCTCCCACCCCAGACCGAATACAATGCCCACAACTCTCTACGCGACCCCCACACCAAGGAGCCCGATACCCGCCCTCTCCCACCCTCGACCCGCGGCAACTTTCCAACACCAACCTCAACAGGAAGTTCAGACTTTTCTGGCAGGCCAAAGCCATATTCCGAGTACGTCGAGCAAGATGCTGATTGGACACAGGCTGCGCACCCAGTTTATCGATCAGAGCAACCTTCTCAGCCCCGTCCATCATCTTCTCGGTCCTCTAATTCGCCTCACGTCGCATATAGGTATCCACAGGCATCTACCGCCGTGTCGCCGACCGTATCCTCAAGCAGCAAGGCTGTGATTGAAACCTTCCCTCCAGTTCATCACCCTTCTGCTTATACCAAGCACCCACATTCTATCTCCCAATCTCAGTCACGCGCAGTGGAACATCCTCAGGCAAATCCTTATCCTCAAGCTCAGACTTCGTCTTCCCCTTCAAATCCGTTTAACCTTTTGGTCCATATCGCGAATGAAGAAAGGAGGAAGCTTAGCGGCAGTGAAGTCTCAGACTCGATGCCGAGGCCTGGTTCGCCGAGTCGACAGCACAGTCGCCGGTCACAATATGGCGGCACTTCGGACCTGGTTGCACCTGAATCAATCAAGAAGCCCGTAAGTTATTTTTGCAATGATCCTCATCTTGGTTTTCAATGTCATGGTTGCCTTTTCAGTCGGACTGGTATTCTGGCCGCGGGGACCGTGCTGGCGAGGTCCATAGGGAGACACAAGCACCTTATCCTCATCGCGCCCAGAGGATGCCCATTCATGACCAACCATCCCAGCAACCGCAGCCGTCAATGCCTCATCCGTCTAATCACCATATCCCTTCTGTTCCTGAGCCACATGTCTCCCCTTCTGAGCCATCTGCTCGGCTACTTGACTCTCGCTTACGCATGCAGAAGCAAGAAGAACAGCGCCAGAAGACGGAGGAACAAAGGCGACGTCACCAATTGCGATTGGAGGAACAGAAAATTCTCAATGACCAGAGAGAACAACAACGGCAGTTGCAGAGGTTGCAGATGCAGCGGGAGCAGCAACAACGTGAGCACGAAAGAATGAAGGCAGAGGTCGCATCCAGGGACCGCGCCCGACTAATGGACGAGAAAGAGCGGGAGCACGAGGAAATGAAGTTCATTGAACGGCCCCGCGCGACACCGCACGTGGAGGGATCTCCTCACGATCGGCATCCAACTTCAGCACCCCCAGTTGGCACGTTTCCTAGTGCCTCAGCTAGCCCTGCTCCCCCTCGCCGGCCGTTATCTATGGAATCCCTGCTGCATCCTCAATCCCATCCTTCACCGTCGCAGCACCAACACCGGCCCTTTGGGTCCCCCGCCGAAGCGTCGACGTCGGGACAGTCACATTCTTCTAATACGCGTTCATATCAATCTCAGTACGGACCCCTTCCGCCGCTTGAGGCTCCCCACCCTCCTCGTTTACCTCATCCGTCAAGGAAATCTGATCCAGGAGTTCCTTCCCTCGCGCAAGCTCAGTCCCCTCCGCAACCCTTGAAGCGTTTGACATCGCCTACCACTTCACACCCACCAACATTGTCCCATTTAGTTGCGTCTCCCAGCCATCAGCCGCATCAAACAGTATCTCCTTCGCTGCACGTCTTGCTATCTCCATCGCATGCTTCTATCCGACTGCCGCCACCGCTATCCGATCCACGACCACCTAAGAAACCCCGAGTTTCGCCAGAGGATTCGTACCATCATCCACCCCCGTCCTCCACCCGATTGACACCAAGGGAAGAGCAGACGATTTTGGCGATCAGGGACGAAAAGCAACGCAAGGAAGAAGAGGCAAGGCGGAGGGTGGAGGAACGGAGACAGCAAGATGAACGTGAGGAATTACGGCGAAAGCGAATACGGGAGATGCAGCTTGAGCGCGAACGGGAAACAGAGCTAGAGGGACGAAGGATGCGCCAAGAGTCAGGGTCAACTTCGGGCAAGTCGCATCTCGAACGTCATGTTGAAGAACGGAAGCCAGACTTCCCCTACCCCATCTCCGCAGAGCCGACGAGTATACTCGCACCCCCACACCGACCCCAGATTATAGAACTTCTGCCGAGGGACGACCCTTCGCCGCCCCCACGACCCCCTCCACGACAGTTAACACGTACCCCCATCCAGGCTTCCCCTCCCGCCAGTACCCGCGTGTCCCCTCCCCGAGTCGTGAAGCTCGAAGCGGTCGAAGGTCCCCCGGAAGTCCGACAACCGAAGAGATTACCCCCAGGTAGCCAGGAAGGGCGGGCCAAAGCCGCTAGAAGGGTGGATTCTACGTCATCTCACCTCACGCCGCACGAGGCATCAGTCAATCCTCCCCCTGAAACTTGGAGCAATTCTGACACGAAGCCAGTCGGCGAGGGACCCGCGAAGACTTTGATGGCGGACGTTCGGGAGGAGAGGATGGATGATGAGCGTGGTCCAGGTAGGGTTAAACAAGTTGCAAAGGATAAGAAGGGCTCACGCACTCATTCCCTTCTGCGATTCCCTGGTTCTGATGCTAAGCCAGTCTCTCCGCCTCCTCAACGCTCCGAGCCCGAGAAGGCATCTCCGCCGTCTCAACCATCGCAGAAACAGCCCATCTCTCCGAAGAACCACCCATCGCAAGACGACGTACACAAGTGGCTGCTTGAGCAGTCGACGGATGCGCCGTCACCGTCGCATAGCGACCCTAAGCCGGGGGCCAAAACATCACCAGTCGCACCGACAGTAGGGCCTAAAGCTGCTGATGCAACAACGAACAGCAGCCCAGCGATGACCATATCTGACGACGCCGTGGCTGCACTGGAACAAGAGCTGGAAGATATTTTGATGGAAGAGCCCGAACGGGAAGCGGACACGGTTGGAGGTGACGTTGACAAGGAAGTGACTAGTCTGGTTGCAGAGACACTGGATATCGACCCCGAGCCTCCACGGCATAAATCGCAGCCTAGGGAGTTGGACCGCGCGCCGCAACCGACCAGCAGCATGGAAGTCGATGTGGAAGACGAGTTATTAAGCTTAGTGGATGATAAGCCGCAACACGCTGCACATCGTGAACGGAGCTCTCCTCATATGGCCACTTTGGAAGCCAAACCGTTGTCTCGCAAAGCCAGTGAATCTGGATCACGCCCAGCATCGCCACCCACCAGGCCTCCGTCAGCTCTGCAAGCCAGTGGAGTCGAGCCAACACCAGAGCGCGGCTCCATGCCCCCTCCAGCCCCGAAACTTGCGACTAGCAAGAGCAGGGAGAAGGACTCGGAAAAGGAGAGCAGCAGCGCTCCTTCGAAGAAGAAAGTATGCATTACCACTTTTACTCCTTAAATGTCGGCTGACACGATTCGCGCAGTCTGGCTCTAAATCCAAGGCAACTACTGTGACGGCCTCCAGCAAGGCACGCGCGAAACCCGCACCAAAACCCAAACCAAAAAACGCCGACTCTTCCGCAGGGGCAGGTAGCAAAACGTCCAAGGCTGCGAGCAAGAAAGTGCCCCCTGCCGTCAATGCTAATGCCAATGCCAGGTCTCGGTCAACGTCTGCCATGCCAAGTGGTTCCGTCGGACCCGAAGGAGAGACCGCTGCGGATAAAGACAAGGAAAAAGAGAATGAACCAGAGGACGAAACACCGGCAGATGACGATAAACTATATTGTGTGTGCAAGACCAAGTATGACGAGGATAGAGTCATGATAGCGTGTGATCGGTGCGAACACTCGACTTTTTTGTTGACGCAATTCTAAGCGATGAACGTATAGCTGCGACGAATGGTACCATACCCAGTGTGTCAGCATGCCTGACTTGGAAGTCGATTTGGTGGATCAATTCATTTGCCCACTTTGCATACAACGTAAGGCTGCCGTTCGCTGGTCGTCTTCCGTAGTAAGAGCTAACTTGATTGGTACCAGGTCACCCTCAGCTTTCTTTATGCACTACTTACAAGAAACGGTGTTTGTTCGGCTTGTCACACCCCACCCCATCTTCCCCAGATGCGTGCCATAAACCGGCGCGGGGTGCGCTCTCGAAGTACTGCTCTGATGAATGTGGGTTTAAGTGTGTACAGGCACGCATCGATGACTGGGCAAAACAAGGCGGCAAGCGGGAGACACTTTGGGAAAACGTCAAGAATGCGGAGAAGCGCGAAGGCGTGGTCATACTCCATGGTGGTGATGGTCAAGAGGCGGAGAACGCGACTGTGCGGGTAAAGCCTGAGAAGAGCAAGTCAGAGAAGGAGGTCGAGCGGTTGAACGGTCTCCTCGATCTGGTGGTGAACCAAAGAGAGGAGGTCAAGATGGGCATGGAGGTTGTGGACTGGCGTGAGCGTCTTCTTGAGCTTGCTAGCGATCGTGCGCAGCAACTGGGAGAATGTGGTTGGGACCAACGGTTGTGTTTTGGCGACGAAGAGTACGTCGAGTATGGCGAAGGTGTTTTGGAAAGCTACGAGATGCTTACCAGCGGCGATGTGCAAAGCGATGCGGAAAGTGAAGGGGAATGGTGGTGTCGTGGCGCGACCAAGTGTGAACGACACTTGGGGTAAGTGGCATACATTTCTTTAGCTCTGAGTATAAAGCTGACTGGCCCTCCAGCTGGCAGGGGGTACGGCACAAGGACGTCCAGAAGGAAAAACAAAATAAAGAAGAGGCGCTGCTCAAACTCACTACCCGAGAGCGCGAGATACGCAAGCTTATGGAAGACTTGGTGGGCCAGCAAGTATCCAACCCCGATACTCTCTTCAAGTCCCCCCTAGCCTTCGCCAACAATAAATTATCGAACGGACACACTAATCACAGTAATAAGCCGAAGATAAACGGCGACGCGAAGAAGGGCAAGAAACGAAAGACGTTGGCTTGACCCCATCTGTATTTTTATTTTGTTCAGTCTTTTATACTTGCTTCAGCTTCATAGGCACCTCTTGGGACATGGCATTGATTTGTTTAGTGTGTAATATTTGACATAGAGCCATCGCAATGTTGGTATGTATTTTGATTGCGCACAATACCTAGACGAATATCTCCTCTATATACGTAACAAGTCCACCTGTGTCTTGATGGCATAATGAATCAGCCATATCGAGTGCTAATGCGTAGATGAACAGTGGGTCCCACGATGATGGCCCACACGATAGACCATCATCACATTTAGTATCCATCGCCCTCCCCGCCCTCCTTGCAGAATCCTTTCTCCTCGAATAGTACATGAGCCTTGATCTCCTCGCGTCGCTTTTTGATTTCAGCATCTTTCTTCGTGTACTGCTCCAGCAGTGCATAATCGACTTGCTGAAGAGGAATCTCGTCTTCTTGATCGAGGTCCTGTGAATTGATGCCGTATGAGTCGGTAGTAGTACTCAAAGCATTGACACGTACTATTTCACCAAGGAGAACCACGTTCTCGCCACGGATGAGAAACAGACCATGCCAGTTTTCTGCAAACGCATTTCCGTGATATATTCGTTCCACCGTATCCTCGAGTACGAGGTTAGCTAGCAAGGGGGGCACATGAGTCTATGCACGCAACGAAGCGCACAAATCACTACTCACCAAACTGATCATAAGAACGTAGGACTCCGTGCAGTTTTCTACCGTCTCGGAGGACGACTAGCATCTT